>CAWUFW010000153.1:0-2400000 GCA_963921515.1 Calotriton arnoldi | reverse complement strand
GCGGGGGCGGTTCAACTTGAATATAATAAATCATACACAAAACCCATAAGTCCAGCCCTGGAGATTTACAACACAAAAGTTATTAGTTCAGCCGTTTATGGTTCGGAGCTGTGGGGCTTTGAAAATCTGGTGGTGCTTACATCCTCTGAAAATAGATTCTTGAGGAATATTATTAAACTACCCCAAAGCACTCCAATGTGCCCATTATTGAATGATATGGGGAGAAAACCGATTGCAGCTCTAGCGTAAATTGCGTCCTCTACTATATTGGCGTAGAGTATGGAGTGTACCAGAACTTGTAGGTTATGCAGCAGGGTTTCTGGATATAATTAGAGCCGACACTTTTCACTCAATAAAGTGGCTACGGACAGTTAGAGATATTTTATTTAATATTGGCATGATCCAGTTGTGGAATGATCCAGAAAATTCTGTCTTCCCTTCAAAAAAATTTATGAAGGAGTTATATTGGGAATGGGTCTATTTTAATGTTTTTAGATCCAGTGATTCTTCCACTTTGACTGGTTCCTTTTGGAATTTAAAGCTACCCCGAGGATGGAGTCCTATTGGGACCTCATTACAAAGCCATTGGACCGGAAATTGTATTTCCAGTTTAGGGTAGGTTCCCTACCCTTGAGAGCTTTTACTGCGGGATGGAATGTATCTGGTGATAAAACTTGTCCATTTTGCAAAGATAGTGTTGAGTCTCTGACGCATTTATTATTTGTCTGTGTCAGATATGAAAGACCACGCCGTGTTTGGTTACGGCCAATCTGTAAGCTCATAGGTACAAGAAGGGCGCAGGAGGCTGAAAGAATATTGCGCTCGGATACTACAGCACCTGTTGTCATAGCAATGGCGAAATACCTAGGGTGGTCGTGGGCTCTAAGATCAAATCACCCACGAAATGCATAAGCTAGCTATATTAAGAGCTGCCCTGTAAGTCTTGTAATCATAAATATTTCTGAAGGGAAGGTCCTTTTAATGTATTATTAAATGTACATGTTATATGTTTTAAAAGTTGGTTTTAACATATTACTTTTTACAACATTGTATATATTTTAAAATATTCTTTTTAGGTCATGTATTTTATGATGGATGGTTCCTATATGCTTTTATGACTTAATTTGTCGAATAAAGCTATTTGAATCTGAAAACTGAAACTGTCCTGACCGTAAGTGACACGCCTGGGGGGGAGGGAGTGGGGGAAAGGGGGGGGGGGTAGTTGTGGGAAGGGAGTTCTACACCTGGGACTACATACCTGTAAGAAGTGGTACTGTGAGTGAATACTGAATTACCTGCGTATACTGGCCGACCACTACTCTGTATGATACTTGCTGCATTAAAGGTATCCCATGCTGGCTAATGACTATGTTCCTGAGCAGCAGAGTTGTGGCATAATACCTCCATGTAACCTTTATGAAACCTAATAAATTTTGTTTACAAAAAAAATCAGCCAGGCTAGCTTGAATCCAGTGGCAAAGTGAGCAAGGGACCCACGTCTGGGCATACCCTGCCAACATGTGCTTGCAATACTGCATTGCGTATATGAAACCTTTCTTCAAGCAACACTTACGTCAGTAACAAACGCCTCCGAGCACACAGTTACAACAAAAATCAATCAAGAATAATGTCAAGATGTTAATTTTGTGTCCTTTAATTTCAGTGTTTATTAAGATTCACAAGTAAACACATATTTCATCGTAATGGCATTTGCGCCTCCGACTTCATCAGGGCTACAAGTAAACAAAACACACATTTATTTAAAGGGTATTATTCTTAAAGCTCACTACCCATCCACCAACTTCAAAAGTGTACGAAATTTGTACATGGTGATACAAAATAAGGAACTACTTGAATAGAGAGAATTGATTCACAAGGAAACTCAAATTACAAAATACAAACTTGTAGCCCCGTGTACAACGTACCTTTATATAATTACAATAATTTGTCTTTCAATTTCAAATAAATTATTGTGCAAATTAGAGCACACCTCAACGTGTATCTCCATCTCCCAGTGTTTAGAAATGAAAAACAAAATTTAGCAATATTATCAAACAACACTTTACTCGGCTCAAAAGGCTATAAAAACCAAGTAGAAATAAACATATAATCAAGTCATACATCACAAGAATAAAAAGGTAAAAATAGATGAGAAAAAAAGGTAAGACAGAATTAATTAAAAACAATATTAGTAAAAGCAAGCTTCGCATCAGCTCAAACTTAATAAATACAGTATGACCATCAAGTAAGTTATCCATCGTATGCAAGCTAATTCCTGCGTTTGATTGCACGTTGGATAAAATTTGCTACAGCATAAACGTATGGAAGAGAATGACTAAGTAAAACAGAACATGCTTATGTAGTCTGACGTTTGCTTCTCTAAGATGCGGTATTAGCGTACACATTTCCTTATACCATGATAACATTTACAAAACAACATAAAATGGAAAGCTGATTGTGCTGTAGAGCTACAATTCTAGGGCTAGACATCAAAAGATGACACAAACCTAATCGGTTCTGGGAAGGCAACCATAAAGTGCTTAACCTCGGCTTAGTCTACAGGGCTCTCACCTAATTAATATTTATCCAAACAAGATAATGTTCCACATCAGGTCCAAAGGCTATAATAATATACAGAGAGACTTTACTTTTAGTGAATTCCGTGCCAAACCTATTGTTTCTTGACCTTCCCCAGAAGTAATCCTTTAGTTTTTGCTTGCAGGCAAATGAAAGCGTCTCAGGTTTAGTATAGAATTCAGGTATGCCCAGGATCTTAATGTTATCCTTAATATACATTAACCATGGCATTTTACAAACTTTGTCCAACTTCACACAATCCATGATCACCCAGCGGATACATTTCGTTTCTGGCTTTGACCAGATAGATAACTACAATAAAAGTAGTTGAAGCTTGATAACATCACTGACATAGTCGAGGCCTAGTTCAGAATGACAAATAAAAAACAAGCATTGGCATAGCCAATAGGTCTCGCTTTTGGGACCTTATAAGTATTTAGTTATGCAGCACAATATCCTTGGTGCAACAACATCAACTGTTGCATGGCTAAGCACTTATAAGGTCCCAAAGGCGAGACCTATTGGCTATGCCAATGCTTGTTACTATTGTTTTTGCCTTCTGTATTTTTTAATATTTAATAAACCTGCATGCTGTCTAAACTTCCTGGATTCAAACTTTATTAAGGCTTATTTAATTGATAATGCTGATTTAGTTGCTGGTAAACTGTTACCTGTAGGGAGAGGTAGAGAGAGGTAGAGAGGTAGAGAGAGGTAGAGAGAGGTAGAGAGGGGTAGAGAGAGAGAGGAAGAGAGAGCGGTAGAGAGGTGTAGAGAGGTAGAGAGAGGTACAGAGGTGTAGAGAGGTAGAGAGAGGTAGAGAGGGCAGTAGAGAGAGGTAGAGAGGTAGAGAGAGAGAGAGAGGTATAGAGAGGTAGAGAGAGAGGTAGAGGTAGAGAGAGAGGTGTAGAGATAGAGAGGTAGCGAGGTAGAGGTAGAGAGGTAGAGGGAGGGGTAGAGCAGTTCATCAAAATGCTCAGGTGCCAGGATCAGTTTTTAGGCCACAAAGCTGCAGGTTCATGTTTAATACTTTATTGGGCGATTAATTAAAACACATACGATATACTCAGTAATGCAGGCAAGCTGACCCTTTCTATGTCAACAAGGAGGCACTGCTCGCTCCTGCAGGCAAAACGCCGTGGGAAGCGAGGAATGCAGCTGAGGGGGGGGAGGGGTGGGGGAGGAGTGCGGCCGAGAGCACACAAAGCGTTTCCCTTGTGGGAGCGAGCAGGGGCACCATCTGGTTGCAACTTAATTACAAACAGATGGTTTCAAAGCTCGCTCCCGCAAGGGAATCGCCAAACGTGCACGCGCTGCCATTGAAAGCAATGCAAAGCGTGCACGTTTTTGGCCCAAAAAGTCAATCGATTCCTAAAGGTCTCCTCCTAAGCAGCGCATGCGCGCTGCGTAGGCGAGACCTAATGAAGTGCTGTGCGAAACTGCCATCAGTCCCTTTAGACACCCATTTTCAACCCTCTGAATAATGGAATAGTCTTTAATACCCAAAATCACTGTGTCATAAGACACAACTGAGATACATTTGGCTTGGAAAACTTACACCACTTCTCTCTGAGAGGCTTTGAGCCTAAACGTTATAAACTTGAAGAGTGCCTCCATACTGCATGCATATTTGCCTGTCACTGCAAAGCCTAATGAATACCATGTGCAATTGTCGTCAAAAAGCACCACTAGGTATCGGAAAGTCAGGACTGGTGTAATTTTATTACAGTTAACCAAAAATTATCTATTTCTGTTTGCCCTAGGCCCATAAGTCATAATAAGGGTTTTAGAATGATTGATAGTTAGCTCCAAGCCATTCATAAAGCTAACAAAGTTATTAAGGAGTTTCTGCAACCCTAATTTAGTTCTGGAAAGAACGACAGCGTCATCGCCATATATAGTAAAATGGGAACAGGGCGAGTTCCAACATACGGCACATCAACCTTGAGACTAAGAAGGTGCTGTTGTAGGCCATTTAAATATAGCGTGAACAGAAATCGCACCAGGACGCACCCTTGTCGCACACCACGGGAGAGTTGAAAGGGGTCCGTGACTTCACCCATCAGACCATATCTCACACTAGCGGTGGCCTCGCAATGTAGCTCAATCAATCACTCAATCAGGATTTATAAAGCGTGGCAAATCACCCGATAGGGTATCCAGGCGCTTGCAGGCACCGGAGGCTTTTTCGAACAGCCAGGTCTTGAGGGACATTCAGAATTCCGGAAGTGAGGTGATGGTCCGGAGGTGCGTATGGAGGCTGTTTCAGGTCTTTGTTGCGATGTGGGAGAAGGAGCGTCCTCCACTTCTGCTTCGGTAGGTGCGGGGAGTATGGGCAAGTGAAAATGAGGCAGAGCGTAGGCTTCCATGGTTGCTGGAAGTTCAGGCGGTGGTTAATGTAGGTGGGTTTTTGGTTGTGTAGAGCCTTGTGTATGTGGGTCAGCAGCTTGAATTGGAATCTCTTCTGTACGCGGAGCCAGTGGAGTTTCTGGAGGTGGGATGTGATGTGGGTTCGTGCCGAGGATGAGTATGGCTGCGGCATTCTGTATGGTCTGAAGTCTCTGTAGAAGGTGTGCGGCGATTCCTACGTAGAGGGCATTGCCATAGTCAAGTCATTTGGTGATGAGGGCTAGTGTCACGGTGATTATCGTGTGTAGGGGTAGCCACTTGATCTTACGTAGCATTCGGAGAGTGAGGAAGCAGGCAGAGAAGACGGCGCTGATCTGCGATTTCATGGCGAGCTTGTTCTCAATGATGATTCCGAGGTTTCTGGCGTGGTTGGAGGGAGTAGGTGCAGGTCCTACGTCTGATGGCCACTAGGAATCGTTCCATGTGTTGCTGCTGTTACCAAAGATCAGTACTTCCGTCTTGTCTGTGTTCAGCTGCAGACAGTTGTACTTCATCCAGTCGGTGACGTTTGTCATGCATCTGTGAAAGTTGGCTCTGGTGGTGGGGTCGTAGGTGAGTGAGAGGATGAGTTGGGTATCGTCTGCATAGGAAATTATGTGGGATCGGATGATGTTGGCCAGCGGGGTTATATATTCGCTGAAGAGCATGCGGCTGATGGATGAGCCCAGGGAACATGGCAGGTGATCTCCTTGGATTCAGAGGTGAGAGGTGGATCCTCTGGGTTCTTCCCGTGAGGAAGGAGGTGATCCATCTGAGCGCGTCCACTTGGATGGAGATGTGGTGTGAGTCTTTCAATCAGTGTGTGGTGGGATATGGTTTCGAAGGCTGCTGAGAGGTCGAGGAGGATCAAAGTTGCTGTTTCTCTTCTTCTCTTCAGTTGCTTTAAAACATTAACTATGTTATACTAAACTCCCAGTTCCGTTATTATAGCCCAAAGTTTACTTCGGTTGACATGGTCGAAAGCATACTTTAAATACATGAACACTAAATAGATATTTTCTCATTTAGCTAAGGTGTACTTATTGGTCTGTAGATGTAAATGTACACTGTTCAATGGTGCCCAATCCCGCCCTAAACGCAGAGTGAAGGCCTGAAATAATACAGTTCTCCAGGGCCCAGACCTCAAATTGGTGTAAAATAATTCTGCCCATTATCTTAGCAACAGAACTGATCAAAGAGATGGGGCGATAGCATTTAGGGCCACCTCTGCCCCCCTTCTTGAAAATGGACACAATTACGGAGTGTGACCACGATTTCGGTGGCCCTAACTTGCTAACAGCATTCAAGACATTGGTCACCAGGGGAGCCCAGAAGCTATTACCGTTTAAAAAAAATAAAATCAGCTGGGACCCCATCGGGGCAAGGTGCTCTACCCGTAGGACACCTATTTATTGATGCGATAACTTCATGCAACTCGATTTCCATTACGGTCTTGTTTGGTGGCCAGATGTCTAAGTTGGTCAAAGGGTTCAATGCGCGTTAAGTGGTTACCATACATCTCTTTAAAGAGCTTAACCCAAGTGTCCGGGTGATCACATTGTAGCGATAAATATCCCCAGCGACAATGAGCCTATTTATTGTTCACTCACATATGTAGTAGCCGAAAGAGCATCAGGGAGCGTGGCAGGCTGTGCTTTCACTTCAACAGGGACTGTACCTGATTTTTAGGAATACACAGCATTTTAGGCAGGTGTCAACTTGATATTTCAATAAGACATTTATTTTTGTTAACAAAATGTCCTGGTAGCAGAATCTCCGTCGGCTGTGCCCTTTGATTCCAGGAAGTCATGATTAGTGAGTTGCTTATCTGCAACAGAATTGTTGGCTTTCTATGGTAACACAAGGTGTTATACTGATCATTCCTTATTATTATAACTTTTTATACATTGGCTTGGTTGATTTGTTCTGCCTGACCTCAACTGGATTTGTTTACCATCTGGTAAACCTGTTAAGAGGCCTATTTGTACTGCATTTTTACCCTTATGATGAACTTAAATAAACTCTTTCTTCATTAATTAATTTTTAACACATCTTCACATTAAGTCTCGAGTTCTGGACAGATCACTGGTAAGATAAACACATTATATTTGGGACTGGAGTGCACCTGAATCTTTCTCGCCACTCAATATTATTGCACATTCTGATTGGGTACATTTATTCTTCCAATTTAATTAGACTTCCTCTAAAACTGACATTGAGAAGTAAAAATTAGTACCTCCTTTAGATTTTCTTTTTTTTACGGCTTATCAATTGCCATCCATTCCCTATTCCAATTATTTTCTAAATTATATTTTTATATGGTAGACAGGGTAGAAACATTGCCAACAAAAATCTTTTTGGGACTGCCAGCAAAAGTGTCTTCAAATGCTTTTTGATCTGATCCGAATTATACCAACTGGACATGGCAGCCAAAATACCCAGCTACATTTTTTGTGTCTCACTCACTAGAAGTGTAACATGAATCCTTTTTGCACACTTGTCAATCACTTGAGCACTGTTCCTTTTTCACAACTATATGTCTTGTGGCACCCTCACTATGTACCATATTGAATAGGTTACTCATTTAATTAAACACTACTTTTTATTTAGCTCGATATTACTAGATTTTCCCCAAAAAAAATTGTAATTCAAGCACAAACAGATTTGTTTTTCTTGGATTTAACGAATACGTTACATGTGTGCCTACACTGATAGCAATAACTAATATTTTTAAATCTCTATCAAATCTATCCCGAAGAGACCTCTCTTTTCCATTTCACTATTGATGCCCAGGTCCATAGGTATACAGGTCAGCCCCATGAGCACACTTCATAAAATAGTATGGTATCAAGTGCAAAAGGACATCTCTCAACAACCCAAAGATTGCCTGAATAATTTGTGAACTGAAAGAGTACAATCAGAGCTATATAACAGGTTGGAATGGAAGTCTACTACTAAAAAAAATGTTCAGACCACACAGCACAATCTGCATATGACAAAGAGACTATATTTTATGTTTTCAAGAGTGTAGATTGGTCGGCCACGATGTGCCTGGGTTGGATCGGAAACTGTGGTGTACTGAATTTGAAAGACATAAGATAAGAAAGGATGTTCAAAGTAGGAAGATGCCAACCCTTTGGAGGAGCAGAACCTGTTTTGGACGATGGTTCAGAGTGTGGAATTCAAGACTTCGTAGCAAAACGTCTGTCAAAGTTTCCAAAACCTGAAAGTATTATTAAAGTGATGAATAAGGTGGTGATGACAATAAAATCTGAAGTAAATCAAAACTGGTGATAGTATGCATCAAGGTTTTTGAGAGAAACCTTTACCAATGCACACAAGTAGTTGATATGCAGCACTCTGATCAGTCTTAAAAAAGCAGAATTTGTTTATTCGAAGAAAGGAAAAAAAAAAAAATGGGATTTGCAAATCTGTGAAAGGTATCATACAAATAGACATACGACGGAGAAATTAAATAAGAAAAGTGAATGGTATTCAGAAAAACTACCTAAAGTTTTTGAAAGAACCAGAGGCTTCAGGTTATGCATTCTCCTTCTTGCTTTTATTTAACAGCAGCCAACATGATAACGTAGGAACACAAGAAAAAGAACCACAACATCCATAGCAAGAGTTTGAGCTATTGGCATTGTAACTGACACATAGTCCTTGCTTACAAGAAGCAAGGCTGGCAGTAAAACAGGCGCAGTTACTGCCAGCCTTGTTTCTCGTAGGCAACGACTATAAGTACAAAGTGCATGTTTATGCACCACTTGAAGGTTTTCAAAACATGCAAATAAAAGGCATTGTCATTGACAATGCCAATACATCAAACTTTGGCAAATGCGAGACCTATTGCATTGTAAATGCTTGTTTTTTTAATTTTCTATTATTATATTATTTTAACAACTTAGCTGGGGTTGTTTACTCAGTTCTAGAAATTGAAACTATGGGTGGGAGAGCCATTGAAGTCTCGAACCAACTTTAAGCCAGATATATGGCTTTTGTTTTGCTAAGCCAGATATATGGCTCTGGCTCAGCTCGACATATTCTTGGAACCTCTGGCCAAACACAAACTGAACCATGGCATGGCTACTGCCGCCCTCTCAGTGGCTAATTTGTAAGAAAAGAAGTGTCGGGCGCTCATCAGACGGCTACTTCGACCAGCACATTTCTCTTGTTAGCCTGCCTAACAGAGAGCGCACAAACCCTACAAGTGGGGAGGGGATGAGGTGTAAAGGCCAGAACTGCCGACTTAGGAGCTGGGGAACCAGGTTCGAGTCTCGGCTTTCGCTCAATAACATGTGATTCTGGACGAATCTCTTAATCTCCCTATGCCCACCAAAAATGAATGTGTCCTTAGCTGGTGCTCAAGCGATGGTGTTGATGATTAAGTTACGGTGCTTAGCACCGGAAACCACCAGCTCACATTCAGCACTGCACTCTCCCTATATCTAAATCATCATTGCACAATGTGAAGCCAGGTACCCAGGGGTCAATCCCAGCTTCCCTGTTTGAACAAACTGTGTGAGCTTAGGCAATGACTTTATTTCAATGTGCCTTAATTTTCTTTATTATCACACTAGAAAGCACCTTAAAATGCACAATTTAGGATGAGCGCTGTAAAAAATCCTTCTGTATGTTTTAATAGTCTTTAATGTTGCTGCACCTGTAATTACAACTAAAGTAGCACGCACGCAGGGTACATATTAAAACTGACTTGCCTCTTGCTTCACTAACAGCATTGTAGTCAGGTCGGAGGGTGGTGTGGCATGAATGTTTCCAAGTTCATGTTTAGAAACTATTGATAAACATGATACAATCGAATGCACTAAAGTGAAATGCTTCCGCATTTAGCAAAGTATACTTTTGGAATCAATAGTCGTTATCACGTTTTACACGATGATCTACAAGTCAAATATGTTGAGGGCTCGGCTCGTATTATAGTAACTTGCGCCAAGCCAGACTATTTGCTCAGCTCTGTTCTATTAATTTGCTGTTTCGCCGGCGGCCACTTAAAACGAAGAACCAAAACTACAGATGCTCACTATTGCAGAGTGCATTTATCATGGAAATTGCCAGCACTTGCCTGCTGAAGGCATTGCCAGGATTCGTAGTCCTCTTCGTACGAGCAATGTGTTAGAACAGGCAGGGCTTTAAGTGGGGTGGTCTGTGGGGGTCTGAGCACCCCCAGTTTTTTTTGGGGGGCCTCGAAAGGGGTCTCTATGGGGCTCTATTTTCGGGCCTCAAAGGTCAACGGTAGGGTGACCAGACGTCCCGGTTTTTGTTTGGTGTTTCGGGTGAGCATGCGCACGCACTGCTTAAGGCGTGACGTCATTGTAGCAGGAAGGGAAATCCTTTGAAGAGAGACACTTTCTCTCGGGATTTCCTTCTCTTTGAACACGCAGCGCCACCTACGTCATCGTGCCAGCCATCGGCACAACAACAGCTGGTTAGGAACCGGCACGACCCTGCTTTACGGCCTGCAGCAAGATTTCTCCAGCAACCAGTGTGACCCTGCTCTGCCTTAAAGCAAGCGAGGGACGAGGGTCTACAACAGAATCCAGCAGCAGTGACACTACCACAACCAGTGCAGCCCTGCCCCTGTCGGCCCGTCATCTCTATGCCTCAAAAACCTGTCTACCAATAAACCACCCAGCCACTGAATATAATAACTCTAGATGCATTAGGAAGGGAGTTGATATATATATATATATTACAGTTTAATATAGCTCTGTCTCGACCCGAACGTATTGGAGCGCTTTACATGAGCTACATGAGCACTAGTTACATTACACAAGATCATATACATTTTTGGGGGGAATGGGGGGGCGCAGTGAGATTAAGACTTAATCTCACTGTGCCCCCCAGTAACTTGTGGCTGCATTGAAAATGTTCAGGCACAATTCAGAAGTAAGTAGATATCTCAAGTCAATAGTAAAGCCGATCCAGACGGACCCCTCCGAGTTTCATTTTCATCTACTTTCACATTGCTCTGCTCTTCCTATGTTTACTAACACTGATGTAATTAAGTCCTGTGTGACTGTTAGACCTGGCATCCTTGGCGTGGTTTCCCAGACTTTTTGCCTCTACCTCCTACGTTTTGACACTGTGATGGATTTCGTTTTGCTGGTTTAGATGCTATGGGCACTTTGCCACTGCTGATCAGTGCCAAAGTGCAAGTGCTCCCTGGTTAAATTATTACTGTGATTGGTTATCCATGATTGGCATATTTGTTTTACCAGTAGGTCCCTAGTAAAATGCACTAAGTGTGCCGGGGCGGGTAATTCAAATGCTACTAGTGGGCCTGCAGCACTGATTGTGCCACCCACATGAGTAGCCCTAAAATGGTGTCTCAGGCCTGCCACCGCAGCGCCTGTGCGCAGTCTGTGAACTGCCATGTTGTCCTGGCAAGTGTACACACTGGCCAGGCCTGACCCTTCCCTTTTCTTACACATTGGACACCCCTATGGTAGGCCCAAGGTACCCCCCTGGGCAGGGTGCAGTGTATGTGAAAGGTAGGACATGTACTAGTGTGGGTAACAAGTCCTGATAGTGAAATACTGCCAATTTCGTTTTTCACTATTGAAAGGCTATCTTGCCCATAGGATAACATGGGGAATGCTGTGTAACATGTTTACCTGCATATCTTCCCATAACGGCAAGATAGACATATGGAATCTGGTATCCCTGAACTCAGAATTTAATAACACATCCTTTAGTGAAGATGGTTTTTAAATTCTAAGTTTGGAAATAGCACTTTTAGAAAGTGGCTATTTTCCTGTTCAACCTTTCTGTGTGCCTCTGCCTGGTTGTGTATTGACTGTCTGGTTTGTGAGTGACAGGGGCTGGGGGTGGCTCCAGGAGGCTGGGTGAGTCAGCACTAGGCTGAATATCCCCATCTGCATGTAGAGTGGTGGGGAGGAGTAGCACCTGGGTCTCAATAGGGCTGTGCCTGCCTGCCACAATGCTGGCTCCACCTCCTGCGGTGCGTCTGATGGCCCTGGCCCACACTCACAAAGGAAGAAGAGGTGCACTGGCAGAGTGCACCCAGAACTGGTTTAGACTGGGTCCAGGACCCCTCACACAAGAAGAACAAAGACTTTTGGGGTATAAAAGTAGGACTGGAGCCCCAGTAAAATTAGATTAGGAAACTTCGTGATCAAGAAGGAATCCCTGCCAAAAGAAGAACAGCCAGGAAGACTGAGGAAAAGTGCTGCCATTGCTGAGTGTCTGGGAACTGACCTACAGTTGCTGTGATTGCTGAGGAAGAGGACGAAGGGACTGTCTGCTGTGTGCTGTGTCCCCCTTACTTGAAGAGGAGCTGTGCTGTGTGCTTTGCCCCTCTGAAGCCTGCCTATCTCCAAGGGCCTGAGAAGAGCTGGCCTCCTGTTGGGAACTCAGGGATACAAAAGTTCTCCAGAACCCACCCTTCCAGCTGCTGTGTGTGTGTCTGTGCCTTGGTGAAGCTGCCTTCTGGTGATGAATGCATTCTTTATGGTGAAACAGATATCCAGAAACTTTGTTCAGAGTTTCAGCTGCCAGCAAGAGATACTATCCAAGCTTTTAGACTTTTCAAAGATTTTGGTGGAAAGAAAACCCCTGAAGCATTAAAAAAGTTAGTAGTTTGCATGGAAACCCTGCCAGCAAGTAATGCGGATTGCGAGAGAGGTTTCAGCGCAATGAACTTAATTGCTTGTCCAACAAGGGCCTCTCTTCTTGTAGAGACCATTTCTTCATGCTTATGGGTAAAACTCAATGGTCCTCCATTTGAAACATTTGACGCAAAGCTGTATGTAAAGAGTTGGCTGGCAAAAGGTAGAAGGTCTGCTGAAGAAAATTGTTGTGAGAAACCCCAGCAAAATAGACACAGTGAATATCTTCAAGGGTTTTGGGAAATCCTGCAATAGATTTCTAAGTAATGTAAATATTTTTACTTGTTTTTTAAAGTGTTTGGTATTTTATGGCTTATACTTAATAAATATACCTTTTTGCCTATTTTATTATCCTTTGCTGGATGCGACTTCATGATTTTCTTAAGCACACAATGCTAGTTATCTTGATTTACACCATGCCCCTACTCGGATAGGCCACACCCCTTTAAGAAATTTGCCACGCCCCTTTTAGAGCACCCCCAGTTTTGTTTTCCCACTTAAAGCCCTGAGAACAGGGACAAGGAGGACGTAGATGAGGGGAGAACGAAAATGCCACCGTATACCTAGGGAATCCCCATTCAAGAACTAAGCAGGACTGTATTTCAAAGCAGTACTAGAAAAAGAAATACCACCCCCATCCCTAGTGAGCAAGGGAGCTTAGGGTGCCTACATCCTGAAGGATGGTGGGCAGAAGGGGGTGGATACAGCCAGGGCCTAGTTTAACAGGTCTATAAACCGTTGCTATACTGCATGGGTTTAACCCCTCCTACTTAGATTTCATTACTGAGTGACAGTTTAGCATGCCTGCGCTTCAGATTTCGGTGAATGGGAGGAGCTCCAGTTCAGAGCTAGAGCTTCGCTCTCACTTGGCCGATGTCAGTCGGTCGGGCTGCTCAAAGAGCGTGCAGCTATCTCTAACAAAAACTGCACTGCTTTTTACTACGGGCTGCACTGTGCCGTCAGGATTTATAGTCGCTCCCCTTCTCCAGCGGGGGGGACGAGACAGCAAGCAGTTCCTGCGTTTCGTCCGTAAGTTGGCTGTTGAGTATGTCTCCACCCACACACAACACACAATCAGCGCCCGTGGCTACAATAATCCCACCCCGAGTGGGACGGGTATGCCCAGACGTGGGTCCCGTGCTCTCCATGCCACTGTAATCAAGCTATCCTGGCTGAAGAGGGGTGAAACCCCGAAACCGGTCCTAGGATGCTTGTTTCCAGTCCAGGGAGGACCTAGCTTGGCAGTTCGGGCTGGACTGTTCCCATGAGGCACAGGGTCAAGACTGATTTGCATATGGCTGGGTTCAAACTGGAATGGCATGGTGAGCAAAAAAACGATGGATTTAGGCCCAGATCTCTGTACTGGGGTGAATGTATGACATTGTTCTGCATTCTGTCCATCAACTGTTGTTTTTGCATTTGTCACCCCGAGTGGGACGGGTATGCCCAGACGTGGGTCCCGTGCTCTCCATGCCACTGGAATCAAGCTATCCTGGCTGAAGAGGGTGAAACCCCGAAACCGGTCCTAGGATGCTTGTTTCCAGTCCAGGGAGGACCTGGCTTGGCAGTTCGGGCTGGACTGTTCCCATGAGGCACAGGGTCAAGACTGATTTGCATATGGCTGGGTTCAAACTGGAATGGCATGGTGAGCAAAAACGATGGATTTAGGGCCCAGATCTCTGTACTGGGGTGAATGTATGACATTGTTCTGCATTCTGTCCATCAACTGTTGTTTTTGCATTTGTCACCCCGAGTGGGACGGGTATGCCCAGACGTGGGTCCCGTGTTCTCCATGCCACTGGAATCAAGCTATCCTGGCTGAAGAGGGGTGAAACCCCGAAACCGGTCCTAGGATGCTTGTTTCCAGTCCAGGGAGGACCTGGCTTGGCAGTTCGGGCTGGACTGTTCCCATGAGGCACAGGGTCAAGACTGATTTGCATATGGCTGGGTTCAAACTGGAATGGCATGGTGAGCAAAAAACGATGGATTTAGGCCCAGATCTCTGTACTGGGGTGAATGTATGACATTGTTCTGCATTCTGTCCATCAACTGTTGTTTTTGCATTTGTCACCCCGAGTGGGACGGGTATGCCCAGACGTGGGTCCCGTGCTCTCCATGCCACTGGAATCAAGCTATCCTGGCTGAAGAGGGGTGAAACCCCGAAACCGGTCCTAGGATGCTTGTTTCCAGTCCAGGGAGGACCTAGCTTGGCAGTTCGGGCTGGACTGTTCCCATGAGGCACAGGGTCAAGACTGATTTGCATATGGCTGGGTTCAAACTGGAATGGCATGGTGAGCAAAAAACGATGGATTTAGGCCCAGATCTCTGTACTGGGGTGAATGTATGACATTGTTCTGCATTCTGTCCATCAACTGTTGTTTTTGCATTTGTCACCCCGAGTGGGACGGGTATGCCCAGGACGTGGGTCCCGTGTCTCTCCATGCCACTGGAATCAAGCTATCCTGGCTGAAGAGGGGTGAAACCTCGAAACCGGTCCTAGGATGCTTGTTTCCAGTCCAGGGAGGACCTGGCTTGGCAGTTCGGGCTGGACTGTTCCCATGAGGCACAGTGTCAAGACTGATTTGCATATGGCTGGGTTCAAACTGGAATGGCATGGTGAGCAAAAAAACGATGGATTTAGGCCCAGATCTCTCTACTGGGGTGAATGTATGACATTGTTCTGCATTCTGTCCATCAACTGTTGTTTTTACAATAATCATACAGGCAGGGTTGGATTGGGATTAAAAATCGGCCCGGGCAGGCTAAAAAAAAGTGGCCCACATTTGCATATTGCCTTTCCGCAAAACACTGCTTCGGCAAAATTTTATTAAAAAAAAGAGGGGGCAGGTTTTAAAAAAAATGCACGGATTCATTTACACTGGTGAAACACCTGAAAACAAGTGAGGCCACTTTTGCTCAGGCCCCCTACCCCCGCTCAATATGCATATATTAATGGGCGGGCCCAGCGAGAGAAAGGGAGTGACACCTCTGCCGTTGGTAAGAGGGAGGTAATGGACGCCCATTTACCTCCAGAAAGGCCACTCAGGCACCCACTGGGCCGCTGGCAGAAACCGCCCAAATCGGCCCCCCAGACTGCTCAAAAAAGCAGCCCACAGCTGTAACTGGACACTGGCCCCTCTGGCATTGCCCGAGTGCCCATGTTACCAATCCGACGCTGCATACAGGCAACTCCCCACACAACGTCTGCCAGCCTGCTGCACTCCTTCGCACGTCCCATGAGCAGCAGAAACCACACCTTCAGTGGGCTGCACAACCCACCAATGAGAGATACGCAAACGTTTGATGAGGCTGGAGCTATTTGCAAACACAAACAGCCAGAGGGACTGGGAAAGAGTCAGTCATGGACGGTTCGCCACCATGCAGAAGCTCCGGGCCTTCTGCAGATTCCCCAGCCCTCTCGTGGCTGTACAGCCTGCACTCACCCGGATGCTTGCTACTGGTTATAATTCACTGATTTTATTGCACAGAGCCCTGTAAACTCCGATCACTAGCAGGAAAAAATCAAGTAGTCCCTAAAGGAAGGCATTCCAGCGTAAGTAAACTGTAGTTGGTCGATGCTGCTCGGCAAAAACCGGACATGATGTATCGGGAGCACTAACCAATAAGGAGCCAGGAAAGAAGAGTAGCAGAGGAGTGAACCAGTGGCAAGCTGCGGGCGGGATTACACTCAGTTCAGTGATTACAGCAGGTCTTGCAACAGCACATGCCCGTTGCTTACGCTCGACCTAAAAAAATACAACTCCTGTGAGAGTAGACCATGAAATAATAGTTGTCCAGTACAGCACATAAGTATTGATAACCCCTGTAGAACCGCCTTTTTCTTGCTGCTTGGAGCAGCCATGATAAGTACATTTCCCTTGTCTTTTTAATGTTATATTGCGAAGTGATTATAATCGTAAACATAACTTGTTTTAATCAGGGCTCAGAGTTGCATGGACTATTGTCAGTAACACCGACTTCTTGGAATTCTTTGTTCCTCAGGCTCAACTGATCGGGTTTCATGAAGCACTTTTCCAAATGAGGTCTTCACACATGTGTGCTCTCCATTACCCTCCACAGTTTGTCTCTAGGCTCTCTGGTGCAGCTCTTCGCTCAGCAGTGGACCTTCTGTCGGTGGTCAGTCTCATCTCTTTGGTCCCTCTGAGAAAGCCGAGGATCTACGCCTCCTATCTGCCCATCTCCTGCAGTTCCCCTATCAAAGCAGGCTAAGACCTTGTCCAGAGGAGGTTTAGTAGGCAGCAACCTATGGGCTTAGTCTCATTGCCCCCCAGTTCCCTGGGAGAAAACTGACACCCATCTCAGAGAGATATTGGCTTGAAATAATTATAGGTTAGGTTTCTTGAACCTGGGGATTCTGTGAAATTTCAGCTATTGAGCCTGTGTCACTCTTGTCAAAGGCAAGCCCTCCAGCCAATATTCCTACACCTTTTGGTAGGCAGCAGCGAATACCCTGTGTATATACTGGGTTAAGGATGCTGTGACAGGGACTTAAACATTGCCAGAATATATATTTTCCCATCCTGGAAAAAAATGCTGCAAAGTATTCACAGCTCTGCTACGATTGACCCCACTCCTGAGGAAGCGGAGCATTCGTTTTTTCAACAGGACAGATCTATTCTGGGCCAATAAATTCAAAAGAACGTTCTAAAATCAGTGTCCGATTTGTTAAGCGCTCATGCTCAACAATTAAACACCTTTTACTCACTCCTACCAGCACCGGATAACCCAACCCGGCCAGCCCCAGAAACTGAGATGCCTCGTTCTGGTAGAAAGGCCCCTTCCAACCAAAAACAGTATCTAAGGCAGCTGCTTTAGATAACTTAAAAAAGGCATATCTGAACTGCCTTCGCCAGGACATATGCGATACGGTAGATGACTATTCGGACAATTCAGAATGGCAGGATGCTGAGGAGGCTCTCTCTGATTCCTCAGATGTGAATCTAGAACATCCATGATGTCCCTTGCCTAAGCAAAGCAGATTGGAGAAAGATGCTGGGGAACATCCTTTCAATTCCGCTCCAGCTAATCTGCTCAGCAATACATACGAACCGGAAGAGACTGTACACCTCCATTCATTAGATTAGACTCCCACTGTAAAAATAATGGCCTATGTCCAAGGCGGACTCAAAAGGTTTTCCACAGGAGATGCAGTGCCTAAAGGTGGAATGTCCGCACCCCTCTTTAGAGGGCCAGTTGCATAACATACCTCAGATTGACCAAAACTGTCATCATTCTTGGTGAAAAAAATTTAGAATCTGAAAAAGGAGGAGGGGGTATGGCCAACAGGATGTGAGCCCAGCAGCTCCCGGCCAGTCCTTGAAACAATCCTTATGAATCATGCACAATGCTGAATTTACGGCGCAAAAACAAGTCGTCCATGGCACCAACGTACCTGTGGGGTACCTGAATCCTATTTACGTACGACAACTGCCTGCTGTTGCAGAGCCCGGGTTTGCGACTCGAGTGGGCTGCGTCGGAGAGAGGTGCGCGGCCTGCACTGTGGGGCGGAGCATAGGCCGTGGCGTCCAGTGGAGTGCAACGCAAACAGTCGGACATCTGTGGTGAACCTACGGATCAGGCCAAGGCCCGGGGGACGAGGCGTTTGCCCCGGGACAGCCGCGCGATGGCATCTGATGTGAGGAGGCCCGGAGGTGAGCCGCTGGCTACCCCGATGAATGGAGGTGCAGCCCGGTCTTTACACCGCCTGCGTCGCGGCGCTGTCCGAGCCCCGTTAGCCCGTTGAAATTGGGGCATGAGGCGAATGAGTACCACCCAGGGAGCCCGTGAGCCGTTAATCAAGCCGCAATCTGCTACAGGGGCGGCTCCTCCGATATGGCAGAGGCGCGTCGCCTCACTGCTTTTAAGCAGTGGGAAGCAGAAACCTAAAATGATAATAACTTTGCGCTATTATCATTTTAGGCTGCTTCCTGCTGCTTTGCGGGCGGGTGAGTGAGTGGGTGGGGCTGCTCTGCTCTTTGAGCAGGGCAGGGGCGGAGTGGTTTGCCCACTCAAGTGTGCAATGACTGTGAACAAGCCCAGGCCCCCATTCCCTGGTTGAGCGTCAAACCAGGACGCTCAAAACCAATCACAACGCTGCAGCAGCACTGTGATTGGTCAGGGGAGCCTGGGTGCTCACCAATCACAACACTGCACTGCCCTGCAGCGTTGTGATTGGTTAGTAGGGCCTCCTTCCTGTTCCTCGATGTGTTCAAGGAGAGCAGGAGCAGAGATGCGAGAGCCGGCCAGAGGCAAGGGAAGTTTATTATTTTTTTATTATTTAATTTTAATTTATCCATGCGCGACCCCCCACGCAACTCCCCTCTATTCCCCCACGCCCCCGCGTGATCCCCCGCCCCCCAATGCGGTTGCCGGTGGTGCCGTGTAACAACACTGAGGCCCCGCTAGAGCGAAGGAACACTTAACTGCCAGCAACACCCAACGTACCAGCTGCATGTGGAATAGTGAGTAGCAGCTGTTATGAGTGGCGCCTCTGTGATAGCCTGTTTAATCTAACACCTGGGACTTTTGCTGTGGGACTGATCTACTGGACCGATGGACTGTGATGTGGAGAGGGGAGGCTGGCTGTCACGGGATGAGATTCCATAGGGATTTACCTGCCTGGCGCTGAATGGTGTCAGGAGCCTACCCCCAGACGGCCTCCCCAGCGGGGCTCTGGACCCAACACTTGATTGACTCTGGTGGTGCCCGACTTGGCGTGGCATATTACCCTACCATTGACTGCTGGGAGATTGACTGGTGGGGGGGCTATTGGCGACGCACTGGTGACTTGGTGTTGACAACCCGGTCCCACACGCGAACTGTTCGATCGAGTTGTCTGCCAGGAGGGCACTGTTGTAGGCCCTGGCTCTAGTACTCGCAACAAGCGCAGCCCGTGGATGACCGGTGCTGTCGGTCACTGTTGCAATGTGAACTTGTAGGTGCGCATGGGACTCCCGGGGTTTTGTGCCCTTGATAACCTGGCAGGGCACCTTGTGATTTGCGCTCACATCTGCTTGTACAGACCCATGTGGTCCTGCAAGGCACGAGAAGATGCTACTGCTGCAGGAGCCTAGATGGTGAAGAGTGCCGCTGCATTAAGGAGTGGTGGATGTCGTGTTGGGCCTCATAGGGGAGTGGAGATGACCTGTATTGATACCCACAGCAGAAGTGGGTTATTGGTCGCCTGGAGTTGGTGATCATGCAGGGGTGGCGTTGGCCCCACGCTCTTAACAGTCCTGGTGATTGGAGGTACCTGGCTTGTCGCAGGACAGGACGTGGGGGGACAGAACCCACGGCTCGACATGGGCAAGGATAAGTCAGATCTCTCGAATCCAGCGAACACCATCACCCAATATACCACTCCGCTGCACCCCACTCAGAGAATAACGCAGCAAACGGGGCCCAGTGATATGGGGGAAGCATAGGAGGAGGGGACGGAACCATCCTGCGATGACCTGCTGGCTGCGATTCAAGGCTCCAGAACTGCACTGGAACATAAAATTCTAACTCTATAGATTGATGTTAATCTATTGCGAGCCGACCTGCGAAAAGTTGCAGATAAAGTCACGTCGGCAGAGGGCAATATTGCGGACTTGCAAGGGGAAGTGGGGACCCTCAAACGCCAAATGGCCCAGGTGATCACGGCCTCGAAGGCATGGAACAGCGAGCTGAGAATGCAGAGGGATGCTCCCAACGCAGCAACACCATGTCCTTGGGTTTCCTGAGAGAGTGGAGGGGGGCGCAGCTGAAAAATTCCTGAAGGACTGGGTGCGCAAAGAACTCAACCTGGCGGGCCTCTCTGACCCCCTGGCCCACCCCCTCCCGTGATGGCCTGCAGCATGGCCTAAACCGGCACAGGCGCTAACGGGTGCAGCATGCTTGGAGGTGACGCAGGATTATATTCCTTGAGAAGATATGGCTGACTAAAGAAGTGAGTTTGCCAGTCCCTGTCGGACTGGCTGGGCTGCTGTGCACATCTTGACACATGCATGGGGTGGGCATCTATAGTCGCATGGTTATACTATGTTTGTCCATGGGTGGGGAAGAGGGTTTTGTTGTGTATTGCATGTTTATGGTTTTATGTTTGCAGCAGCCTAAGGGGACAAACACATGGTGGAAAGGTAGGGGACCACTACTAACTGCCACAAACTATGAAGGGGGCGGACATTCGCTTTCTGACGTGGAGGGTTGGGGACCTACACTAAACGGTATAGAGTGCTCACCTTTTTAAAGCGACTTAAGATCTCCATAGCTTGCCTACAGGAGACACACTTGGATGATGTGTTTGCACCATGTCTTGTTAGGAAGTGGCGTGGGCAGGTGTTCCACTCCTCATTTTCGACGTACGCTAGGGGCACAGGGCACACTTATTTGGATTGCACCTGGGGTCCCGTTCTCCCTAACCAATATGGAGGCTGATGTGGGCGGTTATTTGTTCTGAGCAAACACAGGAGATAATGGACGGAGCACTGAAACTTTTCAGACACTCACCCCCAGTCACAGATCTGGGTTATTTGTTCTGTTCAGGGGGACACAGGACAGATGGGAACTGACCATATTGAACACGTATGCCTCGAACAAGGACGACTCCATGTTCTTTTATAATATCCAAGACCTGTTAACACATGATGTTGACACACCACTCCTGTGGCTGGGTGACTTCAACGGTGTATCGGATGCAGACTTGGACTGGGCACCCCCCAAGGCAGGTACCAAACCCTTAATGACACAGGCACTTTGCGGGGTGATGTGGATCCTGGGCTTTACTTATTTTTAGCGAATAAGCCATCCGACACTGCAGGTGCACACCTACTATTCAGCCAAACAAGATACTTGTAGTAGACTGGATAGGATACTGGTGGCAGGCTTCTCACTGCTGGAAGACAGAGAGGTGACACACCTCGCACACTTCCTGTCAGATCATTCTCCTGTCGGATCTGTCGTATGACGGGGGGACCCCGGACGACAGGGTCACACCAGGAGGACGTCGGCTGACATCCTGGAAGACCCAGGAGGTAAGAAGGTGGTCCCGAAAGCACTGTCCAATTATATGATGCCCAACTGGGGTACCACAGCCAGTAGAACCATGGAATGGGGGCCCCTAAAAGCGGCATTGAGGGGCACATGTATGGGCTTAACGTGCGGGGTGTGTAGGCAACTACAACAGGAGCTCGGTACAGAAGAGGACGTACTGGCCTCTTTGCAAGCTAGGGAGCGCTCGCAGTCTGGCATTTACAGACAGTAACAGCAGGCGCATAGGCGCATTGCAGATATATGGGACAGACTAAATAAGAATACACTCAAGCAATATGGCAGAGACTACATAGGGAAGGAGATAAGTCAGGTTGGCTCCTGGCATGGATACTCGCAGAGAGCACCCACCCCCAATGATCACACACTGGTCATCACTGGATGGCACACATGTTAACACTAGGGAAAGGAATATTGAGCGTCTTTCAACAGCACTTGAGACACATATATATTGCAGATCCCGGCATAATGCCAGCCCAATATGTCCCATTCCTAGAAGGACTGGATCTCCCGAGGATAGTACACGTGGATACAGAGTCCCTGAAAGCCCCAATCGGTCTGGAGGAACTCACGCAGCCCGGAGTCTGCTTTCACATGCAAAAGTGCCTGGCGGGGATGGCTTTCCCCCGGAGTTTTATCGGGCCTTCTCGGTGACGATCATACATGGTCTCCTGGAAGTCCTGCTGGAGGCACGTGAGAGAGGTCTGCTGCCCCAGTCCATGAGGGAGGCTGAGATCTGCATGTTCATCAAGCAAGGTGGTATTCAGTCTGATACAGCAGCTTATCGACCACTTACTATGACTAACGGAGATGTGAAAATCCTGTGTAAACTACTTGCCGGCTGCTTGGCGCAACCACAGGTCACAGCTGGTCCATGAGGACCAGTGCAGGTTTATACCTGGCCGAAACACCGGCATGAACCTCCGACTTCTGGCCCATATTCTCCATGAAGTGGAACACCGGGATGAGGACCTGGCATTGGTCTCTATTGACCTAGAAAAGGCTTTCGACAATGTGGCATGGGGCTATTTACTCGAATGTCTGAGAGTTATGGACTTTGGTCCTCAGTTCCGGGGCTGGGTCCAATTACTAAACACCGCAACCAGCGCCAGAGTGTGCATGGGTCAGTCAGTCGGGGCATGGAATTTGGAGCGGGGATGCGACAGGGTTGCCCCCTCTCGCCGTTTCTGTTTGCATTAGCAATTGAAACCCTGGTGTTCTGGGCACGTCAGAAACTGTTGATTTGGGGCATATGCATGGGGGAATCCCGTCACCTGATCTCGCTTTACGCGGACAACGCATTATTTTATATTACCTCCCCACAGATGGCATTGCCCATGCTGTTGCAACTCTTGGATGAGTTTAGAGGTCTTTCTGGGCTCCGTCTTAATAGGCGAAAATCTCTCCTATTTCCACTGGCTTCTTTGGTTGCTACACCATTGGATAGCCTCCCATGCCTGGAATTGCGCTGGGAGTTGGAACACTTCCGGTACTTGGAGATACAAGTGGCCCATTCCGAGACACAACAGTTATGCCTTAATATGGGTAGGGTATTGGATGCCTTGCAGAAGTCGGTGGCTTTTTGGAACATGCTGCCCCTATCACTGATGGGCAGACTAGCTGTGTCAAAGATGGTATGGTTACTGCGATGGCTATATACACTGCAGAACTCGCTGTGTCCCATACCCAGAGAGATATTTAAGCAGCAAATTCTGTGTTTTTTCTTCATTATTGTGGGTGGGTTGTCGCAGTAGGGTGGCCTTGAACACCTTAACGCGACGATACGAAGAGGGGGGGCTTGGAAGTGCCTAATCTTGAGATGTACTATTATGCCGCACACCTGCAACATGCGTCTAGATGGCTGGCTGAGGGTGAGAACTGGGAAAAGCGCCTACTGACGGGATTGATGGCAGCGTATCAATTATCAATGGTGCTTTTTTTTTTTTTTTTGCTGATGGAGAGTGTGGGAGTGACTAAGGATCTACCTTATATTGTTCGACACACAGTGCACATATGGCAAGGTTATGTTGAAGTGGTGCTGAAGCATGCGCCCTTTCACCGAGAACTCTTGGTCTGGATACTGGCGCCGGTGCGGCAGCTGATGAACAATATGTATTTTCGGGCATGAAGCGATGGTGGTTGTGTACTGTTGGGGGACCTGTACCCAGGCGAGTTTTTCATAACATTTGAACAAGCCTGTGAGTCCTTTGCACTGAGACCGGGGCATTTCTTGCATCATGCTGGACTGACTGAGATGGCCAAATTGACATGGCCCACATTTCCTGCTGCGCCACCGCTCACACACACATTAGATGTACTAATGACCTGTGGTGCGGGTAGTGATTTGATTACACTTCTCTATAGGGCGATGAGAATAGAGGCAACGAGTATGGTGGTTAAAGCAGGCAAAGCATGGGATACTGCTCTGGACACCCTGTTATACAACAGAGCGTGGACAGCCATTTGTGAACTCACACAACCACCAAGGTGTCCTGCAAAGCCCGCTTCAAGCTAGTGCACTATCATTTCCTCCACAGAACATATATGACTCCAAAAAGCCTCCACCGCATATCCAGCACACGGCCGGACAGTTGCCCATGATGCAATGTTAGCGGGCAGACTTCCTGCATGTGGCATGGCGATGTTGATCGGTACAAGACTTTTCGGCACAGGTGGTGACAGACTTACGGAGGAATACGCACTTATGACTAGACTACACACCATTACACTGCTTGTTGGGCCCAGCAGGCCCAAAAGAAGTAAAACTGCCTACACATTTCTGCAATTGGCGCTAGTCCTGGACAAGAGCAGAGCGGCCATCACCTGGATGGGTCAGAGTGACCCCAGATCTGATCAATGGTATAGAGACGTACAGGAGTGGACGCTGGCTGAGGAGGTGCACATGAAACTGAGCAGGCATGACGAAAAACTGGAGGAAGATATCCAGGCATGGAGGGATGTATGTAAGGTGTTCTTAGACCCACAGGCGGGAATGTTGTTGGATGAAAGTGATGATAGGGATATCAGTGTGGATGATGATATTGATCAGGGTGAGGGAGGGGACTGCTCCTAGTTGTACTGTTCTGCTCAACAATGCAAGCTTGGTGTGTCACTAGGCAATGGACTGTGCTGGAGATGATGCAATCAGAAGTTGATTGGTTGCCTGTTTGTGCACTTTCTTAAGCATCACCATGTATTGTACTGGGTCCTAACATTACTGCTGCTGTTTGTAACGAAAAACTGAAAAATAAAGGTTTACAATTCTTTTTTTAAAGTATGCAGATTCCTACAATGGCTCTTTGATGATGGTATAATAAAATAAAGAAAGAAAAGGCGGCCATCCAATACAATTTGTCTGCGACAACCAGCAACAAAAATTGACTAGAGTATGCATCCTGATAACAGAATTAGTACAACGGAAATGCCGTAGTCATTAGTTGGTACAAAAAAATGTGCATATGGCTTTCCACAATTCCGAAGAGATGCAGTTCCTCCGTGAAAATGTTTTTTTAAGCCCAGCAGTCAATGAAGACCTGACATTTACTTATGATAGAGCTCTCTGTATAATTGCAAAGGAAAGTCCAGCCCATCATGGAATGCTGACAATGCAACAAGGGACGATCACACTATTCAACCCAGCTCCATGAACTAAGAAGTCTGTCTCCCAACATTATAGTTTGGATACATGAAACTCCCATAAGTATGATGCAATTGCTACATCAGTCCCAACCCTGGTCCATGCCGACCAGAAAAGCTTTGTTCCATCTGTAGTACCTCGTTAAACTGGAGGTGCTTCTTCAAGGTCTCTACCTACTCCCCTCGTCAGTGGCCCCACTCTGGGTGTCTGGTTCTTGATCTTGAGAAGGCCTTCGACTCCCTGGAGTGGGATTTCCTTTTTGCTACCTTGACCAAATATGGACTTGAAGGCAGTTTCCTCCGCTTGGGTCCGCTTGCTATACACAATGCCAACAGCCAGGGTGAGGACTGGCTCCTACATCTCTGTCCAATACCGATATTCCGACGAACCCGACAGGGATGTCCATTGTCCCCACTGCTTTTTTTCCCCTGGCGGTTGAGCCGCTCGCGGCTGCGACTCGGGCACAAGGTATGGACTGGGGAGTCCCCCAGGGAGATGGCACACATATAGTATCGCTGCATGCGGACGATATTATGGTATATCTCAGAGATGCAAGGTTGATCCCAATTGCTTTAGCCCAAACGCTCACCGACTTTGCAGACCTTTCTGGCCTGCGGGTCAATTGGAGTAAGTCATGTCTCTACCCCTTCGCTTCCAGGCGACCGGACCCAGCCCTCACTTTAAACGGGGATCGCATCAGGTGGCAGCCTGACACCTTCTGTTATCTGGGTGTCCGAATATACCATCAACAAGACGACCTTCTAGACGGTAACCTTGGGAGGGCGATCAACGCAATCCGGTCCCAGATGTCCTTTTGGCACACGCTTCCACTGTCGGTCATGGGCCGGATAGCTCTGCTGAAAATGGTGGCATTGCCCAGGCTGCTTCGCCAACCTGCCTTTGTACATCCTGCCCTCCCTTTTTCGTGCGTTTGAACAGTCAATGAGAGAATTCATATGGAACAATTCCAGCTGCTGAGTAACCCGTACCAAACTTTACTTACCAACTGATAGGGGAGGACTGGCAGTCCCCAATATGGAACAATATTATCTTGCCTCACAGCAGCAATGGGCAGCGAGGTGGCCGACAGGACTACAGTTGCATGACACTGCCGCTGTCTCCCCGCCTCAGTCGACGGTGTCAATAATTCGGATATTCCACCCCTGCGCCAAGTGCAGAATACCTGAGCCACTGCTTTTGGGGGTTGCATACCAATGTTTCTGTAGAAGCGTCTATATTACGCTCGACATTGCCATATGCACCAGCACTGCCCCTGCAAGGCACGTTGAGAGGTAGCGTCACCACGTTATCTGCAGAACTGTCGGGCTGGCTAGAGGCGGGAATTCACACGCTTGGTGACATATCAAGATGGTAACCTACTTCCTTACGACACACTAACAGAAATAAATGACTTACCTTCTAGCCAGTTTCTATTGTACAACTTTCTGGTTACTGCCCTGGGTAGCAAATGGGGGGACATGGCCAAGGAACACAACATGCATTTAACTATTCAGTATTTACAGGTCATGGGGAGGGGTAGACATCTCGCCAAATGGTTCGCTGACCCATTACGTTAACACACAGGGGTGACGCTAGTACCCGTGAGACAACACTGGGAAGCAGACAGAAAACGACCCTTTGTTGATAAGGAGGGGGCTATGTTGAGTAGTCCCACATATATTCCTCGCAACGCACGCTTCCGCCTTATTCAGTATTACATAATACACCGAGCGTACCTCACCCCTGCCAAAATGAACAGATTTTTCCACCGTGCGGATGCCGCCTATCCTAGGTATCAGGCTGCTGATGCTACTCTCCTCCACATGATATGGGCCTGCCCATCTCTACATGCCTACTGGCGCTCGGTCTGCACTGCTCTAACTGCCTGCACTAGTCACACCCTATCACACAATTGGGAGGAGTATATATTGCACTTCTACCCCAGAAGCAAACCGCAGAGTGTGACCTCTCACTTTCTTGACCTGGGTATACTAGCAGCCAAGCACCTGATTACAAAGCGGTGGAAATTGCCTGATCCTTCTACCACCGTGGCCTGGAGACAGTCCTTGCTGGTGTGGGCTAAGGCGGAGGGTGCGGCACTGCGTAATGAGGACACCTCAGGCCTTCGTAAAATCCCCATAGCAGTGAGTTGGGATGCTATCCTACAGGACTTTCAGGGCGCTTTTAGGGAGATGCACAATCTTCTGTCCCCACCTCCCCAGGTGACCCTGAAGGACCCAGACCCGTCACTGTGCAACTGAGGTAGACGAGCAGTGAATGGTCGAAGCCCTTGCCCCAACTCATCAGGACCTCTCCATAAGATTCGGAGCAGCACAATTGCCTGACATATTTGCCACTAAAACATTCAGCGGTCAGTTAACATCCCAAGGGGGCCACACTCCTCCCAGTTCTTTTTATTTGTCTACCACTTATCCTTCCTGATCCCCAACGCCATATAAAGAGGCCACCGACCTCACTAATGCCGGCTGTGGGGGTGTACTCCCAGCTTCCGTAAGCTCAACATAAATGTGTGGACTAACCACCCCTACTATGGATCCAAGTCAGCGTCGGACTACTCATCACAATGTAATGAACAAATTGTATGCAATATGTTGACTATCCTATGTATGGTAATGGTGTTTGCAAGGGTGTACCCATCTCTCGTGAAGGGCCTGCCCATTCTCTCAAGTACGCGGACGACACAGTCCTGATCAGCCACACACAAGTGGGCCTACAACACCTTCTGAACACCACGCAGGATTATTCTAATGTCAACGGCCTAACCATCAGCTTAGAGAAAACAAGGACCATGACGATTAGCAAAAACCGAAAGAAATCCGCATTTTGGTTCTGGGGCAGCACATACATTGAAGTTACATCAGAATATAAAATATCTAGGCGCGATTATAGATAAAGGCGACCATTTTATTGCCCCGAAAAACAGCATCAGACGCAAAGGCCTCGCCCTGGCAGTCTCATTAAAAGACCTTAATTCCAAACTAAGCGGCCCGCGATACTGCCCCTGGCACAAGTGGTACGCGCCAAACTCTTACCAACAATTGCCTATGGCAGCGAAGCCCAGAGGGGCAGGGATGCAAAGGTACTTGACAACACAGTTACAACAGTGTATAGGGTTATCCTTGGCCTGCCCAAATATACCTCGCCGGCACAAATCAGGCTAAAATTTGGCATACAGAAACAGTCTTTGGCAAGACAGGGGGGCGTACATTACCACCTGGGACAAAGCCCGGAAATCCGCACCAGGAACTCTCAATCAATACCTGTGGAAAGAGTTACAACTACAAGCCGCCTCACCCGCTTCTAAATATCTCAAAAGCAGCCCGACTAATACGGGGTTAAACCAGCTCTGGGACAGTCCTACAAACACCACCACAATCAAAAAACTGGTTTGGAAAACGGTCAAGTACCTCTCGTGGATTGAGGATAAGGCTTCTCTTCCAAAAAGGGCTCACGGATGGATGACTTTGAACACCTACACAGTCACAGTTGCTCAGAACTATTTTGACCTGGGGTACGCCAAAGCCACCAAAATTAAGTACCTGAAGCACAGACTTGGCCTTTTACCCTGCATACAGCATCTCCCACACTGGCTAAAAGAAAAAGCTGGTTCTACCTGCCGCCTATGCGGCTCAGCACCAGAAGATCTGCTGCACCTTCTATGAACATGTAAAGACCTCCTGGGAGAACGGAAACAATTACTAAAACATCACGTCAACCAACGAGGGATACGCACTCGTAGACAAGCAGTGCTGGCCTGCTTTGCACCTGGTGACCTACAGCTGAATTGCTGTCTAGTGAAGTTCCTGAAACTGGTGGGAAAAAAATGCCGGTACAAAGGACATGAACCTGACCAAGGACAGTCTCTTTAGAACAATTTCACTTTTATTTACTATGCAGACCGCACTTTGGAAGGGGCCAGTTTCCAATTATCACATTAGCCCTGAAAACCGCCACCTACAACGAGTAAATTATGCCGGGTTGAAATATGTGATCAGCACTTTAACAAGCACTTAAGCACTTTTTGCACTAAGAGCACTTTGCTTCAGCCTTGGCATCAGGCGTGATGGGAAGAAGCGGGCTGGAACTGAGAACATTGCTCCCTCTAACATGCGCTAAAGCAAAAACAGAACGTTTACGATGAGCTACTTCTCAGTCGCCATAGTTTTTAAGAAATATGAATGTGTAAATGTCTTTTTACTAACATTATATGTATTAATTATCTTATTTGCTTTTTTATTGTATTGCAACGGTTTTTGATAACTATGCAAAGAAACTATCTATCATTCTCTCAAGTGCTTGCACGTGACTGTATAATAACATACACAGTTGCACTCAAACAAATTGAGGGGTGGGACATAATGCACGAAGGGCGCACTGATGATATGCTCAGGTTTCTCTTTCTTTTCCCCCAGTTCATCTGTTTATTGATGTGTGCACAAACGGCACCACTGCCGTGGAATAATGGATGTAATGCACAGACCTACCCGACCAGCGACTTGCCGCTGGTCATCCTTATAAGCACTCTTAAATATGCGCCCCTCTCCTCGCAGCTAACTGCTCAATGCCACGTGCTGTACATCATATGACTACGCCTTGTAATGCTGCCCTAACATGCACCATGTAATGTAGAATATCAGATGTGCAAAATCGCATAAATGTTTGTAACAAAATTCAATAAACAGATTTAAACCAAAAAAGTATGTATGCAATTGCTAGAGGGGGATAAAGGTCCTACCAGTAGAATGTTATTACTCTTGTAAATGGAAGACATTTATAATATGGTTTATGACCAATCATGTGGCTTCTACAAAAAGTACACTCCGAAACATTCTGACGTACGTGCTTTATTTAACCGATATATGACTTTCTTCTGCCACTGTCAGAGCGTACCTTGCGGCTTTGGCCATTTACAAGAGGAGTCAAAAAAAATGGTGACTTCAGAGTACTAATGTTGGTTGAAGAGAATGATTCCACCTAATTGAACACCAGTCCCAACATTGCTTCCGGACTTAGGATTCACAACAATAATGTATCTTCTCTCCGATTCCTATTTTGTGCATTTCTTCAAAGACATAAGTAAAGTGGTATTTGTTTGAGAGAGCTACTTTACAGTGAGTGGATTGCAAGCCCTAACTATTTAGAAACCATTTATACAATTTTACATAGATAAGGTGGTATCAGTCAAAGGTCATACATAATGCTGTATCATCCCATAATCTTAATTAAACAGTTGAATGCCTAGAATTGTCAGAAAAAAAATAAGAACTCAAAAAAGGGTATTTACCAGACCTAGCAGGCCTGCTAAGATAAACGTTTGGCTTTCTCAGTTCCACTTTCAAAAATGTTGGACTTGCCCTTCATGGTCCAACAACAGGATAAGCCTACTGACCAAGATGTATTGGCGGGCTGGTCCCATGGGCTATATGCTTTCAGGGAAATGCAAATTGTGCATTATCTTCACACAGACACAGGTCCACCTTCTGGAGACTTGACCCAAAACTTTGTGACTTGGCCACTAACAAACCTGATCAATCTACTGGATGTTTGCGGTTTGTGAAGTCCTTAGTAAAGAAGATATCAAAATCAGTCAACACCTTCGAGTCCTTGGACAAACCCAAGCAGCGTTAAAAAAATGTATTCAATGAAAAGAATTTTCCCAGGATCACCAGAGGCAGGGGGCACTCCACTGCCTGAGCTGCGTTCCAGTCCCCATCCAGAGGTTACCCAATGAAAAGAGGTAATGGGGCAAATACCAACAGGGAGAAGTCTTCTTCTTCCCCTCCTGATCCAGGCCCTTCAGAGGCTGCAGCTATCATGGACAGTCCCGTGGAGAAAATTCAACCTCTTTAAACCTTGAGGATTCATTTTTCCTCCGCACTAGATCTATCATCTGGTTGGGGCCCATCCCCTGGTCTCCAGACTGATCAGAGGCATCCATTTTGTTTCTCCCCCAAGGCCAAATATTCACCTCTGTGGGATGTTTCAATCACTCTGATATTTCTTTGGAATTGGCCCTCGACTTAATGTCTAAGAAATAACTGTCTGCCAAACTTATCATGCTCCTCTGCCTTGTTTCTTTTCACAGTGTCAGACATCAAAGAATTAGATCTGAAAGGTAGATATTTTACACAGTAGAGTGTTGCCTTTACCTTGTCCAAGAGAACAAAAACAGCTTCAAGGCAAATTTAATATCGAATTTTTCCTGAAAACCCCCAACTCTGTGTTGTGAACAGTTAGCATTTATATGAGGCTATCACAAGAGGTCTGAGAACTTCTCTCTCTGGACAGATTCTCATTTTTAGTTTGACCCTTTAAACCAGCTATAGCTCCCACTCTGCCTAGATGGGTACGGTGGATTCTTTGAAAAGTAGGTATTGATACTTACATCTTTGGAGCACATTCAGTCAGTGGAGCCATGGCCTCTAAATCATACTCTTTGGGTGCGAGTTTACAGGATATCATGCACGTCACAGAGTGACCTTCAGAGTGTACTTTATGCCAGCAAGTTAACCATTTTCGATGTCTGCTGAACTGCTTAAATATTTCATAATCGCCTACGGTTCTGCCATAGAACCGAAAAATGTCCAGGCTTTCATGAACAAGAATTCTCAATTCCATTCAGGAAACGGAGGCATGGATTAAACCACCCTTGTATTGCTTAAATGCCTAATGATTCTTACAATGTATTTTCAGACATATGTTGTATTGATCTCTTTTCTTCTACCCGCTTATTAGTTTGATGTTTTGTTAAGCAGCGCAACTAATGACTTTCTTTAGTTTCAAATCAAACTGAATAGATTTATGTGCCTGATGAAGTCCTCGCAGAAAGAAGCAGAAGTTCTACAAGGGGGTCATAAATGTTTCTGCGCTGTACTGGATGACTATTGGTTCATGGTTTCATGTCATGGAAGTTTATGGGGTTTTTTCATTTAAGATCAATGAGCATTGTACTTATTTTCTTATGCCGTCTTGTTTTATTGTCAAACCAGTTGACGCCTGTTAAATAAAAGCAAGGAGAATGCATAATACTCGCCTCTGTGTCTTTCATAGGATTGAAAATTCTAGCTCATGAATGCTTGAAAATTTTAGATTATCCTTGCATAATATTAAAATAAATATTAAACGGGTGAACACTACTCTGTATGATTAAAGGGACAGACTTAAGAGTTTGTATGGCACTTAATATTCATTTACAGAGATTAAGATAATATAATAAAACAATCTTGCATATCTGGTTTTATGTAGAAGAATGCTGCGAATTAAAAATAGTGGTAGGCAACCTGGATAGTCCTGGATAGTCGGGGAGCCGTTGTTGCGAAGTTGCTGAATAAGCCTCTCTTCTTTACCAATAAGCTCGATCTCGTTTACAAAGTGTCACTCCTTGTTCAATCAACTATACCCCCCCCCTTAAATGATTAACTTCACTGACTTAAACGATTTAATCAACTTCTCATATATCTGTTTTTGCCTTATGAGAGGCAATCCATTGATACGAACGTACGTGTCAATCTAAAAAAACCTCTATCGCGTTGAGGTTTTTTGTGCGCAGGGTCACCATAGAAGGGTGGGAAAGTGCAATATCGCGGAGAGCAGCCTTTACGGTGGGGTGCATCTGATGGGGCGAAGGGGAACCACGTCATGAACAATTGCACAATTGTCACTTTTCCTCATGCAATGTAACGCTTGCTTTTGTATTATGCTCACTGGTATCCTTCTCCTCATGTAATGTTACTGTTCCTAGTGTGAAGCGCTCTGACACCCTCGGGTAAAGTCCGCGCTATATAAAAACGCATAAATAAATAAATAGTAAATTGTAAGAAGACTAAAAATCCAACAAGCGTACCAATTAGTTGTGGCACACTTCACTGGGGATCAGTATCACTAGGAAGCATTCTCATTTGTATGTTGGATAAAAAAATAGGTCAGTTCCAAATAACAGCCTCACACAGTGACAAGTAAAACCAAACTAAGGTGGCGCAGGAAAAATGACTCCCCCTCTAGTTTACCTTTCGTGCCCGTTACCCATACAAATAAATACAATTCAACCCATTTCAAGATGGCGCCGCTAATGGGGGAATTTGAGACTGGTCATGCTTTTTTCCTGGAATTTGCACCTGAGGGGACCCACTGCCCTTACAGCACCCCTCAAAACACGCCCACCATCTCGATACCTGCAGTAGGGCGGTGCCCGCAGACACCTTCACGGTAACTCGTCGCCCGTTCGGGGCCAAAACCGACACCGCTGACCCGGTGGTAGCCATCTTAATGACGTATTACGGCAACGAGCGACGTTTAAGTGTAGGGGGTGGGACCGCTGGTTGAAGGCAGGTGGGTACTGGGATGGGGTAGTGCCAACGGGAAGTTAATATATGAAAACCGAGAGCCTTGGATTTTCCAATTTACTTGCATTGAATAGTAAGACGTTGGGAGAGTGAGAAAGCGACAATAGCATGATTTTTGAATAACAAATACTGCGAGTCTCCCACTTAAACGGGTCTACTGACTTTCAGGGCTTTGCACGCGTTGGGTTGGGGGTGGGCTGTAGCGACGGCCTTACTCTACTGGCAAAAATAAACATTGGGAAGTTCTCAACAACTGTAAAGACTATTACAGTTATACATGTCTGGGAGGCAGTTCCGATTTTCATTTCACCTGTTTTACTTGTTGCATTGCCTAAGTGTACTTACTTTTTCCAGGATGTTATAATTGTGGGCTTTTTTTCCTGGAACATTTTCATGCAACATGTTACTCATTTACAGTGCGTATGGGGAACTTAATTACCTCTAGGTGTCTGTGAGTTCAAGTTGTGGGTGTGTTTGTGAAAGGCCTTGATAGAGAGCTCTGGAGTTAACAAAGCGCTTTAATACATGGATGGAGCACTGGGCGCTAGTGGTGCCAAATACCCCGACAGTAGACTATACTCATTTCACTTTATACCACATGATCTCAGAGTCCGTCTGGATAGCTTCTTATGTCCCCCTCCCCCATAATTCCTATGGTTGAGGACTCGGAGTATCTGGGCCGGGTCCTATTGGATAATGACGTACATACGCTCATCCTAGCATGGCAACCGTCCCCGCTGCTGGTTCCCACTTGGCGCCTGCCATGTGACTGCTTAGAAGATCCAGTGTTTAAACAAACACAAAAAACACATCCAAAACTATTTCAGCGAAAACACTAATACGGCAACAACCAGAGCAGTAGAGTGGGACACGTTCAAAGTAGTGATAAAAGGCACATGTATCCAGCACATCTCCGGAGTGCGTAAAACTCTAGAGCGGCGTATCGAAGAAGAGTAACGAAAACTAGCCTCACTGACACAGGCGGCAGATAGAAATGAAGCCACGCTGGCACAGGTTGTGGAGGCTAAAATTGCATACTCTCAGGTGCTCGTAGACCTCCGAAGAAATAACTTTAGAGCACACGGAGCCAGAGTACACAAGGAAGGAGACACAACTGCCACCCTGCTAGCTTGGCTAGTGAAACAAGACACTACCCCACAACCGATTACCGTCGTGCGCACCATTGCAGGTGCCTCAGTCCACTCCCAAGCATCCATAACGCAGGCGTTTCAAGAATACTACTCGGCCCAATATACAGCTCCTAGCCCAGTAGCCTCAGAAATACTGGACAGATTCTTGGATGCACACCCTCTGCCCTGTATAACAATACATTCTCAAAGCACCCTAGATGAGCACATCACCGCAACAGAAGTGACACAAGCTATACAAGCCCTGGCTACACGCAAAGCGCCAGGTCTGTACTGCCTGCCATTAAGAGTTCTTCTGCACCTTCTCAGCCCAGTTAGTCCCCCGATTGGTAGAAATATACAAAGCAGCCCTGAAGGAGGGCGAATTACCGCAATCTATGCGGGAATCAATAATAGTCTCATTCCTAAAGCCAGACCGAGACCCCTGTCACCTGAGATCATACCGGCCTATAGCCCTGCTATCCGCAGACTATAAAATGTATGGCAAAATCCTAGCAGACCGGTACACCTCAATTCTTCCAACGCTAATGCACTCGGACCAGTGTTGGTTGTACCAGGGAGAAACACATCCCATAATATCCGGCGGCTTTTCCATGTGCAGGATCAGGTCCAGGGTAGCTTCCCTCGTGCTGCGTGCCTGGTCCTGGACCTGGAGAAGGCCTTTGATACATTATTATGGCCATACCTCTTTAAGGTACACCGGAGATTCGGGAAACTAAACAGAGATGTAAAAAGCTGGACAGGGCGTGGAGGATAGATTATTGCCCCAATAAGAAACAGTCTTACAGAGAGGCGATCAAAAATTATCAAACTGAGATTAAAAAAGCCCAAGCTTGCTACTATGAGGTGAAAATCAAAGGGTCAGCGAATGCCCCTAAGGAAATTGCGAAGATAGTAAAAACACTCAGCAGCCCCCCTCAGGCAGATTCATCAGCGGACTCATCTCCGCAACGATGTAGAGAGCTGGCAGAATTTTTTAATAACAAGATTTTGGATATTTATAATGCCTTTCCCCCCATAGCACGAGAATGCCCACACCAGACCTTGGATACCCCAGAAACTATGGTGGAGAACAAGGCAGTACTGGAAGATTTCCCACCTCTAGACCCCGCCATACTCGCCCAATTATGGAATTCAATTAAATCAGGTTCCCCTGGCGACATAGCCCCTGTGTACCTACTGAAGAAAGCGGGAGAAGTCATTCTACCGGCTCTCCTTAACGTGCTTAATACATCCATCTACTCCCAAGTGCCTAAAACTTGGAAACACGCAATGGTGCAAGCACTTCTTAAAAAGCCTAACCTTACCTCAGAGGTCTTGAGCAACTACCGACCAGTCTCCCTATTGCCTATGATGAGCAAAATTATAGAGAAACATATAAACATAACCCTTACGAATTTCCTAGAAGCACATGAGATCTTACATCCAACCCAGACTGGTTTCCGCCCCAAGCATGGGACGGAAACAGCTTTGCTCATGGTAATGGAAGAGGCACGTCGCCTGCTTGATCAGGGAGGGACGGTGGCGATCATCCTCCTTGATCTAAGCGCCGCTTTCGATACCGTAAATCACAGCACCCTACTGGATAGACTCAAGGAGGTAGGAGTGATAGGTAAAGCCCTGGCCTGGCTCAGATCCTTTTTGGAGGAAAGAACCTTCCAGGTCTTTGATGGCATGCACGCCTCAAGCTCAATTCCACTTGCGTGCGGGGTACCCCAGGGCTCCTCGTTGAGCCCGACCCTTTTTAATATATATATCAAACCTTTGGCCGACATAGTCCTCCCCTATGGAGTACAGATTGTGACATATGCGGACGATACGCAGCTCGTTCTGGCCCTCAACCACCCTAAGAAAACGGTAATCGACTTAGAGGCATGTCTGAGGTCTGTTGCCGCCTGGATGGACCAATCCTTTCTAAAATTGAATGGAGAGAAAACGGAGTTAATGATCCTCGGGGATAAACATGATACCTCCCCTCCAGTACAATGGCCTAGCCTCCTAGGGGCTCCCCCCAAACCTAAGGACAGAATTAAAAGCCTAGGTATCTGGCTTGACTCTTCATTAAATCTGGAATATCAAGCAGTCCAAGTTGCGGCCACATGCTATGGCATGCTTAGACAACTTCGAAAAATCCTACCTCTGCTCCCACAAACCTCACGCAGAACACTGGTACAATCTATGGTGCTTACACGGCTGGACTACTGCAACTCCTTATATTTGGGGGCGCCAAAGACCACCACTAACAAGCTACAAATAGTACAGAACTGCGCAGCTAGGCTCCTACACAATGTCCCTAGAAATCTGTCTGCCAAACCGGCACTGATGGCGCTACATTGGCTACCTATCACGGAACGTATAAAATTCAAAGCGTTATGTATAGCACACAAATCACTGTGGGGAACCGGCCCCAAAATCCTTAAGAGCATGCTGTCGTTCTACCACCCTTCCCGGAACTTGAGATCAGCTGACCAACTGCAAGCCAGAGTTCCAAGGACCAAGAGAACTAGAACGGGAGGCCGGATGTTCTCGTTCAATGCTTCGGTCCTATGGAACTCGCTTCCCACCAAAATGAGGAAATTGACCCATCATCTCGAATTCAGGAAGTAACTGAAAACGTGGCTATTTCAGCACTTGTAGTAAGAGTGAATATTTACAGTGATGGCTTGAGCGCTGGGAGGCCTACGGGTAGCCATGCGCTATATTAAGAAAGTATTAATAATAATAATAAGGTTCTCCAACGGATAGGAGTGGGACCCTGCTTACTGGCCTACACTAAACTTATATACACTAGACCGACTTCCAGAGTAAGGCTTGGACGCCATGTATCACCCTTGTTCCCAGTGCTGAGAGGTACAAGGCAAGGCTGCCTGCTCTCCCACTGCTATTTGCCTTAGCGATGGAGCCACTAGCAACTCGGCTTCAAAAGGAGGGCGAGCGGTGGGGAATCCCATTAGCGGGAACTATACATAGTGTGTCACTGTACGCGGACGATCTGCTCATCTATGTCCAAGACATTACCTTGGACCTCACTCCGATCTTTGTGTTCCTGACGGACTTTGAGACCACAGTGGGCTTAAAAGTCAACTGGGCCAAGTCCACAATATACCCTTTATCAGCCGATCTCCCTCCCCAGCAGGTGCGCGCTGGAGGAATAGACCTAATGTGGAGTACTCAAGCAACGCAATACCTAGGTGTGCGCCTGTATCACGCCCACAGGACATTATGAGGGTAACTACCGAAAAGCACTAACAGGCATTCGTTCCTCGGTCAGTTTCTGGAAAACTCTCCCCTTAGCCCCCATAGGGAAAATAGCAGTGGACAAAATTATCCTTGTCCCGCGACTGCTCTATTACTTTACTAATCTCCCTGTCTCCCCCCCCCCCCTTTCCTTCTTCCAGGAACTGGACACTCCTCAGCACTTTAATATGGGGGGCAGTCGCAGACTGGTAGCCCTGACCAAACTACAATTGCCAATAGACCAAGGTGGACTGGGGACCCCCTCATTTGAGGCATACTTCCTAGCAGCTCAATTACAATGGATGTCACTGTGGACGGCGGGGCGCGCGCTGGGAGAGACCCACGCAAGCACTGGGCCAATCTCTGCCCCAGTGAGTCGACGTATGCTATTACCAGGGGCCAAACCTACGCTAAATTGTCCGTTACAAATTACTGTAGCGCACACATTTATGAAACGCATACATCGGATGTGACGCACAACCCCTCTGTACTTCCCCCTATTGCCGTTGGTGGGCCTTCCCAGACGCCGTATCCATTATACCGCACGAACCCTACACACATGGACAGGACACTCAATCACAGAAACAAGCTCCCTGTTCGCAAACGGTCAGTTGCTCTCATTCGCAGAGCTAATGGCCGACACTGATCTCCCAAGAGGACAGTTTCTCACGCATGGGCAATTGGTGGCAGACTGCTATCGCACCTGGCAAATGACGGACACCAAGCCAACTAGGCACCCCGTCCTTCATGCAATATTTCAGATGGGTCCCGGGCGTCACATAGTGGCCTGGTTATACAAGGCAATCCGAGAGCTTGGCGCTGTCACACTCACCCCCCTTCGGAAAAAGTGGGAGACGGAATTTCAGAGGCCACTCCATGACAGAGAATGGGAACAAGCATTGGAATTCCCCCAAAAAGTATCCCGCAATCACCAATTCAAAAACATACAATACCTCCTATTACACCGGGCATACCTAACACCAGAAACCCTCCAACATTACTACCCGAACACGCAATTCGTATGCCCTAAATGCCAAGAACCTAGCCCGACTTTTCTCCACATGTTCTGAAGTTGTCCGACACTACAATTCTACTGGAGCACGATACATGCTACACTGCGCGAGGTGACGGGGCTTGCAGACATTACCACATGGGAAGCCAGTGCGTTAGGTATATGCAAGCGTCGGAATCATCACAAAGTAGAAATGCGATTTGCATCCCTAGCCCTCCTACTAGCCAAACGAAGCATAGCTATGCACTGGAGGACCCAGACAGGACCGCCACTGGCTGCTTGGAGAGGGGCAGTCATTAAATGGGGAGCATCAGAGGAAGACGAGCTAAGACACGAGGAAGTCAGTGGCACTCAGAAACATCCAATCTCCATGCAATGGGCGACACTACTCCACACCTTCAAGCATACTACACCACACGCAATATCTCCACAGATAACACTACCCTCCTCTCAAGCTCCTCAGGAAGAATGTCACTCAAGCAGTGTTAGAAATGGGGTCTCTAGTTGGCAGAGGTAGGTACCTTTGTCCAAATAGGGACCCTTGCTTCTAGTCAGGGTAAGGGGGATACACTCCTAAAATAACCCCTGCTCACCCGCTTGGCACGAGCAGTCAGGCTTATCTTAGAGGCAGTGTGTAAAGCATTTGCACATAACCAACAGTAATACAGTGTAAGCACTACAAAAGGACACCACCCCAGTTTGGAAAAATATCCAATATTTATATATACTTAAGACAAGACCAAAAACGATAAAAAATCCACAATACAATACTTAGAAATCTTCAGTTATCAAAATAACCTTGAAATAAAGTTCCTTGAAGTTGATAGCTCCGTCCGGGGCTATCACGGCGTCGTGAACAAACAAATCCAAACAGTTCTGGCTGACCGTGGCGTCGCAGGCCAGCTATGGTGTCGGGGAGACCAGCAAAACAGTACCTTCAGAAATGCAGGGCGTCGGAGACTTCTCGTTGAGCTTCCGAAAGCACGGCGTCCGCAGGCGTCGGTTCCGGAGGTCAGTGCAGGAGTCAACGGGCCCTCGAAGTCACATGCGTTGCAGATTGTACTCCTCACGGTTGAAGTCAGGAGCGCTGGCGTCGGGTGCTGCGGTCCGAAGTGCAGCGGTGCGGCGTGCGATGCCCTCAGGTCGCGGTGCGAGCAGCGGCTCGGCGGTGTCAGATGGCGGCGTCGGTGAGACCAGGGTCGCGGTGCGAATTGATGCGGTGCTCGTCGCGGTGCTGGCAGGTCACGGGGCAAGCAGCGGTGTCGTCGTTGCTGAAGCACTGTCGTCGGCTGACGAACTGGAGTCGATGGCGCCGTCAGGCCAAGGCTGCGGTGCGGGATGAGGTCGGTGCATCGGGTAACTTTACGAGTCGTGCCCTCGAACCACGGTGCAAGCAGCGGCGTCGATGTCGGCGTGAAGCGTCGTTGTCGGGGATACTAAGGCGGAGGCGTGAAGCGGTGCGGAGTGCGGTGCCCACAGGTCGCGGTGCGAGCAGCGGCTCGGTGGCGGCGTCAGATGGTGGCATCGGTGAGACCAGGGTCGCGTTGCGGCGGTGCCCTCTGCAGTGCCTTCAGGACGGCAGCGGCGTCGTAGACGGCGTCGGGTTGCTTTTTCCCCTGTTGCAGCACAAAACACACAGTCCCCAGTGCTGAGGGCAGAAGAACTTGAAGTCTTTGCTGTTCCTGAGACTTCTTGAACAGGGAGCAAGCTCCACCTCAAGCCCTTGGAGATACTCAAAGAAAGAAGTTGTAGAAAGTTCAGTCCAGTCCTTTCACTGCCCAAGACAGAAGCAGCCACTGCAGGCCAACACAGCAAAGCACTCAGCAAAGTGGTAGTTCCTCCTCACAGCTTCTCCAGCTCTTGTTCTTTGTAGTCTTCTTGGTCCAAAAGAGTTCTAAAGTTTAGAGGTTTGGGCCCCACTTTTTATAGCCCAAAATCCTTTGTCCTCTCAGGCAGCGAGAGTGTCTGTGCTTAGTCCAAACCAGTTTGGTCCTCTCTGGCCCAGCTTCCCAGCAGGAGGCGGAGACAGCATTGTCCAAGGCAGACAGGGCCTATTCAGGTGCAAGGCAAATCTCCTCCCACCACTCTAAATGCAGACCGGGCCTGTTCAGGTGCTAGTGACAACTCCTCCCACTCTGAATGCAGCCCAGGTCTATTCAGCCCATCCCTGGCCCATCTGGACTCTCTGAAGCCACTGCTCCTCCCCAGCCCGTCACTCCAAAGCCAGACAGTCAATACACATCCTAGCAGAGGCACACAGGATGGCTAAGCAAGAAAATGCCTACTTTCTAAAAGTGGTATTTTCAAACACAGAATGTAAAAATCACCTTTACTAAAAGATGCATCTTTATATTCTGAGTTCAGGCATGCTAAACTTTATTTTCCTATCTGGTCCCAATGGGAAGATATATTTATAAGATGTTATAAATTAACTCCCATGCTTTCCTATGGGACAGATAGCCTTTCCATATTGAAAAACGAAGTGCACTGTAATTCACTACCAGGATGTCACACACACCAGTACATGTCCTACCTTTAATATACACTGCACCCTGCTCACAGGGGTACCTTGGGCCTACCTTAGGGGTGACTGACATGTAAGAAAAGGGAAGGTTAGCGCCTGGCAAGCGGGTACACTTCTAAACAAACGGGTTTCAACCTGCACACCTGGTTCAAAAGATTAAATCACGAATTATCATATATATCCATTCATCTGTGCGTGCTGCTGCAACTTCGGGGTCCTGCCTGTGGCCCTATAACGTCAAATAAAAAAGTGGGAACAAAGTTCCTAACATGCAGCGCACTGCTCAATGTCCCTAAGGTTTCATCAATATGTCAAAACTTCTAATGGCTCATCAATATTTAAACGTGAACAAATTAATAACCAAAATGAAACCAACATTTGACTTGCTCGATTTTTTCAATCAAAATCGAACATTCATTATAATTGATAATAGAAATCATACAATTTTACAAACAAAGATTCAACATCCAGAGTTGATGTGGTGAGCATACAACAATCTATACAAAATCCGTCAACATAGCTACATAGTGATTTCGATGAACTGAACCCAATGCATTTCGGGTAATGTAACCCTTCGTCAGGGGCAATGTCTTTCAAGTTTTGGGCACATTAGAATGAGGCCACCTGTCGGAAACGGAAAAAAGAATTGTAAAAAAGTAGAACATGTCATAATACAACTAGAGCAATATCTGCATTGGCACTCCCTGAGTCAGTGGACAGAAACCCAGTCTCTCTGTGAAAGAAATATAAAGACCAGCGAACCCCAAGTGAAAGGAGCACACGATTGAAAACGTGACTGCAATACAATAAACGCTGAACGTGACTGAAATGCAATGAACACTGAACGGCAAAATTGTGCGGTAAAAACAACAACATGCACTCCCTGTGTCAAATGATAACAGGCATGCTCTGTGGTAATCAAAATTAAGCAATAAATTGCATAACAAGGTGCCATCTCAAAATAGATAATGTGCTTCTTATCACCTCCGTGTGTGGAATGCAATAATTCATGAAAGTAGTGCGGTCAAACGCCTACCGGTGAAGATAATATTGCCAAGAAAGCACTGAACAACGTGTCGAAAACACATTTTATGCTAAAAAGAGAGAACCAGATATCAAAATATATCTTTACGTAATCATCAAACTCAACAAATAAATAATCACCAATCGACTTACGTACCATGCATCAGTCAGCGAGGTCAACAAATCTACGAGAACAAGAATCAATAATACCAAATCAAATATGCCCTATGGAAAACCACAGCGTATAGTACCATAACGTTACCAACTTAATGTGTGCACTCACCGCGAAGATAGTGCGAGAACGCACAACTCGGGAAGCATTCAACCAGCCCTCCTAGTTCCATGTAACGCAAGCTCCAGCGTGAAAACGCGACTGAAGGTCAAGAGTTCCGGTCCTCATCACGTGAGTGAGATCAAGTTATCACCACAAACAAGGAAGTGCCTTTCATGTAACAGTCTCTTGCAAAAGCTGAAACGCTAACCTTCCAGAATTGCTGACAAACTTTATTGAGATCCTGAAACCAAAGATTCAACTACCGGTAATACAGAAAAGGACGCGCAAAAAATGACAAAATGAAACAAAAAACACAGATACGGTGCGTGAATAAAAAGAAATTGTGAGAACATGCAGTGACTACTGACTTGAAAGTGTCGTACACATCAGTGAGTGCGAATGCAGATTTCCATAACATCACGGTTAACACAGATTACAAAAAGCAAAGCATTTCATAATGATCATTGAGACCCTTAGGTATGTGAGTGCCAAGGAAATGTATCCAGAATGTTTCACGTTGTGCTAATACAGTATTATTGTCAATGCCTGCGCGCAGAATGGGTTTCTCTAAAATAGTAAATCTCAGTTGAGGAATCGTGTGTGATGAGTCTACCCAGTGTGCTGCCAAACAGGAATTACGATTTTTAGTCCGTATCATGCTTTTGTGTTCAATGATTCTTGTTTTGATTTTCCGTCCTGTTCTGCCTACGTAGGTTAGTCCGCAAGGACATTGGATAGCGTAAATAACACCCTCAGTATTACAATCAGAGTTGTGTCTCAGGTGTATGGATTTACCAGTGTGTGGATGATGAAAAATATTCCCTATCGCTACATTTCCACATTGACCACAGTTCCAACATTTGCGCATTCCTTTGAACATGATTGGTGTTGGTGTTTTAGGAGGCTTTAATAACTCTTTAAGATTTTTGGATCTGGTATGTGCAAAAAGCGGTTTTTCTGGAAAAACCTTTGCGAAATCTGACTCTTGTTCAATCAGTTCCCATCTTTTGTTGATTACATTTTGGATCCTCCTGGCTTGTACTGAGTATTTAATCACAAATACCTGGCGTTTGTTCTCCTTCTTGGAGCTTTTTTGTAATAGGTCTTGTCGTCCCATGTTAGAAACACTTTGTACAGCGGATTGCAAAATCTCCTCAGGATAGCCCCGTCTGGCGTACCTCTCTGATTGTTCTTGGATGAGAGATTCACTTAGTTTCAGATCTGAGGTAATCCTCTTGATACGAATGAATTGTGACGTGGGTAAGTGTTTTTTTAGAGTGATAGAATGAAAACTGTTGAAATGAAGTGCATTGTTTTTGTCCGTAGATTTTCTATAAACAGCTGTAGATAGTCTCCCATCTGTTTTTGATATCTGTATATCCAAAAAATGGATAGTATTAGCATCTATGGTGTGAGTAAACTGAATTCGAGGGTTACACTGGTTTAACCTGTGTATGCATTCCTCAAGAATAGCACATTCACCCTTCAATACAACTAAAATATCATCGATATATCGCATGTATGCGATCAAATGTCTTTCCCAAGTTTCGTTGCGCAAAATATGTGTGTCTTCAAAGTGAAATATGCATCATGATAGTAGGAAATGCACACCTATTTTTATTGTAATCGCTTGTTAATCCAAATTATCACGGTGTTGCGTGCTCCTTGAAAAAGCGCCTTGCCCATTTGGCACTTGAAGATAAGATACCGATATTGTTGGGGCGAGTTTCGCCCCAATTCAAAGGCACAGCGTTACTATTGCTTGTTGCTTTCATGTTTCAGACCATGTTTTTCAATATTATGCCATGTAATCATACTTTTATTCCATCTTATCATATTCATCCGTTTAGTTCCACACGCACAGTATAATGCCATTTTTCAAGGTTTCTCATGTTGTTGGTGTGTCCATCCGGACCTCTTCTCAAAAACACGTACAAACGCATAAGTTCATCCAAAAGCAGCGTTTATTAAAAGCCAATGCATTTCGGGCTACTGGGGCCCTTCGTCAGGGGTCACTACAAGTAACAATAAAAACACAGATTTGTTTTTTAACCATTGTATATACTCAATAATATGTACGTAATATCTTATCAAAGTGCAAATTAACTCCACCCCAATTTTGTGACTGCCACATTACAAGGAGTCTAATATCTAGCTCCTAATTAAATCAACCAACCCACCCCGTTTCTTAAGAGAACAACAACAATCGTGACTGCAAACACCTACCCCTCACTCTAAACCACTAACCCACTTCTCCTCTCAAACCTCCCTATTCTCACCAAATTTCTTCCAAGATCAATCACTTTACGGGAGCATACTGCCTCCCATCTCTTTGCCACCTCGTTCTCATATTCCTCATGTGAACCGTACGCCACGCACCTCGTTCCCACCATCATCGTTCTAACGCTTGTATCTTACCCCCAATTATAGAAACTCCTGCACATTGTTTCTGTCACTCTATTGCTCAATGCACCCCTTATAGTTTCACCCAATTTCCCCTATGCTGCAGTTCCTCACATCTACCTACAACCCATGCGAACCTGTGCCTCACGTACCTGCCACTGGTAATCCATCCTCATCTTTCTTTCACGGAAGTGTTACCCATCTCTTTCTCTCTTCCAATTTAAACCCTGCCCTGGTGTTCTAACCCCTCCCATACTGCTATTGACCTAATTGTCACCTAATCCAATCACTGATTGAAAGCACCCTCCCCTCAATGCATAAACACTACAAATCCCACAATGCAATAATGTCACGAAACAAAAAATCTCGGTGCAAACATTCAAATAATAAAAGAAATCTGTTGTAAATTCGTGAAGTCGATAAATATAAATTCTGTGGTAACTGCCATTGTCGTACATACTGAGCATGAATAACTTGTGTACAAAGAGTTTTTGTCCCATTCATAAAAACTTGCTGCTTGAACACGATGTTCCGCCGTGCTTGTGGAAAAACGGTCATCCCTGTTCCCATTGTACTCATATTTAAATCAAAGCGGGTGCAAATCCTGGTTGGGCAATATAAATCAAATATGCATCATGATAGTAGGAAATGCACACCTATTTTTATTGTAATCGCTTGTTAATCCAAATTATCACGGTGTTGCGTGCTCCTTGAAAAAGCGCCTTGCCCATTTGGCACTTGAAGATAAGATACCGATATTGTTGGGGCGAGTTTCGCCCAATTCAAAGGCACAGCGTTACTATTGCTTGTTGCTTTCATGTTTCAGACCATGTTTTTCAATATTATGCCATGTAATCATACTTTTATTCCATCTTATCATATTCATCCGTTTAGTTCCACACGCACAGTATAATGCCATTTTTCAAGGTTTCTCATGTTGTTGGTGTGTCCATCCGGACCTCTTCTCAAAAACACGTACAAACGCATAAGTTCATCCAAAAGCAGCGTTTATTAAAACCCAATGCATTTCGGGCTACTGGGGCCCTTCGTCAGGGGTTACTACAAGTAACAATAAAAACACAGATTTGTTTTTTAACCATTGTATATACTCAATAATATGTACGTAATATCTTATCAAAGTGCAAATTGGGGGTAAGATACAGGCGTTAGAACGATGATGGTGGGAACGAGGTGCGTGGCGTACGGTTCACACGAGGACTATGAGAACGAGGTGGCAAAGAGATGGGAGGCAGTATGCTCCCGTAAAGTGATTGATCTTGGAAGAAATTTGGTGAGAATAGGGAGGTTTGAGAGGAGAAGTGGGTTAGTGGTTTAGAGTGAGGGGGAGGTGTTTGCAGTCACGATTGTTGTTGTTCTCTTAAGAAACGGGGTGGGTTGGTTGATTTAATTAGGAGCTAGATATTAGACTCCTTGTAATGTGGCAGTCACAAAATTGGGGTGGAGTTAATTTGCACTTTGATAAGATATTACGTACATATTATTGAGTATATACAATGGTTAAAAAACAAATCTGTGTTTTTATTGTTACTTGTAGTGACCCCTGACGAAGGGCCCCAGTAGCCCGAAATGCATTGGGTTTTAATAAACGCTGCTTTTGGATGAACTTATGCATTTGTACGTGTTTTTGAGAAGAGGTCCGGATGGACACACCAACAACATGAGAAACCTTGAAAAATGGCATTATACTGTGCGTGTGGAACTAAACGGATGAATATGATAAGATGGAATAAAAGTATGATTACATGGCATAATATTGAAAAACATGGTCTGAAACATGAAAGCAACAAGCAATAGTAACGCTGTGCCTTTGAATTGGGGCGAAACTCGCCCCAACAATATCGGTATCTTGTCTTCAAAGTGAGCCATGTAAGTGTTGGCGTACGCTGGGGCCCCAGAAAAACCCATGGAAGTCCCAGTTCTTTGTAGAAAAAACTTGTCATTCCACTTAAAGTAGCTGTGAAAGAGCGAAAATTGCAATAATTCTAAGATGAAAACCCCGTTTACATCTTCATGATTATAATTCAATATTCTCCATTCAACTGCTTCTAATCCTTCGCCATGAGGAATAGAGGTGTACAATGCAACAACATCAATGGTGCACAGAACAATGTGATCTTCCTGGTTGTAATTTATTTGTGATAGTTTATTCAAACAATCCGTAGAATCCTTGACATATGTACTCCATGATTGAACAAGTGGTTGTAAATGAAAATCGATATATCTTCCCACGGGTTCATGTATCGAGCCGCAACCGGCTACAATAGGACGAAACGGCGGATTTGTCGGATTCTTGTGCATTTTCGGTAACATGTACAAATGTGGAATCTGTGGAGTCGTAGACTGCAAGTATCTTTTGGTGTTCTCATTAATCCATCCAAACTCCTCTGCTCGCGTTAAAAAAATTTCCAGGATCTCTGCAAATTCTTGAGTCGGGTCTACTGTTAACTCAATGTATGTGTCACAATTAAAAACATGTTCATCAACTTTTCGATTGTAGAATGTTTTGTCCATGACTACCATGGCTCCTCCTTTATCAGCTGATTGAAAAATTAAATTGGGATCCTGTCTCAAGTTATTGAGAATTCTGTGTTCTCTGCGAGTTAAATTCATTCGTTTCGATGTTACATATTTAATGTCCTGCAGGTCTTTTTTGACCAATAGCTCGAAGTTATCCAAAGTTTTGTGGGAAAAGGGTGCCATAAACGTACTTTTGGGTCTGAATTTATCTGATGGTTCAGAAATACATTGCCCTAGTGCAGTGGTGTGAAAAAACCATCTCAGTCTTAATTTACGCATGAATTTAAACAATGATATTTCAGTTTCTAAGCGATACAAAAGGGGATGATGGACGGAACGCTTGAGCCAATCAAACACTCACCCCCAGTCAACTGATCTGGGTTTAATCCATCATCATTCTTTAGCTCACTCCACCACCCCAGTTCAGACATGGCCATATGCAAATCAGTCTGACCCTGTGCCTCATGGGAACAGTCCAGCCCGAACTGCCAAGCCATGTCTTCCCTGGACCGGAAACAAGCATCCTAGGACCGGTTTCTGGCATTCCAGCCGTCATCAGCCAGGCTTGCTTGAATCCAGTGGCAAAGTGAGCAAGGGACCCACGTCTGGGCATACCCCCGCCAACTTAGAGGCGAACAAAGCGATACAAAAGGGGATGATGGACGGAACGCTTGAGCCAATCAAACACTCACCCCCAGTCAACTGATCTGGGTTTAATCCATCATCATTCTTTAGCTCACTCCACCACCCCAGTTCAGACATGGCCATATGCAAATCAGTCTGACCCTGTGCCTCATGGGAACAGTCCAGCCCGAACTGCCAAGCCATGTCTTCCCTGGACCGGAAACAAGCATCCTAGGACCGGTTTCTGGCATTCCAGCCGTCATCAGCCAGGCTTGCTTGAATCCAGTGGCAAAGTGAGCAAGGGACCCACGTCTGGGCATACCCCCGCACACAAAAATGTGCAAAAATGTGCTTAATTTTTGCTTTCATAACTGCTGAATGTGTACAGTTCATTTACATGTATTTACATGTATTTACATCTTGTTATGTGTTACAAAAACTGACATCCTACAGCTTTTCCTTTCACTCCCTGTACTTCAGCAAGATGGTCACATCATTCAGTTTAGAAACTCCTCTCACTTTGCAGTCAGAGAAAGAAAAGTAAACACCAATCCTATGTACAAAGAACAAGCATCAATTTGTCAGATGACGCCTGCCATTTGACCTCTGTCTCTGAAACACCATTATGACAAGATAAACACTGAATTTAAAGGCATCCTTATTTTATTACTTGAAATTTCCCGACTCACCAAAAATAAGCTTGTGGCCCACCAGTGGACCACGACCCACAGTTTGGGAAACTCTGGTCTAGCACGTATCAGACATTAATCCTTGTTTGCCTGGGGGTTCATTTAGTACTCAGTGGTATTACAGTAGTGATCCCCCTCACTCAAGTGTTCTTAGGGTTCTGTGCTCTTTTTCCACATTGTCCAATCAATAAAAGCATGTATCTCTTCCCTAGTGGCTGCCTCACACGGACCATATAACTCAGAATAGTATTCCACAAAGTGGTTAAGTATTTCAGCCGTGCTATAGCTTTTCGTGCCATCCTGGCGTTCTAGCTCTGTGACAAACTCCTGCGCCCGTGGTGCCCTAATCTTTACTGCCAAACTACGGCCTGGCCTCCCGCCTTCCTCATATGCCCTGGCCACCCTGCGTCTGGATAGATGTTTAATTTCTTGATCCGCCGTTTCATTATATTCCGTAACCTGCTCCCTAATTTCTGCCAGGGTTTCCATATTGTTGGTTTCCTCATAATGTCTTTCCAACCTTGCTAGTGTTTTCTCTATCGTGTGCATCCGGTACTGTAAATCCCTCAGCACGCCTGCCTGCAACCCAATGCATGTCCCCCGAATCGTTGCCTTAAAAGCTTCCCAGAGTGTGCCTGCCTCTTCCACTGTGCCCTTTTTCCCAGGAAAAAATTAACAATAGCCTGCCACACCCCCTCCCTGAAAACTGAATCCAGCAACAATGTCGCCTGAAGCCGCCACTGAAAAGGTTAGGTGTGTTGTGTGGGAATTCCCAAATCTAATAACACAGGAGAGTGATCTGAGACAGTACGTGGAAGGTGTGCGACCTATCTCACCCAGGAAGATGCCGACCCAGAGATCAACCAGTAGTCCAATCTGGACCATGATTTATGTACAGAGGAGGTGTGTGTACCCTCCAGTGCCAGTGGATTTTGTGTCCTCGAGATATCAATGAGCTTATGGGTCTACATGATGTCATGAATAACTCGCGCTGCCCGTTTCCCCTGCCACTCAGTCGTTGCACTACGATCCATACTAGGATCTAAGTAAGTGTTTAGATACACCCCCCATAGTATTATTTCAGGTTGAAGGGCGTACAGTTTACTCTCCAATCTTCGCTAGAACTCTGGGTCATCAACATTTGGCCTATAGGTCGTAATAACAGTAAGGTTCGTACCACAGAGGTTTCCCTGTATGAGTGTAAACCGGCCTATGACATCCGATTCTGTGTGAGTGAGCATAAAGAGTGTACCCCTTTTCATAATATAATTATCCCTCTGGCAAACGAGGAGTTTGATGATGCCGCTTTTACCACTGCCCATTTTGCTCCCACCCTTTTCTCTCCGATGCTCGTGAGATGGGTCTCCTTCAGTAGTGCCAGATGTACCTGGTGCCTATCTAAATATGCCAACACTTGTCTGATTTTCTTGGGGTTTTTCAGCACCCTGACGTTCCATGTCATAAGTCTAACCTCCCCTAACATTTACCTAGTATACACAGATCTTGCATGTGATGTACCGTGCTTAAAACATACATTCAACAATCCAACGGTCCCCCCTCCCACTTTAGCGTCCCAAACATGCCAAAGACACACCCAAGATAACCGAACATATAGCATTGTAACCAGTTTGGGGTATACCCTCATAGGGCGACCAGATACCTTTACTCCCACCCGCAGCACGGGTGTGGCCGGAAAGGACAGTGTGGGTACATATCAATATACTGTTTAGCTTAATTCAACTACAATAGGTAATTCGTTTGCCCAACCTCGCAGCGTAAACATATACCCCTGTCTAAGGAATCATATCAATGTCAAATAGCATACACTGATGACTACAACTTTATTTATCAACTCCCAACAGTAACCCCCGACAAATCGAGCAGCAGCATATCTGCCAGCATCGCCACGGTGCCATGCTGTTACCCATTCCACCTTTAAACATTTTACCTGCAATGCAGCATAGAGTCTGAGGACCCCTCATTTCCTAAAGCTCCCGTCAAACATAGTCAGGAGACAGTTACATTCAACCACCAAGTCAGTCCTCAAAGGGTGGTTCCATGGCCAATTAATCAGTCATCTATACCATCTCATGTGAGCGGTCTTTACACTTCTGGCAACCAGCCCCAGTTCAATTGATTCACCACAGCAGGATTTATTCCGACTGCGCAGGAGAGGTCGATCGCCTTGGGCTCAGCCGATTACGTTGCACTTGCTCCCGGGAGTGGTGAAGATCCTCATCTAGCCCTCATGCGTAATCCGCAGCCGAGCAGGATACAGCATCGCATAGGGAATGTCCGCCGTACGCAGTTTCTTCTTGACTGTTGCAAACTCTCTGTGAGCCGCCTGGACCGCCACAGTAACATCCGGGAAAAAAGATACCTTGTTCCCTTGGTAGCTACTATTCTTTTTTTCCCTTGCCAGTCACAGAACAGCGTCGCGATCCAGGTAGTTTAAAAGTCTGGCTATATGGGCCGTTGCGGGGCTCCTGGCGGTGGTTTGGGGGCCAGTGATCTGTGCTCTCTCTCAATAATGAGCACCTGCGAAAGATGCTCTGGGCCAAAAATGTCCTTTAGCATCACCTCTTTGTAGTCTTCCAAGCAGCCCATGTTGGTGCTTTCTCGGATCCCCATGATTTGCAGATTGTTGCGCCGAGAGCACGCTTCCAAATCCTCATTCTTCGCTCTTATGACCTCCAGAATCTTCTCCATGTCACGGCATTTGCCCGCTGTCTCATGAGACTCATCCTCTACCGAGGATATTCGCTACTCTGCGGTGGTTAGGCGCGCCCCCTGTTTATCTAGCATGGCAGCCATACTATCCATTCTCAGCGTGAGAGTATCTATCTTTCCGTCTATGGCCTATAGACTCTGCTGCATCACCAGCAAGGTGGACTCCAATAATGGTGTACTCGGCTGCCCTACGTCCATTTCCGTGTCTGAGTGCGTCGCCGCAGGGCGCGACGATCGGCGAAATTCAAAGGTTAATCTTGATTGCTGTTTATCAGTCTTGCCCATCTTTGCCGTTCACACGGTGCTAGTTGCCGGCGGAAGGGAAGACCACTCCACAACAACCGGTACGGGCCGCGTACCAGGATCTCCATGCGCTGCCTACATCCGACCAGGCGGCAGGAGCAGGTTCTTTCACCGCCGCACTGCACCGCTTTGCCGCATTACCACCAGCAGCAGCGTCACGACCATGGGAGGCGGCCGCACAATCGCCCCGATCCCACCGCTCGTCAGACGCCGACAGCTGGGGGCCCGCCAGCGATGCATAAGATGCGCTCTGATATTCCACAGCTACAGGTGTTCCTCCTACCATGCAGCGACGCCGGTCCCGCACAGCCTGATTCCGGCACAGGGCATCGCTTGTTGCTGTAAGCTGTGATGTCCGTTCTAAACCGCCAGCGGGCCCGATCTCTCAATCTCCCCCACCCCAATAGCACTCATGGTCGCCATCTTGTTTCACTGCGAGTTGCAACTCAGCACCTTGCCGCTCCGCGATTTTCTGCTATCATCTGCCATCAGCATTTCATTTGACTTCCCTTGCCTTTCCTGCATGTCACTTCCTGATGCCGGTGTCTAACACCACAGATGAGTACCCATGTCGCAGATTATCGACGGATTCCTTATTCCGGCCGGCAGAGCTGCACTACAGTGCGCCCATCTTGCCATGGGCTCTCTAGCGCCCCCCAATAGTTGCTAGTACTTAAATTTAGATAGCCTTTGATTTGTGGATGCAGTCAGAGACTCCCAGGAGACTACATTATTTTCTTCAATAATTTGTCCCCATTTATTTATTCCTGCATCCATTAATGGAACAGCTAGTTTGTCTTGTAAACAATTCGGAATCCCAGGTGAGTTTCATATAGGTGCAAAGGTACTGTAGTAGGGTATCTTCATAATTCGCCTAACCTGGTAACAAAGCTCACACGCAGCATTTAAGATCTTTAATCTAAACTTCTTGAAAAACTTTGGATGTCCATATTTAAAAGAGAAAAAAAGTCACCTCCGTATGGAAGATTTTTTATCATGGCTTGGAAACTAGGAGGAAAAGAGGAGAAGTTGGACAGAAGGAATCTTATAATCTTTAACTGAAAAGCCCAGCAGTATAGACAGAAATTTGGCCCTGCAATGCCTCCTTATGTTTTTGACCTTCAAAGTTTCTTCCAGGCAATCCTCACTCCCTTACATGACCAGATAAAGCTTGTTATTTCTCCTTGTAGTTTTTTTTTATCCATTTTAGTTTAAATGATAGGGGGACGTGTTAAAGATGAAGGTAAACTTCGGCAAAATTACAATTTTTACCAGGTTGGATCTACCTATAATTGGAAGCGGAAGACAGCCCCAAGATCTTAATAAAATCCTAGTCTCGTTCATTTTTTTCTTAAGTTGACCTGGGCCATTTTAGCCAAATCCAGGACCACCTTGACAACTAAGTATCTTATTTCTTGTTTTACAAGGGAGCTATTCAGTTGTGTATTCCATGTCATGATTTCGGTCTTTTGCTGATTAATTTGATATCCAGAAACCCTTCCAAAATCGGTTAAAGTTTGCAGTAACATTAGTAGGGAGCATCAAAATCCTGTGTATAGACCATCAGATCATCAGCATATAATGCTACTTTTTTCAGTCAGTCATTACATTCAAATGGAATAATATCCTGATTTTATTTGCTAGTGGCTCAATTTATAGATCAAAAAGCAAGGGGGACACCCCGTCTTGTCCCTCTCTCTATATTAATCCATTTAGTCTGGTTCACGTTCACTATTAACCTGACTGTTGGTTTTCTATAAATTGAGTTGATTGCTCTGGCAAAATTCTCACCCAGATCAAATTTATGGATTACGTGATGTAAAAAAGGCCAACTTACCCTGTCAAAGGCCTTTTCAGCGTCTAATGTAAAGACCGTTAATGGCAATTTACTCTCTATAGCCATATCTATAGCACCTACCACATCATGTGTTAACTCATACTACTGACGTCCTTTGATGAAGCCATTTTGATCTTCTTGAACCAACGAGCCAGTAACTCTTTCTAACCTCTTTGCTAAGACCTGCGTATAGATTTTATAATCACACTTAAGAAGCGAAATCGGTCTATATGACTCGCAGCTCTTAGGGTCTTTTTTTTGTTTCAAAATTAGACTAATAGCGGCCTTATCCCAGGATTGTGGAATCTCGTAGCCCTCGGAAAATATCCAGCCAAAACCGGAGTTAATTCATTGGATAGCGTTTTATAAAACTCATTAGGTAGGCCATCCAAACCAGCAGCGCTGCCTCTCTTTAACTTGTTTATTGCCCTCTTTACTTCCTCCAGACTCATTTTCTTGTTAAGAGTCCACTTTAGATAACATTTCAGTGAGGGCATAGCAGTGTCACTAAGATATTCCTTTAACTGCATTTCAGAGACTATAAGATCTTCTGTATATAGTTCTTGAAAAACATCCGTAAATGCTAGTTCTATATCTGAGTCCTCTGTTTATCGCCCGCCAGTTCCTTTAGATACTATCTCGCTGATTATGATTTTAGAATACTCTACTCTCAACTTCCAGGCTAGTAACTTCCGGCACCCCTCTCCATATTCGTAATGAGCTAATTTACTAGCCTCCCATTTATTTCGTAATATACCATCAAGATAATCTACTATATCAGCTCTTGAAATTCTGATCTCATTATCTTTAGTGGCCTGGTCTTGGGCATTTTGTTGTGATACTCTCTCTCCCTGAAGCCTTGAAAGAGTTTACTGTTGCCCCATGAATTGCGTGGAGGTTGGCGGGGTGTGATCGTGGGTTTCGAAATGCGGACGGGGGAGATTGCTACTGTATGGATATGTCTTGATGCCACAATGCGTAATATTTAATGCCATTGCTCTTTTGCTTGCAATAAAAAGATTTCTAAAGAAAGATAAGTGTGAAATCTTGAGTGGTGAAGTTGAAAATCTGGGACATGTGGTCTCAAAGGAAGGTATTAAACCCAGACCGGGATTGGTGAATTCTATTGTTGAGGCATCTCCCCCTACTGATAAGACTGAAGTCAAGGCATTTCTTGGTTTCTGTGAATTCAATTCTCGTTTTACTCCCGATTAGGCAACCAGAGTGAGGCCTATCAGTAGCTTGCTTAACAAGCATTGGTAATGCATCAGTTTCGCCTATGTAATAAATAAAGAGCTGTTTTCATCAATCATCGTCCGGGAGAAGGAAAGAGCCCCCTGGCAGATAATACAGGAGTGGAGAGGTTGTGGTGCAGCGGGCAGAGCTGCTAACTTGAGAGCTCGGGATCCCGGTTTGAGTCTCGGCGGCGCTGCGCAACATCCTATGATTCTATGCAAATCACTTAATCTCTTAAAAATTGTTATATAAATATGCTTCAATGGTAAAAGGCAAAACTTTATGAAAATATAGGTCCACCAAAACGGATGTTAACAGTATTTCAGCAGTGGAAACTGATAAGAGAAGCAGACAAGGAACAAGCATTGGTAAATGCAGGAAAATATGCTACAGCCAATAGAAATGAAGGAAAGGTTAGTGGCATGCACAGGAACCAATGATAAGCCAGGAAAGAGAGGAGGCGGGATGTAAGTCCCTTTTAAGTTTATATTAAAAACAATAGATTTCTCAAACACAGCACAAGCGCTGTGCAGGCGAAACCTAAAAACGTATCTAAATTCATGTGGGACAAAGAGTGTGCTGAAGCATTCACAGGGATTAAGACCCAGTTGGGTGTAAAGTAAGGCCCTCAAGCTGTTTGATCCCTCACTACCGTGTTGCATCACAGTGGATGCCAGTCAGGTGGGGTTGGGGGCTGTCCTCACTCAAAGAAAAGGTGAAGCTAAATTTATTGTTGCGTTCGCCTCAAGGGTTTTGCGAGAGGCTGAGCTGCAATTCTCGGTAATATAGAAAGAGTTGCTCACTTATGGGTGGGCTATTGCAAAATAACGATGATATGTGTGGTCTAGGCGTTTCCGTTTACAGACAGAGCACAAGCCGCTTGTGCCTATTTTGAGTGGAGGTGGAAGCAAATGTGGTACCCCTAGAATTCTGAGACTTTCCATGAAATTGTTCCAGTTCCAGTTTGACACTGTTAACATAGCGGGAGGTAAAAATGTCAGAACTGACTTCCTTCCTCGTTTTCCGTGTTAAAGTGATGACGACAGTGAGTTGACGCCAGCTGACCTCATGGAGGAAGACTTCGAGGATTGTTTGGTGGCTTCTATTGAGCTACCAACGTTAGGGGTGTGTTCAGAAGAAGCATGGAAAAATTCCCTTAGTGAAGACCAGGTTCTACAACAGGTCTTAGGTCTGGTCAAATAGGTCTGGCCAAGAGAAAGGGTGTTGTCCCCCATGCTTCAGCCATACTTTAAGGTTGGAGAAAAAATTTCAGTGGAAGACGGGATATTACTGAGATCGGACAAATTAGTTCCTCTGCACACGTTGAGGAGGCGTATAATCAGCAATGCTTATGAGGGGCATCCTCTCTCGACACTCACCAAACTCACCAAACAACGCATTTGTGAGTCATTTTGATGGTCCAGAATGGATGCTGACATTGAAGAGGTGGTGTGGTGGTTGTTGTGTGTGTGCACCAGCAGACAAAAGTTTGAACGTTTCTTCTCTTCCCCTCCCTCCTATTGAATGCCTATTGGGACCATGGGTAAAATTGGGGTACGATGTCATGGGTCCCTATGATTCCTTACCTGGAGGTTCTAAGTTTATTCTTATACTGGTGGATTACTGTTCTAAATGGTCAGAGCTTAAGTTGGCAAAAGAGCCCAGTTCTAATGCAGTAGTGGAATTCCTTAGAGAGATGTTTTTGAGGGAAGGATTCCCCGAATCTCTCATTTCTGAAAATGGCACTCAATTCGTCAGCAAACAATTTCAGGGTTTTCTTGAATCATGCGGGGTGAGACATCTCAAGAACTCATTGTATCACACACAAAACAATGGTCTCATTGAAAGAATGAACGGGGTGGTTGGGGAGTGCATCAAATGGGCTAAAAGTGGGAACCACAACGATGTAAAGTCGGTGTGGAGCATTTTGTGGTTTTACAGGACTACTCTATAGTCTATCGTGAAAGAATCTCCTTTTGAATTGCTGAGAGGTAGAAAAGCTAACACTATTTTTCGTCCAGTGTGGTTGTCTAAATGGCTGAAGAGTGAGTCTGATGTGGAGCAGTTAACGAGTTTGGTCAGTAAGAATGTTGGTCTTGCTCCGAATAAACAAATGTGCTGGTATGACAAAAATAAAAGGGGTGAAGTGTGTAAGGGTACAAGTTGAGGACCTAGTACGTGTTAAATCTGGTGTTCATGTTCATAAGGGGAAACACAAGTTTGGTGATCAAGTATGAGTCGAGAAAGTACGTGGTTGTGCAGTTAGGGTCGCTGGGGCGTACTGGTGGAACTTTGCAAGAGTAGTGAAGGTGGGAAAAGAGGTATGTGACTAAGCTGACCACCACCAAGTTGTCCAAGATGACCAAGCTGACCACCACCAAGTTGTTCAAACTGATTCTGATGTTAAGTCCCATGATATTTCCTTGCATATGAGTACACAACATGTTGTGAGATCCATCAGGTTTCTAACCTGAATCTATAATCCTTTATGTATGCCTTGTAGAGTATCTTTCGGTTGTCGTTGTCTATGTGTGTCCCTGTATCCTTGTGTCCTTGTCCCGGTAGCTGTGTATTCGTTGTCTGTGTATGGTTTTGTGTTCATTGTCTGGAGAAGGGAAGATGTGTTATTGCTTACCTTCTCCTTCATATTTGTCACTTGCTGTAGACTGGAACATTCCGTTTCTTTATGTTCTGTAAATTAGAATGTTGAATTCGGATTCTGGGGTCAGTTGAGGCTGGTGCTGGGAGGTGGAGGAGTTCCTGCATGTTCGTCCTCTGTTCAGCACCCTACTTCAGAAATAAAGCTTACCTGTTTTTACCTACCATCTCGAAGGTCTTTATTAGTCACTTCTACTTTTTTTTGTCACTAAGTGTCCATGATTTCAGTCATTGGCATGTAGGGACCGGCAGTGCACTGTAGCTCGTGCCTTCAAGTTTCGTCGACGCGTTTGGGTGGATACACTTAATTATAATATCCACCTTGCTCAGGCCTATTACGTAAAAGTCTCCTCTATAATGCACTCTTTTGTATGATCTTAAATTGTCTCAAGGGTGTACCTCAGACATTCCATCGGAATATCATCTATGAAAGGTCACTCTACCTCCTCCACATGAGGGTATATAATGCTGGATAAAACCTCCAGTTTGCCTCCACTTTGGAATGTTTAAAAGGCGCCAGTCTACACAGAGCTCCTTGTGGTGTTTAATTAATCCACCAGAAATCTTTAAAAATATCAGAGAAAGTCAAACTCTTGCTATGTCCATGTTCATAGGGAGGGATGGACTTTCTCAGATATTTTTCAAGATTTCTGGTGGATTGATTAAGCACCTCAAATGCTTAATCGGACATGAAGATGGGCAAACACATAATGCTTAATGGGAATGTATGAACCTGAAAGTTTGTTTTTGGCCACGTAAGGGAACATACGTATACAGTGATATATGTAAAAATAAAAAATAGAATAACTAGGAATGGAGATAGTAATACGAAGATGAACAAAGACATAACACTTAATAATACCCCTGACCTTGACTGGTAGGTCGCTCCCCCACCACACAGCTCCGTCTGTGTGCCCTGCTGCTGCCCCTGATTGTGCTCGTTTTTCCTTTCTGTGCCCCCTTGCTGCCCCTGATTTTGCTCGTTTTTTCCTTTCTGTGCCCCCCTTGCTGCCCCTGATTGTGCTCTGTTTTTTCCTTTCTGTGCCCCCCTTGCTGCCCCTGATTGTGCTCGTTTTTTCCTTTCTGTGCCCCCTTGCTGCCCCTGATTGTGCTCGTTTTTCCTTTCTGTGCCCCCTTGCTGCCCCTGATTGTGCTCGTTTTTTCCTTTCTGTGCCCCCTTGCTGCCCCTGATTGTGCTCGTTTTTCCTTTCTGTGCCCCCTTGCTGCCCCTGATTGTGCTAGTTTTTTCCTTTCTGTGCCCCCTTGCTGCCCCTGATTGTGCTCGTTTTTTTTTTTTCCTTTCTGTGCCCCCTTCCTGCCCTGATTGTGCTTGTTTTTTCCTTTCTGTGCCCCCCTTGTTGCCCCTCATTGTGCTAGTTTTTTCCTTTCTGTGCCCCCTTGCTGCCCCTCATTGTGCTCGTTTTTTTTCCTTTCTGTGCCCCCTTGATGCCCTGATTGTGCTCGTTTTCCCTTCTGTGCCTGTTTCTCGCCGCTGCGCCCTGCGGCCCCGCCCCTCACTGCCCATTCGCTGCCCCATTCCCTGCTCCTCCCTCCCACCTCCCCATTTATGGCGGCCGCTGCGTGGTGAAGAGAGCGACCCCTGACCTTGACTGGTAGGTCGCTCCCCACCACACAGCTCCGTCTGTGTGCCCTGCTGCTGCCCCTGATTGTGCTCGTTTTTCCTTTCTGTGCCCCCTTGCTGCCCCTGATTGTGCTCGTTTTTTCCTTTCTGTGCCCCCTTGCTGCCCCTGATTGTGCTCGTTTTTTCCTTTCTGTGCCCCCTTGCTGCCCCTGATTGTGCTCGTTTTTTCCTTTCTGTGCCCCCTTGCTGCCCCTGATTGTGCTCGTTTTTCCTTTCTGTGCCCCCTTGCTGCCCCTGATTGTGCTCGTTTTTTCCTTTCTGTGCCCCCTTGCTGCCCCTGATTGTGCTCGTTTTTCCTTTCTGTGCCCCCTTGCTGCCCCTCATTGTGCTAGTTTTTTCCTTTCTGTGCCCCCTTGCTGCCCCTGATTGTGCTCGTTTTTTCCCCCCTTTCTGTGCCCCCTTGCTGCCCCTGATTGTGCTCGTTTTTTCCTTTCTGTGCCCCCTTGCTGCCCCTCATTGTGCTAGTTTTTTCCTTTCTGTGCCCCCTTGCTGCCCCTCATTGTGCTCGTTTTTTTCCTTTCTGTGCCCCTTGATGCCCTGATTGCGCTCGTTTTCCCTTCTGTGCCTGTTTCCCGCCGCTGCGCCCCTGCGGCCCCGCCCCTCACTGCCCATTCGCTGCCCCATTCCCTGCTCCTCCCTCCCACCTCCCCATTTATGGCGGCCGCTGCGTGGTGAAGAGAGCGACCCCAGACCTTGACTGGTAGGTCGCTCCCCCACCACACAGCTCCGTCTGTGTGCCCTGCTGCTGCCCCTGATTGTGCTCGTTTTTCCTTTCTGTGCCCCCTTGCTGCCCCTGATTGTGCTCGTTTTTCCTTTCTGTGCCCCCTTGCTGCCCCTGATTGTGCTCGTTTTTTCCTTTCTGTGCCCCCCTTGCTGCCCCTGATTGTGCTCGCTTTTCCTTTCTGTGCCCCCTTGCTGCCCCTCATTGTGCTAGTTTTTTCCTTTCTGTGCCCCCTTGCTGCCCCTGATTGTGCTCGTTTTTTTTTCTTCCTTTCTGTGCCCCCTTGCTGCCCCTGATTGTGCTCGTTTTTTCCTTTCTGTGCCCCCTTGCTGCCCCTGATTGTGCTCGTTTTTTTTCCTTTCTGTGCCCCCTTGCTGCACCTGATTGTGCTCGTTTTTTCCTTTCTGTGCCCCCCTTGCTGCCCCTGATTGTGCTCGTTTTTCCTTTCTGTGCCCCCTTGCTGCCCCTCATTGTGCTAGTTTTTTCCTTTCTGTGCCCCCTTGCTGCCCCTCATTGTGCTAGTTTTTTCCTTTCTGTGCCCCCTTGCTGCCCCTGATTGTGCTCGTTTTTTTTCCTTTCTGTGCCCCCTTGATGCCCTGATTGTGCTCGTTTTCCCTTCTGTGCCTGATTCCCGCCGCTGCGCCCTGCGGCCCCGCCCCTCACTGCCCATTCGCTGCCCCATTCCCTGCTCCTCCCTCCCACCTCCCCATTTATGGCGGCCGCAGCGCGGCCGCCGCTGGCGCGCCAAAGGCGCGCCTAAGGCAAGCCCGTCTGCGCCCGTCCGCGCCGTGACCGCGCCCAGCGCCAGACCCCTGGTCCGGGCATCCCCGCGCCCGCCACATCAACAGACGCCGATACGACGCCAGCACCCTCCACGCACTCAACCCCGGAAAAGATCACACCTGCTACCAGGCCACCCCGAAGTGCACCCAAGGGCCCTTCACCTGCCGGAACTGCAGCTTCGCCAGCACCCGCCCCGCCAAACCACCGCCCAGGAAAGAACCCAACTACCTCAGATGCATCCTCCTCAACACCCGCTCCGCCCGCAAACACGCCATCGAACTCTGGGACCTTCTCGACTCAACCTCCCCAGACGTCGCATTCCTGACGGAGACCTGGCTGAATCCCGCTTCAGCCCCCGACATCGCCATTGCCATCCCGGACGGATACAAGATCACCCTCAGGGACCGCACCAACGGAGTCGGAGGAGGCATCGCCATCGTCCACAGGAACACCCTCAGAGTCTCAACCAACACCGACGACACCCTCAGCACCGCCGAACACATGCACTTCCAGATCCACACCGATCCCAACACCACCCTCAGAGGAACCCTCATCTACAGACCCCCGGACCCCGACCACAGTTCAGCGATTCCATCGCTGACTTCGTCAGCACACACGCCATCGCCTCCACGGACTACATCCTCCTCGGGGACCTGAACTTCCACCTCGAGAACAACAAGGACACCAACTCCACCACCCTGATCGACAACCTCGCCACCCTCGGACTCAGACAGCTCGTGACTACACCCACCCACGCCGCCGGCCACACGCTCGACTCCATCTTTTCCGCAAGCCCACACGTCTCCTTCAACCACACCTCCGAACCCCACTGGACTGACCACCACTGCATCCACTTCACCTACAGGAAGCCCACCACGCACCACCGCACCGAACAAATGCCTCGCCGCTGCTGGAGCAGAGACACGGAAGACCAGCTAACCACAACCCTCGCCCTGAGCCCACCCGCCGAACCCTCCGACCCCGACACCGCCGCCCGCAACCTCAGACAGTGGATCGACGACTGCGCCAACACCTCGCCCCGCTCAAGAATCCGCCCAACAGCCACACCAGCAAGAAAGCCACCTGGTTCACCGAAGACCTCCAGGCCTCCAAACGAACATGCCGAAAACTGGAGAAGATCTGGCTCCACGAACGGACAGCGGACAGCTACGCCGCCCACAAGAGCGCCACCCGCAGTCACCATCACCTCATCAGATCCGCCAAAAGGGCCTCACTCAAAGACCGCCTAGACAACAACGCACACAAGAGCAAAGAGCTCTTCAACATCGTGAAGGAACTCTCCAACCCCAGCTCCAACACCAACGACATCCAGCCGTCGCGAGACCTGTGCGACTCACTGGCCACCTTCTTCCACCGCAAAATCGCCGACATCCACGACAGCTTCAACACCACGACCGCCCCGGCAACCACCGAGACCACTGCCCCCACAACCACCAACCGCCTGCTCTCCTGGACCAACATCAACGACGAGGACACCAGCGAGATCATGAACACCATCCACTCCGGTTCACCGCTAGACCTGTGCCCTCACCACATCTTCAACAAAGTCAGTACAGCCATCGCGCCCCATCTCCGGAAAATAATCAACATCTCCTTCGAGACAGCAACCGTCCTGGAAAGCTGGAAGCACGCCGAGATCACCGCCTTACTCAAGAAACCCAAGGCAGACCCCAAGGCCCTCAAGAACTTCCGACCCATCTCTCTGCTCCCGTTCCCCGCGAAGGTCACCGAGAAAATCGTCAACAAACAACTGACCCGCTACCTCGAGGAGAACAACATCCTGGACCCTTCCCAGTCCAGCTTCCGCAGCAACCACAGCACCGAAACCGCCCTCATCGCCGCCACCGATGACATCAGGACCCTGCTAGACAACGGAGAAACAGCAGCCCTCATCCTCCTGGACCTATCAGCCGCCTTCGACACGGTCTGCCACCACACACTACGAACACGCCTTCACGACGCCGGGATCCAAGAGAAGGCCCTGGACTGGACCACATCCTTCCTTTCCGGCAGAACACAAAGCGTCCGCCTCGCCCCTTCCGATCCAAGGCCACCAAGATCATCTGCGGCGCACCCCAAGGCTCCTCCCTCAGCCCAACGCTGTTCAACATCTACATGGCACCCTCGCCCACGTCGCCCGACAGCACAACCTCAACATCATCTCCTACGCCGACGACACCCAGCTGATCCTCTCCCTCACCAAAGACCCTCACACCGCCAAAGCCCACCTCCACGAAGGAATGAAGGCCGTCGCCGAATGGATGAGGACCAGCCGCCTGAAGCTGAACTCGGACAAGACGGAGGTCCTCATCCTTGGTTCCAACCCTTCAGCCTGGGACGACTCCTGGTGGCCAACATCACTGGGAACAGCCCCGCCACCCACCGACCACGTACGCAACCTAGGGGTCATCCTCGACCCCACCCTCTCCATGACTAAGCAGGTCAACGGCGTTTCCTCATCCTGCTTCAACATCCTCCGAATGCTCCGCAAGATCTTCAAGTGGATCCCCACCGAAACAAGAAAAACAGTCACCCAGGCCCTCGTCACCAGCAGGCTGGACTCCGGAAACGCCCTCTACGCAGGAACGACGGCTAAGCTCCTGAGACGGCTGCAACGCATCCAGAACGCCTCTGCACGTCTTATCCTCGACATCCCCCGACGCAGCCACATCACACCCCACCTGAGAGACCTGCACTGGCTCCCTGTCAACAAGAGGATAACCTTCAAGCTCCTCACCCACGCACACAAAGCACTCCACAACTCCGGACCAGCCTACCTCAACAGACGACTCAGCTTCTACACCCCCACCCGCCAGCTCCGCTCGACCAGCCTCGCCCTCGCCACAGTCCCCCGCATCCGGAAAACGACCGCCGGCGGCAGATCCTTCTCCCACCTCGCCGCCAAGACCTGGAACACCCTCCCCACCAACCTCCGACAGACCCAAGACCTACTGGCCTTCAGAAGACTCCTCAAGACCTGGCTCTTCGATCAGTAGCAGCACCACCCCCCTCTTCCCCCAGCGCCTTGAGACCCTCGCGGGTATGTAGTGCGCTTTATAAGTGACATGATTGATTGATTGATTGATACTGCATTAAACTGAATCTTACGAGCACAGCAAAATACACGTGTTTACAAAGAAGGTTAAATAATGTGTTTCCAAACATTAGGAATATAGAAAGCAACAGAAAAAAATGTGAAACAGATGAAGTGTCCTCATGTTCTTAAATGTACACAAAAGCAATATGAAAAAATATAAAAAGTAGGAAAGGAGATAGCAACACGAAGATGAAAGTAAACATTTTAAATGTTTTGGGTAGAAGTTAAGATAATGTACTGAATCAGAGATAAAAAAAATATTGTGTTCCAAAAACACAGGGAAGAACACGTACTTGTAACATGCTCCAGGGAGGGGCAAACATAAGAAAGCAAGGGACACCTACAGGAGCTAATGAATAGAAAAGTCAGCAAACAAGAGTGAAAACTAAAACAAGCAACTGTATGCTGTGGGCAGGGTCTAGGCCCACTGTACACCAAACAATACGTCTCACAGCAACAGTGCATGTGCTATTGTAGGTGAGACCTAGAAAGCCAGATTAAGTGAGAGAAGCAATGGACAAGCTAAAGGGGAAGCAACAACATGGAGCATGTTGAGGGGCTTAGAGGGGGGGGTGAATTTGAGGGGGAAAGCATCACATGAGAGAGAGGACAAGAAAACACATGCGCTCCCATGGAGTGCTGAAAGAAAAAGAATATAGTAGTTCTCTGAATGCAAGCAGTGGAAGGACACAAGTGATCCATTCAGACCATAGTGAAGAAAAAATACTACAGAGGCAGGACAAACAAAAAAAGTAGGAAGGAAATACAGCAAATAAGAAGCAGGGAAATGAGATAGACAAGAAAGCATGTACGGTTAGACACCTTACTTTGGTCATTAGTGGTTAGAGTAGTGGTTTAGAAGAGACAAGACTACCCACTGAGAATTCTCTCCTTGGTGATAAGTGAATTTAGTAGTTATGGTTAGAGTGAGCTCTCTGCTGTACGTTTCTCACCTGTCTCCTTTTCTTATTTAAAAAAAAAAATGTAAATGATATTTTATGAAGTATATTGAAGTTTACTTTGCTGGAGCCTTTGAGATGTCATCAGTGATGTCACTGACCATGTCATTATTGATGTAATATGAGAGGTCATAAGCAGTCCATTGTTGGGGGCGTAAGTTATAGTTAACTCAGGTAACAATAACTGCAGAATATCTATGGTTTTGTGTGTAGAATCTGAACCTAACTATAACGTCCCTGTAACATATGTTTTTTCAGTGAATTTCTATGGTTTATGTAATTCAACTACCTAACTATAACGCCCCTGTAAGGTTTGTTTTTTTCAACGAAGTTCTCAATTTTTTTATGCTATTTCCTAACTGTAACGCCCGGTAACCTTTGGTTTCTAGTGAAGTTCACAGTTTTTTAAAAAGATAAATTGTACTACAATTTGACCCATTAGTTCAGTTTACTAGTATACATTTTCACAGGTTTATAAATACATTTTATTCACACATTCATTCTTATTATATATTTTAAAACTAAAAATTAAATGATTAAGGTAAGGTAACTTATATAGCCTTTCTATAAATACAATGCACAAAGTCTTTCTTTTTTTATTATTCATTTTATGGATCCACTGATCCATTCCCAACCAAAAGCACACATTCAATATTGAGACCACAACACTTTTATATACAAACATATGCTATTGCAATTTCTATAAGTGTATCTCTAGCTGTGTGTGGGCATGTGAGTAGCTGTGTGAGTGACTGTGTGGGTGTGTGAGTGGCTATATGGGTGCATGAATGGGTGTGTGAGTGGCTGTGTGTGGGAGTGGGTTTGTGAGTAGGTGTGTGAGTGGGTGTGTGGGTCTGTGAGTGGTGTTGTGGGTCTGTGAGTGAGTGTATGAGTGGCTGTATGGGTGTGTGAATGGTTGTGTGGGTGTATAAGTAGGTGTGTGAGAGTGGGTGTGTGAGTGGGTGTGAATAGTTGTGTGGGTGTGTAAGTGAGTGTGTGAGTGTGAGGGGTGTGTGAGTTCCTGTGTGTGTGAGTGGGTGTTAGTGGTTTTGTGGGTCTGTGAGTGGGTGTGTGAGTGGCTGCATGGGTGTGTGAATGGGTGTATGAGTGGTTGTGTGAGTGGGTGTGTAAGTGGCTGTGTGGGTCTGTGAGTGGTTTTGTGGGTCTGTGAGTGGGTGTGTGAGTGAGTGTATGTTTGTGTGAGTGGGTGTATAAGTGGTTGTGGGGTCTGTAAGTGGGTGCATAAGTGTGTGAGTGGCTGTGTGGGTCTGTGAGTGGTTTTGTAGGTCTGTGAGTGGGTGTGTGAATGGCTGTATGGGTGTGTGTGTGAGTGGGTGTGTGGGCATTTGAGTGGGTGGGTTGTGAGTGGGTGTGTGTGTGGCTGTGTGAGTGGTTTTGTGGGTCTGTGAGTGGGTGTGTTAGTGGCTGTATGGGTGTGTGAGTTGGTGCGAGTGGTTGTGTGGGTGTGTAAGTGGGTTTGTCAGTGGGTGTGTGAGTAGTTTTGTAGGTCTGGGAGTCAGTGTGTGAGTGGGTGTGTAAGTGGTTGTGTGGGTTTGTAAGTGGTTGTGTGAGTGCATATGTTAGTGGCTGTATGGGTGTGTGAGTGGTTGTGTGGGTATATGACTGGGTGTGTGAGTGGCTGTGCGGGTCTGTGAGTAGGTGTGTAAGGGGTTTTGTGAGTCTGTGTGGGTGTGTGGGTGGCTGTATAGGTGTGTGAGTGGGTGTGTGAATGGGTGTGTGAGTGGCTGTGTGGGTCTGTGAGTGGTTTTGTGGGTGTGTGAGTGGGTATGTGGGTGGGTGTGTGAGTGGCTGGGTGGGTGTGTAAGTGGGTGTGTGAGTGGCCGTGTAGGTGTGTGAGTGGTTTTGTGGGTCCGTGAGTGGTTGTGTGAGTGGCTGTATTGGTGTGTGAGTAGATGTGTGAGTGGTTGTGTGGGTGTGTGAGTCTGTGAGTAGATGTGCGAGTGTGTGTGTGAGTGGCTGTGTGGGTCTGTGAGTGGGTGTCAGTGATTTTGTAGGTCTGTGAGTGGCTGTGCAGGTGGCTGTATGGGTGTGTGAGTGGTTGTGTGGGTGTGTGAGTGGTTGTGTGGGTGTTTAAGTGGGTGTGTGTCTGTGAGTAGATGTGTGAGTGTATGTGTGTGAGTGGCTGTGTGGATCTGTAAATGGGTGTGAGTGATTTTGTAGGTCTGTGAGGGCATGTGTGAGTGGATGTATGGGTGTGGGAATGGGTGTGTGGGTATGCCAGTGGGTATGTGGATCTGTTTTAGTTGTTTTATGGGTGTGCGAGTGGCTGTATGGGTGTGTGAGTGGTTGTGTGGGTGTTTAAGTGGGTGTGTGAGTCTGTGAGTAGATTTGTATGTGTGTGTGAGTGACTGTGTAGATCTGTGAGTGGGTGTGAATGATTTTGTAGGTCTGTGAGGGGGTGTGTGAGTGGCTGTATGGGTGTGGGAGTGGGTGTATTTTAGCATTTTTGTGGCTGTGTGAGTGGCTGTATGGGTGTATGAGTGGGTGTTTAATTGGTTGTGTGTGTGTGAGTGGGTGCATGAGTGGCTTTGTGGATCTGTGAGTGGGTGTGTGAGTGGCTGTATGGGTGTGTAAGTGGCTGTGTGAGTCTGTGAGTGGGTGTATGTGCTTGTTTAATTGTGGTCTGGATCTGCAGTGGAGCACACAAATATTTTTGGACGATTTCTTACCCATGAGGGGTCGCTCCCAAACCCCTCCATCAGTCCAATGGGGTCAGGGTACCTCTACCCTGATCCGTTCTATCACTTTTAAGTTTTATTTTCCCCCCAGGAACTGAGTCCTGATGCACAAAATGGCAGACGCAACTTTCCTCTCAGGTTGCGGCCAGCCAATCACAGCATTGCTGCTGGCATGTGGATCCGCAGATCCGCCGCGGTGGATCTGCGTCTCTTGATATACATAAATATGTACTCAATTTTTAATTAAACTAATAGTAATAATGTAATATTATTTACTATTAGTATAATAAAAAATTGACAAAAAACAAGGTGAGTGAAGCCCTCACCGCCATTCATAAAGACGAGCTGCTTCTGTTTCTGCCACTGCTGTCGCTAGGGGTCGCTAAGGCAGTGGCAGGGCTCACAAGGGGCTTGCCAGGGGACGCAGCAGCGACCTCTGGCCACCGCTAAACGACGTCTATGACCGAAACTTTCCAGACAGTAGCTGAAGGGACTGGCAAACTAATTCTGAAAATTTCGTGAAAATTCGTCAAACGGCGCCAAAGTTATTAGCAAAATAAAAAACACTCTTCCTATGGAAACTAGGTCCTAAATATGACGACCGCCTGGTGACTGCCAGTAAGTAATATATATATGCATATACATACATATACATTTACAAGGCTACTCAAGACTGAGATAGGTCCGGTATATACCTTGATCATTGTCAACCTTTAGCCCTACTTCTATATCTGTCCTGTCCGGAATTTTACTTCTCGGAACCTGGTCACTCTACCTCTAGTCGAATGCTCAATGCGTTCGTGGGCTCACCTCGCTTCCGTCTTCTGACCCTGTATCCACCTCGTCCTCCAGCTCTGTGTTTCTGACACCTAACGCTTATCACCAAAGGGCTTTCTCCACACCTTTACATTCAATGTTTGCACTGTTAATTCTGTGTCCGAATTCACAGGTCCTCTTCAAGCACTCAAATCCCTGCTCAAACATTGTTGGTGAAAGGATAAAGGTCAGAAAAGAGGTCGACCTGCTTCCCCATGACAGATCAAACAGGGGGCGTTTTACTGCTTCACACTTTGATGTCAACCAGCTTTAAGTGAGGGGTTAAACTATTAACGCCTCAGACCCGCTGGAGTCGTAGGATCAGTAAAGTGCCATGAATGCTCTCCGTTCCTCTTTGGCAATGAGGCCACCCTAATACGGACTCTGCCCCTCAGTGACAGTCATGGTTGAGGTGTTTTTAGGGCATGCAATGTGTGCGTTAAAAAGGTGCTGAAAGTATCCTAGCACTCCTTAATGCGTGCTTCACCCCTTAGACATAGACATTTGGTACGACCCAGATCAAGAACATAAAATGTAAAAACCTAACTGCAAATGAACTTTATTAGCATGACAAATTATACCACTTTGACAGCCTCTTTTAATAATGTAATACAACTAATGGACAAAGCAGCACGATAGAGACATTACTTTTCTGTTTTCATACAAAGGTATATTCACCTGAATCTAGAGGGTATATTGGTTGAATACATGCAAAAACGATGACATTTCAGTACAGATTAAGCAAAAAGCGCTCTGCTGACTGATCAGAATGCGTGAGGGGTGGGAGGAACTGTTCAACAGTGCCAAAGCGCACGGGGTGGACGGTGCGAGGCGCCAAAAGATATCGTAACAGGCTTGAAATTACATTTGAGGCAGTGGTCGAAGTGGACAGGATCTGAGGGGCACGACGTGCCCATACATTTTTAATTTAAGAAAAGTCGTTCCCCCTACTTTTTGTGAAAAGACAATTGTCCCGACGGTTAATTCCGAAAGTTGAAATGCTTCAGCGGAAGTGTAAGGCAGAGCGTCTCGTGCTGTGAAACCGAGGGAGGCGCAGACAGCTAAACAAGTCTTGCCAGGGTGCCTGCTGCCTGAAAGAAATGTAAATGTACGCAACTGGTCAATCTGCAAATGTGAAGGGTGCTTGGAAGCCATTATTGGCTTTAATTAATGTAATCACTTGAACTTCCTGATGATGTAGATATATTATTTGTGAGTGGTACAGCAAGGGAGTTGCCAGCTGAGCTGTCAAGTGTGCAGGGACGTCTTAAGGATTTTGGGGGCCCAGGGCCAAACGTACTTTGGGGGCCCTTGTTCGGAACAGCTTTAAGTTTATGATCTAGTTTCAGCTCTTTCATGCCCTCTATGGCCAGGTCACTGGCAGTGCTCAGGCCCCTGGTTCAAATTCTACCTGTGTTTACATCTAATATCCAGGGATAGTGATGTGTGTTTTCAATATTGTGACACAGCAGCAGCTCACTAATATAACTGCTGATAACCTCTATGACACCCTCCCATTTCTCATATGTGAGGTACTATTTTGATCTAAAATAAACTTTTTTTATAGATGTTGCATGAAACAAACACATTTGTCTGAAAAATGTCTGTAATAGACTCTCACACATTACCCACATGAAAAATAAATGAAAGGAAAACGCTATTGATAACAATCTGTTTAAGAATTGTTCAAGGTCACCAGTGCAAGACTCTCTCAGGGGCTCCCCTGAAAGGCTGGGGCCCTGGGCCAGAGCCCACTTTGCCCATGCCTTAAAACGTCTCTGGAAGTGTGCGCTTTTAAAGGGCAGTTATAAAAAAAAGTTGCTTTATATACAGTCTGGTTATAACTAAAATCTATATTTTGGAAGCACTTTTTTATCTTAAACCTGTTTGTGCATTTTGTAGCAACCTACATTATACTGTGTGTAATGCAAGTTTAAAATAACAACTTACATATTCACAGTACTTACTGTCACAGACTGGGACCTTGTAGCACTAAACATGTACAAGTCACTATTCTTCACTGCACCAACCAGGAGTCACTTCTGCGGCTCCCTGGTTACAGACACAGACCTCTGCCGTGCATTAACTAATAGAGGTTTCATAATACAATAATGCATTTCCCACTGATTACCTTAACTTGCATTTATTTTGCACTTAAGCTGTGCCTTATTTTATATGTAGTTACCTAAAGGTGAAAGACCGAAAAAAGGTACAGAATATTTTGTTTCTAAAGCCAAGCCTTAAACCCGCCCCCACGCTCATTCACCCTGCCCCATTTGCACACACCATCACAGTTCCTATACGTTTTTAATGCACTTTGACCACTGATTTGAGGTCAAATCCGATGACAAGGATGGTCTGTGGCCACTAAGCCTGTATTTTGTGTATTCCAGTAAGGTGATGTATGTTGGGCTATAGTTTCTGTGAAGGGATCTGAAACAGTCTAGCTTGGTGTTCATCTCTAGCTGTCCTTCCCTGTGGGTAATGTATTTGCATTCTAGGGCTTGCACTAGCTTCCTGTATCCAATGTCTACCTGTAAAGAGTTCAGTGATGTGAAAGGCAATAAGGGGCGGGGACAATGTCTGACTAGCATCTAACTTTACAGGACACCCGACAACTGTGGGGGCTTCATACACACAAGTGGGCACACCAACCTGGGTATCCCACCTCACATGTAGCCTTGTACTCAGATGCACACACAACACGTATTCAGTGGTTAGCAAGGTGCCCAATTATGAACAACTATGTGAATTTAACAGGAAGAAGCCACATGGCATTCCCCATATAGAATTCAGGTAAAAAGGTGTGCACCTCACTAGTAGATTCAGCTGCCACCAACCATTAGCAGTTTCATAGTCAGGGTATACGAGCAGTAGTCGCCCACACTAAAAGAAGTGCTACTGTGGGTGGTCCTTAAAAGCGCTAACAGAGCCTAGCACTATGTCAGTGCGCAACATACCATAACCACGCATAGCACTGGCCAAGACACCTATGACAGAGGTTTTTTGTACCAGAAATCATAACGAGTCTGTCAGCATTGTTAAAGTGAAGAGCAATTATCACACTGACATTACGAAAGGGACTTTCAATCCTTAGTTGGCCAAAATACTTTTTTTGTAGTGCAGTAAAACATGGATCTCTATAGGGCTTGGATTTTGGTCTAGAAATGTAGATGTCCCGTGTAGTGTATACTCAGATTTAAGTACCTGAAGAACAGGTTACGTATGTTAAGTAACAGTCTTTGGGGAGAGGATATGGCATAACAAACAGAGCTGCTGACTTTGGTTTGAGTCACAGCGTTGACTCAACATCCTGTGATTCTGGACAAACCACTTCATCTCCCCGTGCCTACAAAAAATGAATGTGTCCTTGTGTAATGTAACCGTTGTTAATGTAAAGCGCTCCAATACCTTCTGGTTGAGTCTGAGCTATATAAAACTTCATTAAAAAAAATATATATTTCTGGTGGATACTCTATCAATGATCTTATTCCTTAGCTCTTGACTCTCCTTCTGGATCTGGAAAGTTGAAATATCTCTCCTGCACTGAAAGGTGGTGTCTTGACTCCTCCCAGATAGGATATCATGGAGTTGTATAAGGCGCCACCTCAGCGCACAGACGTCAGTTCTCTATCCTTTTTTCCACGCCCTCAGAGGTGGAGAAGCAACTGATGAGATTGACAGAAATTGCTGTGATGCATGAGTTTTGTTGTATATTTGAGACATGATGGGCTCATCTTTGGCACTGATACTTCTGGTCACCGAGGCATCTCGTACAAACTTATTACATTCAATTGCCCATTTCATTTTTGGAACTCCAGGGGTTTTGGAGTTCAATTTCATGACAAGGGGCTACGAGAAGTGCTGACACAACTGTCTTGGTTTTCTATGGAGCTGGGTGCTCCGTTCTTTTGGATCTTGGGGTGAGAGAGAGATGTAGTGTGAGCCATGGGACCAAGCTATGGCCCGGTTTCCCATTCAAATCTCTCTTATTGGTGCTCGGAGGGCCTGCAGGGGATGCCTCTAGCACAGTTGTTTAGGTTCCCATCTGAGTAGGCCTTTCAAAGGAGCTGGGTAAATTCTAGACTCCGGAGGGCCTCACAACCACATGTGGAGCCCCAAATTGGTTCTGCGGATGCTTGGAGACTTGTGTAGCAGTATGATCATGGGTTGACAAAAACTTGCAAATGGGAATGGAGGATGATCAGGAAGTATATGTGTTGCTGATTCTGTATGAGGATATAAAAGTTTAGACATATCTTTGACATGTTGTTTTACATTTTTTTTTAATTGTCTGGCTGAACTATGTTTTCCGCTTGAAATGTGTTTTAACAAAATATGGTCTAGGATTTTTTTGTCAGATCAGAAAGCTGTTGCCTCAGGCTGGTTTTGCTATTTGCTCCTGGTTACCTTGGGTTCTCGACGGGTCCTCTTCTTAATGGCTGTATCTGTGAACTTCAGTGACGAGACAATAACGCCTGGTGAAGGCATAGACTAAAGCCCACATTGCAACCTGACAGATATCTAGGACAGGCACACTGTTGGATAGTGCCAAAGAAGCAGCATTTGCAACGGTACAATGTGCTCTGATGCCCCCAGAAGGCTACTTCTTGATGAGAGTGTAGCAGATTTTAATGCACAGTCCAGTGAGAAATTGTCCCCTTCTGAATTGCCTTGCCTTTCTTGCAATCAGCACAGCCAAGGAAAAACTAATCATCAATCCGGTACTCGAAGGTCTTGTGAATACTGAAACTAAAGGCCATGCAATGATCTAGGTGGTGGAAAGAGTCTCTACTTTTTGTTGCGATGCAGAGGTGTTTAGAATGACTGTAGACTTATGCACTGAGACTCGTATACTGGGTAACTACATTTGGCAAGAAGTAAACCTTAATGTGAAGGACTGGTTTGTCTTGGAAAAATGAACAGACAAGGTCTGAAGCTTGCTAACTTGCCACTACGAGATAATGGCAATCAGGAACTCAGTCCTAAAAGTAAGCAGATGCGAGGGAGAACTGGGCATGGGCTCAAAGGGCAAACTCATTAAGAACCTGACCACCACAATAAGGTCTCACTGAGGCATAACAAAGTGGGAACAGGAAAAAAATAGGTCAATCCCTTCAGAAAGCCCATAACAACAGCAGACTTGAACAGCGACGTATGAGCCGGCAAACAGAGAAAAGACAAAAGAGCCGATAGATGTTCTTTAACAGTGTCCTCAGCAGAGCCTTGCCAGGCCAAGGAAAACACAAAGCATAACACATCTGATAAACTTGTCTTAAAAGAATTAAACTCCTCCTTGGCCCACCACGAGACAAAACAATTCCAATTTCCGGAGTAAACAGATTTATTTGTTAGAGGAATACACTGCACACAGGTCAAATATGCCCAGGTATTTGCCGAGCCCCCGCCCCTCCCAGACACCTCCCTTCCATCCCGTGGCCTCACGGGTACCACCCCGATCTCCCCGAGGCATAGATTACACAAACGACATACCAAAACTTATCTTTTGGGTTAGGGATCTCAGATTCCCGTGCTCATTCTCCAGGCATGAAGGTGGAGGATCTGGGAGTTCAGATGCAGGATCTGCCACTCCCACTGTGAGAAGAGGCCCACCTTGAGCATAGGAAGATGGCAGAGCATCAGGTGGAGCAGATCCAAGTATCACACCATCTGCAGTCAGTCTGATGCAATTAATATCATCTGTGCATGGTACTGACGTAGCTTCCTTATAACCCGTGGAATCAGAGCAATGGGAAGAAATGCATAGTGGAGATTAAGGCCCACCTCAGATGGAACATGTCTCCGAGGACTCCCTGCAATGGAAACTGTAGGGTGCAGAACTAGACAGTGTGTGTTCTCCTGAGTTCTAAAAAGGTCCACTGGAAGGTTGTCCCAGTGGATGAAGGTAGACTGAACCACCTCAGGGTGCTGACACCACTTTTGTTTGGCAAATTGACACCGAGATCATCAGCCCGCATATTAAATATGTCTACCAGGTGGTTCACAAGAAGCTAGACATTGTAAAACAGAGGCCAAGATCACTGCCTCAATGTCTCCAGTTACTGGGGGTGCGAACCCATGCCACCCTGCCTGTTGGTGCATCACAATGTGGTCATGCTGTCTGTCAGGACATGAACTGCCTGACTGTGGAAAGAAGATAGGAATGCCTTTAGGGCCAGGTAGATCGTCCAAAGCTCATGCAGCTTGATATGCAATTTCTGGTCTGTGCAGGGCCACAGGCCTCTCATTTTCAATGCATCAAGATAACCACTGCCAATCGAGGTAAGAAGCATAGGTGACGACCGTGGCCACTTTTGTGGGGGGCAGAAGGCCTCCCTGCTCGCAAGATGGTCCTTTACGGGCGCCCAGCAGGGGTCTTGAGCTGCTTCCAGGGAAATCTGAATTCGAATTCTGTCCTTCAGGACTCCCCAGAGCTGAGCCAACTGAAAACAGAGACACCACTGCAGTGCACACATATACCACTGAATGTTGGGCACCAGAAGAATGTAAGAGGTGAGCAGGCCCATAAGATGAAGGACTGTCAGGGTCAGAAGCAGAGATTCCCACCTGAAAAATCAGAATCACAGTCTGAATACCCAACCTGCACAGATGTGCTGTGACCATCAACATCACCTTTGTGAAGACTTGGTGGCTGATGTTAGCGCAAACAAAATGACCACAGGTTGGTAAAGCCCACCACGACACACAAGTCTTGTGTGATGGCAGTATTGCTGTATGAAAGTATGTGTCCTGGAAGTTGAGGAACACGATCTAGTTTTTCCATTTCCAGATTCAAAAGAACCTCCTGAAGTAAAGCATTTTGAACTTCTCCTTTCAGAGGAAAGTATTCAGAATGCAAGAGTCCAGAATGATACAGAGGCACCAGCCTTCATGGGAACAAAGAAATAATAGGAGTAGTATACCTGCCCGATTTCATTCTCTGATATTAACTCCATGGCCCCTTTGCTCAGTAAATCGATAACTTCCTCCTGCAGAAAGAAACAGAGGGAACGGGAGATGGGAGGAGAGAAGTCCTGGAAGGGAAGGGGTAGCCTTCCATGACAATCTGAAGCATCCACGGCCAGTGGAGATGGACTGCCAGCGGGGTAAATGAAAGGACATTCTCCCCTCTACAAGCAGCACCTGCTACCTCAAGGGTGAGTTAAAGCAGTTTTGTGGGAAGGATTTACAAAAAGACTGCTACTGAAGACCACAATGAACTTTGGAGCCACCATGCTGTTGGGATCTCTCTCGCACGCTCTCTTCCCTAGAATCCATTTCTGTCACCGTTCCCTGCGTGGAACGTGGAATGTGTGGGTTTGGCAGTTGCTGCCTGGGAGCTGCCTGGACAAGACGCATTAAACAGAAGTACCTACCCTGTTCCCGGTTCGTCTTCTTTTCATTGGCGACGCTACTCCGCACATTAGTACTGGGATGTCTCCTTTCACTTTGCTTAGGGGAAGAATTGCCGGTTCTAAGTTGAATAAGAATTGGATGTCCAGAAAAGGGGTTGATCAAGCTAGACTTGGGAAAGTAGCGGATGTGAGGGTGGCAGTCCAGTTCAAGTACACTACTGTTTCTGTTAGAGTTTCTCCTGTGTGCGTCGGGGACTGGGTAAGAATCAAAAAACCTGGTTTCATTCGCAAAGGGGGTTCTCGCTTTTCAGCCCCAGCTAGGGTGACTGAAGTGAGAGACCGTGTAGTGGTGTTGGAGAATGGGAAAATTTGGAACAAGTGTGCCATATCTGTGGTTCCTCAATCTAAAATTGTGTATGTTGGTGGGAAGATGGGTGTTCATGTTGATCCTGCTAACACTGCTCCAAGCTGTTTTCCTTCTAATGCTGTTCCTTCCAATAGGAGTGTTCGTCCTGCTAATGTCACTCCTAGTTGCTTTCCTTCTAGTGCCGTTCCTGACAATAGGAATGTTCGTTTGGATTATTCCTCTTCTAAAAGGTTTCCTTCCAGGATGAGATTTACACCTGCAAAGTTTCATGACTATGTTATGAATTAATGATACAATGTTTCTTCTGGTGTGATTATCCAATTAATGTTAGGATGCGTTGTGCATGTATATTATTTGTTTTATGATTGCTACATTTAACTCATCTATTTACTTTTATCATTTTGCTATCTATTTTTTTCTCTTCTTTTCTTTCATTGTGTGGGAAGGGAGATGTGTTGGGATCTCTCTCGCACGCTCTCTTCCCTAGAATCCATTTCTGTCACCGTTCCCTGCGTAGAACGTGGAATGTGTGGGTTTGGCAGTTGCTGCCTGGGAGCTGCCTGGACAAGACGCATTAAACAGAAGTACCTACCCTGTTCCCGGTTCGTCTTCTTTTCACATGTCCTCTGTAGCAGCAAAGAACTTATGTGGCTGATGTACAGGTTGGGAGGCCAGGCTCTGTGAAAAGTCTGACCCTGGGAAAATACCCTAAACATGTAGCCCTGCTGATGAAACTGCGAGCCAGGGAAACTAGTCCAAAGAACCAAGCTGTGGCCCGACCTTCTTTGAAGCATTCCAGTGCCGAGACAGCCTTTTCACCAACGAGGCAAGTTCAATTAAAGGGCATGTCTAAAAGGTTGGCCTGGGCACTACAGAAATGCCAGTGGAATGCATAAAGAAATGGCAGTGGTTTTCCACAGTAGGTTGATCATGTCAGAGACTCCACCGCATCCAGGCCTGAGTGGAAAATCTGTTTGAGGGCATCTTGCCCATCGTGCACAACCTCTGCAAAATGGTCACAAAGTTGGTCAGGAAGATTGTCAATTACCATTTGCGCTATTTCTAACAGAGCATTGGGGTAATGGGCTAGATGGCAAGTTTTGTTCATGGAGCAAAGGACAAACATTTTTCCCCATTGCCTCAATCCATTTCACTCACTATCTGTAGTAGTAGAAGGAAAAGAATCCGGGTTCTGGTTAATGGAAGAGGAAGCCTGAGTAACAAGACTCTCCGGAGAGGACTGAGCCATCAAAAACTTCCAGTCCCCAGGAGTCAGATGATGGTGGCAGGCGACCTGGTTGTTCATCACAGTTGCAGCAGCTTCTTTGCTCCAGATGACCAAATTCTGATCTATCCACCCTTCATCGAAGGGGAGCAGCGGCTCCACGAAGAGGATGCCAGCTGCAGGATTTCTGTGAGGTTAGTTAGTTTTGTTCTTGTCTACCGACAACATTAATTCAAGGGCCTCGTTGTTTTGTATAGGACAACCATGAATGAGGTAAATTATTCTGTGGGTGACCTCGAAGGAAAATCCAGATCCACCTCTGAGAACCATTGGCATTCTGCAGGGCTAAACAGTCATCACTATCCATGCTCTTAAGAGGAAGAAGATTGCCTGTGATGGAGCAGGATAAATGAAAAAGTTTTAACCTCCTAATAATTTTCGTAAAATAATTAATAAACATGTTCGTTTAAGTAAATAACCAACAATGTATGTTACATGTAAAGGGTTAAAGGTAACACGCTATTTTTGTGTGCAAATTAATCAACTTATAATTGTTTACGTGTCTAACATAACGTAATATTTGCGTACTAATAAAATAATAAACGCATGATTTGTGCTTTTTAAATAAAACATGTGGTTGCAAAATAAAGCGATGGTAAGTAAGGGACGGCTTTATATGTTGCTTTTTGCTAGGTAATACCTAATTGGGGTACGTAGAAAGATGGGAGGGAAACGAAAGGGTTTATATTCTTTATTTTAACAATATTTTGTTTATCTTTGAAAATAGTGCGCTTAGGCCTGTTGAGCAGCGATATAAAATGGCCACCATTTGCTAGAGTACGCATGAGCAAGAAACCGTGTGGTAGAGGAGAAAGGCTGTGAAAAAGGATGACCACGTGTTCGTGCTGAGAGGCTAAGACGGAAGTATGGTCAAGGCTATTGTGACCTTTCTGAGCAAATGTGTGCCAAGATGATCAGCAAGAAGCGTGAGAAGTCAAACTGAATAAATGGACGGAACTGTTGAATCTAAAAAGTAGCAGAAAAAGATACAAATTGGACTGATCGAAACTGATGAGCAATGTCATGAACTGTGGGAAACGATGCAAGCATGGACATTCCACAAAGAACTGGTTAAGACAAGGAAGTTTGATTAAAATGTATATGGACCTGAATGAACCAATGAGAAAGAATCACGCCATAGAGATGCAACATTTTTATTCAGTAAGCTAGAATTAGGGTATAAGAAGACCTACTCTTGGTGGGGAGGGGTTAGATGCTGGAGAGTGAGATGCTGGAGAGTTAGATGCTGGAGAGAGGAGATGCTGTAGATGGGTGAAGTTGCGGTTGCTGATGCTGACGAGCTGATGCTGCTGCTGCTATTTTATATTTCTAGTTGAGTATAAGATGCTGCTTTTGGAGAACCTTTTTACTCCTGATAGATTTTTCATTTAGAGTTATTAGATTTTCCAAGACAGATAGATTGATCTCTTGGAGTTCTTGCTGTGACAACCTTATTTTTCCGTCTAATAGGTATGCATTGCAATGTCAATTTATTCTTATAATGATGATAAATGTAATGATCTGAATAATAAGCTTAAAACTTATTTCTTGCTTCAAAACTTTATATAAACTTTATTATTCTTTAAACAAATGACTCAGTGATTCTTTAGCTCAATAATTAAGGTAAAATGTTAAAGAGTTTATTGTGATTGAGCTGGTCTTAATCACCATCAACTGATTCCTACTAGTTGGTCCATCGACCAATGAGCGGAATACCTTAAAGCAAATGAGAAACATTATGTCATGTTAAAAGAAGTATCCCGTCTCCTTCCAGCGAATCGTTTTCTCCTAGGTTAAGGACGGAGGTAATCCAGGGAATAAATGAGTAAGTGAATGTATATGCGGTGTTATGGGCCCCACCGTCATATGGATATAGTTTGTGTGTTGGAGGGATAAGTTGCACCTGGATGACCGAAGCATATAGGAGAAGAATTTTTATTGTTAGCGCTGGATCAGATTTCTTGGTAGCAGAGTTATGGTTACTATAGATTAGTTTGGTGATTATTGATTAGTGATTATTGATTATTGATAAGTTCATGTCTAACACTTTATGTTGAGTCGCGTTATGTTATATGTAAGTTTTCACGCTTCCGGGAAGTAGGAAGTGGAACACGTGTGGCAAGAGAAGTCACATGGAATAGTGCATTGTCTGAGTTCATATTGGTGATAACACAGGTTGTGTTATGATAGGGACATTTTCCGTATAAAAGGTGTGTGAGTGAAATAGTGACCGGTTTTCTTGTGAAACTCTGGCCTTAATTCTCAGGAGCAGTATAGTCTCCACATGTGTTTTATCCCCAGAGAAACGGGTTTACCGCTTGCTTGAAAGAAGGGTAAGGTAGAGGGAAGTGCTACTTTATCGGCGAAACTGAAAATTCTGTGGTAGGGTAGAGGTAAGCGCTGCCTACTGGAAAATACAGAGTTCTTGTGTAAATGGACAAAGCTATCTCTTTGGTTTAGTGAATCAGACAATGGAAATGTGTTTTAAATGTTGTAACTAACAAAGAATTGTTGAAAAAGAAATTGCCGATAAATTTTGTAAAGGAGGGGTCAAGAGCAGAACTGACGTAGACAAAAGCCGCGCTGGGATTGGACAGTGCACTAGTCATACAGAGACAGGAGCAGAGCTGACGTAGACAAAAGCCACGCTGGGATTGGACAGTGCACTGTAGACAGAAACCGCTCTGATTGGAGTGTTGGTGTGAGTCGCGCTAGGATTGGTCGAATAGCCTAGTGACGTGGAAGTTTGTGATTGGAGTGTTGGTGTGAGTCGCGCTAGTATTGGTTGGAATAACGCATAGAGAACAGTGTTGAATTACGGATAGTTTGAGGAGAGAAAGCGATTGTGAATCATGTCGTATTATGAATATGGTAGAGAGAAAACGTCGTGGATGTCGAAAGTTAAAAACTTCTTTAAGAAAGACAAAAAGGTAGTGACTAGAGAGGGACAAATAATTCCTCCGCCGAAATCACCAGCTTCACACATGATGCTGAAATATGGATATCATACATGCATATGGTTAGAAAATTGGACAAAATATACCAAGAATGATGGAGCATTGGCTTTCCCTGAGAATGGTTCATTTAATGTAGCTGTACTACGGAATTTGAGAGAGAAGATGACAATGTTAGAACCTAGACCTAGACCGACACAGTTTGAAGCTTTAACTGAATGGGAAGATGAGATGTATGAACGAGAGAGATTCAGAGGATTAAAGAATCATGAGTTTGTGCCTGGAAGGTTATGGGGAGTAAATCATGAGGACAGAATAAAGCGTTGGAGATGTGCTAATATGACAGGAGGTTTGTTTCCAGCTTTTACAGTAGAGGAAGAAGCAAAGAGAAAGTGTACTGAGAAAAAGAAACATGTAGTTATAGAAAAGTATGGGTATGGTGGTAGTGAAACGGATGACGAATTGCTGGAAGATATTTTAAACAGAAACCCACCTCCATACCAACAGACTTCTGCGGTGGTGACACCTAATGCACCGCCAATGGAAACTGGGAGGAATAAAAATCCCGAACGAAGAGATGAGATAAATAGGTCACAAGATCAATTAAAAACTTCACAAAATGAAGAGATAGAAAGTGACAATGCAACTGAATTAGCAAAAACCACAAGAGAATTGACTGAGAAAATAAGAGCATTGACAAAGAATATGGAAGCTGTAACTGTACCAGTGACGATAGGTCCAGTAATGCCAATTTTTGAGAATCAGAAAATTGATGAACGTTCTTTAGTGATTCCCATGAATTCACATTTGCAAAGAAAAAGAGAAGGGATGGAACTGAACAATGAAGGTGCACACCATTTGGTTAGTACCTATAGACCAAGCCCACCTACTAATTTGACGATAAACGAGAATGAGTTCAGGAGAATACCTATGGTAACGGAGTCTGCATCAGGGACACCAGAAAGAAGTAGCAATTGGATAGAATTAAATAGTACGCCTGTAGGTCCGACTCCAGATGAGTTAAATGAATGGATGAAAACGCTAAAAACAAAAGAAACAGAAGTAAAACCATTAGATGTAATTAGGTTAAAAATAGACATGGAAGAATTGATTTTAGGAACGATTGGTACAGAAAAATTAAAAAATTATCAGGATGATGAGATTATGTTTTTGTGCAAAAGTCTTACATGGAGAGCTAGGAATTTACATGACAAATTAGAAGAAACAGCAAGTGAACTAGGAGTAGAATTTGCAAAAGTGAGAACGTTGCAGAAACCATACAGAGTAGATTTTTGTGAGAAAGATATAGAGAATCTGAATACATCAGGAAGATTGACCCAAATAAAAGAGTTAATTGTTTTACTGAGAAAATGGGGTGATGTGGATAGATGGAGAAATAGATGGACGAAAAGGAGCGAGAAAACAACAGATAAAGCATCTTTGGCTTTTGCAGTGACAGATAAGGAACCAGTTGTAAGGGAGTACCCGATGAGAGAAACTCCAGGTGGTAGTTACGTGCATGTTCCATGGACCAGACAGGATATACTGTCATTTACAAATGACTTCCCAAAGTTGAGAGAAAAGCCAGTAGAATGGTACAGACAAGTGGAGAGATTTGTGAAAGTTTCAAAGGTGTTGTGGATAGACTTGGATGGATTGTTTGATATAGTAGTGCCAGCTGATTTGTGGACAGAATGTAAGATTACTATTGATTGGCCAACTGTAGAATATCCAAGGGATGCTAAAACAGGAGCGCCAGGACCAGAAGTGATGAGGAAGTATGACCAAGTAATTACCTTTTTGAAGAATAAGATTCCACCTAAAGAAACAGATTGGGTAAAAATAGACAGAACAACGCAGGAAAGTAAAGAATCAGTGCATGCTTATTATGAAAGGCTGTTGTTAGTTTTCAAACAGTATAGTGGTTATGAGACACTAAATGAGAAGGATATGAGTCATTTTGTATATAGATTTGTATATGGGTTGAAACCGGAGATAAGTGAAATGATTAAACAGCATATGATTTGTTGGCAGAATAGCACGGTAGACGAGGTTTTGAGATATGCTAAGTATTGCAGTGATGATATTGAGAGTAGACAGCGTAAATTGAAAGAGAAAGCCATGTGGGCACAGGTGAAAGTTGCAGAGAAGCAAGAAGCTCAATTGAGTAATACAGGTAATGAAGCAGGACAGGTTAGATATCGACCAAATATAGGTAAAGGAAAAGGACAAATGAGCATAGATGAGGCAAAGAAAAAGTGGCCATGCCACAACTGTGGAAAGCTAGGGCATTGGAGAAACGAGTGTAAATTTCCTCCAAAACTTAATGTGGAAAATCAATCATTAAATTCACAGGTGCAGAGTGAGGTAGTTACTCAACAAAGTCAGGTGCGACAACCACCACTTCCCAAGAGTGTTAACCAACAGAAATACAGTGCAGAAACAGGATTCTACGGAGGAGAACAGGTAACACAGTTGCCGCGTGCAGCTGCCATTTCTCAATATTGGTTACGACAGGATGAGGATGAAACGGATGAAAGCTTCTGACGGTGCCTAGGAGAAGGGGAAGAGTGCGTGCTTGGCGCAACTCTAGAGGTAGATCAGTCTGGTCCATTTGTGGATGGAGAAGTGAATGGTGCAAATGTAACATTCCTTGTGGACACTGGAGCTACCCGTTCTACTGTTAGGTCAGTGGAAATTCCAAACCTTCCTCTCTCAGGTGAACATATCCAAGTAGTTGGAGTTTCGAATCAGCAAATAAAGACGCCTCTTACTAAATTAGTGGAGGTAAAGATTGGTCCATTTAGTGAAATGCACCGATTTGTGGTATGCGATTGTAGTCCCGTGAACCTATTAGGACGCGATCTATTGTGCAAGATGAATTGCACTATCTATTGTACTCCAGATGGAATTGCATTTCAGACCCCAGATGAAGATGTACTGTATAAAATGACAATGGTAAATTTAGAACCAGACGTAAATGATTTGTTTCCTGTATTTGATGCAGAGAAAATCCCAATTGAATTGAAAAAGACAGTGAAAGAAGAAGTGTGGGATTTTACAGGAGAAGATATAGGATTAATGAAAGAAGTAGATCCCGTTAAAATAACAGTAAAAGAGGGAACGAGTTACCCAAATACGCCCCAGTATAAATTGACACCAGAAATAATTGAAGGAATAACGCCAGTAATAAATAAAATGGTTGAACAAGGGATTCTAAAAGAAATCATGAGCAGTCCATGTAATTCGCCAATAATGGGACTGAAAAAGCCAAACGGAACATATAGAATTGTACAGGATTTGAGGAAGGTAAACAAAATTGTAGTGCCTTGTTGCCCAATAGTACCGAACCCTGCTGTGATTCTATACCAGATTCCACGTGAAGCAGAATGGTACACAGTAATTGATTTATGTCATGCATTTTTCTCTATTCCATTGCATCCAGATAGCCAGCCATTATTTGCGTTTAGGTTTGGAGAGCGTATATTGGCATGGTGCCGAATTCCTCAAGGGTACACAGAAAGCCCCTCAATCTTTAATCAGTTTCTAAAGAAATCCTTGGAAGATTTAAAAATGCCAGAAAAGTCAGTGATGGTTCAGTATATTGATGACCTACTGGTGGCATCAAAAACGAAGGAAGCATGTGTCAATGATACAATTGCTTTGCTGAATCATTTAGCAAAAAGAGGACATAAAGTGTCCCCGTCAAAATTGCAGTTTTGTCAACAAGAAGTCCAATATTTAGGGCATAAAATTGAGAAAGGAGTGCGAAAGGTAACGACTGAAAGAATAAAAATGATTCAAGGAATGAGAGCTCCAATGACGCAAAGAGAGGTAAGAATGTTTCTGGGAATGGTTGGATATTGTCGACAATGGATAAGCGGTTTTTCGTTGATTGCTAAACCGTTGCAAAAACTGACAAAGAAGGATGTTAAAGATCCTTTTGAAATGAATGATGAGGAAATGAAAGCATTCAGAGAGCTGAAAAAGAAATTATGTGAGGCTCCAGCATTGGGAATGCCTGACTATGAGAAAGATTTTGAGTTGTATTGCAGTGAAAGAGATGGATGTGCATTTTCAGTCTTGGTACAAAGACATGGAACTATGAAAAGACCCATTGCATATTTTTCAGCTGTTTTAGACCCTGTAGCGAAAGCGTTGCCTGGATGTTTGAAAGCAGTTGCTGCTACTTGTGTGAGTCTGGAACAGAGTGAAGGCATAGTGATGGGATATCCACTGCGAGTATATGTTCCCCATTCTGTGGAAATTCTCTTGACAAGAACGAAAACACAATACATGACACATAGTCGGCTGACTAGGTATGAAAAAGTAATTTTGAGTGCAGATAATGTGACCATTGACAGACGTATGAATGTGAATCCTTCAACATCATTGCCAGATGAAGAGAGTGTAATTGAAATGGATGAAGTAGATCACGATTGTCTGAATGTGCTTGAATATTGTACAAAACCGAGATCAGACATACGAGATGAGCTTTTAAAGGAATCAGATTATATTCTGTTTGTGGATGGCTCATGTTTAAGAACGAATGATGGAGTTCTAAGTGCAGCATATGCAGTTTGCACAGTAGCAACTGTAATGGAAGCATCTTGTCTGAAAGGGATACGGTCTGCCCAAGTCGCAGAACTAGTAGCTCTGATTCAAGCATGCAAGTTGGGAAGAAATGTACGGGTTACGATTGTGACAGATAGCCAGTACGGCTTTGGGGTGGTGCATGATTTTGGTCAGATTTGGTCACAAAGAGGTTTCTTGACGTCTGCAGGAACGCCAATTAGAAATGGAGATTTTGTGAAAAAGTTGCTTGAGGCGATACAGCTGCCTAAACAGATTGCTGTTGTGAAGTGCAATGCACATAAAAATGGGGAAGACTACATAACTGTCGGTAATAAATATGCTGACGAGATTGCACAGTACTGTGCAAAGAATGTGGTTTCTTTAAACAAAAGCCGAGAAAGAGAGCATATTTCTTGTCCTTTGCTTTTTACTAACCCTGTTGAGACATGGGATGAGGTGAGACAGTTACAGGAAGCAGCAGATGATGAGGAAAAAGATACATGGATAAAAGTAGGATGTAGAAAACATGAGGAAAATGATGTTTGGGTTTACAGAGATGAAAGACCAGTTATGCCTGATAGCATGATTTCTGACATGGCACGGATGTACCATGGACAAGCACATATTGGGAGAGATTCAATGATCAGACTTTTTAGACAAACATGGTATAATCCAAAATTCAGAGACATAGCTGAGAGTCTTTGTCAAAGATGTCTTATTTGTCAACAGTTAAATCCAGGAAGGAAGACAGTAGTGAGTCTAGGAACAATAGGACGAGAAGGAGGTCCATTCACTAGAATGCAAATGGATTTTATTGAAATGCCACCGAGCAACAGACTAAGGTATGTCCTAGTAGTCGTCTGTTTGTTTTCCCGTTGGGTGGAAGCATACCCAACCAGAAGGAATGATGGAATTACGGTAGCAAAACTTATGCTGCGAAAATTCATTCCGAGGTATGGTTTTCCAGTCACGATTGAAACAGATAGAGGAACACATTTCCAAAATGAATTAGTTAAACTGATTTGTGAAGCACTTAGGGGCCGATTCCGATCTCGGTCGGAGGCGCACCCAATACCATTCGGTCGGGAAAAAAGCCATGCGAAAGCCTGTTTCCCGACCGAACCGTACGCGGGTCCGGCCGAGCGAGTACGATGCGAATTCGCCGACCGACTCGTCCGGGCGTCCCGACAGCTCCGACCGACTCGCTCGGACTCGAACCGCTCCGACCGACTCGCTCGGACCCGATTCGCACCGCGCAATGGAGACGTTTTCCGGCCGGGTAAGTACGATGCGCACCTCGACCGCTCCGACCGACTCGCGCCGTCCGACTCGAACTCGCTGTCGGAGCCGTACTTTGGGGGTCCGTGTCGGACCCCCAGTACTGCGTACCCGTGCGAGGCGCACACAGGGGGACCCAAGGGTCCCCCTACCTGTGCGTGTACGCCGCGGGCGCTTCGCGGCGTACTCGCTGTAGGGGCGCCCTTGTCCGCCTCGCACCCATTGAGGCAATGGGAGCCCGCGCACGCGTTGTACGACCGGCTCCCATTGAGTTCAATGGGAGTCCGACCGACTCGTGTCCGATAACATACGGACGCATCGTACTCGTTCGGTCGGACTGCACGGGTCCGATTCGGTCGGAAATCTCTCCGGGTCCGGCTCGGTCGGAGAGATTTCCGGCCCGAATCGGAATCGACCCCTTAGTATTAAACAGAAACTGCATTGTGCATACAGACCAGAGGCTTCTGGAATAGTAGAGCAAGTGAATGGAACAATTAAAAACAGGTTAGGAAAAATGTGTCAAGCTACAGGACTCAAATGGCCAGATGCCTTGCCATTAGTTTTAATGACAATCAGAAGTATTCCGGAAAGGAAAACTGGACTCAGTCCCCATGAGATAATTATGGGACGAGCAATGAGACAAGCACAAGTACCTGTCAACAAACTACTGACTATAACTGATGATCTAGTGCTGGATTATTGCAAAGGATTGGCTGATGTGGTGCGTTCTGTGTTTCATCAGGTTGGACCGGATGCGACCACTCTTGAAAGAAAACCAGCTCACGACTTGAATCCTGGAGATTGGGTCCGCATAAAAGTCCACAGGAGAAGAAACTGTTTGGTTCCTCGCTGGGACGAACCACGACAAGTGATCCTGGTGACAACCACTGCAGTCAAATGTGCAGGAGTGAAACACTGGGTGCATGCCAGTCACACCATCAGAGTTCCAGAACCTGAAGATCGACATGTGAGTCGACATCTGGAAATATTGGATAACAGTTCAGCATCAGAAGCAGAAGAAGAAACAAACAGGGTGCCAGAATCTGAAGATCGACCTGTGAGTCGACATCTGGAAGACCCAACTACAAGTGCAATGACAGAAGAAGTAGAGGAAATAGCTGAAGTTCCAGAACTTGAAGATCGACATGTGAGTCGACATCTGGAAATATCAGATACCAGTTCAGAATCTGATACAGATCATTCGGATTGTGAAGAAATTCTGAAAAGAAATTGGAAATTTGAAAGCATAAGAGAAGAAACTGAGCAAGAAGATAGTAACAGTGAGCAACCAAGTACAAGTTGTGGTAAAAATCCTTCGGAGATAATATTAATAGATGAAGAAGGGAGAGTTTCAAACAGAAAGCTAGAAAAATCGGAAGATCCCCGAGGAGCAATAGGGACAGATAGCCAAACAAAAGAACAGGGAAATTTAGAAACAGATAGAGAGATTGACACAAATTCGGAAGAACCTCGAGGAGGGACAGAAATAGGTGAACGAAGGAAGATAAGAAAAGAACCACAAGTAGAGGAAGAAAATGAAATCATAAGATTCAAAATAAGAGACAATAAAGAAAAAAATTGAAACAGAGTCTGAAGAAAGTGGAGAGGAAAGAAACATAAAAACTAGAGTCAAGAAAAAGGAATTGGAAAACAGAAAGAGAGGAAAAAGGAAGTGAGGCAAAAAGGCCAAGAAAAGGAGACAATTGGCCCAACGAAGTAAGAAAATTAAGATACAGAATCATAAGGTTAGATGGAAAAAGTGCTGAACAAGTGAATGAAATAACAAGTCAGAAAGAGCAAGAAAAACAAGGTGGAAAACACTTGCAGAAAACGAAAAGAATAAAGAAGGTAAAGCGAAGTATAGATCACCTGAATGGTTGTATCTTGCCTTGACTGATATCAAAGAAGAAAAGAACACTCACGAGAACCCAGAACAAAGAAACCTAATGGGTGAAGGTGAGGTGCAACAAACTTGAAGAAGTTTAAACAATTTCTACCGGACTGGACAAAACACTGGATCTGACGAATTTTACCGGATTAGACAAAATACTGGATTTGACAAAGAAAGAATTCTGAAAAGAATTAAAAGAAAGTACCAAGCAAAGACAAAAACATTGAAGTGCAGAGTGGCTAATAAGTCATTTCTGAGGTGTAGTGACACAATTTTCTTGAAAATAAAATAAATAAGGTTATAAAACAAAATGGAGGATACTAGAGATAGAAAATGTGAGTTTTTAAGTAGATGGTGTAAGATGTGCTTCTTTTGTACAGGATTATTAATGACAGTATGGGTGGTTTTAGCAATCACTATTCCAATTAGTTTAGCTGTAGTGGAAACTTCTAATAACACAAAGAAAGAAAAAGGAGCTAACACTCAAGAACCAGTTATATTAAAAAGTAGTGCAGAATTACATAAGGACAAATCAATAACAGATTTTTCTAAGAATGTTTTTACTAAATTATTATATGAGTATGTAGAAACAATGGATGTAAGAGATTGTTATGTTTGTATGCAATTGCCTGCATCTGTAGCAGAGGGTGTGACTTATCATCACCTTCCTTTGACGTATGGAATAACATGTAGTGTTTTAGGAAGTTTATTTTATAAAACAGGTAGATTAGAATATTATTACACTGACATAGATAAGATTTTTGCGAAAGTTTCTGTAGTTCCCGAGCTAAACAAAATAAAAGAGGGAAAAACGTTTGGTGAATATTTTATAGAAGATAAGATTTTAACATTAGAGAATATAGTTAAAAACAACCTTACCTGTGAGTTAAAGAAGGAAGAAAAAGTATTTTTAGAGATGGTTGAAGAAAGAAGAGTGAAATTTCAAAGAAAAGTGATAGAAGAGACAAAAACACCTCTTTGGGCGTTTGAGGAAGACAATCATGACAAGAAAAAGACAAATGCAGCTATGACTCTGGATTGGCCCCAACAGGGAAGGTTGTGCATTAGAAGAAATAAAACAAGATATGACCATTATTTTGTGGGTTCCAGTATTTGCCAAGACAATTATCAAATTTTAGGTGGATGGGGATTCAAAGGGGGAAAAGATCCAATATTTCCAGGGATCTATTATGTTTGCGGTAATAGGGCTTATTACAGGTTGCCGGACCATTGGTATGGGTCATGTTATTTAGGCCTGGTCTTTCCAAAGATTTTTCATATGGACAGAAAAGAAAAAGGAACACACAGAATGATAAATACCTTTACACGTAGAAAAAGGGAAAGTTTTTCAGAAATAGTAGGTGATATTTTTGGAGCATTGATACCAGCAGTGGGAATATCTTTGAATGCATTTAAAATTCGGAAATTATCCACAGTGGTAGATCGTTTATCTACAGATACTGCTGGAGGGTTCTTGATGGTAAATACCGAGATGGTTGCCATGAGAGCTATGGTGATGCAAAATCGACTTGCCCTTGACATTCTTTTGGCAAAAGAGGGTGGAGTCTGTGGAATGCTGAAAGTCCAACATTGTTGCACTTACATTCCAGATAAAAGTGAAAATATACAAAAGTATATAACGAATATTACAAGTTTGCACAAAGAACTTGTTCCACTGGAGGTTGAAAGTGCATTGGGAAAACTTGGTAAAGGGTTTTCTTCAGTAATAAATTGGTTAACAAGAATGAGTGGATTAATAATAGGGAAAGTTATAATAATAGCAACCATGATAATAATAATAATTTTGGTGCTGAAACTTGTAATTACATGTATAAAGAGAAGAAGAAGACAGAATAAAATAGAAAAAGAAAACATGATAAAGAAGGAAAGAGAGAGAGAAATGGGTGAAATAGAGTTAGAAGAAATAAAAGAGAACATGTACAAGAAGACTAAGAGACAAATTGAAAGGGATACAGTTGTGTAAACTAACAAAAGCAAACGGATAAAAGATATATGCTGTCTGAGAAAATTGTATAACTTGGGTTTTGTGGTGATATTAAAAATCACCAAAGGGGGGAGTTGATGGAGCAGGATAAATGAAAAAATGTTAACCTCCTAATAATTTTCGTAAAATAATTAATAAACATGTTTGTTTAAGTAAATAACCAACAATGTATATTACATGTAAAGGGTTAAAGGTAACACGCTATTTTTGTGTGCAAATTAATCAACTTATAATTGTTTATGTGTCTAACATAACGTAATATTTGCGTACTAATAAAATAATAAACGCATGATTTGTGCTTTTTAAATAAAACGTGTGGTTGCAAAATAAAGCGATGGTAAGTAAGGGACGGCTTTATATGTTGCTTTTTGCTAGGTAATACCTAATTGGGGTACGTAGAAAGTCGGGAGGGAAACGAAAGGGTTTATATTCTTTATTTTAACAATATTTTGTTTATCTTTGAAAATAGTGCGCTTAGGCCTGTTGAGCAGCGATATAAAATGGCCGCCATTTGCTAGAGTACGCATGAGCAAGAAACCGTGTGGTAGAGGAGAAAGGCTGTGAAAATGGATGACCATGTGTTCGTGCTGAGAGGCTAAGACGGAAGTATGGTCAAGGCTATTGTGACCTTTCTGAGCAAATGTGTTCCAAGATGATCAGCAAGAAGCGTGAGAAGTCAAACTGAATAAATGGACGGAACTGTTGAATCTAAAAAGTAGCAGAAAAAGATACAAATTGGACTGATCGAAACTGATGAGCAATGTCATGAACTGTGGGAAACGATGCAAGCATGGACATTCCACAAAGAACTGGTTAAGACAAGGAAGTTTGATTAAAATGTATATGGACCTGAATGAACCAATGAGAAAGAATCACGCCATAAGAGATGCAACATTTTTAGTCAGTAAGCTAGAATTAGGGTATAAGAAGACCTACTCTTGGTGGGGAGGGGTTAGATGCTGGAGAGTGAGATGCTGGAGAAGGAGATGCTGTAGATGGGTGAAGTTGCGGTTGCTGATGCTGACAAGCTGATGCTGCTGCTGCTATTTTATATTTCTAGTTGAGTATAAGATGCTGCTTTTGGAGAACCTTTTTACTCCTGATAGATTTTTCATTTAGAGTTATTAGATTTTCCAAGACAGATAGATTGAGCTCTTGGAGTTCTTGCTGTGACAACCTTATTTTTCCATCTAATAGGTATGCATTGCAATGTCAATTTATTCTTATAATGATGATAAATGTAATGATCTGAATAATAAGCTTAAGACTTATTTCTTGCTTCAAAACTTTATATAAACTTTATTATTCTTTAAACAAATGACTCAGTGATTCTTTAGCTCAATAATTAAGGTAAAATGTTAAAGAGTTTATTGTGATTGAGCTGGTCTTAATCACCATCAACTGATTCCTACTAGTTGGTCCATCGACCAATGAGCGGAATACCTTAAAGCAAATGAGAAACATTATGTCATGTTAAAAGAGGTATCCCGTCTCCTTCCAGCGAATCGTTTTCTCCTAGGTTAAGGACGGAGGTAATCCAGGGAATAAATGAGTAAGTGAATGTATATGCAGTGTTATGGGCCCCACCGTCATATGGATATAGTTTGTGTGTTGGAGGGATAAGTTGCACCTGGATGACCGAAGCATATAGGAGAAGAATTTTTATTGTTAGCGCTGGATCACCTGCCTGGCTGCTATCATCATCATCAGCATGATAAACAATGTTGATCTTCTGATTGGGGTCTGAATCATCACTTCCTGTGCGCTGCCCGCCCGCCCGCCCTCGCCCAAACATGGGGGACCGGCACGACTGCCATACTCTGCGGCGTGACCGAGTCCATGTTTCGCCTCCGCAAGAGCCCCCTTGTGTTGCTTGGGTTTCGTTCTTGAGGATTTGTCATTGTCCTTGGAAGTGGCCAGCTTTGAGGATTTGCTAGTCAAAGTTGGAGTAGGAGCCAGCACGTGATCATATTTCCCTATACTATTTGCCCACTAATCCTGTTTGAGTTCCGGAGTAGCGTGCAACCCAACGAAAAGCATTTCAACACCTCATCAGGGGTAGCAATTGTTATATAAATGCAAACCCTTTCCTCCTTTATCCCTCCGCTATCCTTTTTCAATCCAAATAACAAACTCACATGTCCACCGGTCAAATTAATTTCACATCCCCCTATACTAATTTACCACTAATCCTTTTTGGGTTCCAGAGTAGCGTGCTACTCGCTGAAAAAGTGCTTCGCCGCCGCGTTAGGAGTAGTAAGCGATAAATAAATGCAATTACAATTACAATAATTTGGTACAAAACATTTCTAAGAGAGCAACACTGGATCCACATCAATGGGAACTGATGTCAGTCTGGTGGTGTGGCAGATTTTATGGGTCCATGATGTCATATCTGGGTGGAGCCGACTCGGATTCGAGGCGCCACCTATTCATGCACAAGAGTTGTTTTAACTTTCAGGATCCAGCCTGGCTCCTGGAGGACATTCAAAATGTGGGGGATATGCAGATAGAAGTAGCCATCGATCAGGGAATAATTTTCTAAGGGTGTAACAGTGGTCTTAGTTATTTTCTTCTCATGGAGAAATGGGATCCCTACTTCCTCATCCCTATCTTGCCAGGCTCTGCAGAAGACATCAACTTTAGTGTATAGGGATGCTGGTCTGAAGGTTAAATTGTAAAATGAATTGTATTCCACATCCTCTGATTGGTCAGCTGTGTTGAGAAACCCCTGGTCCTTATGATCTGTCAAACAATTGATAGTATGAACAGACTATTCAAGATGACACATATATACACATGCTTTACAATCATGTTAAATTAGAATTGGGATGGTGTGACCATTGTGCTGCCAATATCCCACAAATGTTCTGAGCGTGGTCTTGTCTTTTTTAAGCAAAATTGTGACTCTTGTAGGGGATTTGGAATGTACAAAAAGACCCTGGCAAGGAGGGCGCTAGGTGGCTCACGACCAAGATGGCCGCACGCCTGTGAGGCTCCGGCTGCTTGGCTCGACTATATTTCATTTATCCTATACCCCTGCCATATGTCCAGCGTATAAACACCGGGAACCGGTAGCGCAAACTCACCGCTTGCTCCGGTGCAGATTCCAGCCGAGACTGCTGCTCCGTACGGGAGGCGGGACCTGGTGAGTCGGACTGCGGAGCGCCTGTATGCCCGGCCTGCAGCCCTGTCAGGCGGCGATGTCAACTGGAGTGCCGCGGCTCCCCGCGTGGTCACCAGGCCGCACTGCCACGAACCGCGGACGTCGGAGGGGGTGCATCCGCGGCGAATGCTGTGTTTACCCCTACACGGAACCTAGCAGGCTGACGGCGGTGAGTGCAATAGCTGAGGATCTTGGCCCCCGGGAGCGGATTGCTACGCGGGACCCTGATAAGCTGGAGGTGAAAGGCGGCGAATGGCGGACGTGTCTCTTTAGTCCCCCGAGCCTGCCGAGCAGTGATCAGTCTGCGGCCCTCGAACGGAGACCCCCTTGGATGCGCTGCGCCTGTTTTGGATTCGCTGCCCGGGGAGGTGCGCGCTGGGAGACACGGGACTGAGGAGCCGGGAGCTCACACGGCCTCAGCTGGATTGCCGCCATTGTCGCGGACGTACCTGACTTCGTCCGGCTTGAATTTCCTGACCTTGCTGGACTCTGGCTGCATGCGGGGACAGGCGGCCTACCTGTGTCTGCCTCCATTGCGACAACGCCTCTGACGCCACTACTCCACTAGCTACAAGGCGCCCCGAGGCGTGTGGTCTGCTGGTTGGGGTGCGCTGCTTCTGGGCTCCATATGAAGCACAGTCACACATGGACACTCAACTGCCAGGTCAGCGATAGTTGAGGCCTCTCCCCCGTAGAGGCACAGATCGGTGAGCAGCCCTGCATAGTGCTTCGCCCCTCCTCCACGCTGGTCAACGGTGACGGAGTGGGAGAGTCAGGAAGATCACGGGCCTAACAACTTTGGGCGACGATGAAGTCGACTGGTGGCTGCTGCGGCACTGCGCCTGGCCCCCATTCCTCTGCGCATTGATCCTACGAACGCCTCACCAGTCATGGGCAAGCCGGACGGCAGACAGCCGAAACTGGTCTTCGATGCCAAGAGGGTGGCTACGCGCTCAAATCCAGAAGACTCCACCTCAGCGACAGGAGACGTGGCGCAAGCTCAGCCTCCAGCGCAGGGAGATGATGTCAAGTCACTGCTCCTGGCTCTGCAACACAGCATGTCTGACCTATCCGGGAAAATGGACACAATGAACACACGCCTGGATTTCATCATACAGAAGGTTGACAAACACGACGGACAGCTGAAAGAAGCGGAGCGGCGAATATCAGATACCGAGGGCGCAACCCTGCAGCTGCAGCAACAAGTATCTCAAATGGACAAACTGCTTAAAGTTATCGCAGCGAAAAACGAGGATTTAGAGGCCCGCAGCCGCCGGAACAATATTAGAATCATGGGAGTTCCAGAAACCACCAATACGGGCCACATGGAGGAATATGTGGAGAGGCTGTTACGCGGTGCCGGGGACGACAACCCCTTCTCCTCACAATTCATAGTGGAGCGGGCGCATCGCTCCCCGGGACCCAGGCCGCCTCCCGGTGGGCCCCCCAGACCGATCGTGGCGCGTCTCCTCAATTATCGCGATTGAGACGCCGCTCTGAAAATGGCCAGGGAACATAAGAACTTGCAGTACGATGGGGCGGAATTCACCATATTCCCAGACTTCACGTTGGCGGTGCAGGAGGCCCGTCGTAAGTTCCTGGGTGTTAAGCAAAAACTCCGGAAAGCTCAGATTGAATATGCTTTATTATACCCGGCACGCCTGAGGGTCACTCATCGAGGGAAAAGCAACATCTTCACCAATCCGCACCAGGTGGAGGAATTCCTTAAAACAGTCCAACGCAGATCTCCTGGAAATGCATCAGAAGACCGACCCTCCGGATCCCCTTCTCCTCAAACAGATTGATGCCTTTTTCTATATGGGTAGGGCGTGGAACGTCATGTGGACTTTCACTTCGTGAGGCTGATGCTCCTTGATAGATTCTGCCACTTCGAGCCTCCTGCGGTTGGAACCCGCGGGCCGGACGGCGAATCTGTGACAGTCTGGGTACGGCAGATGTGCTGTAGATGGCCAAATCCAGATAAGTGACGTTAATTGATTTCCGGATATTGTCTCCCCACCCCTGTGGCGGTCCCTGCTTGTACTTCATTTTTTTACATGGCAGACGGTAACACTCTATGCTGAGCCAAGTGACCCCCCTCCTCCCCCTCTGGCCGGCTTTATCCCCTTCTGTGACACCAAACACACCCGGCCGAAGGCGGAGAGAGGAGTGGTTGTTTTTGTGTTGCCCTGGCGACCCCCCATATGGGAAATCCCCCTTACCACTTGTTGGTTTCTTTTGCTCTAACGTTTTGTAATATCTTCATTGATTATGCATTGATATTGCTAAATTGGGGTTTGGACGGGTGGGCGATTCCCGGCACGATTGGGGTGCCGTGGTGGGCGGGGGGGGGGGGGTAAAGTTCTGTTACAAGATATAACAATGTCTCAACATGTTACAGCACCAACTGAATACATAGACACACATGGCAATGCTCACAACCCAATTCTCACATTTGGCATTATGCACGGCTTATTCCCAACATGGACATGGCATCGAAAGCCGCTCCCCTGAAGGTTAATCTACTCACGTGGAATGTTAGAGGCCTGGGAGATCCCCGCAAATGTAGACAACTGTTATCCTACCTGGATAGGCACCAAATACATATAGCTGCACTTCAGGAAACGCACACTACCCCCCACGGGAAATCCTGCTTCGGCACTAGGTGGGCGTCGATTAGGATATTCTCCTCGTATTCATCCTACTCAAGGGGCACGTTATTATTAATTAAAAAGGGCACTCCCTTTCTCCTGGGAGGCTCACTGAGTGACACCGCGGGTAGATACTGCCTGCTCTGGGGTAATCTGGGTATGCAATCCCTCACTCTGGTATGTTGTTACGGTCCCAACATAGATGACCCTGACTACTACACTTCACTTTGGGGACAGATCCTAAAGGTCGGTTCCACACATATCATTTGGGGAGGGGACTTTAATGCAACGTTATGCCCTGCACTAGATTGTTCTCATCCTCAACCACACCACTACACGCGGACACAGGTGACCCTCGCACAGCTCCTCCAAGACCATGGGCTAATTGATACCTGGCGACATTGGCACCCGGGGAGGAGGGAAGACACGTACCACACTACTGCTCGCGCTGCCTGGTCCCGTTTAGACTATTGGTTGGTCACCAGGGGAGTGACCCCTTGGATAACATCTGTGACGCATATGGCTAAAACATTCTCCGACCACTCGCCTGTGTCCTTACAGTTAACCCTCCCTTGCATTGCTGCTCCTCCCTTCAGTTTGAGACTGGTACCCGAAGCACTGTTAGACACAGTATTTAAGGCTGAATTGGGAGAGGAGATTTCAGATTTTTTTAACCGTAACAAGGGATCGGTGGCTAACATGAGTACCCTTTGGGAAGCCTTTAAAGTTACGATCCGTGGTTTTTGTATGGCAAAGAGTTTCGGGGTGCTTAGGGACATACGGCGCAGCTTACGCAAGCTGGAGGGTGAACTCAAGCTGTTGGAAGCGGATATGTGGCAGGACTCATCGGGCACACGGAGAACGGACCTACGGAATAAACTCACCGAATATACAGTTACTGCGGAACGAGAAACTCGGTTTCGTGGGAAGCATTTCACGGCACGCCGATATGGGGAAGGAGAGAGACCGGGCAGAGCACTAGCTCAAAGCATACAGAAGCCGAAATTCTCTAATTATATCTTGGAGGTACTAGATGCGTCTGGAACATGTCGCAAAGATAGCCGTGACATTCTCAACACATTCACCGCATTCTATGAGACACTGTACACCTCCAGACGTACCACCCCCCCGGACTTCAATCCTTTCCTAAATGATATCGCTTTGGGATGGCTGGGTGACACCCAACGGGAGTTTTTAGCCGCACCTTTCGAGGTGGATGAGTTCAAAGAAGCGATTATGCAAATGAAATCTGGTAAGGCCCCGGGATCTGACGGGTTACCGGCAGATTTTTATAAAGCCTACATGGAACAGTTGATACCTATATTGGGAGAGGTCTATGAGGAAGCACTAGAATCCCAAATTTTACCGGCCACTATGAGGGAAGCCCTTATCATATCCTTGCTCAAGCCAGATGAACCTACAGATCAATGTGATTCGTATAGACCGCTTTCCCTAATTAACATGGATACAAAGATCCTTGCCAAGCTTCTGGCGAATAGACTTTGCCTATTGATGGAGAAGTTAGTGCTGCCGGATCAAGCGGGCTTTATACCGGGAAGGGCGACGTCTCATAATTTGCGAACGCTGTTTTCCATCATGCACAGGGTTGACCCACAGCTGGCGATCGTGGCGGTATTTTTGGACGCCGCGAAAGCCTTCGACTCGGTGGAGTGGGACTACCTGTTCACCATATTGCAATGCATGGGTCTCCCGATCAGGTTCCTACCATGGATCCGACTCTTATATGCCTCTCCCATGGCTCGTGTACGCATAAATGGACACATCTCCTCCTCCATTAAACTCACAAGGGGCACCCGGCAGGGATGCCCTCTCTCCCCGCTACTGTTTGCCCTTGCAATCGAACCCCTAGCAGCGAGGCTACGGCAGCACCATTCGGATAGAGCCCTCAAATGCTTTCTGCGCCCTATCCTGGTCTCTTTATATGCGGATGATGTCACTCTTTACGTAAAAGACCCGGTCCATAATCTTAATCCGTTGCTGCGAGAGTTTATACGATTTGGTGGAATGTCCGGTATCACCATTAACTGGTCCAAATCGCAACTATTTCCACTTACTGCGGCTGCGAAACCCTTCCGCATGGACTACCCAATAGAGTGGTGTACTGAACAGGTGAAATACTTAGGGGTACAGATCACGAATGACCGTACTGAACTCCTACGTAGTAACTATGGTTGTGTACTAGAGCATGTCACAAACTGCATCACCAGATGGATAGCCTTGCCCCTCACATTGGCAGGGCGTATCTCGCTCATCAAAATGGTCATCCTTCCTAAATTTTTATATCTCTTTTTAAACATTCCCCTATACCCGGGGCGACCTTTTTTTAAAATGCTGAGAACAGAGCTCATACGATTGGTTTGGGGGGGCAATGCTTAATTTATTGCTGCAAGTTTGTATTTGTTGTTTTAATGTGTGCAGTTATGTGTGTTGGTGTGGGATTGTTTTTGTGATATGAGTTGTTGTTTTGTCATTGTTAGTTGGTGCCTGTTTTATTCCCTTGGAGTGGTCTTTATTGTTTTGTTGGTGTAAGATGTTGTCTAATGGTTGGATTGTGTCTATGGTATTGTTGGTGTGAGGTGCTGTGTTGCTGTTTTAAAGTTATCTGTGTTGCTGTGAGGTAATGTATATTGCTGATTGTAGGATGTTTTGGGGGCGTCCTATGGCACACAGGTGTTACTACGCTCAGATAGTAACAATCAGAGCCTTTACCACTGGTGTCTTTGGGCTTTATCCTGCTGTTGAGCTGAAAACTGAGCACCAAGTACACCTCTGAGCTTGTGACTATCAGGTTAAAGAAGTGAAGTAGTCGTCAAAGGTTTGCTCCGGTGAAACAGGCTATAAACTCAGAACTCAATTAAACATGTAATAGGAGTCAATAAACCAGCGACCAACTCATGCTTTTACTTAGAAGAAAAAAGTAATTTACTAGTTACTCCTAGAACACAATGTAATACTGTACATGTAAAATTCAGAAAGTGGAATACTGATTCACCAGTATCCTGATACCAATCATTGTACGGGGGGACAAGAAAACAAGCAGTTGCTTTTTCTAGCAATGTTTCCGCTCTATTATGTGAAACAAAATACAGTCAGTGGAAAAATAGGCATATAGCTGTAGAGGGTGAAGGGTGTGGAATGGCTGGCCTAATAGGACCCGGACCCCCGAGGTTGTTCCCTGCCCCACCCCCATCAGGAACCCACAAATCAATTACTTGAAAACAAGTGTTGTGGGTAAAAGAGGCCATGTTTATTACAAACAATAAACATGACAATCCCATAACTAGTATGATTCAAATTCAACAATTCAATATGAAATATCCTTATAACTAATTGCATCACCAAATTAATATTTACATGTATGTTCATCATCGCATCACAATCCGTCAGCAGAAATGACAGAACATAATTTATATACAAAAGATGTTATCTATTGCTCCAGCACTAAGAGGCCTTCTGGCTCGCGCCCCCAACTGAGAACCACGCAGGCGCAACCCACCTGCGTCCTTGAGAGGTGAGCCCCTGCCATCTGGTCCTTGTCCGCAACCCTATGGACCCACCCCTCCACCACCAGGCTGCCCAAGGGGGCTCGTATGGTATAACCAGGGGCCGCAGCCCCATGCCCTAGCTTGTAACCTGGCGCCCTTGCCCCCAGCCGGTGTACCCATTCTCTCTGGGGTGAGCTTACCGTCTCTCCCCTCAGTGCTGGCCTAGGGAGTATGCAGGAGGACTCCCCTTAACAATGTAAGGCAATCTACGTGGCCTCCTTACCGCCACAAGGGCGACCAGGGCCAACCGGTCCTTTGCCTACCCCAACACAAAACAAACTCCGCACAAATGACCAAATGCCATCAATCCATAAGTCCGTCCCAATGTCCGACAGGTGCACGCCATCGCGATGAAACATGTGGTCACCTCTGAGCAACCTGTGAGGTATGTGACACAGGCGGCCCTGCCCTGAACACAGCTTGGCCAATTCTCCATTCAAGCGCCTTACTGAAACGTTCAAGGCCCCCGACCTCACCCCGGGCCCCCATCTCCGCCGTTGAATCATGTAGGAGAATGTGGTCTGTGTCCCAGGGAAGGCTCTCTCCAACCATGCAAACTCTGTCAGCAAAGACTCCCTGACAGCCTGACAACCCAGCTTCACCATGTCGTTCCCGCCCAAAGGCAGGATGATTAAATCCGGGGACTGGAGTCCCTCGTGCGCCTTTGTCTCCTCCACCAACTGCCGTAGCTGCCCGATTTGGAGGCCCCCAATGCCCCGACAAAGGAATGACATCTCGTCCAAACACGCCGGTTTCGACTTACGCCGCTGTTGCAAACGGTAAGCGGCCCGCCGTACAAAAGAGTGTCCCAACACCCATATCACCTTAGAGGGCATGCTACTGTAGAAAAGAAAAGACAAAATAAGAATGGCAACACACGAATCATGTTTGATCAATATCATAACAACTCAGGACGCACATAGCGCTTGAAACATGCAGAAGACCACCGGCCCACGCGCTTAACCTGGTCCACCGAAAGACCCGCTCCCGCAGCCAAGGTTGCCGCCCCAATCCTGAACGAGTGGGAAGAATAGCCAGCGGGGTCTATAGCCAGACTTCGCAAGGAGCTCCTGAACACGGCTGTGAATTGATATTTGGATAGGCACCCACCATTTTCGTGGATAAATAGGGAGTGAGCCAGCCCTTGTGGGCGGATGGCCAATTAATCTTCCATTCGTGCAACTGGGCATACTAGGGCCCCTGTGGCAGGTTTCAGCCAAATCGTGGTCCCCTTGCCCAAGGTGTCTGTTTTAGATCCACCAATGTGATAGAAAGCCCACCCTGAAGCAATTTCACATCCTGCCATTGTAATCCACCAGCACTATCTGATTTCGAGGTCCCTACCAACTCGCCCACTCTGAAGGCCCCATAAAAGGCTAATGCGAAAGCGGCAGCAAACAGGGCTGACTCATATGCGGATGTGCACACCGACTGCAGAGCAGACAACATATCCCCCAGCGGGCGCAAATTGAGGGGCCTTCTACCATCCTTCCTTGCACCCTCTAATGTGGCCCACCCCGCCAATACCTTCCTGACCAAGAATAAGTTACCCGCATCCTGAACCCCTTTCAGTTTAGCATAAAAGCTAACCGCTTCTAAGTGGGCCCCCGCATATGAAACTGGTCTGCCCTGATCCCTCAATGCCTGTAGAAAACCACATATGGCTTCAGACGAGAACAAGCCCACAATCCCTTGTCGCTGCACAAAATTCCTGTAAGCTTTAAGTGATGCTGGTATGCCTTCCGGGTGCGCTCGCTCAGCGAGGCTCCCACGAGACCCGCTAATGCGGGACTCCAATCTTCCACAGAGATCTCGGGAACACTGTCATCTGGTCCGCTGCTTGTGGATGGAACTTCCGGAAATCCTGTAACTTGGAGCGAGACAAAGCATCAGCCGCTTGATTATCAACGCCTGGGATATGTGCAGCTCTAAATACTAGATTCAACTTCAGACATAACAGTACCAAATGCTTCAAAAGTCTTAGGACATGGCTACAGGAAGCACCCTGCCTGTTAATGGCCTCTACCACCGACATGTTATCTGACCAAAATACTACAGACTTGTTACAGAAGAAGTCAGCCCACACTGTGACTGCCACAACAATGGGGAACAGTTCCAAAAAGGCAATATTTCTCGCCAGCCCACTTGCATGCCCAGCCTCCGGCCAATCGCCCCGGCACCAGTGTTGTCCCAAAACTGCCCCAAAGCCAACACTGCCAGCAGCATCTGTGAACAACCCCAAGGCCTCACTGGTAACTGGCAGCGTTGGCCAAACCACTTTCCCATTAAAGTCCCGCAGAAACTCACGCCATATCCTCAAATCCTCCCTCACCTCTGCTCGCAACCTGGTATGGTGGTGCTTCTTCATCAGACCGGCCATTGCTCTCGCAATTGATCTAGAGAAGGGGCAACCCATGGGAATAATGCGCAAAGTGAAGTTTAACTGGCCTACCAGCACCTGTAGCTGATGAAAAAGTCACCTTAGGTCCCACCAGTGCAGAGTCGATCGCCCGCGAGAATGCCAGTACCTTGTCCAATGGCAACCTGCACTCACCCATAACCGTGTTGATCTCAATCCCTAAGAACGTCATGCATGTAGCTGGGCCAACCGTCTTACCCGGTGTCAAGGGTACCCCAAATTCCTCAAACATTGATACCAGGTCCCCCAAGGCCCGCCCGCAAACTCCTGATGATGACAGGCCCATTACCATGAAGTCATCCAAATAATGTACAACATCTGTGTGACCCGTTCTGAAAGTGAACAACCAATGCAACATAGAGCTGAAAAGCTCAAAATACTTGCAGGACACTGCACAGCCCATTGGCATACATTTGTCATAGAAATATTGGCCCCTAAATTGGAAACCCAATAAATGGTAATCATCAGGGTGCACTGGCATGAGCCGGAAGGCTGACTCAATGTCGGTCTTTGCCATGAAGGCGTTTGGGCCAAGACTGCGCAATTTTACCAAAGCAGCATCAAATGAAGAATAAGTCATGGAGCAAAGAGCAGGGTCTATAGCATCATTGACTGAGGCACCCTTAGGTGCAGCTAAATTGTGTATCATACGGAACTGGCCTGGGTCTTTTTTAGGCACAACCCCTAATGGTGAGCAAACATAGTCAGGCCTTGGGGGAGTCGTGAAAGGGCCCGCTATCCTACCCAGCTTGCCTTCTTTTTCCAATTTTTGGGCTACAACAGCGGAATGGGTGCGTGCAGACAGCAGGTTCTCACAATGTAAAACAGGGGGTACCCCTTGCGCAGGTATGCGAAAGCCTATGGAAAAACCTTGATAGAGCAATTGAGCTGCGTTCCTATTGGGATACTGATTCAGCCAGAATACCAGTCTCTCAATCTCTACCGGGGTGGCCAAATTCCTTCTGGGATGATGTCTTGGGGTCCCTCCCTTTATCCTTGTATTTCTTGATACATTTGAATTCTGGATGGGACGGGTGACCACAGAAAGAACAGGCGTGTTTAAATTTACATGATCCAGCTGGCCGGGTACAGATTTTTCTATTGAATGCCCAGCACGACCCCTTTTTCTCGCCTGATCCCCATTGTGTACGAAAGGACTGCTTCCTTGGTGTCTTGTTATTCACACTCTCTAACCAAATGTTCACCTCTGTCTGATCCCAACCAATCTCAGGGTCGTCAACTTTTGCCCATCTGAAATCCCTGTAATAGTCTAATCAGGCCATTCCGCCATACATTGCATGTGCTTTCAAAATCTTATTGGAATAAAAAATCATTGACATAGCCAACTCAGGCCTCTTCTCCAGCATTACAGTTGTGAATACATTAAAACCAAAGAGTCAATTCGTGATTGACTCCTCTACTTTCGGCCTTTTGTCCTTGGAAGATCTATCTTTCCCCTCCTTCTCCTTAGCCTCTACTTCCCTCCTTTATGGCCGTATTAGTGAGAATATATCAATGAACTCGCCCTTCCAAATTTTTTCCCTTACATCAGCTGGGACGTGAGAGGTTAATTTACCAGGTTTGGACAGCAATGTATCCTGGACCTCCAGGGCCTTCCCCCCACCACTGAGATTTTTGTCCGTAGTCTCTGACCCCTTACCTGTTGGGGCAACTGTGGCTGTAACGGGTTGAGCAGGGGCCTCCTGACCCACTGACAGAGGGGCTGTGCTTGTGCAGCCCTTCCCCTGAGCCCTAGCCATGAGTTCTATCTGTTTCTGTAATTCACTCACTGTGCCCCCCAAGGTTGGCGAAGGGGCCCACGGTGCCACTGAGGCGCTGCTGACCTGACCCCCAGTCGGTGGCGCCACCAACTGTGCTAATAGGGATGCCATTGAGGCTAGTATGCTCGTTGTTGTCCCCTGGGATGTACATGTCTACCCCCCGGGTTTCACTGACGCAGGCGCTGTTACCACCCCTGATGGTGCGCTCTGAACTGGCCCACCTAAACCTAAATTCATGACAGGCGCCTGTACTACAGCATATGAGGGGCCCGCCCCCCCAAATTCGGTAGGGCAGCTTGACCCCCCCGGTTCCCCAGCCGAGTGGCTTTGATTTGAGGGTGCAAGCGCCTGCAGTGCACTACGTATGTCTGCCAACACTGCCCTCACCTCCGAAGAGCCGGGTACCACCTGCTGCGCCGCCGCTGGAAGCATAGGCGGAGCCAGAATGCCAAGTGGACCTTGAGTACCCTCGGTTGAGGGCGACTGGTCCTCCCGCCCGGTCCCACTGTTCGCCCCAATCGCTTCAACTCCCTTACTCCCTGCTTTCGCCTTACCGGCGCATGCCTTAGCCCTCTTTTGTACCGGTGGGAACGCTGCCCGAGGAGGCACATTGGTCCTACGAGGGCGATCCTCCCCCCCCCCCCCCGGTGCTGGCTCCTGATCAGGAACCGGCCCTGCTGGCTCCTCAGCTATATCCTCGCTATTGCCTAATTTTGCCAGCACCATTTAAAGTAATTGTGACAACTCGGGGTCGCAGTCTTTCCTTTTACCAATTCTCCCCCCTTCGCAGGCATGATTCACAAACCAAATTGAACCAAATTACAAAGAACACCGCGATTGCCCGCTGATTACCGTTGTAGGGGTCAAAAATGCTGGGCTAACTTCAAAACAAATAACAGCCGAGCAACAGGTAATCAATCTCAATTCCACGTTAACAACTCAATCTACTGCCACACCAGGAAGTTGGGAAGGAGAAAACTGTCCCGCCTATACCACTCACAGCAGGAATCCAAATTATGGCTGCCCAATTTGTGTATGAGTCGTGGAGGAAGGTAATAAAATTCAGGGCCCTTTCCTTCAATGCCAACTACAGCTATGCTAACCTAATAAAAGGAAGCTGGGGAGGGGACGGGAAAAACCTTTCCCGCGCACGCCGCTAATGTGCGTCTTCCAGTGGTCTCTGCACAGCTCGGCCGAAGGAGGGGGAGGCGGGGGCTGAGTCTTCCACAGACCCAACACAAAACCCACTACACGAAAGTGAAGAAACCAACTCTGGTTGCAATGGTAATCCAGAGCAAGTCATGGAGATCCACCAAGGTGGAACGAATCTTATGGCAGGGCCCACTTTCTCTAGGAACTTTGGACTTCTGTGAGCGTGACAGCTGAAGTGCATTCATGGCTCTTCGGGCATTGGACAACCACAAGTGCTTAATCTCGTTCTAAGGGAGTGTGAGAGGAGACACACGGGTAGCAATCTTAGTTCATGCCAAGCTGTCATAGATGCTTCAGCTTCAGGGCATGCCACAGGGGCATAGTGGTCACCAGGCCTCACTCACCACCAGTCCTGAAAGTCCGGTTCCTTCCCGGAGTTTCAGTGGGCTGCACTCTGCACCTCCTGCCACTGCTCCAGCAGTCCTCCTTTTTGAGGCAGCGTCTTATTCATACAAGGGTACTTGTACTTCTCCTCAGCTGTCTGTCAGTTTCTTCCCTTAAGGCAGGCCTCAGTCATCTGTGCTCCAGGCATGTTGGCAAACTTTCCCTGTCCCTATTCCAGATTTCTTGTCCTTGGCAGTCAGCAACCCCAACGCTGGTACACAAGAATCTCTATCTCCACTGCTGTGGGACCCTTGGATTCTAGCAGAGAAATCTTAGCACAGTGACTGGGAGTTTCTGTACCATACTTATACTTGGGCTTTAGTAGGTTTCAGTCCAAGTTTGAGTATTCCACGAGTCCATCTTAGGGACCGGTTTCAGACAGTTTCTGCTCTTTGTGTATTTCTCCCAACTATGGTCTTTGTCTTGTAGTGTATGCAGGAAGGTGGCGTGGCAATGAGAGTCTCCAGTCAGGAGAGAGTTAGAAAAAGGCACAAAAGGGAGAGACTTCTATACTTGACCACCATTCAGCCTGATGTGGGTAAAACTTTAGGGAAAGAATAAAGCAGGAAGGGGTCGAAGGGCTTTCCCTACCCTACAAAGAAACCCTCTGCCTCCCATCCTCCACACCTTCAGGTCTGGCCCATATTAAAGGTTGTCAGAGGAACTGAGGAGAGGTCCTGCAATTCACATTGCTTTCTAGGTCTCTTTCTAATAATCCATCTTAGGTTTCACTGTAGTGCAGAACAGTGGCGGCCGGTAATTTTAGGAGGGAGGGGGCGGACGGGACACACACGCACATATACACACTCAGTCACACCCATGCATTCACAACACTAATTACCAAATATTCAAACATACATGCACACACGCATGCAACAAACATTAATTAAAAAAAAAAAAAAAATCACACTTACCTGCAGCTCTGCCTCTGAGGTCCCAGGAGGGTTAGGGCTGCTGCCTTCCCTGATTGGCTGACCTTAGGTCAGCCAATCAGGGAAGGCCACAGTCCCCCCAAGCCTCATAGGTCCCAGGAGGGCTGACCTAAGGTCAGTCAATGAGGGAAGGCAGCAGTCCGAACCTCATCACAGAGTGGGATGGGGTCGGTGAGACTGCTGACCCCACCCCACTCTGTGACGAAGTGTCACTGATTGATACTTGACCCTGGGCGCTTCAGGGCTTAAAACTAAAGCGCCTAGGTCTGAGGCAATGAGTGACGCTACCCCTCGTCACCGAGGGGAAGGACCTCAAAGACCTTTGCTGAGCAGAGGAGGTCACACCCAGAGGAGCTGTGACATCCTCAGTCCAGCAATGTTCAGCTCAGGCATTCGGGAGCCTGAGCATTTAGCGCATGTCTAGCTTCTGGCTGCCTGACCTGAAAATGAAGAGTGTCTGTAAGGCTGACCTTTGCTCAGTCTGCCAGACCCTGTTCTTGAGGGGCAAAAGGTGAGGGGGCATTGCCCATCAGCCCCAATGAACTGGCCGCGGCTGGTGCAGAAGATCATAATGTATTGCTGTGTAGCCACAGCCATGTGAAACAGAGGCACTCCAGGCAAACACATGGATTACACTCACACACTTCATCTATGTCCCACATGGATTAAGCGAAGCACCTGCTTGCAGGGGACGGGCAGACCAATTAAAAAAAAACAGGAGAGGGCAGAAGGCGACTCTCCATAATAGAGGACAAGTAAAAAGACTGTCTTGCCACTATAATCTTTTGCTATCACAACTGTCAGTCCTCTACAGCCTGGTGAACCGACAGTAGTCATGCTGAAAAAGGTGCACATTGCATGCCCCTTTAAACCACAGACCACTTTCTGGGTTGTATTCTGGGAACACTTAGCATACATCCATGATTGGCATGTGTGCTGAAGTGAAAAGTCAAACACCCCAGAACTCATTATGGGGTACTCGAGGCAGGTGCATACGTCTCCAGAGCCTTACAGGGGACCTTTTACATCACAACCCTGCTGTAATGGTGTATGTTTGGTTGATGTGAGATTTATACCTATTATGCGGCTGTCAGTTGATGTTAGGTGTGGTTCTTTTGATGTTTTCTTATTTCAGTTTGTTCTTGTGCGGGTAGGTCTCTTGATTGGTTACCCTTAGTGTGAGTTTGTCTTGAGTGTATATTTTGTTCGGCTTTGTCGGCTGATGCAGTTGTTGCTTGAGTTAGAATTCCTTAAAAAAACTGAAGACAAGAGATGTTTGGCAAAATATGAACAGTTTGTTTAATTAAACTGTTCGGCCAGGAGAACAGTTACAGGCACTAGGTCTGAGGACTGTCTCAATTTACATTTATTTCGTTTGTGTCCTTCTTATATACAAAATACAACAGGGAATAAAAAGTTTCTGGCGTGCCATATATGGTGAGGAATGTTAGTTACTGCCTTTAGAGTCATAAATTAATGGTCAATGGTTACTACAGGTGGGTCTCCACCCCGCGTGGACACAGTGTGGCCAGTGGTGAACTTGTCCAGATGTCTGGATTGGGGAGCACATGATCACTAGGTGCGCTAGGTCCTGATTAGCTATGTGTTCCCAACTCATGTGGCATCTGACTTTATGGTGTTTTGAGGAGCGCGCGTACCCCCTCTGGCCATGTGCGCTTTATTAGGGCAATCTCCCCTGACCATTGTAATGTCACTTTGTCTATCTGTGGGATTGATCAAGAGTTTCTTGCCCAAGTATTTGCCTGCCAGCTACGCACCCTCCCACCTGTGACCTATCCATCAGCAATTACCGGGCGTAGGTCTCAGGGCCTGCCTATCTACATATTTGCGAGTCGAGGTTGATGTAGAGTTCACAACGGGTGAATCTGTTAATAAAGACGATATTTCATTTTTATCGATTTATGCATTTTTTTCCATATTGACATTCCCCCACTATTTGATTTTTCAACTACACCACCCGATTCATGCATTTAGCAAATATCTGTACTTGGGTCCGTTTGTTCCTTAACCCCTTCGATGCGCGTGACGAGCTCAGCTCGTCATGCTGCGCGGTAGCGCTGTGCGCATGACGAGCTGAGCTCGTCACGACCACACCCGCGATCGGAATGTCCAGCACACGAGCGGAATTCCGATCGCGGTCAAGGGGTTAAGTTAACTATTGACAACCACTACCTCCCTATTTACTTGCATTCTACCCAGTTTGAGGACTGCATTTTTGCAGCAGATGATCCCCAACTGTATAACTCTGTATATCAATAGAAACACAATGATAACAGGCAACTGTGATTTACATAAACCGGATATTCATCATGGAAGCTAGGAGAAGCAATTCGAAAACCACGCTTGCTCAGCTCAGCTCCCTCTTCCACCATGCTTCTCTGTAGATTATGCAGTGCTTGAATGGCAAGCGTCAATGTTCCATTTCCATGTCATTCCCTGGGATAAACGTGCAGCAGGTGGTGCCGATCTTGTCACAGACTCCTCCCTCCATTGCTGTCATTAAGTCTAATATATAACAGTGCTGCATTACCATGAAGCGGATAGCTTGCATTTCTTCCTTGATCTAATTGATGCCAAGGTCAGTGCTGTTCATCATTTTGAACATTTCCCACCAGGTTATTTGCAGCCAGCGGGCGTTATCTTTTGTCTGCAGGGTGAAGAAGGTTATCAACTCCCCTGCCCCCAGCTGTGCTTCCGTGAACAGCCTAAATTAAATTCTTCTGGAATGTCTTTGAACTGAGCCCAGCCAAAATAGTCCGCCACTCTCCTTTCACGAGCTTGGTACAGAAAGGTGGTCTTTTTCTTTAACGGGTGCTGTTACAAGTCTATTAGCTCTTCTCCAGGAATAACTAGGGTCAGAGTGTGCAGCATGACCAGGTAACACAGTCCTCTCTATCCGGGAACCAGTTGAGTATAGGCATACTCGCTGCACTGCCAATAAAAATCCATAAGCTTGGAGGTACCCTGTGAGAAGCTGGCCTGGTATATGATGTCCACTTATGTAAGTTGGGGCGAACCTGCTGGGAGGTGAAGCAGTGTGATCCCACATTTGTTTCTTATGTAAGTTGGCACCTTGCACCAGTCCAGACAAACTTTATGGTGATTTAAGAGGTCTTAGACAACCTTAGAAAGCTCTCTAAGTGGTAGCTGTGGAGAGCAGCCTTCAGGCTTAGTCCAGAAGGAGTGTAAGCAGCTTGTTTGACCAGAATGCAATCCTATAGTATAGATTAAGTGAAAATGAACCACACAAGGTATTTATAAAAAATATGTATTTATTATATAATACTCTCTAACACATAAAAATATCTCCTGCCCGGAGATATGCACAATGCACACAATACTTTCCAAAGAAACACAGTAAATAGCACGTAATACACAGTGGACCCCGGGGGGACCAAACCATATACTAAGAAAGTGGTATAAGAACCATGACTCGGGTCAAGACAATGTCAAGAGGACGTAGAAGTGCTGGAGACCCAAGGAACCACCCAGGGTTAGTGACTAGGAACCCCACGGAGAGCGTGTCTAGTGTGGGAACACGACCTCGTGCTCCGTACAAGTCTACGTGTAAGTCACAGTTGGATTTTTAAAGATTAAGGACCCTTCCCAGTGGACCCTGAAGAAACCCCATGCAAGACAGAAGGTTGGAGAGCCACCCCACCCGTGGATACCCTAGTACCCATGTTACCTACACCAGGGAAGCCGGGTGCATAGATGTGAAGTGGTGTCGGAAACCGCTGTCGAACCCAATGGAGGACTTCAAGAAAGTGCTGCTGCTGAAGAAGGAGAAAGTGTCTGGTGGAATCCGAAGGTGGATTGTAGATGAGAGGTACCTGCAAGCAGAGGGGACAGAGTCTATGTCACTCAGGATTGACCAGGAGACTTGGAAGATGAATGCCCTCCGATGTCGGGTGTTGCAGGAGTGATGACGATGACCTTGACTCTGCAGCTGTGAGGACCAGGTGATGCTGAGGAAGACCAGGAGCCATGCACGAGCTGTCCCACGAAGGATGTCGAGTGCTGAGGGGTCAGTGTCTGGCGAGAGCACCAACAAGCCTTGGCAAATGTAACCAATGCAGGAGTTGAAGAAGGAGCAACGTCGGGACCAGCAAGGTCCAGGGGACTCACCACAAGCAGGTGAGTCAGGGCAGGCCCCAAGCAATCAGGGGAGCCCAAAAGAAACAAAGGTGACCCTCAAATGGACTCACAGGCCGGAGGCACTGGAGTCGCGAGAGGACCTCAAGCAGCTCACCAAAAGATGCAGGCCATGATGCACAACAATGCGGTATGCCCAAAGATTCTGGTCACTAGAGGCGCTCGAGGTTGGGGCTACTTGGAGCCCGAAGATCTTCTTGGAAGGAAGCCAACAAGCCTTTGCAACTGCAAGTTGACGCAGTGCACAGGCGTTCGGTTATTGCAACCCCCATGAGGGGGGCCTCAAACTCGGTGAGAGGGTAGGGCAGGCCTCGGGAGCTGTGGGGAACCACCACCTGTGTTGCATAGCCTTACGGTGTCCAGAGGAGCTCAGGATCAGCAGACTGGTCGACTTAGTTGCGGTGCCTGCGAATGCAGGGGAGTGACTCCTTCACTACAAAGGAGATTCCTTCAGGTGTCTTTGATGCCCACAGGCCTTGGAAGGTTCCTGTATGGTGCACAGGCACAGACGATGCAGCAGACTGGAAGGGAGACGGAGTCGAGCCCAAACGAATCCAGCGAAGTCCAGAGTGCCAAGACGGTAGAAGAAGAAGTGGTGTCTGATATGAATCTTGTCCCACGACGAATCTAGGGACCCACCCAGAGGTAAGCCCTTGAGTACCCTTAGGAAAGTGTTGGGATGATTCAGGTGACCCTCCCAGGGGAGGGTCTGGACAGGGGGGCGGTTACTTCCATGTCCTTTGTAAAGTTTTACACAAGAGCAGGAGCCAACGGCTCCCAGGACTGGTTTGAACTGGACTATGCATGGGGACACCAAGTGTGCCCCTCATGCAGACTAGTGGCACTGGCAAGCGCACCCACCCGGTCCCAATACGCTAAATCCTGTCTGGGAGGTGCCATCCCCTGCTCGAGCTTGGCTCAGCAGCAGGAGGGCAGAAATGTGTCTCTGGTCAGCAGCAACCATTTTGTGCTGTCCGGGTCTAGAAGGTTGGCACCAGGAACACTGGGAACCTAACGGAGGGCTCCCGGTGCTTGGAATCATACCCCCACACCGTTTACGGCGAGGGGATATGATTCCAACATGTTTGACACCAAACATGATAGGATTCGTTGCAGCCAGTTTCAAGATGGTCATCGCGTAATTACGCGGTACCCCTCTATATGGTATATGGCTGCTACACTGACAACCCGGGAGAATGGACTCCGTAGGCTGTTGGGGTGTCCTGCTTGTGCAGGGGCACCATCTCACTTAGAACCAAGCACCCTGCCTTCAGGATTGCAAAGGCCTGCTATAGGGGTGACTTATAGGTTTTAAGTGCAGTGACCCTAGATATAGGAAACATATATCTTTAGTAAGTGGTCTTAGCACCAGCTTACATAGGCTGCAATGGCAGGCCTGTAGTTCCACTTTGAATGGTCTCCCATGGGTGGCATAATGCATGCTTCAGCCCATTGGGGACCTCTGGGGTACCTATGCCCTGGGCACCTTAGTACCATATACTAGGGACTTATAAAGGTACCCCAGTATCCAATCTGGGATGTACCTAAGTACTGAACATAACAATTTAAGGGAGAAAGCAGATAGACTGGGGTCCTGATTAGTAGGATCCCAGTCAGACTAGTCAATAACAGCTTAGCACCAGGCAAAAAGTGTGGATAACCATGCAGAAGGATCCTACCTTCCTACATACCCCATTGCATATCTGGAATATGTAATGTCACACCGCAGTTAGCATTTGTGCCCAATGGAAGCGTTCCTTTTCCTCTGAAACATAAGGAATACAGTGTCAGTTTCCGTACAATCATGGGATGACCTTTCCCTTCTAGCCAAGTGTATCCACCCACCTTGGTGTCACAGATTTCCTAACACTGGTTAGTCATACTTTCATTAAACCCTTCCCTGTGTGACCCATTCCCCTTTTTATCCCTGAGCTGGATGGCCCTACATAGGAATTCCATGTTGGGCGACCAATTGTCGTTAAAGAAGACCGCCCCGGATACAATAGGAGCCACTATCGGTCCACAGATGGACGTTGGAGCAGACGTGTTTGTGCACTGAGTTGGGGGTTTGGCTACTTTCAAAAATCTCTTCTCCAGGAAATCTCGGGGAGAAGTGATATCTTCCCCTATGGTACCCTTCCTACATATCCTGTCCAGCTCGGTTTGGATATCAGTGGGTTCAGTGAAAATGTATAGCGCTGTAGGGTTGGTGTCGTATTGGGTTACGTTTACAACTACCTTGTGTGGTTCTATGTTGTTGGGTTGGATCTTGGCCTACGTAGATAGAGATGTATAAGGCATTTTGCTTTCTCGGGGCTACTTCTTGGGACAAGTACAGCCTTTCTGCGCCTACCATGTGTGGGATCAATGAGTAGACATAACATGACCTGGTTGATGCTTAGGAGCCGACTGTGGTCATGTGCTGATACCAGGTGTTATGTAAAAGGGCGCTGTGCAATGCATGTGGGATGCTGGTGTTCTGTTTAGTGTAACTGTAGGGGACGTGTGAGAGGTCCTTATGCAGGCACTTTAGTTCCCCATTAGTGAATCTCTTTTGACTCTGCAGTTCCTTGATAGCACTCAAGTGTGGGACTATCCATAGTAGGCAGACCGTACATAACCACAGAAATATACATAAATTTTGTCGTGCTACTGTAGCTTGAGGTATGGGTCCCGGGGAGTCATCTGTGCCCCTCTAGTGGCTGTGTTTCTTCTGACCAGTTCAAAAATGTTTGCAGTATTTAGTTCTAAGGTGTCATCGCCATGGAAGGGTTCGACTGTACGTTGGGGCGGTGCACCAACGCAGGTGTTAAGCAGGCCCCTCACTGAGGGCCCGTAGGTTTTTCCTCCTTCCATTGGCATAAGTTTGAAAATGTCCTTTTTCCCTTTGGTTCATGGGAGCTGACAAAAAATTGGCGCTGGTGCACTTGTTGTTTTTGTTGTTACCTGTTTTGAAAAAACTTTGTTGTTTGTGAATTCAGCTAGTCACATATGCTCCGTTATTAATGGCTTCGGAGACCCTGTATTTTACCACAGGGGTGTGATCCCGTCAACCTACTAGTCGCAATCTAGCGAGGTATCGAAAGGCAACCCCTGTTAGAAACGTCTTTTAGTGATTTGGGGAGTGAAGGTAATTATTATTCTCTAGACAGATCTTATTTTTATAAGCCGTTGACCCCCCCCCCCAATCCTACTTGGGTGGTTCTCGGACCTTCGACATTTCGATTTTGAGTGATCACATCGGTGTTAGGTACGTTTGTGAGGTGGTGTCATGAGTACTGGGAGGGATAGAATTGTGGCTTTTAGCAAGAGTCCTATGGGTGACGCTAGTTTTGCCAAGGCCGCCTCGCCTGGTGCGTGCCTAAGAGCTCAGTTTCTGTGCGGCCCCTTACCGAGGCTATTTTCCTGCTGGGGACTACCTCTTTTTGATATTATTCCCAGTTGCACTTGCTATGCGTTGTGTAGTTCAGTATTGCTATATGTGCGTGAAAATGTGAGAAGAGGGGGCGTATTGCTGGTTGGTGTTTCTGGTGTTTGTCACATGCCCAGTGAATACGTTTTGGTGCTTGTGCACCTCCCTGTTCCCGGCACGTGGTGTGTAACATGGACCTCCCTTGTTGCCTCAGATACCTGATTTTGCCGATTTTGTCCCTGCCTTTTATCTGAAATCTTCCCTTTGTGCTGATTTTGGGCAGTTTCACCTTTTAGTTTAGTTTGGGCCTTTTCCTGAATCCCAAAATTCATTGTTTCCCTTGCCACTCGAGGAGAGGGTCCAAGGCTGCTCTGTGGTTCTTCAGTTGCTACCCATACCACCCCCTATGGGGTCCAAATTCAGGGCCGACTGTTGTCTTGGGTTATCCTTGCAAGGTTGGAGCAACGTGAGGGGTTTATACTTTGAAGGGGGTTGAGCCTGGAAGGAGTGCACCCAGTGCCCTGCAATCCATCTGGACCAGGGGTAGAGACTTGAAAGCTTCTGTCCCTGGCACCCCCTCTCCCAAGGGCCCCACCCAACCTTGAAAGGTTCAGTGTACCCCTACTAGAGGCTCGAGCTCATCATTACGCTGAGGTAGAGTGACCAGATTTCTAAAGCCTAATAAATGGTGACATTTTACAAACAAGCATTGGCATAGCCAATAGGTCTCGCTTTTGGGACCTTATAAGTATTTAGTTATGCAGCACAATATCCTTGGTGCAACAACATCAACTGTTGCATGGCTAAACACTTATAAGGTCCCAAAGGCGAGACCTATTGGCTATTCCAATGCTTGTTTATTTACTGTAGCCGCCACCGAGTATTAAACAACAGAGTGGGATAAGCCCAGTGCGCAGAGCATCTCATTATAAAATCCCCCAAAAATAATCCACAGGGAAATAATGGTTCAGTGCCAAGCACAGACAAGGATGCTTGCTATACAAATGCACAGAAATTCCCCTAAAAACTTCAGTTGCAATGCAGCGCTAAAAATACACTGAATGGTGTCGAGCAAAGCAGTCAAAACACCCCAGAATGCACTGCTCCTGGCCTCATTAAGGTGTCCCCTTGATGACGCAAGGGCTCGGGCTTCGCTCGTAACCCTCTTGCTTGTTATGGGGGTTTAGTAAGATTTCATAACATCAGGCAGGGAGAGCGGAAGCAGAGTCAGTCACACGTCAGGCTCCGGCTGTCATCCAACTGTCCCTGCCCCAGCCCTACTTGCCTCTGGGAGCCACCGGCCTGCCGTGAAATCTCCAGATTTCCATGCAGCACTCTGGCACCAGCACGATCTCTGGAGAGCGCCTCTGCGAGGAGCAGGGTGCCCGGAGAGCACAGCCCGCGTCCCGGAGCCAGGAGGGGAGGTTCCGCTCGGAGGTAGCAAGCGGAGGGAAGGGGGAGGAGAGAACTTCAAGCGAGACGAGAGTAAACATCAGAGGAAGCAGCCTGACAGTGAGGCGATTAGAAAGCTCTTAAGGCCCCTCGATAGCAATACTAGTTACCCAGTTTAAAAAAGAATATATATTTACTCAGCATTTTACTACATGAACGCACTTGTGGATGTGATAGAACTGCATGTAATAGAGCCCCCTGGGCGCTGTGGTGGGTGGTCTGTTGGGAAGCAATGCAGAGGGGGAACAGCTGAGCTTCAGGAAAACAGCCGAGAAGACAGTGAGTTTTGTGCCTGCTGATCTGTGTGAAGCCAGCTGCCCTGAAACACAGCAGGGGACTGTATTGAAGGGTGCAAGACGTGGGGAGAGTGTTTACTTAAAAAAATGTTTCCACTTTTTAAAATGTTGTACATATTCATCTCGGTACCATTTACTGCCAAATAGAATCTCCCTAAATGTATCGCAGAACTCATCACCCCAGGTATGATATGTCTAGGCTTCGAAGAAATTGGGGTGGAGGTTGCACCCTACCAACCAATGGGTGTGTTAAGTGCCACTCCAACAGAGGGTAGCTTGCAGTGTACACCTGTTCTAGGACTTTAATTTGTGTGCAGAAGAGTAGAATGCCGTCACACAGAGTAAAACTAGTTAAATGGCTGAAGTGGGCTAATCCACTGCCCCATGCTGTCACAGGCAGAAGGAAAATGTAAATGACATAATAAAAAACCAATGGAAGAATAGGACATGCTGAAGCTCCTAAAAGTCAGTATATTATACATAAGATTTTGTAAATTTCAAAAAATGTTCGGGCTAATACCAGACCGAAAAAAAAAAAATCAAAAGGTATTATCTGACGCCAGACCTAAAAATCAAACAGCCTTGACAAAAGGCCAGACCTAAAAACGTATTCAACCCAATAGTTGTTTTAAACATTTTAAAAATTGCATTCTGGGGGGTGTAGTTTCAGTTTCTCTATAATGTAGCATACTCGGGAAATCACGACACCTTGGGTGGAAGTGATCTGGGAAATGTAATACGACCCCGTCATTGTATGTGCTGAAAACTGCAAGTACCAGACTGCCTCATGATGTGACGTAACGCCCAGGTTTGATAATCTGACATGTATTTAACGTCAGGCTAGACGTTTAACTTGCACCGTCTGCAACGGGTAGATGTGTCTGTTATCTGGAAATGGTTCTTGAATTCTGGATCGCGTCTAACAGCAAACATCACAAATAGCAGCTTCCCGTTTCAAATCTCCGGAATTCTCAAACAAATATAATGGTTTTAAAGCTTTGCCAGATACACACCGACTGCCTAAAATGTCCGTCATCAACTCAAGCAGGACTCGTTTAACAGCGTTATCGAAGCGGTGGGACCCACCACCCTGACGCCGTTACCCTCTTAAAGCGGAGTTCTGTTTGGGTTTGAATGCAGGGGGTGGCAGGTACTTAGTGTGTGTCATGTGGGGGGTGTCAAGAATTCCTCAGCAAGCCTAGACTGAAGATTGCACAGTAAGGTTGGGTAGGGGTGTCCCGGATCTGGGTTGCTCGGTCCGGACCACGCAAATGGAGTGTATATTAACGGATAGGGAGGCTGCTCTCAGTGACGACAAGGAGCACATTATTCGGTGTGACGGCAGCAGTAAAGTGTGCCATCATGCATCTAGCGCTTAGTGGCACGTTAGCTGTACGGGTTACAAACGCAGCGCTAACAAGTGCAGGTGTTACTCATTTCGATTGAACACATTGTATCTACCTACCTAAGAAGAACGAGGGAGGGCGCATCGCCTTTGGGGAACCACCCTGTGACCTGCCGCTTGTACAAAGACTAGCGGGCCGTACTTTTAGGTAAAGAGCCGCGCCTCCCACGGAGAATCGATATTTTTGTCATACAGGATCACTTCACACCAGGGTCGAAGAGAGGCAGAAGATAGGACTGGGCCCCAAAATAAAACTGGCCTCTATTAGCACATACCAAAAAAAACAAGCAAGACGAATAAAGCGCTCCAATACCTTCGGGTCGAGTTCGCGCTATATAAATCTGCAAAGGAGAGAGAGCTGTGCACTGTTTTCAAGCACACTCGTGCTTGTGGCACCATCCGCCTTGCGGGAGCGAGCAACAGCCAATTAGCATGCGCGCCGCTGCTCGCTCCCGCAAGGTGGATGCCGCCACAAGCACGAGTGTGTGCTTGAAAATGAGTAGAGCGACGGCTAAAGGCCCTCCTATGCAGCGCATGCGCGCTGCGTAGGCGAGACCTAAAAAGGGAGTAGAACTACAATTTCACGTCTCAAAGGGGTGCAGAATGCCTTGAAGGCAGCGCCCACCAGCGGAGCAATCGCCGACCCCTGTGCACTAAGGGAAACCTAACTATGGCTATACACCGATTATAAAAAAGACTGGCCACCTATTCCTGCACCAAAACTCCTAAAGACTGGTTCAGTGGGATCTCTCCAAAAACCTGGGTTAAGGGCTTGATCCACCAAAATCTGCCAGGACAGGTAACCAAAAAACTGGAGTTGTCCAGGCGAATCCGGCACGTCTGGTCACCCTACACAGAGGCCTCTTGCCTTATTGACTCTTGCATGTGGGGGCTGTGGAGTTTTAGGATCTTGCCGTCCTAGGTGCGATAAAAACATTGGTTTCCGTCACCGAGAATGGCTTTGTTCATAACTGAAAGGGAGGCCTCCATTGCATCTGAGGCTTTTGTAGCATTTAGGGGCGCTGTCGGGACTACACGCCATGAAGGAATTGTTGAGCGTGGGGATGATGCCCCTTAAAATGAGCACCTTTTGACTTGGCGATTGGAATGCGTCCCATTAGACTTTGGCTGTGGGACCTAAGTGTTGGCTTTTTAAAACTGTTTTTTTCTTTCCCATCCCCTAATCAAACTGCCTTGCCCCTGGGGTGCGGCTAGTGAACCCTGCCCTGGGGGATCAGCAGCAGAGTGGGGCCCAAATTCCGTAGGCGCTTTAGGCAACCTGATTATTCTGTGCTCCCACGGACTCACCGTCGATGACGAACTTAGTGTGGACACCTGATTGACACAGCCCACAGCAACCCTGAATTCCTGGAAACAAGTAAAAACTGTTTGGACCCCCAATGCTGTCTGTAGTCCTTTCTGTTATGGAAAAGGGGGAAGAGGGATGCTGTTTGTCTTTACTATCGGAGGTAAACTACTGGGGGTTAGGTCGTTGGTATTATTATTTCCTATCTTTATTCACTGAGGGGGCCCATTTTACTGTGTATTTTGGCTCTGTGATTGCGTGAAGGCGCTACCTCCCCACACTGTCACCCCTCCTTGCTAGGGTTGTGGCCTCGGTCCCTGTTGTGCTGGGTTCCCTGTCTGTGGCTGCTGCTGCCACGTGCTTGCCCAATTGCTTAATCCCTGCTTTGGCTGTGTGGCCGCCGGTGGACCTCCCTGCAACTGAGTGTATGGTACGTTCTGATTACCCTGTGCTTGGTACTGAGGAGGGACATTTGTGGGGCTTTGTGGTGGCTGGCCCTGGCTCACTAACCTCTGGTGCTTTTGCTTTATCCGGCACCTCTCTACCAGGTGACCTCACCTACGGCAATAGTAGCACTCTTTAGGGTCTGGTTTCGACCAGCCTTTCTGGCCTCCACTACCATAACCTCTTCATGCTCCTGGACTGCGTGTTTGGAACCCTGTAAAGTTTTGCGGTGGAGCCCCCATTGTGACTGGTGCCATCTGCATGGTTGTGGCCATCGCTGCCCCCTCGAGGGCAGTCTTTTTCAACTTATTTCTGAACTAATTTTGTAGTGTCCCTTTGGGCCTGCTTCTATCCTTTTCTTGCTTTTTCTTATGGTAGTGGGGTATATGAGCTTGTATCTCTCGTCAGGATTTGGTATCTAAACCAGCTACGCTGTCCAGGCTGCTCTGTGTCAGGACTTACTTCCGAATGGCAGAAGAACCAATAGCCACAGGAGCGAAGATGTGTCTCCACTCTCCAACAAGGTATAGTCACCCCATGCAACTGATATGCCTATGAAAAATGACTAATACCCCAAGGGAGCGAAGAGACGATAAAAGGACCAGCAGGGGGAGACCTCCAACTGGAACGGGCGGGTTGAAAGGTGAATCCTGCTGTCTGTGCCTCAATACTGCATAAACATAAAATAATTAAAAAAAGAAAAAAGAAAAGAACAAGCGTTAAACACTTTTCCTAAGACTCCTTCTAAGAGAGTGTGAAAGATAACTAAAGAGCTAAGGGTCCCAATTTGCATTGAATGTGTACCATCACATACTTAGAAGGTGAAGGTGAATCCAACCCAAAAGGAAGTCTCTTCAAAAAGGAAAAACAAAATGAACAACAGGTAATCCAAATGAGCTGCTCTTTTCAGCTAGCAGAGCGCTGGATGCTCCTCCATAGTATAGCCAGAGACATACGTCTGTCTTGTGGTGAGTTCTATGAGGGTTATATCCGAGGGTCAACCAAAAAGGTAGCACAGTCTCAACAGGAGCCTCCTAGGTTGTTTGTCAGGCTGCAGTATGCTCTCAATAAAGTTTTGGAACAAGAAGATACAAAAATTAAGGGAAACAAGGAAGACGAGTTCACGGGGCTCAGCGTACTCTAACGCTGCATGTAGAATTGTTACTGTCGCTGCTCTTACCCAGGCTCACCAAAAACAATCCCAGGGGTGAACAGGATGGTAAACGGCGGAACGCGGACTCCCGCAGGCAGGCAGCCACGAATCCCTTGGAGGCCGCGTGTCTCGGTGAGAGGCAGATGTCCGATACGCGGCTTGGCGCAGACAGGAGTTGCCGTTCCAAGCAGCGCGTCCTCACGCTGCGATAAACTCCTTGTACAACAGTTTTTTGGAGTGTGTAACAGGGAATAAGGGAGGCGGAAAGTGGTTGGGAGCCGCGCTACGAGATGCTGACTACCGCGAGTGAAAGCGCGGCGTGTCAGCGGTTCAAAGCGCAGAAGGGGAAAAAAGGGAACAGAACGGTACCTCACGCAGAGAGACTGATGTTATTTCGCAGAGGGTTTTTTTCCGTTTCTGAAAATAGCAATGAGCATCCACAACAGCAACGCGGGTCCTGCAGGGTTGCAGGTTGCCACAGGAAGTGCAACCACAGCGTATCCAGGTCAGGGGGCGTGGTCCTCTCGAAGGAAGTAAGCCAAGCGTCTGGGTTAGTGGGCAGGCCTCTTTTATACTCATATTGTCACCTGACCCTGTATCACCGGTGTAATATGTGATGGCACACAAACAATTACGTTAAGTCTCAGAAGGGGTGCATTATGGGGATTTTAGTGATCTTGGCTGTAGCACCGACAGGGCACAGGTCGCTCGACGTGTAACACTCTGTATCTCTGTGGGCAACCCTTTCTTAAGAATATTGTAGAAAAATGTGACTTGTGGGCCCGTATCGGTCCACGGCTGTCCGGTTTCTTGTCCCCCATCTTTCCCTCATTCTATTTAGGAAATCATTTATGCTTTCCTCTGGCCTCATGATCTCTGCCATTAGCCCTCCTACATCTGGGCAGTCCGGGACTATTTCTCTCAAGGTAGTCCAGATTTGGTGCCTGTGCATATTAAATGCAGTCCCGTCATGCTGGGTATCTGTTAGCGTGATTGCTGGAATGCAAGCTTGGGTGAACACTGTGTTAGTTTGCTCCCCAATTAGACTGTTTAGCAGACTCCCAATGTCCCCTATCACTAGGCTGATATCTGTGGTGCTTTCCTCGAAGCATATAATCCATTTCCCTGCTCCATCCAGCAACGATGGTGCCTTTGTCCACAACCCCTCTTTGTCCATCTGTTACCATGGCACGTATATATTCCCCGCCAATGCGCTTCTGTAGTAGCGGGCACATTCTCATTCTAGGTGACTCTATGGGCTTCTCCTCAACATAGCATTCCCACCTTGTGAGGCATTGCTGCATATAGAGGAAGTCCCAACTAGGGTTTCCTCCTTCATGCCTGATGGAATCCTCCGCTACTACCATGTCCTCTGGTTCAAACAATCCTTCCCTTGGCCAAAACCTGTAATATTGGTCCCTTTCCTCAGTCCAATCTGATAATAGGTTGCAAAACGGGTACACAAAAGTCTTGCCTTTTTTTCTTGGCTATTATCTCCCTTGAGGTTTATCTTTGCCATGCACCCATGAGGAGCAACCAGTATCTTCGTCGCTGCTTCCTTCGTGTGCACACACTGGTGTCATTTTGTTTTTCCTGCGTCGCGGGTGGGTAAGTACCAGACTGCCTTGTTCCTTTATCCCTTGGGCAGCCACACTCTTATGTCTAATGAACAATGTGACTCTGAGCCCTGCTAGTAGCTTTTCATCTACCTCCGACTCTTCCCAGCACTGTGCCGGTACCTGCCCGAGATTTCCTCATGAGGAGAGTGCTCTGTCCTGTACTCTCTCCTGTACTCTCGTTCTAACTCCTGATTCTCTTGCGAGCCTCCATTCATGTCTCCCTTCATCGCGCCATCTGGCCTGTCCCTATTGCTCAGAGCTACGCGCTGCTTTTGTTAGCCTGGCTTCGCCCTTAACTTTGCTCTCCGCTTCCTCATCGGCTACCTGGGCAAACCCTGTAGCCTCATCACCGGTACCTGAGGGACTGGAGCTCCCTTCATCTCCATAGCTCTCTGAGCCGCTATCGAAAACTGCCACAAACTGCCCTGACACTTGTTTCCACTCACCTGAACCAGTGTGAATATGTATTCTACCCTCCTTTGAGCTGTCATGTGTCGAGTGTGGTGGACGGGAGTCAAGCTTTTGGGGACCTCCCCTAGGAACCTGGACTGTGCTGGCGGCGTCTGGGCTCGTTTGCTTTTGGATTTCTTGGGCTTAGACCTGAATGACCTTCTTTCGGTGAGGGACTCATCGGCTTCTACTATGATTGGGTTTAAATATCCTAATGCAGGGGGATTTATTGTGAGTACATCCATCCCTGCATATGGTGGGGGAGATGCGACGCCTTGCTCACTATCCGCATCATGGCGTTATCGGATTGAACCTCTTCCAAGATAGCCCACAATTCTAACACCGACTCGCTTGTCTCTCTTCTGTCCTGCATGTTTTTACATGTGTTTTAGTGTGTTCAATTATATATGTGTCAAATGTTCCCTCCTTAGGCCAGGGAAAATGTATGCCTGTGTGTGTAAATGCCACTCTTGGCAAAACGTATTAATTCTTTTTATCTGTTTAGGGAACCTAGTTTCCATATGTTTTAATGGGGAATCCATGGCAATTTTAGTCATTTGGAAAAACACAATTCAAATACCGTTTTTTTTAGTTTTGTGTTTTCTAATCAGATCTCAAATGTTCACACATTACAGTTTTCGGAACAATCACTGCAATATCATCACATACAATAATACATTTCAATAAGGTTTGACAGATAAATTACTTTGTCAAAAAATGAGTACTTTCATCACATTTTCTAGCAAGAGAAGACTAGCGTGGAATACGTTCCTAAGTAAACTGGATAGCAGTGCCCGATTAAACCCTGTGGAGGCCCCTAGGCAGTCAAAATTTCAGGGCCTCCATCGCAAATTATCTCTTAATATTTAATGCACCTGATTTTTTTTTTAAACTGACAGCTGCCAGAAGATGAGCTTTTAAGAGACAAACTGTTATGTGAATCTGATGTTTCTGGTTTTTCTGTCTTTTGGAAACAATATTTAAGAAAGCTTGATTGTAATTTTCTTTCAAGATCAAATCAATATTATTTTAATCCATTGTCGTGGGGCCCCTAAAAGGAGTGGGGCCCCTAGGCCGGTGCCTACTTTGCCTATTTGGTAATCGAGAACTGCTGGATAGTCTGCCACTATCTGCTCCTAAACAAAGGTGGTAATCATAGAAACCATTTAGTAATAACTCTGGAATCACTGACACCTCAGTTTCCTGGGTCCAAGTTTTCCTTTATCCGAATTCCACCCTGTAACGCCCAGGGTCAAGCTAGATGCACCTCCCAACTCCTTCCAGATGCTATGAGTGTTAAGAAACCTCTTTAGCACTGAGAAACCGCTGAACTAAAAAACTATGAAACTGAGGTGTCAACTCTGTCCAATCAGGACAGCTATGTCACAAAAATCAGCATACTGGGAGTTATCAATGGCTATATTCACAATATACTCTATTTTCACCTTAGTTAGTATCAGCTATCGAACAAAGGTGACTTCCGCGGATACGCCTTCAAGGCCGCCTTACGACTGGTACAGTTAGGACATATAAAATAGGTAATATGCCAGACCCTGTCAGTGGAAGGGTGCTCAGGTTATCTTTTTACACTTCTCCCTAGTTTACCATAAGCCAAATGCTTTAGACTATGTTTTAGGTTCTGGTGTAGTCTCTTACTCTCTGTGACAGCTGTTTCAGGACTGACCTCCACCCCAGGGATTCAGCAGAACTTCCAATCAATTGTGGTGACTGCCCACATTTCTCGTTGCACAAACGTGAATCCGTCCGGGCAGGGTCACCTTCCTTCGGCTGCAGTCAGTATGAGGTCCCAATTCTCATGGCTGGCTTGCGAAAATATTGCTTGAGTTACAATTCCTTAGAAAAAAGCAGAAGACAAGTGGCTTTTGGCAAAGCAGGAACAGTTTGTTTAATTAAACAGTTTGGCCGGGAGAACAGTTACAGGCACTAGGTCTGAGGACTGTCTCAATTTACATTTGGTTTGCGTCCTTCTTATATACAAAATACAACAAGTAATAAAAGTTTACAGCGTGCCATATATGGTGAGGAATGTTGGTTGCTGCCTTTGGAGTCATAAATGAATGGTCAATAGGTACTACAGGTGGGTCTCGACCTCGTATGGACACAGTGTAGCCAGTGATGAACGTATCCAGATGTCCGGCATAGGGATCGCATGATCACTACGTGTGCTACGTTCTGATTGGCTATGTGGTCCTAACTCACGTGGCATCTGCAATATGGTGTATTTAGGAGCACGGTACCTCCTCTGGCTATGTGTGCTTTATTGGGGCAATCTCCCCTGACCATTGTAATGTCAGTGCACCTAACTGTGGGATTGATCAAGAGTTTTCTGCCTGAGTGTTTGCCTGCCAGCTACGCACCCTCCCACCTGTGACCTATCAATCAGAAAATACTGGGCCTAGGTCTCAGGGCCTGCCTAACTACATATTTGCGAGTCGAGGTTGATGTAGAGTTCACAATGGGCGAATCTGTTAATAAAGACGATATTAAATTTACAGTCCTGCCAAGTACCACGCATCAGGCGTTAGACTAACGCATTTCAGTGAGGTGGTCCGCATCACCGCACTGAAATGCGAAGTCATATAAGCGCCTGTGCCTGTCAAGCGCTGTGGCCCGAGTGGTGGCTGTTATTATAATAACACTAGTGTCAGTGGCACAGGCAGGCAGCCCGCGCAGCTCGGCAGACTTCTTGGGTGCTGGGCTCTGAGCTGTCTGCTTGCTACAATGTAACATCTGGATTGAATCTCCGCTCTGCAGCGCAGCATACTTTCATTTTTGTGCATCATGCGGTTGAGGCCGCCTCCCGTAGCACGAGCGGGCAGCAGCTAAATTCAGAAATGAGCCCCTGCTGTTGATGAGCTTTGTTGCGGGTGTGGTAATGAATCCTGTGGCCCGCCGCGTCACAAGCGACCGACCCATCCGAGTCTACCATGGCTTGGGCGGCAGCAGAGTCGCTCAGAACACCCGGACAGACTGCGGTGGACGGAGTTGTTTATTAGTGGCCCCAGAGCACCGGGACCCCTGACTGTGCAGTTAAGCTGGCCTGAGCGAGCCTGATGCGTGCAGCCGGTCACCAGAGAGAGAGGAGAGCCAGGCAGCCAGCGTTGCGTGAAATGCAGCTGCTCTCGATCTGGCCGCCGCTGAATTCATTTCAAGTAAGTGTGTGCCTGGCCCTGAAGTCAGTGAGAGGCATAAAATAAGAGTTGCTGGTCATAAAGTTGCAAATCTGTGCTCAGCTTGCCTTCCGCCCTCCTCCAAGTTCCACATACACGAGTCACACCCGCACTTGCAGCCACACACAGACTTGCACATAGCGGCCAGTCAGTGACACGCACACACAACAGGCACGACACCTTTCTGAGGCTAGCTGATGCAACATAATTTCTCTGTGCTAGCCGAAACGCTCACTTGACACTGTTTTACTAATAGAGAGAAAAAGAGGAGCAACCCTATTTTTTAACGATAGGGACAGGGTGAAATACTCACAAATAGCAAAGTCCACTAAGAGAGGATAATATATCGTATATCATCAAAGTCATGTGTACCTTTGTGGAACTCAAACAGGACAAAAAAAACACAAACCCCAACGATTGGCAAGATCTATCAATGTATTCGTTACACCAGAAATATTAAACAGATAAAAACGATATAAACTCTGATATAGAAGGTATCTTATAAAGCACAGAAATTTTTTGACAATGTCACAGTTTATTTTTCATCATATTTAAAGATCATTATACAGTCATATTGTAAAAACACATACAGTATTATAATACAATTAAAAAATTCCATAAAATTAAAACAAGAAAAACTCTTGAAAGTCGACGCAGCGTTTCGGTGTTTGTGTATTAACCACCTTCTTCAGGACAAAAGTTTTCTAAAAGGATTTCTTATATGAAACAGGAAAAATATAAAACATAACATGAATTAGTCAAAACAAAAATTTCTGTGCAAAATATAACAATATTATATTTTATAACCTCCATAACACAACCCATCATCTCATTTATTGTTTTGTTCTGTTCTAAGACACAATCAAACTAGATTCATGCTATAATCATATATCACCATAATTTGTATCAACCTAGTATTAATGCTGTGAAGGAAACAATCGCCTATATTTTTCATTATCAGTTATTTAAGATTACAGAAGTCAAAAGATTCAAATCCATAACTGTTTCAGTATAAAAACTTATTATCTTAAGCCACAAAGGAACACAGGAATAAGAGATATTTACCTATTAAAAAGTACTTCCTTTCTTAAATTCATTAGGAAGATGTGCATGACATTTTGCATGTAATGGCCTCTTAATTTGCCAGCCACTGTCTAAATCTGCAAATAAAGGTACATCAATATTATATTGTTCTAGATATTATCAAGAAAGAGCAATAGACTCTAGATTCTATACTAAAAATCACACACCTTAAATTTGTGGAGTAGATACGTTGATGAGCGGTAGAGGGAGCCACCGGTATACAGGTCCCCTGGTGTGGTATCCTTAACAATGGGGAAGTATAAAAACCACTAAATATAATCCACTCTATGTCGCAAAATGAAGAATAAAAATGGAAAAAATATTCTTTAAAGAGGAACCTACCAATCGGGGTTCCTCTATCTCTTATTGATAGGAGCCAGGATATAAGGCTTCTCCTATTTTTCGTCTTATTCTCAATGGAAAATAATCAGTCTCCTGAATCAACAAGTGACAATAGAAATTTTTGTTATACTAAGTCTTTAAATACATAATCTTATAATTTTCTAATGACCTCTCCTCGAAGCAAAAGTTACAGATGGCCAGATCTAATCTGATCCCCTGGCTGACTGATATGTCATAAAAGCTATCTATTTGGTAGACCCGTTACTATTAGTATCTTTTGTCTCTTATTGATTCTTAAGCTGCCTCTGAATTCAAATGCCACTCATAGTAACAGGGCTTAAATGGTATCCAATCCTTATCTAGATTCTTTCTAGCTCGAACTTCCTGGCACTTCAAATTATCTTGATAATGCGTTACATTAAGTACTATATCCATTCAGGTATATTTAAACCTGTAGGCGTAAACTAGTCATATCATTATTCTAAACATGATTGAAAGAGTTGATAATTTCAGAATTTGTTTAAAAACTGAACTCACAAATTCCTAGGTCTCATTACTTGGTACCCAAACTAAAAACAATCGTCTATTTTTGTTAAAAATAAACCAGCAGCGCATCTCACCTAAATAGCGAGCTCCGGCCTCCCTGCTCCCTCGTACTGCGTTCCGATTTCAGAATAGAGGAACTGGTATTACGAGGTGTATTTATACGATAATTCCACCTTCACCTGCAATAGATCAACTGATTACGTCATGTGTGTGCGCCCGATGTTCCAAAATGTCGGGTCGGCCATCTTGTAACGGATGAAGTATTGTGGCATTAAGTCTAATTAAATGTGTTAAGTCTCTAGAGCAATTTCTTATAAGTGCGGATTATAATTTAACAACAGGATTATAAAGCGTACCATATTGGGATAGAAGAGAGAATATTAGCATTGTTCAAAAATTCCGGGGTGTATTTATATGATAATTCCACCCTCACCTTCAACGGAACATCTGAATTACGTCACATATGTGCGCCCGAAGTTGCAAAATATCGGGTTGGCCATCTTATAATGGGTGAAGTATTATGGATATTTACAACTAAATGTTCCTCCCTCATCTGTGACTCCGTTTTTTTGCTGCGTCTAGAACAGGATGATATCATTAAAGATATTAGGATAGGAAAAATGATTTTACAAATATTAAAATTAAATATTCCTACCTCACCTATGAGAGCGTTTTTTTACCGCGACTTTCTCCTCCGCCTAATGTTAAGAAATACTAAATCGGCCATTTTTTTAAAAAGCCGGATTTTTTTAAATAATAACAAAAAAGATATATAAATGCAAACATAAATATAAATACGATATTCGTATCAAAACTCTATATTTACGTTATACATCCAATTCCGTTCCGAACAAGAACACTAAACATTATGTTGTGAGTAGTGAACACCACTTCTAACTATTGAACAATGAAGAATCTATTTGCCAGGAATAATGGTTACCTATGATCTCTATACTATTCCTGCCATATCCATAGGGAGTAGGAAGAAATTCTTTGGTTCAGGGTCAATTAACCTCTATGGTTCTAATTAAATAAATAGATATCAGATGTTACAGATGAGGGAGGAACATTTAGTTGTAAATATCCTTAATACTTCACCCGTTATAAGATGGCCGACCCGACATTTTGCAACTTCGGGCGCACATTTAGTTGTAAACATCCATAATACTTCACCCATTATAAGATGGCCAACCCGATATTTTGCAACTTCGGGCGCACATATGTGACGTAATTCAGATGTTCCGTTGCAGGTGAGGGTGGAATTATCATATAAATACACCCCGGAATTTTTTAACAATGCTAATATTCTCTCTTCTATCCCAATATGGTACGTTTTATAATCCTGTTGTTAAATTATAATTCGCATTTATAAGAAATTGCTCTAGAGACTTAACACATTTAATTAGACTTAATGCCACAATACTTCATCCGTTACAAGATGGCCGACCCGACATTTTGGAACATCGGGCGCACACACATGACGTAATCAGTTGATCTATTGCAGGTGAAGGTGGAATTATCGTATAAATACACCTCGTAATACCAGTTCCTCTATTCTGAAATCGGAACGCGGTACGAGGGAGCAGGGAGGCCGGAGCTCGCTATTTAGGTGAGATGCGCTGCTGGTTTATTTTTAACAAAAATAGACGATTGTTTTTAGTTTGGGTACCAAGTATTGAGACCTAGGATTCATCTTTAAAGAATATTTTTTCCAATTTTATTCTTCATTTTGCGATATAGAGTGGATTATATTTAGTGGTTTTTATACTTCCCCATTGTTAAGGATACCACACCAGGGGACCTGTATACCGGTGGCTCCCTCTACCGCTCATCAACGTATCTACTCCACAATTTTAAGGTGTGTGATTTTTAGTATAGAATCTAGAGTCTATTGCTCTTTCTTGATAATATCTAGAACAATATAATATTGATGTACCTTTATTTGCAGATTTAGACAGTGGCTGGCAAATTAAGAGGCCATCACATGCAAAATGTTATGCACATCTTCCTAATGAATTTAAGAAAGGAAGTACTTTTTTAATAGGTAAATATCTCTTACTCCTGTGTTCCTTTGTGACTTAAGATAATAAGTTTTTATACTAAAACAGTTATGGATTTGAATCTTTTGACTTCTGTAATCTTAAATAACTGATAATGAAAAATATAGGTGATTGTTTCCTTCACAGCATTAATACTAGGTTGATACAAATTATGGTGATATATGATTATAGCATGAATCTAGTTTGATTGTGTCTTAGAACAGAACAAAACAATAAATGAGATGATGGGTTGTGTTATGGAGGTTATAAAATATAATATTGTTATATTTTGCACAGAAATTTTTGTTTTGACCAATTCATGTTATGTTTTATATTTTTCCTGTTTCATATAAGAAATCCTTTTAGAAAACTTTTGTCCTGAAGAAGGTGGTTAATACACAAACACCGAAATGCTGCGTCGACTTTCAAGAGTTTTTCTTGTTTTAATTTTATGGAATTTTTTAATTGTATTATAATACTGTATGTGTTTTTACAATATGACTGTATAATGATTTTTAAATATGATGAAAAATAAACTGTGACATTGTCAAAAAATTTCTGTGCTTTATAAGATACCTTCTATATCAGAGTTTATATCGTTTTTATCTGTTTAATATTTCTGGTGTAACGAATACATTGATAGATCTTGCCAATCGTTGGGGTTTGTGTTTTTTTTGTCCTGTTTGAGTTCCACAAAGGTACACATGACTTTGATGATATACGATATATTATCCTCTCTAAGTGGACTTTGCTATTTGTGACTGTTTTACTAATGCCACTACACATGAGCTATCATCTTCCACATAATTGCCCACTGGCTCGAGGCTGCCGGCCGCGCGGGCTGTGACCAAGTGTGTGCCTCACAGGGCCTGAGGCTGCCTTGCCCAAAATGCCCGGGGGTGTGTGCTCCAGTCTGCCGCCATTAGTTTTCACTTCACCCTCGGCGAGCTAACAGCTCCAACTGTCCTTTGCTTTGGCGATGATAGGCAATAAAATCCGGCTTTCGCGAGAGGCTGGTGGGTGTCTCTTGAAGGTGGTGCCCGGCTGGTAGCCGGACGTATATACGTGTGGTACATGAATGCTAACTAAACTGAAGTTGAAGAGCATCAAAATACACTAATTATTGGAGCATGTGGATGGAAAATGGAGCAGGATATTTATTCTGTATATTAACTAATTCATGCTGGGCGGCCTCAAGTTAAACAGGCCATTCCTTGAAGACCTTCGAAACAACTGTGTAAGTGTTGAGAGAGACTTGTTTATAAAATTATAAACACTACAGCACCCTAGCTGCCAGCTATGCCTGAGACTTCTCTGCACCTCAGCCTGAGGCTTAATGCATTTCTGGTGCTTTGCAGCAGTCGTAAGATTTTCTTGTTGCTCAAATTTAATTTAATTTGTTTCCCTCGTCTTCATTGCTTGATTTTGCTCACGAGAAAGTGTCACTCATAGCCAATGAAGTGTCACTCATAATTACACTGAAATTATTAAAATATCACACATAGGAATCTGAAAACTTGGCAGCTATGGATGTATGCATCGTTTTCCATATTAACACAGTGTTGGGTTCTGTTGGTGCACTGCTGTCTTGTATGCTGTAGTGAGACGGTATATGTTGATACTGATCACGTTCTGTAGTTGTCTTACTGTGTTAGGATGTTACATTTGGTCTTCATACATGTTTTTATGGTCCGAGGCTGCGTTGCTGGCATGAAATTGCTGCAGTTTTGCAAGGTCATGGTTGTTGGTGTTGTTTCTCCTCTGCAGTGATGATGCCAAAAGAGTTGATGTGGGTGTGAGCAGTAGCGGTTGCTACCGACCAGGGGTGGTGGGCCGGTGGGAGCTGGGGGACAGAGGTAGGGAGGGGGGAAATAATTTTTAAAAAGGACTTACCTTTTCACCACCGACTCTCCTTTCTCCGTCTTCTTCTTTTCAGGGCAGGAAGCACACAGCCTCCCAGAATCCCCTGGCCAATCACAACGCTGCCCTAGCAGCGTTGTGATTGGTCTGAGCGCCGTGGTTCAGCGCTCAGACAGGGGCTGGCAGGCTGTGCCTGTTCTCCACGTGGAGAGCATGCAAAGTGCGCATGAGGCTTTGGCCGGCCAAGACCGCCGGAAAGCGCCATGCACACTTTAGGTGCTGCCACCACTCCTACCCCTGTGAAGAGCAGGGAGCCCAGCCCCGCCCGCCTGGCCTCAGCTGCAAGCTGAATGCCAAAAACAAAATGATAATAACGAACGTTATTACCATTTTATTTTTTGTATTCAACTTGCAGCTGAAGCAGTGGGACGACGCTCCTGCGCCTTAGCGGAGGAACCGCCACTGGGTGTGAGGTGGTGAAAATAAAGCCATGAAAAAGGAAAATTAAGGACTGAAAAAGAAAGGTGTGTGCAGATGACATTGGCTCATCTAGTAACCAAACACACCAGTTCGGTTAACTTGTTGGAGCTGGGAAAATGCGACTATGTTGTTTTAGTAAGGCTGAGAATGTTGAGATTGTGTTGTTGCTGTGATGTTGTCTCCTTATGTTAGATTTCATTGTAACCTCGAATGCAGAAGCAGTAGAGACTGTTAGCTACGTTGTTACTGTGCTTTTGTGTCTCTTGTGGTCTTTCATAGGGTTGTTAGCATTGATGTGAAGTTTTGTTGATGTGGGAGAGTTTCCTGTAATACGCTTTTAACATGAAATCATGCAGTGGGCATGCTGTTTACACCCCATTTTTTTTAATGGGATAGCCATCCTGTCCGAGACAGCACTGGAAACAAGACGAGGGGGAGGGACAGTAAAAGAAAACAATCACCCCCTCCTGCTGCTGTTTGTGTAGTGTTTTGCCATCTGTTTTCTCGGCTCTCAGCTGGAAGAGATGAGAGTGCCATTTCCACCTGGGAGTGATTTCAGGGCACCAGTGAGATCTGAAGAAGGGCCTTTCATGTGATTAAACGGAAGCATTAAAAGGGAGAGGCACCCCATGACGAGTGACACCCCCAGGCCTCCCGTTCCCAATCCTCTGATCGCATTCCTTTGGGCCCAAACATCTGTTTAAAATTCGGAACTCATTTTCATCTAGAACCCAGACCAGAGATCATCGACAAGGCCAACCCCACCCGCTGGAGGCCGAGAAGACTTCCCCGACCCCAGAGTGCGGGCTCCCGTGTGCACCCACCTTCATACCCCGTGGAAACGTGAATGAGGGGTGAGAAACCACTGCACTCCTGTAACATGGGCACCTTTCAATCAGTTGTAAAGTGCTTCGAGCCCCTGCAGAGGCGGGAATGACTCGAGAGAGAATTACTGACAGACATTTCAGATTATTCACATCCTGAAAATTGTCCGTCTCTGCATTTTTTTTTACTATATAAAAAGTGAGTATCCGGTGGCAGTTTTACACCTCGCAGGTATTTGCTGTCCCTCGTGGCTTGCTGGGCAGACTTGCCTGAGATTTATGTGCACCGCCCTCCAGCTCCATTGTCACCGCTGTACTTGTTCACTCTGGCTTTCCTGGGCTTTGAAGTTGAAGGCAAGTAAACATTTCTGAGAGATTGATGCAGCTTTGCTGAACGGGTGAGTCCACTACGAATGAGGCGCATGCACTACTTAAGGTCAAGTCCATCCAGGCACGCACCAGCCCAAGCCCGCCCCGCCCCCCCCTCCCCTCCCGTCAGGTGCCGTGGCCTGGGCTGAGTCTGCCAGGCAGTAATCCAGGTTCACCCAGGGTATTACACTGTCCGCCCTAAAGCCCTGGCGTTCACAGTAAACCCAGTGGCGGCTGGGGACATTTGAAAGTGGGGGGCGTAAAATTATTGCAGTACTGCACTGCGTCGAGCGAGCCCAAACAACCTAGGGGGGTCGGGGGGTTCTCCCCCGGAGAAAATTTTGAAAAAAAGAGTGGAGAAATGGTGCATTTTCAAGCAAATTTGAGGAAGTAGGAAGGTTAATAAAGCAATACGAATGAATTATTTATCATTTAAGAAGTTGCCAATATTTATGAGCTATAGAGGACAATCTTTGCGTATGCTGATGTTATCATTTGCCCATATTAACTTTTGAACACACTGATACACTTGTAATGGTTTTAACTATACAATTGTAATGGTTTTAACTATACAATACAATAAATACATTCATTGACTGTGCAGTGAAACGTACAAACAAAACAGGCATCACGCAGAGAGAATGTAGTGGTAAAACAGATATCATATAATTAACTTAATTTATAGTGCAGAGATAAAACAGTTCTTTGTATTTGCATAAACCCTAATTGACTAGCTGAATACAAAAAAATGATCCGGGACGCAAGCTTAATTAAGATCAGCAAAAATAAAATAAGGGGGCATAATTACCGCCTACAGCCCTAAAATGCACACTGGTAGCTTTTTTATTAATGTATCAAAAAGATCATAACGCTATTGCTGCCGCACCATGAAACATCACTATCCCATAGCTCTTCACTACAGACCCAAAAAAACTATTTATGGCAGTGATTTACAGTTAACCGTTGTTGCCACCAACACAACCTCATCGCTGCAACCTTCCAATACCCACCAATGAAACCCTTCAATACCTCAATGCCGCAGGACACCAATAGCCGATCCCTGCAGACCTTTAAAACTCTAATCACTGCAGTACCACTAATATACATCATAAATCCAGCCGCGAAGAGCTCACTGCTGCCGGCGTGCACGACACCTTAATACTTTGGCCCTCATTACATTATTCTTGCGGCCTCTGCTACTCCATCCCCGCAACTCCCCCCCACCCCCCAAAAACGACACTGGGGCCACCCCTGCAACAACTCTCGGCACATGCAGACACAACCACCCAGCTTGCGCAGCCCCCATCAACACTCAGCAGTCCGGTATCCACACCCAGTCCAGTACTCCCCCATACGGCGAGGGAAGGGAGGGTAGGAACAAAAAGTTATTTACTTAGGGAAGTGCCTCCAGCGTGGACCGGCAGCACCCGCCTACCGCTGTCTGCCTCACGAGACACATCACTGCAGGGCAGCACAGGCCCACCAGAGCCTGCGGAGCACCGTCTGCAGCCTGCCTGACACATTCACAATGCGCTATCTTTTCGTCCACGACGGAGGAGGGGTTATGGGTTTGGGGCTCACCCCCGTTGTACCTGAGCCGAGGCTGTCGTGGATCCTCAGAGGCCCGCGCAGACTGTAGAGCAGGCACAGCAGCACGCAGAACCAAATGGCCCACAAGTAGCTCCAGTACCAGGACATGCAGCCTTTCATGTGCTCGGGCAAGCCCGGGCCAGAATCAGCCATGTTCCCGCTGTTGCCTCCTCCTCCTGCCACTGCCGCCGCGGGGCCTCGGTGTATGCTGGGATGATTCACAGCTCCAAAAAGCGGGCTCTCCCTCTCCAGCTCCTGTTTGCTTTCAGGTTGGGTGCAGCTTCCCCTCATCATGGAAAGAGATCACAGCTCTCTGGCCACGCTCCCACCATTGCCTGGAACACCAAGAGACGCTTCATCTGCCCCTATTTTACATCGTCCCCTCAATCCATTCTAAAAGTTTTCAAAGTTCCGTCTCTTCCTCTAAGCTTTGTTACGTAAACTGGCTATTCATACATACAGGAAGGAACAGGCATGCTCCCTCCCCTCCTGTAAGCCAATCACAACGCTGCAATGGCAGCGTTGTGATTGGTGCGAAGTCCCGGACGGCGCCCAGCCGGGCACCTGTAGGGAGGCCATTTTCTCAATGTAGGCTGCATGCAGCCTACATAGAGAAAATGTAGAGTGCGCATGACTGCTTTGGTCGGCCCCAGGGCCGACCAAACAGTCAGGGCACTCAGAGTGGTGCAAGCCACTCCTCCCCGACCCGCCCACCCCCAACCAGGTATACCCCTGCCTTCTGCTTTCTCGCAGCGCGAGAAGCAGAAAATAAAATGGTATTTAAAATACCATTTTATTTTCTGCTTCTCGCACTGCAAGAAAGCCGTGGGGCGGCGACCCAACTCCCTAATGGAGCGGCCGCCCCTGAGTAAACCTCTGTGTTTATATTTTTTTTACCTTTCTATTTCTTTTAGCAGCCTCCCCTGCATGGCCCTTCAATTACTCAATCGCTGTATCTGCATATCAACAGCGACGAGACTGGCAATGCTAAAGGGTTTATAGGTGTGAAGTAAAGCCAGCCCTCCCCGTCCAGGAATGAACGACACGGTATCATGCACACGAAAAGGAATACACCCACATCACAACAGGCTTTTGCAGAGAATGTAGGGGAGAGGTATATTTAAAGTGGACATATGATAGATGTATACAGGGTTGCCACTTTTTCAGATACAAATGGGAACGAGTCTGGTACGTAAATAGCAATTTATGGAAAAATCCGCTGTAATTTTAATCACGACTCTGTTAACTTTTTTGCTCCCAACAATCTTATTTTATAATGCCACCAAAGTAAAATGACAGTAGGGTTTAAAATCAACACCGTACAGTGAGTGTTACAGAAAGTATGATAGTCCTGAAGAGTTCACAATACACACTCGGATTTATAGACATAAATAAAACGTCATCTGGAGCACAGTGAATGTGAAGCTAGCAATTATTGCATTGAACAACTGAGTATCAAAGTGGTCAAGTCAGATCATAAGAAATGTGTCTAACCAAACATTGAACAGCGAAGAGGAAGACTCCGATAGCTTTAATAACCATTTCGGAATTATGTATGTTGCTTGGAAATCATTTTGATGCAATATATGCAGGGCCACCGGAATTCTGCGGCAGGTGAGTGCAAAATTATGCCGCAGGGTTGAGTAAATTATGTGACAAGAAGGCAAATTATGCCGCATAAGGAGGCACATTTTGTGATATTACTTTATTAATTTGTCATTTTTACACTTAACAGTGTCTAAGCATTGGTTGCACCCATTAGTGCCAGTTTAACACCCAAATACAGAAATAAGCAACAGAAAGGTGACCAATCACCATTTGCAAAGGGACTTCCACTGCACCGCAACACGTGTTGCTGAGTTTTTAGTAACTTTTGAAACGTCTGAGGTAAAAATTTCTTTTTGTTAACATTTGCAGGTTATGGGACAGATGATAGATTGTGTCAAATAAGGCAAATCTACAACTCTGCAAAAAACGCCACAGCCACACAGTTGCATAATTCCAGTGGCCCTGGATGTATGGTTGTATTAACTGCTTAAACCTTGTATTTCACACAGGAATAACAATGAGCTTTTGTTCAGTTCCAAGAGTTTTTTTTTACCAGCCTTTACTTAAAAATATCTGCCATTTTGGTAACAGACTGGCCAGGTGGCAACCCCTATGGGAAGTTACAGCATGGAGGGAAAAATGGATGCAAGTGGGGCAGAGCCCCTGAGAGTGGCTGTAGGAGTGAGGGAGGGGGCAGAGCGAAAGGTGAGTGTATGAGGGAAGGAATCAGCGAGAAAAAGTAATGGGCAGCAAGAAAGAGGAAGGGAAGGCATACGTGGAAGACTGGCAGAACCAGTGAGAGAAGGAAAGAAGCTAGGGAAAGCTGCCAGTTGAAGATTAGGGCATGGAGGTAAGGGGTGAACTGCAACTGCGGACATTACTGACATATTGAACCTATATTGCTCACTATACAGTATACTCATGCAGCACTGGTAGCAAAGATCAACTCTCTTGTGCTTGATATAGGGTTAACTCAGATCAGAAGAAACTGGCAGTTTTAGTATCAGAAGCCAAATAAAAACTGACTAGATCCGAGTCCTCAGGAAGCACTTTGAGAACGTGCAAGACAGAATCTCATTCCTTGAATACTAGGCCGATGATGCAGAAGGAAAAGCTATGAGGACCAACGTTCAGATTGGGGGCCTCACCGAATGAACTAAGCGCTTTAGCACTGCACGTTTCTTGGAAGGGAGACCAAGGACAACACTTGCAACCTATTGCCTGACCAAGTTCTTCTCAGTTGAACAGGCACACAGGACCATATTATCACTACTGCTGTCTGGAGGGCAAGCCAGGCCTATAATCTGTAAGGTGTTATACTACAGCCAAAGAGGCATAATCCTGCAGTGTGCTAGGTGAGATGACCCCAGCACTGTCAGAAAGGGGGTAGGCAGCGCAATTTTCTCCAGGTTCTGCTCCTTGAAGAGGCCCTGCAGTGTGCTATGGGTAACACTGTCGGCAAGATGTGCAGCATTTTTCACAGGGTGAATGGGTAACTATAATCATAGTTGTGCTATGAAATAGACCATGCCTATGTTGTGAAAAAAACCTCGATTCCAGTTAACAGTGTGGTAGGCAAGCATGCCTAGGCAGGTGTTTTGAGCCTCCTATATAATGCCTTTTGTTGTTATAGATCGAGCATTATTATGGTACATTAAACAATATACAACAAAGGTTTTTGCACAATTTGCATCCTAAACAATTATTTCAAGGTGCTCTCAAATATAATGATCATGAAAAATGAGTCACAGTGAAGAAAAGTAATTGCCCAGGGTCACACCGTTTAGTCATTCTAGATAGCCAGGTTCTTTGGGTCACGGCACCACAAAAGCTCCAGACTGACCTGGATGGCCCATTTCACAATTGATGATGCAAAAGTACTGATTTTTCCTGATTACATTCCAATGGTGCAACAACAGAAGTTAAGAAGCAACTCCCTAAATTATACCTCAGGTGCATGTTATCATTCCAAGCGGACCTGAAAGTCTTGTACAATGGGAAATCTCACATCTCCAATGATACATCAGCAGTATGCAGGGCACAAGTCCTAAAAAAAGAAGTGGGGGGACTGACCAAGTTAGGCAGTATGCAAGTGACATCATGACTCGTGCCATCAAAACACATGACGTCACGACGCATGACATTACACGTGGCATCACAGGAAGTGACCTCACTGGAAGTGATGCTCCGATATGTGTATGTTATAACATATGCCAACTGAAAATGCAATAAAATATGTTTTTTTTAAAAAGTTGTCTCCTGCAAAGCATATCATGCAACATGCAGATCACATATTTTTATTTTATGTAGATAGTTAAGTGGTTTACTGCTTTGAACACAGAGATCCTTTTGTTACTTGCAGTTAATAAACTGTAATCCTTCCAGTAGACCACAGTGAGCTATGAATGGTATTTGACTCCTACACCTTGTAACCCTGACTGTCTCATGTAACACATCTTGTACATTAATTTACACACTTACATGATTTATTTGGAATGGATAACGTGTATGTAATTTAAAGCGCTCTAACACTCTGCATTGGGATGAGTAGCGCTATAAAAGAAATAACATAGTGCTATTTAAATAGTTATTTGTGTAAATACAGAGACAGACCAACCCATCTGACATTCTTACAGTGCATGCACTTATATACAACAAAGTAAAAAGCATGCATCTCCTAAGTACCTGTGAAGAGATAACAAGCTGTGTGCTTTTGTTTCCTCACCGGTGCAGTTGCGAGGTTCCAGGCGGCCTCCAGTCCCATACTCAATCAAAAGGAGGCCTGATGGCCCCTTTATCGTTGCCCAGCTGGAGGTGACAAAAAAGCCCCCTCGCTGCCTGCACGTTGCTGCTGGAATCGAAAGCAGACAACGTGCAGGAGCTGATGAACGTGTCCCGGTGTTTCAAAATTACACTGGGACAAGTTCAACATATTTCTATGGGGCCCACCATTTTCACAGGGTGGACAGTCCACCCTGTGAAAATAGTGGGTGGACGCCGTTTACCCGTGTGTACCCCCGACTCGTGCCCTGGCAGTATGGAAATAGGCTGAAGCTCTGACAAACTCTGGGAGCCCTATCTATTGGTCATCCCAGAACAGACTGAAATTTAGACTGCAACAAAGGAGAAAAACACAAAAGGTTGACAGACCATCTGCTACTCTGCACAAGCTGAGAGGGTTGCCACAGCTGTGGAGGCACTCCATGAATCACTGGGCTTCATTGTCACCAGTGGCTTAGGAGACAGCACATTGGTGATTAATAGCAACACAGATGACCCGGAAACTCACTTGAATATGAGACTCATGGCTGAAGCTCAGAACGTATGCAAAATAATAAGCCAACTGGCTGCTATTAGTTAACCTGGGCTGGAGTGTACAATATCATACATTCACCCTAGTACAGAGATCTGGGCCTAAATCCATTGTTTTTTGGATTGTGAATGTATGACATTGTTCATCATTCTGTCCATCAATTGTTCTTTTTGCATTTGTCACCCCGAGTGGGACGGGTATGGCCAGACGTTCGGGCTGGACTGTTCCCATGGGGAACAGGGTCAAGACTGATTTGCATATGGCTGGGTCTAAACTGGAATGGCATGGGGAGCAAAAAAACGATGGATTTAGGCCCAGATCTCTGTACTGGGGTGAATGTATGACATTGTTCAGCATTCTGTCCATCAATTGTTCTTTTTGCATTCGTCACCCCGAGTGGGACGGATATGCCCACACGTGCTTTCCATGCCACTGGAGTCAAGCTAGCCTGGCTGATGAGGGGTGAAACCCCGAAACTGGTCCTAGGATGCTTGTTTCCAGTCCAGGGAGGACCTGGCCTTGCAGTTCGGGCTGGACTGTTCCCATGGGGAACAGGGTCAAGACTGATTTGCATATGGCTGGTTCTAAACTGGAATGGCGTGCAAAAAAACAATGGATTTAACCCAGATCTGTGACTGGGGGTGAATGTTCGATTGATTGCTTGTCTGCCTCCTGGGTGGTATAGACGCTCTCTCCGCTCCCCCGGTCCGCCACGGCACTGCCGATTGAGCGGAGGGAAGCGGATACTCCTGACCTGCCTGACTTCCGGCAGAAGTGGGTCACAGGTCAATTTGCACCGGCCGGCTACTTAAGACACATGCCGGGCTGGGCGTGCGCAGCGGGCACGCCGCTGGCGCGCCAAGGGCAAGCCCGTTTGCACCCGTCCGCGTCCGGCCGGGGCCAGGGGCCACAACCCCTGCCCCTTCCTCTAAAAATGTATTTCAATATAATGCTGAACAGCTGAGGCAATTAAACACAGCCCCTATGACACATTGTGCCCATTCCATTATTCCAGGCAGTCTGGTCCCCGGCTGTATGCCCTGTCCCTTTAGACTATCACCGCTTATTCAAACTTCGCGGCCCCTTCCAAAATCATACAAAATGTTCCTGCTGAACTGTAGATCGCTGCCCAAGCATGCGGTAGAGATTTTTATCCTGCTAAAGGAAGAATGACCAGAAGTCTTATTTCTGACTGAAACTTGGCTCAACTCAGGATCGGATCCTGACATCGTTCAAGCCCTCCCCCCCGGTTACCTAATCCAGAGAATAGATCGGAGTCTCGGCAAAGGCGGCGGGATTGCCATCATTTACAAAAACCACCTTAGCTGCCGCATTTCTGGTAGTCCTTTACCAGATTGCGAGAACCTCCTATTTACAATAGGCTTTGTTTGTCAGGCATCCTAATCTACCGCCCCCCTGGCTCATTGGGTCAATTTTGTAAAATGTTACCTGAGACGGCCGCTAACCTCGCCAGTACCCCCGCTAATTTTACTTTGCTAGGTGATTTTAATCTGCATTTTGATGACCCATCACATGTGGGTGCGGCAGAGATTATTAAAGATCTCACCACGTATCAGCTTAAACAAAAGGTCACTAATGTAACCCATGCGAGGGGTCACCTCTTAGATCCCATTTTCTCCAATCTAGAGGAATTAATTGGAATGCCACCTATCCCTATACCCTGGTCTGATCATTTCTTGATCCCTTTTTCCTGGACCCCCACCTGTGTCACCCCCTCATCCAGGCCAATAAGAACCTTTTCACGGCCCTGGCCCAAACTCCCCTCAGAAAAGTGGATATTGGAGCTTGAAAACACTAAGCCGTCCACTGACATTGATCCAATTGTTGCCAATGAAAGATTCAACAATTGGATCGAGAGCACTTTAGATCATGTTCTCCCGAAGAAACTTTCCCAATTGAAAGTAGGGTCTAACAGAACACCTTGGTATTCCCCCAAACTCCGGGCGCTAAAACAGATTTGCAAGAAACTTGAAAGAGCCTGGAGAAAGGATTTCTCTTTAAACAAGAAATCGGAATACAGGGAAGCCATAAGATCATATAAAGCTGAAATCAAATTGGCCCAGGCCTCATATTATGAGGAAAGAATTTCCCTGGCAGCCAACTCCCCCGTGAAACTTTTCGCATAGCGAAAAAATTACTTAAAGCCCCCTCACCCCCAGATAGGCCTGATGCCACTGGCCGACGTTGTAATGAACTCGCAGATTACTTTCATAATAAGATCCAAACAATCTACTCGTCATTCTCCCCTGTGGACAGCCTAAACAATTTCCACCCAGAGGATACAGGTCTGCGTAGCAGAGACCACTCCCTGGAGGCATTTCCCCTGATGGATTGTGAATCATTCCAAACCATCTCGGCACTCGTAAAGAGCAGGTCGCCTAGAGACCGAGCTCCACCTAATATCCTGAAACAAGTGTCCGAAATAGTTTTCCCGATCATCCTTGACTTGATCAATGCCTCTCTCTCCTCTGGAGTGGTCCCACCCCTGTGGAAAAGAGCGATGGTGAAGCCTCTTTTGAAAAAACCTAGTTTGGATCCAGATCTACTGAGTAATTTCCGCCCTATCTCGCTCCTCCCAGGGATTAGTAAAATAGCAGAGAAACATGTCAACACAGAACTTTCGACATACCTGCAATCCCACAACCTCCTCCATCCCTCCCAAACTGGCTTTCGCCCGCGTCAAGGAACAGAAACTGCGCTGTTGGCAGTTGTCGAAGAATCTAAAAAGATTCTTGACACCGGAGGTTCAACAGCGATTATCCTCCTGGACCTCAGCGCAGCATTTGACACGATCAACCACCAAATTTTGATCCATCGACTCAGAAGTTTGGGGGTGACCGGAGTAGCCCTAACATGGCTGCAATCATTTTTGGAAGAGAGATCCTTCCAGGTTTTCGCGGGTGATGTCACCTCAAAACCTCTGCCTCTCCATTGCGGAGTCCCTCAGAGATTGTCCCTTAGCCCGTCCCTTTTTAATGTTTATATGACTCCGCTTGCAGAGATCGTGCTCCCATTTGGGGTTCATATAGTGACTTACGCTGACGACACCCAATTGGTCGTAGCTCTGAACCACTCTGATAATGCCTCTATTGGCCTCTGTCTAGAAGAGGTAGTTAAATGTGTGAATCATTCATACTTAAAACTAAATGGTGACAAGACCGAGTTGATGCTCCTTGGTAATCCTTCCCTCTTCAAGGCAGATGTTATATGGCCAGCTTGCATGGGCCCCGTCCCTGTCCCTAAGACCCAGATGAAGAGTCTGGGTATCTGGCTGGATCAAGACCTCAGCTTTATGGTCCAGGCACGGAAGGTTGCGGCTTCCTGCTATGGCATCCTCAGGATGCTCCGTAAAGTGCTTCCACTCCTCCCCTTCCAGGCAAGAAAGCTTATGGTACAGGCACTTATTCTTTCCCGCCTGGACTACGGGAATGCCCTTTACCTTGGAGCTCCAGCCTCAACCTTCACAAAACTCCAAACGGTGCAGAACTGCGCTGCGAGGATTCTTGTGGGGATCTCGAACCGGCAATCAGCAAAGCCCGCCTTGAAGTCCCTTCACTGGCTCCCTGTTCAGGAGAGAGTCAACTTTAAGGCCATGTGCATTGCCCACAAGATGTTAACAGGGAATGGTCCTGCGATCAACCACTCCATGGTCCAGCCTTATGCGGCGAATAGACGGCTGCGCTCAGACGATCTATACCTAGCCGCTGTTCCCAGGATTAAGAGAGCCAGAAGTGGCAGTCGCCTATTCGCTTACAATGCCGCTAAGCTGTGGAATACCCTCCCCTTCCGCCTACGGAGGGAACCCAGCCATCTAGCCTTTCGGAAATTACTGAAGACTTGGCTTTTCCCTTAAGTGTGCTGCGATGTCCTTCTCTGTTATTGCCATAGCGCTGGGATGCCCCTGGGTAGCTACGCGCTTAACAAATGCTGTTTCATTCATTTCATTCATTCATTATCTGTTCTTTTTATATTAAGTACATGGACTTAACACTCGTCATTACGAGTTCCCCAGCTCCATGATGGCTTCACTTAATTATGGGTTGTTTGGTCCCAAACATCTCAGCATAATAAACCTGCACTGATTCCAGTGTCATATTTATAAAAAATTGCATACAGAGGACCCCTTAGACTGAGTCCCCTGAATTCTACCAACCCTTAGTGTGGTCACCGACTGGCTTAAGCCAGCCTGCTACCACCAGACAATGTTCTGACCTCATGGGGAGAGTGCCTGCGCAATCTGAGTTCGAGAAACACGCCTCTCCTAGGTGGAGGTGTTCTACCTCCCCCTGGTCAGGAAAAGCCATCTGTGGTGGGGAGATTCCAAAGGCCTTTCTGCCTTAGTAATGCGACCCCAGCCTCTCCTGTTAAAAGTAGCAGGCCCCCTTCATGTCCTCACCCCCTTTTTGGTGGGAGGACAGGCGAGAAAACTTAGAAAGAATAGGAGGTGTGCCCCCCTTTTCAAACTCCACCCCTCAGGTGCTGGAAGCGAGGTGAAGTACACTTTTCAGTCCCCACCTTCTTGAAGCTGGTGGGACTTATCCAATCAGGGCTAGGACTATGTCCCTCTCCCACATGAGGTGGGCATAATAGAGGGTGTAGACCCTCAGGTAATGGGCCTACTGGCCAATACCTGTCACTCCTTCGTAACACCCCATAATCTAGTATTTAGGTGGCATCCCCAGACCGTGGACTTCAGTTCCTGAGGACCTAAGAAACCCTCGACGATCCTGCACCAAAAGACGACTCGTCCTGCAGCCCAGTGACCTCCAAAACCTTGGGCGGACTGCCTGCCTTCGACAAAGACCAAGATCTCCTGAGTGTAGGAGAGTAGGATCTGCTTCTTATAGTTACCCCCACTTTTTGCTGATGTTTCACTGTTTTTCGACTTAGCCAGACTGAGGCCCTGCTAATCAGGACCCCAGTCTATCTGCTTTCTACTCTAAATTGATTGCATATACTTTAGGTACACTCCAGATTGGATTCTGGGGTACCCTTATAAGTCCCTAATATATGGTATACTATGTACCCAGGGCATAGGTACCCCAGAGGCCTCCCAGGGGTTGCAGCATGTATTATGCCACCCCTGAGAGGCCACCCAAAATGACACAACAGGTCTGCTACAGCAACCTGTGTAAGGTGGTGTATCCACCCCTTACTGAGATATAGGTTCCCTATATCTCTCCATATCACTGCACGTGTAAACCTATCAGTCACCCCTATGGCAGGCCTTAACAATCCTGAAGGCAGGGTGCTGGGTTTCATGTGAGAGGGTGCCCATGCATGAGCAGAGCCCCTCTGCAGCTTTCGGAATCTTCATTCCGGGGTTGTTTGTGATGCAGCCAACCATATACTCTTAAGTGCATTATAACCTCGCGGTAAATGCTAACTTGAGAATGGCTGCACGGAAACATGTCGTGTGTGGTGTAAAACACCTTGGAATCATACCTCCACCCCAGTAACTGGGGTGGGAGGTATGATTCCACCCTACTAGAGGGAGAAACATGGCACCACCGGTACACCCGGTACCAGCTTAACAGAACCCTGGCATCACAAAATGGATGCTGCAGCCACAGACACGAGTCTGCCCTCCTGCTGCTGGACGAAACTCCGGCAGGGGAGGCCTGGACAATAGGTTTCCTGTCACAGGGAGGTGTGACCACCTCCCAGACAGGCTTCAGTGTATTGGGGCTGGGTGGGTGCACTCCAAGAGTGCTTTGAAGTCTGCACTGGGGGCACATTTGGTGTCCCTGTGCATAGTCCAGCTCAAACCGGTTGCAGGGGCATTCAGCCCCTGCTCTGGCGCGAAACTGGACAAAGGAAATGGGTGTAGCCACCCCTCTTTCCTGACCCTCCCATAGGTGGGTCCCCAGAGTTTGTCCCACCCCTTCCTTGGGTATAAAGTAGGAACCCCTGACTACAGGACTTTAGATTACACCTGGACTAAACTCTGACACAGAAACCAAGTACTTCGACGATCTGCACTACGCTGGATGACTGAAGAATCTCCCTTGGAGTAAAGGAGTTACTCCCCTGCAAGGCAGGCACCTTTAACGCAACTGACCAGTTGGCATCTCCGCAGCTCCGACGAACTCCGAAGAATATTGCCACACAGGAGGTGGGTTCCCAAGGTCTCTGAGGTCGATCTGTGCCCACAGCAAGTCTGAGACTCGTATCCCTCGTGGAGACCGTGCAACCCGAACCCCTGGACACCGCGACCATTTGCAGAAGCATCAGCTTTCCGGCAACCTCTGAGGCTGAGCTTTGGGTTACTTGTAGCCCTGACCCCGAGCAGTAATCACACCAAAGATTGCCAGCCTACACTCCACGAGTGTTCTGTGGGCCGCCATTTTGTGATTCCTCTTGAGGTCCCTTCGCGATCCCTGGTCCGTTGACCTGTGGGTCCCCAAGAAGGCAACTCTAACTTTAATTGGGCTTCTCTGGTTGCTCCAGACGTGCCCTGACTCTCCATCACTTGGGGAGTCCCTAGGACCTTGCTGGTCCTCACAGAAGCATCTTTTCTCTTCCTGCGTGGGTTGCTGTTGCCAAGGCTTGTTGTGTTCAATCCGAGCACCAACACCCCAGCACTCGACATCCTTCGTGGGACAGCTCGAATCCGGCTCCTGGTCTTCCTCGACATTTCCTGGACCCCGTGGCTGCAGAGTCAAGCTTCACCTCTTCGCACCTGAAGCACCCGACATCGGTGGGCATTCGATTGCTCCGCTCCTGGTCACTGGCTAGTGACCCAGACTCTGTCCCCTCTGCTTTCAGGTTCTTCACATCTTCGATCCAGGCTTGGATCATCCCCAACACTTTTCTTCTTCACGGCAGCAGCACTTTGCAGCAGATCGCCATTGAAATCAACGACGATTCCTGACACCCTTTGACACCTATGCACCCGGCTTCCCTGGGTGAGGTAACTCGAGTACTACGGTGCTCCCGTGGTTGTTGGCCCTAGAACCCCTTCAGTCTAAAGGCGTTTGCTGAAAGTCCTCTCCTAAGTGTCCTTTATCTTTAAAATTCCAACCGCGACTTTCCTCATAGAATCCTACGGCGCTCGCGGCTGTGTTCTCACACTGCACACGTCCCCCGTGGATCTCCTGTGTCACTACCTTGGGTGGTTCCTCGGGGTCCCAGCGATTCTACGTGCTCTAGGCACTGTGTCTAGTCAAGTCGTGGTTCTTATACCACTTTCTTAATATATGGTTTGGTCCCCCCCTGGGGCCCAGTGTATATTGTGCTATTTACTGTCGTTTTAATACTGTGATATTGTGTATCTTGGACTCTAATCTCCTAAAGAGATTAGTAGTGAGTGTTTAGAAATAAATACAAATATTTTATATATATACCTGGTGTGGTTCTCCTTTCATTTGGTCATTCAAGAGGTTATAATCTGGTAAACCAAGCTACTTTACACTCCTTCAAGACTTAGCCTGAAGGCTGCTCTCCATAGCTACCACTAGGATAGCTTTCAATAAAGGTTGTCTTTAAACCTATCATCAATAAGTTTCGTTTGGACTGGTGCAAGGTGCCCAGTATAACTAGTGGACAGCATATGCCAGGCCAACTTCTCACATTGGTGTGCAGTGGTTGGATTCAAGCTTGCTATTGCTTTACCAGATAATCTCTTTGAGTGACTAACTGAAAACCACTATAGGTACATAGGTACATATAAATCAAGTTTAGAATACAGTAAGTTCTACTGAACTTAGAGTTGTGTGTCAAGGGCTTAGCACACCCTTTCTACAACTCCAGAGAGTTTAGTAGGCCCCACTAGAGTAGGTAGGTGCATACACCACACCACACTAGTCCTGTCTTCAAGAGCAGAAACCAGTGGGTCTCTCCCAACTAAGTATGACCAGGTTTCATACCAAGAATTGAGGACTATGTGTGCCTCTAGGAAATTGAAGACAGGGAAAAGCCCATCCACCCAACATCTCATAAAGTTGTTGCTTGAAGATGACCTCAGAAAGACCCCAGGGTCTGATGAGGTTGGAAAAGGGGTTGGGGCAGCTGAAGAGGAAAGGCCAGGTAGTGAACGCTACTATAACCCAGACTCTGATGCTGGCCAGGGGGATCAAAATGATTCCAACCTGGAAAATCCAATTCTTCCTGAAGGTGAGGAAGGAGACCCCAGTGGGGCTCTCTTTACCCCATCTGGAAGGGTTAATAGTCTACCCAGAAGATCAAGATCTCCTTCTCAGAAATCTAATCATTCTGGTACTTCTATAGGGTCCTCTGCTTCTCATAAAAGGGCATCCTCTTATGAGAAGAAATGCCAACTGCTTGAGTTTGAGAGAGCTAAGCTCAGAATCAAGAGAGAGCAATTGGCCTTAGACAGGGAATCCCTGGAGCTTTAGAGAGCTTCTCAGAAGTTAGGGCTAGAGCCCCATGGTGGCAGCAACAGTGTCCCTAGAGGTAGAGATCATCCTCATGACCATAGGAACCTGAACAAGATTGTCCCTCCCTACCAGAGTGGGGATGACATCCACAAATGGATAACTGCACTTGAGAGGGCCTGTAAGGTACAGAGGGTCCCTCAGGAGCAGTGGGCAGCAATCTTGTGGCTCTCCTTTGCAGACAAAGGTAGATACAAGCTCCTCACTGTAAGAGAAGAGGATGCTGACAATTACAAAGTCCTGAAGAGTGCTCTGATTGAAGGGTTTGGCCTAACCACTGAACAATACAGGTTAAAGTTCAGAGATACCCAAAAGGCACAGACTCGGGACTGGGTTGACTTTGTTGATTGTGCTACTAAGGCTCTGGAAGGCTGGTTACTTGGCAGTAAGGTGTGTGATTTCAAAGGATTGTATAATTTAATCATGAGAGAGCAGATCCTTAATAACTGTCAAAATCAACTGTTGCATCAGAACCTGGTGGACTCTGATCTGACCTCTCCCCAAGAATTGGGTCAGAAGGCAGACAAGTGGGTCAGAACCAGGGTGAGGCAGACGGTTCAAAACCAAGGTGGTGACTCCAAGAAGCAAGATTCTAAAAGCTCTGATAAGGGTGGGGAGAAGGGTAAAGACCAGAAGCCTTCTCAATGGCCCCAAAAATCTGCATCTGGTGGGGAGTCCCAATCTAACAAAGGAAAAGGCCAAAAGAAACCATGGTGTAAAATCTGTAAACAGAAAACCCATTGGACTAGTGATTGTACCAAGACCAAAGACTCAACTCCAGCCACCATTGCCCCTAAGGCAACTGTTCCCCCTAGTTCAGCTCCAAGTGGTGGTGTTCCAAATAAGGGTGTAGTAGGGTTAACCCTGGGATCTGAGATGGACTCTGGCCTAGTCAGAGTTCCAACTCAGGCTATGTTGGTCTGTGATGGAGGCATGGATATGGCCTCCTATTTGTAAGCCCCAGTAATCTGGGCAAATACAGACAACAGCCTATAATTAATGGAAAAGATGCTTTGGCATTCAGGGACACAGGAGCAAGTGTCACAATGGTGACAAAAGATCTTGTAGCCCCTGAGCATATCATACATGGTGAAATGTACCAAGTGACCAATGCTAGCAATGTCAGGACAGACCATTCCCTGGCAGTTGTTAATTTCTCCTGGGGAGGGGTAACTGGCCCTAAGAAGGTTGTGGTAAGTGCAGACCTCCCTGTTGAATGCTTGCTTGGAAATGATTTGGAAAGTTCAGCTTGGGCTGAAGTTGAGCTCAGGACCCATGCAGAAATGTTGGGCATCCCTGCAGATGTGTTTGCTATGACCAGGTCACAGGCAAAAATGTCTAAAACTGAACAGGCCCTGGATCCTGGAAGAATGGACCAGGTGCCTCCCAAGAGGAGGAGCAGTAGGGTTAAGGCAGTGTCTTCCCCCTGCCTCAGAATGCAGATCAGTCTCTTGAGGGAGATGATCTCAGTCCTGAAGAAGGAACTGTCCCAGAGGAGCTTGAACCTGATCAGGTTGAGTTCTTGGGGACAGGGGGCCCTTCCAGGGCAGATCTGAGCCAGGAGCAGCTGAACTGCACCTCTCTTGAACCCCTCAGACAGCAAGCTGCTGCTGAGGCTGCTGGGAGTGCTAGTGGTTCCCATAGGATCTATTGGGATGATGGACTCCTTTACTCAGAGTGTAGAGACCCCAAGCCTGGAGCCACCAGGAGGTTGGTTATACCTCTGAAGTTTAGGAGCTTCCTATTGACCCTAGCACATGATATCCCATTAGCAGGTCACCTAGGCCAAAACAAGACTTGGGACAGAATTGTCCCTCACTTTCATTGGCCTCATATGTCTGAAGACACCAAGGAGTTTTGTCGCTCCTGTGTCACCTGTCAAGCCAGTGGTAAGGCAGGTAGCACTACAAAGGCCCCCTGATACCACTACCTGTGGTGGGGGTTCCCTTTGAGAGGGTAGGGATTGACATTGTTGGTCCCCTAGATCCTCAAACAGCATCTGGGCACAGATTTATCCTGGTGGTGGTGGACCATGCCACTAGGTACCCAGAAGCAATTCCCCTCAGGACCACCACAGCTCCTGTGGTGGCAAGGGCCCTCCTGGGAATCTTTTCCAGGGTGGGTTTTCCTAAGGAGGTAGTATCAGACAGATTTGCAAACTTCATGTCTAGTTACTTGACTGCTATGTGGAAGGAGTGTGGAGTAAATTATAAATTTACCACCCCTTATCACCCACAATGCAATGGTTTAGTTGAAAGGTTCAACAAAACCTTGAAGGGCATGATTAAAGGTCTGCCAGAAAAGCTTAGGCGCAGATGGGACATACTTTTGCCCTGCTTTCTCTTTGCCTACAGAGAGGTTCCACAGAAGGGGGTTGATTACAGCCCATTTGAGCTTCTGTTTGGACATCCAGTTAGGGGTCCATTGTGTCTAGTGAAGGAGGGAAGGGAGTTACCTCTCAAACCCCTAAACAGGATATTGTGGACTATGTACTTGGTCTCCGCTCCCGGATGGCTGAGTACATGAAGAAGGCAACTAAAAACCTTGAGGCTAGCCAGGAATTGCAAAAGGCCTGGCATGACCAAAAGGCTGTGCTGACTGTTTATCAGCCAGGACAGAAAGTATGGGTGTTGGAACCTGTGGCCCCAGCAGCCCTCCAAGACAAGTGGAGTGGCCCCCATACAATTGTTGAACAGAAGGGAGAGGTTACCTATCTGGTGGACCTTAGAACTCCCAGGAGCCCCCGCAGGGTGCTCCATGTCAAGAGACTGAAACCATATGTTGACAGGGCAGACATGGGCTTGCTCAGGGCTACTGATGAGGGACAGGAGGAAGAGAGTGATCCACTCCCTGACCTGCTCTCACAGAACCCTGATGATGGATCAGTAGATGGTGTAGCCTTGGCAGGCAGCCTCACTGACCAGCAGCAAACTGATTGCAGAAAAGTTCTCAATCAGTTCAGACATATGTTCTCTCTGACTCCAAGTCAGACTACCTGGTGCACTCATGAAGTGGACACTGGGGACAGTCTGCCTATTAAAAATAAGATTTACAGGCAACCTGAGCATGTCAGGGACTGCATCAGGACTGAAGTCCAGAAGATGTTGGATTTGGGTGTGATTGAACCCCCAGATAGCCCTTGGGCTAGTCCAGTAGTCTTAGTGCCTAAACCTCACACCCAGGGTGGTAAGAGAGAGATGAGGTTTTGTGTAGACTACAGAGGTCTCAATGCAGTCACTAGGACTGATGCTCATCCAATCCCTAGGGCAGATGAGCTTATAGACACTTTGGCCTCAGCCAAGTTTCTTAGCACATTTGACCTGACAGCTGGCTACTGGCAAATCAGATTAGCAGAGGATGCAAAAACCAAAACAGCATTTTCTACCCCTAGTGGGCACTACCAATTTGTGGTGATGCCCTTTGGTTTGAAAAATGCACCTGCCACTTTTCAAAGGTTGGTGAACAAAGTCCTTACAGGTCTGGAAGCCTATAGTGCAGCATATCTAGATGATATTGCTGTCTTTAGCTCCACCTGGGAGGATCACCTGGTCCACCTGCGAAATGTTTTGGAGGCCCTGAAGAAAGCAGGCCTAACTATCAAGGCCACCAAGTGCCAGATAGGGCAGAGTCAGGTTGTGTACCTGGGCCACCTTGTGGGTGGAGGCCAGGTTCAACCATTGCAGAGCAAAATCCAGACCATCATGGACTGGGTTGCTCCAACCACCCAGACTCAGGTCAGAGCTTTCTTGGGCCTGACTGGGTACTATAGAAGATTTGTATCAGTGTGGGGTTTTTAGTATTGACAGGAATAATGGCGCTCAAGCTAATTCGCGCTGAGTTTATGTTATACTAGGAGTGTGAACGGTGCAAACCAGGTCAGGGGATATGCCCTAAAACCCCCGTGATGGTATGGATAGAAATCCACACAAATGAAGTAGGTACAGTCCCGGGCACACGTAACGAGGATATAATATCAGGAGAAATGTCTCATACTGCAGAAATGTAGAGGGTCTACACCAGAATGATAATCATAGGTGTTTAATATAGTAACAGAGCATAAGCAACCAGCCAAAACAAAAGCAACCAGCCGACACGTGTTTCGTCACAAAGGGTAGTAACCCGTGACTCTTCAGGGGCTGAAAGGCGGTGCCAACAAGGTGGATTCAAGTGACCGTTCAAGAATCCAAAACGGCAATGAGGAGCAGTGCGAACCACGGTAGGTGGACTACTGCCAAATGTAAGGAAAGGAAGACGGATATCGCTGGGCGGCGGATAAGCCAATGAGGATTATTGACCTTCAGAAAAGTCGATGCAGTCTGTGGCGACGAGATTAACCAAGTGCTAAGTAGCACAGGGGGGAATATAGAATTAGGCGTGCCAGGTCAGTAGTCCAGGTCGACAACGGCGGATGCGCCGGAGTACAGGAAACTGGGAGAAGTGTTGTTCAGGAAGGAAAATGGTTCCGGAAGATGGCCGGTTGCTTATGCTCTGTTACTATATTAAACACCTATGATTATCATTCTGGTGTAGACCCTCTACATTTCTGCAGTATGAGACATTTCTCCTGATATTATATCCTCGTTACGTGTGCCTGGGACTGTACCTACTATAGAAGATTTGTCAAAGGTTATGGATCCATAGTTACCCCTTTGAATGACTTAACTTCTAAAAGAATGCTAAAGAAAGTTCAGTGGACCGTTAGCTGTCAAAAGGCATTTGATGACCTGAAGCAGGCCATGTGCACTGCTCCCATTCTGCAGAGTCCTGATTACTCCAAGCAATTCATTGTCCAAACAGATACATCTGAGTTGGGGGTAGGGGCTGTGTTATCACAATTGAATGATGAAGGTCAGGATCAGCCAGTAGCTTTTATTAGCAGAAGGTTGACCCCCAGAGAGAAATGTTGGTCAGCCATTGAGAGGGAGGCCTTTGCTGTGGTTTGGGCCTTGAAGAAGCTGAGGCCATACTTGTTTGGCACTCACTTCATTGTTCAGACAGACCACAAGCCCCTCTTATGGCTAAAACAGATGAAGGGTGAAAACTCCAAACTTTTGAGGTGGTCCATTTCCCCACAGGGGATGGACTATACAGTGGAACATAGACCTGGGAGTAACCCTGCCAATGCAGATGGACTCTCCAGATATTTCCACTTAGAACATGAAGACTCAACTGGTCAAGGTTAGTTTAATGTCCTGACGTTTTGGGGGGTTGTGTAGGAGAGTAGGATCTGCTTCTTATAGTTACCCCCACTTTTTGCTGATGTTTCACTGTTTTTCGACTTAGCCAGACTGAGGCCCTGCTAATCAGGACCCCAGTCTATCTGCTTTCTACTCTAAATTGATTGCATGTTCTTTAGGTACACTCCAGATTGGATTCTGGGGTACCCTTATAAGTCCCTAGTATATGGTATACTATGTATCCAGGGCATAGGTACCCCAGAGGCCTCCCAGGGGCTGCAGCATGTATTATGCCACCCCTGAGAGGCCACCCAAAATGACACAACAGGTCTGCTACAGCAACCTGTGTAAGGTGGTGTATCCACCCCTTACTGAGATATAGGTTCCCTATATCTCTCCATATCACTGCACGTGTAAACCTATCAGTCACCCCTATGTCAGGCCTTAACAATCCTGAAGGCAGGGTGCTGGGTTTCATGTGAGAGGGTGCCCATGCATGAGCAGAGCCCCGCTGCAGCTTTCGGAATCTTCATTCCGGGGTTGTTTGTGATGCAGCCAACCATATACTCTTAAGTGCATTATAACCTCGCGGTAAATGCTAACTTGAGAATGGCTGCATGGAAACATGTCGTGTTTGGTGTCAAACACCTTGGAATCATACCTCCATCCCAGTAACTGGGGTGGGAGGTATGATTCCACCCTACTAGAGGGAGAAACATGGCACCACCGGTACACCCGGTACCAGCTTAACAGAACCCTGGCATCACAAAATGAATGCTGCAGCCACAGACACGAGTCTGCCCTCCTGCTGCTGGACGAAACTCCGGCAGGGGAGGCCTGGACAATAGGTTTCCTGTCACAGGGAGGTGTGACCACCTCCCAGACAGGCTTCAGTGTATTGGGGCTGGGTGGGTGCACTCCAAGAGTGCTTTGAAGTCTGCACTGGGGGCACATTTGGTGTCCCTGTGCATAGTCCAGCTCAAACCGGTTGCAGGGGCACTCAGCCCCTGCTCTGGCATGAAACTGGACAAAGGAAATGGGTGTAGCCACCCCTCTTTCCTGACCCTCCCATAGGTGGGTCCCCAGAGTTTGTCCCACCCCTTCCTTGGGTATAAAGTAGGAACCCCTGACTACAGGACTTTAGATTACACCTGGACTAAACTCTGACACAGAAACCAAGTACTTCGACGATCTGCACTACGCTGGATGACTCAAGAATCTCCCTTGGAGTAAAGGAGTTACTCCCCTGCAAGGCAGGCACCTTTAACGCAACTGACCGGTTGGCATCTCCGCAGCTCTGACAAACTCCGAAGAATATTGCCACACAGGAGGTGGGTTCCCGAGGTCTCTGAGGTCGATCTGTGCCTACAGCAAGTCTGAGGCCCGTATCCCTCGTGGAGACCGTGCAACCCGAACCCCTGGACACCGCGACCATTTGCAGAAGCATCAGCTTTCCGGCAACCCCTGAGGCTGAGCTTTGGGTTACTTGTAGCCCTGACCCCAAGCAGTAATCACACCGAAGATTGCCAGCCTACACTCCACGAGTGTTCCGTGGGCCGCCATTTTGTGATTCCTCTTGAGGTCCCTTCACGATCCCTGGTCCGTTGACCTGTGGGTCCCCAAGAAGGCAACTCTAACTTTAATTGGGCTTCTCTGGTTGCTCCAGACGTGCCCTGACTCTCCATTGCTTGGGGAGTCCCTAGGACCTTGCTGGTCCTCACAGAAGCATCTTTTCTCTTCCTGTGTGGGTTGCTTTTGCCAAGGCTTGTTGTGTTCAATCCGAGCACCAACACCCCAGCACTCGACATCCTTTGTGGGACAGCTCGAATCCGGCTCCTGGTCGTCCTCGACGTCTCCTGCACCCCGTGGCTGCAGAGTCAAGCTTCACCTCTTCGCACCTGAAGCACCTGACATCGGTGGGCATTCGATTGCTCCGCTCCTGGTCACTGGCTAGTGACCCAGACTCTGTCCCCTCTGCTTTCAGGTTCTTCACATCTTCGATCCAGGCTTGGATCATCCCGGACACTTTTCTTCTTCACGGCAGCAGCACTTTGCAGCAGATCGCCATTGAAATCAACGACGATTCCCGACACCCTTTGACACCTATACACCCGGCTTCCCTGGGTGAGGTAACTCGAGTACTACGGTGCTCCCGTGGGTGTTGGCCATAGAACCCCTTAAGTCTAAAGGGGTTTGCTGAAAGTCCTCTCCTAAGTGTCCTTTATCTTTAAAATTCCAACCGCGACTTTCCTCATAGAATCCTACGGCGCTCGCGGCTGTGTTCTCACACTGCACACGTCCCCCGTGGGTCTCCTGTGTCACTACCTTGGGTGGTTCCTTGGGGTCCCAGTGATTTTACATGCTCTAGGCACTGTGTCTAGTCAAGTCGTGGTTCTTATACCACTTTCTTAATATATGGTTTGGTCCCCCCCCTGGGGCCCAGTGTATATTGTGCTATTTACTGTCGTTTTAATACTGTGATATTGTGTATCTTGGACTCTAATCTCATAAAGAGATTAGTAGTGAGTGTTTAGAAATAAATACATATATTTTATATATATACCTGGTGTAGTTCTCCTTTCATTTGGTCATTCAAGAGGTTATAATCTGGTAAACCAAGCTGCTTTACACTCCTTCAAGACTTAGCCTGAAGGCTGCTCTCCTTAGCTACCACTAGGATAGCTTTCAATAAAGGTTGTCTTTAAACCTATCATCAATAAGGGTCGTTTGGACTGGTGCAAGGTGCCCACTATAACTAGTGGAGCATATGCCAGGCCAACTTCTCACACTGAGAACAGAGGACCTGTTAAAAAAGCAGCCATCTTCAAAGTAAAGACTCTGTGACCTGAGGAACCACAAAGCCTGCCCCATGCTCCACCTCTGCACCCAATGCCTCCGGCCTGAGTCCAAGTGGCCCACCGGTTCCAGCAAGGTTTTCCAGCAATCCAGAGCCTGAGTCCACCGTGAGCTGACCGCTCCCGAATTCCTCGACGTCACCTGCAGCCTCTGTATGGAGACCCCCTTAACCGGGACCTGCTCCTGTAAGCCATTTCTGATGCCAAAAGACACCCCTGCACCTCTCCGCCCTTGGTGAAGAAGACCAAAGGTGCCTCTGCATCCCAGGGCATTGCAACATACCTCTCCAGCTGTTGGTTTCCTGGCCTGAGCCTGCAGCCCTTTTCTGATTTGCCCTTTCTCCATTGCTTTTCATTGGGCACCCAACGCCGTGTTGACACCCTGCACATGGCCGCCCCTGTGCTGCTAGTGGTGTAGTGTTGGCTCTATTTTGGACCCTGTCCAGTGCTTGCTTCAACCCCTGGAGCCTGCCCCCCCCCCAAGCTGCTGCTACTTACCTGTAAGCAACCTCTGACCAATTACCTCAGTCGTCATTGATTTGTATTGGACGTCCGACCTCGAACTTGCACCCTGCACCCACCCTCCCCTGTGCTGCTGGTGGTGTACTGTTGGTGCTAAATTGAACCTTGCTCAGGACTCCGGAAGACTGGTTTTGTAAGTCGATGTTACCTACCTGTATGCTGAATGTTTTCTTCATCCCATAGGTTAACATTCAAAGTCTGAAAATTGCACTGTCTCCATTTTTGAAACCGTAAAGTATTTCTATTGCAAAAGGTATTTACCTGATTCGCAGTTCTGTGGTTCTACAAAATAAATATACCCAAGAGTTATTTTTAAAAATTGACCTCAGATTTATTCATTGAGTGTGTCTCATTTATTGCCAGTGTGTGTACAACAAATGCTTAACACTACCCTCTGATAAGCCTAACTGTTCGCCTACACTACCACAAAACAGAGCATTAGTATTATCTACTTTAGTCTCTGTAAAGCCTCTAGGGATCCGCTGGACTCTCAGCACACTATACCTCTTTTTGGTATAATATATAGAGAGCCAGCTTCCTGCATTAGTGGATCAGCGGTGGAATATACAACTTTGCGTCTGCTGGACCACTCTGGCAATTAGTGACCACAGGAATAAATCCCAAAATTGCCTCTAGTTAAATTGACTATTTTTCCAAATGTAAAAATAATTGTCAGGGCCCTGGTTAGGTCTCTTTTAGTACAACTGTTTTAAAAGTCCAAACCTTAGTATAGTTAGGAAACCAGTGTTGTTAGGTTTTTTTCCCTCTCCAAAAAGGTTCTCTACTTAGTAAGAATAATGAGTACTAGAAATAGTAACTCAGAAAAGCTGTTACATGTGGAGGAACTCAACCTCACACCATACCTGTTTCTAAATATGAAACAGCTTAGAGGCATGTGTAAAACCTATGGCCTCAATACTTGGTCAAACCCTACCAAATCCCAGCTCCAGGAGCTTTTGGCAGAGTATGACAAAGAGCATCGAGAGGATGACTCTGATCGTTTAGAAGATCAAAACACTGACAATGGGAGTGACAGTGTAACACCCCAAGACAGATAAGCACCCTTAGATGAGGAGCTTGCTCTGGAAAGACTATCCAGGAGGGCAGCTATAGAAGCACAACTCCTCGCTATAGAGAAATGAGTTGGGACTAGGACCCATCTCTGGTGGCAGCACAATAATAAATAGGGAGAAAGTAGATTCTTTTGATCCTAAAATTCCCAAAGGCATTGTCACAAAATTCTTTGAGGGTGATGATATCACCAAGTGGTTCATTGCTTTTGATAGGGCAAGTCTTAGCAGGTAGGTCCAGAGGAAGCTGTGGAGTGGTATCTTGTGTGAAATGTTCTCAGGGAAATGCAGGGATATACTCATGACACTCAATGAGAAAGAGGCTTAATCCTATTACCTCATGAAGGGTAGCCTAATTGAGGGCTTTGGATTCACCACTGAGGAGTATAGCATCAGGTTCAAGGAGGCTCGAAAAACCCAGAGCCAGACCTGGGTAGATTTTGTAGACTACTCAGTTAAATCACTAGGAGGTTGGGTAGATGGTAACAATGTGCACTTTGAAGGGCTTTATAATTTGATAATGAAGGAGCATCTGTTAAGTAATTGTTACCAAGAAAGTTTACAGCAATTCCTGATAGACCTAGGTCCACTTTCTCCTCCAAGTTGTGGAAGAAGACAGACCACTGGGTCAAAACAAGGGTGACCCCAGACTACCACTGGTGGAGGAGATCAAAAGAAAGAGGCCAAAAAGCCCCCCCAATAGAAAGAGGATAACCCTAAAAACAAAGAGTCTTCTTCAGGCCCCCCCAAAACCTGTTCAGGAGGATGGGCCCAGAGACTCTTCACAGCCAAAGGCTGGATACCAGGGGAAGAACTGGGAGCCCAAGAAGGCTTGGTGTCATGACTGTAGGACACTTGGGCATCGAACTAGAGACTGGCTGTAAACACAAGAAAAATGCCTCTAGGTCACCTGCAGTAAATGCAGTTGGAAATCTTCAGATGGGATCTCAGGAGAGCACTAGTTATGCCAAGGAGCTCATTGAGGCAACTCTAGAAGGGGATGTGAACATAGCCACCTTAGCTGTCTGGCCCACTAACATGCAAAAACACAGACAGCATCCTGTGATTAATAGGGTTAGGGCGGAAGCCTTGAGAGACACTGGTGTCATCATCCCCATGGTGACTGAGCAGCTGGTGTCCTCAGAACATTGTCTGCCTGGAAGGACCTAGCCAGTCACCAATACTGACAATGTGACAAAAACCCATCCCATGGCGATGGTGTTCTTTGATTGAGAAGAGATTGCTTGAAAGAAAGCGGTAGCAATCTCTTTAGCTACACCAGTTGATTGTTTGCTTGGCAATGATTTGGAGTCCTCAGTTTGGGCTGAGGCAGAACTTAGGATCCATGTAGAAATGCTTGGAATCCTACACTGGGTGTGTGTAAAAACCAGAGCACAGAACAGAGCCCAGGGTGAAAAAGGTGTTGGAGTCTGGAATAATGGCCAGCCCTCCACAAGAAGAGGCAGGAAGACTGTGGAACCAGCTTTTAATCAGACACCAGACCCTTCTCCTCAGGAGGAAGAAAAGTCAGCCCTGGAGGGAACTGAGCCTCAGGAGCCGGAGCCTTACCATGGTGAGCTTTTGGGCCCAGGAGGACCCTCTAGGAAAGAGCTGTGCCAGGGGCAGAGGACCTGTCCCCCTCTTGAAAGCCTGCAACAGCAATCGACTGCACAGGAAGGAGGTGATGTCAGTGGTTCCCACAAGACCTATTGGGAGGAGGAAATCCTTTACACTGAGGACAGAGACCCGAAACCTGGTGCCACTAGGAAAGTGGTAGTGTCTCAAGTGTTTAGGTAATTCCTCCTCACTTTGGCCCATGACATCCTCCTAGCCGGACACCTTGGCCAGACCAAAACTTGGAGTAGGCTAGTCAGCCACTTCTACTGGCCAGGAGTGTACCAGAAGATGAAGGAGTTTTATAACTGTTGTCCCACCTGTCAAGCCAGTGGCAAGACAAGAGGGCACTCAAAGGCCACCTTAATCCCCCTTCCAGTGGTTGGTGTTCCCTTTGAAAGAGAAGGGATCAACATTGTTGGTCCCCTTGACCCTCCTACAGCATCAGGAAACAGTTATATACTGGTGGTAGTGGATCATGCCACCAGGTACTATGAGGCTATTCCCCTTAGGACTACCACTGACCCTGCAGTGGCTAGGGCCCTCATTGGTCTCATTACCAGTGTAGGTTTCCCTAAGGAGGTGGTGTCAGACAGTGGTACAAACTTCATGTCTGGCTACCTGAAACACACGTGGAAGAAGTGTGGAGTGACCTAATGGCTCACTACCCCCTACCACCCAGTGTATGTCCTTGTGGAAAGATTCAACAAGAACATGAAAGGCATGATTGGTCGACTCCTTGAAAAACTCAAAAGGAGATGAGATGTCTTACTTCCATGCCTGCTTTTTGCCTACAGGGAAACGCTACAGAAGGGAGTGGGGTTCTCCCCATTTGAACTTCTGTTTGGTCATCCTGTCAGGGGACCACTGTGCCTTGTGAAGGAGGGATGGGAGAGACCTCTTGTTGAACCTAAACAAGAAATAGTGGACTATGTGCTTGGCCTCCGCTCCAGGATGGCCGAGTACATAGAGAAAGCAAGTAAAAACCTTGAGGCCAGCCCGGAGCTCCAGAAGCAATGGTATGGCCTAACGGCAGGGCCGGCTTTAGGGCGGCCGGTGCCACCGCACCGGGTGCCAAGCTTGGGTTGGGCGCTTAAAGCACACACGGTTTGGATCTAGCAAGGTGCGTGCCTGCTCGCGCATATTTCTGACCTTGAACTTAGAAGCTGTGTGGGAGCGCGCGCGCGCGCCACCACTCCTCACACCAGGAGAAAGATTACGAAAGCAGTTTGTTATTTAAAAAGATGAGCGCTTGCTTTTCTTTTTCTTGGTGCTCAGCTGGGCAGGCAAATTCTGTGCGCAAGAGGGCCACAGGTGTCATAGGCCTGTCATGTGAGCAGGAGGCCCTTGTGGCTGCACCATTACCATGGGGTATTTTTTTGCCTTGAGAGAAACGATCAGGAGAGCCACAGCTGTTAAGAAAATAACTTTCAAACAAGTCTATTCTCGGCAATATGCTCAAGTCATTCATTTTGCTCTCTGAAACACCGATCTGTTTCTCAATATTGTAATAACTCTTAAGGAAATCCATGGCAGCAGGGCAATCCCTGTTTAGGGTTTAGTTATTTTTCATCTTCTACAATGTTTGCATTTTATAGATGTATGTTTTTGTAGTTTTTTCCATGTCCCAAAAGACTCATATCGCGCATAAGCTGAACTGAGTCACTTCTAGGTGTCTGGGTGATTTCAGGGTATGACTTGAAGGAGGTACGCCGTTACTTCACAGTGCGTGTCAGTAGATCATAAAGCTGTGCAGACTACATGCTCTTCCAATCATTGGCATCTCTTCAGAGCAATGTTTACTTGTGTGCTGATAGTAATAGCTAATGTATGTGAAAGTGGGGGATGGAGGTGCACAGTTGTGGGGATTAGGACTGAGCAAAAAGGAAAAGAAAATTCTGTATTTCTAGATGAGGGACACAGAGAGAGACAGAGAGTGTGTGTGTGTGCGTACACGCACCCAAGGGTATGGTGAAGAGGAGGTGACGCAAGGAATTAAATGTGAAAGGTCTGAGTGAAAAGGGTGAGGAAGGAGATTTGAGAGAGGATTTCAGAGAGATGCGGGGAATAAGAGGGTCTAAGCGTGTAGTAGAATGAGAGAATGCAGAGGAAAATGGTACGGAAGGAAGAACTGGAGTGAATGATTCACTTCAAAAGATACTCCTTCCACAGAACTTGGAAATGTTTAATTCACAGTCTTATATGTTAAGAATTGATGGATTTTCAATTCTAATTATTCACATGGTGTTATTTATTTATGTGATACTGTTAATATGCACTGGCAAAGCCAATAGGCCTGGTTCGTTTTAGGCACATGTTCGTTGCTCTGTCATCTATCTGGATACATTTAAGGAAACTCAGTGAGGCACACAATAATTTACAGGTGGCATGCCATCAAAAGAACAGGATTCTACTTCAAATATTTCAAGTCACAAATTTAATTGAACAGGCCTCACCTTTTGAAACAGATTTCTTGTTAGGTTTCTTTGGCCATGGTCCTTTTGGAGACCCCCCTACAATCCTGTTTAATCCCACTCAAACACTGAAAGGGCGAGGGAGAAGGGGCACGTTAGAGTCATAGACCTGTATCTTGAAAAAAAGCATTTACTTTTACATTTCTGACTGTGTTGTGTGCAGGGAAGGGCCCTGCTAATGGTAACACCGACAGTAAATACAGCCTGCCATTAAAATGTGAGTCTATGCTGTCTTATATTGAAGCCTTTAACTTTACATGGCTGACAGATCTGGAGACAGAATAATGGTCACATATGGGCCAACTAAAGTTATGATTCTATGCCAAATTATGCGGATACACAGCCGTGAAATTACAGACCGCACTAAAGAAAAAAATGCATAGTTTGATGTGTGGGGAGAGGGGGCGCCTATAGAGATTGTTGCACAGGGCGCCACCATCTCTAAAGCCGGCCCTGCCTAAAGGCTACTATGGTTGAGTTCCAACCAGGGCAGAAGGTGTGCTCTTTTGGAGCCAAAGGCTCCTAGGGCTCTCCAGGACAAATGGAGTGGGCCCTATCCTATCCTAGAGAGAAAATGGGAGGTCACCTATCCAGTGGATCTTGGCTCTGACAGGGAACCCAAGAGGGTCATCCATGTCAATCACCTTAAACCCTACTGACCTTGCTCATGGTTACAGATAAGGATCAGGAAGCAGAGTGAACCTCTCCCTGACCCTCTGTCCAACAATCCAAAAGATGGGTCAGTGGAAGGAGTTGTCTTGTCAGACACCCTCACTGGCCACAAGCAGACTGATTGCAGGCAAGCCCTAAATCAGTTTGCTGAGCTCTTCTCTTTGACCCCTGGTCAGACTATCTGGTGTCCCATGATGTGGACACTGGTGAAAGCCTACTTATCATGAATAACATATACAGGCAGTCTGATCATGTGAAAGAGGGCATCAAAGCTGAAGTAAGCAAGATGCTGGAATTGGGAGCCATAGAGCCTTCAGAGAGCCCCTGGGTCAGCCCAGTTGTCTTAGTACCCAAGCCTCATACACAGGGTAGTAAGAAAGAAATTAGGTTTTGCGTGGACTATAGGGGCCTCAATGATGTGACCAAAACCAATGCACACCCAATTCCAAGGGCAGATAAATTAAGCAACAGGTTGGGAGCAGCAAAATATATGAGTACTATTGATCTCACTTCTGGGTACTGGCAGATAGGTCTGACTGCAGGAGCAAAATAAAGATCTGCATTTTCAACCCCAGATCGGTATTATCAGTTTACTGTTATGCCTTTTGGTCTGAAAAATGCACTTGCCACTTTTTAAAGGTCGGCCCTTGCTGGATTGGAATCATTTAGTGCAGCATATCTAGATGATATTGCTGTCTTTAGCTCTACCTGGCAAGATCACCTGATCCACCTTGGGAAGTACTTGTGGCTCCGGGAAGTGAATGCCTCACTATCAAGGCAAGCAAGTGCCAGATAGGGCAGGGAAAGGTTGTATAGTTGGGCCACCTTGTTGGTGGAGGCCACATACAACCCTTACAGCCCAAGATCCAGACCATTCTTGACTGGGTGGCTCCAACAAACCAGACTCAAGTCAGGGCCTTCCTTGGCTTGACTGGGTACTACAGGAGGTTTGTGAAGGGTTATGACACCATTATGGCACCCTTCACAGAATTGACCTCCAAAGGAATGCACAAAAGGTTGAACTGGACAGTGAGCTGTCAAAAGGCTTTTGACACTCTGAAGGAAGCAATATGCTGTGCGCCTGTTCTGAAAGCTCCAGATTATGCCAAGCAATTCATTGTGCAGACTGATGCCTCTGAACATGAGATAGGAGCGGTCCTATCCCAAATAAATGACCAAGGTCAAGACCAGCCAGTGGCTTTCATCAGTAGAAGGCTACTCCCCAGGGAACAGCGTTGGAGTGCTATTGAGAGGGAAGCATTTGCTGTGGTTTGGTCCCCGAAGAAGTTGAAGGTGTACTTGTTTGGCTCTCTCTTCCTTGTTCAAACTGACCACAGGCCTCTCAGATGGCTTATGCACATGAAAGGTGAAAATCCCAAACTGCTAATGTGGTCCGTATCCCTACAGGGAATGGACTTTGAAGTGGAACACAGACCTGGGACTGCCCATGCCAATGCAGATGGCCTTTCCAGGTTCTTCCACTTAGATGATAAAGACTCTCTAGGGGAAAGCTAGTCTCATCCTCTTTCATTTGGAGGGTCATGTAGGAAAGTGCCTCTTTTGGACATGGTTATCCCCCCACTTTTTGCCTAGAAAAATTATGTAATTTCGACTAGAAGTGCACAGGGTCCCTGCCAAACAGGGTCCCTGCCAAACAGGGTCCCGTGTGCCAGAGCTCCATCTCTAAACGGTACTGTTTTGCTTCCACAATTCTATCTGTTATGGATGACCTCAAAGGACAGGCTGACACTGATTGCACTCAGGCTCTGATCCTCCTCGACCTGTCTGGGGCATTTGACACCGTGAACCACAAAATTTTGCTGGACCGCATTGCCGCAGCGGGTCTCGGGGGTTGAGCACTTGACTGGTTCAGATCCTTTTTAGAGGACCGCAAACAGTCAGTGTGGCTCTCGCCGTTTAAATCCAAAATGGTAGCTTTGAGTTGTGGTGTCCCACAGGGCTCTTCCCTCTCGCCGATTCTTTTCAATATATATATACTACCCTTGATTTCTAGTCTTCGGCAGATGGGGGTAAAGATCTTCAATTATGCTGATGACATGCAGCTAATTTCGCCCTGGAGAACTCCACGGAATCCAAAGACTTCGTCAGGAGCTCTATGATGCATGTTAAAACCTGGATGAACAACAACCAATTAAAGCTAAACTCTGAAAAGACTGAGATAATTGTTCCCAGTAGCAAACTTGCTCTTTGGACTCCCTCTTACTGGCCCCCTGAATTAGGTGTGGCACCTACACCTAAACCAGTGATAAAGAGTCTGGGCCTTCATATTGATGCGGATCTCTCTATGAGTGCCCAAATTGGCTCAGTCACATCTGCTTGCTTTGTCCAACTTCGCAAATGGCGTAAGATTAGACGCTTCTTTAGTAAAGAGGCTATTACCCAAATTGCAATAGCTCTTATTCTTTCTAAAATTGATTATGGGAATGCCCTTTACTTAGGCCTTCCACAACTCCAGAGACATCGTCTTCAGATGATCCAGAATCAAGCAGCAAGGATCATCTACCTTAAGGATAGACATTGCCATATCACCCCCTTGCTTAAAGATCTCCACTGGCTCCCAGTGGAGCAGCGAGCTACGTTCAAAACTAGCTGTATTCTTTTTAAAGCTATCCAAGAAACCGGCCCTAGATTCATAGTCTCGCTACTCAGTAAGCATTTACCCAAGCGCACTCTGAGATCTATGCATCAGAACCTTTTGACGGTGCCCAGAATCAGACGTAAACGCATTGGTGGGACCCGATTTTCTTTTTTGGGCCCAAAGCTCTGGAATGCTCTTCCTATCTCCCTCAGGCTTGAGGTTGATTACCTTCGGTTTAGGAAACAACTTCAGACCTGGTTGTTTACCTTGGCCTACAATTAGATGCTACTCTGCTTAACTGTTCCTCCATCTAGACTCCCCAGCGCCAAGAGACCTGTCGGTGTACGTGCGCTATACAAATTCCCACTTAACATAACATAACATAACAATTGGCACCACTTTGGCCCTCATACAAGTCCCTAGTAAAAGGTACCCCTGGTACCAAGGGCCTTGTGACTAAAGAGGGTACCTAAGGGCTGCAACACGAATTGTGCCACCCTAAGGGACCCCTCACCAAGCACATGCACACTGCAACTGCAGCCTGCGTGTTTTGGTGCATACCAAACTGAAGAGTCGACATGGCACACATCCCTGTGTAATAAAGATTGGTAGTAATGCACTCTATGTTTACTGAATTCTAAACTGTAATCTTAAGAACTTTTATGAATATACTTAAAAATCTTAAAACGAACTTTGTGTGCACACCGTGGAAAGGGCTCCACCTTAGCCCAATGCTGAATGAAATAGAAAAGGAACCTAGAACAAATGTCCTAGACACTGTGTGCACTACTGTGTGCCCTGAGACTGTTGTGTAAACCAATGTAATACAATAGTTGAAACAGTCCTCTCATAATCATACAAAATGAAACTGTACAAAATGAAATTATACCAAAGAAATAACCCAATTCTTTAATCCAGTTGATTGAAGATGGAAAAGGCTTTTCACAAATGTTGTTTTCACATTTGTGTTCTCCAGCATGAAAATTCAACTATTCTCTTGTAACTGGCCGTTCAAAAAAACCAATACAGCAGACATCGGGTATATAGAGGATGATGATTGGCAGGAGGCACTTTCTTCCCCCAAAGAGGTGGCCATCCCCATGGGACGAAGGCCTGACCTTAGAGGGTGCGCCGGAGAAGGAACATTCTTTCATACAATATGGGAGTGCCCAAACATCCATCCATACTGGGAGAGAATTGTAGCTGTGCTCAGGGAGGTGGGAGGGAAGGATATCGCCAGCTCTCCAAAACTCTGCCTGCTAAACATTTGGGAGCCCACTGACCTAACCCAGACCGAGCGCACGTGGGCTGCATTGGAATTCACCCTTGCTAAGAGAAATATTGCACAGATGTGGGGGGTCGGAGAACTGCCAATGTACCGAAGATGGGCAAAGGACATGGACAGTGCAATGATTGCAGAGAAAGAGGTATTTAAACATAGGGGCTGTCCCAAGAAATGGGACAAACAATGGGCCAAATGGAATGCATCACGAGGTGACCTATGTGTTTCCCCAACTGAGGAATTGCGGGGTGCAAGGGTAGATATCAATCTAGACTTGAGCCAGGGTCGTTAAGAAAATGTGTTCAATGTGTGTCACCGTGAGTGATTACTATGGGGGCAATGTTATGTTTCTATTACAGTATGGCCTTACAATGTTCCTGATGGTACTGTCACAACTGTTTAATAAAACAAAAAGAGTTTAAAAAAACAAAAAAACAAAAAACAATACATTTCGGGTCTGAAGGACCCTTCATCAGGGGTTACTACAATCAAAAATATATATAATACATGAATTCTTATTCCAAGTTCGACATGCGACTCGACATATGGGTCTATCCAAGTAGTGAAATAAACTGCAAGAAATGAGAAAACTGAGCCTGTGCAAAACAATACTCTATGGAATGGTGAAATATTAGTTAGAAGTAAAAAAGCGATGGCTCCTGTCGAAGTGAGTAATCCCAACATGTGAGTTTAACTCCTCCTATGACCATTGTTGGTAAAAGAACTCCATGTCTCAGCATGCTGCTCGAGATCGCTTTGTGAAAACCGTGCCAGAAACAGTGAAAAAGGTTTGCGAAATTGTGAAAAAAAGAGACAGAATCAGGTGACTTTTTAATTGTCCCTGTATTCCATGCTTTATACTATTGTAATCAATGTGAGTTCTGACCTCTGGACGGGCTGCTAGAGCCTTTATTCTGTGTGGACTGCCTGGAAGCTATCGTTCAAAATGGAATCTCGGTGTCACTGAACTGAATCAGAAACGAGAATTATAGGAGTAAGCCTCATTTAAGTGACCACGCTGGTATGTGCCCCATCATTGCTGCGCTTACCTATAACCAAAAACTGGTGGTTTGAACTTCGCCACCGTATGAGAGATCGTAAGTGGTTAGTCCGTGTTACTCCAAAAACAAAGCTGAATCAAAAACAGGATTTATGTGAGTGAGTCTCGTTGGCATAACCAAGCTCGCAAGTGCCCCATAAGTAGCTCGGCTTACCTATTTTTGAAAGCAGGTACTTTGACTTCGCCGCCATGCAAAAACGTGAGTGGTTAGTCCATGTTACTCCAAAGACGTCCATGCTCGTTATTCGGTGCGTGCTGATGCTGCACGCTTGTATGCCTGACCGGAGGGTAGAGTGCGAAAAAAGAGTCCAAATAAGTTTAGGGTCTCGTAGAAGAAAAAGTGCTCACTGAATCGCTATTCTAAAAAAGCCCTTTTCAAAAAAACTCTGTGGAATTTCTGATGAAGGTTCAGTATGCAAGTAATTTCTGATTCAAATGGAAATATATCAAAGATATTGTGGGTGATTAAAATACAAATCTGTTACAACCATGTAGCATACAACATATTTGCATTCAAAAAGTGATGTCAAATAACTGGGTACGAGTTACCCTGATTTCTTGGTTGAATATGTCATCTAATTGGAAGTGTGAGGTAGAATATGGTTGTAGGTGACAACATACCTCATAATAAAACAGAGAAAATGCAACATAATCAAATTCAAAGGTGATATAGAACAACGAGGTACTTAGATGGATGTATCCCCTGCTCATGATGGGAAAGACTAAACGGTGTGATCTGTTTCTGAGTATGTAACATGCTGTAAGTTGGCATACGAGTTGTGCCTCTATTCTTAAAGGAAACATGATGGTTCAAATTTGTCGTTTAAGCCTTTCGGAGTGAGAGTGTCCAAATACCTGATCCAGTGAGTTTCTCGTTGAGAGAGTAACTAAGTGGTATCACTCCCTGGTTTGTCAGAGACCTTTTCTAATACCGTGAAATGTAGTTGAGCTATGTTATGGTTCCTGTTGTTCCAGTGTGTGGCTAGCGGTGAATTAGAGTTCTTGACTCTTATCAAACTCTTGTGATCCGTCATCCAACTCTTAACTTTTCTCTCTGTCTTGCATAGTATGAACCGCAAGGGCATTTGATGGCATAAATCACTTGTTGTGTGTTGCAGTTAGCTGTGTGTTTCAACAGTATCTGTTTGCCTGTTCGTGGATGTGCTATGCTCACACCCACCATGACATTGTTGCAGTGTATACAATTGTTGCATTTTGTCATTCCCTTGTGTGATCCTTGAGCTTTCTCTTTGAGTGGAGACAACATTTCTCTCAAATTACTGGTTCTAGCGTATGCAAATAATGGTTGTTGAGTGAATATGCCTTTAAAATCTGGTTCCATCTGTAATAGTTCCCATCTCCTGAGAATGATCCTTTTTATGATTGCTGATTTTGTTGAAAAGGTTGAAACAAATACCTCTCTATTTAGTGTTTTTTAACATTCTCTTCTAAAAGTCTCATCCTGTCTGTGGCTTCTATGTGTTCCATAGATTGGTCTAAAACCTCTTGCAGATACCCATGTTTTAGGCATTGAGTTTTGTACTGTTGCATAGTTTCAGTTAATTCCTCCAGGTTGGATGTAATTCGTGTGAACTGAGAGAAAGGTAAGTGTTTTTTTTTTATTTTAATTTTTAGAGTTATATATGTTGCGAACTAGACCCGAAGATATCAGGTATCACAGCGCTTTACGTGAGCACCAGTTTCATTACAGATGGACACATTCATTTTTGTTAGACACAGGGAGATTAAGTGACTTGCCCAGAATCACAGGATGTTGAGCATCGTTGCTGCGACTCGAACCCGGTTCCCCAGCTTCGAGGTCGACCGCTTTAGCCGTAAGGCTACATCCTCTCCCCCTCTTTAAAGTTGGCGGATAAAGCTACTACTGTATAGTAGCGTGTTGTTGGCTTTTTAAATACCCTGGTATTCAATCCTGTGTTGGTGATTGATATGTCTACATTTAAATATGTGATGCGAGATTTATCAATGGTATGTGTAAACCTGATTCTAGGATTTTTTTCGTTTGAGTTCTTCCACTTAATGTTGTAAATCCTGTTTGGTGCCATTCCAAATTAAGAAAATGTCATCTATGAATCTACGATACATAATGAGGTGTTTGTTCCATTTCTCACAGCCAAAGATGTGGTCAGTCTCAAATTTGGACATGAAGATGTTCGCATCGCTGGGGGCCCATGAAAAGCCTATAGAAGTGCCATTAGTCTGCATGTAAAAGTTTCCATCCCAACTGAAGTAGCTGTGAAACAAACTGTAATGCAATTATTTCAACAAGAAAATTTTGTTTGCTTTTAACTCTTCAGTGTTCAATAGTGACCATTCTACTGTCTCAATACCCTCCTGGTGCGGTATCTTAAATGTACAGTGCTACTACATCCACCATGCATAACCACAGTTCTTGATTATTTTCAATTTTACATTCCTGAGTAATTTCAAGAAATGTGTGGTGTCCTGCACATTTGAAGGGCTCGCCTGCACCGAAGGTTGAAGAAATATCAGTTCGTGGATGGATCCACATCCTGCAACTTTGTATTTCATTGGATTACGCAGCAGCCTCAGGGCACCGTAGTGCACACAGTGTCTAGGACATTTGTTCTGGGTTCCTTTTCTACACATCCGTGTTCCATGCCAACAGACACTGCATGGGATATAGGTAAGACACTCCTCTAGCAGGCCTTAGCCCTAAGGCAGGGTGCATTATATCTCCTGTGAGGGCATATCTGCATCAGCAGGTATGCCCCTGCAATATACTTGTTGATTCCTGGATATTGTAAGTGACCAGGAAAGCCATAGTAAGTACATGGGTTGGACACTCGTCATTACGAGTTCCCCAGCTCCATGATGGCTTCACTGAAGTATGGGATGTTTGGTACTAAACATCTCAGCATAATAACCCTGCACTTATTCCAGTGTCAGGTTTATTAAAAATTGCATACTAAGGACCCTTAGAGGGGTCCCCTTAAATCCACCAACCCTTAGTGTGGTCACCAACTGGCCTAAGCCAGCCTGCTACCACCAGACAGTGTTCTGACCTCATGGAGCAAGTGCCTGCGTGCTCTGAGGTTGACAACAATGCCTTTCCTGGGTGGAGGTGTTCACATCTCCCCCTGGTCAGGAAGAGCTAGCTGTGGCGGGGAGCTTCAAAGGCCTTGCCACCATTATAATGCGACCCCAGCCTCTCCTGTTAGAAGGAGCAGGCCCTCTTCCTGTCCTCACCCCCTATTTGGAGGGAGGACAGCGAGAAAACTTAGAAAGAATCGGAGGTGTGCCCCCCTTTGACAACTCCACCTCTCAGGTGCTGGAGGAGCGGTGAAGTACACTTTTCAGACCTCACCATCTTGAAGAAGGTGGGATTTATCCAATCAGGGCTAGGACTATGTCCCCCTTCCACATGATGTGGGCATAATAGAGGGTGTAGACATCCCAGGTAAGGGGCCCATTGGCCACTACCCGTCACTCCCTTGTAATGCCCCTAAATCTAGTATTTAGGTGGTATTCCCAGACCCTATTCTTCAGTTCCTGATGACCTAAGAAGAGCCAGACACCACAGAGTTGCACCACCAGAGAAGACTGCAGAGAACTACTGACTTGGCCCCCAGCCCTACCAACTTGTTTGCAGCCTTCAATGATCCTGTGATAAAAGACGACTCGTCCTGCAGCCTAGTGACCTCCAAAACTTTGGGAGGACTGCCTGTTTTAACAAAGTCCAAGATCTCCCGAGAACAGAGGACCAGTTCAAAAAGCAGCCATCTTCAAAGTAAAGACTCTGTGACCCGAAGAACCGTGAAATCTGCCCCTGGTACCACCTCTGCACCCGATGCCTCCGGCCCGAATCCAAGTGGACCACCAATCGAGCAAGGTTCCCCAGCGCTCCAGAGCCTGAGTCCACCATGAGCTGACATCTCCTGGACTCCTCTACGTCACCTGCAGCCTCTGCACAGACTCCCCCTCAACCGCGACCTGCTCTGGTAAGCCGTTTCCAACCCCAAAAGACACCCCTGCACCCGTCCGTCCTGGGCCTTGGTGAAGAAGACCAAAGATGTCTCTACGTCCCTGAGCATCGCAACTTACCTCTCCAGCTGTTGGTTTCCTTCGACCGGCCTCCTGGCCTGAGCCCTTTTCCGATTTGGCCTTTCTCTGTTGGTTTTCATTGGGTACCCAACACTGTGTTGGCACTCTTCACCCAGCCGCCCCAGTGCCGCTGGTGGTGTAGTGTTGGTGCTCCTTTGGGCCCTGTTCAGTGCTTGATTCAACCCCCAGAGACTGCCCCCCCCAAGCCACTGCTACTTACCTGTAAGCACCTCTGTCCGATTACCTCAGTCCCGATTGATTTGTATTGGGCGCCAGCCCTCAAACTTGCACCCTGCACCCGGCCGCCCCAGTGCCGCTGGTGGTGTACTGTCAGTGCTGAACTGAACCTTGCCCAATACTGATCTTAACTCCAAAAGACTGGTTTTGTAAGTCAATTTTACCTACCTGTATGTTGAATATTTTCTTCCTCCCATAGGTTAACATTGCAAAGTCTGAAAAGTGCTCATTTTTGAAACAGTAAAGTATTTCTACTGCAAAACGTATTTACCTGAAACTAAGTTCTGTTGTTCTACAAAATAATTATAACCAAGTGTTATTTTTATAAATTGGCCTCGGATTTATTCATTGAGTGTGTGTCTCATTTATTGCCACTGTGTTTACAACAAATGCTGAACACTGCCCTCTGATAAGCCTAACTGCTTGCCCACACTAACACATAAGAGAGCATTAGTATTATCTACTTTAGCCTCTGGGGATCCATTGGTCTCTCTGCACACTATACCTCTTGTTGGTATAGTATATAGAGAGCCAGCTTCCTACAACTTCATTTTGGGCAGGCGAACTTCCTTGAACTTTAAGGGGTTGGTCTACTGGATGACCGCCCTCCTAGATGTTGAACACTTACCAACAGTAGCATTATTGCCCTGTTCAAATTAATAAAAAAATGTTTTTATTGTTTTTTATTGAATTTTATACATCAACAAGAAAGCAATAGACATTTGCAGGTTAACAACCGTACACACTACTGGATCACATGAAATAATCAGCAGTACATAGTATTCAAATCATCCTTATATTATCAATATGTTCCGGCTAAGAAGGTATGGATCTGGACCGTAGGGGGCCTAGACTGTAGTGTGCTGTCGGTGGTATGGGGCCTCCGGAGTGGGAGATTTATCAGCGGGCAAGTGTGCCAGAGTATGAAGATATTTGCGGAAGGGTGCCCAGATATCCCTGGGGCGTGATGTGGGGGTTTGTAAATTAGCGTATTCCCCTACCATACTTTCACAACAGCCCATGCTTTCCAGCCATTCCACGGGGTGGGTGACCTGCCACTTCCCCATCGCAACACCACCTCCCTCTTACCCAGTAATAGGGCCATTGAGACTAAACGGCGCAACGTGTGGGGCACATCATGGGTATATCCCAGTAAGGCCACTAGAGGGTCCGGGACTATGGCATGTCCGGTCATGGCGGATATATGTGTAAATATGGCCTCCCAAAAGGGGGAAATGTTCGGACAGGTCCAAGTTACGTGTGCAAAGTCTGCCCCTGGAGCATGACATTTCAAGCAGTTATCTGGCCTAGAATGGTCAAATCTGGCAATAGCTGCTGGAGAGAGATAGTATTGATGCACAAACTTAAAATGTAATAGTCTATGCCTCTGATTAGCAGAGATGTTTCTGATCTGCGAGCAGCAATAGCTCCAAATCTGATCTGAAAGTGGTGTACCCAATTCCTCCATCCATTTACCCCGAACTCGTATGGTAGTGTCTGGCCTCAGGGTCATACACGAGCGGTAGAGTCTGGATGTCATGTGCTTGCCCTCGGTTGCCGAGGCTGCTATAGTTAAAGGTGGAAAGTCAGCTGGCGGAAGCAGGTAGGTAGGTAGGAAAGAGCGTAGAGTGTTTTGCAGTCTCTTAAAAACAAAAAGATCCATATAAGGGATGGTTCCTACTGTCGTGATGTCTGTCAAGTGCAGAACATGGCCAGTGGGGAATAAGTCGCCCAGGTTGCTTAGAGAATATCTCCCAAGCATGCGCTTCACTAATGTCTCCTGCGTGAGAGGGAGCCATGGATTGTCTGGAAGGGGAAGAGCCCCCGAGTAGAGAGGTCCCCCGCTCAGTTAGCATCACCTCCTACGCCATGCCCAACAGGTCGTGGGGACCGTTTGTACATCCTGGGTCTCCAAAGGGATATCCTTTGGCAATAGTTGTGAGTGTATTTTTTTTTTTTTAACACAAACTTTATTAGGTGTTTCAGTGGTAAGTTTACAATTTGGATAATCAGGACACGTGCAGTTTTATGTGCAGTGTTTTTCATCAGTTATATACAATACATGTTGTATTATCATGTCTTAACATATTGATCTGACAGTGTACACAATTATAGTATTCAAAATAACATTGAGTCATGTACATTATCATTATAGCGATACATCAAGTACATAACTAGCTTATATATGGGCTAAAACTCAATGTAGCCTCACTTACCCTATCCCACCCCCTTTAAAACCAACCCAAAACAAAACCAAACAGTTGCCGCTGTACAATTTTCTCATTTTCCGGGTAACCGGTACCTAGCGATGAGTACATCCGATTGTGGTGAGAGGGAAGTAAGGGGGGGGGGCCCAAGGAGCAGAGGGGGATCAGCCCCACAAGGGGCAGGGAAGGAAAGGATAGAGGGAGGGAACGCGCCCCCTACCCACTCGACTTCCATTAATAACTGAGTTGCTATATAAGGGGGGGATTAATTAGTCTGACCACTCAATATTGGCAGGGGTTGTGAATCCTCAGATGTTTCATTCGCATCTTTTCGAAATAATTCTATCAAATGTGCCCACTCTAGGGATATTGGACGTTTTCGTAAACTCCTGTATTCTTCCCTCTGTAGCGCTTCCCTCTCCGCAGTGGCCCATCGGATAACCTCCTCTCTCCATTTGCCCACACGTGGAGGAGTGCGAGATTTCCAACGCTGTGTGATCAGCCTTTTTGCAACCATCAGGGCTAATCCCGCGAAGCGGCGCAACAGCTTCAATTTCTTGGGGAGTGGGAAAAGGCCCAATAGACATGCCTCCGCCGTGTCCCAGGGTGTGTGTTCTGTTAAGGCGGACAAATTTTGTATGATCTCACTCCAAAATACTTGTAGCGCCGGGCAGGACCATAACATGTGTATAAAGTCAGCTTCCTGTGCAGGGCATCTGGGACAGTTCGGGGAGGCAGTTATATATATTTGGTGCAGCGTTTTCGGGGTGAGGTAAGCTCTGTGCACTATAAATAATTGTATTATTTTCAAACGGCAGTTACGAGACACCTTCCTAGGATATTCTAATATTAGGGTCCATTCCCTATCATTTAAGTCACGTGATAAAGCTGTTTCCCATTTTTTTCTAAGAGGTCCCAACGAGATATTTAAATGTACGTTCAGCCCATGATATAACCAACGAACAAGGTGACGGCCATGTCCCATTATATGAAGAGATTTCAGCAGATGAAAGGTGGGAGGCTCTCCCTGATCCACTAGCCAGTATTAGTTGTGAGTGTAAAAGCCCGTCGAGTTACGCGAGCTCAGGATGAGTGTATGGGATGCGAAATCTGGGTGGTACCACCAATATATGTAGTGACCTTGGGCAGCAAGGTAGTAGTAGTAAAAATCTGGTACACCAAGGCCCCCTCGCTCGCACGGAAGCATGTGGGTGCCCTAACGGATCCTATGGTGCTCCCCCGCCCACACCAGCCTCTGCAAAGTGCTACGTAGCATATAGAAAAAGGTCTGTGGCAGTGGAAGAGGGATATTTGTGAAAAGATATAAAAATTTGGGCAACACTACCATCTTAATGATAGCCACTCGCCCCGCCATAGAGAGTGGTAATCTGATCCATCTATCCACCTGTGCCGTAAGCGATGTCAAAGCTGGACCATAGTTGCGTTGTAAGATCTGATCTCTTTCTCTATGCAGATGGATGCCGAGGTATTTGGTGCTGTCCTCAGCCCAATGGAGGGGAAAGTCAGCCGGGAGAGGTGTGACAGCCTCAGTTAAAGGGAATAACTCAGATTTTTCCCAATTGATGCGGAGTCCCAAAAGTTCTCCGTATCTAGCTATTTCTTGCATGAGTGGGGTTAGGTTGGCCTGTGGATGCCTGAGAAATATCAGAATGTCATCTGCATATAGGGAAAGTGGTAATTGTAGCCCCCGTGAGAGTGTTGATCCAAGAGGGCACGTACCAATGGATCCATGGCGACTATGAAAAGGAGAGGGGACAGCGGGCACCCCTGTCTAGTGCCTCGGTGTATGGGAATGGTCTGTGAGCCCCCCGTTCACCCGTAGGTGAGCCGTGGGCTTAGCGTATAAAAACAAAATCAGTGAGAGGAAAGGAGAGGGTATGCCCTGTTTGCGGAGAACCGCTCGGAGGAACTGCCATTCAAGGGAAGTGAATGACTTCTCGGCATCTAGCAGCGCCACCGTTGCCGGCGTGGTCTGGAATACTTTATTAAGTACTGCAAATATGGTTCGGAGGTTTAAAGAGGTCGACCTATTCTGACCGAAACCGGACTGAGCCGGTGATATAATTTGCTCCATCAATAGAGCTAGCCTAGTGGCGAGCACCTTAGCTAGTATTTTATTATCTAGGTTAAGTAAGGAAAGTGGTCGATAGGCGATACAGCTGCTGGGGTCTTTTCCTGTTTCAGCAGTACTGTCAGGACCGCTTCTGGAAGTGTAGGCGGTAGCTCGCCTGTAACCAAAGCTTCATTGTATACTGCAAGGAGTCCCGGGCGTAGCTGTTGCTTAAAAGCTTTATAAAAGGCACAGGTCAGTCCGTCTAATCCTGGGGCCTTGGCTCCGTCAAGGGCGGAGATGGCTTGTGTCACCTCTTCTAATGTCAGTGGTTCGCTGAGAAACTCCTGCTGTCCATTCGTCAGCCAAACCATGGCAATGTCCTCAAGATACGAGGCGATCCCTAAAGGGTTGTCCACCAAGTGCATTTTATACAAAGCCTGGTAGTAATTTCTAAATTCATTCAGAATGTTCTCTCCCCCAGCAATTGTCTCCCCTGTAGCGGAACGGAGCTCCGCTATGTAGTTTTGTTGCCTGTCTGAGCGTAGTAGTTGGGCCAGCATTCGTCCAGGCAGTTCTCCCTCCCAGTATTGGCGGGCGCTAGCGTACTTGACCAAATATACCACCTCTCTGTCCGCCAGTTCCCGAAACTCCGCCAATAGGTCAGTTAGCTGCTTCAGACACGTTGTGTTATCTACTGCTGGGTTGTGATCTAAATCGTGCAGTGCGTTCTCTACTCGTTGTAACTGAGTGTGGATGTCCCGTAGAATGCCTGTGCATTTAGAGATACAAATTCCACGGATTTACGCTTTGAAAGCCTCCCATAGGGTGGCTTGCATAGGCACAGTGCCGGTAAGCAGCTTGTTCCCGAATACCGGGTCTTGCAAGGCGCTTCCCTGGAAACGTCAGGTAAACGCTGCCAGGCAGTTGTACGGGATTATTAATTTGAAGAGCACAGGACTATGGTCCGACAGGGTCAGGGGGAGGACCTCAATTTTGGAGACCCACAGGAAGGAACCCGCCGTCATAAACCAGTAATCTAATCTAGTCCAGATATCATGTGGGGAGGAGTAGGATAAATGGCCAGGTATATGTGGATGGCATGTGCGCCAGGCGTCCAGCAGTGAATATGTATCAGTAATGTATCGAAATACTCGCCTAGCCCGGGGTTTATCAGTAGGCTGTGTACTAGTTGAATCTGTCCGTAGGCAGTGTGGCATGTTTAGATCTCCCCCTACTATGACATGTTCAGTCTCAAAACTGTCCATATGTGTCAGCAGATCCTGGAAAAAGTAGGGGTCGTCGATATTGGGGGCATATATGTTCATTAGTAGTACCTTTTTTTCTGCTAGGGAGCCTTGTAACAGGATATAGCGGCCATGCGGGTCAGCGTAATGTGCGTGCTGTAGAAATGGGGTACTCCTATGTACTAATATACAGGTACCTCGAGCGTACAAACTATAGCATGAAAAGTATTGGTGGGAGCCCCGCTGCTTAGCAAAGGCCTGCTCCCCTCGGGGGATAGATGGGTCTCCTGTAGAAAAGCGAGTTTGATGTCATGCCGTCTCAGGTAGGAAAGCACATGTTTGACTTTATTTGGATTATTTATGCCCCGGATATTCCATGATATAGCAGATAGTTCTAAACTTTTAGCCAACATAGATACAATGTATGGTCTATTATATGAGATGATTTAGCTGATAGCATAGTGTGACGGTCTTTGAAAAATACTGTGTAATACAACTTTATATGACAAATGACAATTGTCTTGCTAACATATAGTAACACAATCCCGCATACCCTCCCCCCCTCCCATACTAGACTGAATAGAATCTAGCAGTACTTTTCCCTAACTCAGCAATACAGCTTAACAAACACTTTCCCAATATAAAAAAAAAGAAAGGACAGGGGCGATCCGGCCTTGGTGGCCCTTCTGAACGGGTTGCTAAACATACATGAGTCATTCAACTACCAAGTGCAGATAACAACATCTAGTGTTTGCCAGGGTTGAGGATATACATTCAAGAAAGAGACAGGTGACTCGTGGTGCCGGTTATCTTCACGTCTCGTTGTTGCGGGCTGCGGAGGAGCACCCTGGCCGATCTGCTCCCGGGCTTCCAGATGCAGACCACTGGGTTAAGGGGGATGCAGCTCGGATCTCCTTGCAGAATGTAACAGTGTCTGCTGGTGTGTCCAAAATCTTGGTGCGGCCGTTATGCACCACCCTGAGGCGCGCCTGGTATAGCATAGCATAACGTATGCCTAATTTTCTCAGGGTGTTTTGTACATCGTTGAATTTTCATCTGGCCTCTTCCACCACAGGGGTAAAGTCGGGGAACAGTGAGATTGTAGCGCCCTGGTATCTGAGTGGACCTTGCTCCCGAGCTAGCCTTAGTGCAGTATCCCTGTCCCTATAGTTGAGCAGGCGTGCTATGACAAGGCGCGGTGGTGCGCCTTTCGGGGGCCTGGGGCCTGGGGCCCAAGGAGCAATGTGCTCTCTCCACTGCAAATGTGGTTGAGCAATTAGAGCGATCAAAGATTTCGACTAGAAATTGTTCCACATGTACCTCGGGGCGCCCCATGTTTGTGGTTTCTGCAATACCTGCAACACGTATGTTATTGCGGCGTGATCTGGCCTTGAGGTCATTTTTAATGGCTTAAGTACTCGTTCCACCTTTTCCATGCGTTTTACTGTTAAGTTGAAGGCGTCTTCCAAGTCAAAAATTCTTTTTTCTGCCCCTTCTAAGCGCTCTCCCTGGTTGTCTAGGCGTTAACCTAATTTGTCGATGCGGCCTGCCAGTGCATCGAAGCGGGCATCCATGGCGCTGAAGTCAGCCTTGAGTTATGCCATTATAGTTGCCATAGTGATTGAAGAGGCGGTTTCTATGCCTCCATCAGTAGGTTCATCCATATCTGAATGTGCTCCGCGGCCCTCTGGGGGTTTAGAGCGGTCGAATGTGAGCCTATGTTGTTTAGGGTCTGTGCGGCCCATGTCGTGAGTCCGGTGGGGGCTAATAAGATTTGGTATTGTGATGGTGACGTTGACACTGTCCCTGGTGTATAAACGGATTGGTGACCTAAATGGTCCTGTATGCGCCCACATGCGCATTATATGAGCCCCATCAGAGGGAGGGAGTCACAGGCTACGCGAAGATTGACCAATTCAGCAGGTTGTTCCCTTCTCCAAAGATCACTCTGTAACCAGTTTATAGTGCATGCAGCTTCGTGGTTCCCAGATGTTGTGCAGCCACCTCAAGGAGCCCATAAATAAGGTGGTATATCAGGTGGCCGAAGGGACTGCGCGCACTCCTTGAACCTAACACAGTGAGTTGACCTAGTGCTGCATTGGCAATGTTCACCGGTTCCAAGCAATATCGGCAGATCGATATGGTATGCAGTTCCCATGCTTCCCTGAACGCCTATGTTCACACTATATGCACCCTAGGGGGGAACACAAGCCGTCCAGTGGTGCTTAATGGTCACGGTGTGCTCTCGCCTCCTCAGTCTGCACCGCACTCAAATTCATGGCACGCCATGTGCAGCAGCGCGGCCGCCAAATGCCCCGCACCGCTGCAGGCCTCTCGGGTGCTATGTTATGTGCCAGGCGGTTGTAGGGGTCGTGCACGGGCCCGCGACTTACCGCCTCGTGAGCGCCCCGGCGCAGCGCTTATCGCCGAGGGAGTCTCCACAGAGCCCGGCCTCCGCCACCCCCAGCACCTTAAAGAACGCTGGACATGTCCCAGAGGAGGTGCGGGGGCCTGGGCCCGCCCACCACAGCACACGTCGTCAGCAGGCCTCTGCAGTCAGGCAGCAAGGGGTCCTCCCATTCCTCACGCCGCGGCTTCCCAAGCCCCCAGCAGGATGGACCCTGGGGGGAAGACGAGACGGGGACAGAGCTTCACCAGGCGGGATTGGGTGATCCCAGCCTCAGGCTCGCCCGCGGCCCCTGTCGCCGCGGGCCCTCCGAGGCTGCGTCAGGCACGCTATGTTTCCCCCAGTTGTGTGTGGTCACCGGGCCTCAGTTCCCCCCGTCTTTCGGCCTCACTGTGTCACCGGGCTCTCCTCCACTTCGCCGCTGTCTATGCCTAGTAGGTGGAAGAATAGACTGTAGGGTGAGCATGATGCCCAGAGCCAAATGCAGGAAGAATGAGCAGGTGTGCAGATTTGACCATAGTGGTAGCAACACGTTGCCTAACCATGTCATGAAGATCAACAATAGCCCTTGACAAAAAAAACTGTTTGAGGGTGACAAAGAAATGGGTGGATGCAGAATGTATAACAGTGAAAAACTAATTTATACACATACATGGACCAGATAAGGGAACCAATAATGCTGGAAACTGAAAGGCTTTCTGATTATAAGCCACCATGGACAGGCCCTCCTAACTGCATAACTCACTGTACTGGTGTGTGGCTAACAATTAAATATAGACTGTATAAGAGGCAGAAGAGAATCAAGGGATGGACACACACCTCTCACTGGAAGAGCAGAAACAACTTATGAAAGGATAGACTGTCACATGAAGAGTACATTTTAAAATAACAATGTATATGCTTTAGGGCACTGGTTCTGGGGTCCGCAACACATTCCCTGAGGGTCCGCAGGCAGTAGTTTTAAAAGCACTGCAAAGTTCCTTGTATAATCATTAGTTTTCGGGCAACAGTAAAAGTGTCAAGATAACTCCAGTGACTAATCTACCTGCTAGAGAGACATGGGAGTTTTGTCCATTGGCAGCTTTGACTTATCTAAGGTAGCACAGAGGGTGAATATGCCTGCTGCAAAGAACGTGTACCATGCATTTAAAAAATATTTTATGTGCATAGCTCAGTGGGTTAATGCTTTTGTCACAGAGATTCTGTTGTTACTGTGCAGTTCATAAGTTACAATCATAATCTAGCACAGTGAGCTATGACTGCCATCAAAGAGCTGCATGCAAACTGCATGGTACAAGTTAGTAAGTTATGTTTTTTTCCTAGTCTTTCATTGTAGCCCGATGCTGCTAAAAAAGGTTTGTTTGGGTAGAAATAAATTATTTTTATTAAAGTCAAAGCTAACCACTGTGTTATGTTCTGAATCCTGAGTTTGTGCTTCTCCAGACCGAGCACTCTTAAAAAATGCCTACCAGTAAATCTTACACCTTGTAGTCCCCTTTACCTTATGTGACATTTTCTATACACTGATTTACACATGTATGATTCATTGTCTCTGTATGTGTGTGATGTAAAGTGCTCTGACTGCTATAAAACAAATTAAATACATGTGACAGAGGGGCTATGGAGAGATAAGAGGCACTGTTAGAAGGTGATAGTGAGGGAATTATTGAAAAGCCCCCAACAAAGATTGCTGTATCCTGGTGCACAGTAAGGTCATCATTTACTATGACTTAAAAGCTAATATAATTCAATATATAATGACAAATGTGTTGCAGAATGCACCATTTTTCACTAATTTTCTTGGGGGGAGACCCCCCCCCAGAACCCCTTTTGTAGTCATCAGGCTCTCTCGCTGCACTTAGTGTGCACTGTACGGGGACTGTCTGTCAACATTTGCCAGGGCAGCTTTGGGTTTTTAGTCCGGCCCTGGCAGGAGCAGGAGCCTCGTACCATGAAATGAAACCAAACATTAAAAAGTTAGTCACCGAGATGCAGTACCAACCTTCCCACAAAAAATATTTAGATTTTTGCAAATGCTTTCAACATAAAGTAATAAAATCTTTAATAATTTGTGTATTTGTTTGGTGTGCACTTGTTTGTGTATTTTTTGCGTTTTTAATGTTTGAAATTTAAATATTACAAATTGCTTGGGGGTCCCCGGCTTCCATTAGTGACTCAGTGAGGGTCTTCAGGAGTCAAAAGTTTAGGAACCACTGCTTTAGGGTGATATTCATATGCACTGTAATAACGTGATTGTTTGGAAACGTTATAAAAATGTTTATTAAAATATCAATCATTTGGAACAATGTAGCACTGAAGGTACTGCCCTGGTGTGGCTTACCTTTTTTCTAACTGAGAGGTCATAAACAGTCCCCTTCCCCCTATTTTAGTCATGTTCGAAACCTCTTCTTTGCAGACGCCCTCAGGGCTTCTCTCTGAGCCCTACATTGTTTACTCTTTATCTTATTATATTAGTTTTATGATTGTATGATGGAGGCACGCATGGTTAAACCACGTGTGCCTCTACAACACAGCCCGAACCAGGAATGCGACTTAACCACGCATTCCTTTACCACGCATGCCTTTACCACAGACATTTTCATTGTAAAGGCATGTTTGGTAAGGCAATGTACGTTGTTAAGTTCGCCACTAGCCCAACCCTTTCCCCCCGCCATAAGCTTCTATCTCCCCTACCTCACCCCCTCACCCCGCCCTGAGTCTTAAAACTGGACACCCCGTCCTGCCCTTACAACCACCCCTACCCCTCCCCTATCCTGAGCCCTAAAACCTAGCCCCCTTTTAAAAAACAAAAAATACCCCCCCACCCTGAGGCCTAAAACTTACCCCTGCACTGCCTTCAAAACTACCCTTACCCCCACTCTCAGGCCTAAAACCCTTCCCTCTCCAGCCCTTAAAACTACCCGATCCCCCTCACCTTGAGCCCTATAACCTACCCTCACACCTAACCCCCCCGAAACACAGCCCTTAAAACTACCCCAACCCCCTCCCCTCCGCCCTTAGTCTTAAAACCGGAAACCCCACCCTATCCTTACAACTACCCCTACCCCTACCCCATCCGGAGCCCTAAAACCTAGCCCCCTTTTTAAAAAAAAAAAATACCCCCCCCGAGGCCTAAAACTTACCCCTGCGCTGCCTTCAAAACTACCCTTACCCCCACTCTCAGGCCTAAAACCCTTCCCTCTCCAGCCCTTAAAACTACCCGATCCCCCTCACCCTGAGCCCTGTAACCTACCCTCACCCCTAAACCCCCCGAAACACAGCCCTTAAAACTACCCCAACCCCCTCCCTGAGTCTTAAAACCGGAAACCCCATCCTATCCTTACAACTACCCCTACCCCTCCCCTATCCTGAGCCCTAAAACCTAGCCCCTTTAAAAAAAAAAAAAATACCCCCCTCTACCCTGAGGCCTAAAACTTACCCCTGCGCTGCCTTCAAAACTACCCCTACCCCCACTCTGAGGCCTAAAACCCTTCCCTCTCCAGCCCTTAAAACTACCCGACCCCCCCTCACCCTAAGCCCTAAAACCTACTCTCACCCCTAAACCCCCCCAAACCCAGCCCTTAAAACTCACCCAACCCCCTCCCCCTGCCCTGAGTCTTAAAACCGGAAACTCTGCCCTCTTCCAAAAATTACCCCAACCCCCTCACCCCTGCCCTGAGCCCTAAAACCGACACCCAACCCTTTAAAACGGACCCGGCCCCAGCCCCAGCCCCACTTACCTGTCCGTGTTCCTGTCTGCTTCCCGTTCGGACGTGTCCTTTCCGACACATCCAGTCAGTCTCCCCGCCCTTCCAGACAGCTAGACTGCACACTGCCTTAACCACGCATATGCGTGGTTGAGGCATATGCGTGGTTATGGCAAGCGTGGTTTGACTTGTGGGGAAACGGCACGCGTGGCTCAGCCCGCGTAGTAAAAGCCGTTTCCTTAGTTTTAGTTATACAACCCTTTGGTTTCTCTGTGTTGTCCTATGCAGATGATATCCTAAGGATCATTTTCTTCAGCAATGATCTGGGGTCTGCCCAAGAGGAAATATGATCTTGCTTTCTAGCAGTTGCCTCCTGGATCAAGTCTAATTAAAACTCATTAGTGACAACACAGATGGCCTCTTCTTCAGGGAATCTTCACTAAATAGATATGGTCGTTACTTTGGTGGTGGAGGAGCTGAACCCATCACCCACTCCAGATTGACTCAGCAAAAAATCCTGGATTAATTTTCAACTACTTTTTCTAATTCTTTCAACAGATCAGGCATATTTTCTACCTGCTTTAACAACATCTGCATGCTATGCAAAATCATCCCTTTTCCCCCCTCTCACAATCATAGGACTGGTATAAATTCAATTAGCTTCTCACAACTAGATATTGGAAAGTCTATCTTGGGCTTCCTGCCTTCAAATCATTCAAAACCCTCTTGCGTGACTCATCTGAAGATTGCCCTCTTGCTTCACCATCTCTTCTCACTGTTCTACTGTCTATTGCCTTTTGAATGCGAAATGATGTAACTTCAAAGTGTAGAGCTTAGAGCTTGGCGCTCTCCATTAAATAGGTCTTCTGCTTCTCCACCATTGTATCACTCTATATATTCTTTCCAGAACCCTATGCTTTGCAGTAGCCAACTGCCTGCATCTTCCTAACATCAGTCATGTACTTATTTGACGCTGATACTTCTCCTTTCTGGCATCAAAGCACTGTAACTCTCTAGCTCCCAAGCTCCAGTCTTCTGTCCTTCAAAAAAAGCAAAAACGAAAACTTGCCTTTTCCACATTAGTGCAGTCTCCACCTCTCCTCGCTAGGCTGCTTAGTTAGGTTAGCAGTGCACTTTATGTATTATTTTCAATCATTCATTTAATTCAGTAGAACAATAACTATAGAAATGTGCTTAAACCGCACTATTTGCCACAATTTTTCGAAACACCCTGGGAGGTGGGAAGATGAAGAAACCTAAAAATCTTCTAAAAGTATTTTGAAGGGCTAATGTGCTAAGGCCAATGCAATTGACCTCGGGTGTTTTACAGTGCATCATATGTCACTAATTGTTGACAAAACTACAATTATAACGATAAAAGTCATGTGAGAGTAGGTAAACACATTACACTCTATTTACAAAAAATACAACATTTACTATTTGTTCTCCTACAATTCCTTGAAGGAGAGTCCTACACTTCCTGTAAAAGTTGTTAAATACTATTATGAATACATTAATGTTAGAGGCCCAGCGTGCTTTAAATTGAGCTGTTCTATATCGCAAAACAATTGCCCCATGCATTATACCACTACAATAACAGGATGACCCAAAAGCAATTTGTAGTCTGACTCTGAATTTGGATCCGCCTCCAGCATTTGAAGTTTTAGCCCCCACAAAATTTGGATCTAGTTGCGCCCATGAGGATAATAAATTATTCCAAGATGGGTGATATCTTCTAAATAAGGATTTGAGGACTGGTATGTAATGCAGACAGTGTGTGTCAGTCTCAAACAAGTCAAAAGGCACACACCATGGTGTGCACGCAGACAAGAGGGTTCCATTTTAGCGAAACAATAAAAAAGGCTCAGAACTATGTCTTTCATTATTTATTATTTGGTGCAGACTTATCTAGGGAGCTGGTGATCCACTCTTTCAGGAAGGCAGGCTATGTGGACTTTCTGCTGGCATGTGCAGTCTTTGGATGGGCCACTTTGGTCTCCTGATTAGCTGTCCTGTGAGATCAGAAGAAGTTTCAGCACCCACTACCTTGAGCACATGGGTTATGGATCCTAGAGATTAAATGTTTTGTCAGGCTTTCCTTCGAGTTCAATGTGAGAGGCAATGGTTTCACACCCCTGATTATAGTGCATGACACCAATATGAGAAGAAAGGAGTTTTATCCAAGGTAGAGCTGCACCAGTGGTAGATCATACCCATCCCAAGACTTCTTGTTAGTACGAAGCCAGGTACAGGCATGCCCATAGTATACGTATCTACTTCATAGCACCCTTTTCATCTCATTACTGGCTCCATGTTATCAAGGTTACGGAGTCGGACGGAAGCCTAGTGTCTTCTCAGTGCTTTTTGCATCCCACATCCTCAAGGTGTCTTGTGTCACTGAAGATATATAGAGGTGCATATCCCTCTGAAGTCTAGGCAGCCATGCTCATCTCAGAAGCCTCTTCCTGAGACCGCATGATCTATATAGCACCATTCTTGTTGTGCATCTATATATTCTAACAAGAATTGTACCTGAGATGTCTGGTAATACCTGAGCATATAGGGTACACACAAGTCTCCTTTCAGGTTTTAACTGTTCCCTGTCTACACCCAGTTCTTCACGTCTTCCATTGGCAGATGTAGTGCAAACACAGGGCCCGATGTACTAAAAATTGGTTGCAAAAACCTGGTTACAATTTGTGGCCAGTATTTTTGCAACCAATGTTACTAACTGACCTATGTGCTGATAGGTCGGTTCATTAAATTCTGATTCGGAGTGGGTCATAATCTAATCTACCTCATGACTGTTAGTGGCCATCACAAGAATGGTGGCTTGCTTAAGTCGAGCATGCTACCATATCTGTCATTGCCTTTTAAGAAAGTAAACTTTTTTTGAAATGCACCTTCTTCATTAAAGGAAACAGTGCTGTGCTTAAAAATAAAACTTTTTTTAAAGCTTGTTTGAGAGTTGGCAGTAGTCCCCTGGACCACTGCATACTCCCCAACAAGCTTTTCTTTTAATATTCACAAAGGGAAAAGGACTCCACGGGAACCACATTCCTTTTGCGAATGCTTTACCAACCCAACTCGGGAGTCATTTTTCAATGTTTTGCAATGGATTTTGGATGCAAAACCTTGACACAAGTGAAACCAAATCACTATTTGGAATGGGCGGCAACAACATGCCTCTTCCAAAACGTGATTCAGTAAGCAGTCACTAAGCCACTTTGATTCCTAAAATGGCTTTAGTACATTGTAAAAATGTTTTTGCAGTCACAGTGATTCAGACTGTTTGCAACTGCAAAAAAACATTTAGTACATCTGGCTCATAGATCCTGTAATTTCTGGGCATCAGCCCTGGGAATAGTGAATGAAAGCGTATGAAACAAATATAGAATTCTGGGTAGTACAGTCATCCTGACTGCTGCTGTTTTCCCAAGCCAGGATACGTTATAGTTACACTAATTTGAAATGTCCATTTTGATTGTGTATATGATCCATTTCACATTTCTACTGAGGGCTTATGGTAGGGTCCTTGCGACCACTATCTCCAGACACTATACATCCCTTTCAGCCCACCTGAATGGTGTCGATTTCTGATCAAAATCTCTAATAGCTAGACTCTCTGACTTAGACAAGTTAACTTTGAATCCAAAAACCTGTTAGAGTTCCAACCCCAAGGCTGACGTACATATGTGGGCTAGTGAGTGTGGAATAACTTAATCTGCAAAAGTCGTTATCTTAAAGAGGACTTCCCTAATTCCACCCACTGTATCTCTGGGTTGTTTCTTATCCTCTGTAGGATGGGCTCAAGAACCAGAAGGAATAGCAGGGGAGATAATGAATTATGAAAAACCATGCCTCATGCCCCTTCCTATGTGAACCTTCTATGTGAGGCTGCCTTTGCCACTTACCTTTGCCACTGGTTTCTAATATTTTGCCAGCGCTCACTCACAAATGTGTCCTCAAAGAACAAGTTTCTTACCCTCAGAAAAGCTCTTTCTGGTTTTGAAAATTTGCCAGGCATCAGAATGGATCTGGAAACTTTTCAGCAGTACCTCTGTGTGCTGGTAGATAGTGCTGTGTGGCTCTGCACTGAGGCCGTTCCGCTCTGGAAAAGACATGAGGAGCCTATATAGGCGCCACTCCTGAGCGCTGACGTCAGTTGCTGTCTAGGCTGTCCACGTCCCCAGACGCAAAGCCTCACTAGCAAATTAGTTGTGACCAGGGGGCAGATTCCTAGACTTGAGATCTTAATAAAAGATAGAGTCTAATCACAGAACAGGGAGGAGGAGATGATCGGTGAGGATCTATGGCTAGATAGGGTCTCTTCCAGAAAGAGCTTTACTGAAGGTAAGTAACTTGTTTTTCTGACAGATACTTCTAGTGACAGATTCCTCACCTTTTTTTTTAAAAACACATTTTATTGGATTTTTTGGGTACATAGTGGCCAGAGCCGATTACATAGAGGCAAGTAGAAATCTGTTACAACAAGGTACCAATATAGCAAGAGTCAACATGAGCCTGTAAAAGAAACAGACAAACAAAACAAAAACCATGGCACAGGCAGTACACTACGTTCCCTGACCTCGGGGAAATTTGTAAACGTTATCTTATATGGCCGAGTCTGAACACAAGAGGGTGTCGGTAACTGGTGTGTATATTCACCGATTTATGATGGGTCGATTGGTTGTGTAGGGGGTAGGTCAATACCTCTGTATGTTGCCCAGTGGGACCAGACCTTCTTATGTTTCTGCAGGGAACCTCATGCCGTAAACACGGCTATTTCTGCCCCCATACATCTGTCCATGGCGCGCTACCAAGCCCCGAGTGATGGCGGTGCAGGCCCCTTCCAAAGTTGGGCAATGTCCCTCTTGGCCAGTGTGAGACCCAGGAACAAGAGGTGCTGTTTGTAGTGGTTCCCCCCAATCTCCTCTGTACTGTGTAGTAAAAATAGCTTGGGCTCAGGGGTGAGGTGCCAAGATAAGACCCTCACTAGGCAGGCGGTAACCTTTCGCCAATATGGCTGGAGAGCCCTGCAGCTCCATACTGTGTGAAAGAAGGTCCCCTCCTCGTCATCGCACCTGAGACAAGTAGGGGACAGTATAATTCCCATGGGCCAGAGGCGGGAATGTGTATAGTAAGTTCTATGCACATATTTGAATTGAATCAAACGGTATCGTGTTGCGATAGCTGCGCCTCGAGGGCTCGCTAAAGCCTCCGTCCAGTTGTCATCTGTGAGGTCCAGAATGTCTGCCTCCCACGCCATGCGCGTTGTGTTTAGTGTTGTATGATTATGTGTGACCAGGGTTTGATAGATCTGCCGGATTTTGTGTGCCCCCAGGTCCCCCATCAGCAGGCACCCTTCCAATGGGTGGAACTCCGGCAACCCTTTCAGAGAACGGATCATTGGGGTCAGCGCATGCCTAAGCTGTAAATATCTGTAGAATTGGTTGCGGTGGAGGTGATACTCCGTTTGTAGCTGTAGGAAGGTCTTAAGGACTATTCCCTGCATTATGTCACCTAGCGTTGAGATCCCGATTAGGTCCCACGCACGGAAACCAGGCAGTGCAGCCCCAGTCCGGAGGTAGGTTCCATGCCACAATTGAGTCATCTGCGTCAGGCGTCCTCTCCAGCCCATCCTTCTCACCGTTTGACGCCAGATTTCTATGACCACTCTGCACGCTGGGGCAGGTGATCTAAGTTTGACTGACTATAAAGGAGACCCAGGAGAGAATCAGGACCCATTGCGCGCCTCTCTACTGTGAACGCCGGGTCTGTTTGCGAGCTGTACCACCACTCGTTTATGTATAGGAGATGGGAAGCAGCATAGTACGCATAAATATTGGCAGCAACAATGCCACCGCAGTACATCGATTGTGTGCAGGTTCGTAGTGCAACCCTAACCGCCCCGCCGTCCCATAGAAAGTGGTTAAGGAGTGCGTTTACCTGTCGGAACCACGACTGTGGGATCTCACAGGGGTATTTCTGAATCCGGTATAGTATGCGTGGTAGAGAAACCATTTTGAAATTGGCGGAACACCCATACAGGGGTAGGGGGGACCAACCCTTCGTTTCATCTCGAATGCAGGAGAGCAATTGGTGGATATTGTGAGACCATGAAAATAGTGTACTTGGTGAGATGAATATGCCAAGATATTGGAAACCCTCTGTGGTGTGGGATAGTTGAGCGGCCCATGTTCCTCTCCTCTGGGACTGGGAACAGCACTGACTTCGATGGATTGACGCCCAGAACCGACGTTTCCCCGAACACACTGAGAATTTGTAGGATTCTTGGGCCGGAGAATCCCGGGTCTGTAAGGTAAAACGGCACATCATCTGCATTTGGTGCAATTCTGTCTGATGCCTCAGTTGACCAGTCAAATCCCCGCACCAGGGGGTCACACCTCACCCATGTGGCCAGGGGTTCTATGGCCAAAGCGAATAACAGCAGGGAAAGTGGATAGCCCTGCCTTGTTCCTCAGCGAATTGGGAAGTGCCCCGACCGTATACCTGCCACTCGGACAGAGGCTGTGAGATCAGTATAGAGAAGTTGTATATATGAGAGGAAGCACTGCACGAAATTGAGAGCTCAGAGGAGCTGGAAAAGATATTCCCAACTCAGGGAATCAAACACCTTGTCGATATCGGCTAACAGAAGGGCTGCAGGGCGTCCAAGTTCCGGGGCCTTCGCAATGGCGTTATAGACTCGCATTATATTGTGTCTGGTGGATCTGTAAGGCATAAAGCCCACCTGATCCGGATGGACCAGCTCGTGGATATGGGTACGAACAGCAAGTACTTTGCCCAGCAGTTTCATTTTGAAGTTTAGAAGAGAAATGGGGCGGTATGAGGAGGGCTCCTCGGGGGTGGGCGCCCCGGTTTTTGGAACACCACAATTTCTGCATGGCGCCAGTCTGGGGGAAGAATCCGCTGTTCCAGGGCTTCCTGAAGTACATTTAAGAGGTGTGGGCCCAGGAGGGACATATGAGTTCGAAGGAATTCACTCTGGAACCCGTTGGGACCCGGTGCACGGCCTGGACTTATGCCCGACAGGGCCATACCGAGCTCTTCCAGAGTGATTGGTGCATCACGCTGGTCTCGGATATGGTCTGGTAGGGCTTTGGGTTGAATATCCCTTAGGAATTCTCCTATCTGGTCTGTTGAGATGGTCTCCTTTTTAGCATAGAGGGACGAATAATAAGCTGCAAACGCCTGAGCGACGGAGCCGGGGGTAGAACACAGAGTGCCGTCCGCATTCCGCAGCACGGGCCTGACAAAGGCGGTGAAGCATCTTGCTCGATTTGTCCCCCCCATTGATAAATTCTGGATTGGGTCGCCAATCAAATGTCATGGGCTTCATCAGTCAGCAACTGATGCGGTTGTTGTTGGGCGAGAACAAGGCAGCGTTTTGCTTTGGGGTCCCTGTCCTCCCTTACCTTGATCTCTAGATCGCGCTGGTAATTCTCTAAGTCCACCACTTGTGGGAGGTGGTGATGCTTTTCCCTTGTGCAATAACTTATATCAATCCCTCGAATTGTGGGCTTGAGGGCTTCCCACAGGGTGGTACATAAGGGGGCAGTGTTGACATTAGTTTCTAAGTAATTTGTAATCTCCTGACGGATGGTGGCTTGGTATGTTGGGTCACGCAGATGCCAGAGCGACATGCTCCATCTGAAGGGGGTACTATGGGGACCTATGAGTAGCTTTAAAGTGACAGGGGAGTGGTCCGAGAGGCCACGAGGCAGAATGGAGACGGATGAGGCCCTGTGGATATAAGTAAGAGGGAAAAATAGGTAGTCTAATCTGGAAAGGGAACCGTGCACTGCAGAGAAATAAGTGAAGCCCAAGTCTGTGGGGTGATACGCTCGCCATGTGTCTGACCACCCCAGGGTAGAGGCCATATGATGTAGTTGGAATCTCCGGTGTGAGGGCCCGGGCCTGTCTCCCGCCACTGGTCAATAGGCGCCATAGTATGCGTTCCAGTCGCCCCCCATCACAGATGTGTCTCCTGGGAGTTCCCCCCAAAGACTCGTAACCATGTCCACTAAAGCTTGACCCAGAGGAGGTGGGGCATAGAAGCTGCCCAGTGTCAGTGACTCCCCGTATAATGTACCTGTCACAATGGTGTAGCGCCCACCGGAGTAGGACCATGTTTTGGACACGATGTAGGGGACTCTATGATGTATAAGAATAGCTGTCCCACTGGACCCACAGACAGATCCCAAGTGATATACCTGATCGAAGTTGTAGCGGGCAAGGCATGGAGCTTTATTGCCCATCATATGTGTTTCTTGAAGAAGGAGAACATCCACCTTTAGACGTTTGGCCTGTCTCAGGACCGCACCTCGTTTAATTTTGTCCAGGACCCCTCGGACATTCCAGGTTATGATGTTAAGCCCACCCATGTGAGTGTTGGTGGTATGCATGGCCATCTACGTGTCAGGGGGGATGCCAGGAGCGAGGCGTATGTGGAGGAATGACTGTATCTGTGGGCCTGTGCTTAAACTGTGCAAACATTTGTATGAGAAAACCCGTTGTCTTCACCCCGCTCCCCCCACCCCAATAGTTTCTCAAACTTGAAGTATCTGTCCTGGCAGTAGGACTCCCAGGGCCCCAAACGGGGACTACGGAGAGTTTCTGCCAATGGTTCCCCAACCTCCCATTGTCCTCAACCATGATTGTTCAGGGTGTGGTCGAGGCGTTAATCTTAGTCCCCCAAGCCTGGCGGTGAACCCTGGGCGGACCATATACTCCGAACAGGCGATTGTCAATCTCCGGAGATCATAGCGGGGAGTCAGCGGCGTCTTCCCAGGAGTCTGGATTCATCCCCTTGTGTCTGAGATCGGCAGTTGGATCATGATCTGTGTCGTCTCTTGGAGGTGGACTTTTTCAGCCGTGTTCTTTGGGTGCCTTGTGAGGAGTCGGATTCCAGCAGAGGCGGGGTGTGTGACTTGAGATGAACTGCCTCATCTGTCCAAGCAAAAATCGCCTCAGGCGTGTCAAAGAACAACGATTTGGACTTATAGATAACTCGCATGCGGGCCGGGCATAGTAACATGTACTGGATGTTAAGCTCTCGAAGCTTGGGCTTAGCCGCGGTGAAGGACTGGCGTTGCTAATGGACAAGTTGAGTATCGTCAGGGAAAAGCATGATGGTGTGTGAGTTATAGACTAGCTTCTTTTTGTGTCCCCGAGCGAATTGGAGGATGGTGTCCCATCCATATAGTTCAATAATTTAGCTATGACGGGCGGGGGCATTCTCCCGGGGGGGGGAGGGTTTCCGAGTCAGCGCCCGGTGTTCCCGCTCCACCATGAAACAGGAAGATAAGGAGTCTTCGGACAGACTGGATTTCAGCCATTTTGTGATGAAGCGCTCCATGGAGGTGCCTTCACATCCCTCCGGGAAGGCAATTAGGTGGATGTTATTTTGCCGTGAGCCACCCTCCGCATCGTCCACCCGGGAGGCCAGTTCTTGCGCCGCCACCATAAGTTTGGTGACCTTTTGTTGTAGAGTAGCAACGGTATCTTCCACGGACGATACCCTGGTCTCCGCTTCGGTAATGCGGTCGACAGCTTTCCTGAGGTCTTGTCTTAAAAACAAGACTTCCGAGCCCACCGCACTGATCTTTGCATCCAGGGTGTCCCAGGCCTGGGTGATGGTGGCCAGCAGGGCAGCATCGTCAGGGACAGGACCCCCACTCTCAGCACCGCCCGCTCTGCCCGGGGTGGTGGTAAACTGGTCCAATGTGCTCGGCTTCGTGGCAGGCCGGCAGGCTTATCCTTTGCCATAGTGATTAGAAGAGCAGCTCGAGGGCTGGGTGTCACCTTCCCCGCGCCGCACTGCGGGCGGGTCCCACGAAGGGTCTGGTCACCACTCTGGGAGCCTTGAAGGGTATGTCTGGGTGAGCCACTGTGGGCCGGGCCTCACGGAACCAGCCCACCTCAGGCCACAAGCTGCACCGGGCCTAGCCCGACCGCCTCCGCGGGCCGGAGACGGATGCAAAGCGGATCCCCTACTGGGACCTCGGTCACTGGACCCCCAGCGCCCACCCATGTGCGCTCCTGTTGATGTAGGCTGCCAATTGGTATAGGTTCGTGGAGCCAACGGGCCAAGGGTCCTCGGGCCACCCCCAGTCCAGCAGGGCTCCAGGTATCTCCAACTCCAAGGCCCAGTCCAGAATCCAGCCCTCAAGCTCCTCCTGTACCCTAAGGGGAGCGGGGCTCCGCAGTGCACCCAATGTCGCAGAAATCAGCCCTGCACTGCGGGCCTACCTCACTGCAGTCGGGTCGGCACCTCAAGGAGCATCGGGCCCCCACTCGGGCCCCTGAGGGTGGGGGGCAGGGCTGGACTGGCCGTAGCGGGCACCGGGCGTTTCCCCGGTGGGCCGCTAGGGTGGGGGCCGGTTTTGGGCCCCCTGGGGTCCGTTTTTGTTACCGGGGGTCGGCAATATCGGCCCCCTGTAACAAAATCGGCCGGAACCGGCCCTCGCAAACAGCTCGGCTGCACCCTCCCTACCCCCAGGGGGGGGCAGCCGAGCAGTTTGCCATGGCCGGTTTCAGTTCCCAGTCCGGCCCTGGTGGGGGGCCGTGGTCCAGCAATGTAGGTGAAGTGGACTGCGTGAGGTTCAGGATGAAATGTCTGCTCCAGTCCCATGCTGAAGCCTGGCCCCATGCATCACCACCGGTCTGGAGGGGACAGGCTCCGGGCCCCAGGCACGGCCTCTGCAGCCGGGCCGGCACCGTGAGCCTGCCCCGCTACGGCTTGCCGCTGCCCGAGCAGGGAAGATTGAGCCTCTGCCCCGGCCCCAAGGGGCAGAGGGCTGCGGCAGATGCCGCGTGTGTCGCAGACGGGGCCGGTGCTCTGCTGTAGGGTCCGCCGAAAAGTTGCGCAGCGTTCGTAGGCCGCTGCTGGGCCCGGCATCACACATTACGGCCCGCAGCGTCGGGGCCGCAACACTCCAGGTCTTGCGCGTGCCTCACTACTCCACTTACGGCCTCAACACGGGGGCTTCGGCCAGGCAGCGCACTTCTCAGCCTCTGCTCAGGCCAGGTCCCGATGGGCCACACCCAACTCCTTCAGCGCTCACGCCCGCAGGGTGGCCGCAAGGTAATGTAGGCCCCAGCGTTCAGGCCGCGGCAGGCCGCGACCCACGAGGTCGGGCCGGGTCATGCTGCGATTCGGCGTGCTGCCTCCCCAGCACCGGGTCGTGGATCAGGGGTTGCTCTGCCGGATCCGCTGGCCGATGGTCCGCCCAATGGGTTATAGACGGATTTTGGTGGATTTTGGGGCTTGATGGGACGGAGCTCGTCTAACAGACAACCGCTATGATGGCTAGCCAAGCCAGGCCCCCAGATTCCTCACCTTTTAAATGGATACCAAAGCAGTATCTATTCAGAAGTGGGTCTGTGAATGGACTCAAACCAGAATGTCCTGGAGGCCCGAGCAGGCAAAAGGCCCCTCTTTGCGAATCGGACTGTTGAGACAATAGTGCTTCGTGAACATATGGAGGGACTCCCACTTAGCCGCCTGCCCAATGTTCAGGAGAGGGACTCTGCGTGCCAATGCAGTGGTAGCAGTTTTAGCCCTGGTGGACTGAGCATGAAGTCCTTCTGGAAGCTGCTTTTTGGCCAGTGAACAGCAAATATTAATGCAAAGCACAATCCAGCAGGAGATGGCTCTCTTCTGCACAGCCTTGCCTCTTTTTGCTCTAGAGAGCACCATAAAGAGCTGATTGTCCATCCAGTGTTCTTTGGTACAATCAATATAAAAGCTTAAAGCGCTCCTGAGGTCAAAACAGTGGAGTCTCTCACAACTTTAGACAAGATGGATGCCTGTGTCCACAAAACCAGCTTGTCTGGGAAGAAGTTGGTGTACAGCGGGTTGACACAAAGAGCCTGAAGTTCACTCACACACTGCACTGATTTTATGGCGACGAGGACACCTTTTTGAGGTGAGAAGCCACAAGGGACATCTGTGAAGTGGCTCAAAGGGAGTGCACATCAGAGATGTAAGGACGAAGTTAAGGTCTCACTGTGGTATGACAAAGGGAGAGGGAAGAGACAAATGTAAACCTTTCAAGAAGTGCATACCAACTGGAGACAAACAATGAAAGCTGATCCAGCAACAATAAAACAACTGAAAGTACCCTTTAATTGTGCCTAGAGCAAAGCCTTGCCGGGCTAGGGACAAAAACAAGAAACCGTCAGATAACTTTGCCTGGAGGGGGTCCATCTGCTGAGTACTTCACCAAGCCACAAATTTGTCCCAACCACAGGTGTATACAGTTTTTGTCGAGAGACACCTGGCTGCCAAGATGACATCAACCATCTCCGGATGAAGGTTGAAGGTGTTCAGCTGTCTTCGCTCAATATCCATGCCTGAAGGTGGAGATGTCTAAGGCCCGGGTGCAGCACCCTGCCCCGTTATTGCAACAGCAGGTCTTCCTAGTAGGGCAGCCTGATCAGAGGACAGATGCTCAAGCCCAGTTGTTCTGATATTATACCCTCCGTGTCCAATCCAGAGCCACTAGGATGACTTGGGCCTGGTCAGTCCTGCTCTTCTTCAGAACTCGGGGCAGGAGTGGTATCAGCAGAAAGGCATACAGGAGTCCCAGGTTTCACTTGTGGCAGAATGCGTCTCCAATCGAGAGATGCAATGGTAAGTCCAACACTCAGAAGCGCTGACAATGCACATTCTCAAGCCAAAGTTCTCCCCATTTGTGAAAGAGCCTGTGCACCACTACCTGGTGTAACTGCCACTGATTATATCCTAGGTGTCAACAGCTGAGCTCATCTGCCCTGGCATTCAACGATCCTGCCAGGTAGTTTTACCATCAGGAAAAGTCCCTGGTGGTCCAGCCATTTCCAGAGGGGCGGGCAGCGGAGGCTCCTCTGCTAAAGCGGAGGAGCATCGCCCCACTGCTCTCCGAGCAGTTCAAGAAGGAAAAATAAAATGATAATAACACAGCGTTATCATTTTTCTTTTCTTACTGTAGTGAATCAGTTGGTTATGTGCGGGCCGAGCTGGGCTCCGTGAAGCCAGAGCACTGCAGGGGGAGGAGTGGTGGGCACACTCTAAGTGCGCATGGCGCTTTGGCCAGCTGTCTTGGGCCAGCCAAAGCCTCATGCGCACTTTGCATGTTCCCCACCAGCCTGGGTCGAGAACATGCCCAGGCTCCCACTGCCTGTCTGAGCGCCGAACCACGGCGCTCAGACCAATCACTACCCTGCATTGCAGCGTTGTGATTGGCTGTGGAGAGCCTGAGAGCCCGGGTGCTTCCTGCTGCCAGACTCGAGATGAAGAGGACGGAGAAAAGGCGGTGGCCGTCCGGAGATGAAGAGGACGGAGGAGAGGTGGTGACCAGCTGACCGGCTGTAGCCAGGTAAGTGTATTTAAAAAAAAATCTTTTTCATCCCCCCCACCCTTCCTGCCCCACCACTCCTGTCCGGTAGGAGCCGCTACTGGGGGCTGGGTCTCATGGTACATGGTCTGTGAACCCCACTCTGCCCTGTTTGTTGTAGTACCACATGGCGGTGGTGTTGTTCGTGAGCACCTGAACCAGCCTCTCCTTGATGGACGAAAGGAACACTTTCAAAGCCAAGTGGATGCCTCTCAATTCCAGAAGGTTGACATGGAGCCAGGACTCTGCCAGGGACCAGAGGCCTCTGAGCTCCACCTCTCCCAGATGGCCACCACAACCCAGAAGCGATGCGTTGGTCACCACTGATAGCTCTGGGTTGGGAAGGGAGAGGGGCGTGCCGCGGACCCAATTGCAGTCCAACAACTACCACTGCAGGTTTTTTGAAGACTCCTATAAAATCTAAACATTGTCAAAGAGGTCCCTTTGATGTTGGGCACACTGAGACATCAGATCCTACTGCAGAGCCTGCATATGCCACCTGGGGTACTTTACTTGACCAGCACGATGCAAGAGGCCATCATGCACAGCAGCCACCGAGTCACCCTAACTGAAATCCAGAACTAAGGTTGAAAGATCATGATCATATCCTGAATGTCCTGGTACGAAACCGAATCGTGTCCAGATGGCTCAGATGAAGGGGAGCTTTTGAGGAGTCAGGTGTGACAGCACATTGATAGTGAACCCCAAAGATGATAGGAGGTTCACTGTAGTCTGGAGGTGGCTGATGACTGTTTGGGGTAAGCTCACGTTCAACAGCCAGTTGACGAGGTAGGGAAAAACTGGAACACATGACCTCTGAAGGTGTGCTGCCACCACTACCATCACTTTAGTGGACACCCATGGGGCGCTGGTGAGACCAAAAGGACACAGCAAACTGGAAATGCTTATGTCACACCACGAACCGCAGGCAGTCCTAGTGGGCCTGCAGGATGAGTATATGGAAATAGGCGTCCTGCAGGTCCAACACCACCATGCAGTCTCCAGAGCAGACAAGACCTGGGTCAGTGTGAGCATCTTGAATTTTTCCTTCCTGAGGAAGAGATTGAGAGGACACAGGTCTAAAATAGGACAAAGGCCTTTATTCTTCTCTGGCACCAGAAAGTAGGAGGAATAATAACCACAACCTACTTCTGGTGCAGGCACCCTCTTGGTAGGCTCTTTGGCCAAGAGTGCTTGCACTTTCTGCTGCAAAATGGACAGATGGTCCTCTCTCAGTCATTGAAGGGGGCTGTGGAAGGTGCAGGAACGTGGAAAGAAAGGGTAGGACATACCTCTTCGGAATAATTTGCAGGACCCACCTGTTGATGTTACGGGCCCCAAATAGAAAAGAATCATCGGATCCTGCCTCCCGGCGGGTGGCTGTGCTCCGCTAAGGGCATGCTAAAGGGGTTTGGTAGGTAAGGGTGCAGGGGGACAGTGGACTAGGCAGCATATTGACCTTGATCGCAGGGGCAGTGGGCACCTAGGCCTAGACCGTGAAACTGCTAGGCACCTTGTTGAGGTTGCATTGGCTGCCGTTATGGGGTGCCTTTGGTGAAGCTGAGAAAGAAGAGATAGGGCTGATGCAGTTGGAAAGGTGTGGCAGATATGGCAAAGGAGTGTGCCGTGGCCCTACTCTCCTTGAACCGTTCTAGAGCGGAATTTGCCTTGTCCAAAAACAGGCGAGTCCCATCAAAGGACATATCCATGCGGGACAGCTGGACATCGCCTGAAAAACCTGTGGGCCGCAGCCAAGTACATGGTGACACTAGTTCCAATGGCCCGCACATTATGGCCCGCCCAATGGAATCGATCGTGTTCAAGCCATACAAGTTGTTAACTTGGCAGCCTCACGACTGTCCTGTTTAGTCTGGGCAAGGACAGGTCTGATATCTTCAGGAACACTTGGAGAACTTGAGCCACCGAATCCCAAATGGCAAAGGAATAGTGCCCCAGGAGGCAGCTGGCATTCACTGATATAAGTGCCAAGCTGTTCGAAGTGAAGACTCTCTTTCCAAATGTCTACACTCGTTTTGACTCCCTATCAGGGAGAGTAGTTGGAAATGTGTTTGGGTTTGTCCTGCATGTAGATGCCTGCACCACCAAGCTTTCAGGGGAGGGGGGACTGAGATAAAAACATAGGGTCGCCCGGGGCAGGGTGGTGGTGTCTTGCAATCTAGCAGTTGACTGGGGAGCCAGAGCAAGGTATGGCCTCATGCCCTCAACAAGGTATCCGTTAAGTACCTCATTGAGAGGCAAGAGGGGCACAGTGGATGTCTGCCCTGGCGGAGAACTTCTGTCAGGACATTGGTCTTGACCTCCAAGGTGGGGAGCTGGCACCATACTTACACCATGTGTAGGAAGCGCTCTCTTCAGTGGCAAGACAAGGGGGTGAGAGGAGCCCCGACTCAGGGGAGCTATCAAGGGCACTAGCCTCTTGTAAGTCATCATACCAATTCTCTTCATGGTATGGCTATCCAATTCCATCAGCAGCACTGTAATCATTGTCCGAATCCGTGCCAAACTGGGAATGCAGAGTATGCGTTCTCCCTTGTGGAAGTGGCAGGTTGAGTGGAAGAAGTAGTGCCTCAACAACGGCCAGGTCCGACTTCGGTTAAGGTTGACTGGCACCGACTCAGAGTCAGTACAATAGATTGCAATAGGTACCTCGTCTTCCGGCGTTGATTGAGTCGGCATTGGTGTCGAAGTTCCAGAAACTGGTGTGGACTGTGGCAGCCGAAGGGGGTTAAAACTAGAGCTGAAGGAGGCCCTGTGATGGTCTCAGAGTGTCCATGTGACCCCAAGGGCAAATCCGCCTGCAGTGTTTCAGATGGAGAGATCTCAGCTCCATGCGCTTTGAAGGCGCACCAGAGGGAGTTGGCAAGGATCCAAAGAGTTGGAGCAGGGGCTCAGAGAACTCTTCAATCTGTTTTGGAGTGGTGGACAGCCCGGGAAACTCAAGTTGTGCTGGAACAAGTTGTTGGATAGACTTTGGTGTTGAACAACTTTGGGAGCAAGACCGAGATGTATGGTGTTGCTCCTTCTCAGAAGAACGTGAGTGTGGAAAGGGGCCGAGTCCCACTTTGATATCTTATGCTTTGTCTTTGACTTACCTGACAACTTTGATTGAGATGAAGACCAACCTCTGGAATGACTCCTGCAACTTCTGGATGGAGAACAGGACCAGGACCAAACTTTTGACTTAGATCAATCTAGTCACGAATAACCCCGGGGTGTAGTGGGCGTATTGGGGCTACGCGGAGGTCCACGGAGTTGCGAACAAACTCCGTGGACCTCCGCTACGCTACGCCATCCGCCTCCACCCCCCCTATATTAAAAATTACTTCTACATGACTTAAAATTAAATTAAAACCACATACCTGGCAGGCCTCCGCCTCTTCCTCGCCGTCTGGGTAATTCTTTGAGAAAACTGCGCATGCCTGCGCAGGTGCATTTCTAGCAAAAAATGCACAGGCGCGGGCGAGTGTGCGGAGATTTGCCTTCTCCGCGTTCTCCGCGGAACGCGGAGGAGGCAAATCTCCGCACACTCCGCGGGCGGAGCAGAGGTCTCCGCCCGGGGTTAGTCACGAAGATTTCCGGTGCTTTCGCCTCATACTTTTGCATTGCCTTTGGGTTCATTGACGCACAATGACTGCAGGCCTTAGAATCGTAACTCAACACCAGGCACCAGACACATCTGATGAGGATCTGTCACAGACATTTGTTTACAACAGTCCTTACGGGGATTAAAACATTCCATTTTGGAAGGTGACAATTCTTGACCACACCAAAATTTTGGAAGACTTAGGGCTCTCAAAGAGTTGACATGTAGCTTTGGATCCGTGTCTCGTGGCACAGAAAAAAACTGATCCCACCAAGTGGGAGTGCTGCAGGATAGGCTCCACACATAATTTCCAGAGCAGAACGGTGCCACCTACTGGAGCACAGTGGAACTGCTGAAAAATTTCCAGATCCATTCTGACATCTGGGGAATTTTCAATAGGTGAGGAATCTGCAGCTAGAAGTCTCTATCAGAAGCCTGCCTTTATTAAGTTGTCTGCCAGGAATAAGCAATCTACCCTGTCAAATACTTTCTCAGCAACTAAGGACAGTAATTCCGTCTCTTTAGTGCTTCTCTGGGCTATGTCCGCAATATGTAAGATCTTTTTGGTATTATCTCCCATTTCTCTGCCCCTAACAAACCCTAACTGATTTGGGTGTATCAGGTCAGGCAAGAGACTATCTAGTCTCCCAAAATAGTATTTTAGAGAAGAGCTTGCCTTGTAGATTGTGTTAGAACATGGGCTGATATGACTGAAGGAGCTTTGAATTCTTTTCTGGTTTTTGTACAATGGTTATGTATGCCTCATTCGTAGATCTTGTCAGAATTCATACTAGTAGGGGGCCAAAAGTTTATAGAATTCTCTTTATCAAACCCTGCAATCGTTGATAATCTTGTATCATCCAGATATTGTTCCGTCTGCAGCATGTGTCTTATCTGCTGTGTATTGTATTGTATTGTAATTGCATTTATATAGCGCTTACTACCCCTGACGAGGCGTTGAAGCGCTTTTTCGGCAAGTAGCACGCTACTCCGGAACCCATAAAGGATAAGTGTTGAATTAGTATAGTGAAATATGAAAGTAATTTAAGTGGTGGATATTAGTCAGTTATTTGGATTGAGAAGGATAGTGGAGGGATAGAAGAGGGAAAAAGGTTTGTATTTATATAGCGCTTCTTACCCCCAATGGAGTGTTGAAGCGCTTTTTTGGCGAGTAGCACGCTACTCCGGAACCCATTAAAGCATTAGTGTTGAATTAGTATAGTGAAATATGAAAGCATTAGTGCCCAGAGCACCATCTAATGTGGATTGCTGTTAGAGAAAAACTATAATCATGCAATATGGGAGAGAGAACAGAAAGCCCACTGGTAACAGGGTAGGCGAGGAAAAAAAGATGGACTAGACCGTCATACAAGATGAAACAAGCACATCTGTAGACTGGGCAATGAATACTTTTCTGTTGCTGACCTTTGTTGTTTCTTTGCAGGTCACATCTACAGATACTGGGTTCTGTGAAAGTAAGGTCAGCAATCTCCGGCCGGGACTATGAACAATTCAAGTGCCCTTCTACCGAATAGCAGTACTACAGACGTCGACAACCATGCTATCTCTACTGTGCTCAACGTACCCTGCACAGCAGCAGAGATCGTCATTGCTTTCTTGGCCACACTTGGTAACACTCTAGCGTGTGTTGCAGTGCTCCAGAACAACAAGCTCTGGACGGTGACCAATTACTTCTTGGCTTCTTTGGCCGTTGCAGATGTCTGTGTGGGAGCAGTTGCCATCCCTATGTGCCATCCTGACCAACATTGGACTCCCACGGTACAACCTGCACCTGTGTGTGTTCATGCTCACACTCCGCTGCACCCTCAGTCTGCTCGCGGTGGCCGTAGAGCGCTATGTGGCAGTATTTTTCCCTCTTCGGTATAGAAGCATCATGTCACATCAATGTGCCCTGGTGGTCATCGTTGTGACTTGGATCCTGTCCTTCCTCCTGGGCCTGCTGCCAGTGATGGGATGGCACAAACCTTCACCAAACATGTCCAACTGTTTGTTCACGTCTTTGGTAGACATGACCTATATGGTTTACTTTAACTTCTTTGGGTGCTTCCTTGGGCCTCTGATCATTTATGCTCAAATCTTCATCGCGGTGAAGAAGCAGCTCCGTCCTGTTATGACAGACAGTTTGCATGGCAGTCTCAGGGAGAGGCAGGCCACCAGCAAGCAGGAAGGAGATGAAGACGGCTACACCCCTCTTTATGGTCCTTTTCCTCTTCATCGTCTGCTGGGTCCCACTGCACATTCTCAACAGCTTATCTCTGCTGTATCCCAATCTCTCTGTCCCAATACCTCTGGTACTCTGTATAAGTCTGTGGGAAGCTACGTCGCTTATCCTATCCAGTGGCACATCTAGTGTTTGCATCCCTCACCTCTTCTATGCAGCTACAAGCTTGTATGGCCTGTAATTTATTCACCAACAGTTTGCTATCCTTATTTCCATGGCTATACTAGTTGCATTTAGACAGGCCATTGAATAATAAGCCATGTCCAACTCTAGATATCGTAGTTGAACCCTTAAGGCCATCACGATATGCCGTGCCTTCTGCAACTGCATCTTTTTGTGCTTGTCCTCCCCAATTTAAAATTCCTGTCTCAAAAAATTAACAGTATTCACAAGCTGTCAGCTCTGATAGCTTCACACGTAGGTCGGATGGTACCTCGGAGTTGGTTCAATGCAAACAAGGGGATCACCTCTTGATCGTCTCAATTCTGTATGCTCTTATAGCACAGAATGTTGAAATGATCAAGCGAGGGAAGGAAAGGATGGGGACAGCGGGGAGGGAGACCTGTGGAGAGAACATGCAATTAGAACAAGCTTTGCATAAGACGTAAATCAAGTATATATACTAATCTATACCTTTAATCAGTACCTGTAAATGAAAATAACAAAGCTGCGTCTTCCTAGCAACTCTAGAAATTAAGTGACTCTCTTTTCTTGATTCCTATAAACAAAGCGCAGTGCTGTGTCTCTGATAAAACAAAGGGGAGATAAGTACTGGAATATACTGTTCTGGAATGAATAATCTTAACAAACGCTGTCCAGAATACCCACCCTTTCATATGCTTGACAATGCTTCACAGGAGTAAGCCTCTCAACATTTGTATGCCCCCTGTTACTACAAGATAATGAAAAGAAATAGGGAATCAATGAAGGTATGATTCACTATACATAGTACCCACGGCAATATCGTAGAAGAAACAATGGAGCCAGTATTTCTGATAATGTGCATGTAGCGATAAATAATATAAGAAGCAATGGAAAGCTATAACAGTTTTCTGCTGCTTTTCCTCATGGCCAAATAGCAAATGGATTCCATTAAAGTGCTCAAACCTCCAATGCCGTTTCTCAACACGGCTTCGTCACTCTGAAATCCAAAACCCCACACAAGTGCCGTTTCTAAACACAGCTTCGGCTTGCAGATATTTGCCCAAACAGAATTCCTCGCACACCGTTTCCGTCACGTCTGACTGACACACAAACAAACAAGAGACAGTAACGCCGTTTCCGTCATGGCTAGCGAATTAGAAATTAAGCAAGTGCAGGAGTTCGAGCCGCTACCCTCACGGCCGCGCGAGCTGCACTATACGGGAAACAGTTTCCAGAATGCCAATAGCAGGAACGAAGCTTCGGCGGTAAAGGAATTACCCCGAACCAAAATACAACAATGTGGAACCAAGACACTGGTGCCGGAGCACCCTTACCACACCAGGGAAATGAATCAATGGCAACGTCCGTCTTCTCCAGATGCGTGAAGAATAACCGGCATCGGTCCTCCGCCCGGGCTTCCATAAATTCCCGCCCTGCCGTCGGAAACATGTCATCACGTGTACCGGAAGTGGTGCACAGCTTGATGGCAATTGTAGTTCGGAAAATACGGGGCTTTTCAGGATCGGTCCTGACAACGTTCAACGAAGGTGCCTCCATATAGCACAAGCAGGTCCCTTAGGAGTGCCTCATTTAGTCTCCATAGTCCATAGTACTCTGAGGATCCTCCCCTTCTATTTTAGGGTGCCTGTAAGAGTCCTGTGGTCATGTCAGGAATAAGCAGAGTATGCAGAGATGGGGACCTGATGTGGGAAGATGATGAAACAGCATCTGCACTAGAACCCCTGTGAGACTGTGGCAGAGTGCCATGTGGTAGCTGTAAGCTCCAGGACTGCTAGCCTGGAGGGTCAGGGGGGTGAGGCTTCTAGGTCATGAGTGGCAGTAGTGCTTTATAAACAGTTCACTTCCCTTGGGAAAGAGCCTGGCAGCTTGTCATGTTGTATTGGCTCCTACGCTGTCGCTATATTTTGTTCACCGTATTACCTGTCCTTCATGCTTGTTGTTTTGCTCCTTGTTCGGTTCCCTGACTTATTGCCTTAACTTTGACCTGCTTGTGGATTACGATTTAACTTGATTTTCTGGGTTGTGTCCCTTGCTTCCTCTTACCTCTTTTTCCAGGATTGCTTTCAACCTGGAGTTCACCATTTCTGATGCCAGCTTCTTCAATGTTGGCTTAGGTACACTGAGGTGTGCCATTCTGAAGCCGGTAAACATAATAACGAAAATTACCTTTTTTGTTTCATTGCCCTGTGAACTACAGTAAACGTTTGTCTGTTATTCACATATCTAGTAAATGCTTTACATTAACCTTTAAAAACACGTGTGAGTCCTTTGTAGTTTGAGAGACATACGTCAGACAAGACTGTTGCGCTGCCGGTGTCACTTCTCCCTCTCACTTCCATTCCCCCTTCCAACCAGAATTTGGTCCAGCTACCTGTATTTGCTCAAATATGGGCAAAATAACATCCCGGGGAGTCAGTGGATTGTCATCATACTCTGCCATTCAAGTTCTGCAAATCCTGACAAGTCCTGAAATATAAGAAGCCCCTGTTCTACTTCCTCTACCATAAACAGGAACATTTGTCTAGAAGTAGGTGATCTAACCTTGTGTAAGTGCAATGCACTTCCAAATAATAGGAGTAGCAACGTTTAATCGCGTCACTACCTCCACAAATCCACCACAAATCCACCAAACCCAGATTCTCCAACCATTTCTTACCCTCTATAGTGTGCTTAATCCACAGTATTTAGCCTGAGATGTATCTACAAATGCACCCATTTTTTAAACAACTTTTTAATTGATTTTCACTTTCAACAGAGTAAGATAATAGTCACCTTTAGAAGAGTTGGGTTACTTCATAACAATAAAGAATGCATATTTTACCATGCATAAGTCCAAGTGCGTTATTATGTCTATGACTGTAATAATCATATTGTCTCAAGAATTATGGGTCACCCCAACACACTCTATTATTACACCATCAACATTATCCCCCTGAAAGTCTGCCAATGCTGCCATATTTTAGTTAATTTATTTGGGCAACTCTGCCTTCATAGACTTAAGTTCATAGACATAGGTTTTTCCACCAACATACACTGCTCCATATCTTCCTTCCAAGTGGCTGAATCTGGTGGGGAAGTTGCTCCTCATTTCCGAGCAACATTCCTTTTTGCATTCATTAGGCCTAGTGTGATAAACAGTCTCGAGTATTTTGATGGGCCCCCTTTTTCTTAGCTATTGAGGATGCTAACTTAGGTGAGCCATCCATTTGTGACCTGCCCCAGACAAACCCTAACCTCCACCCAGAAGAGCATCAGTCAGTCTTGGGCATGCCCACAGTAGATAAAGGAAAGTGCCCCTTTGACTGCACCCCATCAATCAGGTATTTGAATCTATCTTCCACAGTGCAATTCTTGAGTTGTAGGATCTATGAAGGGTGCGTAATGGCACTAGTCTGAATCAGTCTGGCTTGCCGCCTGTGCACGGTGTGTTTGAGTAATTTAGACTCTAGGCCCTTCAGTGTCTTGTGCAGGCCTCTGCCCAGGAGCCCCCGCCTGCCGCTGATAGGCTCTTTATTTTCAATTTCATGGACGTTGTGCTGGCTGTTGCATCAGCACCTCACTTATTAAGAGGTAGTGGTGGATGTGTGGGTGTATATTTGGGGCACTGGAGTCTGGTGTCTGGAGCTGCATTTTTTTTGCAGCCATCTTGGCTGCCTAAAAGTCACGACCCCTCCTGATGCACTCAAGATCAAAATTAACCACCCCGTATTATAATAGGGCCCATAGATTTATGAGAAATGTATTCCACAGTCCCTCTGAGATATCTTTTCTGAACCACATTGGGAACATAGTCGCTTTTGCGAGTGCAACCTCTTTAAGTGTTCTATTTGGGATGAACCACCTCACTTACTTATCTGAATGTGAGGCCTGCACTTTAAACTCTAGATATCTGGATAAAAGTATATCCACTACTGCCGCCTTCTTTGGTGTTGAGGAATAGTATAGATCAGGCCCTTAATCATTCAGTGGTAATCTGAGTATAGAAGCTGGGTCTCCTAAAGGAAACATATATACATCAGGATACGTTCCATTTCTCCCAGGATGCCAAGCCTTTTGCAGGGCAGTTAAGAACCCTAACATTATATGCAGTGATATTTACCATTGGTGAAGCACTGACGGTATTCTTCTAATTTACCCTTGGAGCGATTTCTCCTATCTATTCACCTCCCATATTCTTTTTCCAGTATATTCAGTTATGGTGTCAAGAATCAGTGGGTACCAGGCTGGTACCAGGCCTTCATGCAAACTTCTTTCCCTGTCCCAATTTCAAACCTTCGTAAAACCCTGATCAAACAGAAGTGAACTAACTTCAGGGTTGCAGGTCAAGACTGGATATTCAGAAGTGTTTCCTCTACATCCCCAGTGGTCTTTCTACTCCCTTTAAAACTCCTATTATTATTAACTGTCTCTTTATATATGAGTTGGATCACCTGCCCACCCGAGAACATTTTAACGATTTATGCTTGTGACAACTCTTTCTTACTCAATATACAGTGTAACTGATGACCAGTAGCAATAACAAGTGCTATGTGTCTAAATTATGCTGCTGACTTGCCCACTCTAATCCACATTACCATTATTCCCAGCCTAACCCAGACTGCAAAATTCTTCTATCTCATTCTAGATCTCTTCCTCCAATTTCTAAATCTCTGCGTGGTCCCCTTTATTCATCATTCAGTGGATCCTTCTTTGCCTATGTCCACGGGGCCTGCCTCTGAAGGGGCGCCCACTCTTTGGAGTTGCTTGATTGTTGCTCTTCTCCAGGACAGTATCACTTCTTTTTCCAGGGTCCTTCCCCACCTCCATGAACTCACTCTCTGCTATTTAGGTTCACATTGCAGTTGATTGTCATCTTCGCCCCTCAACCCCCAAGGCTGTTTGCCTGCTGTTCTGTTTGAGCTCTAGGGTTTCCTGGGCTTCCTTCAATACTTTTCCGGACCCTTGATTATATTTCCATGTAAAGTGAAGGCAGAATTGATGGACCAACTTGTACTTAAACCTCTTTGTGCTTGGAAAGGATCTCATTAGGCACTAGACGGAAGTCTGGCAGTTACTGGAAAGTGATCAATGATGAATGCCGAAAAAGCTGCAGTGATGCTCCATTTTTCGATTTGCCTCTGCCATCTCAGGCCTTCACCATGATACATTTCTTGCCCTTGAAGTACTAGAAATGCACTATGGTATTCTGTGGTAAAGAGTACTTATTGTACCATCCTGCTACCTGTTGTGCTCTATCATTTCAAATTGGGGAATTCTCTTCATTCTCCAGAATGGCTTGGAATAGCTCCTGCACAAAGCCTTGATGTTTCTGCCTTCTACCCCTCCAGGGACGTCTCTCACCCGGATATTATTCCTCTGGGCTTTGTTCTCCAGATCCTCTTTTTTCTCCTATAGGATCACATTTTGCTGTTTCCAACTATAGAAGCCGCTCTATGAATTCCTCTTGGGCCATAGTGCAGTAGTCCATTTTATTTTCAATGAGAGTGGACTCTAGCCCCCAGTCCTGATACATAAGTTGTAATGTCTCAGAGATTCTGAGTCAGTTTCTTTCTAAAAGCACCAATCTCACTTTTAATTTCAGAGATAAAAATGGTTGTATGAATCTTTTAGTCACCGTGTTGTGCGCATCATTGTCCAGCTCACCTTCCAGGTTGCTCTGGGTCCCATCACTTTTAATTTGCTACGAAGTCCCCTCTCTTTTCTTGCTGCCCCCCGCAGCTATTTTATGTTAGTGTACTTCTTGGCTCTCAAAGTCGTCATTACCACTCTAGAGGTCCAAAAATGCTCCAACAGTTCACACTTATCATTTCACCGGTGGGCATTCAGGACAGGCAGAGGGATCTCACCTGGGTCTTGTTGCCAGAAGTGGGCCAGTATCTTCAGCATCTCAACACCTGCATTGGTCCTATATAGTGTGCTGCTGTGGGGGAAACATACCGATCCCCTAGTATGGTTCTGTCCCCAGAGCGACTATACGCTCTCAGTCCTCCCTCTGGTGTACACAGCTGCTATCTTAAATAGTGCACACCACATTTCACTACAGCCACCAGCACATACAGGAAACCTATAATGGGTCCATCCCCTCTGTCTCTGTTCTCCCAAGAGATGAATCTCTCTCCCATGGAAACTCAGACCTGAAAAAAACCACCCACCACCCAATAGGTCAGCACCACCCTCCTACGGCATGCATCCTTTTACTTTATTCCCATGGATGGTTTCCCTATGGGCCCTTCAAGGTGCTTTGCCTAGAGTGGATCAGCTTGCTTTCCGCTTTTGCCCTAACGCATTGAGGGGGGAGGAGCACCTCCCTCCGCATTGTATTCTTCCTTTCAGTCGGTTCTTCTGGAGGATTTACTAATCTGCATTCTTTTTTCGCTCTAGGTCCTGCTCTTTGCCCAGTTATCTCCACCAAGTAAGGCCAGGCTTTCTTCTTTACAGACTGAAGGGCTTCTCTTCTCACACGGCAACCAGAGCATCACCGACTGGCAGATGTTATCGCCACTCTCATGCTGCATCACAGTTCAAGGCCTGTCCCAAGGACTTGTCCACAAGCCTCAAGCTCTCTTCTGCTTTCCAATGTTGCTGGGTTTAGGAGCAGGGAGGTGCCATCTTGTGTGCCTCTCTGAGTGGCACCAGAGTCCATGATACCTCCCCCTCTCACTGACACCATGTTCGTGAGTGGTGGGCAAGGAGGAGTACACTCACATGTCTGCTGCCATCTTGGGGAAACTGGAAACCTTTCCTGTAGTCCTACCTTTAATCCATGGACTTCGCTGAATTTGTGGTGGCATCAGCTCAGCCTGTAGTCCTACCTTTAATCTAAGAGCCCTGGAAAGGTGTGTGTATTATACAACTGCATTGTGTATGTTTGTGTCAGCTCAATATTAGTGGTTACTAAGCATATACAAATCCCATGTATAATGAACACATGGCGTTCACTGAAGGGTGGTTTGAAATGAAGAGTTACATTAGTCAATGACTCCATTATTGACTGATGCTATTCACTGCATAAATATTTTGTTGAGATCGTGTAAGCAATATTGATGCATTGGTGAGTAGTTTCAATTTTATATTGTGAATTATCGATAATTGTTGGTGCGAACAAGATAAGGCTAGCTATTTGGTGATTTCGGGAATAAATAGTAGAATGAATATAGAGGTCTCTCGATAATTTCAACTAGATGAACAATTGTTATTCTTTTCTAATTGGCGAATCTATAATAGAATAATTACAAATAGATTTCAAACTGGTGCCGTACAATTAAATATTGTTACTCGTGTCAAATTAAACACAGGGTTCAACTAATTTGTGGAAATATTATATTTTTTTCGTTTCAGTCCTGAGGATTTGAATTGACTGGAGACTACTATCTTGTCCTGATGATGGTTCTAAAAAGAAATTACAAGGCAACTGAAATTTCAATTTTTCTAAAGAATTTGAATTTGTAAAGTCAGACTATGTGATTAGATGTCCAGTAGTACCTGTTTGGTTGTATATGTGGAGTTCTATATTGCACGTTTGAGTCTATGAAATGTAATGTCTATTGTGATTTGTTTTCCTATCTGGTTGTGGCTTCCATTCTCAGTGCTATTAGTACAATATGTACAGTTACAAAATAAATATTTATGAATGTTTTATAAAGTACTAAACAATCTTTGAGATTTTTCTCTAAACATAATTTGTATTGGGTTCCCCTTTTGGAGCAACAGAGCTAAATACATAAGCTCCTTTATGGTTACAAGGTTGCCCTATTGCTGTGCTTCAAGCTCTCTTCCAGACCCTCAGTGTTGCTGGGACTAGGTCAAGGGTGGCAACATCTTGTGTGCCTCTCTGAGCAGCACCACCACTAGTGGTCTTGTTCACTGTAGGGAGTTTTGAAATGAGGTGTTATGTTGATCTTTGCATTATATGACTCCTTTGAGTGTGTTCAGTCTATTATTATTATTTATTTATTGACTGTTTTAAGTAACACAGACTCGACTCCAAATGGTGTCAGAGCTCTTTACAAAGTACAGAGTATACAGAGCAAACTAGATAGTGAAATATATTGGCTGAAAATAGCCCTTTCTTCAGGGTTACACCCAAACCTTTTGTCTTCCTCCTCATACTTTTTGCTGAATTTGTTTTGTTGCCTTTAGGACTGTGAGCACTTTACCACTGCTAACCAGTGCTAAAGTGCATGTGCGGTTGCCTGTTAACATGGTAAATATGTCAAATGGGTTTGAGGCAATAATAATTTGCTTACAAGTCCCTAGTAAAATGGTAATACGTGTACCCAGGGCCTGTAAATTAAATGCTACTAGTGGGCCTGAAGTACTGATTGTGCCACACATTTAAGTAGCCCTTTAACCATGTCTTAGGCTTGCCATTGCAGAGCCTGTGTGTGCAGTTTACACTGCCATGTCAGCTTGGCAAAATAAACATTTTGCCAGGCCCAAACCTTCCCTTTTTATACATATTAAAGTCATGCCCATGTTAGGCCCTGGACTACTCAGAGAGCAGAGTGTAATGTATTTAAAAAGGAGGACATGTATTTTTAAGTTTTACATGTCCTAGGGGTGAAAAACTCTCAAATTCATTTTTCATTACTGCAAGGCTTATCTCTCCCATAGGATAACATTGGGATTACCTTATTACACTTTAGAAGTGTAATTTCCAATTGGAAAGAGATTAACCCATCAAGTCTGGTGTCTCTTTCGGATTTTTACAATTTTGAAAATGCCACTTTTTTCTTGCCTTAGCCATTTGGAGCCTGTAGCCCGATTCTGATCACATGACTAGGTGTAGTTGGCAGCTGGGCTTTTTTGTACTTCTCCTAGGCAGTAACAAACAATGGAAGAGTAGGTGTGTCTCAATGGGCCATCTCTGGCAGAATGGGAGAGAGGTGCTGGGCACAGTCTCACTTACACCTGAATAGGCTGTGTCCTGTCCAAACACAAAAAAGGGCTGCATACCCCCTGTAGCAAGTCTGGAGCCAGGGCAGGAAGGGAGGACATCTGTGGACTTCAAATGCTTGTCTTTGCAGTCTCCTCCACTTCAAAGACACCACTGGGTATAAGTACTGTACCTCAGACACCACCACCTCAGCACACTTCTGGACCTGTATATACTCTACCAGGAAGGACTGCTGTGAAGCTAAAGGATTGCCACTCTGCTGAACTGCATACTGCTGGACTCCTGCTTTGCTGTGACGATCTGCTGCCCTCTTGCTAGGGTCAGAAATACTGGACTTGCATCGTTTGACCCCAGAATCCAGAGTGACTCCAAGGGCTAGTAGCTGGCCTCTTGATTTGAAGTCTCAGGGAGGTAACAGGCTTCCAACACCTGGACTCTGCCATCTGCGAGTCGACAATGCCAAGAGATGCAACCCCAGTCCTGGATCCTTGGAAGTGGGCGTAAGGTGCTTGCCAGTGGAACCAACACATCTTCTCTAGTGAGCGATGCATCCTTGAGCAGAAGCAATGCATCTCCTTGGCTAAGCGGCACATCCCCGAGCAGAACCGATGCCTCGCCATTGGATTGGACCCGGCGCAAAAGACTTGCATCACTGCTGCAACTCGCATCTTGGGACCGACGTATTGCCTTCGGAACTACCGCTGTGTGATGCTTTCACCAGCGCAGGTCCTCCAATCTCTTGTCGATGGCAGCCTCGACAAGGACGCCGTAACTCTGCATCGCAGCTTCACCGACCATCAGACTTGACGCATCGCACCAGCTGCACATCGCATCCCAGACACTGGACTTTGCATCGCAAGTCCTGTCGATGGGATTCTTGAAGTTGACGCAACAGGACCGCGCACTGCAGCCTCGCGGCATCTCGTAACCAATGCATCGCCTCAGCTGCGCAACGCATCTTCAACACGGATCTACACAGCGCTCTGCAACCAAGATTTAAGGTTCTCGGTTCAGCGGACCTAACTGGGTCCTTGTAGCCAGCCCACGCTCTTTCAGTGGCTAACAGACAACACCAGGAAAACGATCATTCAAGCCCTCATCACCAACAAGCTAGACTGTGGAAACACCCTGTAAGCAGGGATTACCAACCAGCTCACAAGAAGACTGCAGCTCGTCCAATATGAAGCAGCCCGACTAGTCCTCAGCCTCCCACACCAAGCCCACATCACACCACACCTTAGGGAACTCCACTGGCTCTCGATGCACATTTTAAACGCCTCACCCACACCTACAAATCTCTCCACAACACTGGCTCTGCCTATCTGAACAGCCGCATTCACTTTCATCAACCTTCCAGAGACCCCTGCTCTGCCTGTCTCTCACTAGCACACACCCCACGAATACACAAAAGCAGAAAAGAGGGCCGTGCCTTTTCGTACCTGGCCGCTAAAGCCCAAAACGGCCTCCCACAACATATCAGAGCCTCGTCCTCTCTTCTTGATTTTCGCAAGAAACTGAAGGCCTGGCTTTCGAGTAAGCCCCCAGGGCTTACCTCACATACATGCTACAGAGTGCCTGGATGCCCACATCAGTTTGGGGAAAGGGGTAGGCCTGTTAGGTGGAGAGGGTGGGATTTGTTGTTAAAAAGTAAAGGGCAAATTTAGTCTATAATACTTTATACCTGAAGTAGTTTTTGTGTTTTACTTTTACTTTGCACTGCTGCCTTTTTGCGCACCCTGTTTTTTTAATCCACTTATCAAAGTGTATACCAGTTACTTATAGTTAGTTATACCCTTGTCCTACTACCCTCTTGACCATTAGGGGGGTATCCGGCCATTGCCTGAATTGCCTACAACAACCTAGATAAACAATTACTTATCTGCAGAAGAAGTAAGTTACTTACTAACTAAACTTGTTCAATTCACTCCATAGTTCTCTTACCTGAATAGATGAAGCAATGGCTTACTCCAGGCTTTCCCAAGGTGCCTTCTTAATGGTGGTGGTGGTAGTAGTAGTAGTAGCAGGCTAGTGTGCTAACAGGGAAGGCATCACAAGCGAGGTCCCACTCCCACCGAGGTGAGCTCCAACTGAGGGATTAATAAAAAGGATTATCTATCACAGGCAACTAAATTGAAAGAAAAACACGGCATTAGTGGGTTATATATTTATATTATAGGTAGCTTTACAAAAACTGAGACCAGACTACCTCCACCATGACACAACAAGAATACCTGATATTATAACGAAGGCTCCCTGTTTTCCGTTTTTACGGATTTCTACAGATAAATACAGACAGAAAACAATGTGTTTTCTGTCTGCATTTATTCTTAAAAGTGGATAAATACAGAAAATTGTGCTTCTTTTAAATGACTCTCCGTGCTGTCATTCATGAATTATAGGCCATCAGCTGAGCAGATGGAAAGCATGGGAAGTTAAAAAACAGGATGACATTTTTTTAAATAACAGCATATGTCAACATTCATTTATGGTATAATGCTAGTATTTACCAGTGGATGTATTGTTATGTAATATTTGGCAGCTTAAATAGCTAAAACACGACAGACATCAAGGTATGAGTGCGCGTCTATCAGTTAAATAGATATGGAAATGTACAGTTTTACAACTTCATTTATACGCAAAACACAAAATAGATATGGATAAATACAGATAAAATGACCAAAACATAAATATGGATAAATACAGACGGAAATGCCCAAAAAATAAATACCATAAAACCAGGAGCCCTAATTATAACAAAACCTAGCAATAGTAACTTCTTCTGAGAAATGGGGAGCTAGTATTTAATTAAAGCTAAAGTTATGAAATCCTCGAGTCAGGAAAAGTGGACTCAAAGTCTGAAGTGGACAAAGTTAAGCGCTAACGCAACACAAGGCCTGAATGATGATGTTGATGAATGATGTTCTTCTATATCTAAAATATGGATCTCTTTTATGTGTGGGTGGGTAAATGGGGCTGGTGTGGGCTATTGCCCAGGTAATAGAAGATCCCGCAGTGAGTTGGTGTCGCTTTCACCACATCCGCCCCACCAAGTATGTGATCGATTTATAGTGTAAATTAAGTCACACTTCAATAAATCACACAGCCTGGGGAAAGAGGGTTAGGGGTTTGATGAATGGATAGGAAAGGGGATTTGGGGAAAGGTGTGACAAAGACAAACACTATACAACTACAATATTCATCAGGGCGATGAGCAGCACATCATCATCAATTTGTTGTGGAAGGAAATGAAGGAATTAGTATGACACAGTTCAGTTAAATGTATTGCAAAACAGTCCTTCAGCTTCAGAAACCCAAGTTATTATTATATATCTATATGTTCTCTCATCTAGGTTTGAAAAATACAAATTATGGAGGAGTGAAGTGAACCCACACAGTTCTAAAAATGATACTGTATTGCCAAATTGGGTGGTGCATCTGCATTCTTCTTGGAATGTGTGCCACTCTTGGGTGCCTGGCTGAACCGGTCCGGTACGGTAAGCAGGAGTGTTATAGAGCTTTCGCCTTTCCTGCAGAAGAGAAGGCCTGCTGATCGTAAAACAGAAACAATATTGTAGAGTCAATGAGAAGGACAGAAGGTAAGGCTTATGAGGAGTGTGTCTCCTAGACACCCTCCTCCTGAAGGCTGCTGAAATCATTCATTTAATTTAATGACTCATGTGCTATAGATTAACTGAGAAGTGAGAGCAATTTACAACCAATGACGGACAAGTAGCTGCATGTACGGAGCTGATCAATCTCACAACTGTCATCAATACATTTAGCTGAGTGGGTGCACCCTGTGATGATGTGGCATCACAAGTCTGTCTCCAGTTACAAGCAACAGGCCCTCCCCAGACCACAACCACATAATCAGGAGTTTCACATTTGAGCCAGCACACACACTCAGCAGCATTTCCCAAATCAACGCAAGTCTCTCCAGTCCACAGAGCTGAGTAGGCATCAGAGCCATCATCATCATGGTTTCCCTTTGAAGTCAATAACATCCTTTTTCTGGCAGTTGAGATAGTCCCACCCTGAATTCTTCCATCCTCATCCTGACTCAGAGTAAGGAATCAGTCCAACTACGTTTAGACCCGAGCGAGATAGACCTGTAGGGCACTGCTGTTTAAGAACAAGAAGAGAAACAGAATTTGAGTATTTTGTGTAGATTTGTGTTTGTTAACTAAAGTGACTGGTCTGGTCTCTGAAGAACCAGAAAAAAGGATTAGACTCTACAAGTAAATCTCGCTAAGTGTGAAAGGGCCAATTACCATAAGGAAATATTATCACCCATCAGGCCCGAAACATTGCAAATCATCGAAATCATGTTTACAAATTAGTTGAACACCCTCCCTTACTATCTGACACCGCATGAATCATCAATTATCACTAACAATCACTCAATAATATATCACTCATTGGTGCAATAGTTACCTGTTCCAATCCAAGCATGGTGGTAGGTGCACAACTGTATCTCCTCTTTGATGCAAGCAACACATTGTAATTTGGCAGTCTTGTGAATCAAATGACCTACTGAGGCAGCCGTGATAGGTGATGGAAAAAAGAAGGATAAGCATGGGAGGGAGACCAGCCCTGTCTCCAATGTCCTGAAGTGAATGGGGAGGCTTCTTTACTACACACTGGCCCAACTCCAACCTGGCCATACATGTGCCTAAAAACGGTGGGGCTGCATAAGTCAGACACACACACAATGTTTTACCAGCTGTATACCCCTTTTTTGTGTGTGAAACCAGTTCCACAATAAATAATAAAAAAGTTGTATGGTGGCCTTCTCAGTCAGGGAAGTTCGTCCTCAAACTCAGGTGGTTCGCCCAGAAGTTGGTCAGCTAACATACTTGAGTCTGACCAATCACCCTCATCCTCCTCCTCTGGTATTTCAGAAACAGTGTAATTGTATGGTATGAAGAGTTGGTTCATTTTGATCATGGCCAATTTGTCCACATTTTGAGGCAAGAGACTGGTCCTTCTCACTGGCGCAGGGCATTGAACACACACTCAGCAGACACACTGCCCACCGGACAAGCCAGATACTTTATTGCCAGCCTGTGGAGCTCTGGCAATTGGCGCATTTCTTCCCATACCAATACACCAATGGGTGTTCATTCACATAGTCCTCACTTAAGTCATCCAGATAGTCCAGGAACATCCTCTGAATGGTCACTGGTGCTGCCACTTGCTCGACCTCTCTTGCCTTCACCTCTGCACTGAACCTAAGTCCTGCCACTTGAAACCAAGCCAATGCAGAGGTTGGGGCTGATTCTTCTGTTCCTGTTGTTGTTGCCGGTGTTGTTGTTTCTGGTGCTGGCTGCTGTGAGACGACAGCACTGCCCTCTCTGGAAGTTGAAGGTGGCAACCCAGAACCTCTGCGCTGGAGTGACAATGGCCTGGGGTGACAGGGAAGGAAATAAAAGGGGAGGGGGAATAGCTATTATCTATAAATAGGAGCTAAATAAAATCTAACTCCATATTGTTATCTGGGTGTGAAAGCCTGCTCTTTGCATTAGAAATGTCTGCGACCTTCACCTTCTCGAGTTTACAAATATATTGCCCCTGGGGCCCAGCCACCCAGTTTATTCTTCCCGACATTGAGGCAGAACACAGTCTACTGTCCGTTAACTTCACCATTCTAGGTGACTTAAATATGCATCTAGAAAACATCAACTGCAAAATCCCAAAAAACTTCATAATGGACCATGCAGCGGTCCAACTGACACTCCGCGTCTCAGCCCCCACCCATAAGCATGGCTACCTATTAGACCCAATATTCTCCAACATACCTGAGTTAAATGCAGGGGATCGAACAGAGATCCTATGGTGTGATCATAAACTAATCCCCTTTCGGGTGTGTTTTATAAACACAACATGCTTGACACCTCACCAGTCCAAGCTTAGACAGAACTGGTAAATTATGGACATAGGGGAATGGAGGAACATGCTCACCACCTCCACCCCTGAAATGGTTGGAGATTCGGCCAGTAGATACAGGAACGCCTCAACATTCTGACTCCTCTTAGACAACAGAACTCCAAACGTTCCGGAGAAAGAGCATTGTGGTTCTCACCAGAGCTCATAAAACTGAAAAAAGGAATACAAATAAATTGGAAGAATTTGGAGGGAAAGCTATGACAAAACTAGCAAAATCAACTACAGGAAGGCAGTAAAAACATATCACTATGCCATCAGGGAGGCTAGAGTCAATTATTTCGCCTTAAAGATTGACAATGCTGCTAACTTCTCCAAAGAGCTGTTCAATCTGGTGAGCAGTCTTATGAATCCCTTAAAAAGTACAACTGGCCGCCCCTCCCTCAAATTCAAGATGCAATTTGCTAGCCAACTTCTTTTTGGAGAAGGTCAACAGTATTCTCCTTACATTTGGAGGGGTGAAAGAAACAGTCAATTTCCCCCCTCCCCCCAACGGTGGCATGAACAATTAAGCATGTTCCAAGAAATTACCCAAGAAGACACCTTGGAGATTCTCAAATCCTTAAAATCAGGCTCTACGCTGGACCCTGTTCCCACAGACATTATGTTTGAAGGTGGGACGGAAGTTATAACTCTGCTAACAGATATGTTTAACTTCTCACTCAAATCCAAAATGTTCCCTTCAGCCTAGAAACATGCCATTGTCAAGGCATTGCTAAAAAAGAAAGGAGCAGACCCCCCTAAAGTGTGAAAATGATTGCCCAATTTTCCTCCTCCCAGGTCCTAGCAAAATTCTAGAAAAGTTTGTAAACAGAAAACTCTTGCGATACCTAGAGATAAATGACATCTGACATCCATCTCAGACAGGCTTTAGACCGGGTAGCAGCATGGAAACAGCTCTGCCTGCAGCCTTGAAAGAACTCTGATCCATACTGGATGAAGGGGGGACAGCTGCCCTGATCATGTTGGACTAGAGGGCAGCTTTTCAAACAGTCTCCCACCCAGTGCTAGTAAAAAGGTTGGATGAGGCAGGGCTAGCCAAAACAGATCTAAAATGGCTCACCTCCTTCCTCCATAATAGAACCTTCCAAGTCTGTGAGGAAACTTCATTTTCGGAAAGTTACCGTGAGATGTAGAGTACCGCAGGGGTCGTCATTGAGCCCCACTTTGTTCAACCTCTATGTCCTTCCTCTGACAGAGCTTATAAAGACCCATGGTCTGTCATCAATATCCTACCCTCTTATCAAATGGACAGATCTTCCAACCAGCTCAAGAACTGCCTAAAAAATGTTGTAGACTGAATGTCATTCAGCAGTTTTAAACTAAATGGGGAGAAAAATGAGATCATGGTGAAAGGCAATAACCCTGCCAGGTGGATGGAGCTCAATTGGCCAATTGGCTCAATTGCCCAATTTTTATGGGCGAACAACCTTCACCCAAAGTGGAGGTCAAGAGTCTAGGCTTATGACTAGACAACAAGCTCTCAATGGCAACACAGGCAAAAAAAAATAGCGGACACATGTTTCGGCCTATGAAGAGGTCTGAGAAAGCTATTGAGATGGCTTCCTGAACCATCATGCAGAGTGGCAGTACAAGGGCTAGTCCTCTCACAATTGGATTATGGGAACTACCTATTCTTGGGAAGCCACAAGACAGTCATTAAAGGTTACAAATTACATAGAATGCTGCAGCCCTTACACTATTGAAAATTCCCCAAACACCAATCAGTTACCAAGGCTCTGGCACACTTGCTCTGTCTCCCAATACTCAAACGAATTCACTTTAGGACCCTATGCATTGCTCACCTTGCCACGTATAAGAAGGGCCCGGAGCTGATCCAAAGATTATTAACAGCCAATGATCCAACAAGAACGCCTGGCTCCAACAGCCAGCAACTATTTGCTACACCAAGTATAAACAGAGCAAGGAGTGGAGGACGCTCTTTTTCGTTTCTGGCCCCAAAACTTTGGAATTCCCTCCCACAGCATATAAGGAAGAGTCAGAACACAAATTTAGAAAACTGCTAAAAAACCTGCTCTGTTCAATTAAAATGGCTGACTGGAATGTTATCTGCAGGCTATCTTAGCTCTGGAAGGCCCAGGTGGGTAGCCATGTGCTCTACAAATACCCATGAATAGAAGAGCATAGAGTGGGGCTCGAATTTCCAGCCGTTCTTTTTACAGGTCTCTGGCTTGCTCAACAACCCACGTCTTGTATTGTGAAACGTCCCCTTCTGATAAAGGAATGAAAGTGACCAGTATTTATTTCCCGTGGATCAAGTATTGTGGCACAGATGTACTGTTTGGAAGACACAATGTCTCTTTACAGCCTTTAATTAACAGTCAAGTGAAGAATTAAGCTCTCAACCGAGCCAAGCACTACTTCGTTTTCATTCACACCTGCAAACCTTTTTTAATTGGTCCAATAGCAGATGCAACAATGGGATAGCTTGGCCCATCGTACTGTCCTCCTTGCTACTTCCTGTGTGAAAACCTCAAAAGGAAGCATCATCTGTGTCAGCTATCTGACTAGGCCCCATTTGTCCATCTCCAAGCTCATGCTTTTCCCAGTTGCATCCCCTTCGCTTTAAATGACAGTCATTGATCGGTTTGTACTGCTTACCCAGACATTGCAATATGTAATAAATAGGTTGAGTTCCAACGTGTTGGCACCTACTGTATTAGGGCGATAACTGGTACTCTATGAGCATGCTAAATGATCCTCAACTGCTTAAGGGCTTTAAAAGAATGGCTGAAATTGATGCCGATTCTTCTGCAGGTGGTCAGTAAGTTGCTGACTATGTCTTCTTGCCATTAACGTCTTCCAAAATGTTTGCAGCTGTATGGGATTTCTCCATGGCGAACATGGCTACTGTTGCATGCCGCCGAACACCCTTAAAAGTGTCTTCAGAGCTAATACCTGTAGATAGCTGTTGCCTAACCCCCACAAAAGAGACCCAGTGTGCAGTGACACAGATGTAATCAGTGGCTTAACAACTGGTCCACATGTCTGTAGTCAGGTCGATAGTGTGAACAGCACTCTGCTGCAAATCTTGTTCAACCAATTCCAACACATCATGATGGAGTGCTGGAACAGCAACTCTGGAAAAAATAGGTCCAGCTGCGAACCTTCATTTTGGGCAGATGGCTACCACACATTCTAAAAAATCCACTCCTTCCACAAAATAAAAGGAGAGGAGGTCCAGCAATAACATTTTAGCCAGCTTCCCGTTGTACAAACGTGTCTTTGGTGGTGGCGTTCGTACCGCCCCATCTGCCTATACATGCCTGTAATAGTAGCCATGAGTTTTATCTTTTTGGTGCCATTGACGCAGGCGACTTCTGGAGAGAAGAAGAAGAACCAGCAGGTGGTAGACTCAATGTGCTTCTTGTTAGGACAGTCACTGTATGCTGCTGTGCTGTCTCCATCTAACTTTTGAGCCATTGAAAGGTTGCTGAGGCGGATGATACCGGCAAACTGCTGGGGACAGGGATGCTTTGCGTAAAGAGGTCACCCTCTTCTTCCTCATCACCTTCACCTCCCACTGTGATTGGAGCCGATTACCCTCTCTCACCTTCACCACCACCACCTGCAGCAATGTTTTTAAGGTGCACCTCCCAGCGGATTGATGTTTTTTCATATGTGCTGTTTGGCCTCCAGCATCAAAGTGTGAACCAGGCTTACGTCGACATACACTTGTGTGGCAAATGGAGCATATTGCAATGTTATCCTCCTCATTGCTAATCGTAAAAATGACCCAAACTGGGGAGGTGAACTTTTTCAGTAGGCCACTGGTGCCACTGCAAATGCTCAAAGAACTGGAGGTAGGCAGGTGTGCTGATGATTACCTCTCTGCAAGGCGTACTTCTACTGAGGTAGTGGTGGATGCAGGTCTCAGCGGGAGCCTTACAAATATAGGAGCTGGTGCTGGTGGCCGTGCCACATCCCTCGGAGCAGCTTGAATAGGAGGAGAGGTAATGTTGGTTTCCTCTGGGACAGCTTCCATGACAATGACTGGCTCGTCATCCTCACCCCTTTCCATAATTTAAGGCTTTCAGGAACTTTCCTTTTCCCTTGCCTCTCCTGGCATGTCTTGGACTTAGCTGGGGTCCAATCCATGTCCAGATCATCAGAAGGGGGGCTTGGAGAAGATGGTGGAGTACCCTTCCTTTTTTTTGCTGGAGATTTGGAAGTCAATGATTCTAAAAGAGGAGGTTCTTGCTCAGCAGGAAGCTCAACCTCCTGTTCTACTCCTTCTTCAGGAAGATATACTATTGATGGCTGTGGCTGTTGTCCACTCTGCTCAGTTTCCTGCAACAATTGGGTACTCCTTTGCGAAAGAGACAAATCCAATTAAATGGCTCTGCTTGTTGGCACCGCCATGATTGCAGTGGCTGCCTCACTGAGAGATACGGGCTTGGGCTTAGGTTGGGTGGTGCTGTTGATGCAGTTGTTCTGCTCCCAGCTTGATCCCCGGAGGCCGGTGCGGCAGGCACAAGTTGCCGGAAAAAGGTTTTAGTCGGCACGCCAGTAGTGGAAAGCTGCTTTTTCTCACTGGGCACTTTCTTGGCAGCACTTTTCTTTGGGGCCATCCTGAAGCTGCCCGTTGGCAGTGGCACTTAGCTGAACAAGTGGAAGAGATTGGAGGACTCACGTCTTGTGTTGTGTGGTCACGTCACTTTGTATAGGCCTTCTGCCTGGCAGTACTGTGGGTGATATCTCTTTTGCACCTTAAAGCAAACAAGCAAGAAAAACATTTAGCGAAATGTAGCATTGTTACAGTTTGAATTAGTACAGACAAAGACAATATAATTTAGTGTGGCTACTTAAGTTGTTATCCTAAATAATTTACAACAATAGTGTATCCATTCCAAAGTCAGACCACACCACCATAACATAATATTTAATTTCCAATCAGCATAACAACATACAGATGAAACTGTTTGCTTTATGTGCATCCAACGGAGACACATGTGGCAGTCTCGGAGTTGCAGGGGAAATGGAATAATCCTTAAAAAATGAATGCTGGTGTGCACCTATGGCAGGCAAAGGGGTCCGGGAGAAAATGGAATAATACTTAAAAAATTATTGCTATTGTGCGGCTGTGAGCCTATGTCAGGCAGGGGGTGGATGGATGGATGATGGGAAAATGTAAAACAGCAACAAAATAGAATAAACAAGATAAAAAATTAAAACAAAATAAAAATAATTTTAAACAATACTAGGAGACTATTAGAAACCTGTTGGGAGGCAAGGAGGTGCAGTTGAAAATAAAAGAAAATGCATAGAATATAAAACACTGTTCATAATCATAATATACATATATAACAATGATTCTAAAGAATGTTATTAAACTGATATCAGGGAAAAGTAAAAAAAAAAAAAAGCAACCAAAAAAAGGCATAGTCCTTGCCTATCAATCTCCCTAGAAAATGGCTTTGAAAACTGGAAAAAAGGGTGGCTGAAGTAAATGGCCGTCAGCCACATGGTCAACCAACAACAGCAATCAAGTAGGTATGGTCACAACAAAGAACACATTCAGGCCTATGGCAAAAGCACACTGGCTGGCTACACAAAATGGCCACCGGCCACATGGTCAACAACAGCAGTAAGCAAGGGGGCATGGAAAACAAAACACACGCAGGCCTATGGACACTGACTACACAAAAAAGCCCCAGGCCACATGAAATGGAGAAAAAAAACAGATGGTGGCCTATGGCAAATACACACACACATGCACACTGGCCAGACAAAGGAGGCATGGCAACACTGAAGAAAACACTACCGTTAATTCAGCAGTGCCAAAACCAAAATTAACTGAGCTATAAACACTTTACAGCACATCCTCCCAAGGCATCGAATATTACCCCACCTATAGACTTTTTGCAGGGGAAAAACGTGAAATACAATAAAAACCACCGCATTTTTAATATAATCCAATGCCATCCCAGCCCTAAATGAGGTTTTAAAACCACATATACCACAGAAACAGTTGTTTCATGCACCGATAACTAGTTCTGGGCCTACTGGCTGGGTGGCCCGTTGGCAGACTAGGCCACATAGTAAAATAAACAAATATTGCAAATTTAACAAACATGGAGAAAATGTACTGAACTGTGCAACATTTGTCCTTTACAAAAGATGAAAAATTAAATACAAAAAAATTAACTAGGCCCCTACTGAAACTGCAGGCCACCCAACACAATAAACTTAAAAAATCGAATAAAAAGTACAAATAAATACTGGTGCATGCCTGCATCAAACAAACAACACCGTTATACAAGAGTTTTTGAATTTACTTGTAATCTCAAAAACATAGTCCTTAAATCCAATAGTATATATGCAGCAGACAAAGAGAGCGATTCTTCCACCTCCAAATCTAAATGAAAAGTGACCATTAGATGTACAAAGCACTGGGAGGAGCCTGCTGGACAGGAACAGGAAGTTGGAGTCTCTGGGGCACTTCCATCATGTTGAAAAAAAAGTACAATTAAAAAAAGGCTTCTCGCACTGGTGATGTTGGCTGAACGCTTCAAAGCAAACTTCTCTTCAATATGGTTGGAGAGTTCTCCAGCCCCTCAGCCTCCGAAAACGTCATCGCCCCTTCACAGGAACTCTGCGACTCCTTGGCGGACTTCTTCCACTACAAGACCTCCACCATCTACAGAAATTTCGAACTCCAACCCACCGACCTCCTCAGCCATCTCAACTCCACGAATAAGGAACACGAACACCTGCTCACCACCTGGGACCAGCTCACCATGCAATATGCAGTCTTGTAGCCGTTGGGTGCGGATACAGGGTTGAGCCAGGTCTTGGGGAGGAAGATAATGTTGGGGATGACCCAATCTTGGTCCCAAATCTTGGTGACATACTTGCAGAGAGATCGTGCGTTGAGCAGGAGGCAGTGGAGATGGTCTGACTTGGTAGGCATGGTGGTGGCTGCCGTGTGTGCTGGAGCTTTGGTGTTGCAGGTGAAGAAGCAATGTGGGCACGTGAAAGGTCCTACCGTGGATCGGAGAGAGGAACCGCAGCAGTTGTTGCAAAGTCCCGGGTCCAGGGCTCAGAGCTCAGCAGCGGTGTATCTTCGGGTGACAGTGGGGCCAGGATCCCTGGCGCTGGGCGGGGTCAGACACAGATGGGCACACATTTGGCATGCCTTCAGCGAACAACTAGACAACAAGAAATACAGTAACAGAAAAATATGATAAAACAACAACAGAACAGAGAGTTACAGCCCTTGGGGGACGTTGGTAGTCTCAGTACTAATGAGATATCTGCAGCAGCGAGGGAGCGGCACACTGACCAAGAGGTCGGAGAGCTGCTCACAGGAGCTACGCGACGGTCTCCATAAGTAGTCCTCGCAGGTGGGAGGTGCTAGAAGGAGGGCACGGAGCGGAAAAACTCAGTGGGAGCTGCGAAAAAAACGGAACAATAAGAAATACAGCAACAGAAAAATACAATAAAGCAACAACAGAACTGAGAGTTAAAGCACTTGGGGGACTATGGCGGTCCCAGTACCAATAAGCAATCTGCAGCAGCGTGGGAGCGGCACACTGACCAAGAAAAATGTAGTGTTCCATAATAAAATATAGTTAAAAGAATATCAAACTTTTGTAGAGCATTAGTTAAATCAGAAAACAGTTTCACAGCTCCAACTATGTCCCAAAATCTTCAGGTGCCTTTAACAAGGATTCTACAATTCAGTGCCTAAAAACATATGATCATTTCACCCCCATCCTGATGGAACTCCATTGGATTCCCTTGCTGGCCCTCACCATCTTCAAAACCAGCTGCATTATTTACAAAACTATCACCACCATCACCTCTACTTATCTTGCAGACAAGCTCACAATCTCTGGTGGTTCTTGGCACACCTGCAACCAGGACACCATCAGACGGCAGACTAAGAAGTGTAAAAAGAAAACAAAACAAGGCTGCAGGCCTTTTCCATCCAGGCACCCAGGATCTGGGGCCTCGTCTGTGTATCCATCTGGACCACCCCAATACTGTTCCAGTTTAGGAAAGAGTTGAAGATTCACTTCTTTAAAGAACATTACATCACAATGCATTAACCATCCACAACCCAGCTTCCTCTCCTATTACTTATTGACTTTATGCTTGTCTTTGACCATGACTAGTGCTCCGCTATCTTTTGGGTAGCTTTGCGCAATAGTAATACCATATACATACATACCAGTTGCAAGAGAGATTTTCTGGGGGTTTGGGGGGGAGGATGTGGACACGCATGTGGACTGGAGGCACCCATAGCAGTCTTGAGGACTGAGTACCATCAGTAGCCACTGGTCCGATTGAAGCTGGCATGGACTGTACTTTTAACAGGCAATAACTCTGAAACCATAAGGGCAAGAGCAATGGAGCCATTGGTTCCAGTATCAGCACCCGCTGAGAATGTGAAAAGTGATTGTCACTACATACCGCTGGGGTGAAGAAAACGTATGTTTGGGCACTCTGTGGGTACAGGAGATTTTGGGGATGAAGCAGGTTCCCCTTTCTCGGCTCTTGACCTAGCTGTAGTTCTTTCTTATTTAGAGAGCTGGGCTGAGGCGACCAATGCTTTGGGTTTCTTGGTAAGGTTTGCACTCAGGTCCCACACCTACAAGCAGGGTTAAGTGACAGGATACACAGTGGTTGAGCCAATGCTGCATAATGCAGAAGTGGGCCTGCCTTTTACAGTTCTTTCCTATACCGGTTAGAGATTGATCAAAAAACAAAAAATAAAAAGACCTTTGCCACCAACCCACCTGGCCTGGCCAGGACGGGGGGAGGGGCATTTACCAATCAACTCCTGGCTTGCCAAAGAATGGTATGTAATAAATAACCCTTCCTTAGCCCTACCTATTGGCTTTTCTTCTCACCAATATTCCCCACCTTTGGGATGGCCGCCTGGCCCCCTATTTCAGATTCCACCCTTACCTTCCACAAGGACCAGAGAGAGTGACTGTGCCCCTCTATCTGTCTGCCTTGCTCAAGGGCTACTGGGGTTGCATGGTCTGTAACGTTCCTCCATTCTGCATTGCCTAGGGGACCAGGAAGGTTCTCTTGCATATCCTTCCAGGACTTACCCAAGAATTGGTAAAGTTTGTGTCCCATAGATACCCCCCAACTTTTTTAATTTCTACCAACATTATGTAGGGAAGTTGTCACCAGCCTTGTCAAGCATCCCATGTACAAACCCAGCCTGGCCATGCTAAAGTTCCACGATGGGTTGTCTCACTGTCACTATTCTGCCACCTTGGCTAAGGCTGGGTAGTGTGTTCTCAGCAAGGACACTGGGGCAGCTGACAGCTGCCTTGGTGTCATCATTGCAGTTGGGATGGTGACACCAAGACAGCAGTCCTTTGTCTTATCCTCTTTCTCCTTCATGCTTAGGTGGGAGAAGAATAACTAGAGCACTTATCATGGTCTCTATTTCCCCGTCTACATATACAGGAGGAAGACTGTGGCAGCTAACATGCCCTGGTCTGCTCCTATGTCATATTTGCAATGAAGTGGATCGATGGATGACTCCCTCCATGCAACTTAGTTAAGAAGGGGTGTTATGAAAAAAAACCCTATGTTGGCCCTTGAGTAAGGCATGGGGTGAGGGTTCAGCAGAATGCAGATACACCGAAAACCCTGTTGGAAATTTATCAAAACTGATGGGATTAGGAGGCGGAATCAGACATTGTGTACAAAGTACAATTACTCCTAACAGCTTTACTCACAATCTTATTGCTGTTGTGTAATGCCCCTTCTTTCCTCATTTCCTGCAAGTTAAATTCTTAATAAAATAGGTCGGGCTATTAAGGGAGTAATCAGCTGCCACAACTGTAGCATTTGCGCTTATTTCCCTCCACATTTCTTTGCTGCTCAGATGCATTTTTTTGTTTTACTTTTATCTTCACTATTGTATTTTTTTCCTCTAGCAAGATCTGTAACTGTATTGTTCTAGTTCCTCATTTCCTTCAGCCATCCAAAAGTGTGTTCTATCCCTTTTATGGTGGCTATGGCTTCCTTCAAGTCTGGATTCTTGGTCAATAGCTTTTCTTGTACACTCAGGTAATTTGTGCAGCGTACTAACTGGTCTCTGTTTCAAGACCCTGCTAGGTCTCCAAATTCACAAGTCCTGGCCATATACTTAAATTGGGCACTTAATTCGGTACTCCATCTGTTCTTCTTTGGTGTTATGCAAAGACCTTGTAGCTCTTTAAACCACATTAATATGACCCCCAAAATGTAGATCTAGCCTCTTAACCAAGATTTCATACACAGCTCTAGGTCCCCCTCTCAGTTGCCGATATTTAATTAATCTAAGCGTTCTGAAATGTTCATGCCCTCTATACCAAGATATGCAGTCGAATCCCAGTTTCCTAGCTGCATAAAATGTTTTCCTTCCAAAGACAATTAAATATGAGTCAAATAGCTTTTTCCACTTTTTGCCTGGTAAAAACAGTTCCCTGGTGGCTGTGACATGCTGCCTGTCGCCATTACAGGGAGTGGTGTGCATCTAGCCTAGTAGAAGTAATGTTTAAAAGCAATAAACCAACACAATAAAACAAAATGCGTACCTAAAACAAAAAGTAAAAACATTAAACTAAAATAATGAATTGTTTGAAGTTGTGTGGTAATTAATTCTGTCTGTAATTCATGAGGCATTATTAGATGATACCAATTGAGACACAATTAATTCCATTAACTCAGTACATGAAGCCAGCCACACCAAATCTCAAGGAAAGATATTGATAGTGTTGACAATCAAAGGAAAGACTGAATAAAAAGCAGTAAATCCAGTAAGTTTTGACTGTTAAAAAAACACAAGAAACTTTGCCATAAGTGACCGACTTGCTGCGCTGGGGTGCATCTCCAGCCACCCCATCTGAAAATGCCACTATTCTGTACTTATTTATCTCTATCTCATCTTCAAATAGGCGAGCCCCTAGGAAGGTTGGCAGTTGAGACCAGTAGGACAAATACAACACCACCCTCCCCGCAAATACACCCCATGCAAAGCCATCTTTGTCCATGTCCACACACATCATGAATGATGGTTAATCCAGACAGCAGACTAGCCAGTTGCCCAGTGCCACGACCTAACCCATACAACTCATTTTGATGCCAGAATATCCCATCTTTCCCACCATGTGCCTGCATCCCCATGTCATACAAGGCTGCAAATGGAATGATGTAGACAGAACCCACTCTGCCACCACATCCATGGGCTGTTTCCTAGGAATGGAAGGACAGCACAGGAGGGAGAGTAGGCAGTAGTATTGGGGAGAGCCCGCTTTAGGATGGCTGCTTCACTCCAGATGATGCTGGTGGCATGGCCTCTCTGCCAACCAGACAACACCCTTTCCTGGGAGCAGGTCAGCCTGAGGAGGATTGTGGTTGTGCGGGCCTGGCCACAGTAGCAGGGTGTAAACAATCACTCGACTCATTAGGTCCCATGATATCAAAAGTCAAGCATTTCCATGGCATTGGAGAGCTCCCAACAGGGCATACAGAAGGTTTCAATGGCTTCCAAGAATGAAGTATTTTTTCAAAATCAATACAATTTTTTATATTTCTTTTAACCTCTGTGTTCATTCCAGCCAACCAACCTAAATCTTTAACTCTTTCTACACAGGGTGACTTAGAGTTTGGCAAGGAGTACTGTCTTTTTGCCAAACTCAAAGTCCGACCTCAAATAAGTCAATAACTGAGCCTACTGCAGCTCTGTAGTCATCATTCTCCTACAATGGCCTGACAGATTACAGGCCGTATAAGTTTAGTCATCTGACCATCTGCTCAATTTAGAGTGGGTTTCAGATGTTTTTAGGTCTCTGCTCTAGAGAGCGCATGCGCTGTCTCAAAAGAGACATGTTGTATATACTTTGTGGGCTTCAGCTCGCCCATAGGCTTCCCATTTTCTGGCTCCATCGTCGCGCTCCTAATCTTTCTCCTCATTTGTCCATGGCATGCACGTGTCATGCCTCTTCCTGTGTTCAGCCCTATCTGAGAGCAGGGACCAATTACTTTTATCCATTCCCTCCTCCCATTTAATGACCATTGTAGGAACTTCTTTTTTCTTTGCTTAGGAGCCCACCTCAGGAGCGGTTGTGTTTTCACTCGCTCCGAGCACCGCGCCATTTCTGTAAACAGGCCTGTAAATTATGTTCTTATCTCATCCCCTCTCCCAATCAGCCTCCTCCGGCTGTCGCTTCCTTCATCCCACACTCCTGTTTCTGCTTGCCCTGTGCTTCTCTGACAGCCGTGAAACTGCTCTAACCCACTCCGCATTTTTTCTTATCCTGTCCCTCAATCATCCTAGTCGGCTGTCGCTTGCTCCCTCCCGCGCCCTGTGGCTGCTTGCCCTGTGCTTCATCGACCATAATGTAACAGGCCTATAAATCATGTTCTTATCTTTTTTTTCAAGCCACAGCATGTTTTTCAATTACCAGGAGAGCATTTGAGGGGAGAGAGCGAGAAAGTCAGCACTCCCCTCCATGGTCTCCATTGCCTTGCAAAGTTACGTGACCGCTTCGTTTCAGCTGCTCTTCACTCACTCATTCTCACCCCCCTCCCCACCCCTGAGATCAGGGCAGGCCTGGGAACCCAAAGCAGCCCTGACAATTATGTCGAACCAGCCCGAAAGAAGAGGTCAGAGGGGCGCATTGCAAATGAGAAGCACTTTCGTTACTAGGGGCCGATATTGCTGCACCGCCGCAAAACCGGTCCCCAGTAACAAAACCGGCCACCACCGCTGCAAAACTGGCCCCCACCCTTCCAACCCCCAGGGAAATGCCCGATGTCTGGTACCGCCAGTCCGGCCCTTCCTAAGATGGTTACAAAAAACAGAACACGTCATAACGGGCTCGCTGGTTACTAATAAAACAGGCTGTGGGAAGGGCTTGTTTCAGTTCACTGGAAAGTCATTGTAAAGCACCACATTCCACCAACTGCACTCGTAGGCGCTGGAGTGCATCTTTATAGTAAGCGTTTTTTGGTTTACAATACAGTGCACAGTCCATCAGCAAAACCCTCCATGGTCTCCATTGCCTTGCAAGCTCCCGCGACTGCTTCATTTCAGCTGCTCTGCATTCACTCATCCTCACCCCCCTCCTGAGCCCCTGAGATAGTTACAAAAAACAGGAACACATCATAATGGGTACACTGGTTACTAATAAAACAGGCTGCGGGAAGGGCTTGTTTCAATTCACTAGATGGTCATTGTAAAGCACCACATGCCCCCAACTGCACTCCTTGGCACTGGAGTGCATCTGTATACTAAGCGTTTTTTGGTTTAGAATACAGCGCACAGTACATAAGCAAGCACATGGTTTGTTATATTGCAGAATTACAGGTTAAAAGCAAATGATCAGTAAAAGGCAATCTGCAAGATAAAATAAACAAAGGAATTTTCAACAGACGGCACCCCACCTTTGAGATGTAGGGTTGGTAAATGTTGATGCCAGCACCCAAGTAAATTCACATTACTTAGATTTTGAAAACTTCAACCTACCACAGGCACCAAAGAGGCACTTTGCACGTGCACGGTCTCAGAGCCCTGTGTGAACCATAATAATAACAGTGGTAAAAAAATAATACAATACTATTACATAACGCTTTAAGGCTGACATATCTAAGTACTGCAAGAATTTGTTACTGTTACACAAAATAACAGGATTAACTTTATCAACCTCAGAACGTCCAAAGACCGAGTTAGCCCTGCCAGGATTCGGCCATGTGACCTGGTGATAACAGTACATGGCCTGATGAGCTGGCTTACCACTTTCTTGCAATAAGCCTTGACATCTAGGTGGTCATTGTAAATCCAATTCACTGACTGGAAGGGAGGTATGGTCAAACTATATAATGTTTATGCCAAACCAGATAGACACAACAGTGACCCACAAAACACCATGTAGGAGGAAAAGGGAATACATTTAATAAAGGATTCCTGAATTTGAATCTACGCATGCAATGATTATTGGCCATGATACTTCTAGCCAGTCAGATTGCTCAGTGGGTTGAGTGTCTGCAGCAGGCATGTGTGTGTAACATGCAAGTCACAAGTATGAATTGCACTAAGGCAGACGGTATCTTCTGTCCTTGAGAGGTGAACAAAATAAGTATCACGATTTTACTAGGTACCTTTGGCAGCACTCGTTAAAGAGAATTCACTAATTTCATATTGTGTTTTGCTCTCTATCAACTGGTAAATTTAATTTAGGATGCCCGTGGTTACACAAATGAGTAACGGCGCATCAGCTGGGGGCACTTGGGTGCGACATCTGCCTAGGGAACACTTACCGTATGGCCATGCAGTGCTGAAAAACATTGACAAAGCCAATAGCTCTCGCATTGTCTAGACCAATTGGATTTGCCAATGCTTATTTTTGCAGTGACAGCAATTCCTGCCAATGTTAACAGTTGTATGTGGGGCCGGCAGACATCTCTAGGTTTGGGAGACTGGCTGTCCGCTCTGATGGACATGCACCCGTCCTACTAACTCAAAATAAGGCCCATAGTTCTATAAATGCCTCTCTACTTACTACTCACAAGTGTACCATAATTCCACATTTTGGTAGTCAGCATTTTGTTCAGGCCACTCCTTACACTTGGAATTGTAGTTAGAACATCCACACCTATAACACGTATTCCTACATAGGATATCCACACCACTAACATGTATTTCAGCCCTTTTACACTTCTGAGTTTTCTTGTTTCAATCCTTAGTTTGTCTATAGTTATAATTCTTATCTGAGAGGATGTTTGCTACTTCATGTTCTTTAGTTATCTCATTTGCTAAAGCACCTTTGGCATATCTTCTTGTGATGAAAATCGAACTATCACTTGCCAAGTCATCACAACATCTGCTAGTGAAGTATCCCCGTTTGCCTACAAGCGTTCTTGTATACCTGGGTTATTTGTTTGTATAACAATTTGATTGCAGATAAACTCACCATGGATAGCATTCCAAATTTGCAATTGACTGCCAGTTTAAGGCCGATCGTAATCATCCATCGCTTCATCTCTCTCCTGTTTACGGTAAAAAAATTGTAATGATAGCTATACACAAGGTAGGGAGACAAATGCTCATCTAGTCAGCCAGTTTGAACAGAAGTTGCTCAACTTACTAAGTAAACGTCATGTAAAATGATATTGTAAAAGATGACCTACTCGAAATTATGAGCAGAAAAATTAGAGGTATTCAATCCACATTTCCTCATGGGATTCTTAGATTAATTCCAGTAGAAGTCAATGTTCTGTCTTCAGTACTATCGCCAAAGGTCAAGTTTTAAACAAAATACAGCTTTCTTTATATTAAAGTTCAAGTTTCCTTGTCTCTGTAATCGTAGTGTTCGTAAAGCTGATTGGAAGGATAAAAATATTTAAACTCAAATGTAAACTCATAAATGAACAGTTGCGTACTCATTACATAGTCATTTCAAGATGGCAGTTATGTAGATCATGACCAGTGACTTTTACGTTCAACTACCCCAGACAAGAAACATTGCTTACCAGAAAGCTATGCCATGTGGATTTCAGATGCTGAAAAATGCTCACGAGGTAGCGCACCATCGAAGAGCGTTGTTGTTACTCAGCAGGTGTGCCAAACCTGTGTGCCACTTAGAAGTTGTCAGCTCTTGACCCAAGTGGGTTTTTATCCCGGACAAAAAACAGTTTTCTTTACAAGCTGTTGTAAAACCCACCTAATCTGTGTCATTGTGACAGTATTGGCTCCTCCTCTTAAGAATTAATTCAATGGTAGAAAATCTCTTTATTAATAGTCCTTGGTGTACTTACCGAAATACGCATATGCACGTGGGGGTTATTTAAAATTGAATGCGTTGTCACTATGTAATGAAGGACCACAGGCTTGGTTCCAAAGTAGATTATTCCAAGAATTCCTTCACGTAAAACGTCAGATGTTCAGTATGTCTTTTTGCCTCAAGGTATCCCTGCTATTGCTTTTTCTGTACCCCCGCCCAGTACGAGCTCATACATTCCACAAACTAGAATCCTGCATAACACTGTACACTAAAGATAGACGCAACTTAAGCAGGAATGGCATAAGTAAACACTCATCACAAGCAGGCGCCTGACCAAGAGGACAAAGAGTAAGGAACAGTTGATTAAAGCTTGAACTGAGCTTGTCTCGAGGGAGAGAGCCATCACAGACCCACAATGACCTTGTCGTTCAGTGGCTAGAACCAACACAAGAGCATCTGTGTGACGAGAATATAGAGGATTTGTGGCTAGACATTCTAGGACTGCAAATTAATGTTGATCTTGACACTATCCCTAAATACGGGTGGAACTTGTATTTGTAATTGTCTGGACCCAGCGAGACATGGGATTGTTTTTCTGTTGAACCTAAGCATTTGGGTAGTGTTATGCTGGGTACAATAAGTCGCCCTGATTCATGAACTGCCTTAATTTTCCAGGCACTTGCAATTCTAGCAATACCATTGTTTAAAGTTCCACAACGACTCTATATCTGCATTGCACCTGCACATTGACAACTGATGTTCTAAAGCTTCCAGTAATTAGCACCATCTCAGCAAACCAAAAAGGCTAACTGTGATGGCCAAATTACAGACACTGATGTTGTCATATCTCTGAGGACGTACTTTAGGTGGTATCTAGTCTAGTACTCTACCCCTGCATTAAAGAATGACTTTGGGGTCAGTCTGCAACAGAATTGGTCCCACCAAGAACTGTGCTCAGTATCTCTGGACTCGAACTGGTGGACTCCTGTTAGACCTATTAACCCAAAACTGAAACTTTGCTAGTCCATGAGCACTTAACTCTTCCCATTGACTTTGGTGGGAATCCTGTTCATTTTGGGTAATAGATGTTAGGTCATTTAGGCTTTTGGACATGTTCTCTGGATTATTAGCCAACCAGGCTCAAGCCCACTGAGTTGTCCTAGGCTGCCGATAAACTAGAGCACAGTACTAACTTATCATAGCCAGTTAATATGTTCTAGAATTCTGTCTGGCATCTCTGCCCCATTGACAGTGTTTTAGGAAGTAGAGCAAATTGTACACACAAGAGTTCATGTAGATTGCACAGGATCCCAAATATTTCCATATCAGATCAAATTGGCCATAGAGGACTTTGTTATTTGTAATATAGTACCTTACAAAGTAAACGCTATATCTGTGTACGTGGTCGTACCTCAGCCCCAGAAGATGATAGGAACTTCTTCTTTTGTATCTTCTCGCATGAAGGCTTTTCTTGGGGCATGAGACAGGCAGCTGTTTAATAAGCAGGATCCTAAGAGGGCACTGTTGCTTAACAATGGTAACCCAGGAACACCTATTAGATACTTAAAGTACTCCCATTGGTCACTGAACCCTCAACAAGCACTGAAGTTGAGCAGGCAAGGTTTACTGTACAGGGTAGAAATGGCTAGAATCTCAGATGCAGCTTGAAACTTTAAATCGGACTATACACTCAATGTCCACTCAACGCTATAATTCTAAGAACAGTAGGACTTTTATTAATAAGTATGTAAAACGAGCGGTTAAAATTATTATTGTTTGTTATTCACTGACAATATGCTGTTGACAATCTCTTCACCACAAAACTTCATCCCAAAAATACACATTCTGGTGAACTTTTTTGGAACCTTCTGTGGTTACAAACTGAACTGGACAAAATCCATTGATGCCTGTAGCTTTCACTGGTTGAAACTCAAGCACAAAAGTAGAATATTTGTCGGGTTATTATATTATACATGCACAGTCCAATCAGAAAATTGCTTAATATTTCTTGATCTCTCTCATAAGGTTTGTATTCTTGTAGGTTTTTTCTCCTTTCAGCTCTCTTGAGCGTCACAGATGAGGGACTCTATGTGGTCAATAAATTACTCTTTATCATATGTAGTCTTTTTCAGCCTTCGAGAAAAAAAATGATGGAGTCATCAATATGCTGCATACTGGCCAAAATGTACCTCACTACCCTGCCTCCTTTACCAAAGAAAGGCCACTTCCATGCTGAAAGAGGCCCGCGAGTACCTGGAGAAAGATGAGGGAATGGTTGATACATTGTTTACTAATCCCAGTGCAAGTCCCTGACTGCCTATGTAAGGCTCCTTTCAGAGCTCACCTTCTTTCCCTGCCCTCTGTTTCAGTGGCTATTGCCTGAGGTGACACTTCTCCTTCCTGAAATGCCCTGTGATTAGTAATGGGTCTTGTTGTGGAAGGTTGGAGAGTTACATATCCAAACCCCAATTATAATTTAAACCTTGCCTTGCTATTCCAAGAACACTCCCCTGACATGGCGGTCAGCCCTTGCTCTGGTTTCTCTGTGCACTGGAGCGATTTCCCATATCGAGCCTGAGGTAAATCCAGCATGTAAAAGTTATGAGGACTCCTGCATTATGCCGCTCCCTGTCTAACCCTTCTGCATAACTGCCCTAGCCACGGAAACTGGCAAGTATGGGAGAGGACATGGCCCTACCTCTGGTATGCTCTTGAACTCAAACTGCCTGGGCAGAGATGAGTGATTAAGCTTAAAGATATTTTCGAGAAGCCATTGGTTTTGAGCAGTACAAAATGTATACTTTAGGTAAAAACTCTCTATACCTCAAGCTAGAACACCTATAATGCAATTTCCATGTATGCATAAAAAGGCCCCTCTAATATATATAAGTATGTCTAAAATCACATTTAGGAAATGTAGATTCGGCTTCCCAAATCAAGACTGCCACAAACATTCTCATGGCTAGACATTTGTTCCAAACCATCGTTAGAGACACCAAAATGGGTTGAACTTCAAAGTGAAGTTATTAAAAACAGGCCAGTTCCTATAATTCTATGCACAAGTAGACAACCATTAAACCATGCGTATAGACACTTGGGCACCTATTTTAAGTGGCCTGGGAAATGCGCCAGTATTTCCCCATCCAGTGAGTGATCAATACCGAGAGTACCAGTAAAATTAGAGTTGGGGAAAATTCGTCACACTACAAGTTTGATTCTGAGAGTCCACAAAGAAATATCAGGGGAATTAGCAATCACAGCATATCCTGCGCCTTTACGCAAGAGATTTCAACAGCCAAAATCTCCAGGTAGAAGTTAACAAATCCGAGTATTCCCACAGACTTCATAATTCAGATGGAACCAGTATCTCCTGTTACCGCCCCCATTGGATTTAAGTGGCCACTGGTAATGAAGGCCCAGGCCTTTTTTTCTGGATCATGTATTTAAGTTTCAAATGAAAACATTAAAAGCGAATTTCTTCAAATTGCTAGAGGCTCCTCTATGGAACATCTGCATATCCTGGTGCAAAATCAATATATTGAATATTTTTGGATAGACTGTGATATAATCACTATACAGCAATTCAGGCATAAAAAGCATAATGTTACCTAAGGATCTGAAAAGGAAACACAATTTCAGTACCCCCAAGAACTATGGAATTATCTTGCATTAACAAACAATCCTAAAAGATAGGATGACAAATCAGACATGAACACTATTACTAATCCGCTTCTACAGGCCTTGGTTTTACACTCTGTTAAGAAAATTAAAATGGATTTGAGCTCTAAAATATATAAACTTTTGATAGTTTGCAACAGCCATCACTTCTTAAAAACAAATGACTGGAAACTGAACTAAATAAGAACATTATTCTCAATGTACTTGCAAAATGTAGTGCTAACCTACAGACTGTATTGGACATTCAAGAAGTTGGGCAACTGAGTCTGATCAGGGGAAGTGTTGGAGATATCAAGCTACCTACACATTCTATATTGCCCAGTAACATCACTATGGTGGTAAGATATTAACAGAATAAATGTAACCCGAAAAGAGAAATATATCTATTTAATGATACAACTAATTGGCAATAATTAGGAAAAGGAAATTATCTATGGCTGTAGTGGGCAATAATGATGACAAAAAATAATATATTATGGAATTGTTAACCATCTAACAGACTGGAATTTGACACCCCGCACAGCTGGAAAGTCTCATTTAAGATAAGAGATCAGGCGGATCAATTACACTCACTATGAAATGAATTCCTAGAAATGTATTTAATGCTAGGTTTAGCTACATATGGTTTTTGGTAACTCAGATATATGAATTTGTAACTTCCTTTATGCATCGAGTCCTAGGAGGGCCGTATTTCTATGATCATATCTTGCATGTTGAGTTTGTACTTCTTATTGCTGTAATTAAAGATATATAATCCTTTTGTATATGTTTATAATTAATACTTAATGTAGTGCTATTAGGAGATGTTCCCTTTTTTCCATCAAGAACTGATTGTACAATATTTGCCTTAAACTGTACTGTAACCAAATTAGAGAAATACATTTTTGTTTAACATCATATTGAAACAAATTTTTTATAAATAAAGTTTTTACATAGAAAACCAGCAGATGTTTGCACCTTCTATGACCGAGAAGTAACTTCAAATGTTTTAGTAGCATGTAGCTGTGGCTAGTGTGATCCTGTGAGGACGCCTATGAAGATGCTCTTCCTTACTTTTTGGGGACTCCAGAGTTTTACTAAATTGTTTGGAACACAATGTAGCAAGTTTGCTGTGATGTCTCCATCTCTGTTTCAATTGTCTCTAGCACTGGGAGCAAATGCCCTCTGGTTTTATGGCTCTTCTTCTGAGTTCCTCAAAACAGTGTCAAAAAGTCCTAAAGCCCAAAGACCCACCTCCAAAACAAATAGTGTCTCACCCAAGAAAAATAAATATGATGACTTTAGGAGTGCTAAGAGACTTGATTCCATTCTAATGGGTTTAATGGCATGAGGTAGTTGATAATGTGTCCAAACACCGTTGATATCAGTTAAGGGCCCAGTTTTTCAAATAATAGGCAGGTGTGGCAGTGGACCAGCAACTAATGTAATGCCACCGGTGGAACCACAGTTTAGGGGCCCTTACCTAAAAAGGGGCTTTTTGTGGTCACACTTTTGTGGTAGCATGTGCAGTCATGGGCTGTGGCCAGTCACTGGACCCTAAGGCTTTTCCAGTCCCATCTATGAGATGAACTTCGGTTCAGACTCATCTATAACTGTTGATATCCCTGGACTCGTAAGAGCTGGAAGAATAGTTCCATAATCCAGATGAGTAGTTGCAGCCAAATCGACCACATACCTGCAGCAGGACTGAAGAGGGAAGACTAGGGTGTTGTTTTGGGGCTGTGAATGGGCTGATACAAACATCCTAATGGCATGTGGCATGGAACAGTGTGGGTCTATTACTGATGAACTCAGGAAAGCATCTCTACAGCTGCACGTCCCTGGGGATAAACTTGAGCTGCTTTGGTGACACTGGACAACTCGGCTGCAAGAATCTTGTGGCTCGTGGGTGGCTCAGTCTTTTGAGGCATCCTCCATCAAGATCTTCAGTCAGCTGGGCCAAGTGGTTAATTTGCAAAAGAATAGGACAGGTGCCTAAAATTCTGCTCGAAGCCCTCCACCTGTGCAACCGAATGTCCGAGGTGCTGAATACCACGGATGAACAGTCTTGATTTCATCCACCACTAAACACTCTCTTTCCCTTTATTTCACTCTTTTGAGGTTTTTTTTTATCCTTGCTTTTTTCTTTGTCATTGTTTTCGGTCTCTCTCTTCCCGATTCTTTTTCCCTTTTGTGTTTTTCTCTCTCTTGCTCTGGGTCAAAGTCTGATGAGGAATAATAAGTGCTGGTTCCAAAAAATGAGTGCCTGTGGCCCCACCTGCAACTTCCGGCTCAAATTATGTCCTGTCTGGACCTGGTGAAGGTCTTCCTGGCAGGTAGGTCTTTGCTTCTCTCCAAGCTGGGCACTTCTTTCTCTAGGGTCTAAGGTTTAGCCCCAGCCATAAACAGAGGCAGTAGCCTACAAAGATTATGTTCCTGCTAAATATATTTGCTCTACAGTACAGTATCCTTTATCAATGCCCAGATGAAGTATAACATTCTTGTCTCAGAGGACCAGTATTTGTTCTTCTGAGGAGACACCGATGGGAAACCTGGGCCAACCAAAGTTAGCTTGGTTCTTTGTTGAACATCTCTCATTGAAAGATAGTGCGCTTCAAGTAGTTTCACAAACTGTTGAGTCTATTGGAGGAAAAACAGTGAGCAAGTTGGAAAAACGCAGAGGATGGAACAGCTTTACAAAGCCATACAGAGGACCTTTGATACTCCTTGAGAGAGAAAAGTGTGCAAGGGATGAACTGGCAGACTGAGTGCACTGTCATTTACTATGTAGACTGCAGGCTATGCTGCAGTGTATGTAGTGCTGGGTGGGTCACCATGATCCAGTCCTGAAAGCACCCATGGCCCCGTTCCTGTCATAGCCTCCTGCAAGCCTCCACACCCCCCTCAGTAACACCCTTGCTTCCCTCACTCAAAGGCTAACACTTTTGCAGGTGGTTTGTTCTGTGCTTAAAAACAAGTGGCCAGTAAAACACTGCCAGATTACATATGCATAGATAGTGGCATAGTAAATTTCAGCTACAGGTGACTGCAGTGGTGACTCAGTGGGAGGCCCACTCTGCTTCTTTGCAGGAGTAAAAACTAAAGTAGCGCCTAGAAAGATAGAAGCACATTCGTTCATCTATCGCTACCAAAGGATACGGAGCAGCTGGTCCTCAGCCACTTCACAAACCAGGGCAATTTGGATACCTGCAGTGCAGTAGTTCTCTACACACATAAGCTAAATAGAATAAATTACCTATGCAATCTGGCATGACATACCTGAGAAGTATTGATTCTGGTATAAAAAATGGTGCTTAACATACTGCCCAATGTGGTTTCTAGCATGCAGGCGATGTTACATGCCAACTATAATGTGGTTTTCTAGCGCAGCTATAGTGACTTCCATACTGGGACAATGCAGATACTGTCTTGGTGATGAGTATTTTCATACCTGGGAATGTGGCTATTGGCAGTAGCTGTACCCTAATGTATAAATCTAATGCCCCTGCTTTCATAATAAATCATCTGAACCAGTCCTAGTACCCTGAACAACAGCACTAGTACCCTGGACAGTCTCTTGACACAACGTGCTATCACCTTTCACAATATAGACATTTTTACCTCTGGTCTTGGGAGAGCTTTAGCTGTTTCGCCAGGGTCATACAACCAACAGCAAATGTATGAATAAAAATACATATATTCATACATAAATGGGCAATGGGTCAGTCCTCTTCATCCATTGGTCTGTTCAACTGTCAATGACATTTTGCTTGTGCCTACCACAGTACACAGCATGTGGCAATGGGTCAGCCCACTAGAGTCATTGGCTTTCTTGCACTGGGAGTGATGGCATTTTTTTCCTGTTCACATGTGCACAGCCATCTATAAAGAAGAGCATTCAGTGCCAGTGTTCGTGGACCAATACCATGCCAGTGTTTTTTCTTTCCCTTATTTGTTCTTTTTTAAATTGTTTTAGTCATCCATATGTGTAAACTAGGTCTTTAGGTTACAGTCATTCAAAGGCAATAGTACCTTTTTTTGTGCCAGTAAAAGTCAAAATTTCCTGTGAAGTGCACTAAAACGAAAGGATTCCTATATCAGTTTTAAGTGCACTTGCCTCAAAGAAAGCACCTGTACTTTTCTATTAAAACGATATGTAAAGGGTAATTTATAAAAAAATTTATTCCAAGGAAATGACTGCCATATTTAAATGACTGTACTTTCTGTTCGTCTTGTATTTTTGTAACATATACTTGCAATTAAAAAACAACCATCATACCCGCTTGGCAAAGCCAGAGCTATTGGTTTTGCCAATGCTTACTGTTGTTAGTAATCAATCCTTGAATATTTAGAGATGAGTTAAATAAACAGTAATCATGGTAGGCTGGCATATTTAGCATCATATTAGTAGCAACAAAAAAAGTCGTGATAAACTCTTAAAAGACAAAGGGAAATTGACAGGAATTATGCACCAGTACAAAATGTAACACTACTGTCAACTAAAAACATTCCTAGACGAATACATGCAACAAAAGATGGACATATAAAGTGAATCAATGTATATCTCGTCACAGCACCATATATCACAATCTCGTATGCCCTTGCAATGGGATGGCCTGAGGTGGCTCGAATTGTCACCCGGCTCAGTCCTCAGTTTTCGATTCGTCTCCTGATTAACACACTAACCTACCCCTCCAGCACTCGTCTGAAACCCTCAATATGTGTGCATCACGCATGCTTGTGAGCCCGGACATGGTGGCCATGAGTATTCAACATAACACTCAACTTCTGTCAATTGGCTAATGACTAACTAATGGCTCACTAATGGCTATACTCGGCGTGTCGGCTGGTGAGCACGGCTAGGTAGGACTGTTTAATGTTTTCATTTGTGTTGCAGGCGGAGTTACAGGGCGATCCGAAGGTGGAAGGGTACGGAAGGGTACCTCTTCAGGAGTACAAGAGGGGTGCTGTGCCAAACCCCAGGAGTCTTTACGGCAGGACCCTGGAGAAAAATCGTCGGCGCCCCGCTAGTCTTTTGGGCGGTTGTAAGCCTGAGCAACCAGGGGCTTGCCTTGCAACGCTCCGCACTTAAAAGGGCGTGAGTAAAGTGGTGGACCGATGGTTCACGGTATTCAAGGGGGGAATCCCCTCATAACTGGTAGCACCGATTGGGTTGGCCATGGTGCAATTTGGCTCTTCAGGCAGGCAGGGCAGCGTAGGTCAGTCATCGCTGCCTGCCCTTGGATCGCCCGTAAGTTAACCCACCACGTTGGCCACTAACCTACCCCTCCAGCACTCATCTGAAACCCTCAATATGTGTGCATCACGCATGCTTGTGAGACCGGACCTGGTGGCCGTGAGTATTCAACATAACACTCAACTTCTGTCAATTGGCTAATGACTAACTAATGGCTCACTAATGGCTAATTAACATATTACGCTCACCAGCATTTTATGTTCACTAATCCACTAACCAATGCCACTGCACACCACACCTGTCTCTACATGGCATTCACTGTCTACCACCATGTAAGTGCCTTACTAATCCTGTTAAGAATTACCTACACTTACTTCCTGATACTTTGAGAATCATCTTGCATGGCTGTAACTGCTAGGACTAGCGTATAGCATAGCCCCACTCTAACTTTGGATGCTAACTATGGATGCGATGTCCATTATTATAGACATGATAAATATGGACAACAAGGGATAACTATAGATAACCAACAGTGCCTAATTACATTGGATTAATGTGTGCCCTTAAAAATATTTAGCAAAACAGCTGATTCCGCAAGCCAGGGGAGATATCTACTTTACTGCGATATTCAGACTATTAGACTATGTCTACTCCCTCTAGATATCTCCGCTGGCACCAGTCATCATCTCTGTTTGCTACCTTATGAAACCTGATACAATGTTCTTAGGACACTGCTAATTTGAATATAGCGAATTTTTATGTTTAATGTTGCACGCTGAATGCATAAGAAACAACTTCATGTTAATGAGAATAAAGAATTTCCTAGCTATCGTAACAGAAAGATTCAATTCTATTTAGGACTCAGAGGCGAGTATTATGCTTAACTTCCTTCGCTTTATTTGATAGCAGCCAGATTTTCAAAACATATGCAACAAACTACCATTCCCATGATGCTCTGGGAATGAGAAAAACATCAACATCCAATGGGGAACAGCTCCCTGAAAGCACTAATCAAGTCCACATAGTTCATAATATACTCCTTCAACTGTGTTCCCTCTTCCTCTTTCATTGCGCGAGTCATGCCTAAGCTCCATCTTTATGCGTCCTGTCTACTGTTGGTCCGTTCCTACAAAACAAGGAATAATTTTACGGTCGACTCTGCAGAGGAACATATAGCATTAAAATCAACTGAAGGCAAAGAACAGCAATGAGAAGTAACAGTGTAAATAAGTTCATGTCAATTATTATACAGTTGTAATTCTGGAAGAAAAATCAATACTTACTAGTGACGGGGAGGGTCATCAAGATATGCCTAAGTGGGTAGGATAATCCTCGCCTCCGAGTCCTTAATAGAATTGAAACTTTTCGTTACTGATCCAGCGCTATCAATAAAATTTCTTCTCCTATATGCTTTGGACGTCCAGGTACAAATATCCCTTTTTTCCCACAACTTATATCCATATGACGGTGGGGCCCATAACACCGCATAAACATTCACTCTCTCATATATTCCCTGGATTTCATCCGTTTTACTTAGAAGAAAACAGTAAATGATTTGCTGGAAGGAGACGGGATACCTTTTAAAACGACATAATACTTCTCAAACCTTAAGGTATTCCGCTCATTGGTCGATGGACCAACTAGTAGGAATCAGTTGATGGTGATTAAGACCAGCTCAATCACTATAAACCTTTAAACATTTATATTTATCATTGAGCTAAAGAACCACAGACTCATTGTTTTAAAGATAATAAAGTTTATCTAATTTTTAGAAGCATGAATAAGTTTCAAATTTATTATTCAGATTAATACATTTATCATCATTATAAGAATAAATTTAAGTTGCAATGCATACCTATTAGATGGAAAAACAAAGTTCGTCACAGCAATAAATTCAGATCACAGCATAGAATTCCCGAAAAACTGTCTATCTGTCCTGTAAAACAGGCCTTCTCGACGGATCACCTATATGGTGTTTCCCACACAATCCAGTTATTTTCCCTTATAGTATTTAAGAATAAAAGGTCTAATAATATTAAAAATGGAAAAATCTATTAAAGCAAAAAGGTTTCTCCATCAGCAGCGTCCCGTGCTCAATAAAATATAAAACAGCAGCTCCCGCAGCAATACCAGCAAAAAGCAGTAGCATCAGATCCCCCCTCCCTCAGAGTAGGTCTTCTTATACCCTAATACTAGCTTACTAAGTGAAAATGTTACATCTTTGGGGCGAGATTCTCTCTAATTGGTCCATTTGGGGTCAGTATACATCTCATTATGAATATCCTTGCTCCAACCAGTTCTTTGTGGAAAGTTCATACTTCTGTCGTTTCTCACGGGTTCATGACATTACCCATCCGCACATTGGTCTCTATCTGTATCCTTTTTCTGATACTTTAAATTGAACAGTTCATTGTTCATTCACGTATTCACTGCAACTTCTCACGCTTTTCGCAATGTCCTTCTTTGGCACACGTTTGTATAATAAGGTCATCGCAGCCTTGACCAAGCTTCCATCCTAGGCTTTGGGACGGTCACGTGATCCCTCTGTTCACAGTCTTTCTCATTCGCGGAAACCATTTGCGCCTGCGTACTCTAGCTTGCTTGCCTCGGCAGCCATTTTACATCGCGGCACAACAGGCCTAAGCGAACTATTTATAAAGATAAACAGAACATAGTTAAGAATAAAGAATATAAGCCTTTTCGTTTCCCTCCCATCATTCTACGTACCCCAATTAAGTGTTACCTAGTGATGGAGCAGGATAAATGAAAAATTGTAACCTCCTAATAATTTTCGTAAAATAATTAATAAACATGTTCTGTTAAGTAAATAACCAACAATGTATGTTACATGTGAAGGGTTAAAGGTAACACGCTATTTTGTGTGCAAATTAATCTACTTATAATTGTTGATGTGGCTAACATAAACGTAATATTTGCGTACTAATAAAATAATAAACGCATGATTTGTGCTTTGAAAATAAAACGTGTGGTGGCAAAATAAAGCGATGGTAAGTAAGGGACGGCTTTATATGTTGCTTTTTGCTAGGTAATACCTAATTGGGGTACGTAGAAAGACGGGAGGGAAACGAAAGGGTTTATATTCTTTATTTTAACAATATTTTGTTTATCTTTGAAAATAGTGCGCTTAGGCCTGTTGAGCAGCGATATAAAATGGCCGCCATGAGCTAGAGTACGCATGTGCGAGAAGCCGTGTGGAAAAGGAGAAAGGCTGTGAACAAGAATGACCACGTGTTCGTGCTGAGAGCCTAGGATGGAAGTATGGTCAAGGCTATTGTGACCTTACTGAGCAAATGTGTGCCAAGATGATCAGCAAGAAGCGTGAGAAGTCAAAATGAATAAATGGACAAACGGAACTGTTGAACCTAAAAAGTATCAGAAAATGATACAAATTGGACTGATCGAAACTGATGAGTAATGTCATGAACTGTGGGAAACGATGCAAGCATGGACATTCCACAAAGAACTGGTTAAGACAAGGAAGTTTGATAAAAATGTATATGGACTCGAATGGACCAATGAGAGAGAATCACGCCATAAAGAGGCAACATTTTATTTAGTAAGCGAGAATTAGGGTATAAGAAGACCTACTCCGGGTGGGAGGGATTAGTATTATTATATTTTTATTGATGATGATGAGCGAGCGTACTGTTAGGAGAAGAGAGAGCTGAGATTGCTGATAGATGAGTTGCGGGTGCGGAGTTGCTGTTACGGATGATCGAAGCTGCTGCTGCTATTTTCATTAGGTACAAGATGCTGCTTTTGAAGAACCTTTTTACTCCTGATAGATTTTTCATTTAGAGCTATTAGATTTTCCAAGACAGATAGATAGATCTTTTTGGAGTTCTTGCTGTGACAAACTTTATCTTCCATCTAATAGGTATGCATTGTAATTTCAATTTATTCTTATAATAATGATAAATGTAATAATCTGAGTGATAAACTTAAAACTTATGCATTGTTTCTAAAACTTTATATAAACTTTATTATCTTTAAACAAATGACTCAGTGATTCTTTAGCTCAATAATTAAGGTAAAATGTTAAAGAGTTTATTGTGATTGAGCTGGTCTTAATCACCATCAACTGATTCCTACTAGTTGGTCCATCGACCAATGAGCGGAATACCTTAAAAGCAATGAGAAACATTATGTCGTGTTAAAAAGAGGTATCCCGTCTCCTTCCAGCGAATCGTTTTACTGTTTTTTCTCCTAGGTTAAGGACGGAGGTAATCCAGGGAATAAATGAGTAAGTGAATGTATATGCGGTGTTAATGGGCCCCACCGTCATATGGATATAGTCTGTGTATTGGAGAGATAGTTGTACCTGGATGACCGAGTCATATAGGAGAAGAATTTTTATTGTTAGCGCTGGATCAGATTTCTTGGTAGCAGAGTTATGGTTACTATAGATTAGTTTGGTGATTATTGATTATTGATAAGTTCATGTCTAACACTTTATGTTGAGTCACGTTATGTTATATGTAAGTTTTCACGCTTCCGGGAAGTAGGAAGTGGAACACGTGTGGCAAGAGAAGTCACATGGAATAGTGCATTGTCTGAGTTCATATTGGTGATAACACAGGTTGTGTTATGATAGGGACATTTTCCGCATAAAAGGTGTGTAAGTGAAATAGTGACCGGTTTTCTTGTGAAACTCTGGCCTTAATTCTCAGGAGCAGTATAGTCTCCACATGTGTCTTATCCCCAGAGAAACGGGTTTACCGCTTGCTTGAAAGAAGGGTAAGGTAGAGGGAAGTGCTACTTTATCGGCGAAACGGGAAAATTCTGTGGTAGGGTAGAGGTAAGCGCTGCCTACTGGAAAATACAGAATTCTTGTATAAATGGACAAAGCTATCTCTTTGGTTTAGTGAATCAGACAATGGAAATGTGTTTTAAATGTTGTAACTAACGAAGAATTGTTGAAAAAGAAATTGCCGATAAATTTTGTAAAGGAGGGGTCAAGAGCAGAACTGACGTAGACAAAAGCCGCGCTGGGATTGGACAGTGCGCTAGTCATACAGAGACAGGAGCAGAACTGACGTAGACAAAAGCCGCGCTGGGATTGGACAGTGCGCTGTAGACAGAAACCGCTCTGATTGGAGTGTTGGTGTGAGTCGCGCTAAGATTGGACGGATAGAATAGTGACGTGGAAGTTTATGATTGGAGTGTTGGTGTGAGTCGCGCTAGTATTGGTTGGAATAACGCATAGAGAACAGTGTTGAATTGCGGATCGTTTGAGGAGAGAAAGCGATTGTGAATTATGTCTTATTATGAGTATGGTAGAGAGAAAACGTCATGGATGTCGAAAGTTAAGAACTTTTTAAGAAAGACAAAAAGGTAGTGACTAGAGAGGGACAAGTAATTCCTCCGCCGAAATCACCAGCTTCGCACATGATGCTGAAATATGGATATCATACATGCATATGGTTAGAAAATTGGACAAAATATACCAAGAATGATGGAGCATTGGCTTTCCCTGAGAATGGTTCATTTAATGTAGCTGTACTACGGAATTTGAGAGAGAAGATGGCAATGTTAGAACCTAGACCTAGACCGACACAGTTTGAAGCTTTAAGTGAATGGGAAGATGAGATGTATGAACGAGAGAGATTCAGAGGATTAAAGAATCATGAGTTTATGCCTGGAAGGTTATGGGGAGTAAATCATGAGGACAGAATAAAGCGTTGGAGATGTGCTAATATGACAGGAGGTTTGTTTCCAGCTTTTACAGTTGAGGAAGAAGCAAAGAAAAAGTGTACAGAGAAAAAGAAACATGTGGTTATGGAAAAGTATGGGTATGGTGGTAGTGAAACGGAAGATGAATTGCTGGAAGATATTTTAAACAGAAACCCACCTCCATACCAACAGACTTCTGCGGTGGTGACACCTAATGCACCGCCAATGGAAATTGGGAGGAATAAAATTCCCGAACGAAGAGATGAGATAAATAGGTAACAAGATCAATTAAAAACTTCACAAAATGAAGAGATAGAAAGTGACAATGCAACTGAATTAGCAAAAACCACAAGAGAATTGACTGAGAAAATAAGAGAATTGACAAAGAATATGGAAGCTGTAACTGTACCAGTAACAATAGGTCCAGTAATGCCAATTTTTGAGAATCAGAAAATTGATGAACGTTCTTTAGTGATTCCTATGAATTCACATTTGCAAAGAAAAAGAGAAGGGATGGAACTGGATAATGAAGGTGCACACCATTTGGTTAGTACCTATAGACCAAGCCCACCTACTAATTTGACGATAAATGAGAATGAGTTCAGGAGAATACCTATGGTAACGGAGTCTGCATCAGGGACACCAGAAAGAAGTAACAATTGGATAGAATTAAATAGTACGCCTGTAGGTCCGACTCCAGATGAGTTAAATGAATGGATGAAAACGCTAAAAACAAAAGAGACAGAAGTAAAACCATTAGATGTAATTAGGTTAAAAATAGACATGGAAGAATTAATTTTAGGAACGATTGGTACAGAAAAATTTTAAAATTATCAGGATGATGAGATTATGTTTTTGTGCAAAAGTCTAACATGGAGAGCTAGAAATTTACATGACAAATTAGAAGAAACAGCGATTGAACTAGGAGTAGAATTTGTAAAAGTGAGAACGTTGCAGAAACCATATAGAGTAGATTTTTGTGAGAAAGATATAGAGAATCTGAACACATCAGGAAGATTGACCCAAATAAAAGAATTAATTGTTTTGCTGAGAAAATGGGATGATGTGGATAGATGGAGAAGTAGATGGATGAAAAAGAATGAGAAAGTAACGGATAAAGCATCTTTGGCTTTTGCAGTAACACATAAGGAACCAGTTGTAAGGGAGTACCCGATGAGAGAAACTCCAGGAGGTAGTTATGTGCATGTTCCATGGTCTAGACAGGATATACTGTCATTTACAAATGATTTCCCAAAGTTGAGAGAGAAGCCAGTAGAATGGTACAGACAAGTGGAGAGATTTGTTAAAGTTTCAAAGGTGTTGTGGATAGACTTGGATGGATTGTTTGATATAGTAGTGCCAGCTGATTTGTGGAAAGAATGTAAGATTACTATTGATTGGCCAACTGTAGAATATCCAAGGGATGCTAAAACAGGAGCGCCAGGACCAGAAGTGATGAGAAAGTACGATCAAGTAATTACCTTTTTGAAGAATAAGATTCCACCTAAAGAAACGGATTGGGTAAAAATAGACAGAACCACGCAGGAAAGTAAAGAATCAGTGCATGCTTACTATGAGAGACTGTTGTTAGTTTTCAAACAGTATAGTGGTTATGAGACACTAAATGAGAAGGATATGAGTCATTTTGTATATAGATTTGTATATGGGTTGAAACCAGAGATAAGTGAGATGATTAAACAGCATATGATTTGTTGGCAGAATAGCACAGTCGATGAAGTTTTGAGATATGCTAAGTATTGCAGTGATGATATTGAGAGTAGACAGCGTAAATTGAAAGAAAAGGCCATGTGGGCACAGGTGAAAGTTGCAGAAAAACAAGAAGCTCAATTGAGTAATACAGGTAATGAAGCAGGACAGGCTAGATTTCGACCAAATATAGGTAAAGGAAAAGGACAAATGAGCATAGATGAGGCAAAGAAAAAGTGGCCATGCCACAACTGCGGAAAGCTAGGGCATTGGAGAAACGAGTGTAAATTTCCTCCAAAACTTAATCTGGAAAATCAATCATTAAATTCACAGGTGCAGAGTGAGGTAGTTACTCAACAGAGTCAGGTGCCACAACCACCACTTCCCAAGAGTGTTAACCAACAGAAATTCAGTGCAGAAACAGGATTCTACGGAGGAGAGCAGGTAACACAGTTGCCGCGTGCAGCTGCCATTTCTCAATATTGGTTACGACAGGATGAGGATGAAACGGATGAAAGCTTCTGACGGTGCCTAGGAGAGGGGAAGAGTGCGTGCTTGGCGCAACTCTAGAGGTAGATCAATCTGGTCCATTTGTGGATGGAGAAGTGAATGGTGCAAATGTAACATTCCTTGTGGACACTGGAGCTACCCGTTCTACTGTTAGGTCAGTGGAAATTCCAAACCTTCCTCTCTCAGGTGAACATATCCAAGTAGTTGGAGTATCGAATCAGCAAATTAAGACGCCTCTTACTAAATTAGTGGAGGTAAAGATTGGTCCATTTAATGAAATGCACCGATTTGTGGTATGCGATTGTAGTCCTGTGAACCTATTAGGACGCGATCTATTGTGCAAAATGAATTGCACTATCTATTGTACTCCAGATGGAATTGCATTTCAGACCCCAGATGAAGATGTATTGTATAAAATGACACTGGTGAATTTAGAACCAGAAGTAAATGATTTGTTTCCTGTATTTGATGCAGAGAAAATCCCAATTGAACTGAAAAAGACAGTGAAAAAGGAAGTGTGGGACTTTACAGGAGAAGATATAGGATTAATGAAAGAAGTAGATCCCGTTAAAATCTCCGTAAAAGAGGGAACGAGTTACCCAAATACGCCCCAGTATAAATTGACACCAGAAATAATTGAAGGAATAACGCCAGTAATAAATAAAATGGTTGAACAAGGGATTCTAAAAGAAATCATGAGCAGTCCATGTAATTCGCCAATAATGGGACTGAAAAAGCCAAACGGAACATATAGAATTGTACAGGATTTGAGGAAGGTAAACAAAATTGTAGTGCCTTGTTGCCCAATAGTACCGAACCCTGCTGTGATTCTATACCAGATTCCACGTGAAGCAGAATGGTACATAGTAATTGATTTATGTCATGCATTTTTCTCTATTCCATTGCATCCAGATAGCCAGCCATTATTTGCGTTCAGGTTTGGAGAGTGTATTTTGGCATGGTGCCGAATTCCTCAAGGGTACACAGAAAGCCCCTCGATCTTTAATCAAATTCTAAAGAAATCCTTGGAAGATTTAAAAATGCCAGAAAAGTCAGTGATGGTTCAGTATATTGATGACCTACTGGTGGCATCAAAAACGAAGGAAGCATGTGTCAATGATACAATTGCTTTGCTGAATCATTTAGCCAAAAGAGGACATAAAGTGTCCCCATCAAAATTGCAGTTTTGTCAACAAGAAGTCCAATATTTAGGGCATAAAATTGAGAAAGGAGTGCAAAAGGTAACGACTGAAAGAATAAAGATGATTCAAGGAATGAGAGCTCCAATGACGCAAAGAGAGGTAAGAATGTTTTTGGGAATGGTTGGATATTGTCGAAAATGGATAAGCGGATTTTCATTGATCGCCAAACCGTTGCAAAAACTGACAAAGAAGGATGTTAAAGATCCTTTTGAAATGAATGATGAGGAAATGAAAGCATTCAGAGAGCTGAAAAAGAAATTGTGTGAAGCTCCAGCATTGGGAATGCCTGACTATGAGAAAGACTTTGAGTTATATTGCAGTGAAAGAGATGGATGTGCATTTTCAGTCTTGGTACAGAGACATGGAACCATGAAAAGACCCATTGCATATTTTTCAGCTGTTTTAGACCCTGTAACAAAAGCGTTGCCTGGATGTTTGAAAGCAGTTGCTGCTACTTGTGTGAGTCTGGAACAGAGCGAAGGCATAGTGATGGGATATCCACTGAGAGTATATGTTCCCCATTCTGTGGAGTTTCTCTTGACAAGAACGAAAACACAATACATGACACATAGTCGGCTGACTAGGTATGAAAAAGTAATTTTGAGTGCAGATAATGTGACCATTGACAGATGTATGAATGTGAATCCTTCGACATCATTGCCAGATGAAGAGAGTGTGATTGAAATGGATGAAGTAGATCACGATTGTCTGAATGTGCTTGAATATTGTACAAAACCAAGACCAGATATACGAGATGAGCCCTTAAAGGAATCAGATTATATTCTGTTCGTGGATGGCTCATGTTTGAGAACAAATGATGGAGTTCTAAGTGCAGCGTATGCAGTTTGCACAGTAGCAACTGTAATGGAAGCATCTTGTCTGAAAGGGATACGGTCTGCCCAAGTCGCAGAACTAGTAGCTCTGATTCAAGCCTGCAAGTTGGGAAGAAATGTACGGGTTACGATTGTGACAGATAGCCAATACGGTTTTGGAGTGGTGCATGATTTTGGTCAGATTTGGTCACAAAGAGGTTTCTTGACGTCTGCAGGAACGCCAATTCAATTAGAAATGGAGATTTTGTGAAAAAGTTGCTTGAGGCGATACAGCTGCCTAAACAGATTGCTGTTGTGAAGTGCAATGCACATAAAAATGGGGAAGACTACATAACTGTCGGCAATAAGTATGCTGACGAGATTGCACAGTACTGTGCAAAGAATGTGGTCTCTTTGAACAGGAACCGAGAAAGAGAGCATATTTCTTGTCCTTTGCTTTTTACTAACCCTGTTGAGACATGGGATGAGGTGAGACAGTTACAGGAAGCAGCAGATGATGAGGAAAAAGATACATGGATAAAAGCAGGATGTAGAAAACATGAGGAAAATGATGTTTGGGTTTACAGAGATGAAAGACCAGTTATGCCTGATAGCATGATTTCTGACATGGCACGGATGTACCATGGACAAGCCCATATTGGGAGAGATTCAATGATCAGACTTTTTAGACAAACATGGTATAATCCAAAATTCAGAGCCATTGCTTAGAGTCTTTGTCAAAGATGTCTTATTTGTCAACAATTAAATCCAGGAAGGAAGACAGTAGTGAGTCTAGGAACAATAGGACGAGAAGGAGGTCCGTTCACTAGAATGCAAATGCCCCCGAGCAACAGACTAAGGTATGTCCTCGTAGTCGTCTGTTTGTTTTCCCGTTGGGTGGAAGCATACCCGACCAGAAGGAATGATGGAATCGCGGTAGCAAAACTTATGCTGCGAGAATTCATTCCGAGGTATGGTTTTCCAGTCACGATTGAAACAGATAGAGGAACACATTTCCAAAACGAATTAATTAAACTGATTTGTGAAGCACTTAGTATTAAACAGAAACTGCATTGTGCATACAGACCAGAGGCTTCTGGAATAGTAGAGCAAGTGAATGGAACAATTAAGAACAGGTTAGGAAAAATGTGTCAAGCCACAGGACTCAAATGGCCAGATGCCTTGCCATTTGTTTTAATGACAATCAGAAGTATTCCGGAAAGGAAAACTGGACTCAGTCCCCATAAGATAATTATGGGACGAGCAATGAGACAAGCACATGTACCTGTTAACAAACTACTGACTATAACTGATGATCTGGTACTGGATTATTGCAAAGGATTGGCTGATGTGGTGCGTTCTGTGTTTCATCAGGTTGGACCGGATGCGACCACTCTTGAAAGAAAACCAGCTCACGACTTGAATCCAGGAGATTGGGTCCGCATAAAAGTCCACAGGAGAAGAAACTGTTTGGTTCCTCGCTGGGACGAACCACGACAGGTGATCCTGGTGACAACCACTGCAGTCAAATGTGGAGGAGTGAAACACTGGGTGCATGCCAGTCACACCATCAGAGTTCCAGAACCTGAAGATCGACATGTAAGTCGACATCTGGAAGTGCTGGATAACAGTTCAGCATCAGAAGCGGAAGAAGAAACAAACAGGGTGCCAGAATCTGAAGATCGACCTGTAAGTCGACATCTGGAAGACCCAACTACAAGTGCAACGACAGAAGAAGTAGAGGAAATAGCTGAAGTTCCAGAACTTGAAGATCGACATGTGAGTCGACATCTGGAAATATCAGATACCAGTTCAGAATCTGATACAGATCATTCGGATTGTGAGGAAGTTCTGAAAAGAAATTGGAAATTTGAAAGCATAAGAGAAGAAACTGAGCACGAAGACAGTAACAGTGAGCAACCAAGTACAAGTTGTGGTAAAAATCCTTCAGAGATAATATTAATAGATGAAGAAGGGAGAGTTTCAAACAGAAAGTTTGAAAAATCGGAAGATCCCCGAGGAGCAATAGGGACAGATAGCCAAACAAAAGAACAGGGAAATTTAAAAGCAGATAGAGAGATTGACACAAATTCGGAAGAACCTCGAGGAGGGACAGAAGTAGGTGAACGAAGGAAGATAAGAAAAGAACCACAAGTAGAGGAAGAAAATGAAATTATAAGATTCAAAATAAGAGACAATAAAGAGAAAACAGAAACAGAGTCTGAAGAAAGTGGAGAGGAAAGAAACCAAAAACTAGAGTCAAGAAAAAGGAATTGGAAAACAGAAAGAGAGGAAAAAGGAAGTGAGGCAAAAAGGCCAAGAAAAGGAGACAATTGGCCCAACGAAGTAAGAAAATTAAGATACAGGATCATAAGGTTAGATGGAAAAAGTGCTGAACAAGTGAATGAAATAAGTCAGAAAGAGCAAGAAAAACAAGGTGGAAAACATTTGCAGAAAACGAAAAGAGTAAAGAAGGTAAATCCGAAGTATAGATCACCTGAATGGTTGTACCTTGCTTTAACTGATATCAAAGAAGAAAAGAACACTCACGAGAACCCAGAACAAAGAAACCTAATGGGTGAAGGTGAAGTGCAACAAACTTGAAGAAATTTAAACAAAATTTCTACCGGATTTGACAACATACTGGATTTGACAAAGAAAGAATTCTGAAAAGAATTAAAAGAAAGTACCAAGCAAAGACAAAAACATTGGAGTGCAGAGTGGCTAATAAGTCATTTCTGAGGTGTAGTGACACAATTTTCTTGAAAATAAATAAATAGGTTATAAAACAAAATGGAGGATACTAAGGATAGAAAATGTAGATGTGAATTTTTAAGTAGATGATGTAAGATGTGCTTCTTTTGTACAGGATTATTAATGACAGTATGGGTGGTTTTAGCAATCACTATTCCAATTAGTTTAGCTGTAGTAGAAACGTCTAATCACACAGAGAAAGAAAAAGGAGCTAACACTCAAGAAACAGTTATATTAAAAAGTAGTGCAGAATTACATAAGGACAAATCAATAACAGATTTTTCAAAGAATGTTTTTACTAAATTATTATATGAGTATGTAGAAACAATGGATGTAAGAGATTGCTATGTTTATATGCAATTGCCTGCGTCTGTAGCAGAGGGTGTGACTTATCATCACCTTCCTTTGACGTATGGAATAACATGTAGTGTTTTAGCAAGTTTATTTTATAAAACAGGTAGATTAGAATATTATTACACTGACATAGACAAGATTTTTGCTAAAGTTTCTGTAGTTCCCGAACTAAACAAAATAAAAGAGGGAAAAACGTTTGGTGAATTTTTCATAGAAGATAAGATTTTAACATTAGATAATATAGTTAAAAACAACCTTACCTGTGAGTTAGAGAAGGAAGAAAAAGTATTTTTAGAGATGGTTGAAGAGAGAAGAGTGAAATTTCAAAGAAAAGTAATAGAAGAGACAAAAACACCTCTTTGGGCGTTTGAGGAAGACAATCATGACAAGAAAAAGACAAATGCAGCTATGACTCTGGATTGGCCCCAACAGGGAAGGTTGTGCATTAGAAGAAATAGAACAAGATATGACAATTATTTTGTGGGTTCCAGTATTTGCCATGACAATTATCAAATTTTAGGCGGATGGGGATTCAAAGGGGGAAAAGATCCAATATTTCCAGGGATCTATTATGTTTGCGGTAATAGGGCTTATTACAGGTTGCCGGACCATTGGTATGGGTCATGTTATTTAGGCCTGGTCTTTCCAAAGATTTTTCATATGGATAGAAAAGAAAAAGGAACACACAAAATGATAAATACCTTTACACGTAGAAAAAGGGAACGTTTTTCAGAAATAGTAGGTGATATTTTTGGAGCATTGATACCAGCAGTGGGAATATCTTTGAATGCATTTAAAATTCGGAAATTATCCACAGTGGTAGATCGTTTATCTACAGATACTGCTGGAGGGTTCTTGATGGTAAATACCGAGATGGTTGCCATGAGAGCTATGGTGATGCAAAATCGACTTGCCCTTGACATTCTTTTGGCAAAAGAGGGTGGAGACTGTGTAATGCTGAAAGTCCAACATTGTTGCACTTACATTCCAGATAAAAGTGAAAATATACAAAAGTATATAAAGAATATTACAAGTTTGCACAAAGAACTTGTTCCACTGGAGGTTGAAAGTGCATTTGGAAAACTTGGTAAAGGGTTTTCTTCAGTAATAAATTGGTTAACAAGAATGAGTGGATTAATAATAGGGAAAGTTATAATAATAGCAACCATGATAATCATAATAATTTTAGTGCTGAAGCTTGTAATTACATGTATAAAGAAAAGAAGAAGACAGAATAAAATAGAAAAGAAAACATGATAAACAAGGAGAGAGAGAGAGAAATGGGTGAAATAGAGCTAGAAGAGATAAAAGAGAACATGTACAAGAAGACCAAGAGACAAGTTGAAAGGGATACAGTTGTGTAAACTAACAAAAGCAAACGGATAAAAGAAATATGCTGTCTGAGAGTATTGTATAACTTGGGTTTTGTGGTGATATTAAAAATCACCAAAGGGGGGAGTTGATGGAGCAGGATAAATGAAAAATTTTAACCTCCTAATAATTTTCATAAAATAATTAATAAACATGTTCGTTTAAGTAAATAACCAACAATGTATGTTACATGTGAAGGGTTAAAGGTAACACGCTATTTTGTGTGCAAATTAATCTACTTATAATTGTTGATGTGGCTAACATAAACGTAATATTTGCGTACTAATAAAATAATAAACGCATGATTTGTGCTTTGAAAATAAAACGTGTGGTGGCAAAATAAAGCGATGGTAAGTAAGGGACGGCTTTATATGTTGCTTTTTGCTAGGTAATACCTAATTGGGGTACGTAGAAAGACGGGAGGGAAACGAAAGGGTTTATATTCTTTATTTTAACAATATTTTGTTTATCTTTGAAAATAGTGCGCTTAGGCCTGTTGAGCAGCGATATAAAATGGCCGCCATGAGCTAGAGTACGCATGTGCGAGAAGCCGTGTGGAAAAGAGAAAGGCTGTGAACAAGAATGACCACGTGTTCGTGCTGAGAGCCTAGGATGGAAGTATGGTCAAGGCTATTGTGACCTTACTGAGCAAATGTGTGCCAAGATGATCAGCAAGAAGCGTGAGAAGTCAAAATGAATAAATGGACAAACGGAACTGTTGAAACTAAAAAGTATCAGAAAATGATACAAATTGGACTGATCGAAACTGATGAGTAATGTCATGAACTGTGGGAAACGATGTAAGCATGGACATTCCACAAAGAACTGGTTAAGACAAGGAAGTTTGATAAAAATGTATATGGACTCGAATGGACCAATGAGAGAGAATCACGCCATAAAGAGGCAACATTTTATTTAGTAAGCGAGAATTAGGGTATAAGAAGACCTACTCCGGGTGGGAGGGGTTAGTATTATTATATTTTTATTGATGATGATGAGCGAGCGTACTGTTAGGAGAAGAGAGAGCTGAGATTGCTGATAGATGAGTTGCGAGTGCGGAGTTGCTGTTACGGATGATCGAAGCTGCTGCTGCTATTTTCCTTAGGTACAAGATGCTGCTTTTTAAGAACCTTTTTACTCCTGATAGATTTTTCATTTAGACCTATTAGATTTTCCAAGACAGATAGATAGATCTTTTTGGAGTTCTTGCTGTGACAAACTTTATCTTCCATCTAATAGGTATGCATTGTAATTTCAATTTATTCTTATAATAATGATAAATGTAATAATCTGAGTGATAAACTTAAAACTTATGCATTGTTTCTAAAACTTTATATAAACTTTATTATCTTTAAACAAATGACTCAGTGATTCTTTAGCTCAATAATTAAGGTAAAATGTTAAAGAGTTTATTGTGATTGAGCTGGTCTTAATCACCATCAACTGATTCCTACTAGTTGGTCCATCGACCAATGAGCGGAATACCTTAAAAGCAATGAGAAACATTATGTTGTGTTAAAAAGAGGTATCCCGTCTCCTTCCAGCGAATCGTTTTACTGTTTTTTCTCCTAGGTTAAGGACGGAGGTAATCCAGGGAATAAATGAGTAAGTGAATGTATATGCGGTGTTAATGGGCCCCACCGTCATATGGATATAGTCTGTGTATTGGAGAGATAGTTGTACCTGGATGACCGAGTCATATAGGAGAAGAATTTTTATTGTTAGCGCTGGATCACTAGCAAAAGCGACATATAAAGCTATTTCTTACTTACCAACCGCTTTACTTTGCCACCACACAGTTTATTTTCAAGCACAAATCATGCAATTATTATTCTAATTAGTACGCAAATCATTAGATTTATGTTATCCACGTTAACAAATGTAAGTAAATTAGTTTGCACGGATATAGCGTGTTACCCATAACCCTTATCATGAGACATACATGGTTGGTTATTTACTGAGACGAACCTGTGTGTTAATTATTCAACATAAATATTAGGAGGTTAAATTTTTTTGTTTACCCTGCTCCATCATTACGAAGGCTAGGACATTTTTCATTCTATGTCAGGACCGGATGCGAGGATTATGCTAGGTTAAAGCTTGCTCACGACCAAGTGAGCCATGTCCAAGACTGGTTTGAAGTAAAACCTTTGAAAGGTAGAGTCTGAAGACCAGTCGGCTGCATTCATTATATCCTCAAGTCTGGCGCCCAGAGCAAAAGCCTTCGAAGCCATAGCGCCATGTGCTGAATGAGCTCCAAAACAAGAGAGATCAATACCAACCTCTTGCATTACCCACCAAACCCAGCGGGCTATGGTAGGAGAAGAGACCGCCCTATGTGGTTTCCTCAAAGCTATGAGGAGCTGTTGTTCGCCTGAGGGACAAAATTCTTCCGACATCTCTTCATATGCCTTAAGACATTGGACAACACAAAGTTTTGGTAACTCAAATAACTCTGGAAACGCTGGGTACGATATGACCCTGGTGTTACATTTAGTCCTTCTACTTACTGTGAAAGAGACCCCGGACGGAGAAAAAGTTCTGCCTGAAATAACTAGGGCTCGAACATCCGACACCCTGTGACATGAAATCAGGCAAAGTAACATTGCAAGTTTGGCAGACAGCTCTTTCCTGGACAAGTATGGGTTTGGTTGCCAGGACAAAAACAGATATAGCACCTGGTTTACATACCAAAGAGCGGAATAACGAGGTTCTGGGGGCAAAGAGAGCCTTATCCCCCTGAGAAGATGACGCACAAAGGGTGTTTGCCCACTGGCGAGCCCTCCACCGGCAAACGACCAGCTGAATGGCTGAACGGAAAGTATTAATGGTCCTATAGGCCAAACCATCTGTCACCAAACCGGCTGGGAAATTAAGAACATGAACTACTTCAGCGACCACAGGATCAAGATTCCATCGCAAACACCAACGGGACCACCTGCCCCATGCTGAGGAGTAACACTTGTTGGTACTGCTGGCCCATGCTCTTGACAAGAAGCTTTCAGCTTGGCACAAAAGGCCCGGACCGACCATCGTCCCCTGAAGTCTGCCACGCCATGAGAGATAGAGACCCGTCCAGAACATTTGGTGAGAGAGCAGGTTCGGATTGAGAAGAAGCGCTGTAAAAAGAGGGAGTCGGATTGGAGAATCCCAAGAAAGTTCCAGAAGAACTGGAAACCACACTTGGGACTTCCAAATGGGAGTGACCAGAATCAGCTCAGCTCGCTGACGTCAGACCTGAGCCGACACCCTGGTGATCATCGCAAAGGGGGGGAAAGGAGTAGCCCACTTCTCAGCTCCAATCCTGGAGAAACGCATCCGTGGCAGCTGCTAACGGATCCGGCCTCCAGCTGAAAAGCCTTGGTAGCTGATGATCCAACCTGGAGGCAAAAAGGTCCACCGAGAAGGGGCCCCATCAAAAAGACATCTGGTTGAAGTTTCCAGAGACACGAATCCCTGAAATGTCGAGATTGGAAGTTCGCCACCTGATTCGCCTGACCAGGTGTGACCGAAATCTGATGATCTAGGCAGTACTGCCAAAACTGGGTGGCTAGATCGGAAAGAACTTTGGATCTCGTTCCACCCAAATGATTGATATAACGTTGTTGATTTTGAACAGGATGCGCGACTGGATCGAATCCTTGGTCCAGCAGCAGACCGCAAAGGACCCGGCTAAGAGTTCCAGACAATTGATATGCAAGCTCTGTTCGTCTGGAGACCACAACCCTCTGGTAGATAACTCTCCACATCGAGCACCCCAGCCTGACCTGCTCGCATCTGACTCTATGACCAGGTCTGGGGCAGAACCAAAAATTGCCCTGCCGTTCAATGAGCCCATGTGATCCAGCCACCATTGGATCTCGGCACGCGCCTCGTCGGATAGGGTGACCATTTGAGAGTATGTGAGTCCCTTGCGCAAATGGGCGGCTTTCAGACACTGCAGGACGTGGTAGTGGAGAGGCCCGGGAAAGATGGCCTGAATAGATGAGGCCCACTAGACGAGCAATCTGCTGAAGAGAGACCTGCTGTCTGGCTAAGGTACGCCTCAACTGGTGGCGAATGTTCATCTTCTGAGAAGGGAGATTGAAGGTGGCTGAGTCAATGTCTATGGAGAAACCCAGAAAGACCGCTTTCAGGGAGGGGATCAGCAAAGACTTGCTCTTGTTTATGATGAACCCTAGGCCCTGTAGGAGGTCGATTGCCAACTGCAAGTGGAGAGACAGTTTCCGAGGACATTGACCCATTAAGAGCATATCATCCAGGTACACAATAAGACGGACTCCCTGCGCCCGAAGATGCTCCACAACTGGTTTGAGGACCTTTGTGACGCACCAAGGGGCGGAGGAGAGTTCGAAAGGTAGAGTGGTAAACTGGAAGGTTAGGTGGTGCCAAAAGAACTGCGGAAAACGCCTGTGTGGTGGGAATATTGGGATCGCCAGGTACCTGTCCTTGAGGTTGAGGCGGGCCAGCCAATCCCCCGGACGCAAGATGTCCCGCAGGAGATGGATCCCTTCCATTTTGAAGTGGGGATATACCAGCCACTCATTAAATTCCCGGAGGTTGATGACCGGCCTCTGGCCCCCGCCTGTCTTGTTGACTAGAAAGATATTACTGATGAACCCACGCGGGTGAGGCATTGAGTGGGCGATAGCCCCTTTGGAGAGGAGGGCTGCAACCTCTGTGTCCACCAACCCAGCCGTGTAGTCTGAAAACTGAATGGGACGTGGGCAGGAATCCTGCCTGGGAGAGCCGTGGAACTCTATGCGGAACCCCCTGATCATTTGAAGCACCCATGCATCCCTGGTAATGGACTCCCAAGCCTGGGTAAAATTCGCCAGCCGGCCCCCTACTCTTAGAACGGAAGAAGGGAGAACACTCACTGGAAGAGTTGGTATTCAACGCTTTCCTCTTGTCAGGTAGAAATTGGCGAAGCAGCCTTGGTCTTGATGTTGGCCTTGCCGGGAGCCTTGCCCTTTGGAGCTATAGTGTGCTTGTGCAAGGCCAGATGGGCGGTCCCTGCCTCTAACGGCCCCTTGGAAAACACGGAATGAAAAATGGATGACTGGGCTTTGTCCAGTGAGGTGAAAGTATTTACGAATTTGCCCAGCTCTTTGATAAAGGGCTACCCAAAGAGAACCCCCTAAGCAACTGCCCCTGCCTCAGAGTTGGCCAAGTCAACCTTGATTAACAAAGGGCGACGGCGCTCTGTTGACAGGGCGCAGTTTGCAGTTCCTAAAAATATGATGGCGTGTTGTGCTCAACCAGACAAAACATCCAGGGAAATCAAAGAGCCCGAGGACTTACCATCCTCTGCAATGTCCAAAATTTTTGTCAACGGGCCGAGGACATCCAGGAGTTTGTCCTGGCACACCCGCCAGGACCTATCTATTCCTTTTTTGGATCCTTCATGTACTTCTGAAGGAAGGTGGTCATTCGAGGGTCCAGCTCAGGAGTGAGGGCCACCTTGCCCTCAAGAGAAGGACAGGGGCACTCTGCCCGAAGGCAACTGCGAGATTCCTTCTCCAGCGGCTTGCAAATGCGGCCCGCTACATAACTTGCAACCTTGTCCGGAGGGGCCCAATCGGAAGAACGCAGGTGGAGGACCTCATCTGGGTCAAGCATGTCTGAAGTAGGGTCAGCACTATTCTGGTTTGGAACCCGGTGGGGGGGGCAGGCGGGGTCAGGCTGGGAACAGGGGAGCCATGGTTTAGACAGACCCAGTTCCTCATCGGGGTCCCCTTGGGGATAATCCCTGGTGGTCTGGGGGGTTCTGTAAACAGACCAGCTGGATACAAGGTAGCCAGGGTGGGGGCAGTGGATTGTGCCAAAAATGCTTGCTTTAGCCTGTCAAAGGCGCCGTAATCAACATCGGCCTCCGGCAGCGTTTAGCCAGCACTTCCTGCAGGGGGGGGGGCTGGGAGTCCCCAGGTTGGGTCCGGTTCTGCGGGGGAGGCTGGAGAGACCCTGCGATTTTTGCACATTTGCATGCAATCTTTTGCGAGAGGCGGTCTTCCAAGGGGGCCATAGCCTCCGATACTGCCCTGCAAATTGATGCATCAACTGCATCGTAAAAGTCATCATCCCACGGGAGAAAACCTAAGGGGTCTGATTCCCCTTGATCCATATCTCCCAGCTCCATTATTCGCACTGAAAGGCGCACTGCGCAGTTGCTGGCGCATAAGGGTAGTAATTCCGAAGTAAAAGGCAGGGGAGGGGATGTGCAAAATGTAACTGTAGGGACACAGCGCCGATAGAATGATTCTGTAACAAGTGCTGACAGGATCCTGTAGGGACCCAAGATGAGCAAGTAACTGCTGTCAATGTGGGGCTGGGGTTACAGCCAAAATTATGGGTGGGCGGAGTCACACATCAATTGGGTCAGAGCCAGAGGACACAACTGACAATAATGGGGGCAGGGCGCCTCAGAGCTGGTCCTCCTGGGCAATGTCACTGCCCGATGCCAATACAGACCCCTGAGGCATCTGAGAAGGAGTGCTTACAAGACCCTGTACGGGCGTCAGGAAAGATTGTTGTGATTAAAGCCCAACCAAGCTGTGCAGACCCTGCTGTGGGGGCGTCACTCTCCAGGCAGCAGGCTCCTCGGCTCCGGCGCACAGTTCCGCTCCTGCTGTGAGGGGAAACCGAGCCGCGCGACAGCGCCGGTCTGGCGCGACGCACACGCACCCTCTAGTGGTGGGAGGTCCCCGCCGCACCTCAGAGCCGCAACAAGATGCACGATCGCGAAGGAGCGCAGAGCATTCCCGCTATCAAGGAAAGCAAAACGGAAATTAAACCGGCATACAAAGCAAACGTATATCGCAACTACACAATCTAGGAACCAACAATGAAAATCATGAAAAATTCACAGGAAACAAGCAGACAATGAGGAGGCACTTATCTTATGGCTGCGAGCAGCGAAGAAAGAGGAAGAGGGAACACAGTTGATGGACTATATTATGAACTATGTGGACCCGATTGGTGTTTGCAGGGAGCTGTTCTCCCATTGGATGTTGATGTTTTTCTCATTCCCAGAGCTTCATGGGAATGGCAGTTTATTGAATATCTTTTGAAAATATGGCTGCTATCAAATAAAGCAAAGTATGTTAAGCATAATCCTCGCCTCTGGTCCGGACATAGAATTTTAAATACAGCATGTTTTAATGTTGTACGCTGAATCCATAGGATACGGCTTCATGTTAAGGACCGTTTATTGGTATTGGTTGTTCTTTCCTTGTGGCGATTGCTGCTTCCATGTTTTCTCCCTTCCCCCTTAGCAGACGGAACCGCAGGGACATCCACCTCCTCTCGTCTCCCGGAAGGTACTCAGTGGGTACTTAGTGGGTGGGATATGGGCGGGTTAAGGGGTTTTATTTTCTTCCTATTTCCATCCACTATTCATTTTCTGCTTTTCCTTTCACTGTCTATTCTCCTTTTCTATACATGGTATTTCCTCCATTCACATGGCACAATCACACATCACCACATCAACTGCTGGTACGGCCTTAGTTCCACACTAGCACTTCACCAATCACCACGACCCTTACACCACTATGCTTCTTTAACATACCGAATGACATACATTATGTGTGTCTCTAGTGATAAGATGTGGCCTCCTCACTTCACATATATGTGTGCCTACAAAACTAATGGTGTTAATGTGGACCCATGTGCTAACGCGTACCCTCTCAACCCCAACTAGAATTACGGCTAATATCACTAAATGTTCTCTCTCTCAATCCCAAAGATATCAATCACCCTGTAAAACGCAGGAAAGTTTTAGATTACTGTCCTAAACTCAAAGGTGATATAATACTATTGCAAGAAACTAAATTGGGACACAAAGAATGCAACTCCATATGATATCAAAGTATACAAAGCGTCTCCGCCTCCCCTGCCAAAAAAAAAATGGGGTCATTAAACTGATAACTAATAAAGCGAATATAGAAGTTGTGGACAGCACCCACAACAATGATGGCAGGTGGCTAATCACCCAAGTTAAAACCAATCACTCCTCACTCTACATTATCAATAAATACACCGCTATGGCTGACGGCCCAGATTTCTGGATCACTCTAAACAAACAGATGTGCGAATGACCAAATAACTCTAGCATTCTACTTGCAGGTTTTTTTAACCTCCCATGGGATGCTGTATTAGATGGGAACTCTGCTTGCAAATACAGGCCAAACAAATCACATAAACAAATGAGGAACCTTTGTAAGGTTCATTGGCCGATGGACATTTGGTGCCTCTAAAATCCAACTGGAAGCGACTTCACACTCTACTCACAGCCACGCAACACGCTATTAAGAATATATTATATCCTAACAAACAATGTACTTACACCGGCTGCTGCTGCCTCAACAATCGAACCAATATTAATCTCAGACCACGCTTGCATCTCAGTGGACTTACAAATAGATCAAACCCCCCGGAGGAATCAGTGGAGATTCAATCAAGAGGTTCTCAAAGATCAATCACTCATCGACAAAATAAACTCCATAGACAGCTTCTTCCTTGAGAACGGCTCCAATGATATCGCTAAAGAAACCACCTGGAATGCTATAAAGGCTACCATCAGGGGAGAACTCATTAAGATTATGCCCAACATAAATAAATGCACTAACATATGCATCAATGAATTACAACATTCAATTAAACAACTCAAGAAGAAATTTTCTGTTAACAAAAATCATGAACTCCTCCATCAACTTAAAAAACACTAAGAAATGAATACAACTAGATTTTAAATAACAGAGCACACACTTGGGTACAACACAACAAAATTAAATACTTTAAAGACTCAAACAATGCCGGCAAAGCCCTAGCGAATTACCTAAAATTTAAAAAGAGCTAAAACTATGTCATCTATTAGAAACAAATCTGGAACAAATGTCATTGACCCTACAGAAATAGCCAACGTCTTGAGAGTTCTATAACGACCTTTACAATCCTAACAAAATTGCAACAACAGCTGATTGTGAGAAATATTTGGAGAAAATCCAGCTCCCGGTACTCTCTGAATGTAATTACATCTCCCTCAACCAAACCCTCTCTCGATCTGAGATTGCGAAAGCAATATATTGCCTTAAAGTAGGCAAGGCACCAGGGCCGGATGGGTTCGCATCCAGCTTTTACAAAACCTTCCAAAATGAACTAATACCCCATTTAGAGTCCCTTTTTATTCACTTTGAAAAAATCAGCTAAAATCACAGGGACAACCTCCGAAGCCAATATTACGGGAAGGACCCTCTAGCGATCAAAAACTATAAACCCATTTCTCCCCTAAACTTGGACTGTAAAATATACGCAAAAATCCTGGAGACCAGACTAGAAAAAATCTCCCATCTCTTATTTATAGATCACAAACTGGGTTCATTAAAGGTAGACATGGCTCTGACAACGTCAGACTTTTCTGCCACATCATTGAAAAAGCTACATTCATAACATCACCTACAATGGCCATGGTCCTGGACGCAGAGAAGGCCTTCGATAAGATCTCCTGGACTTTCCTGCGGGCTGTCATGAGCAAATTCAACCTCAGAGATACCTTCATTCATCAAACAGTTGCTCTATATGCCCAACCCTCGGTCCGTATCAGAGTAAATGGGATTCTTTCCAATAAAATAAACATGGCTTAAGGAACCATCAAGGCTGCCCACTTCCCCCTTCTCCATCTTCTGTTCATCGAACCCATCCTTGCTTCCATCAGAACAAACAAACAAACATATAAAAGGCATCTTCATTGGGAACATTCCCTACAAAGTCGTTGCCTATGCTGACAACGTACTCATTTTCTCACAAGAAGCCGATACTGCCATCCCAGCAATCCTGTCTGAAATCAGTTCCTACACTCAAGTCTGAGGCTACTCCTTAAATCTTGATAAGACCGAATTTTCCCTTTGAACAACCTAACTCTCCCGTCCATTGTGAACACAACCAAACTACACTGGCAATCCTCACAGATCAAAAACCTAGGGCTACTCTTTAAAAACAACCTTGAAGACACAAAGAAAACAAATGAGGAATATCTCCAAAAGAAAATCAAAGACTCTGACAGCCTGGTTGCCGAAATTTATGACACGGTGGCGTTGCGTGGAATATATTAAAATAATTGCCCCACAAATAAATGTTGTTACTTCCATGCTCCCCTTTACAAGTATCGAACACCTTCTTTAATAATATTGACACCAAATCTCTGAATTCCTCTGGAAAGGGAAGAAAGGGAGATTGGCACTAAAGAAACAAAAAATTTTAAAAACGGAGCCCTTAACATTCCCAATTTAATATACCAACTTGCCTTTCTTATCAAACAAGCCACTTGGTGGTCACATCCTATAACACTAGAAACTCTGCTTTCGGTTTATATTGAGGAAGCAGTGATAAAGCCATATGCCCTAATCTCACTGCTCACTATGAAAACTGCACCACTACAACACTCTCACACTATTCTCAAGAACACTATCTCGGCCCTCAAATCATTGATAAAATACTTCCGCACAAAATCCAAAACTCAGACTAGGCTTCCCTGTGGTATATAGCAAAAATTAAAATAGATGGCACTTCTCCATCTTGGTTATCTAATAATATTTTGTTCCTCAAAGACCTCTGCTCACCATCTTTTCCTAAAACATTTGCAGGATTACAGAAATCCCACAACCTCAAAAATACCGAATTCTATAACTTCTTCAAATTAAAGGTTGCGATGAAAAAACTCTATCCCACACAACTCAGACCTAATTCCCTTAACTTCTTAAACTATCTAAAATGCCCCATGCTGCATCTTCAATTTATAAGTCACTGAACTCCACAAATACAAACAAAAAAATCACATCAGAAATCCAATCGAAATGGACTGAGTTGTCCTCTATTTACCCTATTCCCACCTTACAAGAACTTCCATGGAAACAAATCTGGACATACTCTGTCAAAAATAAAATCTCCCCCACTCTCTCACAGTGTAAATACTGGATACTACATAAAGCCTACACGACTCCCGAAAAACTCTCCAAAGTTGGGATTCTAGAACCAGACATTTTCTGGAACTGCCAAAACTCCCCAGGTACCCTTACACATATGCTATTCAACTGCGGTAAGCTCTAGCAATTCTGGAACACAATTCAGAAGACCATAAGTGCAATCTTCAACATTGATATCGTCTTAAATGTCCTTACAGTCACCTTAGGCCCCTGGGCCCATCCAACCACCATGAAACTAAACCAATCAGACATGAGCCTCATGGACCTCCTATTAACAATAGGAATCAAAAACAATGGAAATCCTTCCAAAACCTCTCATATCACATATGGTGGGTGTTGGTCTGCTTCACGAAAAGCGCTGATAATGCCCTCGCTAACAACGCCTACATTAACCAGACATCTCGGAAACTATGGAATAGTTTAGACTTATACATGCAAAAAATAAAACCTCCTTGAACCAAAATATTCCTACTTTGAACGCTGGGGCTCACCCAACCCCCACCTGCTTTTAGGCGCCTAATAATTACAATACATACCATCACATTGCCAACAGCTTTTCGATCTAGACATCTCTCTCTCCCTTTCTTCTATCCTGGTCTCTTCTCTTTCTGGGGCATCCCTCTCCCCCTCGCCCCCATCCTATTTCCCCAACCCCACCCGGGTTCACAATCAATATCCTTGTAATCAGTAATGTGTGTAAATCTACAATCAGATAATTATATTTGGTTCCATTCTTGAATGCATTATTGTTCCACAAGTATCTTTCTCATTATGACTGTCTAATACCCCACATTTTTTCCTCCCTCTTATCTTTGTATCCCCAAATAACAATAAAATACTTTGAAATTAAAAACAAAAGTAGTGTTATTTCTCTTGTTTTTGGATTTTACAGACATTTCTTAAGTGGGGCAGCCAGTATCAGAAAGGCACTTCATCTCCTGTAGCACAAATATGTGCCTGTCGTGCATTAAACTATTTTTGTTTTTAGCACATAATTTCTTTATGGCCACGTAGGAAAGTTGGATCTGCTTTCATGGTTAGCCTCACTTTTTGCTGGTGTCAGTATGTTTTTTTGACTAATCTGGCTGGGAATCTGCTAATCAGGACCCCAGCCACTGTGTTTCCTCCCTAAATTTGTCATGTTAAGTACTTTGGTACCTCCACAATTGGCTACTAGTGTACCTATGTAAGTACCTAGTATATGTTACTAAGGTACCCAGGGCATAGGTACACCAGGGGGTCTCCCATGGGCTGCAGCATGTATTATGCCACCCATGAGAGACCACTCAAACTGTGACTACAGGCCTGCCATTGCAGCCTGTGTAAGCTGGTGCTAGCACCACTTACGACAGATACAAGTTTCCTTATATCTGAGGTCACTACACTTGAAACCTATAAGTCACCCCTATGGCAGGCCTTTCAATCCTGAAGGCAGGGTGCTCGGTTATAAGTGTGAGGATGCCCTGCATGAGCAGGACACCCCCTACAAACCCCGTAGTCGATTCTCCAGGCTTTGTAAGTGCGGTCAGCCATTCAAAACATATAGCGGACATCAAGTCCATTACGAGATGTCTAACTATATATTGGCTGCATCGAAACCGGTCATGTTTGGTATCAGACATGTTGGAATCCTACCCCAACACTGATTCCAGTGTTGGATGTAGGATCCCATGTACTGGGGGGCTCACCTAGGGAGCCCCCTGTATTCCCAGTACCAGACTTTCAGGGTATAACAGCAAGCTAGTGCTGCTGCCGACAGATTCTGCCATCCTGCTGCAGGGGAAGGTAGGACAATAGGTTTCCTGTCACAGGCTTTGTAAGTGCGGTCAGCCATTTTGATACATATAGTTGCCATGCGTCATTATGCGATGGCTAACTATATATTGGCTGTGCCGAACCTGGTCATGTTTGGTATCAAATATTTTGGAATCTTACCCCAACACCGTTACCGGTGTTGGGGGTATGATTCCATGCACTGGGGGCTCCTCTGGACAGCCCCCAGTCCTCCCGGTAACAGCCTTCCAGGGTCTGCTAGCAAACTAGCGCTGCTACCGACCCCAGACACGTTTCTGCCCTCCTGCTGCTGAGCTAAGCTCGAGCAGAGGAAGGTAGAACAATAGGTTTCCTGTCACAGGGAGGTGTGACCACCTCCCAGACAGGACTTGGTGTATTGGGCTGGGGTGGGGGCGCTTGCCAGCGCCACCAGACTGCTTTGAAGGGTACGTTTGGTGTCCTCTGTGCATACTTTAGTTAGAACCAGTTATGGGAGCCCTTGGCTCCCGCTCAGGCACGAAACTGGACAAAGGACATAAAGGTATCATCCCCTCTGTCCAGCCCCTCCTCTGGGAGAGACCCCTGAGTCATCCTAACCCCTTTCTTAGGGTATAAAAGGGTTTGCCTGTGGATGGGTCCTCAGATTCGTCGTGGGACAAGACTCAAGCCTGAAACCACGTCACTCTTCGACCGTCTGGACTCTTGGACTACGCCTGGAAGCGAGACTGCATCACGTTAGACTCCTGCTGCTCCTGGTCTCTCTGTTCTGCAAGTCTTCTTCGTCGTCTGTGTCTGTGCTTCATCCAGGATCTTCAACAGGCCTGTGGGCATCAAGGACACCTGAAGTAATCTCCCTTGGAGTGAAGGAGTCAGTCCCTTGCATCTACAGGCACCGCAACGAAGCTGACTGGTCTGCTGCTCCTGACGTCCCAGAGACTTTGAAAGGCTCAGCAACACAGGTGGTGGTTCTGCATCTCCCTCGAGGCCTGACCTGTCTTCTCTGCAATTTTAGGCCATTATCCTTCGTCTGAACCACTCGGACCGAACCCCTGTGCACCACGTCAACATGCCGTTGCCAAGGATTGTTGGCTCTGCACTCCAGAGATCTTTGGGATACAAGAAGCTCCAGCATCTCTTCCTGCCAAAATCTTCATCCTCACCGCATCCTATGCACCGTGGGCCTTCATCTTTGGTGAGCTGCTCAAGGTACTCTTGCGACTCCTGTGCCTTCGGCCTATGGGTCCTCTCGAGGGTCTTCTTTTGCTTCAGTGGGCTTCCCTGCTTGCTCGAGGCCTGCTTAGACTCTCCTGCACTTGGTGAGTCCACTGGACCTTGCTGGTCCCAACGTTGCTCCTTTATCGTTTTCCACGTCTGTTGCTGCTGCCAAGGCTTGTTGGTGCTCCGGCCGGACACCAACCCTCCCCCCTAGTTCTCGACTTCCGATGTGGGACAGCTCGTGAACGGCTCCTGGTCTTCCACAGAGTCGTCTGGTCCTCACAGCTGCAGTGACAATGTCACAGTCATCACTCCTGCATCTTCTGTCATCAGTGGTCATTGCTCTCCCGTGCCTCCTGGTCACCTCCTAGTGGCATAGACTCTGTTCCCTCTGCTTGCAGGTTCTGCTCTTCAAGAATCCACTGGACTCTTGCACAGTCTTCGCCAGCGGTACCTTTTCCGAAGTCCTCCATTGTGGTCTATGGTGGTTTCCGACGTCACTTCGCACCTATGCACCCGGCTTCCCTGGTGTAGGTATCCTAGGGTATCCACGGATGGGGTGACTCTCCAACCTTCTGTTTTCCATTGGGTTTCTTCAGGGTCCACTGGGAAGGGTCCTTCTTCAAAACTGCAACCGTGACTTTCTCATTGACTTCTATTGAGTACGTGGCTGTGTTCCCATTCTGCACACAGCCTCCGTGGGTTTCCTGGGAAATTCCCCTGGGCGGGTCCTTGTGTCCCCAGCTCTTTTGAGTCTCCTGGTCCAAATCTTGACTTTGGTCGCAGTTCCCATTCCACTTTCTTACTATATGGTTTGGTCTCCCCTGAAGACCACTGTGTAGTGTGCTTACTTACTTTTTTATTTTTTATTAGCCATAAGTATAATACAATACACAAAAAAAGAGCACATGAGGAAATACCATTAACCAAATCCAAAAGAGGGAGCACAAGGGAAAACAAAAAGAAAAAGAACTAGCATTGTGCAGACAGAGAAAGAAGAAGAAAAAAAATGTATGAACTTATAAATATCTTAGTAAGCATAACTAATAACAGTAATGAACTCAAACAAAATTCATGTATAACACAGTTCTAGTCCCACTGGATACTGGACCACACCCGTTTAAATTTTCGCCAAGAGCATGGACCTCTAGCTTTGGCAAGAGCCATCTCCATTTCATAGATTTCACGGAGCAGGACCCAAAATTAGTTAATGCTGGGACATGTTTTTTTAATCCAAGCACGAGCAATACACAAACGGGCACTTACAATTAAGATTGATACAAGCGATCCCATAAGACAACCTCGATCCTGTATTACCCCCAATACAATTTCCTTCTCTGTCATCTGAATATCATGTCCAGCCAACATTGAAAAAACATGATTAACTTTAAACCAAAATACGCTCAACCCTGGACACGTGATAAACATATGTAGTAGATCAGCGGCATACACTTGGCACTTTGGGCAATGTGCTTTGGGTGAAAATGATTGATTCGCAACCCATTTAGAAATTAACTTGGGGGTATAGTACAGCATAAATATAACCCTGTGCTGCTGTAGTTTCAAATTAATGCTTACTTACTTGCTTACAATTGAAGTATTGTGTGTATTTGTGTTGATAACTCCAGGTAGGAGATATACCAATGTGTTATTGAGTGTTGTATAATAAATTGACATATTTTTATAAATACACTGTGTGGTTCTTTTTCATTTAATCTACACTATATGATTAGATCTGGTAAAACAAGCTGCTTAACACTCCTTCTGGACTAAGCCTGAAGGCTGATGTCCACAGCTACCACTTAGAGAGCTTTCTATGGCTGTCTAAGACCACTAAAATCACCATAAGGGTTGTCTGGATTAGTGCAAGGTGCTTCACTTAAATAAGTGTGCACCATATACTAAGTCAGCCTCCTACAGCCCACATATGTGCTCTGGATAAATATTGCCCTGGACACTATTGGAGAACCTAAAGTCATGGAATGTTTTATCAGTACCCCTTCAGTACCCCTGCGAGTCCAAAGGATTCTAGCCCATGTAGCTGAAAAAGTCAGAGTGCAAACGGCACAAGTAAAGCCCATTTTTGTCTACAATTTAATGTTGCCAAAACTTCCTGGACAGAACTAGATTAGCTTGCTAAATTCACTCATACGGTTCACTGTGGGACAAATTGGATATGTTTCTTCAGGGGCAAATTTGGTTTCCATTATGGCCCTGATAATCAAGGATTGCTCTAGGGCCCAGACAAAAGGCTTCCATTCATTGTTGACCACCTCCCTGTGTGAGGGAAGCTAGACATGCTACTATCAAGCACTATACGTGTTTTATGTCTGAAGGAAGCTTGCACTGCTGCTGCCGGTGCGTGAGGCACTAAACTATTTAAAAGAAACCTGCACCACAAATACAACTGAACTCATTAGACAGAAAGTCACAAAGATCTGTAACACATGGCCTGCAAGATGCAAAGAACTAACTATCCAGCAGGAGTGGGCATCCAGCCAACCTTAGCGATTCGGTCTGGGTTATTCCACACTAGGACCCAGTCTATTAAGACCCATTTCCAAACTAGGATGTGGAAGTTACACACTAACTGGTTTGCAAATAGGTATGCAGTTCATGTGGCAATCTAGATACCAATTGGTTGTATCACAAATAGCACTTTAAGAGGGGGCCGCATATATTACCTGCCTATTGAATATTAATCAGGCAGGTCGCAATTTACGACCCCTGTGAATGGAGAGGTGGTGGCCTGCAAGGGACAGCAAGCAGAGTACCATCTTTGCATTTGCTTTTCCAAAGGGAAAACTTTCATAAAGCAGCCGGAACCCATTAAAGGGAAAAGTACAGCTATAAAAAACAAAAGTTTCCCATCTGGGAACACAGTGGGCGGAGCAAGTAGTGGTCCAGGATTAACTTCTTCACAAGGCTACCCGCCATGATTGACAAAAGTGGAAGCTGTTCCCTGGGACGCCATTGCGAATCATTCACCATCCCCTCCGAGGTGTAACTTGTCAATGGTAAATATCATTGTAAATCGCATTACGGGATGGATGATGCCCCTTTCACACCCCAAATGATTCCTATAATGTATTTTGAAAGACATATCTCAGGCTTTATAACAATATGCTTTATGCTTTAGTACAACTGGCCCTTAAATCGCAGCTCCGTAAAGAAGACCCTGCCCTTTAACACAACCACTGACGGTCCTCGTTTAAATGAATGGAATGCTCACCCTTTACATTACACATTGCACAGAGCCTGTGTATGTAATCAAACGGAAGGATCTTTAACTCCGCCAATGATGCCTGCAGCATCGGGAGGCGGTTCTACACTACTGTGTACTGTACAATCGTGGGTGAGGGGCGCCCAAGTAAGTACAGATATTTTGTGTCCCTCCTCTGGGTGCAGAAGCGTTTGGGGCGCCCCGCTGGGTGAGACACTTGATCGCATCTCGGGGAAGCCTCTGAACGGAAACCGATGCTCTGGGTTAATCTGTGCCCTGGGGAGAGGGATCAGGGACCCCTTTGAAAAGCTTTTTAAGCCTCCAATTACCGCTCAATCAGCCGCAGAGGGCTCTGGGCGGGGTTGCGCTGATGACTTTAACAGGGCCTTAATGAGCAAATGAGGGGGGCGATAGAAAGGGTTAATGTTTCCCCCTAACCCACCCCCCACATCCCCTCTCGCTGCCCCTTGAAGCGGGTCTGTCCGGACTCTGCTTCGCTGGGAGCACCTGCTGATCTCCAACGTTGGAGAGGTCACCCATCAGGGCCGCCTCCCTTTACAAACCCCATACCTAAGCCGCCCTTTTTGGGCTCGTTCTCTCGCCCGAGCTGGACCCTACATTCAGTAAAACAGGGAAGAGCGACGCATCATCTGAAGTTCATTCTGTCCCATAACAGACCCGCGTGAAAATAAAGCCCCGATGACGAGTCCATGAGGGAGGAAACGCCAAGCCTGGAAAACAAGAGGCTAGACCCAGGAAGCACCAGGTTCCCGCTGAACCAGATTGCCGGAGCCGTTTACAGCCGAGACCGCACCCAGGCGGCCGCAGGAGTCCAGGTAAGATACTCGGGTGGAACCGGTCTTCTAAGGCCCCGGCCGTTTCTTGCGGTGCGTACTTGGAGACGAGCTCCGGCCCCTCTGCCCGGCCTGCCACAGGAGGGTGACTCCATGCAGCCTGGAATCATTTAAAATAACGATGGCTTCTGGGAGTTGTAGTCCCAGTTCACCTCAGTGAAACTGAGTGGGCACAAGTTTTACCGTACAGTGTGGTGAAGTGAAAACTAGACCAAGGATGCTGCGCCCTGTGACACGGGTTCGTCTTGTAACGTTAGTTGAGAGGATTATGGAATGGCGGGAGAACTGGAAGGTTGTGGAGCTCCGGGATACAAGGAGGAAGAGAAGGGGATGGTATTTGCAGCATAATGGAACTGGTATTCCCGGTGGACTGGAAGAGAGCGCCACGCAGGATACTGCGATGCACGGAGCGCGGATGCTCTATGCTAAGGGCAGCTGGGAAGAGTGAGAGTAGGTGGTGCTCGGAGGGGTGGGCGGGAATGTGCGACTGTCTACTCTGAATGTCCGTAGGATCAGATGGGCAGGGGTTGGTCGGAATAGTATGGGGTGCCGTTCGATTTATTTAAAGGCTACAAGGTGCCAAGTGTTATGGGGCGCCAGTATGTGATGCGGGGCATTAAGGGGTGCCTAGGGCATTAAAAGGGTATTTGATGCTCAGAGTATTATAGGAGGTTGAAGCTTGAATGGTATCTCGTGTTATGGGAAGCTGGGATGAGGTCATGAGTATTATGGGATGCCCCAGGGTTTTAAGGTGTATGTGATGTTCTAGTACTGCGGTCTACCCGAGGGAGCGGAAGGGTATGTAATGAATGCTGAGCGGTGTTATGAGATGCTAGGAGCAGAAGTATGAGCTATGTTCGAATATTATGGGATGCCTTTTGGATTGCTAGGTGTCGAATGTTACGGGAGGCCCGAGTGTGTTGCTGCATATTATGGGATGCCTAGGGGATTGGGTAGCTTTGATGCTATATTTATGGATGCCCTGGTGATTAAAGGTGTCTGTGGAGCGCCTCTTTTTAAGTGGAGCAAAGCCCATAGTCCCTTCTCGCCCAGGAAGGAAGAAGAGTGTATATTTCAAGGGTTTCGGGTCTCTATTTCCTAAATAAACAAGACTCTCTCCAACTGTGGGGATGGTCTGCGGTGTTTATTTGTTTAACCCTGACTTAAATTCAGTCTGTCGCGCAGGAGCTTCCTCTTCCCCATGTGGTGGTCAGTCTCAGCCCATCGGGGTGAGGCTGGCACTCTTCCTTCCTTCCACTAGTATTACGGAGGCGTGTTTAACCCCTTGACAGCAGCCTGCTCTGGTAGCTGCAGTCTCACCCTTCACCCCTAATTAGTAGTGCACGTCCCTGCTCCGGAAGAGGTCCTCAACAGCCCCGCGCTAACGAGGTGTTCATGGAGTTTCTCAAGGTAGCCCTGTCTCTATCCTAGTCACTTCAGTGTCTGGTCTCCTTCCTCTAGCCACTGGAATGTAGGCAATACACTTCCACTGTCCTGTGAAGCTGTCCTCGCCTCCTGTCTTGTGCCAAAATGGATCCCACTTGTTTTGGCACTCAGCACACACACAAAGTCCTACTACCAAATATGTGTCGCACCTCATTGTACATGTACTTGACATGCACACAGGATGTCAGTGCCAGGGTCCGGGGTTTCGCGTAACTGTGGAACTCTATACAAGAGGGTTGCACACTCTTTGATACAAGAGGGTTGCACACTCTTTGATACGAGAGGGGTTGCACACTCTTTGATACGAGAGGGGTTGCACACTCTTTGATACGAGAGGGGTTGCACACTCTTTGATACGAGAGGGGTTGCACACTCTTTGACGCAGAGAAAAAGGTCAAGTCAAACTAAAATTCTTGAATCAGTATGCTTCCACTACTGCTTCATGTGACAGACCCAACACAGCAACAGTATTCACTATCGCCTACGAGGGCAAGCTCCAGGGCACAGGACCTGTCCTGGACTTCCTGTTATCAGTGACAAGCAAAGGCCTCCATGCACACACTAGATTAGAGTGACGCCAGGGCCAAATGGTCGGGATATGAGTTTTATATTCAGGTAGGCACTTGTCAAGGGCACACGCCTCTATACCAGGCAGGGGATAATCCCATACCAAGAGGATGTCACCAAACTAAGGCACAGGCAGCGGAAATACTCATTAGCGCTCATTTTAGCCCTTAGTTATTTCTATAAGGTGCTAGAGAAGAGGGCCCACTCAATGAAAGCTTGTTTTGATTTTGTAGTTAAAACTGTGCCCACTACAGAGGAAACATACTAAAATGGACCTTTTAGTGTTGAACTCTGAACTGCTCCTGAGTTGTGCTTGCTTCTGCAGCACATATACTAAAATTGGAATGATACAGAGAAGAATGGCATGGCCCCTGAGCAAGGATGAGACACAAATTCCTGAGGAATTCCATTTTTTTAAAGAGAGGGGCGATTTAGAAGCAAGCATTAACCATTGCCAGGGTAATGAGTGGGCTAGAGGATTATATACCCCCCCTAGGGGAGCTCCAATGGTTGATGTTCAGGGGCTGCAAGTTCACCTCTGAAAAAATGGTAGACAGGTGGCATACAGGGAACCTATAACAATCTTTGACCAAAATGCACCTGATGAAACTCAAAGATGGAATTGGGTGCCTGATGTTCTAAATAGTGCATGTGTGACCAATTGCCCTTTGCTGCTCCATAGTTAGCAATGAGCTAAAGGTTGTCTCCTGGAACGCAGCAGGAGCAAAAAATAGTAGGGAGAAGCTACAATTCCTAAGCTCCCTAAAAGCGGATGTGATCTGCCTCCAGGAAACATTGTGTGATAGGGAATTTCAGTGTGACGATTATTTTACTCTTGACTGTAAAGGTGGGCCTCTAGGAGGGGACACGCTATGGGGAGAATAGTATTTCTCCTGTCCAATAGATTCAAATAACAGAGGCTCTCCCCACATGGGGAGAGCCGTAGATATGGCGGGGAGCCGGGGGCCAGCGGGACGGATGGGGCGCGGTCGCCCTGTCCTTCCGGCTGCAGATGGCGCCGATTGGTGGACGCGCCTGCTGCCCCAGAAGTACTAAAGTGCTTCCGGGGCAGCCGAAGTTAAAAACTGCCCCTATTTAAGCGGCCGCGCGGCCGGGTCTCTTTATCCTGCTTGCGGCAACGCACGGTCGTCATCATCTTCTGCCGGACGGACTCCTCGCCCACGTGCTGGTTTGCCTGAGGTTGTGGGGTCCCCCCCTCATGCAGCCTCTACGGGAGCCGCACAGACTCTAGTTTTTCCCCACCCACCATCCCAAGAACAAGGCCCCCCTTTAGGGTTGCTCATTAGGGGGTTGGTTAGGATGATGAAAGTGTTATTATAGGGATTTTGATGATCATGACGTAAGTGTGGTATTTAATCATGTGGTGTTCTCTTGTTTGGTTTGGAGTAACAGTATTTTGATTCCCTTGAATTGTCGTATTTAAGTTGGCGGGTGAGGTCAAGATTGGGGGGACACTTAGGGCCCCTTTACGGCATCCTGTTTTACTAAATTTAACATCTGCATACATGGACCCTCCAAGGGTTGCTGCCACCAGGGCGGAAGGAGGTGGCAGGGGGATGTTGGGGGGTTTATGGGCGGTCGCTGACGCGGTCCTTTACCTATCAACCACCAGCGCAGGCTCATTTGGGCACTACCTAGCACTGGCCCTTGGGGGACAACAAATCTGGGTGTAGGGGGTGCCTGCGGTAGGTATCCTAAGGGCAGCCGGGCCCCCTGCACAAGAATTCGCAGATGTTAGAGACCTGCCCGGAGGGAAGGGAGAGGGAAAGTGGGCTCCTGCCATAAGGAGGGCCCCCGAAGGGGTAAAAGAAGGGGCAGGGCCAATCTTGATTTCACTCAGAACGGTTACGGAATAATTTGTTGGTTACACAGGAACAGACTAGTTATGGTTAGGTGATTCCCATGTACTAGAGTCTCTGTTAAGGCGGTAAGTTTGTTCCATCCTGGCGGTAAGTGAGGCGCATCTCCTTTTTTTATTAGTAAATTCTTATATTCCGCTTGATGCATCCTATGATGATCTAATGCATAAAGTTTTTTCCTTTATCAAAAACATATGGACAAGGATCAGGTTCCCCATGTAATTTCGTTAGGGGATCTAAATTGCAAAATATCCAATTATGCTCCGAACCAATAACTGATAAGAGATGGTTGCTTCTATTTGATCAATTCAAACGTAATGACTGTATTATTGCGAATGGGAGAAGACCTTCAGACTCTCCTGCACAATACACAGGTAAATCTTCAAGGGGAGGTGCAATCTTAGATTATGTGGTGGTCGGCTGCACTTCTTTCTGTTTATTGGGTGATTTAAAGGTAGTGGAAACCCCCATTAGTGATCATAGTTTGCTGATCTTCTCCCTGTGCTTAAGTATGTCCCCTACCTGTTCCTGGAGATATGATGGCTTCTCATCCAAATTTGACAAAAAAAACAGGAAGGACACAGTGGGACTATAGAAGGACCACTGTGTTAAAGGGCATGTTAGACACTAGAAAATTTAAATGTCTGGGTGGGCGATGAACAGAAACGTTTTTTGATATTTATGAAGCAGTTAATGGTAAGGGTTAATCGAAAACCATCCAAGAGTAACTTTATCCAATGCCCCTCCTGATTCTATTGCTGAATAGAGAAATATATGCCCTATTTAGGAAACAGCATGTGGTATATTTCCCTGAGAGGGACTTTATGGTGTCACTATTAAAGAGGAGCAGGAGTAGGCTTAACAGAGAGGAATGTGACCAGCTAAGGGTAGATCTGAGAGATTAATGTCACACAAGAGGAGAGATAAAGGGCATTGGTGGGCTCACGCCTGCCCTTAATTACTTATCAAACCACAAAGTGGTGTGACACCCTTGGATTACGCTTTAACCCCAGTAGGCTATTTAGCGAAACATAAAGAAGGATGTACTGACATCCCTGCTACAGCTACCTACTTTACTCCCAGTTTCTAGGCAATTCCAAGAATTGGACGAGGATGGCTCGCTCAAATAATGTGACATGCTTCATCATTTGCCACCTCGTCCCACCGTGGTAAGATGGTACTACCAGGGTGGACTCAACCTCAGGCTGGGGCTGACCTAAGGGAGTTCTTTGATATTTCTTATCTTTTCTGGATAATGCTATAATCCAGTTTACTGGTTTAAAAAAACCTTCGGATAAACCACAAAGGTATCCTTTATTCAGGTGGTATCCTGGGTTTATAAAAAAATTACCAACGGGTAAATACAAGAGACATATATGGATGTAATGACCTATATGCGTCACTGTATGGAAATAAACATTCATGCCAACATGTTTCTGCCGTTTGTTAGGCTATGTAGCAATGTTCTACATAAAGGGATGATGACTTTGTCAATAGGAGCACAAAGAAAGGGAGGACACACTGTTAAAAAAAAAAAAAAAAAAAATACACATGTCTACCGGAAGTAGGACGAGATACCTCCATATGACAGTACTGTGGTGAAACTTGAGTTTGCATACATTTTTTTTGTCCTATGCCTCTTAGGGGCCACATGTCCCAGGATCCTGCACGATTCCTCGGCTGTATTTTATTACAAACATTATTGAAAGCAAAATCACAGTTCATTTCCACGTTTGCATACGCAAACCCTTCGTATTTACATCATTATTTACACCAGGTGATGCGTGCCTAACCTTAACAGAGACGCTAGACATCATCTTCCTACCACTATCGAGACATGTTCCTGAGTATCCCAACTTATGCCTCGAGTGAGATCATGATTGGCTCCCGTGATACCTCTCCGGTCTAGACCCAGCCTCTCCGCCCATTGACCTCTGGTGAGACCCCACACACCCCCATCACAACCCCCTTCGGGGGTGTGCCCTGTGCAAGAAGCCCGTCTACCTGGATACCTATCTCTGGCACCCCTTACACCAGTCACTTCTCTCCCCCAGCCCCCCAAGGGCCAGTGCTAGGCGTGCCCATTGCACATGCGCGGGTGGTTGGCCTTAAGGGGCCAGATGCCAGTAGGCGCTTGCAACCCCTGCGCCCCTGGATCCTTTCAACTTCAGTGGGCCCGTGACCCTGCTGTCGTGTAAATGTAAGGAAAGGTAGTGCCTAATTGACCTCACCCGCTACAGGCCAGCATAGTTCACCTACTATCTGGCCTCTCCCCCCCCCAAAGTGGACCGCTCCTCTACCATGAACCGCTCCTCTACTGAGGGCAATGCAAGAACCAGGCCAAAATATTCTCAATGAACATATAATTTTCAATCTTCGAAAGATGCACGATATCCTGCAAGAAAAAACGCTCTCCTTTAATGAGTCCATGAGTGATAGACCCCAACCTAGGTGATCGGAAAATGTTTGCTAGCTTTATTATTTACTCGCTTTACTGAATGGCTCAGGGCGCGGATCGATTTACCACCCTTCCACTCCATCCTTGGGATAATGTATGACCATGCCATGGAGGTTATACTCCAACGTAGAATCCTCTCAACCCTCTGGGCATTAGGGATCACTTCCCCATAGCCCCATGTCTATACATGCCATGACCGCCTGCGGGAACTTTCGAGCCAGCCAACCCAGGTCAGTTATCAACATCTCCAACAGCTGCAGACAACCAACATGCACCAAGTCGTTGCCACACAAATGTAGTATGATGACCCTGGGGGGGCGTGACCCCCTTGGGTATCATCATGTCCAAAGCAGTCCTCAGCTGGGCCAGCTGCAATCCCCCTTGGCCATGAAATTGCAGGTGGTAACCTGCCTGCCGCGCTCCGTTCGCAAAGTCACCTGCAAGATGATTCTCCTTAGCATGGCAGTCCAACAATGGCCTAGGACCTGAACCTCTGTGATCCTGGTCACCTCCGCGTGGACAGGGGCCGCCGAGACTTCCAGCCGCCTGTGCGACTCACCACACCCACCACCTGAACATGTGGGACAGAAGGAAAGTGGGATCAGGAATCTGGTACCACAGTCATAACATATGCAGCCTCACATAACGCTTGTAGCAATCTGAAGACCATCTAACAATCCTCCGCATTGCTGCGCCAGGGAGCCCCATTGCTGCCACCACTGTGGCCACCCCAATCCTAAAGGAGTGAGACCCAAACTCCAAGGGATCGTAGCACGCCACCCGTAAGGCACTATTAAGGATTCAGCAAAATTGGTATCTGGTCAGGGGGGTCCCATCAGCATGGACCAGTAAGGCCCCTCCCCACACCCTGACTGCGGGCAGACAAAAACACCTTCAGTTTCTCAACTGGGAAGCATGACTTACCCAGGGCTCTTTTTAGCAAGATGTGGTCGTCCCTCCCCGCTTGGTTACTCTAGGACCTGGGAATATTAATCGCCAAGGAGTCATACCCATCCAATCAATGGACGTCCGCAAGCTGCAACCCCCCCTAAAGTCCTTCTTGTTCCTGGCCACCAGTTCACCCACCTGGAGAGCACCATAAAAGGCAGGGTAAATGCCACCTTAAACAGACTGACTTCCCCCCCTGCCCCCCCAAGGACCACAGACTGCCCCCAATGATTCCAATATTGCTGTTAGTTTGCCCCCGTCAATGGGATGTCTAGTATCTGGCTTAAAACCTTCCAGGCCCCCCCAACCCTTCACCGTCCTCTGAACTAGGAAGGACCTGGTCCCGTTGCAAAAAAGGAAATCACTGCTATGTGACGCCTTGCAGCGGCCACCAAATGCCCCTCACCCTTCAGGGGCCCCAAGAAACCCATAATTGACGCTCAGTTTAAGCAAGACCCATTCTCCCTGTGCCCTAAGAAGTCGCCGTAAGCACAGAACGCCCCTTCGTAAGCCCATCTGGGGATAAGCTGGCTGCCACCAGGTCTGGTAAGCTGGGGCACCAATCTGCCACAGATGGTCCGGGAAGGGCATAGGTGAAGCCGGTGTTCCTGGGTGATAGAACCTGAAACCCTGCATCTTGAAACAAGACAATGCATCAGCTGCGTTGTTCAAGATGCCTGGCACATGCTTGGCCCTAAATAATACATTCAGCCTCAGGCATGCCAACACAATCTCCTTCAGAAGCCGCAGAATCATCTTGCACTTTGCAGATTGTTGATTAATGCACTCCACCACAGCCATATTGTCAGACCAGAACACAACTGACTGGTTGCGGAATTGATCCGGCCAAATAGAGAGGGCTACCCAAGTAGGGAACAACTTTCCAAGACTTGGTGGCTGCAACATTAAAAAGGAGGAGAAACTTTTATCAGATTACAGAGTATCTTTGAAAAAACTACATTCGATACCTATGGGATCACCCCTTCTGCCTCATCTTCACACGGCAAGGCTGAATGCACCTGGTTAAGACAATGGAAGAAGCTAACCAAATTTTTGGAGTCTTACAGACATCCGTCTCTTGACGTCCATCAAATGAGCCGTCATAGCAAACGGTCCGCCAGACCAGACAAGGGAGCACTGGAGATCGAGAAAGCCAAAAGAGACGCTCTGCAAGTATTGGAGAAGTTGCAGAAGAAGGAAGTAGAATGCCTAGGGGACATCGGCGATGCAACAGCCAAATCGGAAACTTGGAGTCTGTTTCTGGTGCAAAGTACTGTCAAGTTATTCCTGTGTATCACACATGGGACCTACTTAGAAGGGCAGGGGGAGAGCCTCATGGGAATCTTGGGATACTTGATGACCATGGACTAGCCTAGGGGAGATGAGTCTAAAGTTATGTTTGTAAAGGGTGGGAACTGTAGGGTGGGAAGAACAGTTCTGCGGGGGGGATGGGCTTCTCATGGCCAAAAGGGAAACATTTTTAATGATCCTATTAGGTGGGGGATTAATCATCCCAAGAACACCTTACTTAGACAGGTGAGAGCGATTCCTAGTGCACCCAAGAGCAGAAGAATGACTGTCACTGGTGGAAGAGGGAAAAGCTAAGGTGGGGGGGGGGGGAGGGGATATCCGACAAAGTGTTCACAGGCCTGATGCATGTACTTGTCAGTAGGGAGGATAATTAGCTTAGATGAGAAGGGACTCACATTTTTGGCAAAAAAGACAATCATAAACCTATTGAAAGAAGAAAAATGGAACATATGCCTCCTTCAATCGACCTACATCGTGAAATCCGATTTGGCCAGACTGAAATCTAGATTTTTCCCGATCAATTGTTCTCCTCACACACATCCAAATCAGCGGGAGTAGCTTTCTTATGTAGTAGCTCTTGGGATCAAATGATCCTTTGCAGACAAGGCTGGAAAATGTCAGGAGTGGTAGCACAAGTGGAGGGCTGTACCTATACCATATTGTCAATCTACCTTCCTATCTCTGGGCAATAACCCTTCCTCAAAGCCAACCTATCGACAGTTTTTAAAGCAGCGGAAGGGGAGGCTATTATAGGAGGGGATTGTAACTTAGTAACTGACAAGATAGATTGCATTCAATTTATGATGGGGGTGGGGCAACCAGTGGATAATTTAGGGCGTGGCTAGTGGGAATGGGGCTTATTGATACACGGAGGGCTATACATGATGACGAATATGATTACACCTACTACTTGCGCATACATAAAACTGCATGCATGTCTGGATTATTTTTTTGTCTCTGTCTGCTTGCCCTCCATGGTGGCTAAGATCGGTGTGGGATTGTCAACCATATCCGATAACACTCATGTTCTGGCCTTCAAAATTCCCAACTAGAGACCACTGCTGGCAACTTAATGATTTCCTCCTCCATGACCGTACTGTAAAGGAAATGGTGGTAACTGCCATTAAGGAACCTATACAGTGAATGACCCCCCACAGAGACTCCTGTAGCCATGGTATGGGACATCCTTAAGGCAGTTATAAGGGAATATTCATATCAGAAACTGCTCACATTAAAAAGGTAAGGATTGCCAAGACAGCAGACACTGAATCACAACACATTAGCCTTGAAAAATAAGACCAATAAGGTGTGGGGTTGGGTCTTAACGCTAGTGGTCCAACTCAAGGCTTTCGATTTAGATAAAGCGGAGCATATCCTTCTACGAATTAGCTAAAAGTATTATTCAATTAATAAGAAGGCGGGCAAACTACTAGCCTCAACTCAGAGCATGTATAACGAAGGACAGGTTAACGGTCTTACTCTCCCCAACAGGTGATCGGATAACAGAATACATGAAAATTGCTAGGACCATTTGGTCTTCCCTAAAAAAATTTTTTAAAAACTCCTCGCTAAAGACGAGATAAATGCAGCACAGATGGAAGACTATGTTGAAACCAATCTAAAACCAAGCCTACCCATGGATAAAATTGCAGCACTCAAAGAGCCTATCTCAATGGAGGAAGTTATAATGGCAATAGTTAAGTTAAGAGTGGGCACAGTGCCGGGGCCAGATGGGTATACGACAGCCTTTTGTCAAGGTCTGGCTCTGTTTTTTGGTGAGGTTTTTTTTGCAGTTTCTGGAATACAAGCCCAGTAACTCCCTCGATGAGAGATGTAGTGATTATAGTGTTTCCTAAGAAGAGCAAAGATCAGCAGATATGCTCTTCATACAGGTCCATATCACTTTTGAACATGGACTCCAAGATATTTACAATTATCTTAGCCGTATGCCTTATCAAACTCATGCTGGATATGGTTGACCTGGATCAGTCGGGTTTTAACCCTCAATGGCAACATGGGGATAATACTATAAAAAAAACTCATTCACATTATAGAACGCGCCCAAAGAAAATGACAGAATACCATACCGAACTCACTTGATTCAGAAAAAGCATTTGATAAAGTGGACTGGGCATTTGTGTCGCAGGTTTTGTGTAGAATAGGATTTGGACAACACTTTCTTACATGGGTGTTAGTAAGATATGGCTCTCTACAGGCCTCCAACAAAGTTACATGGTGTTTGGTCAACACCCATGAGGATTGATGGGGTACCAGAGAAGGCTGCCCCTTACCCCACTCATCTTTGCACTAACTCTGGAGCCGTTGACCAAGGCAGTGTGGAGCAGACGGAACATCAAGGGCATGGAGTGGGGGTTAAAACGTGTAACTTTACCATTTTCACAGATGATATTATGATGACCCTGGATCATCCCGAGCAATCACTACCTCCACTGTTGGAGTAACTTGAGAGATACAGAATGGTATCAGGATTTATAATTAATATAACCGAGTCAGAATCTTTGATTCTGTCTCGGCAGCAAAGACAACTATTGATTCTATAAGATCTGATCCCTCTGAATTGGAGTGCCCAGTCTGTCAAATACCCTGGAGATTCAATTGGGCAACATCATATAGTAAATATGAATTATGCTTGTTTGCTCACATAGGCAAAGAAAAACCTACTGGCTTGGCAGGGTGGCCGCTGTGAAGATAAATATTCTTCCCTAGGCTTTATACCTATTTCAGACCATTGGTTTGGCAGTGCCCTTCATGATTCTAAAACCATTGCAAGTGGCTAATAATAACTTCATTTGGTAGGGAAAGACCACTAGGATAGCAAGCAAGATTCACAACTACCCACTACAACAAGGTCTGAGACATCTGGTTGAATGGGGGAACATAGAAACATTCAAACACTGGTGCTAAATAGATTGTTGTATTGTGGCCATACAACTCTGGCAGGTACCATGGTGGTCAACATGCACCAAAGACATCGGGCCATTACTTTTCCCCTGTCACAAGGGTTAGCCTGTCAATCTGGGATTGAGTGATTGGGGGATGTGTGTTGTCTTTGTTCCTTTCGCCTTTCACACCCATCTACGTTAATTCAGATTTTACACCAGCCATCTCCCCAAAGGCATTCCTAAATTGGAGGTGTAACAAGTGTATCATGATAGGCTTACTAGTCAAGAAAGGTTAGATCAAACCCTTCATAGATATTAAACACGTGTATATTCTGGCAGAAGTTGATAGATTTGCATATAGACAGGTCTGACATGGATCACTGACACAATATTGCGATTAAAAAATATTGTTGACAAAAATATTTTGTCAAATATCGTTCACATCAATATCGTGTTTCTATACTTTATAATGGTAAATAAAAAACTAGCAGAAAAAAATGTTGTTGACACCAATATTGTCCCAAAAAATACAAAAATATATAACTTTTTAAATATATATATATATATATATATACATTTTAAAGTAGTAAATCTTAAATATAATACATAACATTAATATAATGTAAATTAAATAAACCCCACTAATATTTAATACAATATATACTTATAAACACACGTGTGTGGGTATATAGGTATATATAGATATAGTGTTACGCAAGTATTAAAAATATATATTTTACATTTTATTAATAGTATTTTTTTAATATTTGATAGTACTAATATAAAAAGAATATATATCCTTCTCACACACCTTGTTATCACTCGTACAAGATGCTTGCTGGAAGGTTTTAGCATTTATTCACTGAACGTGCTCGTACTACCCTGACACATTTCGGCTGTATCACAGCCTTGTTCAGAGTTTAGCGAGGCACCAGTTTACTTCGAAATTTTAATGAGGGTATCTGTATTGCTGCTGATTATTTATTATATTTATTTTTGACACTTAGCACTTTCTCTATTGCACTATTTGCACATGTATTATAGCAAATGTAATTTATTTATATGCCAGATCATTGACATCAACATGTTCAGTATTGGTGAGGTTTGTTTTACTGCATGGTCGAGGTCTTTTGAGCACTATGCTTTTATGACCAATCTTATTTCGAGTTATATGTATACTTTGTTGCAACTATGAATAAGGAAATTGTTGGTGCGGTCCCTTTTATAAACAAAACAAATGTATTTAGACAAATAGTTGCGTTTTATAATTTAACATTGTGCCAATGCTTGATGTTATGACCGTTACCTCATTTGCAACTGTAAGATCTTTTTTATCTCGATTACTGGCACTAATTAATTAATTAATTTATTTGCATAATTTATTTGCATTTTTTATCACGTGGTTTGGTGTGTCTCTATATATGTGGTCTATTGGGTCCAGTGCGTCATGTGAACAAGACCGTGGAAACGCGGTCGAAACGCGTCAGGCTGGGCACTTGCTTGATTTATTCCTTGTACATTATATGTAACTGCAAATAAAGAAGATTCTGATTATCCACTTTGTGGTCCGTACCTGTTTGGTTGCTGGAGGATAGAACCTACCACAGGACTGTGGTCATCATATATATATATATATATATATATATATATATATATATATATATATATATATATATACATTTTAAAGTAGTAAATCTTAAATATAATACATAACATTAATATAATGTAAATTAAATAAACCCCACTAATATTTAATACAATATATACTTATAAACACACGTGTGTGGGTATATAGGTATATATAGATATAGTGTTACGCAAGTATTAAAAATATATATTTTACATTTTATTAATAGTATTTTTTTAATATTTGATAGTACTAATATAAAAAGAATATATATCCTTCTCACACACCTTGTTATCACTCGTACAAGATGCTTGCTGGAAGGTTTTAGCATTTATTCACTGAACGTGCTCGTACTACCCTGACACATTTCGGCTGTATCACAGCCTTGTTCAGAGTTAGCGAGGCACCAGTTTGTTCTGATATTTACATTGCAATGACCCGTGACATCATCATGAAAATTGAAAGCAGACTTGCATTTCTATTGTGCTGTTGTCCGACATGATCGCATATTAAAATTAAATATTTGTGCGGCTTGAAATCACATAAAATTCCTTACAATCATTGCACGGCATAACATTATCTTTTACCCATTTTCAAAACAACCTATTACCAAATTCAATTTCTAGAAAGTGTTTCGGAAAGTATAAAGGCATGTTATGCCTTGTAATGATTTTAATTAATTTTATGATTTCAAGTGGCACAAATATTTAATTTTAATATGTGATTGTGTCTGATAGCAGTATGATAAAAGTGTAAGTCCGCCTTCAAGTTTCAAGATGATATCACGGGTCATTGCAATGTAATGGCACCTCAGTAACTGTGAACAAGGCTATGATTCAGCCAAAACGAGAGCGAGTAGCATGAGCACTTTCAGTGAATAAATGCTAAAACTTTCCAACAAACGTCGACTTCCTTGTACGAGTGATAACAAGGTGTGTGAGAAGAATTTCTAGCGGACGAGCTGAATCTGCACAGACAACGTGCCCTTTGGCCAGGTGAATGGTGGCAGCCAGCGAAACACTGAGAGAGAAAAAAATATATATAATATATGATACACAAATAAAACAAACATTAAAATATACACAATTCAATTACAAAATATATTAGTTTAGCCAAAACAAAATATAAAAAATTTAAACCCCCCCTAAAAACACATTTACTAAAAATACTATAAACATAAAAAAAATAGTAAAAAAACTAATACTATAAAAATATTTAACCAATATTAGGAAAAGTATTGGAGTCTGGGAATATTAGATATACTATTTCCACTCTAGTTTACGCAATTGCAGGAAAAGCGTTGGACTTCAGAGGGGTTAGATTTACTATTCCTACTCTAGTCTAAGCAACATTGGGGAAAGCGATTCACTTCAAACGCATTACATATGTGAATAACCATATTAATGTAGAAAAAATATTAAATGTTTAATATAAACGTTATTAAAACACATTTTTCCTTCCTCACCCGGGTATGGATAAGGTACTGACGCAATGTGAAGGACAGCAGGCATCAGACTATTAATCCAGCTTCAAATTTATTAGCGTGCTACCATAATACAAATCAGACACGTTTCGGCTGTCTTGCAGCCTTGCTCGCTGATAGTGAGGCACCATATTGCTCCTGTATTTACAAAGGTGGCGTGTGATGTCTTTACAAACAATGAAAACAGACTTTATTAAAATATCTCAAATGTATCGGCAATTCATCATAAATCGTTGACTGCATGAATTAAATTATACATACATTCATGCAGTTTTTTAAAAACCCATATGTGTGTATATTATAACTCATGTTTATTCAATATATTTTGCTGTTGTGAGAAGTTGGCCTGGTATATGCTGTCCACTAATTATAGTGGGCACCTTGCACCAGTCCAAACAACCCCTTATTGGAGATAGGTTAAAGACAACCTTTATTGAAAGCTATCCTAGTGGTAGCTATGGAGAGCAGCCTTCAGGCTAAGTCTTGAAGGAATGTAAAGCAGCTTGTTTTACCAGTCTATAATCTCTTGAGTGACCAAATGAAAGAGCACCACACCAGGTATATATTCAAAATATATGTATTTATTACTAAACACACCCCTCTAGTCTCTTTATGAGGCTAGAGTTCGAAGTACATAAGTTATAAGTTATTTAAACACAGTAATAGCACAAATACACGTTTGGGCCCTAGGGGCGTACCAAACCATATACCAATAAAGTGGTATAAGAACCACGACTGAGCTAGACACTAGGCCTAGAGCCTGTAGAAGTGCTTGGACCACAAGGAACCACCCAAGGTAGTGACACAGGGGACCCACGGGGGACGCGTGCAGTGTAGTAACACAGCCGCGAATCGCCGTTAACTTCTATGGAGAAAGTCGCGGTTTGGAATTTAAAGAAAAGGGACACTTAAAGAAGGACTTGGAGCAAACCCTTTGAGAACTAGGTCGTTCTAGAGTCTCTACCCACGGGAGCACCGGAGTACTCTTGTTACCTCACCCAGGGAAGCCGGGTGCATAGGTGCCTTTCGGGGTCGGGTTTCGTCGTCGATCTGCTGCAAAGTACTGCTGGCGACCAAGTGAAAAGTGTCCGGGTGGATCCAAGGGTGGATCGGAGATCTGAAGAACCTGAAAGCAGAGGGGACAGAGTCTGGGTCACTAGCCAGTGACCAGGAAGGCGATGAGCAGATGCCCACCGATGTCGAGTGCTTCAGGTAGGTTGACGGTCGTCTTGACTCTTCAGCCACGAGGTCCAGGAGGCGTTGTCGGCAACCAGGAGCAGGATTCGGGCTGGTACACGATGTCTGTCGAGTGCTGAGGTGTCGGCGACCGGATTGGACCCAACAGGCCTTGGCAACGGCAAGTCTCGATGAAGATGAAGATTGACGATGGTGCAGACCAGCAAGGTCTGAGGAACTCACCCAGCAAGGGTAAGTGAGGGCAAGCCTGGAGCAACCAGGGAGCCCAAGTAGAAAAAGATTGGCCTTCGTGAAGGGCTACTAGCCAACGGGCTAGCGACAGCGAAGGAGCCTCGAGACGGTGCACGTGGAGCTGGCTCACAGGACACTCGTGGAGTGGAGGCCAGTGATCTTCGTGCAGTTGGTGCTGGAGGCTGGGGCTACTCGGAGCCCAAAGCACGACTTCGTGGGAGACCCAGAAGAGGATGCACTTGCAAATGCGTGCGGTGTCCAGGGGTCACGGTTCCACGTTACCCACGACAGCTACGGGCCTCAGCTTTGCTGGGGACTCAGGGCAGCCTCGGGGAAGACTGGAAATCCACCTCTGGTGATGCAAAGACTTCGGCGTCCGACGGGAGCTTCAGCGATGCAGACCGGACAATTGCTTCTTTGGTGCCTGCCAAGCAGGGGAGTCACTCCTTGACCCCAAGGGAGATTTTCTGTCCTCTAATCTTTAAGTAGAGCGTCGAAGGTCCAGGATTCTGTGTCAGAGTTTCGTCCAGGGATAATCTAAAGTCCTAAGGACTGGGGTCCCATACTTATACTAAGTTTAGGGGTTGGACTTACTCTGTGGTCCCACCTATGGGTGGGTCAGGGCAGAGGGGTGGCTACACCCTTTCCCTTTGTCCAGTTCGCGCCAAAGCAGGGGCTGGAAGCCCCTGATCCGGTTTGAACTGGGGTATGCACAGGGACACCAAATGTGCCCCCAGTGCAGGACTTCAAAGCACCCGAGAGTGCTCCCGCCCAGCCCCAATACACACTATCCTGTCTGGGGAGGTGGTTACACCTCCCTGCGACAGGAAACCTATTGTCCAGGTCTCCCCTGCCGGAGTTTCGGTCAGCAGCAGGAGGCCAGACTTGTGTCTGTGGCAGCAGCATCCATTTTGTGATGCCAGGGCTTTAGAAAGAAGTTACCGGGCAAGCCAGTGTGTACATGTCTCTCCCTCTAGAAGGGTGGAATGCTACCCCCGCCGCCAGAATTGGCAGGGGGGTAGTATTCCAAGATGTTTGACACCAAACACGACATGTTTCCGTGCAGCCATCCCAAAGTTAGCATTTAACGCGAGGTTATAATGCGCTTAAGAGTATATGGTCAGGCTGCACTACAAACAGCATCAGAGAAGGGTCTCCGACCGCTGCAGAGGGGCCCTGCTCATGCAGGCGCACCCTCTCACATAGGAACCATGCACTCTGCCTTCAGGATTGACAAGGCCTGCCATAGGAGTGACTTATAGGTTTATATGTGTGTAGGTATGTAGTGATATAGGTAGCCTATATCACAGTAAGGGGTGCATGCACCACCTTACCCAGGCTGCAGTAGCAGACCTGTGGTGTCAGTTTGGATGGCCTTCCAGGGGTGGCACAATACATGCTGCAGCCCCTGGAAGGCCTCTGAGGTCCCTATGCCCTGGGTACATAGTATACCATATACTAGGGACTTATAAGGGCACTCCAGATTCCAATCAGAGATGTGCCTACGGCACATGGAAACCATTTTAAAGAGGAAGCAGCTAGGCTGGGGTTCTGATTAGCAGGGCCCCAGCCAGACTAAGGTCGAAAAACAGTGAAGCATCAGCAAAAAGTGGGGGTACCCATGTGAAGCAGATCCTACTCTCCTACACAACCCCCCAAACGTAGGGACATTAAACTAACCTTGACCAGTTGAGTCTTCATGTTCTAAGTGGAAGTACCTAGAGAGTCCATCTGCATTGGCATGGTTACTCCCAGGTCTATGTTCCACTGTGAAGTCCATCCCCTGTAGGGAAATGGACCACCTAAGCAGTTTGGGGTTTTCACCCTTCATTTGTTTTAGCCATAAGAGGGGCTTATGGTCTGTTTGAACAAGGAAGTGAGTACCAAACAAGTATGGCCTCAACTTCTTCAGAGCCCAGACCACAGCAAAGGCCTCCCTCTCAATGGCTGACCAAAGTTTCTCTCTAGGGGTCAGCCTTCTGCTAATGAAAGCTACTGGCTGATCCTGACCTTCTTCATTCAATTGTGACAGTACAGCCCCTACCCCCAATTCAGATGCATCAGTTTGAACAATGAACTTCTTGGAGTAATCAGGACTCTGTAGAATGGGAGCAGTGTACATGGCCTGCTTCAGGTCATCAAATGCCTTTTGACAGCTAACTGTCCACTGAACCTTTTTGGGCATTTTCTTGGAAGTTAAGTCATTCAGGGGTGTCACTATTGATCCATACCCCTTGACAAATCTCCTATAGTACCCAGTCAGGCCTAAGAAGGCTCTCACCTGAGTCTGGGTAGTTGGAGCAGTCCAGTCCATGATGGTCTGGATCTTGCTCTGCAAGGGTTGAACCTGGCCTCCACCCACAAGGTGGCCCAAGTACACAATCTGACTCTGCCCTATCTGGCACTTGGTGGCCTTGATAGTCAGGCCTGCTTTCTGCAGGGCCTGTAAAACATTTCTGAGGTGGACCAGGTGATCCTCCCAGGTGGAGCTAAAGACAGCAATATCATCTAGATATGCTGCACTATAGGCTTCCAGACCTGTAAGGACTGTATTCACCAACCTCTGAAAAGTGGCAGGTGCATTCTTCAGACCAAAGGGCATCACCACAAATTGATAATGCCCACTAGGGGTTGAGAATGCTGTCTTTGGCTTTGCATCATCAGCTAGTCTGATCTGCCAGTAGCCAGCTGTCAGGTCAAATGTGCTTAGATACTTGGCTGAGGCCAAAGTGTCTATTAGCTCATCTGCCCTAGGTATTGGATGGGCATCAGTCCTAGTGACTGCATTGAGACCCCTGTAGTCCACACAAAACCTCATCTCTCTTTTCCCACCACTGGTGTGAGGTTTTGGCACAAGGACCACTGGACTAGCCCAAGGGCTATCTGAGGGTTCAATAACTCCCAAATCCAACATTTTCTGGACTTCTGTCCGGATACAGTCCCTGACATGGTCAGGTTGCCTATAAATCTTATTTTTAATAGGCAGACTGTCCCCAGTGTCCACTTCATGAGTGCACCAGGTGGTCTGACTTGGAGTCAGTGAGAACATGTGTCTGAACTGATTGAGCACCTGTCTACAATCAGTTTGCTGCTGGGTAGTGAGGCTGCCTGCCAAGGCTAAACCATCCACTGACCCATCATCAGGGTTCTGTGAGAGCAGGTCAGGGAGTGGGTCACTCTCTTCCTCCTGTCCCTCATCAGTAGCCATGAGCAAGCCCATGTCTGCCCTGTCCACATATGGTTTTAACCTGTTGACATGGAGAACCCTGTGGGGACTCCTGGGTGTTCCTAGGTCTACTAAGTAGGTAACCTCACCCTTCTGTTCAACAATGGTATGGGGTCCACTCCATTTGTCTTGGAGAGCTGCTGGGGCCACTGGCTCCAACACCCACACCTTCTGTCCTGGCTGATAAACAGTCAGTACAGCCTTTTGGTCATGCCAGGCCTTTTGAAGTTCCTGGCTAGCCTCAAGGTTTTTAGTTGCCTTTTTCATATACTCAGCCATCCGGGAGCGGAGACCAAGTACGTAGTCCACTATGTCTTGCTTTGGGGGCTTGAGAGGTAACTCCCATCCTTCCTTCACCAAGCACAGTGGACCCCTGACAGGGTGACCAAACAAAAGTTCAAAAGGGCTGTAGCCAACCCCTTTTGAGGCACCTCCCTGTACGCAAATAAAAGGCAGGGCAAGAGTATGTCCCATCTTCGCCTAAGCTTTTCTGGGAGCCCTTTAATCATGCCCTTCAAGGTTTTGTTGAATCTCTCAACTAAACCATTGCATTGTGGGTGATAGGGTGTGGTGAACTTGTAAGTCACTCCACACTCCTTCCACATTGCTTTTAAGTATCCAGACATAACGTTTGTACCCCTGTCTGATACAACCTCCTTAGGGAAGCCTACTCTTGAGAAAATTCCCAGGAGGGCCCTTGCCACACAGGTGCTGTAGTGGTCCTAAGGGGAATAGCCTCTGGGTACCTGGTGGCATGATCCACTACCACCAGGATAAACCTGTGCCCAGATGCTGTTTGGGGATCCATGGGACCAACAATGTCAATCCCCACCCTTTCAAAGGGAACCCCCACCACAGGTAGTGGTATCAGGGGGCCTTTGTAGTGCCACCTGCCTTGCCACTGGCCTGGCAGGTTACACAGGAGCGACAAAACTCCTTGGTGTCTTCAGACATGTGGGGCCAGTGAAAGTGAGGGACAATTCTGTCCCAAGTCTTGTTCTGGCCCAGGTGACCTGCTAAGGGAATATCATGGGCTAGGGTCAATAGGAAGCCCCTGAACTTCAGAGGTATAACCAACCTCCTGGTAGCACCAGGCTTGGGGTCTCTACACTCTGAGTACAAGAGTCCATCATCCCAATACACAGTATGGGGACCACTAGCTTTCCCAGCAGCCTCAGCAGCAGCTTGCTGTCTGAGGGGTTCAAGAGAGGGGCAGCTCTGCTGCTCCTGGCTCAGATCTGCCCTGGAAGGTCCCCCTGTCCCCAAGAACTCAACCTGTTCAGGTTCAAGCTCCTCTGGGACAGTTCCTTCCTCAGGACTGAGATCATCCCCCTCAAGGGACTGATCTTCCTTCTGAGCCAAGGGGGAAGGCACTGCCTTTACCCTACTACTCCTCCTCTTGGAAGGCACTTGGTCCATTATTCCAGAATCCAAGGCCTGTTCAGTGCTAGACATTTTGGCTTGTGACCTGGTCACAGCAAACACATCTGCAGGGATGCCCAGCATTTCTGCATGGGTCCTGAGCTCCACTTCTTCCCAAGCTGAAGTTTCTAAGTCATTGCCAAGCAAGCATTCAACTGGTAGGTCTGCACTTACCACAACCTTCTTAAGGCCAGTTACCCCTCCCCAGGAGAAGTTAACAACAGCCAGAGTATGGTCTGTTCTGACGTTGCTAGCATTGGTCACTTGGTACATTTCACCAAGTATTATCTGCCCAGGATTCACAAGGTCTTGTGTCACCATGGTGACACTTGCCCCTGTGTCCCTAAATGCCAAAGCCTCTCTTCCATTGATTAAAGGCTGTTGTCTGTACTTGCCCAGATTACTGGGACTCATAGAGGAGGTCATATCCATGCCTCCATCACAGACTAGGACAGCCTGAGTGAGCTCTCTGACTAGGTCAGAGCCCATCTCAGTACCCAGGGTCAACCCTACTAAACCCTTGGCTGTAGTACTCCCACCACCAACTGTAACTGCACTAGGGGGAGCAGGTGCCTTAGGGGCATTGGTGGGGGCTGGAGTCGAGTCTTTGGACTTGGTGCAATCACTGGTCCAGTGGGTCTTTTGCTTACAGACCTTGCACCATGGTTTTCTTTGGCCTTTCCCTTTGGTAGACTGTGAATCCCCACCTGAAGAAGATTTTTGGGGGCCTTGTGAAGACTTTTGATCTTTACCCTTCTCCCCACCCTTATCAGAGTTCTTAGAATCTTGCTTCTTAGGGTCACCACCTTGGTTCTGTACCTTCTGCCTCACCCTGGTTCTGACCCATTTGTCTGCCTTCTTTCCCAATTCTTGGGGAGAGGTCCGATCAGAGTCCACCAGGTACTGATGCAACAGCTGATTTTGACAGTTATTAAGAATCTGCTCCCTCATTATCAGATTGTACAATCCTGTGAAGTCACATACCTTACTGCCCATCAACCAACCTTCCAGAGCCTTAGCAGAACAATCCACATAGTCCACCCAGTCTTGAGTCTGTGCTTTTTGGGCATCTCTGAACTTTAACCTGTATTGTTCAGTTGTTAGGCCAAACCCATCAATAAGAGCACTCTTCAAGACCTTGTAATTATCAGCATCCTCTTCTCTTACAGTGAGGATCTTGTCTCTACCTTTGTCTGCAAAGGAGAGCCACAAGATTGCTGCCCACTGCTCCTGAGGGACCCTCTGTACTTTACAGGCCCTCTCTAGAGAAGTTATCCATTTGTGGATGTCATCCCCACTCTGGTAGGGAGGGACAATCTTGCTCAGGTTTCTATGGTCATAAGACCTTTCCCTATCTTTAGGGATATTGCTGCCACCATGGGACTCTAGTCCCAACTTTTTTCTCTCTCTGTAGAGATCTAGGGACTCCCTGTCTAGAGCCAATTGCTGCTTTCTGAGTTCAAGCTGGGCTTGCTCATACTGAATCAGCCTCTTTCTCCTCTCATGAGAGGATTCCCTCCTATGAGAGGAGACAGAGGTCCCTATTGAGGTGTCAGAGTGGTTAGACTCCTGAGAAGGAGATCTAGACCTTCTAGGCACACTCATAATCCTTCCTGGGGGACAAAGTGGAGGTCATTCTGATCCTCCTCTTCCTCTTCCACAGGAGGGATTGGGTTTTCCAGGTCAGGGTCATTGTCACCCTCCTGGTCAGTTCCAGAGGGGGGTTGGGGGTGTTGCTACCCCTGGCCCCATCCTCATCTTCTGCCCCACCCTCTGCACCTACCCCTTCAGTCCCTAAGGGCCTGTTGAGATCATCAGCCATTAACATCTCTCTCAGATGTTGGGTGGTGGGACTTTGGCCTGTCTTCAGTTTCCTCACATTGCATATTGCTCTCAATTCCAAGAATGGGAGTGTATCATACTTGGAGGGAAGAAGCACAGTGGCTTCTGGCAAGGACTCTCTGGGTCCTGGCTTTGAAGACATCACTAGTGAGGTGTGGTGTATGCACTAACTACTCTAGTGTGGCCTACTAAACTCTCTTGAGTTGTAGAAAGGGTGTGCCATCCCTTAACACACAACTCTAAGTTCAGTAGAACTTACTGTATACTAAGCTTAATTTATATGTACCTTAGGTACCTTTAGTGGTTTTCAGTTGATCAATTCAATTGAGATTATCTGGTAAAACAATAGCAAGCTGGAATCCCACACGCTGCACACCAATGTGAGAAGTTGGCCTGGTATATGCTGTCCACTAATTATAGTGGGCACCTTGCACCAGTCCAAACAACCCCTTATTGGAGATAGGTTAAAGACAACCTTTATTGAAAGCTATCCTAGTGGTAGCTATGGAGAGCAGCCTTCAGGCTAAGTCTTGAAGGAATGTAAAGCAGCTTGTTTTACCAGTCTATAATCTCTTGAGTGACCAAATGAAAGAGCACCACACCAGGTATATATTCAAAATATATGTATTTATTACTAAACACACCCCTCTAGTCTCTTTATGAGGCTAGAGTTCGAAGTACATAAGTTATAAGTTATTTAAACACAGTAATAGCACAAATACACGTTTGGGCCCTAGGGACGTACCAAACCATATACCAATAAAGTGGTATAAGAACCTCGACTGAGCTAGACACTAGGCCTAGAGCCTGTAGAAGTGCTTGGACCACAAGGAACCACCCAAGGTAGTGACACAGGGGACCCACGGGGGACGCGTGCAGTGTAGTAACAGCCGCGAATCGCCGTTAACTTCTATGGAGAAAGTCGCGGTTTGGAATTTAAAGAAAAGGGACACTTAAAGAAGGACTTGGAGCAAACCCTTTGAGAACTAGGTCGTTCTAGAGTCTCTACCCACGGGAGCACCGGAGTACTCTTGTTACCTCACCCAGGGAAGCCGGGTGCATAGGTGCCTTTCGGGGTCGGGTTTCGTCGTCGATTTGAATGGCGATCTGCTGCAAAGTGCTGCTGGCGACCAAGTGAAAAGTGTCCGGGTGGATCCAAGGGTGGATCGGAGATCTGAAGAACCTGAAAGGAGAGGGGACAGAGTCTGGGTCACTAGCCAGTGACCAGGAAGGCGATGAGCAGATGCCCACCGTTGTCGAGTGCTTCAGGTAGGTTGACGGTCGTCTTGACTCTTCAGCCACGAGGTCCAGGAGGCGTTGTCGGCGACCAGGAGCAGGATTCGGGCTGGTACACGATGTCTGTCGAGTGCTGAGGTGTCGGCGACCGGATTGGACCCAACAGGCCTTGGCAACGGCAAGTCTCGATGAAGATTGACGATGGTGCAGACCAGCAAGGTCTGAGGAACTCACCCAGCAAGGGTAAGTGAGGGCAAGTCTGGAGCAACCAGGGAGCCCAAGTAGAAAAAGATTGGCCTTCGTGAAGGGCTACTAGCCAACGGGCTAGCGACCGCGAAGGAGCCTCAAGACGGTGCACGTGGAGCTGGCTCACAGGACACTCGTGGAGTGGAGGCCAGTGATCTTTGGTGCAGTTGGTGCTGGAGGCTGGGGCTACTCGGAGCCCAAAGCACGACTTCGTGGGAGACCCAGAAGAGGATGCACTTGCAAATGCGTGCGGTGTCCAGGGGTCACGGTTCCACGTTACCCACGACAGCTACGGGCCTCAGCTTTGCTGGGGACTCAGGGCAGCCTCGGGGAAGTCTGGAAATCCACCTCTGGTGATGCAAAGACTTCGGCGTCCGATGGGAGCTTCAGCGATGCAGACCGGACAATTGCTTCTTTGGTGCCTGCCAAGCAGGGGAGTCACTCCTTGACCCCAAGGGAGATTCTTCTGTCCTCTAATCTTTAAGTAGAGCGTCGAAGGTCCAGGATTCTGTGCCAGAGTTTCATCCAGGGATAATCTAAAGTCCTAAGGACTGGGGTCCCATACTTATACTAAGTTTAGGGGTTGGACTTACTCTGTGGTCCCACCTATGGGTGGGTCAGGGCAGAGGGGTGGCTACACCCCTTTCCCTTTGTCCAGTTCGCGCCAAAGCAGGGGCTGGAAGCCCCTGATCTGGTTTGAACTGGGGTATGCACAGGGACACCAAATGTGCCCCCAGTGCAGGACTTCAAAGCACCCGAGAATGCTCCCGCCCAGCCCCAATACACACTATCCTGTCTGGGGAGGTGGTTACACCTCCCTGCGACAGGAAACCTATGGTCCAGGCCTCCCCTCGGTCAGCAGCAGGAGGCCAGACTTGTGTCTGTGGCAGCAGCATCCATTTTGTGATACCAGGGCTTTAGAAAGAAGTTACCGGGCAAGCCAGTGTGTACATGTCTCTCCCTCTAGAAGGGTGGAATGCTACCCCCGCCGCCAGAATTGGCGGGGGGTAGTATTCCAAGATGTTTGACACCAAACACGACATGTTTCCGTGCAGCCATCCCAAAGTTGGCATTTAACGCGAGGTTATAATGCGCTTAAGAGTATATGGTCAGGCTGCACTACAAACAGCATCAGAGAAGGGTCTCCGACCACTGCAGAGGGGCCCTGCTCATGCAGGGGCACCCTCTCACATAGGAACCATGCACTCTGCCTTCAGGATTGACAAGGCCTGCCATAGGAGTGACTTATAGGTTTATATGTGTGTAGGTATGTAGTGATATAGGTAGCCTATATCACAGTAAGGGGTGCATGCACCACCTTACCCAGGCTGCAGTAGCAGACCTGTGGTGTCAGTTTGGATGGCCTTCCAGGGGTGGCACAATACATGCTGCAGCCCCTGGTAGGCCTCTGAGGTACCTATGCCCTGGGTACATAGTATACCATATACTAGGGACTTATAAGGGCACTCCAGATTCCAATCAGAGATGTGCCTAAGGCACATGGAAACCATTTTAAAGAGGAAGCAGCTAGGCTGGGGTTCTGATTAGCAGGGCCCCAGCCAGACTAAGGTCGAAAAACAGTGAAGCATCAGCAAAAAGTGGGGGTACCCATGTGAAGCAGATCCTACTCTCCTACAGCTGTGATGCCAAAGTTATGCGGCACGTGGCATGGTCCTTTCTGTCTGGCACCTCCTCTTCACTGACTGGACCAAAACCTCAGTACACCTGAACTGTTCTGTGCCTACCCTAAGTTTCCTCCGTCAATTCAATTGGTCATGGGGCTCAAGGATTTCTAGCACTAAGTGCGATGGGGGTATAAATAAGCTTGGGGTGTCAACGTGGGCCTAGGCAGAGCAAGGACAATCTAGTTTTCTTTGTAGATTTTACTTTTGAGTATACTTGCTTACTTATTATTAAAGTCCTTTCCTTTTCCTAAAGCAAAATACTGCCTGGATTTTCAAGTTATTAAAGAGATATATTCTATTCGGAGTTTCCACCTTCCCCTTCTGGAGTAAGCCTTCATTGCTCGCTCTACCTGCTCTGAAAGAGACAAGTGTTAAAAGAGAGTACTTTGACATTTCAGTTGGAGTGCAACAATATTGTGTCTGTGGGAAACGGTGATAAATGATTTTACTAGCTATTGGCCGGTAACCTTTGATTGCCAAGGATTCCAAGTAAAGGCCTCACAAATACCCTCAGGGTCATTTCTGCGAAGGGGTCCATACCATGTAACACCTTGAAGCAGAACTGGTTTTTAGCCTACACCGTGGTGTATGCTGGTATGCTTGGGCTATTTTCTATATTGGATGGGAAACTACAAATGCAACATGCTTCTGGCTAAAAAGTTAGGGCAGTTTGCAGATGCCAGGCATGCAATGTGCCTCTTGGTAGCAGTGAAAGGGGTGAACTGTTACCTATGGTCTAATCGCACAGCCTAGTAGCTGGTGAGAAGAGAATACTCGAAGTGTACTCCCCTTGAAGTCTCTGGCAGTGCAGAAACGGATAAACGAGGCACTACACTGCATCTCCCTTGCACAGTGTGGATCAACGTGTTTGTAAATAAAGCACTAGTTTTGATATTTAATCAGGCGGAAGGGAAGTTTACACAAAGAAAGGGAAGTGCTCACATTGAAAACGCGGCAGGAAGGTCCAGGTTGCTTTTGATGACCTTGACGAGGAGAGGGATTTCAGGGGCATGTCACTAGAAGCCAGATACCACGAACAGGAAACAGATGCTGGCACCTAAAAGGGAGAGCTGAGTGCCTTTCTGGACAGTTATGGGTGAGTTGCCATCATTCCTGTGATGGCGGACAAGTCTGTAGGGATCTCGGGCAAAAACCTGAGAGGACTGCGATCCTAAAAGGCAGCGGGGTCTCTTCCTAGAAAGTCTCTTTTGAAAAGAGCTGAAAGTATGTGCAGCAGAGGATGTTAGCAGGGAATCCAGTGCTCCCTCCTACTTGTTTTAAATGTATGACACCCGCATAGTGTTCCCAAACTCACTAATTTTCAGGCAACATTTGATTTGTACCTCATGCGGAAACTGGCACAGGTTTGTTGAATGAAATATTGACATGGGTAATTAATACATATCGGTAGACGGTTGCAGTTTTCTGTTCTGGACACTTTTTAGGAGTTTTCAGGTGTTGATTCAATTGAACTAACTGAAGTAAACGAGTCCTACAACTCCCAGAACAAAGTTGGAAAACGAAAATCCAGAACATGAGCCCTGAGTTATTGAAACGTGTCGTAAGTAATCTTTTTAACCATATTCATAGCGTGATGATGCAGCCATGATAATTTTAGTCCCAATGTCTGTGCTAGTGTCTCCAAGTAGGCATCTTGAAAGTAGTTAAAGTAGGTCTTACTTGTTCACGTACTAGATATTTCACAACACATTTGCACCAGACCCGCCACACACCATCGACCACGACCCCCTGCCAGCCTGGGCCAGCGTGAACATCGAGGACACCATCAAGACCCCGTCAGACCCTTTCCCGCACCACATCTTCAACAAAGCCAGCAGCTCCATCGCACCCCACCTGTGCAACATCATCAATCTCTCCTTCGAGACCGCGACCTTCCCAGAGAGCTGGAAACACGCAGAGATCAACGCCCTACTCAAAAAACCCAAGGCGGACCCGAGAGACCTCAAGAACTTCCGGCCCATCTCTCTGCTTCCGTTCCCAGCCAAGGTCATCGAGAAGATCGTCAACAAACAGCTAACCCAATACCTCGAAGAAAACAGCATCCTGGACCCATCCCAATCAGGGTTCTGCAGCAACCACAGCACTGAGACTGCCCTCATCGCCGCCACCGACGACATCAGGATCCTGCTGGACAATGGTGAGACCGCAGCCCTCATCCTGCTGGACCTCTCCGCCGCCTTCGACACTGTCTGCCACCGCACTCTACGCGCACGCCTCCACGACGCAGGGATCCGAGACAAGGCCCTGGAATGGACCACCTCCTTCCTCGACGGCAGAACCCAGAGAGTCCGCCTCCCACCTTTCCGATCCGAAGCCTCCGAGATCATCTGCGGCGTACCCCAGGGATCGTCCCTCAGCCCAACACTGTTCAACATCTACATGGCCCCGCTCGCACGCATCGCCAGACAGCACGACCTCAACATTATCTCCTACGCCGACGACACTCAACTGATCCTCTCCCTCACCAAGGACCCCTCGCCGCCAAAGCCAATCTCCATGAAGGAATGAAGGCCGTCGCCGATTGGATGAAGATCAGCCGACTAAAGCTGAACACGGACAAAACGGAGGTCCTCATCGTCGGCTCCAACCCCTCAGCCTGGGACGACTCCTGGTGGCCAACGACGCTGGGAGCAGCCCCGACACCCACCGACCACGCACGCAACCTGGGAGTCATCCTCGACTCAACGCTCTCCATGGCCAAGCAAGTCAACGCAGTCTCCTCCTCCTGCTTCAACACCCTCCACATGCTTCGCAAGATCTACAGGTGGATCCCGACAGACACAAGAAGAACAGTCACCCATGCCCTCGTCTGTAGCAGACTTGACTATGGGAACGCCCTCTACGCGGGAGCCCCGGCCAAGCTCATCAAGCGACTGCAACGCATACAAAACGCCTCCGCACGCCTGATCCTCGACGTACCACGCCACAGCCACATCACCCCCCACTTGAGGAACCTGCACTGGCTCCCCGTCGACAGGAGGATCACCTTCAAACTCCTCATCCACGCACACAAGGCACTCCACAAAACTGGCCCAGCCTACCTCAACAGACGACTCTTCTTCTACGTCCCCAACCGCCAGCTCCGCTCCGCCGACCTCTCCCTCGCCACCGTCCCTCGCATTCGAAGAACAACCACCGGCGGCAGATCCTTCTCACACCTCGCCGCCAAGACCTGGAACACCCTTCCACTAAGCCTATGACAGACCCAAGACCTGCTGACCTTCAGGAGGCTACTCAAGACCTGGCTGTTCGACCAGTAGCAGCACCCCCCCCCCCCCTTCCCTCTCCCCAGCGCCTTGAGACCCTCGCGGGTAAGTAGTGCGCTCTACAAATTCAGTGATTGATTGATTGATTGATTGACTGGATATTGTTTCAAAATACAGCAAATACCTCTTTTCCTTACCTTGATGGGGCCTCATTAAAAAGTAGTTTAGCACAAGCTAAGCTAATTTCAAATGCTGCCCAATGTGACACTGGTTGAGATTGTATTACACAGCATTATTATATGTTGCATTTTTCAGTGTAAACATTTAATATAACTGTACTCGTGCTAGGTGACATTTGGTTATCCCTGAGAGTACTGTAAGTGATATGGGGCCTATCAAAAAACAAATTTTTCCTCTGGTTTGTTTTTTCAAGTAGTGTGATACTGTGTGGTAGTCATGGGGAGAGGACAATGAGGAAATAACAGGCATGGCATGGGATGGGTGAGGTACCCCTATGGAAGTAAAGTGGAGAGTGAGAAGCATCCACTGAAGCACTATGACTTCATAAATACCATTAAAGACTACGCAGATGGTAATTTTGGGCTGGCAGAATGGCTGCTTATGGGACATGGTGGGCTTTGCTGAGACTGGCGAGGGCCAGCAGAGTGGCTGATCCTCTTTATCTGAAAGGTCCCACTTGCTGGTCTTTTGAAAGTTCACACCTTCAGATACCTCATCTATGTAGATGACACCCAGAACTACCCAGTGGCGTAACGCGAAGTGATGGGGACTCCCTGCAGAATATTAAGAGGTGCTCCCAAGTCTCCCATATCTCACAGATATTCATTCGACTAGGCTGAGTGGAGGCCCCCTGACGGTTTGGGCCCCCGAGGCAGGGTTGGGGGCCAACCTGTGCTGCAGGGGCTGCAGAAGCTTGCATTACTCCCCTGGAACTACCTCAAGTATTAGGATGGAATCTTGGGTCTGTCACCAAGTGGCAAACTTCCTGAAGGAGGTTAAGTCAAGAAGGAGAAGAAACTGATGGGCTCTCAGAGCCATAATGCAGATGTGCTCTTGGGCCCCAGGGCGCCTTCACCGCACCAATTCTCATCTCGAGGGCAGACTTACTCCAGGTCACAGAGGACTGAAGACTCCGCACAGCATATGTACTGTCCCATTCTTTTTTTATTTGTGCTATCTTCATCATGGCAGTCAAATGTCAAAGGCACATATAGGCTCCGGTCGGGCACCCAAGGAGCTTCTATGCCCATCCCCTCCCACTGATTCTCCACCATCATCTCTGCACACTAATGCTGTCATATTCAACAATGTTATGGAGCACCAATTTAGCACCATCTAGCTTGTCCTTCCTACCCGTAAAACATCGATGAATCACACTCCCAAAATGCTTTGAGGCAGCTTAATAGTGGTGTACAGCTCTTTGAAATAACCTAGAGATACATAGTGCAGCCAGGCCAATTAGTGGTGTGGTGTTTTGAGACCAAGGAGTAGATTAAAACGAACGACAAAAATGGAAGAAAACCTTAATGAAAAGGCTGCAGACTCAAACCACATAGGTGGTACGTAGGGTAATATGGTGCTTTTAACACCACCACACACCTCTCCAATGCAGATCACTTGTACAGAGTGTGAGACTGTGTATATTGCTGGGGTTGGCTTGGAGAGGAGCGGTGACCTACGCTGAGACAGTGTAATGTCTCCATTAACAAAGCCCCATGAAGATTTGAGCAGGTTTTTGATGCTTCAACCATGGGCTTGGGGTGGAATGTGCCCATCAGAGTAGCCAAATGCCATCCTGCATCTCATTTTCTCATTCTGAGGGCCCAGTATTTAACTTTCCATCAGTCTTCTGACTGGTGCTTTCCATGCTTTGGATATTTCTCCTCAACAGAGTGCTGGACTGGATAGTGCACCTGTGCTAGCTAGTTAACATAGAAATGTACGCCACCTAGTACAGGAAGCTGCATTTTTCATGTTTGGGGAGAACTTTATAACTGAGCTGTCACTTGCCGTCTGGCCTAGTGCCGCTGTTTCTAAATATTAGCTTATTCTTAGTATACATTTTTACCTGAAAGAGTTCTGTACAGGTGCAGAAAAATGCTGTTAACTCGAGGCAGGGATCTTTTGCTGTCTTTCCCTGAAGAGCTAAAGTATACACTGCGGGACATTGGACTGCTGCAACAGGAACAGAGAAGGATGTGCAATGTACGGCATAGGAAGAATCTGCCCAGTTTCAGCCCAGAGCCTGAATCCAGGTGGTCCTTGCACTGCCACAATGAGCTTTGATCCACAAAGACTGCAGAGATCGGAGCCCACTGAATCTTTGGTGTGTATCCATACTCAAACTATGCACTGCAATTAGGCTATGGAGGCCTGTGAGTTGTTCTTCCCTACAACATCCAACCTTTTCCAATAAGTGTTACCTGTTCCCTGTTTGTGAAGGTTTGTTTGCCTCCAAGCATGTAACCTGTCCTGCATTGCTCGCCCATTTTCTTGGCCCCGTTGTGGCTCGAGCTGACTGGTCTGCAAGAGTGTATGGGACTGCTGACTCTACAAAGGATAGTGCTGCAGCACCCATTTCAGAGCGCTGTGATTCTCACAGCCACACACTTCCATTGAAGTGCTCGACTATGATCAGAGAAGATAGCAGCTAAAACAGTGCCAAAACATCACAATCCTCCTGTTGAGCAGCCAGCTGGTGTTGTGTGTGCCCCATTTAACAAAGGGTGAGTTAAAAAGGATGATTGGGGGGGGAGAGAGGTCTGTGCCATGATATGGTCTGTAAAGATACTCAGGATAATAATTCCAAAATCCACTGAACTCTTTAAAGCATTGTGTGCTGTATTTATTAGAGGTTTTTCAAACTGCAGCTGACGCGTGTTTCGCCCAAAGGCCAACAGGCCAAGGCTTTTTCAAGGCTTACATATAATGTGACATAATATTAAATACCAGAAAATATATATATCAAGAGAAAGGGGAAAATGGGGTATCCAACAGAAAATATGAGTGAGAATTTACAGTGCAGTAGTGTCCAGTGCCAATGAAAACGTTGAAAGCAGAGAGAGGGAGAGGGATAGGGAGACGAAAAAACGAGAAAACAATGTCCAGAATACTCCATTAATGTCAAAAATCAACAGGGAGAATAGAAGTACAAATCATGTGCTCCGATACCAAGGCTGAGTTATAGAGAATCTGATGTAACAAACTCATCAAATGATAAACAATTTGTGTTAATACAACATTATTAAGAAAAACAAACGTGACAGTTGTGGAAATAGGCACTAACTTGTACATTTCGTCATGTGATGGGAGAAAGAACGAATCACATTCTTAGGTCATAAATATATACAAAATCATTTGTCTATAAATATACCTGTACATTATAACGTGCTAGTTGTAGGAAGAAACATAGCTGGTGTTAATCACCCATGGGTATAAGGGGTTATGGTGTGCATTAAAAATAGTGTCCCCCACTGCAATACCGACCTTAGACTGACTAGACATGGCATTATGGAACCAAGGGATTCCTTCTCAGAGTTTGCTCATTCCCCCCACGAAACAGGACATACCCAGACAAAATTAGGCCCTCTGAGCTAACAATCCTCTATTTAAACACCCGCTCCCTGGCAAAACATAAACTGGACATATTTCACCTAATAGACTCAACTCAGTTAGATGTTCTCTTTTTATCGGAAACTTGGCACACCCAGGAGTCCGCCCCCGATATTTTGGCTGCGCTGCCCTACAACTACTACATCCTCCAGGCGAATCGCCCAACAGGAAAAATTGGTGGAGGAGTAGCTGCCATCATACGCCAGAAACTAATTTACCTCACGTACCCATTAGATCTAACTTCGGTGGACAATCTTGTCATTAAACTGGAGTCGGTCTCAGCCCCCTAATTTGTGTACTACTATACAGTCCCCCCAGAATGTGCCCCTGTTCCCACCCCCCAATCCTTGGGCGAACAGATAGTCCACCTAATAACCAACCATGCAAAAATCTTGCTAATTGGCGACTTCAATTATTGGGCCAATAACGCACTGGGTGGACCCCACTCCGCAGAATTAACCAACCTACTTAATGGGTTGAATTTTAGTCCGCAGGTAACCTCTGCCACACATATTAAGGGACACATACTCGATCATGTCTGAACAGCCAATCTTGCAGTGTCTGCATTGACAGTCTCTCCTTGTACATGGTCTGACCACTACTTAATAAAGTTTGCCATCAACAACATAACCACGGCTAAACCTCCAGCTATTGAAGGGTCCATGGCAAGGAACTGGAATAGCATCAATAGAAACATTTTCTGTAATACACTGGCAAACACACTCCCAATCAGCCAACCATCTATCAACCTCAGTGAGGAAAATCTCCCAGCATGGCTAACAGCAGCCAGCAACGAACATGCCCCCCTCAGGACAATAAGATCAGCTAGGCGCCATGAGTCTCAGAGATGATTCTCTATTGATCTAAAAACCCGAAAACTAGCGTTACGCCAATCTGAAAGGAAGTGGAGACGTAATTACTCCCCTGATAAAAGAGAGACTTACTTAGCTTTACTGAAGGGATACAAAAAATCGGGGGCGTGGCTACGTCGAGCCGCGGAATGGCCGCCTGTTGAAGGGGCTCCGCAGACCAGGCTCCACTATCCGTACATTTCGCCATCCTTATGCGACATCTGCCGCTTCAGAATAAAGACAACCTGTGATGAAGCAGCCCTGCGTTAACTGAGCAAACTTTGCTAATTGGATACCGTGCAGGAGCCGAGCAACACGCCCCGATTGGCCGCGGCTGTTACTAGAGGAAACATGGCCGCCGAGCAACGCCGTAAAGTAAATGGATCCAGCGAGCTCCTGTGACCCTGGGTGCTCCCAGCACACTGGGCCGTGGCTGAGGAAGAGACGAGCCGCGCACTTCGCTCGGGGATCGGCGATATGCACCTTCAAGGATTTCGTGCGTTTGCTGAACCGGATGCGAGCCTCCTGAAGTCAAGACGGAGAGGCGGGTGTGGATCCGGATCGCGATATGGGCCTGGCAGTGGAGAGCTGGTCTGACTGCCGTTCGCCGGAGTGTGTCAGACCCTTAGGCTTGTGGATTGAAAAGCACGCGCTGACCAGTCGGAGGGAGAGGCGAGACGCAGTTGCGGAGCGCGGTGAGTGCGGGCCGGGGGTTTGGGGTGGTGGCTCCGGCCGCCAAACTTTGTGCCCTCTCTGCTTTCCCACCCGCGAGGGCCGAGTTGCGGTGGGGGGTGCGGTCGGGCCCGTGCCGCGGTGAATCCCGTAGGCGCCTACTCAAGGAGGAGCCAAGGTGCTGATTTGGGGCGCCTAGGTGGGGGCGCGAGTTGAGTGGGCCCTGTGCTGCCTGGTCTAGCCCCTGCGTCTGTCCATGAGGCAGGGGGGCCCGACTGGGAGCTCCGGGAGTTGCTCGCTAGGTGTCCACTCTGGTGGTCCTGGGCTAGGCGCCAGCCCCCACGCATAGACCCATGAACCAGTGGGTTCTTCTCCCCTAAGTCATCAGAGAGATGCCCGCTCTGCTGCGCACACGCTGGAGGCCCACATCGGAATCACTGTGATGTCGGCTGGTAGAGCGAGGGTTGAGACCTGCGCTGAAGGAAATCAGTGACTCGTCGGGAACAGTGCTGACCCCCCGAACTGACCCCACGCTGTAGCAGCTGTAAGGAACCGGCCTGGGGACCGCGGCTGACACTCGCTCCGGGCATGCTTTGATGTAGCAAGCGTGTGTCACCAGTTACTGCACACTGCCCGCGTGCTTGCTGATTCTTTCCCACCCTGGGCTGAGTGGGGTATACGTAAGCACACCACACACCTGGGGCCCATATTGAACTATGAGATTTGCGAGCTAGAAAATAGAGACTGCGTCCTGTGCCTCATTAAAGTGGAAATCACGCATTGCAGTAGTGTTATAGCACCACATCGGCCCCACTGCCTCTACGCTTTCCAACACTATTTACTAGGTGCGTGGAAGCCATTACCATGGGGAAGACCGACCCTAAGCAGGCAAAGCTCCCCTTTGAAAATAAACGCCTCACTAGAACAAACGACGCTAGTCAGGAGCTGGACGCTGCCCAAGGCTCCAAAGAACATGCGGAGTAAGAAGAGGAAGATATTCGCTCGATCCTGGATGTGCGCTCCAGTATTAAAACAGTGGACAATAAGATAGACGCTCTTGCTTCAAGCCTGGACACAGTCAAGAAGCATGTTGACGCTCATGAGGTTCGATTAGACACCTTGGAGAATAGGTTGTCAGATACCCAAGACTCTCGTACTGAATCAGGAGCGCAAATCCTCAATATGGAAAAAGGTATTGGCTGTAATAAAAGCTAAAAATGAAGACTTGGAGGCGCGCTCTAGGCGCAACAACCTGCAGATTATTGGCCTGCCGGAATCGACGGCTATCCCGAAAATGGAACCCTACATCGAGGACCTGTTACGTGATCTATTTGGGCCAGTACTCTCGCAGGTCATGATCGTTGAGAGGGCACATCGTTCGTTGGGCCCTAGACCCCCACCAGGAGCAGGCCACGTCCGATAATCGCACACCTCTTAAATTATAGAGACAGAGACGCCATTCTAAGAGCAGCTAGAGATAAGAGTCCGGTGACCCACCAAGGCAGCGCTCTTTCCTTCTTTCCTGACTACACACCCGCTGTCCAGGCAGTGCAGAGAGAGTTCACGCCAGCAAAACGTATCCTGCAAAATGCTTCCATTCCCTATGCGATGCTGTATCCTGCTATGCTTAAAATCACGTATGATGGAAAGACACAGTTTTTCACAGATGCTAAATCAGCCCTCAAGTACGCTAAACACATTGGTGCAAGGAAATCGCCCGCACTTGCTTCACAACACGCCAACACTGATCAACATCTAAGTGATAATGACTAATCCACTAGTCGCGCGAATCCTCACTTGGTTATACAAGTTTGTTTATGCTCGTGTTAATCACTAAGAGCTGTTAGCTGCCTCCTTCACTGAATAGCTAGTATTGTGGCTTTCGACTATAATAAGATGTAATTTTATTTCCACTTGACAGATTGCGCAATATATATATTAGCCAGGTTACCCTGCCTTTTGGTGGGTTATCGCTGGCGTCCCTAGCCCCACTGGGAGATCTCCCATGTGTTTTTGTTTTGCTCAAAGGGAACTATGGTGGGGTGGGAGGGGGGTGGACATACGTCACATCCTAATTGGGAGGTTGATGTGGGTGGGCACGGTATATTCAGGCGCAGGGTCCTTAGCTTCACAGTATATGCTTGACGGGCAAATTATCATGGTTCTTTCTAAAGATCACTTTCTTTTGTTACTCTCGCTTAATGTTACGCACGGAACTATTGTTTGTTTTTTAATGTATGATGTTCTATTGCGAGCCCATGTTGCATGCACTTTCATTACATATTTCACTTATTAAGAAATGACTGCGACTAAATTCCTTAGTTGGAATGTCCGCGGGCTTAATGATTTTAAGAAAGCTAGATTGGTACAAACTTACTTGAGTAGACACCGCGTAGATGTATGCTTTCTACAGGAAACTCATTTGAAATATGATTCCGACTCTAAATTAAAGAATAGATACTGGGGGGGTAATACACTCGGGCCCCATACTCCAATTATGCCAGAGGTGTTTTGATCTTGATCAGACGAGGCCTTGGCTGGGATACCACACACATTCAGTCTGACCCTGAGGGACGTTATATTATTTTGCAGGGCACCCTTATGACAACCAAGGTTACTTTGCTGGCAATATATGGCCCAAATGTGGATGATCCACAATTCTTTCTTACTGTATGGGTAAAAATTGCGGCATTGGGTGGTGACACGATAATCTGGGGCGGGGATTTCAACGTCACTCTTAACAATGACAAGGACAGAGTTGGTGCAGCCCGCAATCCACACTTTAGGGCAACACTGCAACTAAACACTATTATTCTTGAACATGATCTTACTGACATTTGGCGTAGCAGGAATCAAAATACAAAGGAGGGAACGTGTATCACCTCGCATCATAATGCATGGTCCAGGATCGACTACTGGCTAGTCACATGTGATATTGCGTCATGGACCACAGACACGCTGCACCTCGCACGCACGCTTTCGGACCACGCCCCGGTGGTTCTATGCTGGAAGATACCACAAACACTACCCCGCGCATTCACTTGGCGCCTGCCGCCACACGAGCTCCTAGATGATGCATTTAGAGAAGAAATTAGAGCTGATATCACGCAATACTTCTCTACTAACGAAGGTTCGGTGGACTCCTCTTCGACGTTGTGGGAGGCGTTTATGGTAGTGGTCCGAGGTGCTTGCATCTCCAAACAATCAGGGGTGCTACACTCTATACGATCCACGATAGTTATACTTGAACAGGAAATTCAATCAGCGGAACGACTATTCTTTCAGACTGGGGAGCCTAGACATTAAGCTACAGTGAGGGAGAAAATCTCTGAATTTGAGGTAGAAGCTGAAAGGGAGACCCGTTTTTTAGGGAGGAACCCCAGAGCACGCAGCTATGGGGAGGGCGATAGACCTGGAAAAACCTTTGCTAATGCACTTCGACAGCGCACCTCTCCAGCCTTTATAGCCGAGTTATTAGATGAAGACGCTGCTCCAATCAGATGCCAAGAGGCTACACACGCACATCTTACTAAATACTATACCGCACTCTATACCGCAACTCAGAGCGCACCCCACCCTGACCTAGATGAATATTTCGAATCAATTGAACTACTTTGGCTCAGCGAAGCCCATAGAGCTTACTTGGACGAACCTTTTTCAATAGAGGACATCACACAAGTCATTAAAAGCTTACCTGGGGAAAAGGCGCCGGGTCTAGATGGTCTGACCACCACATTTTATAAAACATATGTGGAGGAACTGGCCCCTCGGCTGCTGGATGTATATCAGGAGTCACTGGAGATAGGGATCCTTCCACCGACCATGCTCGAGGCTGCCATCATCACTCTCTTAAAACCAGACAAAGCACCTAATCTGTGTGATTCTTATAGACCCCTGTCGTTAATTAATGTGGATGCAAAAATCCTAGCCAAGCTAATAGCCAATAGACTGCAACCGCTGTTACCACTCATCGCCAGGCCAGACCAGTCGGGGTTTATTCCGGGTAGGTCGACGGCCCACAATTTGCGCACCTTTTTTGCTACTGTGCACCAAATAGACCCCCAACTGCCCGCTGTTGCGGTGTTTCTTGATAAGACTAAGGCGTTTGACTCCTTGGAGTGGCAGTTTTTATTCACTGTCCTACCTAGACTGGGATTTGGCCCCAATTTCATCAAATTAATTGGTCTGCTCTACACTAGACCCGCAGCCCGACTTGGGGCAAATAACCTAATATCGCACCCATTCGTTAAAACCCGCGGAACAAGACAAGGGTGCCCGCTCTCGCTGTTGCTGTTTGCAGTGGCAATGGAACCCTTAGCGGCCAGGATTCAATAGCACCACACTACTCGGGGCTTAGTTTTCACAAACAGGAGTCTTATAATATCGATGTATGCAGACGATATAACTTTATATATCCGCAAACCCGAGGAAAACCTTAATCCTGTGTTGAGGGAGGTTCTTCGATTTGGGGGAATGTCTGGCATACAGATCAACTGGTCAAAATCCTCTATTCTACCCTTGACTGAAGCCCACGTGGAGACCGACTTGGAATTTCCGCTTAAATGGGCTGATGGTACTTTAAAATATCTAGGGGTGTGGTTGAGCAGAGACCTGCAGGAAATATGGCAAATGAACTTCGGCAAATTGCTAGATTGGCTGGAACGAGAGTCAAAATTTTGGGCTGTCCTACCTCTGTCACTGGCTGGTAGAATAGCCATCATCAAAATGATAGTTCTCCCTAAATTTTTATACCTTTTCGTAAATATACCCATACCTTTGACCAAAGCCTTTTTTAAATCCCTACGATCGATTGTAATAGCCTTGGTGTGGGCTGGTAGACAGCCCCGCGTGAGCTGGGAGCTGTTAAAGCGCCCGTTATCCCTGGGTGGAATGGGAGCACCTGACTTTGAACTATATGCGCTTTGTGCGCAGGCCCAATTCCTCCATTTCTGGATATATCTCATTCCATTTCAACCACACGTGGCCATCGAAACAGACGTAGCTGATCCCATTCCTCTACACGCCGCCGTCTATTAACCATTCCGTAGATCTGTAACCGAAATAAACACAGTGGAAACTCTGCGCTGGGCTTGGGAAGGCTTACGGAAGCGTGTTGGAACTCCATTGCTTTATGCGCCCTCAACCTCATTCGCACATCACCCACACTTTCCCTTTCTTAATGACAGAGGTTCCTTAGAACGGGCACGCTCTATGGGCATTTCTACATTGGGAGACCTATACCCGCAGGATACCTTTTTAGAGCAGCCACAACAACAGGAAGATGCCCAGATACCAGTCCTGAATTTGTTTTTAGGTCTCGCCTACGCAGCGCGCATGCGCTGCTTAGGAGGGCATTTAGCCGTCGCTCTGCTCATTTTCAAGCACACACTCGTGCTTGTGGCGGCATCCACCTTGCGGGAGCGAGCAGCGGCGCGCCACAAGCACGAGTGCAGTGCTTGAAAATGAGCGGACTGCTCTCCGAAGCGCACGCACCACTCCCGGGCTTGTCTCTCTCTCGCGCGCGCGCTCTCTCCCTCTTTGTCGCCATTTACCAGGCATTTTCATCTGTGAAACTTTGGTAGGTTTGACATGCCAAAATTGATCAAGGGGAAAATCTGAAGGTGTGACCTTAATCACCAGTGGTACTGCAGCAACAGTTGTACTTATGAACACTTCTCGAATAGGTCTTTGATAGTAATTTACCAAGGCGGTCGAAACTGAGGCACTAATATTTTGTTTCTTTGATTCACTGCATGCATGTTGTATGCAGTAAGGCCATGGTATCTAAAGCTTGCTTTCTTTGGATAATGTCTTTCTTTTATATCTATTTTGGCCCTATAACTCCACTTTTCTCTCTTCTTAAGAGCCCTACTTCCAAACATGTGTTCCCTTTTTACATCTCTCCACATCGTTTAGCCTTTTTTTTCATCTTCAACCAATTTGTAGCCTCACCTTACTCTGACCTTTCATCTCTGTATTCTCTCTCTGCTCATCAAATTTACTTCTAAAACTGAATTATTACATTCACCGTTTTCTACTAGAAGAGCCTGGGGGTGGCTAAAATGAACTGGAGGTCAGAAAGAAGGTAATTATGGCCAATAGAGGCTGGTTGCTGTGGGAGTGGCTGGGGTGTAGGAGATAGATTAGTATCAGTTTGACGAAAAGAATATTTTACTGTGTAGTCCTGCAGCTGAGTATGTCGACTTTTGCAAGTGCAAATCTGCCTCCGAAAACAAAATTGTATCAACTACATGACGTGTCCCTCGTTCTTGTTCTGCATGCCCAAAACTAACAAAATGTTGGCCAAATGTAGGTAGAGGAACGATGACTTCAGTATTTGTTTTTCCTTCAAACATTTGCCAAACTTCAGAAAAGAATGAACTCTAAGGTCGCCATGGCTTCCCTAAGGGTTTTTCGTGGTTTCATTACACCTTGTCTTTTTTTATGAAAACTGTGCATACCTTAGCTTTTCGAATTTACACAACTTTAAAAACTCACTTTGCGCCATAGAAACTCAGACCGCAAGTACAGATCTGCTTTTTAACTACGAGATAATAATGAGCATTGGCATAGCCAATAGGTCTCGCCTTTGGGACCTTATAAGTGTTTAGTTATCCAGCACAATATCCTTGGTGCAACAACATCAAGTGTTGCATGGCTAAACACTTATAAGGTCTCAAAGGCGAGACCTATTGGCTATGCCAATGCTTGTTATACTTCCAGCTCCGTGCCACCTGCAGGAAAATGCACTCAACCTTCCCAGCCCCCCCAGCTATAACGAAGCCGCTAGAACACTTATTAGCTACTCCGTCACCTTGTAAACTAATCACTAGATTATATAAACACACGCAAACAAACACCCCATGGGATGCTCCTAAGGCGTTTATCCACTGGAGAGCCGATTTGGACGGCTTGCCTACAGATGAGCAATGGTCATTCAGCTGCTCACAGCTGAGATACTTATCCCCGAACTATAAACTCAGACTCATTCACTTCAAATTCCTACATAGGATGTATCGCACTCCCATGCAACTACACAAACTGGGGCTACGTCCCGATTTGCGCTGCTGGAAATGTAAACGTGAAGCAGCAGCTTTTCTACATGTGGCATGGAGTTGTCCTCCCATAGCTGACTATTGGAAAGAGGTCTACGATACTATACAAACTGTCACGGGAGTGTTGCTGGAGTGTACCCCCATAGTGGCATTGCTGGGATATGTGGGGGAACTTCCGCCTGAGAGGCGCCGTCTGGTGGCCATGATGCTGCTAGTTGCAAAGCGTAGGTTGGCCATCCGATGGGGTGCCCCTAGGGCTCCCCGGGTTGCTGACTGGGTGAAAGATATTGTTTACTGTCCGGAGCAGCTTGCGGCATTCTGGGACCTTATGCCCACTGCATCCCGCCCGAGAGACATATGGGAACCTTTCACCACCTGGCTTAGAAGCCAAGATGCTGACCGCCCTGATGGTTCTAGCCCAGCACCAATACCCTCCCCGCCAAGATCGACCCAATAATTACCTCCACACTAGCCGTTATCCGAGACTGTCCTCTGCACATACGGGTCCGCCCAATTTGAAACACGAGAGACGGTTCGTCATAGATATCCTCCCACTTCCCATTTCCGAAGTCTGAATTGATGTGTCTGGTTGGCCCAAGTCGGCACTTCTTTGTCTTAATTTACACAAGTATGGGAAGCAAGCTATTATAGGTCATGACTGTTACATCTTATTGTTTGATTTTGTCTCCTTTTCTCTTTGAAATAGTACAGGACGCAAGGGAGCAATTTACCTGTTTGCTATGTGATACTGTTATTTATGATTATTACACTGCTGCTAGCTGTAACAATACTGTGAAGTGTTGACATCTATATGTGCTAATGTTATATTAATGCCTGAACAAAACTCAATAGAAAAAAAAAGGGAAAAAAAGGAATACAAAAAATCCATTTTAATAACTAAGGCTACCTATTTTTCTTCAAAGATCCTGAGCTCCACTAATGGATCAAAGGAAATATTCTCTATCGTCAATGAATTGTCCAACCCTGACAGAGTTACAATAAAACCTATACCCTCTCAAGCACTCTGCAACCCCCTGAATACCTTCTTTATTGATAAAATTATCACGATCAAAGTGAGTATTCCTACCTGCTGCACTCTCGAGGCACTACCATCAATTCTGAAAAACTCCTGTTTCTTTGATCAGTTCCCGGCAATAAGCAATCAAGCATTCTTAGACTTTCTGACCAAAGTAAAATCTGGGTCACCCATTGATAGCTGTCTGCCTCATATTTTAAAAGAAGTCTTTTCTGCACTCCCCAGACCTGCCCTCTCCCTCCTGAATGAGTCACTATCTCAGGGCTGTGTCCCTAGAGCCCTCAAAGAAGCGATTATTGTCCCTCTTCTAAAAAAAAAAATCAGGGGCCGACCCCCAGACTCTGACCAACTACCGTCCAATCTCTCTGCTCCCCTACTTGGCTAAAGTACTGGAGTCCCATGTGGCCAAATGCCTCTGTGCCTTTATTGACCAGTCTGAATACCTTGACCCCCATCAAGCGGGGTTTCACCCAGCCCACTCAACAGAGGTAGTGATTCTGACTGTGCTGGACACACTCCGGATGGAAGCCGACAAAGGTTCTCCCCAGGCCTTGGTGCTGTTGGATCTCTCTGCGGCATTTGACACGGTCGACCATGGTATCTTGGTTGACTGCGTCAGGGATGCGGGCCTCCAAGGATTAGATCATTCCTGGAGGATCGCTCCCAGTCGGTCCGCTTATCCCAGTTCACGGCACCAAAAATGAGAATAACATGTGGAGTTCCTCAGGGCTCCTCATTATCCCCTCATTTGTTCAACCTATACCTTCTCCCATTGATCCGGTCCTTGAAAGAAAGGAAGGTATGTACGTTCAACTATGCAGGCGACCTACAATTAATGTTTACCATCAATAACACACCTGACTCAGTGTCCGAATTCCAAGCTACCATGCTGCACATCTGCAATTGGATGAACAGCAACCATTTAAAACTTAATCCTGACAAGACTGAACTTATTCTGATGGGGGGGTATGCATAACCCATGGAGCGCACACTTCTGGCCAGTTGAGCTGGGTTCTCCCCCCACTCCATCCCCCTCCGCCAAGAGTCTTGGGGTGACAATCAATTGTGACCTTACTATGAAAACTCAAATAGGATCAGAAATCTCTACTTGCTTCTTTCAGCTAAGGAAAATAAGGAAGATCAGCAGACTCCTCACTAGGGAAGCATTGATACAGGTTGTTTTAGCCATGGTTATATCGCACATAGACTATGCCAACTCCTTATACATCGGCATACCACTGTATCTAACTAAAAGCCTGCAACTAGTGCAGAACCAGGCTGCTAGATTGATCTTCCAGCAGCCTAGATGGCAACACGTCTCCCCTCTCACGAGGGAGTCGCATTGGGTTCCCGTACCACAACGATGCTCCTTCAAAGTTGATTGCCTCATTTTTAAGTCCCTGCATGGCACGAGCCCAAATGTATCTCTAGCCTTATTCAAAGGCATGTACCTACCCGCAACTTGCGCTCAGCCAACATGAACCTTCTGGTCACTTCCTCCTACAAACTGAAGTGACAGGGCGGATGCAGGTTCGCAGTGCTGGCACCTAGATTCTGGAACACCCTTCCACTGGACATCAGAACCTGCACTGACCTCTTGAGATTTAGAAGACTTCTCAAGACATGGTTATTCACTCAGGCATATGACTAAATCAATAGGGCTCCTGCATTTCCTAGAACAGCGCCAAGAAACTAATCGGTGTACGTGCGCTCTAAAAGAAATTTTAACATAACATAATACCGGATCGGTTTCTCCCCGCCCAGTATGACTCCTATCTTCATGACTACTTGCGAATTTTAGCTGCTCCCCGTTTTCAGGTGGGTACCACCTGCCTGTTATCAAAACAGATATCACCCTCCATAGTAACTCTTCTATGTTTGTCTGGGCCATCTGTAATATATTTTTTGGTTTGGATTTACTATGGTGCCATATGGGCTACTTCTTTTATGACAACTTATTTATGACATTCCAGGACTCTGTTCCCACACATTTCCACCTTGTGTGTTGAAATGTGCACTGCTATTTGTAGTAACTTCTTCATGTCGCCCACCACGTATGCCACTCGTGTCTGCTTTCAGACGTCAGACATACGTCCGCTCTCCTGGGCCTTTTTATTCCTGTTGAATGGGCACGGGCCGATGGCAACCGTCCGGACCGCAGAGACGAATCTAGTATAACCGAGCTCATCGTAAGTAATTTTCCTGCTATATATGCTGCACCAGCTATTGATAAGTTTGTGGGCTCACTTTTGTTTTTACTAAGTGTTCGAACCATCACTGGGCCGTAGCATATTTTGAACTTCTGCCCAATACGAGAAGCTGATTATGTATCATCCTGTTTCCCATACGCGCATATATATAATTTTGTTATCGGATTTTCTGGACCGCGGTGACGCCGTCCGTGTTCCATCTGTGTTTTATATATTTGCACCCGTAACATCGGGCTCTCACTTTTACATTTCCGATTCTGTCACAAACTTAACGCGCTTGTCAGCAATCACGCGCTATCCCATATTTACCCGGGTTTAACGATTTCACGCCCGTCTATAATTGACTTCTAGAGCGGGATTTTGCCCTTAACCTGTCCTCATGATTTTTCATTTTCCCCAATAAATTTCATTAACAAAGACAAGATTTATGGTAAGTGGGGCTCCCCCCTTTCACATGTCTGATTAATCACCATTACCAACCCTGAACTGTGATTTTTAGTGCGGACCTTAACCCCTTATACCTATGGGTGATTAACACCAGCTATGTTTCTTCCTACAACTAGCACGTTATAATGTACGGGTATATTTATAGACGAATGATTTCGTATATATTTATGACCTAAGAATGTGGTTTGTTCTTTCTCCCATCACTTGACGAAATGTACAAGTTAGTGCCTATTTCCACAACTGTCACGTTTGTTTTTCTTAAACAAATTGTGTTAATACAACATTATTATCATTTGATAAGTTTGTTACATCAGATTCTCTATAACTCAACCTTGTATCGGAGCACATGATTTGTACTTCTATTCTCCCTGTTGATTTTTTTACATTAATGGAGTATTCTGGACATTGTTTTCTCGTTTTTTCGTCTCCCTATCCCTCTCCCTCTCTCTGCTTTCAACATTTTCATTGGCACTGGACCCTACTGCACTTAAAATTCTCACTCATATTTTCTGTTGGATACCCCATTTTCCCCTTTCTCTTGATATATATATTTTCTGGTATTTAATATTATGTCACATTATATGTTTCACTGTATACACCAGCCTTGAAAAAGCCTTGGCCTGTTGGCCTTTGGGCGAAACACGTGTCGGCTGCAGTTTGAAAAGCTACTAATAAATACAGCACACAATGCTTTAAAGAGTTCAGTGGATTTTGGAATTATTATCCTGATTATCTTTACAGACCATATTATGGCACAGACCTCTCTCCAACCCCAATCATTCTCACGTATTTAGTGGCTCTAAGGTGTATCCACTTGGGAGAGAATGTGCCATTTACGGAATTGGGTCCTGACTCTTTGGCGGGAACCCTGGCATTATCCACCCATAGCGTTAAACAATCTGAGTTAAAAAGGAACTGGTCGGACCCCTAATGTCATCTACAAACTAGACATTGCAGTCAGATTTGTATTTTTTTCTACAAAAGCACGTAGAATCTCTTGTGCTTAAGCCTGAGACAGAGTCCAGAACCCCATTCATAGCAGCCAGCATTTAATTTGAACTTTCATAGCTATTATGTATCTTTCTTAATTTAAATGGTCTTCTCTTTTTATACAGAAAAAGCGCCGCCTGGACCTGTTTATTGTAAGTGATACGAGTGCTTGCTAATTCTTAACATTCTACCTCAAGCCACCCTCCAAGAGCATGCCTCCACTGTTTGACCTGTGAGTCAAATCTTAACAAGCAATGGCACAGCCAATCGTTCTGGTTTAACATTGCAATGCATGCAAACAGAGGCCTGAAAAATGGCATCCATACCATTGCACATTACAGCCAGATCTATTGGCTTTGAATGTGACAATACATGAAGATTGCCTGTACTTTTTAGCTGTAAACTAGTCCCTCATGCAATGCAATGCAGTGGAGTTACTCCATAGAAGTGGAATGATATACAAAGCACTCAATATATGAGGTGAGGGAGAAATAATCCTTTGGTCTGATTTAAAATCTGACTGTGTCTTAAGCCAGTGGCCGAAAGATGATGATCCAAATGAGCCAATGATTTACGGAAGCTAACAGAAAAGCCGCTCTGGGTATAGTGTAAACATTATGTCTGCAGACAGCTGTGCTGTCGACTCAGACCTTAATATGGAGGCACTTGACAATTCAGTAAGCTTCAAATAGTACCGGACTATGGTGCTTGCACTGACCATGACAGTCCTTGCTACGGGGAATTGCCTTTAAATTCTCCATGTCCAGAGAACTGGAATTACACTGCCCCTTGCTGCGCTCAGAGGGACTCTGGGCAGGTCTGGGTGCTTTCCCCGGTGTCCCTCAAAGCTGATCCCATTCTGATACCGCAGCTCTGTAAGGAGGACGAAACTATGCAGAGGTGAGTTGTGAGACCGGTGTGTGTGACCTCTTTGAACGCTGAAACAAGCTTCTTCAGTGGTGGTGCAGGACGCAAGAGCCAATAGTTTATTGGCCCAAAGTGGTGAGGGGGGGGCATGGAAGAATGTGGGGGTTCATTTACCATGAGGACCATTTACTAAGTTTTGCATAAACTCTCTGTTTTGTGAGAATGGGATGGATACCGCGTGGATCGCAAGGGCGGCGGGAGGGGTAAAGGAGATATGTGCTGTTTCTGGGTACTGAGCTTCTTTCATGGGTGGGAAGTCAGAGGCGGAAGTTTTAGAAAGAGTAAAGGTTTAATTTCCCATCCTGTCATAGATCTACATTAGTCAGTGTTTACTGGGTAGCAAAGTTAGAAAAACAGAGTACGTTATAAACTTGCGGGGGTGGGGGTGAGAGTGAGAGGGCCGGATCCTTACTCCTCATCACTAATGGCCGAGTCCCTCCAGGTACCGAAACCCAACCCCCAAGGCCCATTTCCCTGCTCCAGAGCCCCCATGAAAGGGGGTCTTGTGGAGTCCCTGGTGCCTCCCCCCTCCCTTGACATCAGCCCGCCCTGCCCGCCTCATGTTACTGCTGAGGGAGATGCCTCATCCGGGCCGCACTGAGCCTCGACCACATCAAAGGCACTCCCGCCCCCCCCCTTACCCACACCCCGAGCCGGCCCCCGCAGCAACTAACTGCACAAGGGACCGAGCCAGAGTGAGCCCAGAGACTGAGAGAACCGCCTGGGAGTCAGGAGGAGATCCCCAAAGGCAGGAGAGGCGCACTGAGCCAGAGCGAGAGAGCAGGGAGGCAGAGACTACTGGAGAGTGAGGAGGAGATCTCGAGAGGGAGGTCCCCTGAGACGGGTGTAGGAGAGCCCCTCAGAGCCACGAAGAGCAGTGAGGGAACGGCTGCATCAGCGACGGGGGAGACTTCACAGAGATCCCCGGATACACTGGGGCGCGGAAACCCCGGAAAATGTGAGGAGAGGGAAACCCACTGAGCCAAAAAGAGACCAGGGAGGGAGAGAGTGGTGCAGAAACAAGAGGCGATTCAAGGCGCAGATCTGGAGGGCGGACCCTAGAGGCTTGGCAGGGAGACGCCGAGAACGAGGGAGACCCCCACAGAGAGACCCTAGCGACAGGGACACCCATAGAGGCTGACCAAGAGGCTAAAGGAGATAAAGGATAGCAAGGTACAGAGTCAAAGGAGAAAGGTCAGTAACCTCGATACGGCCATTCACCCAGAACTACGTGACCCCGGGATAAAGCGGCCGCACGCTGCTATGGCCCGAGCGGAGGGCGGCGTGGTTCTAGTCTAACCTGAGACGGAGATGCCGCGCTGGGACATGGGCGTGCAGAAGAGGACCGTATGCTGCTGGCCGGGAGTATAGAAGCTGCCGACGCCCGCGAAAAGTCTATGCGGGACCGGCCTGCAGGGACCCCACTAGCCCAATAGGGATTGGGAGGCGCCGTGTAGGACTGCAAACTGGCAACTACTGGGCAAGAAGCTGCGCGAGCCCAAAGCAGGAGCGGAAACTGCAAACACCAGGAGAGCAAGGTTGCCTGCTCTGGTTGTGGGCGTTGGAAGGTGCCATGCTACCAGCTGCATGAATTCGGAACTGCATGCATCTCAGGTTTGGGCATGCATAGACACCGGGCTAGGACATGCCCACCTTTCGGCCTAGAAGTTGCACAGATTCCGGGCTAAGAGCAGTACGAATACAGCAGCGGTTTAAACCATCTGGAAGGGCGCACGCAGGACCCGGCTGCAGGAGCTCCGCTAGGAGAAGACGGGTAATCTCCCGCCTGCCAAAGGTGATCCTCTCTCCCTTTGCCCACTAACAGGCTCGCGACCCTCTCACGGGAAATACACCATGCCGGCCGGAACTCTGCCCGAGTGTCTACCCAGCGTGTGCCCAATATGAAGTAGCCACAGACCCTTTCCCAGCTACCAACTAACTCCAGTCTGCACCATCTAACCACCAGCCAGTGTCTAATGTACACGCCCAACCTGTATCGGAGTACCCACAGACCTCTTCTTCATATGCCAACTCAACCATCACTGCGTCATCTATCCACAGACAACAGCTCACTCTAGACCCCAGCTACTGCCTATTTGTGTTCCATACTGCCTGTGTCCTATCTGCACATCGTCTCCCCATACCCACTCATCCCTGCTCCCTACACCAACCTAACTATCCCTGCCCCATCTACCGACCATACCCACCAATCTCTGCCCCTTCTAGCCACCTGCTTCTAGTACATAAATCCTCATCCCCACCTCTGCTCCCGTTTGCAATCCAGCTGCTCTCCAGATACCACTGAAATGCTCCAAACATAAACCCAGCAAACTGTATCTGTCAACCACTTAATGCTCCATATACTACTCCTCTACTCACCAACAGGTGACCCTGCCACCCACCCAACCTTTCCAAGCACCCACCGACCTCTCACTGTATAAGTTCACTCCTTAATCCCTCTAACCACCAAATTCTGAGCCACCCGCCAATCAACTTCTGCCAATATACTCATCAAGGTATAGCGACCCATCCTCGCCCAGTGTAGCCAACCAACTTCATCATGTACCCCACCAAGTCTACTTAACTACGACTAACCTGTCACATCTAGCCACCAAGCCCTTTGACGCCCTCTTTGATTATTATGAATTTGTTTAGTTGTTTTTCTATTGCATGGTACCATGGACAGACAGAGTTAAGAGGAGCGCTAGAGGTACTGGGTGGCAGCATGATGAGGAAGCCTGGCTGAAGTAGCTGTTGGGTTCACTGGGGATTGATGCACAGGGGAGAGTGCATGTGATTGTGCAGAACTGACTTCCTTATATTTAGTGTACCAGAATATAGTAAACGATGATCGGTTCTGAACCATGTGCCCTGCATTTTGCATGCTCAAGTCTTCTATTCAGCTAGTATGGTCACCTTAGTATATGGTTTTCTTTTCCGCCAGTCTAGAACCCGCATTTCTCTTTGGTTGTTTTTATCAGCCTAGCACCTTAACCTATCTTCAGCAGGTCTTTGCTCAATCGGTTACATGGAATTCTTTGCACAGTCCCCTCCATTCTCACCCCTAGGGGTGCATGTCTCCCCTCAGTCTATCGCCCGCGATTGTCTTCAGCAATTCATTTCTCAGTCAGCACTCTTTTGCTGCTTTTTCCAAAGTCAAGCACTTGAATCTCTCTTCAGCAAATCTTGACTCCGTCTAGTATCTGCATCCGTCTTCAGCAGCTCTTTGCTGAGTTTACCATCATACCTCTGTTCATCAGATCTTTGCTCAGTTCATCATCCAATTAGGTGGTCTATATAGTGTTAAAATCCTGCTTTGTTGTCACGTCTCAGTGATCTGAGACACACTAAGTGTGCAGAAGTGTCAAACCCTATTTTCTGGTCGCTGCACGAGTGGCGCAGTCATCCTTTCGGGTTATTGTGGTCATCTGTGTAGTCTCCGCTCATCTTAGGCAAGCATTGGGTTGTTTACATACGGAAACTCTTACCCTTCTCTCACTGTGCTTCAGTTTGCTGACTTCTTTTTAAATGGGGCATCTTCATGACCCCTAAAGTTTACACGAGTTTGAGGAGAGTCCCGGTCTTTATACTGGTCTCTGCTAAACTGGTAGGATTTGAGGCTGCCTTGTTTAGGCAAGACCTGAGTGAGTGTCCAGTGTGTATAGAGGATGCATGCTGTATTGAATGGGAAAAAAATATTATGGTCCTGAGTCTCAAACTGCACTTTGTAGTATTACAAAATGTAAGTTTTGCCTATACGTATATGTGGAATTCTCCACCCGACTACGGAGCCTCCGCACATGTAAGTACAGATTTTAGTAGTAATTGTGGGAACACAGGGGAGTGGGTGGGAAAAGGGGCAGACTTACTTCTCCCCAATCCCATCATCTTTAGTAGTAAGAGGAGTTTGGGGAAGGTCAGGGACGGGTTTAGGGAGGGACATGACCCTCCCACACAAGAGTAAGCCAACTGCATTACTCTGGGGGTTGGAGACATGTAGCTTTCTTTTGTAGTAAATTTACACCCCGAGTTTGAATACTGAAAATAGTAAACTTACTACAAAGTGTGAACTTTAAAAGTGTAACTTACCTTTGTGAATCCGGCCCGTCATGTTTTTTAAATAGCTAAGGACACATTGGTTATTGATCAGTCCCTTTCTAAAGTCATTTCTTCTTCCTCAACAGTACCTGCACCTTTCTTCAACAACTCTTTGGTCAGTCAACAACCTGCACTTTTCTTCTGGAATAATTATGTCTGGTGTCTTCAATCAGCATTGCTCACGTTATCATCTGCCCCTCTCTTAAATAATTCTTTGAACAGTTTAGGTTCTTTCCTTCTCTTCAGTCAGTGTTTTTCTCAGTCTAGTAGCTGCATCTCTCTTAGTTATTTGCTAGTGCAGTATCTGCACTTCTCTTCAGTCAAGTCTTTGTTTGGTTGAAAACCCCAATTTTCCTCTTAGTAGTTATTTGCTGAGAATACCACTAACCCTTCTCCTGAATGGTTATCTTTTCAGCATAGTACCTGTGCTTCTCTTCAGAAATTCCTTGTTCTCTCTAGCGCCTATCACTTTCTTCAGCAGTTGTTGCTCTGTCGAGGGCTTGCATCTTCCATTGACAGTTCTTCACTCATTCCACCTGTATCACTCTTCAGCAGTTCCCTGCTCAGTTTAGTGTCAGTGACTCTCTTAAGCAATACTTTGCTCTAGCCAGAACCTGAGGCTCAACATTTTTTTCTTTTAGTCTAGCACCGAACGCCCTCTCCAGTCAGTCATTGCTTAATCTGGCAATGGCTCCTTTCTGTAGTTGCTCTTTGCTCCAGCACCACTTTTCAGCAAATGTTTGCACTGGGACCAATGGTATATAACCAAATCGCAGTATGGCTGCACAGTCTAAGCACTAAGGGACTCAGTATAAAGGTTGGCAATTAGATATCACCTAGGTACTAGGACATCAACCTGTCTGTACCCTAAACCCAACATCCGGAAAACAAAATTATGGACTACAACATCTAGCGAACCAACATATTACGGTCTCTTGCTTTTGCCACATAAATCCATTTAGTGGTATATCATCTTACAGTCTACAAGAGGTACAATAGGACACAACTAGCTTAAATAGCCAAACAGCACACAAGACCTAGAAAAAGAGCCCGAGACATGAATCCGTTCTGAAAATCACCATGTGCAGAGAGCCCACTACTGATGCTAAATCCACATGAGTAAAGTTGGAAGGTCGCAAGAATCGCCCTCTCCACTTAATGCAACACCTCAGTAGGAGTAACCCAAACCATCTACCCGCATCAAATATGGTTTTGAATGAAATCTTCGCCATAGAGAACACCCAATGAGTAGAATCTCACTCACGGACAATGGCTCCAAAAAGCTCTAAACTATTAAGGTGAATGGTGCAGTGAGCAAATTCCTAGTAACACAAGATAACACCCGCATCTATCTCTCTTCCTTATTTTAGTCACACCATTTGTCTTCATTAATTCTTGCTCTGCCTGCCGCTCTCTTCAGTCCGTTTCTGCTCAGTTGAGCACATGAACCTGTCTTAAGTCGTCTACCTGCACACCTCTCCAGCCAGTCCCTGCTCAGTCTGGCACAACTTCACTTTTTCAGCCAGCATCTGTCTCAACTAAACGTACCAAAAAAGTGATTGTTCATTGCCTTTATAGTGAAATGCATTCATGTATTCATCCCAAACATGCCCAGTACTATCGCCCTAGTGCACACCTTCCGACACCATTACTAAAGGCAGGATGGTAATGGCCTCTCTGCAGAGGGGACTGTCTGGGAGAACTCCACAATACCAGCGAAGCAAAACAGGCATCCACGACTCTCCTAAACTATGAAATGGAAGTTTCCTAGGAGCACGGCAGGTCGGCAGCAACTATTAACACCCCTGGGGCACTTTCGTGGCCTCAGACACTCGTGTAGCACGGTGCAGGCACACAGTTGTGCCAGTGCAATGTGAAGTGAATGCTCCTTCATTTGTATGAGGGCGTGCCACCATGCAATCAAGCATTTGCCTTCGCTGCTGCGCCTCCATCACATTAAAGGTGCACGTGTGAAAATGACCTCAGGCACATGCTCACTGTGCATCACCATGCAGGTGGCAGAGTTAGTGTGCCACAGCGAACGTCCTTCTAAAGGGGGAACAGCTGGTTCTAATGACCAGCCAGTGATTCCACTAACAGAACTACAGTTAAAGACTCCATCCCCAGGTCTGTCCTCTTGGGGTGGGGTTGCTGCTCCTGGCTAGATATGCCTACAAAGAGTGACAGTGTGGTAGGAGCTGTGCTCTGTGCCTTTAGCATGTGGACCCTACAAGTCAGTCTCTGAAGGGGGGTCATGACTACCCCTCCCCAAGGGTGATCACCCTCCTAGGAGTTACGAATGTCTCTGCTCACCCCGACACCTCCCCTGATCGTTTTGGGAGGCCTGTTCTTCAATATCATCCGAGGAGGTACCACTGTGTCTAGGTTCACAAAGGGACATGGTCCATAATCGTCAGTCAGACGTGGGCTCCAACATCCTGAGATTGCTCATAGTTAAGGGCTTCTTCGGCCTCTGGTATGATGTGAGACTTTAATAATGTCATTTTCCTTGTCATGCAGGTTGTGGTACCAGCGGCTTCGCTTGAACTCTACCTGCTGACCAAACTAAACGATGGACGTTGGGGCGATGCAGATGCTGCTGATTCTAGGACTCCTGCTGGGGGGTCCTCGGACTGGTGAGAGTAGAAAGAGCTGGCGGAGGCGAGGGCAGCAGTCACCAGTGCCCAGCAGCACTCACCGGAGTGATTCAGGAGCTCAGCCTGTGGAGAGTTTCCCATTGGACTTCACAGCGGTGGAGGGGAACATGGACAGCTTCATGGCCCAGATAAAGAGTCTGGCGCAGTCACTCTACCCCTGCTCAGCACAGAAGCTGGAGCACGACATGAAGCTTCACCTCCTGCACAACACATCGGTCACCTGCAACGACGGCAGCCCAGCTGGGTAAGGACAATGTGTGGACTTGGGAACGGGTGGAAAATGGGGAGATGGTGGGTAGAGGCACAGGGTCAATCTGTCTCTGTTTAAAATCCATTGCCTTACAGTTTTACAGCCCCATGACATCTAACCTTTCACCCCTACTTCCGCGATGCTGAACTCCACAAACAAAAGGGGCCTACCATAATTCTGCAGAGGACTAAAGAGTCCCCTCTTTGGGTCCATTTATAATAATGTGTGGGGCCTGCCTTCTCCTCCAGCCATATTACCTCTTGATTTTGTTGCCCAGTTCATATTCTGACTATTGCTAGTAATGTCACCCTGCCAGTCCTCCACTGCGATCCAGTAATTTTCCAAAGAATCATCACTGGGCCCCATCTCTACTAAGGTTTCACCATCTTCCCACCTTACCATATCAGTTCTATTTAACTTTGGAATGTACACATCTTATCCTGCACAAACTTTCTGGTCCATGACACCTCCTTGATCGTCCTGGCTCTGAGCTTGAGATGACTTGACAACTCCAAATGAACCAGGTGACCCTATGGCTATTCATCCTAACTTCTGTCAAATAACAAACTAAAAAAAAGGGCTTTTGAGTTTTTATCTTGACATATGATAGATCCACAGATCAGAGACTGGTAGTCCTATAACCCTTCAGGCTTTCTTGTGCTACATTAATTGGCCTAAAAGTGAGATCTGAATAGACGCTGACCTTCACCCACACCTGTATTCGACATTTATCTTGTGCACTCCTCATAGTACAGGACATGGATCTTGGTATTTCTTACTCCATGCACTTCTTATAGTGCAAGCCAATCCTATCTTGTGCGTTCCTCATAATACATAGCATCAATGTCTTGTTCAGTTCTATTGCAGATCAGCAGCATCTCTTATGTAACTTGTATGTGGGTCTCATCACACATTATGCACATCTCATGCCTTTCTTACAGTTCAACTAAAGTGGGTCTCTTACATTTCTTGTAGTCTTGTGCGTTCCTTGTAATAGCTGCTAAGTATGCTTTGTGCATTTCTCAGAGTATGTGTGCCTGGTTCATTCATTTTAGTGACAAGCATACGCACCTCGTGCATTTCTTGATGTACTCAGCAAACCAGGATCTTTCATTCGTTATAGTTTTGGCCACTGAAACTCGCAATGTTTTCCACATAATTATGCATCTGTTAATATGCCACCTAATCAGCCACCGGCTGCATACACTGCAGAGCTAAGTAACAACATTTTTTTTTGATCAGACATATAAGTTACTACATGTATGGTTGATGAAATACAGTACTTATGACACTACAAAAGCTAACTGGCTAGCGCTAACATTGATTCCAGTACTCTGGCATTAAAGAAGTGAGCATTTTCTGTAGAGTGTGGTAATCTCCCTAATGGATTTATGGAATACATACGTATTTAAAGCCTGGAAAGAATGATATTCTTTGTGATGGAAAACATTTGTTGCACTGTTGATGCCAATTAACGTCTCAAAGCGGCTAAACCATTATTTCAAGAGAACAGTTTACAATAAGGCCAAAAGGTTCTTCCATCTCTTTCTCGAATCCGATGACTTGAATCTTCAAATACTTTCTAATGAGACAAGTGGATAAATCTATTTCGTGTAATACTGTTTCACAATTCTGTTTCTTGTTGGAAGGGTTGCTTTCACAGAAGTTCCTTGTTAAAATTGCAAGCAAGACTTCACGCTGACCTGCAGGAGACCAGCTTTAAAACATGTAGACTAAGAAGTGAACATTAGAATTTCAAAATTTTGTGCATAGAATAAGTCTTGGGGCTGTTTTGCCGGCTTCTCTTTGTGACAAGTTGGCGACCCGAGTTTAAGTATGGCGACATAAGATAGTAACTGGTGGGACGAATCAGTTATTTATATATAGTAGAGAGAACAAAATTGTTGTGTTGTACTTTAAGCTTTTTGTATTAAGAGGCAAAAACTGTGGTATTAACTAGTAGAGTTCCGTGAAAGACACATTCATTCATTGCCCGTGAAGAACATTTTGATTATCTGCTGCTTGTGAATATTTTTTCTTAAACCCTCAATATTCTCTAAAGTATCGGGATCCATTTCGTATTGATCTGTGTTAAACTGTATAAAATCTAAATAATACCACAGAAGGTGTTGCCCTTTCTTGCTACATATTTCATTCTTCCCACCACATAAGGTGGTCCTGCATTGTCCCATCCTTCCACTGGCCCTGTTCATAGCTGCATGCCTTCATTCCTAGTGCAGATCACACGTGTTTCTTGCACTATTCTGTGCAACACGAAGTCTGCAATACTGGGGGTCTGTTTCAAAAACCTATCATCTGCTGCACGACCTGCAGATTACACTGTAAAATGTTTTAGTTTAAACTGATCAAAAGTTACAACTCATGCTGCCAGGGTAAATGCAGATAAAGGCCGTAGTAAAAACTTTGTTGCCTGCATTTCGGACAGATGTGTTTATCTCGCCACAGATTTCGGAGTCATATGCCAGAAACGTGTGGCAGTCTCCATATGACTGAACAACGTGCTGATATAATGAAAGGCATGGCTAGGGCAGACACTTCTGTGCTTTGTCTAAATTAAAACCCCAATATATATTTTTAGCATTTAAATGAACTTTATGGTGAAATGTATTATGTATGATATAATCTCAAAGTAAGTAGCTTCCTTGTTTAAAATAGTCCACTGAATTTCAAAAGCATTGCACTTTATTTTTATGTCAATATCGCAGTGTGTTAAATGTGGATAGTTGAATGATAATGCAACAGAATGTGACGCATACATTGCCTTAATCTCCATATTATGCCCTTCCCATCGAAGGAATGAACTCGATGCAGCAAACAAGCAAACGTCTCTCTCTGTCCCAGGGCCTTGCTAATAGTCTCCAGTAGAATTAAAATGTAAATGTGTGCTGAAATCCGAGCAGACTTCTTCCAGGCTCTTCCATGATCTCATCACTCACTTCCCCTTTCATCCCCCACTTCTCCCCCTAAGTGAACAATGCCAACCTAAATCTCATAATCCAGGCTTTCAAAGGATTTCACAATCCTGAGCTCTGTAGAAGGCTCCAGACCAGGAGGTGAGCTCACATTGGAAGCCTCTTCCAGGACACAAGCTGAGCACGGAGGCTGCCCCCTCCATACACCTGTGCAGCAGATTACATCGGTAAACCCCACTCCGCCCCCCTCTCTTGTGAGCAAGTGAATGTGACCTGTAAATGCGTGGGAAAAGCTTGAAAAGGTACAGCCCTTACCTGCTGTACGTGTTCTGTGCACGTGTGGGAGACTTGCACTGCTGCTGCCCGTACTGTAGCTCTTACGTTTGAATGAGAAGTGCTTTCAGAAAAGCATCAGTTGGGTGTGTGAGTTCAGCCTGGTGTTGGGTCTTTTCTTCAGGCCCTGGCATGCAGATTACAGGTTTGTATCTATTTGCTGGGGAGTTTTCTCTTTGTCCCAGGGCCCTGGAAACTTTGGTTTGGAAAGGATGGCCGAGGTCACCTTAGTGTCAGACTCGCCAGTGGTGTCTGTGGTCCTGAAGTCATGCTTTACTCTGAGGGGTGTGGGGGTTGGCTATTAGGATAGATACACTGTAGGAGAGGAATTACCACATTAGCCACAGATCAATGCCCAATAAGGGAGATTTGTTTTAGAAATGAATAAGTACTTAAAACACCAGTGGACTAGTTGGGCAATTAGAGTAGAGTAGCAAAAATCTTAAGTGCCTGGGCTTGAGGTTTTCTGAGTTCTGACTCAAAATGCAAACTTGTGTTAATCTATGGAGTCAAATGCAACACACTGCAAGTGTGTGGGTAATCATCATGAGCACTTTGGTCCGGCTCAGGGCTTTAGGATTAGAACAGAGCTTGCACCACACAGAAAGTGAATAATGTGTGTTTAAATTTATTAATTTTAATTTTGGGCCAGAAAGCAAGAAGAGCCCACTAGAATTGGGTGGAACAACGTTTGGTAGCATTGGGCTTTTAGGACTGAGTCCAGTCAATTGTCAGAAATATCTGTTGGTGCCCAAGTGCCCAAATAAACTTACAGTTCTCATTCCGGCTACTGAGTAGTTTCTTAGTGGCCATTTACCCAGAATCCCAGAATATGTTGGTCTTGGTTTTGTTTACCCTGGGGGAATGGAACCTTTGCGGGCCCTTATCTTGGAACAGGCCATTGAAAAATGTTCAGATTCCAGCTTGTTGTCTCTGGGTACTATGAGACAAGTTGGATAGGTTAGCTCTGGCACTGGAAACCCATTTGGGTTGCTCCCCGGACTGAAAAAGGTTAGGTCTTCATTGCAGTAGGACTGTGTTTGCCAGCCAAAACCACTGTTTGAGAGCTGCTCACCTACGCTGGTCATTCATCATTATTATTCTCTTTCTACTACTGGACCAATCAATTATTCTCCCAGGAGGCATCCATGATCTTTGTGCAGAGCTGGAAGGAATTCTGGAACTGATCAATGATTCCTCTTTCCATTGAGGATTCTGGTCCTTCGGGACCTCTCTTCAGCAGGCAGACTTGTCAGTCACATCAAATCATTTCAAGCTTCTTCAAAGCTGGAAGAAAGACAGACTACATGTAGGTCCTCTGTATGCACCATCACATTCCCTCCAGGTGCAGTCTCGAGGTAAGATCGCTACAAAGCACTAGACCGAGAGGTGCAGTACCTATGTAGTTTTTCAGGAAATGGGTGTCCAGCTCCAGTCAGGTGTAATGCTTCTTTGCTTCTGCATGTCAGATCTATCAGAAGTGTTACTGTTTACCTCAATGGTTCCACATTACCGAAGGTAGATTTGGATGCCGTTAGCATGGGGGGTGAATGATGAGGTTATGGTGTCTGAAGGTAAGCATGTGGATGATGATTGGGATGGGGAACCTGGAAGGATGACGCATGTGGCTACTACTGTGTCGGAGAAGAAAAGTCTGACTTAGACCTATTGATTTTTGATGGTTGAGGCAGGATTTTTGAGCCTACCTCAGTTGTGTGAATCAAGGTAATGTGTCGTGAGATGGTATTGATTAACACCAATAATCAAATGTGGTTGTGGAATCTGGCTTCATCAGTCACCATTATTTCATCCCATTTAGTGAGAATAGTATTTTTAGTTCCATTTCTGAGGTGGAAACAGAACAGTTATTGGTCAAATAGGGCACTGGATTTCAAACAGAAAGTCCGGTTTCACCTCTTACTATGTTTTTGGCTAGGGACATCTATCTATCGTAGAGTATATTTTTATCTGTTCTGGCTTTATCCAAACTGTCTCTTATCTTGAACACCTTAGGTCATGGTGCCATGTTACAGCTTTGCTCAGTGAATTCGTTCTCGAAGCAGGCTGTTAGGCTGCCCTTTTCCCTGCTGACAGGGGATAGATTCTTAAAAAACCAAAATGATCTCTCCAACTCTCCAAATACCTCTCTTGTGCCAAAAATGTAAAATACACTTCAAACTGGTCATTGCCATAATCTAAGATTACTTACTACCCAGTGTTTCATTTCTGTGTTGTTGATGAACAGGCTTATCCAAAGTGTGCCCAAAGTCATTACAAAAAACAATTTTTCAAAGTGGAAAAGTAGATAAGTATTCACAGTTTAAACATTAATGGCAAAAAACGACGGTTCTTGGCCCTAAACATCTGGTTAAGACTTTGACACCACCCACATACCCCATCTGTCTTAGGATCTTCTTTCCCAATAAAGAAGGTGGTAAAAGTTGTTGGATGCAGATCTCAGCATGCAATGGAGTTGGTTGTGTAATCTTTATTTGATAAGCTAAATGTTTTTCATGACGTTCTGCTGTTTATTCCAACTGAGGATCATGTAGTTCTGGTGAAAGCGTTGGTTAACCCCTTCCTGGAATCTGTAGGTACCATCTACACGTCTTATCTACCATCCCACTTTAACATCTTCAGAGAGTCGAGTGACTCTTTTTGGTCAGTCATTGGATTGAATATGTCAGCGGTGAGCAGGATCACTGTAAAACGTACACTGACTCCAGATCAGGGATGGAGTTTACTCTAATGTCTGACTCAGTAATGCCCTGTGAGATTTTTCATCTAGAATAATCTCAAACTGTTGCAAGTGTTTGCAGGCTGAGCAGGTAGGGTGCTTAGGCTGTCTATTTTGTTTCATGATCTGTCTAACTAAGAATACGGGTTTTGGTTGTTAAGTGTGCTGCATGCAGCAAAGGGCAGTGTAGCATCCACTGACCGCTTTACAAACATGTGCAAACACACCGGATTTGAATAGTTTTGTGGGTCGAAACAGAACCGAGGCGGAAAATAAGCAGGGACCACATTAAACACATGTATAAGCAGACCCATTAAGTAGAAAGCAATGTTAATGGGATAACTAGTAGGGGCTGCAGTAATGTGGAAACCGCAAAACAATACAAACGTTAAAGTAGGGGCAGGCAATGCCCACCTGGCACTGGGAATTTTAATGAACGGGCAGCAGCTTGGTAGCTATTCGATTTTCTAGTCACAAGGCAGCAGCTGCACAGTAGATGAGCAGAAAGACCTGCACTTAAGAGGCAAGCGGATACTGCAACAAAACAGCTGCAAAAGCAAAGCCCTCTGGTTAGAGCTTAAGTAGCATTAAAGAGGTTTTCCATGGTACCACCCAGCACTGGTAAGCCACACGTATACTGATTGTGCCACCTGTGCAAGTCCAGGAAAGGAGTTAAAGTCTGTACCTGTTCTGTGCTTGAAGCTTTCACCGCTGTTGGCCATGCATTATTTTTGGTGATTTCTTTGGTGCCACTTCAGAGCAACAAGTGATGGGAGGGAGACACGAGTGAAAGGAGACCCAATAAGCTAAAAGAAAAGGCAGCAATTGTTAAAGGATAGAAGGTGACAGCAGAGGAGTGTGAGCATAATTAGGTAACTGAGTTTAACTAGTAAGTACTTCATAACCAATATAACCATTCTCCAATCCTGTCGAGGGTAGGTGGTAGGGAAAATATTTCTGCTCCTTTTGGGATGGGATAGTTGCTTGGTTGGTTTATCTGTGTTGGTCTCGATCGTTTTAGGCTTATGGGTGCAAAAACTCAAAGGTTTGCCTCTCTAGCACTTTAAAGTCACTAAATGACTTTTGCCTTCTGCTGTGGTTTTGCGTGTGTGTGAGTTTTAGGTCACAACTATCCAACCATAGTCGCATTTACCTGTGCAAATTAAGCATCAACTGTTGTGTTTTATGTATTCTGTTGGCATGAGCAAGGCTTGTGTTGCTGCTGCCCCTGTGCTCGCTTTATTTGTGTGAATTTTGCACTACGTCTGACTATGCTGACTGTGCGGACCAGCTCTGTGACAGAATAAAGTGTTTACTGCTACTTCCTGTGATGTAGCTGTTACTGGAAGCTTTATTTCTGCTACATGCTCTGCATAGATTCTAGGAGAGTAAGGGAAGTTGTTTTGTGTAAGAGGCTAACATGCACAGCTGACGTCTATGCTGCATCTCTTGTATGCAAAGAAGCTTGTACTGCTGTAGTAGTTAGTAAAACTTATATTATCCTCATAATATGTATGTTATGTAGTTAACAGTACAGAGTATGAGCTCAAGACTGTGCAAGAGGTGAAAGAGCTGTAGTGGATCTTGCACAGCTTCCAGTCGTGGTGCGAGTCCTTGTAGAGGGGGGGTGCTGATCTCCCCACCCTGAATCTTCTAATGGTGCACCGCCTGAGGAAGAGAGATGGATTAGTAGAAAATTAACAAATTGCTCTCCTGTATTCCTACAACTGAGCCCGAGCACAGTAGTCCAGCTGAGCTGTTCAGACGCAGATATATATATTCACTAAAAAACCAAAGGTTACAGGGATGATATAGTTAGGTCCACATTTTACACAAACCATAGAAATTCAGCAGTTCTAGTTATCTTAAGTAACTATCACTTCAACCCTAAGGTAACTATAACTCGCTGCCCCACCATGCACAGTTTTCTCATTAATTTTACAGCAAATGTTGCAGTGATATTATCAATGATGTCATAGAAGATGTGATGAGTGATGTAATATGTGATGAGCGATGTAATATGTGTGAAATAAGCAGTACATTGCCAGGGCCAGAGTTATAGTTACCTTAGGGAGCGTGTTATAGTCACTTAAGATAACTCTAGCTATAACTGCTGAATTTCTATGGTGTTGCGTGTGTAAAATGTGATCCTAACTATAACGTCCCTGTAACCTTTGTTTTTTTTAGAGAAACTCTAGGGTTTTTTTTAACGTTAAATAATATTTAATTACATTAAGTCAATCCAACCCTCGCTGTGAATGGCAGGTTGTCTGCAAGCTCTATGGCAACCCCCCGCTCCCCCCGGTAGGCACCCAAACAGGTGCGCAGTCTTCTGCGTGGGGTCGGCCGCAGGGCCTAGTCTGCGTCCAGACCCTGTGGCCAATCCCTCACATCCAGGCAACCCAGCAGGGGGTACGCAGTCCCCCTCCCCGGGACGATTACATTCCCGGGGACCCCATCCCCTGGAGCCCAAACATATAGTAAATGCGTCCCCCCACCTCCCCGGGCTGGTTTTGGCCCCAAGGACCCCATCTCCCAGGGACCAGCCATCAAAAATGAGGAGGAGGGGGACATGTGCCCCCAAGGGCTCTCTGGATTTATCATTTAGGAGGGAGGCTGAGCCCCCCCCTCCCTGGGCCGATTTTCGTCCCCTGGGAACACATGTCCTGGGGCCCTGCCAATTACTGAAAGGGGAGGGGGGCATGTGGCTTCCCCTGCTGTGCCAATTTTGTCCCGGGGCCCTCAACCCCGGGGCCCATCCAGTCAATGGTGGGTGACCTGGTCCCACCCAAGGCACCCAGTGTCTTTTGTTGGGGAGCCCCATATGGACCCGCGGTCCACGCCTCCAGCCAGAGCCGGTATTGCTCCTGCACGCTGGGAGCAGCAAAAAATGCTGCACCCTGCTGAAGCAATTTTTTCATTTGTGCGGGCAAGGAACCCGCTTGTCCCGGTGAGTGGGCACCCCAGGACATAGGAATCTAAACCTGGGGGATGGGGTCCCCAGGTTTATTAATGGTTTCCAAATCGGGAGAGTGTGGCCAGCCTCCCTTTCCATTGCATAGCCGAACCCCAGAGGTCGGGTTCCATAGGGCTGAATGCGGCCCAGGGAGAGGGGCCGCGTGGTGCAGCCTCTGGGACTCATTTTTTTTTTTTTTTTTAATGGCCTTGCGTCAGGGATGTTGTTCCCCTTATGTGGGGGCCGCGCAGCCCCTTCCCTATTATGTATATCAGCTGGGGTCCCCGGGGCCCCAAATCTGCCCGGGAGAGGCACACATGGCCCCCTTCCCAATTAAGTATATCAGCCAGGCCCAGGGGGATAGGGTCCCCGGGGCCGAATCGGCCTGGCAGGGGGCTGTGTGGCCCTCCTTCTGTATTACATTATGGCCGGGCCACGGGGTCCTACCTATAACTACCTAATGGCAACCGCCAGTAGTTAATATGCGCGGGGCACTTCTAATTTTGACACTAAATCAAGTGAAACATAGCCTAGCACCCTGATTTCTGTCTTTCTCTTTGGCTGAGCCGAGGCAATGTCAGTTGCCTCCACCTGTTCATTTTCTTGCAGCTGGTTCCTGTACCCTTAATACTGTGCTCTGAAGGCAGGGAACTAAAGAATTCTCCAGTACTAGGAGAGGCCAAGCAACATGCTGTGTGGGCCCAAAGAAAATACCAGAACCAGACTAGACCAGGTCAAGCAGAGCTCCTAGGAAGGAGGGGCACTACAAAAATTGTAGTTGATAGTCCATACTCTACAGATGAGTGATGGGCAGGTAGCTGGAGTGAGGAATTTAATGTGTGTGTGACAGGATGGGGGTGTCACTGACTTCTAGTGTCCATTCTTGCCATAAATCAGCCATTAATAGCATAGGGTGGACATTCTTGGCACAGGATGGGCATCTGTGCCAAAGATGAATGATCACTGACATCTGGTGAGCACCTTCACCTGGTTAAGTGCTGATGTCTGGCATATAGTGACATTCCATTCCATTACATTAGGTGGCAACTCTTGGCATGTGATGAGAAACCTTAACTCAAAGTTGGAATATTTGACATAAGGTGGGCTCTCCGTGACATCTTATGGCAGGTGGAACTTCTAGGTCTACCCTGTCAGACAGAAGAAATCTATAATTACTTACTGCTACTTCTGGCTCCTGGTGAACATCTTATTAAGCGGTCGGCCTGATTTCAGCTGCAAACTACTAGAACAGGAAGGCAACCTTGACATCTGATGGTTACCCTTGTATAAGCGGGGGAACCCTGTCATCTAGTAATCTGCTCTTTGGGCGCAGGACATCGCTAACATATAGTTAGGATCTCTGACATATGACTAAGTCATGAGTATGTGCAAAACTAGCTGGTAATGTAAGGAATTAGTAAATCTGAGTACCTGGTGAAACTAAGCTGATCGTTGGAGTCCAGATTAGTGTATTTACTAAAAACAGGAAAGCTGTTTTTAGGGAAATTGGTGTGTTTTTTCAAAAAAGGGAAAAAAGTAGATGTCCCAAAAATATAATTGAGCGATCATTTATGGTGAATTCAGGTCACTTAAAACTTGGACTATTTCGTTGTTGACACGTATGAAGGCTAGCCATTGCCTACACTCATAGCTGTTTGACATCACCATTGTTTTATGTCTAAATTGGTGTAAGCTTGAGTATTATTTTCTTTTTGAAGCTTGTATGGAGTGGTAGAACTGCTGACTGAGACTACAAGATCCTTCTAAACAGAGGGATGCAGCTGCTGTGTACATTCTAGCCTTCTAGGTAGATTCAGGAGTATTATATATAATATATACACAGTGGCAAAAGCGACTGTGTAGTTATGTTATGGTTAGGTCAGCGTTTCCATTGAAAAGGTGTATTTTATTTGCCTGATAACTTTGGTGCTATGAATGAACCCACACAAAACTTTCCAAAAAACAGAATCCTTATATTGGTTTGGCATAGGTTTACAGATTTGCACAACCACTGCAAGACACCATGTTAATCTTACTCTTGATATTTTGGGTTTCATGCAAATTCATCGAGTTGGGGTCACTGAAAAGTGGTGTGGGGAGAATTAAGCAGTGTTTCCAATTTTGACTTCCATAGGAATATTTGCTCTCTTCTACAGAAAAAGAATACTGAATGGAACTACACTAAACTTGGCATAAAACTAGACGGGCAAGTGCCTTTATTTCTTTTGGTGTAAATCCATTCAGTACTTTTTTGAAAAGGCAGCAGTAGAAAAAGGTGTTGGGTGGGCATGAAAGAGTTAAAAGATATATATATATATATATATATATATATATATATATATATATATATATATATATATATATATATATATATATATATATATATATCTACCACAACAGTATCCAAAAGGATTCACCGCACACCAGGAGAATGAATTTAAGACTTTTATTTGCAAACGTGCAGATTTCAACACTTCCACCACCAACGCGTTTCAACCCGCACGGGTCTTGCCCAAGGTATTGTGAGTCCATCCTCTCTTTCACTTTATATAGTCCTGGCCCACTTGTGCCCATAATGAGGCATTCTGGGACATGTAGTTTCTCATAACCGGTTACCAATGTTAATGTGTACATTTCTACTTGTTATTTCTATTTATCCTGGGTGCTCTGTCTTATGGGTATTGAGGTGTGTTCCTTAGTGCAATTCAGAGTTGAGAGCACCGAGTCCGGCAGTTCATTATTATGCATGACACGTCCTGTTAATGGCCCGCATTAGTTTCTCGATGCAGGGGATGGTAATTAGATCACTCAAGTCTAGGTGGGTCAGTCCTGCATTCATACCATTGCCGGCTCAGTGCCGGTTTCTCTCAGCGTTTGCAATCAGTATTGTGTTGTCATTTTTAGTATTCCTGCTCAGTGCCCCTACATGCCTTTGATTGTGGACGCTGAGTACTTTGGCAAATGTTCTCTTGCTAATTGCTTCTACCACCGTCCATATTTATCCCCAGTTCACAAGCTTAGTGCTCGGATGATGTTGTTTCAGCCATATTACTATACTCACTTCCTTGTGGTTGTCATGCATAATATGCCATCCTCTTTGTATCATCAATTGTTCATCCTCTTCAAAGGTTACCTCTTCTCCGTGGGCATCTCGCTTCACAGGTGAGTGTACAGTTCTTCGTCCCCGTTCAATCCATGTGGGATCTTGGTACTTAACCTGATAATCATTCTGGATTCAAGTCTCCTCAGTTTAAGGGTTCTGTTGCCTCCTCTCTCATGTTTGGGAATTGTTGCTAGTCCAAAATACCTGATATTATGCCAGTCTATTCCTTGATGTGTGATCAGATGTTTAGCGATGGCATAAGTCATATCTCCATTTTGGATTGCTCGAAGGTGCTCCAAAATTCTCTTTTTGAGGGGGCATATGGTGCTTCCTATGTATCGCAATGACACTCAATCACATACACTACTTAGGTTGACTCACATGTAATTCTTTCGTTTATATTGAAAGTTTTGCCCCTGAAATCCATAATTTCCTTCACATTTTTGCCTACTTTGCAGGCTTTGCATTTTGTGCAGTGTATGAAGCCCTTTTGTTGGTTCGCTAGCCAGTTGTTCTTGGGGATTTGATGTAAGGTGGCTCTTGACTAGTTTGTCTTTTAGTGAAGGTGCTTTGCGATATGTTACGCTGGGTCTCTCTCCTATTTTATTCCCAATGTCCGAGTCTTTCCTCCAGATATTCCAATATTTTTGGAGGATATTGATAATTTTGTGATTCTCCTTACTGTACGTGAGTATTAGTCTGATGGTATTGTCCTCCTTCTTTTTCTTATTCTCTTTTTTACTCATGAGAGTGGGTACTCTAGTCAAGCACCTTGCCCTGTCTTCGCCTTGTTTGACATCCCGGTATTTGTATCTTCTTTGTAGGAATCTAGTTTCAGTCTCCTGAAAGGTCTTCTCCATTTCCATATCGTCCGAACAATTCCATCTCATTCTTATAAATTCCCCATAAGGAATGCTTTTTTTCAGCTGGTAGGGATGGAAGCTGTCGCCGTGCAATACACTATTGGTTGCCGTGGGTTTTCTGTATATTTTAGTTTCAATATGATTATTCTCTATATACACTGTAACATCCAGGAATTGTATTTCTTTTTTACTGATGTTATGTGTAAATTGCAAGCCTACATTGTTATTATTTAGGATCTGCATGTATTCCATGAATTTCTCCTGACTGCCATTCCAGATCAGGAAGAGTTCATCTATGAAACGCAGCCATAATACGATTTTGACTGTGTGTTCTCGTTTTCCTCTCTCCAAGCTATGGTTTTCTCCCACCAACCCATGGTGAGATTAGCATAGCTTGGAGAAAAGGAAACTCCCATGGCGGTCCCGCACGCTTGGGAGTATATTTGGTTGTTGAAGAGGAAGATGTTGTTTCTAAGACACAGTTCTATCATCTCCATCACCATTCTGGTATGTTGTAACTCCTGGACGTTTCTTTGTTTTAAGAAGTAGCTGATGGCATTCAAACCTAGTTCATAGCTTATTGAGGTATATAGGGATACAAGTTCTTAAGGGTTTGCAAACTCAGATTAGGGTTTGCAAATCCCAAAAATAAATAAATGAGTTATAAAAAATATATAAGGAAAAAAATTAATGAAATGAGCCAACCCCTGCTGTGTAGAAAGGGGTTGGCTGCCCGTGGCAGGATGGCTATCCATTGTTGGTTGGCTGCACGGCTTGGCCATAGGCCAGGCCTTTTACCAGCCCACAGTGCACACAGCTCAAGACTGCGTGCAGCAAGGGTTGGTTGTCCACAGGCTTATGACCAACTCCCACTGTGCACAGCCAAAGGCAGTGTGCAGCAGAAAAGGGAACATTTTCGTGATAGCTGGGTGCAGTGTATCATAAAAAATGGAAATTCACCTTCACAGATGTTTAACATAAACTCTGACATTCACTTAAAAACCAGTTAAAAGTACAGTTATGGTTATGAATTAAAATAGAAAAACTGCTGACATTTACCAGTTGTGCTTACCTCCTTAATTCCCAAAACAGCCATGTAAACCATAACTCGCACACCAAATGCAACGATTATGACGTCATGTTATTTACACCTATAAGTAATAACCCCTACAAGCACATCCATAAATAGCAACACACACGCAAACCAATGAATTCTATGTTCACCATTGTCTCACTGATAGTGTTAAAGTGATATGGAATCTAACCTGTAAAATCATTTTTGACCGTTGACATTGCATCTGTTACATCAATGGTGAGGTCATGACCATTGCATTTGGTGTGCAAGTTATGGTTACATGACCGTTTCATTAGTTATAAACTGCAGAGCTAACCATTACTGGAAAATTGCAGTGTTTTTTCGGTTTAATTCATAATCCTACCTCTACTTAATTTTTGGTGAATGCACATTCACCATGCTTGTGAAAATAACCATAGTCCTATAAGACTTGTTATTTAGAGCAATTACACCAGCAAACTCCTATTAACACATTTATTACTATGGTGCAATGTCCAAATTCCTTGCTCATTCCACACAACAGCAAAATTAATGTGAGAAAACCCCTGTTTACCTCCTCACAGATTAGATGTTACAGTTGCTTCTCTTCACGAAGACATTGTAACAGTCAGGAGGTCACTTGGTGAGCTTTTACCTCACTGCACAAACTTAAACCCTTGGATACGGCTGTTTGTGAAATACCCTTTTATTGCTTATTAAAACATGAAAAATGCCATAGCATAAACCATATATGCAGGTGAGCAGAGTGTAATTTACTACTACCATTAATGAGGGGCATCATGACCCACTCAAGGCTTTGCATCTTGTGAGTAATAACCTCTTCCTACCCTCAACGAAAGTAATAAATAACATACTGCACATAAAAAAAAAAAATAATAAAAAAAAATTTAAAAAAATATATATATATATAATATATAATCACTGACGAGTTCCGTGACCATATAGAGGAACTATGCCGAAGGCAGAGTTTCTTTATAAGGTCATGGAGCTCCGATGTGATTTGCAATATCCTTATAATTTACGGCAGTAAGAACTTTATTCTAATAATACATGGCCACACTATCACCATTCCCGCAAACTGATTTAATCTTTGGTGTGTTGCTCATTCATATAAAAGAGAAATAATGTTTGAAGACATTAAGAATAAAAGTAGAATTGGTAGTGTGAAAATTAACGCACCAAAAAGCAGTTGGATATTGGTTGCAAAAAGAAGTTTGACTCAGTTTAATAATTCTGATTTTTAAAAAATGTTGTAGCTCGGAATGTGTAGAAACATGCAGAGATTCTACCTTTCTTTTAATAACAGGTGCAAAAACTAGACATGTTGTATAAATATATTTTCTACTGATTACTGTTGACCTAGAAAGAGATGTAAAGGAAGGTGGAAAATCCAGGTTTCGTTTTTGCAGTTTAAACTGTAGCTTTATTTATTGCCAGTGTCCTGCCTTTTCCCCTGGCTGCTGGCCCTGGCAGCAAGCATTATGCCGTCAGAAGTCAACTGTATTAAGTTACTACACTCAAGCAGCTTCTTAATTTCTTTATTACAGACTAGAGACGTCAGATGCCACCTGTAATAAGGAAATTAGAGACAGACTTATAACACATGGATTGCATGTTCCCACATATGTTATATATGAGCTGGCAGTAAGGGAAAGGGAAAGGACACGGGAGGTAGAAGTGAAGGAAGGTGTTTTATACAGTCTTATGCCATGTCAAACTACACACCTAAGTTGTTTGAACTGCTTCTAAACACCTACTGCTTTGTAGACTTTTTGGGCAATTAAGGTAAACCATGCACAGCAAGACCCCAATACTGTACGTTTATGGAGGGTGTTTGACCCTGACACCGCTGGAGAAGCTTATATTTGATTGGTAGCCCAATAATGTATTTCGTGAGTATCCATCCGAACTGAATCTAACCATATTAATTTGTAACAAATTCGTGTGAAATTTATGCTGTAAAATGCACTATGTGGCCCTATTTTTTTCTGATAGAGGTTTTCTTCTGAACCCATCTGGGATGAGTCAAGCTCACTGATTTTGCTTCAAAGCAGAAAGTCGGACTGGCGATGTATAACCCTTCACTTAGAACGCCCCCCCTCCCCCACATACACTTCTTCCCTACACAGCACACATCCCATCAATCGACCTTCGGTTCTGTCTCTCTAGTTATCCAGCCCTCCACGCCCTGCTACAAAGGAGGATCGGGTTATAGGAGGTTCGAGAATGTCAATTAATCAATCAGGGATTTATAGAGCGCACTACTCACTCGTGAGGGTCTCAAGGCGCTGGGGGTGGGCGGGTTACGAGGACAGATCTATATTTCTGCAAAGTTTATAGTACTCCGTAAAAGATCATAACACAGATGTGAGTGGCTGCTAATTATAGGTTATGCACCCGACACCGAGGAAGAAGTCCCCAACCCTTTCCACCGAAAGCCAATTAATATCTCTAAGATATAGGGGGACTCACATTCTGCAGGGGGTATCATCTTTTTGTGTTAAGCTACTGCCCTGACTAGAGGGCAATAGCGCTTTACTAGTAATTGAGTAGCCAAGTGCACATTCGGTGCGATCAGCTCAATTATGATTAATATTAAAATGTGTGTTCGTATGAATTAGTGCATAATATTTTTGTATGTCGTTGTGCATAAATAAATGGTACTTTAATAAGTGTTCCTACAGTAACATTGAATCGTACATTAATATAGCATTACTGTTAATATGCATTGCACATCTGTCATACATTAGTTTCATTCAGTCGTGTGTTAGTGTTGTATCCTTCATTCAGACGAACTTTGATCAGGGTTGCCTGCCCATTAATCTGTTGAGTCCTTAATGCGCTGTTGAATCATGAATTGGCAGTCGCGCGCCGACAGGGTGAACTGCGAGTGCTTCCCTGTCGCCCGGTGCGCGTGCCCCCTCCCCGCGCTCCCCAACACGCCTGGAATGGCAGCGCCTCGGGAGCGGCGTTTCTCTTGGCGGCGGATGAAAGGCTGGCGGCGCGCGGCTGGCTGCCGATGAAAGGCCAGGGTTGAGGGTCTGCCCGCGCCAGGCAGCCTTTCATCCAGAGCCGTGCTCAGCGATGCTGACAGCTGAGCACTTTTACTCCTTGTTCGTCGTCCTCTTGATATTCTAATGAGGGCCGGCGCACTGCAGGCTGTGGTTACCGGCCACGACCCCCCAACCCCCCTCCTCCGGATTCCCTCACGCCTTTGCCCACTACCCTCTACCCCCCGGAAATCAATCGCCCCATTCACTGAAAACTTCTGTTTGTTTTTCCTTGCAGTTTTTACCTTAAAGAGTCTAAGGGCAGTCGGCGCTGGCTGGTCTTCCTGGAAGGTGAGTGACTCCTCGTCCCCGCCCTCATCGCCACCTCTCCCCCAGATCTAACTGACAGTCAAGCCTCGCGCCCCTTAAGCCTTACACCCTCAGGCCGCGTGGTCCTCGGTTATAGCTCCTGGCGCTTCTTGTAGGGCGGCATGCTGTACGCTTTTGGAAGTAATGTCGCCTTGTTAGAATTGCCTTTCCTATTTCAATTAACGTGTGCCAAACTGTGGGGCGTAGTGACGTTTGCCGGTGAACTTGTTTTAATCGCGAAAAACTGGGTTAGCCTGAGGCAAAACCATTGCAAATGTATTTTTTGGGATTTTGGGGGGATTTTCCTGCTGCAAAAGTTCACCCCAAGACAGCAGTGGTAGAAGTTCAGAAACCCAATCCTTTCCACCGAAGTTCAGAAACTTTGTAACGTCACCTTTTATACACGTTATGTTCAACTCATGTTCATTCTACTCCTAGTTATGTTGGGTGTCATAACTTTGAATGAGGTACCCAATAGCACTGCAACACTTCACTTTCCAAACAAGGCGCTTAAAACCCAAACCCCTGTGGACACAATAGAGGCCCCCAAGTTCGTTCGTTTTTCTCCTCTTTCACTCTCTCTCAATTTCCCCCCCAAATTGCCCACTGAAAAATCACAAAGGTTAAAGTGGAGTTATATGCAAGTAAGGTAGGGACATTTTCTTACGTTAAAAAAATATATTTGAAATTCACTTGAAAAAAAACAAAGGTTAGTGGGGACCTATACGTAGTTCTGATCAAAAGAAAAAGTTTTAAAACAAAAAACACTGCAATTCACTGGTTATACATAAATGACCGAAGTATAACTAGCACCACTATGATTCATTGCTTATGACATCACATATGTCAATAATGACCTCTGAAATCTGTGGCGGTGCAAGTTCTACTTGGGCCATTTATGAATAACTAGTGAATTTCAGTGTAGTGGGTTGTTGTTTTTTTAACACTTTTTTAAAATTAGAAAACGTGCATAGAACTCCACATTAACCTTTGCTTTTCAATGAAATAAATATATATCTCAGTAGGGCTATCAAGAGGTTAATGTGACATGCCTGCTCCTGCAAAAAACTGCGGCACCTGGCTCCTTTGGCTTGCAGACTTCCTTAAATAAACTCGATATGTTTAAATCCACCTTCCTTCTCTACCTCAGTCATCCAAGTGGGCTGCCCTCAACCCATCTTGGGACTTGCCAGTTCTTTTTTGATGCTGATTATAAAAGCCTAACCTATCCGTACTTAAAACACCTTCACCCTTGAATTCAATACCCACTGATCATCCCCTTTCCTGTTCCTGGACTTTCCAGTCCAAGCTCATTTATTCATATTTGTTATAATGGCAACATGCCCTTCTGTCTCCTACTTGCTTGTTCAATAACACATCTTTTCAACTTCAAATCAGAAGTTATATACAATTTTATACACATTTTCACAAACCAGTAACACAATTACAGATTAACACAACAAGCTGCCCTTACAGATCCTCTAATGCAGGAGGTTGCCTGTAGAATACAAAGGTGCAAAAACAGGCAACCTCAGATAGTTGCCACAAAAACGTTCTTCCTCAAATCAGTCTGCATCCAGTCTCTACTTGGTGCTCCTCACACACAAGAAACACCCACCCACCCCAAAACCAGAGGACGAGGCATAGATGGCTTGCTTCCCATGGATCTCCATGGGGTTTAACCGCATAAGCCACAACAAATGCCTGATCGCATAGAAAAGTTTACTTTGAAGTGTGTGCTCTGTACTCCCAAAACTGCTGCTCATAGCTATTTTGCCTTGCAGACCATGTTAACCAAACTCATACATACATGCTCAAATGCTTCCTTTGCGTTAACTCAACCACCTACTTGGGAATACCTCCACCCCTATATGCTTACTATAAAAAAGCCTAAATTGGTAAAATCGAACTCTTTACTCCTTTCGCCCCTGTCCTGTATGGTCTCATAGATGCAATATCAATGTTTTTAATAATTTTTTTTTTACTACATTTAGGCCAGATGTACGACCCTTACAATTTGCGAGTCGCAAAATGTAATTTATAACGGTGTCTCAAACTGTTATGCAATTTGCGACCCCATTAGGAATCGCAATCTCATTAATATTCATGAGGCGGGTGCAATGTGCGACCCCATTGGGAATGGCTAACACTCCCAGGGTTGGTGGCCTGCTGGGGTCAGCACACCACCATGTCTGTGACTGCTTTTTAAATAAAGCAGTTTTTTTTATATGCAGCCTGTTTTCCTTAAAGGAAAATGGGATGCATTTTAAAAAGAAAAATGAAACGTTTCGGTTTCATTTTTTAAGAGTAGGCAGTGGTCCGTGGACCACTGCCTGCTCTTAAAAAATATTTTCTCATCCATTTACAAAGGGGAAGGGGTCCCCTGGGGACCCTTTCCCGTTTGCGAGTGGCTTACCACCTACTTGAAGTAAGTGGTAAACTGTCAGTGTTTTGCGACTGCAATTGTGGTTGCAAAACAATTGTACATTGAAGTGCGAGTCGCTATTCGGAAGGGACGCCCTTGACACGCCCCTTCCTTATAGCGAGGCGCAAACCCTGTTTTGCAAGTCGGTAATAGGTTACTGACTCGCAAAATAGGGTTTGTACATGGGGCAGACCAATTTTGCGGTCACAAACGGGCCGATTTCGGGTTTGCGACCGCAAAAAAAACGGTCGTACATCTGGACCCAAGCCTTTTAAATGTTTTAGTCCGGAATGCAAATACAACCCAGACAGTTTAGCTTTGCCAATGCTTGTTACTGCTAGTAGTTGCATGCTTTCATTTATGTACCTTGTCAATCACCGAGGGCCCTGTGCTCCGCTGTATGCACTTTCCTTTCTTAGGGTGCTGCCTTTTGCCAGGACTACTGGCCTACTGTTTTAGCAGCTTACTGCTCATTGGGGGCCTTTTTGTTGTAGCGTGGTCCATGGAGCATGGAATGTGTATATGAGAAGGATGTCCCTTAGTGTATGGGGGACTGGAATGTGTAGGTTTGAGTGTTGCAATGTTTAGTGAGGTCAGCTGGTGCTGACTTTTATCCTGGGTGCAGCTCTTCTCTTGCACTCCTTACAATACCTCTATTTTGAGGAGTAAATTGCCATAAAGTTCTCTCATTGTCCATGCGTCTTTTTTGCCACCCCTGCACTTATGCACCTCCACTTTAGTGCATTGTCATTCCTCAAGACCTACATGCTTTCTCTGTGTAGCAATAAGCGCCACATTTTTTTTTCTTTCTTCTTGTAGGGGGGTGGTACTGCATTAGCAGGGAGAACTGTGACACCCGGTACCGCACCATGAGAAGTTTCATGAGCTCCAGGGATTGGCCAAGATCAAAAACTGGTAAGCTGACTCCTTCCTGAGAAGGGATTTTGTATTCTGTAACTAAGAGCCATATTGTCTCCTATACGATAACAAAGACTCACACAAATCACAAGCACCTGCAGTGACACAACCCTATAATTAATCAGAAATACCGTTACCACGGCCTAACTCCTTGGATCACACATTTTACATGTACACTCCTAACCTTATTCTCCTCCCCTCAATTCCTGTAGATACCTCCAATATCCAAACAGACCTCTTCACTTCTCAAGTACTCACCCAGACAGTACTCTCGTAGATCTTTTCCTGACGCACCCAAAACTAACACAGACTGCATTTAGTCTCCACACACAACATGCATATATTGTATGGACCCTTATATCAAAACAGACATCGTATGATAGTAGGGTTGCCCTATAACCGCCCAGGCCCAATAATCACAGAGACCCTTTTAGTTAAATGCTGATCATGTTCTCCTCTTTGTCATTTTGCAGGCAGTGGCATCCTGTCCTCTCAGCCCGAAGAGAATCCTCATTGGTGGAATGCAAACATGGTGTAAGGAGCAAAATGGGCAAGGACTGGGGAAATGGCAATCTGTGAAGGGCGTAGCTCTGCTCTGTTATGGATCTGTTGCCTTCACTTTGTGGTGTATATTTCTATGGGTCCACAATCTTTTGTTGGCTGTTTATCTCATTAAGTAGATGATTTAGCCCTCTGTTGTACGTATGCACATTTTCATACTATACTGCATAGCAAGCATACAGTCAACAAGCTATAGAACAGGTAGCTCGTTACTGCATTGTGATGTAGTGTTCTTTAAAGAGGTGTGTCAATTCTTTCCTAAACTGGAACAGCATTGGGGCAGTTCGTATGGAAACGGGAATGTTCCAGATCTAGGTGCATAGATGGAAAAGGTCAAATGCCATGTTTTTCCCATTTTTACACTTCTTAGTCTTCCGTTTGATGGTGCCTGGCTGCAGGTGTGCCAAGAACCACCAGAGATGGTGGGCTTGTCCGCAAAATAAGCGGGGGTGCTGGTCATGATGGCTTAGTAAATAATGCAGCTTATTTTCAAGAGCTGCTTTAATACAACCTAATACAGGCATAACTCGCACACGAGGTGTATGCTTAGAGTCTGACACACAGCAAATGAATCTGTAATAGATGGTTACTGATCGAGGAAAAAGTTGCACACCTGTTAGATTTGACTGTTTATTTCTGTTAACAGTTTACACTAAACCCACCAGAGGTTCCTGTGGGATGGTAAATGGAGTGAATCTTGGACTCTCTCTCGCAGGGAAAAACAGACTAAATTAAAAATAGAAGGTACAGTTCAGGGACACTGTAAATTGTGTCGCACTCCTAGCACTGGCGTAACGAAAGTTGAGGGGGCCCCCCTGCAAGATACATGGAGGAGCCCCGCTACGGATTGAATCCGGAGCTCTCAGGCAAGATTACTGTGCTGAGGGGGCCCCCTGAAGCTCGGGGGGGCCCCCCCCCGCAGGGGATGCGGGGGCCTCTGTTACGCCACTGACTCCTAGTGAGTTAATCGAGACGCCTTTTGTCAATACCTTCATTTTACCGAAAATCAACATTCTAAGTCCAATCACTAAAGGGCAGTATTATGGGCATCATATACATTTTATAAGCAAGAAAGTGCAAAACTATTATTAAAGTGTTGGCTTTTACCAATACTGTTAGTCCTTTATTCTTCATTGTAGATTTAGCACTTTGTGATTTTTTTTTTTTCTGTTATTGGCTTATCTGTTCTCTCCATTGGTGGCTTGTATTTTCGCTGGTGGTTTTTATGCACTCTCATAGTAGTTTGTTCTGTGTTGGTGATTAATAGCTATGCTTCTTGTTAACTCTGTGGTGTAGCGTTCTCTCTGGTGGTGGTTATTTTTTTCTGCAGGCACTATATATTGTCTTTTAGTGTTTTCCTTTAGACTGTTGTTGGTTTTGTCCCCTCTATTGTTGATATAGCTTTCACTGTTGGTTGCATCTCTTTCTCTCTGGGAAATATCTCCAGCTTGGTTGTTTATCTCTTTTTGTGTGTTTATTTGCTTGCAGTGGTTATATAATCTCACTTTAGTGTCTTTTTTGCTCTGTTGGTGCTCCATGGGTTATCCTTTCTCGTGTGTGTGTGTGTGTCCCCTTCTCTTACGCCGTTGTTCTTTCTTGCTCAGTTGGCGATTTTCATTTCTATTGATAATTTATTTTCTATTTTGGTGACTTCAACTGTACCGCTTCTCCATTTGTAGTTCTTGAATATTCGTTGTTTCTCTGTTACTTTTATCGTGAATATTCGTTCTTGCTTATAGTTTGTGTTCCTCTGTAGAAGAATTATTTTTATCTGTGGTTTGTCACCATCTCTGTCGATTATTTTGTTCCCTTAAGGATTTGTTAGTAACATATCTCCCACCTTTACTTCACATCTTTCCTCTGTCTGAGAGTTAGCACGCTCTGTTTTTGATACTTCGTTAACCGCATCTTTCCTGCTCCAGGTTCATTCCGTACTGTTCCAGCGATGTGTGGAGTGGAGCTACACCTAAATCGGAGAAAGGTGAGTTTTACTGTACTGGTAGTGGTATACAGTGCCAAGCATAAACTGAACTCCAATGGGAATGAGATCATCTCCACTAACGTTAGATTCCCCTCCCCTAATACGCTATAGCTGGCTACCTGTCAACTTTTCCTTCGATAACAAGGGATGAGGAAAAGGTTGAATGGAGTAAATGGGAGAGGGGTATTATTTTTAGTTATTGCAGAGATGATTGTGGAAAACAATATGTTCGAGGCTTGTGAGCTGTAGATCACATGCTTTGCATACTCCTGCCATCTAGTGTTGGGTCCAGATGTTTGCACTTTGTTTTTCTTCGAAGAAGTCTTTCCAGTCACGAGGTAGGTGACTCCTCCTTTCGGTGATAGTGCGCATGGGCATCGACTCCATTATTAGATTGTTTTTTTCCGCCATGGGGTTCGGACGTGAATTGCTGCGCTCCGGTTCGACACCGTTTCTCGGGTTCCCCTCGGTGCGCAATCCACTTACCCTCGACGGTATTGTATTCGATCGCGTTTCCCATTCTCCGCGTATTGTATCGACTCAGACAATTTCTTTTGATCGGAAACTTCATAGAAGGCCGTTGGGCGTAGCCTCGTCGGGTCAGCTCGCAGTCGATGGAACGGACTCCATTTAAATTCTGTCCCGGGTGCCGAGCCAAGTACCCGCGCACCGACTCCCATGAAGTCTGCAACTTGTGTTTGTCTCTGGAACACAACGAACAAGACTACGACGCGTGCCGATCCTTCCGATCCAAGAAAATGCTCCGTGACCGTCTGGCTCAACGTCACGAAATGTATCAACAACATAGCGGCTCCGCTCCGGATCTCTTCGGAGAAGATTCCGACCACGATGTCTTTGACCTGCAAGGAGCCGAAGAAAAAGACAAACACATTTCCCTGTCAAAAGCCGACTCCGACATGGAAGAAGACATTCCGCAGGGTCAATGTACCGTGAGTACTGATGCTCCCCTGCCCCAAACGCTGCCCAAGAAAAAGGCTCCGGTCCCGCCTTTGCCTTCGGGCCAAGGTCGGCACCAAGAACAGGTTTCCAACGCCCCGCCTTCGGGCTCGGCACCAAAACAAATACCAAAGCCTTCCGGCTCGGGATTGAGTCGGCCCCATTCAGGCACCGAGCCACAACATTCGGCACCGAAACCGAAACACGTTCTTGTGACAATCCCTTCGATACCGAAAACATCTTTGGATCCGAAAACTTCGGCACCGAAAACACCGGCTCCAAAAATGTTGACATCAAAAAAGAAAACGGCTCCCACTCCATCCAAGGAGCATTGTTTAGACGTCCCACCTTCCAACCCGGACCCAAAAAAAAACAATTGGTCATTTAATCCTAAAACTGGACATATTCATGCAAAATTGCCAGTTAAAGGCAAGCCATGGCCCGAGAACACTTGCCACATTCCTCTTAAAAGGAAAAGTGTTGGTACTAACCCTTCTCCTCCTCCTCTATCACCTTCCTCCCCACCTAACCCAAATTTGCTTATAACACCCACAAATTCACCACAACCACAATCACCTGACAACCAGGATGATGGGGATGGAGCAGATGACAATAGTCCTGATCCTTGGAATGATAACAATACGGATCCAAACACGGACAATGACCCAGACTTATACCCTTCAAAACTCTCTCCACCAGATGATAATGTAGGGTACATAGAATTATTAAAAAGAGCTGCTCAATATCATGGAGTTCAGCTTCACAAAGAGTCTCTTGAGGAAGATTTTCTGTTTGAAACTTTAAGCTCGTCACAAAAATCCACTCATACACTTCCCATGCTTAAGGGTATGCTTTAACATGTAGACAACATTTTTAAAGATCCTGTGCGTGCAAGAATCCTTACACCAAGTTTAAGCAAGAAATATAAACCGGCACCTACAGATCCAGTTAAATCAAGGGTCAATTACCACTAGACTCCCTAGTAGTTTCTAACGCCCATAAACGGGCAAACTCACAGACGTCAGGAGATGCTCCTCCTCCAGACAAGGAATCTAAATTGATAGATGCCTCTGGGAAAAGAGTAGCTGCGCAAGCAGCCAATCACTGGCGTGTTGCCAACACTCAGGCTCTTTTAGCCAGATACGATAGAGCGCATTATGACGAATTGGAGCAATTGCTCCAATTTTTACCAGACGAACATAAGGCCAAGGCACACGACCTAGTTCAGGAAGGGAAACTGATTTCTAACACCTCCATTAGATGCGCTTTAGATGCAGCTGACACTGCAGCTCGCGCAGTTAACACCAGTGTCTTGCTAAGGAGACATGCCTGGCTCAGAATTTCAGGGTTTAAACCCGAAGTCCAGGCTTCTATTTTAAATCTACCCTTTGACAAAGAGCATCTATTTGGTCATGTGGTAGACACTTCCTTAGAGAAGATGAAACAGGACACAGATGTCAGTAAATCCATGGGAGCTCTGCAGTCCCCATCCAATTCGGGCTCTTTTCGTCGCTCCTTCTACAGGGGGGGCTCTAAAAACACATCCACAGAAAACACCTCAACATCATACAGAGGTAACAGTCAGTCACCCTCTTCAAGAGGTTACTTTCGAGGTGAGTTTCGAGGCAATAATGGCAAGGGGAGAGGTAGAGGTTCCACATACCGCACTTCCCCCGCAACAAACAAACAGTCACTTGCCTCCTCTTCCCCCCCGATCATTCCACACCTGTTGGGGGACGTCTCTCTCAATTCCTCCCCGTCTGGCATACAATAACTTCAGACAGATGGGTCGTAGGAATTATCCAATCTGGTTATTGCCTGGAGCTTACCAACAATCCCCCAAACATTCCTCCACGTTCACACAAAATGTCACCAGAGCATCTACACCTCCTCAGACAGGAGGTTCACTCTCTTCAGCAAAAAGGAGCTATAGAGCCCGTACCATTACAATATCAAGGGTCTGGCGTGTACTCCCTATATTTCTCCTACCCAAAAAGGACGGCTCTCTCAGGCCTATACTGGATCTCAGAGAGCTAAATCAATATATTCATTCAGATCACTTTCACATGGTGACACTTCAACAAGTGCTCCCACTCCTACAGCAAGGCGACTTTGTCTATTCTAGACCTTATAGGACGCATACTTCCATATTCCGATACATCATGCTCATCGCAAATATATCGGGTTTGTGGTAGAGGGACAACACTACCAGTTCAAAGTGCTTCCATTCGGAGTCACCACTGCTCCCAGAGTATTCACCAAATGCCTGGCAGTAGTCGCTGCTCACCTATAAAGACAACATATTCATGACTTCCCATACTTGGACGATTGGCTCATCAAAGTCAGTTCTCACCTAAAGTGTCTCCGGCACACTCAAATAACAGTACAATTACTGCACGATCTGGGGTTCATGATAAACATGTTGAAGTCCCATTTCCAACACGCAAACATACTTGGGAGCCACTCTCAATACTCTAAAAGTTCTAGCCTGTCCCAATGCAGCCAGGATCCACAATATTCAGTCTCTAGTTTCACAGTTTCAGCCCAATCGGTCATTACCAGCTCGGGTGTTTATGCAACTACTGGGAATGATGGCGTCTTGCATCATGATAGTTCCTCATGCAGGACTTCAAATGCGTCCCCTTCAGGAATGTTTAGCACATCAGTGGAATCAGTCTCCGGGTCAATTGTTAGATCTAGTGTTGGTGGACGGCCGCACCCATCGCTCTCTGCAGTGGTGGAATCCACAAAACCTACCCAAAGGGCGGCCCTTCATCGACCCAGTTCCACAGACAGCACTAACAGACGCATCGCTATCTGGTTGGGGAGCTCATCTCCAAACTCACACAATTCAAGGTTTGTGGAGTCTAAAGCAAAAGCAACTTCACATAAATCATCTAGAGCTGCTAGCAGTATTTCTAGCGCTCAAAGCCTTTCAGACTCACCTAGTAGGCAAAATTGTCCTGATATGTACAGACAACATGACAGCCATGTATTACATACAGAAACAGGGAGGGACACACTCTCTCCAGCTGTCAACACTTGCACAAGCCATCTGGAGGTGGGCCATACATCACAAAATCTATCTCCTGGCAGAACACCTCCCAAGAGTAAACAATCAGATCGCAGATCTTCTCAGCAGGCAGAGACAACCAATTCATGAGTGGGAACTTCACCCTCAAGCTCTCCTCCCATTCTTTCAAATGTGGGGTTTCCAGATAGATCTGTTCGCAACACATCAAAACGCAAAATGCCCAAACTTCACCTCCAGGTATCCACACCCATTGTCCAAGGGCAATGCACTATGGATGAACTGGTCAGGGATATTTGCCAACGCTTTTCCGCCTCTCCCACTCATTCCACTAGTGGTTCGGAAGCTCAGACAAACATCCCTCACACTGATCCTAGTAGCTCCCACACGGGCCCGTCAACCTTGGTTCACTACCCTCTTAGAACTATCAGTAGTTCCTCATCAAAAACGACATCAATCAATCAATCAATCATGTCACTTATAAAGCGCACTACATACCCGCAAGGGTCTCAAGGCGCTGGGGGAAGAGGGGGGTGGCGCTGCTACTGATCGAAGAGCCAGGTCTTGAGGAGTCTTCTGAAGGCCAGTAGGTCTTGGGTCTGTCGGAGGTTGGTGGGGAGGGTGTTCCAGGTCTTGGCGGCGAGGTGGGAGAAGGATCTACCGCCGGCGGTCGTTTTCCGGATGCGGGGGACTGTGGCGAGGGCGAGGCTGGTCGAGCGGAGCTGGCGGGTGGGGGTGTAGAAGCTGAGTCGTCTGTTGAGGTAGGCTGGTCCGGAGTTGTGGAGTGATTTGTGTGCGTGGGTGAGGAGCTTGAAGGTTATCCTCTTGTTGACAGGGAGCCAGTGCAGGTCTCTCAGGTGGGGTGTGATGTGGCTGCGTCGGGGGATGTCGAGGATAAGACGTGCAGAGGCGTTCTGGATGCGTTGCAGCCGTCTCAGGAGCTTAGCCGTCGTTCCTGCGTAGAGGGCGTTTCCGTAGTCCAGCCTGCTGGGTGACGAGGGCCTGGGTGACTGTTTTTCTTGTTTCGGTGGGGATCCACTTGAAGATCCTGCGGAGCATTCGGAGGATGTTGAAGCAGGATGAGGAAACGGCGTTGACCTGCTTAGTCATGGAGAGGGTGGGGTCGAGGATGATCCCTAGGTTGCGTACGTGGTCGGTGGGTGGCGGGGCTGTTCCCAGTGATGTTGGCCACCAGGGAGTCGTCCCAGGCTGAAGGGTTGGAACCAAGGATGAGGACCTCCGTCTTGTCCGAGTTCTGCTTCAGGCGGCTGGTCCTCATCCATTCGGCGACGGCCTTCATTCCTTCGTGGAGGTGGGCTTTGGCGGTGTGAGGGTCTTTGGTGAGGGAGAGGATCAGCTGGGTGTCGTCGGCGTAGGAGATGATGTTGAGGTTGTGCTGTCGGGCGACGTGGGCGAGGGTGCCATGTAGATGTTGAACAGCGTTGGGCTGAGGGAGGAGCCTTGGGGTACGCCGCAGATGATCTTGGTGGCCTTGGATCGGAAGGGGGCGAGGTGGACGCTTTGTGTTCTGCCGGAAAGGAAGGATGTGGTCCAGTCCAGGGCCTTCTCTTGGATCCCGGCGTCGTGAAGGCGTGTTCGTAGTGTGTGGTGGCAGACCGTGTCGAAGGCGGCTGATAGGTCCAGGAGGATGAGGGCTGCTGTTTCTCCGTTGTCTAGCAGGGTCCTGATGTCATCGGTGGCGGCGATGAGGGCGGTTTCGGTGCTGTGGTTGCTGCGGAAGCCGGACTGGGAAGGGTCCAGGATGTTGTTCTCCTCGAGGTAGCGGGTCAGTTGTTTGTTGACGATTTTCTCGGTGACCTTCGCGGGGAACGGGAGCAGAGAGATGGGTCGGAAGTTCTTGAGGTCCTTGGGGTCTGCCTTGGGTTTCTTGAGTAAGGCGGTGATCTCGGCGTGCTTCCAGCTTTCCGGGAAGGTTGCTGTCTCGAAGGAGATGTTGATTATTTTCCGGAGATGGGGCGCGATGGCTGTACTGGCTTTGTTGAAGATGTGGTGAGGGCACGGGTCTAGCGGTGAACCGGAGTGGATGGTGTTCATGATCTCGCTGGTGTCCTCGTCGTTGATGTTGGTCCAGGAGAGCAGGCGGTTGGTCGTTGTGGGGGCAGCGGTCTCGGTGGTTGCCGGGGCGGTCGTGGTGTTGAAGCTGTCGTGGATGTCGACGATTTTGCGGTGGAAGAAGGTGGCCAGTAAGTCGCACAGGTCTCGCGACGGCTGGATGTCGTTGGTGTTGGAGCTGGGGTTGGAGAGTTCCTTCACGATGTTGAAGAGCTCTTTGCTGTTGTGTGCGTTGTTGTCTAGGCGGTCTTTGAGTGAGGCCCTTTTGGCGGATCTGATGAGGTGATGGTGACTGCGGGTGGCGCTCTTGTGGGCGGCGTAGCTGTCCGCTGTCCGTTCGTGGAGCCAGATCTTCTCCAGTTTTCGGCATGTTCGTTTGGAGGCCTGGAGGTCTTCGGTGAACCAGGTGGCTTTCTTGCTGGTGTGGCTGTTGGGCGGATTCTTGAGCGGGGCGAGGGTGTTGGCGCAGTCGTCGATCCACTGTCTGAGGTTGCGGGCGGCGGTGTCGGGGTCGGAGGGTTCGGCGGGTGGGCTCAGGGCGAGGTTGTGGTTAGCTGGTCTTCCGTGACTCTGCTCCAGCAGCGGCGAGGCATTTGTTCGGTGCGGTGGTGCGTGGTGGGCTTCCTGTAGGTGAAGTGGATGCAGTGGTGGTCAGTCCAGTGGGGTTCGGAGGTGTGGTTGAAGGAGACGTGTGGGCTTGCGTGGAAAAGATGGAGTCTAGCGTGTGGCCGGCGGCGTGGGTGGGTGTAGTCACGAGCTGTCTGAGTCCGAGGGTGGCGAGGTTGTCGATCAGGGTGGTGGAGTTGGTGTCCTTGTTGTTCTCGAGGTGGAAGTTCAGGTCCCCGAGGAGGATGTAGTCCGTGGAGGCGATGGCGTGTGTGCTGACGAAGTCAGCGATGGAATCGCTGAACTGTGGTCGGGGTCCGGGGGTCTGTAGATGAGGGTTCCTCTGAGGGTGGTGTTGGGATCGGTGTGGATCTGGAAGTGCATGTGTTCGGCGGTGCTGAGGGTGTCGTCGGTGTTGGTTGAGACTCTGAGGGTGTTCCTGTGGACGATGGCGATGCCTCCTCCGACTCCGTTGGTGCGGTCCCTGCGGGTGATCTTGTATCCGTCCGGGATGGCAATGGCGATGTCGGGGGCTAAAGCGGGATTCAGCCAGGTCTCCGTCAGAATGCGACGTCTGGGGAGGTTGAGTCGAGAAGGTCCCAGAGTTCGATGGCGTGTTTGCGGGCGGAGCGGGTGTTGAGGAGGATGCATCTGAGGTAGTTGGGTTCTTTCCTGGGCGGTGGTTTGGCGGGGCGGGTGCTGGCGAAGCTGCAGTTCCGGCAGGTGAAGTGCCCTTGGGTGCGCTTCGGGGTGGCCTGGTAGCAGGCGTGATCTTTTCCGGGGTTGAGTGCGTGGAGGGTGCTGGCGTCGTATCGGCGTCTGTTGATGTGGCGGGGGATGCCCGGACCAGGGGTCTGGCGCTGGGCGCGGTCACGGCGCGGACGGGCGCAGACGGGCTTGCCTTAGGCGCCGCAGCGGCCGCCATAAATGGGGAGGTGGGAGGGAGGAGCAGGGAATGGGGCAGCGAATGGGCAGTGAGGGGGCGGGGCCGCAGGCGCAGCGGCGGGAAATAGGCACAGAAGGGAAAACGAGCACAATCAGGGCATCAAGGGGGCACAGAAAGGAAAAACAAAGCACAATCAGGGGCAGCAAGGGGGCACAGAAAGGAAAAACGAGCACAATCAGGGGCAGCAAGGGGGCACAGAAAGGAAAAAAAACGAGCACAGTCAGGGGCAGCAAGGGGGTACAGAAAGGAAAAACTAGCACAATCGGGGGCAGCAAGGGGGTACAGAAAGGAAAAACAGAGCACAATCAGGGGCAGCAAGGGGGCACAGAAAGGAAAAAAACGAGCACAATCAGGGGCAGCAAGGGGGTACAGAAAGGAAAAACGAGCACAATCAGGGGCAGCAAGGGGGCACAGAAAGGAAAGAAACGAGCACAATCAGGGGCAGCAAGGGGGCACAGAAAGGAAAAACGAGCACAATCAGGGGCAGCAAGGGGGCACAGAAAGGAAAAACGAGCACAATCAGGGCCAGCAAGGGGGCACAGAAAGGAAAAAAACGAGCACAATCAGGGGCAGCAGCAGGGCACACAGACGGAGCTGTGTGGTGGGGAGCGACCTACCAGTCAAGGTCAGGGGTCGCTCTCTTCACCACTGCAGCGGCTGCCATAAATGGGGAGGTGGGAGGGAGGAGCAGGGAATGGGGCAGCGAATGGGCAGTGAGGGGGCGGGGCCGCAGGCGCAGCGGCGGGAAACAGGCACAGAAGGGAAAACGAGCACAATCAGGGCATCAAGGGGGCACAGAAAGGAAAAAAATGAGCACAATCAGGGGCAGCAAGGGGGCACAGAAAGGAAAAACGAGCACAATCAGGGGCAGCAAGGGGGCACAGAAAGGAAAACGAGCACAATCAGGGGCAGCAAGGGGGCACAGAAAGGAAAAAAAACGAGCACAATCAGGGGCAGCAAGGGGGTACAGAAAGGAAAAACTAGCACAATCAGGGGCAGCAAGGGGGTACAGAAAGGAAAAACGAGCACAATCAGGGGCAGCAAGGGGGCACAGAAAGGAAAAAAAACGAGCACAATCAGGGGCAGCAAGGGGGTACAGAAAGGAAAAACGAGCACAATCAGGGGCAGCAAGGGGGCACAGAAAGGAAAAACGAGCACAATCAGGGCCAGCAAGGGGGCACAGAAAGGAAAAAAACGAGCACAATCAGGGGCAGCAGCAGGGCACACAGACGGAGCTGTGTGGTGGGGGAGCGACCTACCAGTCAAGGTCAGGGGTCTGGATCTCACATCCAGTCTCCTCACACAGAGCCATGGAGAGATAAAACATCCAGATCTCAAAGAACTCAACCTAGCGATCTGGCACCTGAAATCATAGAGTTTGGCTATCTCAACCTTCCACCAGACTGTATGAATATCATTAGAGAGGCCAGAAGGCCTACTGCAAGAGCTTGCGACGCAGCTAAATGGAAGCGGTTTGTTATATATTGTAATAACAACCATATCAACCCGCTAGATGCTTCCATTCAAAATATCATTTGTTACTTACTACACTTACAGCAGTCAGTATTAGCTTACACATCCATACGCTTACATCTTACTGCAATAGCTGCATACCTTCAAAACAGACGGCATCTGTCCTTTTTCAGTACCCGTTATCAAGGCTTTTATGGAAGGACTCAAGAAGAGTTATTCCACCAAGACTTCCACCTGCTCCAGTGTGGAATCTTAACATTGTCCTTACCAGACTTATGGGTCCACCCTTCGAGCCATTGCACAAATGTGAACTGCAATTTCTCACTTGGAAAGATACTTTCCTCATTGCAATTACATCACTGAGGAGAGTGGGTGAGCTTCAGGCATTAACCATAGAGGAACCATTTTGTCAAAACAAAGTGGTCCTTCGCACTAACCCCAAATTCCTACCCAAAGTGGTATCTGCCTTTCACATCAACCAATCTGCTGAGTTGCCTGTGTTCTTTCCTCAACCAGATTCAGTGGCAGAACGAGCTCTAAACACGTTAGATGTTAAACGAGCATTATTGTATTACAAAGAAAGAACAAAACCATTTCGTAAAACTAAACCACTTTTTGTGGCTTTTGCTCCACCACACAAAGGCAATCCTATTTCTAAATCCGGTATTGCTCGGTGGATAGTTAAATGTATTCAAACATGCTATGCAAAAGCAAAAAGGACTTTACCAATACCCCCTAGAGCGCATTCCACCCGCAAAATAGGGGCTACTATGGCTTTCTTAGGAAACATCCCCATAGCTGACATCTGTAAAGCTGCAACATGGTCTACACCGCACACATTCACCAAGCACTATTGCGTAGATGTGTTAGCGAGACAACAGGCTAATGTAGGCCAGGCAGTACTTAAGACGCTCTTTCAGACAACTGCAACAGCTACAGGTTAGCCACCGCTTTGGGAGAATACTGCTATATAGTCTATGCAAAGCATGCGATCTACAGCTCGCATGCCTTGAACGGAAAATGCTACTTACCCAGTAAGCCTCTGTTTTTGGCATGTAGAGCTGTAGATTCACATGCGCCCACCCGCCTCCCGGGGTACCTATACCTGTTGCAGTTCTCTCTTACTTTATATACATGCGCATGGACATCTCTATTCTACTCTTACCAACTCCATTCTCACCCTCTGCGGTAAAACAATCTAACAATGGAGTCGATGCCCATGCGCACTATCACCGAAAGGAGGAGTCCCCTATCTCGTGACTGGGAAGACTTCTTCGAAGAAAAACAAAGTGCAAACATCCGGACCCAACACTAGATGGCAGGAGTATGCAAAGTATGTGAATCTACAGCTCTACATGCCAAGACTGTGCTCTTTGGCTCTACCCTGGATGCTCCTCGCTGGCCCTGTCTTTTCAGATGCCTCTAAATAATACTCTACTATAAAATGAACCATGCCTTGCTTTGCTGCTTACCCCTGGCCTGTTGTGCCTTGCAAGCCTCTTTGGTCTCTTACTCTGATTCTGCTGCTCCTACCCTATCTTTTCCTCTTCCCTCCCACACTGATCTGATGTCCAGCGGTATCCATATGTATACACGGGTACCTTATTAGGATTGAAGGAGTGGAAGGCCGTTGACAACTGGAATAATGTAAAGATTTGTTTCCAGGTGGATTCGCCTTTATGGGTGCGTTGATCATCCAGGAAGTGGTAAAGGAGCTTCTTCGAAAGGGCCTGGAGAATGCCAAGGTGCTGCTGTTGGCTGGAAGCAGGTTAGTGCCTATAAGGTTTCAGCACTGAAGAGAAGATGCACTAAGGGCAAGGAGGGTGAAAGTGTTCCCTGATGAAGAAACACACTTAAATTAAAGTCTCACATAAATTGGAACGCTAGAGGGTCGGGCATATGTTCACAAGATTTTGGGAGCCAGTTTTGAGGTAAAACGAGCACCTGCATCTGTTTATGTATGTGAGACAGGAAGAGAGATGGACGCCTCCACTTGATCAAACCGTTTTTCTAGCAAGGAGGGTTTCTGGGCTTGTTTTAAGGTGTGTGGTAGCAATCTTTAAAATAGGGCAACTCTCCATATTTAGAGGTGTTTTAGAGTAATCTGGAAGGAGATGAGGGCATCTGCATATTTTCCTATGTATTTGGGAGTCATCTATATGATCAGTTCCCTTAGCCTTTTTTTTTTTTTTTTTAAAGGTGTGCAGGAGCCAGCTATGAGATCAGGAATTTAAACATCTGTAAAGATGAGTGCAAGCTAGCAATGTGGAGATCGGGAATCCTGCACATTTTGTTTAGTTTTTTTTGGAAGCTAGCTTACAAATCAGGGCAACTGTGCATGTTTAGATGTATACCAGTGCTAGCTATGGGATCAGAGCATATGTCTGACGGTGAACGGGAACTTGCGCGAAGTTCTGGGGACTTGCTTTGAGCGATCGGAGTTTTAAGTAGGAAGAGAATCTGAACCCTTCGGTGCCAAATCAGCAGTCCCTCTACAGGAAATTGTAAGATGAGTTTACAGCTGTGGTCTGTGACCTGCAGTCCCTGACAATCTTTTGGAGACTCGCAATGTCAAAGCATGATTACATTTGTAGAGAGATCTAAGTGTTCCTGCAGTTTCAGTCTTTCAAGTGCTGTAGGGAATGATGCAGGCATGTTGGCTACGGGAAGCCCCAAGGATAGAGTACTGAATTAGAATTCAAGTAAACTAGAGGCTGAAACTAAAGTTGAGCTATTCATCGTCAAATGTGTCGGTGAACTGATTTAACGTTTTTTTCTGTCAGATACATCAATTAGGGGACAGACTATAGAGCTGTACTGCGTTGTGAAAAGGCCTTTTCTTGGAATGCAGGGGCAATCGGAGCTGGTGTAGGTACTATTTACTACAGGTGTCCAAGGGTCCCTATTGCTGTCACATGTCAGTAGGCTAAGCAAGGTACTTCTGTTGGGCCTTTGACTCTCTAAGGGGAGTAGAATTGAGCAGTCAATGTGTACCCTTGGCGAGAGTAGGCTTTAGAAACTCCCAGCATGACCCAGTAAATAACATCAAATCAACTCCTTGTTAAATGGGTGCCAGGTTTTTTTATTTACTGGTAAGTAAGCATAATGGTTAAAAATGTAGTTTTGCAGCGTGAATCTTTCTGGATTCACTATGCTGTGCATTATTCCGCGGTCTAGTGGTTTGGTCCGGAATCGTAGTCTTTTTTTGTTTTTGTGTAGCCCAGGTGGGCGTCGACGCCCCACCATTTGGTGTCCTTCCGTGACGTCGGCGCGCTTCCTCCGGAAGCTCCCACCCTTGGGCACCATCTTCAGATTCTTTTTTCCGCCGTTGGGTCTGGATCGTCGTGAAGAGCTCCAGAGTTGGAAAAGGAGAGAAGAAGTAAGAGAAAAGCAGAAAGAACCGAGAAAAATTGGAGATCTTCATCAAAAGACAAAGAACATACTACCGGGACGACGAAGCTGGTGAGAGGTAGAAGAAACTTCGACGTCCAACGGAGAATGCGCACACAGGGGCTCCCTGAGCGCGGGAATGGACAAGACACCATTCAAGTTCTGTCGTAACTGCCACCACAAGTTCGCACAGAAAGACCAACATCCAGTCTGCAACCTCTGCCTACCGATCGACCATCGAAGCGACGACTGCAACGCCTGCGCAGCATTCGCCGCCAAGACCCTCAGGGTGAGGGACAGACAGAGGACAGCAAACTACAGCATGCAGGGCCAAGGGCCACCTCCGTCGCTGCGGGACCTGGGCCTCTCCAGTGGGGAAGAGGACAACATCGCCGAGGGACCAGAGGACTGCACGGTCGTAGAGACCGATAACACTTCCAGGAAGGAGGTAAGAGACACGCCGACCCAAAGAACCCCGACAGACTCTCGAAAATCCGAGCCAAAGTCCTCGAAAGGAGCACCGGCGTCGAAGCACTCGGACGACCGAAGCTGCATCCAGGGACAAACAGCCCAGCGGATCCTTCCGAAAAGGACTCCCGGTCGGCGAAAGCTCTTGGACACACCCAGGTCGTCGAAGCACGGTTCCGAGAAACCGCACTCGACGCCGAAGGGGAAAGAGCAGAAGGCACCTCCGACGTCAACTACGAGCTCGAAGAGAACTGCCGAAACTCTCGACGCCCGATCAAGCGGCGGAGATGGAGAGGAAGAAGAAAAGGCTCGAGGCCGAAATGGCCAGTATCATCCAAAAGAAGAAGGACTTCGACGACCGGATGAGTAGATACACCATCCCTTCGAAGCCCTCGACGGTCGTAGAAGCAGAAACGCAAGAGGAGTTCGACAGCACCGAACCGCCGAAAACTCCCGAACCGTCGGAACAGGACGAAGAGGTCCTGTACGATTATACGGAGGGTGATAACGACCAGCAGACGCACTACGGCTCGACACCCTCGGAGGCTCAAGACCTGGAATGGGAGGATCTCGACGCCGAAGACCCAGAGGAGGCCGTGGAGACATATCCGTCGAGGCCTTCGCCGCCGGACGACATAGGAGTGTACAACATGGTCGTCAGGAACGCGGCAGCCACCTATAGAGTGGAAATGGAGGAGGAAAAGCCAAAAGCCTGTTTTCTCCTGGAAACACTGCTACCAACACAAACTAGGAGCCAATTCCTTCCTATGCTCCCTAGTGTGCTAGACCAAGGCAGGGAAGCTTTCAAGGAGCCATCTACCTGCAGATCGGTCACACCCAGAACTGAGAAAAATATAAACACTCTTCAAAGGATCCACCATATATCCAGGGATCTGTGCCAGCTGATTCAATAATAACAGCAACAGCCAGGAAGAGGGCCAACGTTCCCACAAACTCCGGTCCGCCCCCAGACAAGGAGAGCAAGAGGATAGACCTCACAGGGAGGGAAATTGAAAGGAATGCGGCAATACATTGGCGCATTGCCAACTCCAACGCCCTTATAAATAGGCACGCCTACCAGCACTGGGAAGAAGTTGGGCAGTTGCTCAAACTGCTCCCCACAGAAAACCAGCAGAGAGCGGCACACCTGGTGGAGAGGGGAAGAACATGGCCAACACCTGCCTAAAGTCGGCCCTAGACGCAGCTGATACATCAAGCAGGCTGATGATGATCGGGGTGACAGAGAGGAGACATGCCTGGCTCAGGATCTCCGGGTTCAAGCCGGAGGTACAAAACAACATCCTGAAGTTGCCCTTCAACGGGGAAAAACTGTTCGGCACGCCCGTGGACGAGACGCTGACGCAGCTCAAAAAAGGACAACGAAACGGCAAGGTCCATGGGAGCACTACAGTTTTTTTTTTTTATAACACTTTATTTTCCATTTTTCAAAATACGAAGATATTATACATATGAAGTCGTTCACCAACATTTCAGAATACATTGTCAACCACATTTCTGTCAATGAGTATCCTAATTGGCAATCCGTGAGATAATTACCAGGCAATATTAAACCACAACATTTACAGTTTGACATGCAAAGAGAAAGAGAACAATAGTTGGATCCCAATGGAAAAACCCACTCCCAATCCGGAACAGCCGTACTCGTGGTCTGCACCTGCTAGACATCTGTACATAGTAATGACACACAGCAGCAATAAGGCCTTGTAACAGAGCCAGTTGCGGAACATCTCATCCCACTCCTTCTGGGACAAAGCCTTTCTCCACTTGTGAATTCGCGTCTTGGCGCTGTTTCTCAATGTAGAATCGATACGGGCCCCATATCTTTGGGGCGGGAAGTGCTGGGCATAATACTTATGTATACTTCACTATTGACGTTACAGTACGCCAGACTGTGTAGCCAGTTCTGGACAGTTGGAGCTGACTTGCGCCCCAATGGATGGCCACTTCTGCTTTGCCAACAGAAGGCACAGTGATGCAAATCGCCGAATCTTTTAGGGAAGTTTACTGTATAACCCAGCAAGGCTACTTCGGGGGTAGGGATCAGAGAAAGATCAGTCATTTCCCCTAGCATGTGGTGTATGCCTTCCCAATATTGTTGCAGTTTCGGACACGTCCAAGTGAGATGTGCAAAATCGGCATGGGGGCCGAGCATTTGCGACAGTTGTGTGATTTGGAGGGGTCTATCCTATGTGCCAATGTCGGGGTGAAATACGTACGGCGTAAGAATTTAAAGTGTATGAGTTTGTGTCTGCTATTGAGTGAGATGTCACGTGTAACCGAACAACAGTCGGCCCATTGCTCATCTGTTATTGTCGTGCCCAGATCCATTTCCCATGCCTTACGGATCTTGCTATCATCAACCGGCCTCAGTGTTGCACATGCTTTGTATAGTTTGGAAGTGAGATGTATGCTGTCTGCGTTTTCTATCACCATAGTAAGGGGGTGAAAGGAGGTGGGCTCAATTGGAAAAGTGGAGAAGGTAGAGCGTAGGGCGGAGCGGATGCGGCCCATGATGAACCTATCCATTATGGTGCTTGTGTGGAACCGTGCGTCTTCCATTAAGGAAAATATGTGGCCATCTGGGTAGAGGTCCCCTATCCGTGAAATTTCAAATTTGGCAAGTGTGCGCTGGACCAATTGTTCCTCTGTGATTGGAATCAAGCGAGGGTTCACGATGGGCAGGGCCGACGAATAAGTGGGAGCACTACAGTTCAGGGGTATGAGAAGGGGCACCCCCTCACGAAGACCAAACGGCAGAGGTGGAAACCAGCCGGGAACATCGCACCAGGCCTTCCAGCAAACATTTCAGGGAAGCAGCCAGGCACAACAGGGTCAGCAGCAACAAGGCTGGCAGAACCAACAGAGGGGCCAGTCCTTTTGTAGCCGACCAAACGGACGAGGCAATACAAGAAGAGGCGGCCAGCAGCCCGCCCCCAAGTGACTCCACACTACAACACGTGCCCGCACCCCCAACATCGCTAGTGCTGTGGCACAACAAAAGACACAGACAAAAATTACAAATTTACCATCATACAACACCCGTAGGAGGAAGACTAAAACACTTCTCCCAGGAGTGGGAGAAGATAACAACCGACAAGTGGATACTCAACATCATACAGTTCGGCTACTGCATAGAACTCGTAAAAAGGCCAACAAACAAAAAACATTCAACAAAAGAGCTGTCACTATTGTGGCAGGAAGCACAAGAACTCCTCCACAAACAGGCTATAGAAAAGGTGCCGTACAGAGAAAAGGGCACAGGAGTGTACTCCAACTACTTCCTCGTACCAAAAGTAGACGAAACGTTAAGGCCCATACTGGACCTACGGTTCCTAAACAAATACATCAAAACTCAAAAGTTCAAGATGACGTCCTTACAAGAGGTCATACCTCAAATAAGGCACGGGGATTTTATGTCCACAATAGACCTCAAGGATGCCTACCTACACATCCCCATAAACCAAGGACACAAGCGTCTGCTCAGATTCACCATCAGCATGACGCACTACCAGTTCACGGCCCTAGCCTTCGGCCTCAAATCAGCGCCAAGAGTATTCACCAAATGCCTAGCTGCCGTAGCAGCACATCTGCGAAGACAGGGGATACACGTATACCCCTACCTAGACGACTGGTTGGTAAAAGCGAACTCCTACAACCAATGCAAACTACATACTCAGCAAGTCACACAAACGCTGACAAAACTAGGCTTCTCCATACACAAGGAGAAGTCATCGCTGGAACCAGAACAAGTGAAGATCTTCCTGGGTGCGAAGATCGACACCATTCAGGGAAGAGTGTTCCCCAGCGAGAAAGGATCCTCGCAATACTGAAGGAGACTCGCCGCTACCTGAAGGGGCAACGTCTGACAGTGAGGACAGTGAGCAAGCTCATGGGCATGATGGCATCCTGCATACATTTAGTCCCCAATATTCGGCTGCACATGAGACCATTCCAGGAATGGCTGCAACAGCAATGGTCACAGTCAACAGGGAGTTGGGAAGATCTAGTGGTTGTAACGCACGCAGTGCAGGAAGAGATAGCATGGTGGAACAGGGGCAACATAACAAGGGGAAACCCATTCACACCACCAACTCCAACAGTGACCATCACAACAGACGCATCCCAGATGGGGTGGGGAGCGCACATGAAACTGCTCAAGGTAAGGGGTTATGGACACAAACAGATGCCGTCAAACACATCAACTACCTAGAACTCAAGACCGTGTTCCTTGCCCTAAAAGCGTTCCAGAAACAGCTGTACGGCCAAAGGGTGTTAGTACAAACAGACAACACCACAACAATGTTCTACATCAACAAGCAGGGAGGAACACACTCAGTGGCGCTCTCCGATCTAGCGCAACAGATATGGAAATGGGCAATTCCATTACAATAGACCTCCTGGCAATACATCTGCCAGGGAAGGACAATGTGGAAGCAGACAGACTGAGCAGACAGACGTCAATCTCACACGAGTGGGAGCTCAACGCGCAGGAGACGCAAAAACTATTCAAAAGTGGGGACCCCACAACTAGACCTGTTTGCAACACACCAGAATGCAAAATGCCAATACTTCGCATCCAGGCAGCCAGGCCATCAATCCCAAGGAAATGCCCTATGGATGAGCTGGTCAAAGACATTTGCCTACGCTTTTCCACCGATACCGCTGATGCACAAAGTGCTCAGCAAATGCAGAACAAGCAACATGACACTAATTCTGGTAGCACCACAGTGGGCCAGGCAGTCCTGGTTCTCGCAGATCGTGGAGATGGCACAGGGACCACCACACAAGTTCCCAAGAAGGAAAGACCTGCTCTCGCTACAAAACGGAAGGGTACTCCACCCAGAACCAGAGAGCCTCAGCCTAGCAGCGTGGCTCCTGAGGACTTAGAGTTCGCTCACCTCAAGCTTCCACAAAGCACGCTGGCGGTGCTGCGAGAAGTGAGGAGACCCACCACACGGAAATGCTATGCAGCAAAGTGGAAGAGATTCACTGAATGGTGCATCAACAAAAAGCTCCACAGGAGAATCACTAAAGAATCAACTGTGCTAAAATACTTAACACACTTACTAAAAAGTAACCTAAGCTGTACTTCTCTCAGAGTGCACCTGTCAGCAATAGTAGCCTATACAAGAGGAGAAACAGGGAAAAGCTTCTTTACATCTCAAGTAGTAAAAAGATTCCTAGAAGGAGCCAAAAGAATAGCACCGCCAAAGAGGATGCCACCGCCTGCATGGAACCTCAATGTAGTTCTAACACAGCTTATGAAAGCACCGTTCGAACCCATCCACAAGGCATCGCTACATATGCTCACAATAAAGACGGCCTTTCTGGTAGCGATTACCTCGCTACGTAGGGTGAGCGAGTTGCAGGCACTCACACTACAAGAACCCTACATTCAGATTCACAATGACAGGGTGGTAATGAGGACGGACCCACACTTCATGCCAAAGGTGGTGTCCAGGTTCCATATAAACCAAACTATACAAATTCCCAGTTTCTTCCAGAAACCATCCACCAGCGCTGAGAGGGCACTGCACACTCTGGATGCCAGGAGAGCAGTAATGCATTACATCGAAAGGACTAAGGATTGTAGAAAAACAAAGCAGTTCTTTGTGTCCTTCGCAAGCAGTTTCCTGGGCAGACCTGTGACTAAGAATACCATTGCACGATGGATCGCACAGACAATTCAATACTGCCACAAACAGGCAGGCCAAGAGCTACAGGGAGCAGCTCAGGCTCACTCAACCAGGAAAAAGGGAGCAACAATAGCCTTCCTAGCAAACACACCTATCCAAGACATTTGCCTGGTGGCAACATGGGCTTCAGTGCACACATTCACTAAGCACTACTGCGTGGATATACAGATGAACAAGGAAGCACAAGTAAGTCAAAAAGTGCTTCAACATATATTCAACAACCAACGCTCATCTTCCACCCAGCTGCCACAAATATAGCAAACCGCTACAAAATCTATGCACAGCATAGTGAATCCAGAAAGATTCACGCTGCAAAACGAATAGTTTCTTACCTGTCGGTATAGTTTTGCAGCTTGAAGACTTTCTGGATTCACTAGCGAACCCACCCGCCTCCGCCAGAAAGATGAGACCGGAGGAAGATGGGACTAACAAATGGAAAAAACCTTTAAAAAGGGTAAAAGGATAAACAACACAAGCACAAGACAAGAAAAAAGAATCCGAAGATGGCGCCCAGGGTGGGAGCTTCCGGAGGAAGCGCGCTGACGTCACGGAAGGACACCAAATGGTGAGCGTCGACGCCCACCTGGGCTACACAAAAAAAAAAAAAAAACAGAAAAAAGACTACGATTCCGGACCCAACCACTAGACCGCGGAATAATGCACAGCATAGTGAATCCAGAAAGTCTTCAAGCTGCAAAACTATACCGACAGGTAAGAAACTATTCGATACTTAGCATAACGCCAGAAGATGTTAGAAACCTGTGGGGTTGAGACGCATTAACTTCTAGATTATCTTTAACATTGTAATGTTGTTCTATGGGGCGGCGCACAGCTGAATTCTTAAAACTTTGGGCCTCAACAAGTTTATTATTCCATTAATAATCAGTCTCTTAGTTATTAGAACACAAGTGGCAGGAAAGAAATAAAGTCAAGCAACTTTGATTTAATGTGTCTTGCTCTCTGTATTGATGGTCTCTGCCTGTGGGTGGAACACTTGACAAGTGAATTGGTTGAAGCTGCTTTGGCAGCTTACTATTAAGCAAAATAGTAAACTAAATCCCTTTCAACAAAAAAAATTCTATCATTCAAACCACAATGGTCGCACCCAGGTTAAGCCAGTGGAGGAATTATAGGTTGCTAAGTCTCTGACCAGTTAGAGTTGCACTTGGAGATCAAGTAGCTGGTGTTTATTTGGGAAACCATTCAGGTTCAGAGTCCGGTTAAGAACCAAACTGGTCTAAATCTGTTGACTGGATACAGATCTAAGTGGTCTACACCAACGGTGGTATCCTTTGGGGCTATTAAACATTAGCTACTCTAATCTCAAATACACCTTACAGTGGATAAGATTTTCCTGTGGCAGCTACACTGATGGGACTAGGGCTGCCCAATCAACATCAAGGCTTTAGCAGATTCCTCTCTAGGAAGTGTTGTTACGATAAGGAACCAGTTGTGATGTGAAACCATGATACCGTTGGGCCAAGGGCTATAAACGTGGTTCAAACAGTTACTGAATCAGTGTGGTCCACTCCAATCACAGAACCCAATCCCAGCAATTCAAGATTAAGGAGAGGCAAAGATTTCTGCAAGTTAGGGAAAATCTAGACTGAATAATGGAAGGTCTTATGGCTCAGTGAACTAATGCATTCATTACAGGGATCTGTGTATGACCCCCTGGTCACAAGTTCAAATCCTAACAGGTCAGCTCAGCCTTTTATCCTCTTGAGGTCGATAAAGAGTACCAGTGAGTTGGGTAACAAGGAACATCTGTCATTTAACACCATCATAATCACGGGCCTATGCACACTTTACAAATACCGATCATGTTACTCAAGAGAAGACCTCTCTGACTTCACAGGTAGAGTCAGTTTCAGGAGGGAACACACCGCACATAGATGTGCAGTCTGGCAAGTCCACTATGCGGGAAGATCACCATTTTGTGCAGTAGTGCTCATAGTGTCCCAAATGGGTACCACACATTCAGTCTCAAGTCAAGCACAGGCTCACAGGACACACAATAACCATGCATATCCCACGTGAGGATAGGCAGGAGCCTGGATGGAGCTTGACTGTGGAGACCCAGCAGACAGTCCCGACATCTGGGGAACAGGTATAGACGTTTGAGCCTCTGAACTGTAGTCACTGCCACCACACCCGTTCTCCTCATAGTCTTGGATGAGTAAGTAGTAGTCTCCCTCAGTTATGCTGGTGGAACCTTGCTGCTGTAACCCAGTGGCTAGAGCCAGGCTCTGCTATAAATATGTGATCAGAGGCGTCATGACCCACCCGCTTTTGTAGCTTAAGTGGGGGTTCCCACCGTCCCCGAAAGCCTGATAAGCTGGGTCTTGCCAAAATGTTTTTGTTTTATTGGTCTCTCCTATTTGTAGGTATGCATAAAAGCCTCATAAAACGCAGTAAGGGAATACCATGGCAAAGCTGAGGTGTGGGAGGTATGGGTTGCTAAGTGACTCAGGAGACTATAAAAGAAATGATGAAAATATTTTTAAAAAAGCAGCAAACCGAGTGAGTGCAAGAGAGAAAGGAGAGAAAGAAACATGGTAGATAGAAATTGGAAAGGAGAGAGCGGAGAAAGAAAGTAGGAAGAAATGTTGGTTAGGAAGGAAAGGTGGAAGGAAACTTTAAAGGAAGAAAGAGTGGTAGGATGGAAAGATGAAAAGAGCAAATGAAGGAAGGATTCATGAAAGAAGAAAGGATGGATCGACAGAAGGGCCCAAGAACGCTTGAAAGAATGAATGGAGGATGAAAGGAAGAATGGATGAAAGAGTGAAAGGGTGGATATGGGTGGATGAATTAAATGATGTGCGAACAGAATGGGCATTAGATGGACGGGATGGTGAAAGAATGGATTGATAGAATAATCAAGCGTGGGCGGATGGAAAAAACAATGTTGGCTAGGTGGGTGAAAGGATGAATGTGTGAATAGATGGGTGGATGAAAAGGTGAAAAAATGGACTGAAGAATGAAAAAATGGAAATATGGAAATATGGATGAATTGATGGGTGGAGGGCAGGTATGAGGAAGAATGGACAGAAAGATGGATGTAAGGGTGAATCCAATTGTTCTAGGATGGGTCGGACTTACTTGCATCTCCAACTCGCTGTTATTAGAGGTTAGGGTTCAAAGCGGGGGACATTTTAATTTTCTGGCTACTCCCTTGCATGTGATGCATGTGAACATGTGAAGCAGACTCAGATTGTCACGTTCAGTAGAGGAACAATTTAGGTTAGGTCAGAAATAAATAACATAATAGCTGTGCCACCCTGCTTTAAGATATGCAGAGGACTTTCATCTTAATAATTACTAACTTAAATACTTTAAAGTATGTTGATTTAAAAACTGCAAGTTTTACCTGAGCAATTGCTTGACGTTTCCTTAACAAACCGTGTTAATTCTCACCTATGTGAGACAGTGGTGGGGTGGAACATATGCAGTTGTGGAATGAGAAACTAGTTTGATAATGGTTCCTTCAATACAAGTCTTGTAGTTAGACACTTCACAAGCACCTAACCTACCAGGCAAAGGGACAAATTAGATCCACTGCCTTCTTTACACCAACAACTGCTCTCTGACAAAAGGAGGGTCAAACATATTGTGCATATTGTTTTTATGAGTCTTACTTGGCCAATTGCTTGTCCCCATGAGTCCTTATTTGTCAATTGCCTGTCCTAGTTATTCTCAGTGATTATTCACTGGTTGCATGCCTATGATTCAATTCTGTTGGGCGATTGCCTTCTACTTGATTCCCTATTGGTCAATTGCCCATCCTTCTAATCTCAGTTTGTCAATTTCCTGCAATTCCTCATTGGTCTGTTGCCTAGTTGTGGTTCTTTATTGCTTGCGTGTTCATTGGTCAGCTGCCTGTCCTCCAATTCCTCACTAGCTAATTGCAAGTCTAAGTACTCATGTGAATCCTCATATGTTGGTTACTTTTCATTTGATTACTTAGTGGTTGGCTGCCCTTTGGCTCCCCTTCATCATTTGAATTTACTGTTGCTTTATTTTGCTGCTCTTTAGTTGGCGAGTGACTGCCATTCGCCTGATTGCTGATTACATGTTTGCGTGCCCCGTGATTGCTCATAGGGTGAATGCCGATCAATTATGTTAATCAGTGGCTGTTGCTTATCCCTCTATTGCCTCATTCATTGATTGCCTGTCAAAGTTCTAATTTGTTTTTCATGGCCAGTTGCCTGCCTCTGATTCTTGCTGGTCCATTGTTCATCTCTGAGGTTTGATTCAATGTCCTATCATCCCTTCACGGTTGCATTCCCGGTCAGTGTTTCTTAATTAGGAGATTACATGTCCACTTGTTTATCATTGGTCCTGGCTTGGACTTCAGTTCTGCATAGATTTGCTTTTCTCGATGCCTCTCAATTTGTTGTGACCCAGATAACAGGTGTTGATTGGAAGATTGTCTACCCTTTTATTCCTTAATGGCTGTCTGCATGACCCAGTACATCTCAGAAGTTGACTGATTATCCTTGGAATTACTTATTTCCCTCTGTCATGATTTCCCGTTGTTAAAATAAATGTTCTCTGGTTTTGTATATTGGTTGATTATAGATTGTTATGCTTTGTATAATTCTGCCATCTAGTGGTTGGTCGTAAACGTGCATCTAATTTAATCGGCCCTCGCAATTGTCCTGTCATCTTCCACACGAAGTCTTTGTCAGCGAGCCATTTTCTGCCGTCATTTTCCATCGGTAGTATAAGTGTTCCTGTAGTTTCTCCTTGGTCGATAGGCTGTCCCTCTGATTTCACATTGCCGGTTCTTCTGTTCCACTTTTGTTTACCTTCCATGTGTCTCCTCACGAGTGAGTCAGTTGTCAATCCCGGTGATTGCTCATTCTGAAATTTTTTACTGGTCAACTACCTACTGACTTGTGTCTAAATTAAGTGGCGCAAACTGGAAGGTTTTCCCGTTTAAAAAAAAAAAAAGGTCCAGCCGCTATTCAGCAAGACAGACCTCCCGAACAGTAGAGGATTCGAAACCTTTTTATAGAAACATATCCCAATATAGAATAAGAACACAAGGAAAACAAGGCTGCAACCCCCAGATGCCATACGCCTGCACACCCTTCACCTCTGAGATAATCATCTTCTCGTGACAAACAGCCTTAGTATGCGCTCAGCTGTTTACCTCGCAGTCTTCAGCCTGCTTACGCCATATACCACACATACGAGTGACTGATTGCCCAACGAATGGTTGCTGAGCCTTGAATTCTTCATTAGTCCACTGATTGTCCCTCTAATGTCTTAATAGAAGGTTACCTGCATTCTGATTTCTCTTTGGTTGAGTTTCTGCCTGGTCATTTCTAATCGGTTGTCTTTTTGTTGCAGCGCTGGTGGCACTGGTGTGCTGCTGAACGTGGATCGGGTGGCAGAGCAGCTGGAGGAGTTGGGATATCCTGGGATACAGGTGAGGGGCCTGTCTGACTCTGGCTGGTTCCTGGACAACAAACAGTATCGTAGAACAGACTGCATTGACACCATCACCTGCCCTCCTACAGAAGCCATCCGAAGAGGAGTCAGGTGAGGGCAATGAATCCGCTGGACAACCTGCAACAGTGCATAAGCTTCACCACCCATAGTACTGCACAATACACACCGTTCTACTACTGCGCCAACCTCACTTCTGTCCCACCCTCACCACTTATAGTATGACAAACTACAACACAGTTGACTTCACTTTACTGAGGCCTTCTACTCTCATCACATTATGGACAGTGCAGAAACCACCACCCAGGATATCTGACAGTCTGGTCAGAATGGGCTTCACAGTGCACTGCTTGCACCACTCGCACTACTGCGCTATTCTCATCACTCCACTCCATAATTCCACCTAATCTCTCCCCTTACCTCTACTTTCACCCAACCATAAACTCACAAAGGCCATTCTCATCTCATCTTGGGCACCATAGATGTGTTCTATTGCTCTTTCCTATTGCCTTCCTGCTCCTCGCACTACTGCCCTCCCTAACTCCACCCAACACTGTTGCCAATCATGTGCAAACGCTTCTTCTGTACTCTTAAGCTCTTTCACCACACCATCTTCAAAACCTCTGTGGCACTCCAAATTCTTATGTCACTGCATGCTCATACCTTCAGGACCTTATATCACACCTACTGGGTAGTATGCATGAAAACTAACAAAATACTGCTTTCATAACAACATGGAATTATTTAAACTCAAAGTTTTTGCAGGATGAGTCTTTCCAGATTCCCATGCTGTGCATCATTCCCTCATTGAGTGGTTGGGGTTGGAATTGTCTCTACTTGTCGTCTTTTCTTTTTATTTTTTTGAGTGGGCGACGTCATTGACCATTTGGTATCCCTCCTTGATGAAGTCAAACATATTCCCAGGAAGCTCCATTTAATGGCTGCCATCTTCAGATTCTATTTTCCACTGTTGGATCTGGATGCAGTGGAGATAGCTCCTGGACGAACTGGAGAAAGATGTTTTTTTTCATTAAAAAATTAGGACAAACCGAAGAAAATCATTGAATTCCAATGAACACTGAAGAAGATGGTGTCTTTCACATTGAAGGCCTCGGGTACCATAACCCTAGCAGGCCACAAGGTCCTCGATCGCGTGGCATGGAGAATGCGTTTGGCATATGGAGCATACGCAATTCCGGTTCTGCCCTAAATGCCACCACAAGTTTGCGTAAAAGGATAACAATCAAGTAAGCATCTTATGCTTATCTAAGGACCGCACGTCAGAGGCATGCAACATCTGTGCTGAATTCCAAACAAAGATCCTCAAAGTGAGGGAGAAGTAGAGGTGGGCACAGAAACATACCCCCAGGACAGAGGGGACCTACAGCAAAGACATGGAGAAGGTGTAGCGGTAAGATTCAGATGCTGCAACGGTTGATGCTGAGAAGGGGAAGGTGCCAAAGAGACCATCGTTGAAAGACACTGAAGGGTGGAAACGCAAGGTACCACAGGGTAGATCAGAGACCGAGCCGAAGGGGTCAGACTCCAGACAGAAGAAGTCAACCTTGACTTCAAAGACACCAGAGGCAAAGCAAACGCCCATAGAGCCCCTCGGGTCTAAGCAAAAAGACACAGCTGGAGGCAAACTCTCAGAACCGGCCTTGACTCCTAAAGGAGATTGACAACACAAGAGGAAGGAATTGGCCCAAGAGGGGGACACTTCAAAAAGAAAGTACTCAACATTGAAAGGAAGAAAAAGCACCCCATGGCCGAAATGGAGGCTCTTATCAAGAGGAAGAAGGAGTTTGACAGTTCCTTGAAGGGATGCAAGATACCACTCAGGCTCTCGAAGGAAACCCTAGCCGAGGTTGAGATCGAAGCTGAAGTACTGGAGTTACAGCCCCTGGCAATTCCCAAGCCGTCGGAAGAGAAGGAGGAGGAAGTCTTCGGATTCCACAAAGAATTCAATGACTGCTGGTACCAGGATAGCGTTTTCGAGCAGACACTGCTGAGGAATGGCAAGATAACGACACTCACTCACCCGAAGGAGGCGTGGAAACATACCTCTCAAGACCTTTGTTTCCACATGACCTCTGGGAATACAATATTGTGGTGAAACACCCAGCAACCCCTACAGAATCAAGCTTAAAGAAAGACAAGGGGAGTCTTTCCATCTCAAAGAAGGAGCCAGTTCTTCCCGATGGTGGAAGTGTGCTGAAGGCCTTCAATGAACCAGCTATGCCCAAGGCTATTATCCCACACATACAGGCAATCCACACAGGACCCTGACTACATTGGGGGGGATCAGTGCCTGCTGACTCCATCAGAGTCTCTGTGGCCCGGAAGAGGGCAAATTCACCGACCTTAGTGGGCCCAGAACCCGATAGGGAGAGAAGGCCGGTTTACATGGTGGCCAGTAAGATGGAGCACTTTGCTGCCGTTCAATGGAGAATTGTAAATTCCAATGCCCTTCTGAACCGGTATGTCCACCAAAAGTGGGAGTTGATGGAGAGCTTTGTGCATCATCTCCCAGAACAATATCAGAAAAGGGAGAGAGCACTCATCCAGGAGTGGGAGACCATTAGTAACACCTGCCTGAAATCGGCCCTTAAGGCTGCAGACACAGCCAGCAGATAACTGTGCACTGGTGCCACACTCAGGAGCCACTTCTTGCTAAGGGTATCAGAATTGAAACAAGAAATCGTGGTGAACATTGCTTTCATGTGCTTTGGAATGGTGGTGGATGGCTCCCTCCAAAGAATGAAAAAGGACAATGAGATGGCTAAACTCTGGGTACTCTACAATTCAGAGGCCACTTCATGGGAGGAGTCACTCCCTGAAGGAGAATTCCTTTAAGAGGGGATTCCCAACCTTCCTTGCATCCTTAACTATGTAGCAACCAAGCCACAGTACACCATCACGGACAGAGGCAGTATGCAGGACAACTGAGGCAGTTCAAGGGCAGGCATGTGGAAGAGGGGCTGCACACACCAGCAAGTGACTCCACAAACCAGCCACCCCTACACATAACAACCGAAGGGGGCACTGTAGGATGATTCCTCAGGGAATGGCAGAACATCGCCTCCGACTAGTGAATACTCAACAAAATCCAACACAGATATTGTATGAAATTCCTAAAAGCACCATCCAACATCACACCAAGTGCGATACATGAACACCATACATTTGAAAAGGAGGAATCGGACATCCTATAATTGAAAAGATGCCAGCTTCAGAAAGAGGATAAGGCGTAATCGCTCTACTTCCTAGTGCCAAATGCGGACTTGTCCTTGAGGCCCATCCTGGATCTCGGGGCTTTAAACATGTACATCAAGACACAAAAGTTTCAAAGATGACAACGTTGGAAAAGGACATCCCACTCCTCCGGAAAGGGGACTACACGACAATAGATCTCAAGAACTCGTACCTATACATCGATGAACAGAAGACATGAGAAGTTCTTAAGATTTATAATAGATAAGGTTCATTACCTGTTCACAGTCCCTTTTAAATAAAATATGCAGCCTGTGTCTTTACAAAATGCCTGTTCACTGTAGTGGCATACCTATGAAGGAAGGGGATTTACATCTACCCCTACCTGGAAGACTGGCTTAAAGTCAAAGTCATACCAGCAGTGCAAAGACAGCACAGACCCGGTCATACGAACACTGTGTAAACTCCGATTCTCCTTCAACTGAGAAAAATTGTCACAGAACCAGAAAGGTGGAAGATTTTCTTAGGGGCCACATTGGACTCAGCACAAGAAAAAGTATTCCCAGTACCAAGCAATGACAGAACAATCTCGCCTCAACCAGAAGGGGAAAGCTCTGACAGTGAGGACAGTGGGGAAACTCATAAGCATGTACATGTATACTGCTCATACCAAATGCCAGGCTCAACATGAGGACGATTCAAGAGTGGCTACAGTGATACTGGTCACAAGCAACTGGGAGTTGGTAAGATCTGGTGGTTGTAATGGAGAGAGTGCACAAGGGGATATAGTGGTGGAACAGGAAGAACATCACAGTGGGCAGAACTTTCAGGCAACCAGCTCCCCCTGTTAACATTACATTGGTTCCATCCGACATGGGATGGGGAGCACATATGAACAGTCTGAACATCAGGGGCCTGTGGAGCCCAGAGGAGGCAGTGAAACACAAATACCCTGGAATTCAAGACTGTTTTCCTAGGCCTTTAAAGCCTTCCAATCACAAGTCGGGGAGAAGGTTGTACAAATACAAATGAACAACACACAGCCTAGTATAGGAGATATGGAAATAACCGTTACAGAGGAACATAGTTTTGGTAACCATACACCTGCCAGGAGCAGAGAACAGAGAGGCAGCCAGACTAAGCAGATAAAACAGTGCATTCCATAAATGGAAGCTAAACCCACGGATACTACACAGGATCTTCAAAAGGTGGTGACGTGTGGACTTATTCACAACACAAGAGAAAGCAAAATGCCAAAGCTTTGTGTTCTAGATACCCTAACCCAATGTCCCTGGGGCATGCCTCAATAGTAGAATTGTCAGGGAAATTTTCATAGGCTTTTGCTGGTGCTCCGATCCACTGGCACGGGGACATGTGATACCACTATCAACCCAGTCGGACATTCTAACCATGCAGGAGGACAACATTTTTCACCCGGAACCAAAAACACTCGGTTGTAGATGTCAGAATTCTTATGTCTACAAGAGCAATGCTGCCCAAATAAACATGGAAGTAAAAAGACCAACCATATGTAAGTGTTACTCTAAAAAATGGAAAAGATTGTGCCGCCAAGAGCAGCGCCCACACCCACATGGAACCTTAACCTGGTACTTACGCAATTGATGAAACCACCATTCGAGCCTCTGCAAGGTGTAGGACTGCAATTTCTTACCTTAAAGACTGCCTTTATGGTAGCCATAACATCACTACGCAGAGTGAGCGTACTGTAAGCACTGACAGTGCAGGAACCGTACATTAAAATCCACATGGATACGACAGTGATAAGAACTAACCCCAACTTCCTGCCTAAGTTTGTATCACATTTCCATGTTAACCAAACAATACAACTGCCAGGGTTCTTCCAGCAACCAAAGTCTCAGTAGAATGCATCCTGCACATGCTAGTCATCAGGAGAGTGGTGATGTATTGCATACAGGAAACAAAACCAACCAGAACTTCATCTCATTCGCCCCAGCTAACAGGGATTTAGTAGTCGCAAAGGGAACCATACCAAGATGGATAGCCCAGACAATACAGAGATGCCACACAGTGGCATGAGTAATGCTAAAAGAAAGACCCAGGGCACTCTCCACAAGGAAGAAGTGGACAACACAAGCTTTCTTGGTCAATATCTCAGCCAACATCTACATGGCTGCCTCATGGCCCTTTGTACACCTTTACCAAGCATTGCTGTGTTGACATCAAGCTAGCAAGAAGGGGTTGGACAAATGGTACTGAAACACCTATTTGCAAACACAAACATGTTCTTTACACCAACCTCCCACAGGAAAAGAGAACACCGCTATACAATCTATGCACAGCATGTGAATCCAGAAAGATTCACAATGCAAAATGAAAAGTTACTTATCTGTAGGAGTAGTTTTGCAGCGTGAATCTTTCTGGATTCACTATGCTGTGCATTATTCCGCCATCTCGTGGTTGGGTCCGGATTCGTAGTCTTTTCTTTGTTTTTGTCTTTTTTTTTTTTTTTTTTTGTTGTTGGCCCAGGTGGGCGGCGACGCCCACCATTTGGTGTCTTCGGTGACGTCGTCGCGCTTCCGGCGGAAGCTCCCACCTTTGGTAGCCATCTTCAGATTCTTTTTTCCGCCGTGGGGTCTGGATCGTTGCCGAGAAGTTCCAGAAAGTTGGACGAAGAATCTCGAAAAGTCGAAATTTCATCACAGAAGATATACTACTGAGACACCGGACGACGACACTAGTACCGGAGAAGAAGGACGACGAGGTAGAAGGTCCACGACCGAAATCTCGACGCCTACAGAGAATGCGCTCACAGGGGGCTCCTAAGCGCGGTTATGGACAAGACTCCGTTCAAGTTCTGCAGAAATTGCCACCACAAATACGCCCAAAAGACCAGCACCCAGTCTGCAACCTCTGCTTGCCGCTCGACCACGCCAGCGAAGACTGCAACGCGTGCTCGGCGTTCACCCCGAGACCCTCCGGGTGAGAGACAGACAGAGAAGGGCGAATTACAGCATGCAGGGCCAGGGACCAGCACCATCTCTCCGAGACCTGGGTCTCTCGAGCGGAGAGGAGGACAACATCGCAGAGGGACCAGAGGACTGCGCTGTCGTCGAAATCGAAAGAAAACGTCGAAGGAGGTAAGGGAGTCGTCGACCCCAAAACACCAAAGCGACGCTCGAAAGAGTGAAGCCAGAATCCCTAGCGACACTGCCAGAAGTGTAGCAAAGTCCACCAAGGGAGCGTTGCCGCCGAAACACTCGGCGAAGCAACAGCACCAAGGGACAAACAGCCGAGCGGATCCTTGGACAAGGACTCTCAATCGGCGAAAGCCTCCGAAAACGAAGGCGTCGAAGGTCGTCCCCGAAAAGGAAACCTCGACACCGAGAAAGGAAGGCCCGGCGTCTGTTTCGACGACCGCGACCGCGAAGAGAGGCACTGCACCACTCGACGCCGAAAAGGCCCACGAGATGGCGAAAAAGAAGAGGAGGCTCGAGGCAGAGATGGCGAGCATCCTGCAACGCAAAAAGACTTCGACGAGAAGATGAAACAATACGCTATTCCGTCGAAGCAAGCCCACGAGGCAGTCGAGGAGTTCGAGGTCGAAGTCGACGAGGCCCCGGGGACACCCGAACAGCTCGAAGACCAGGACGAGGAATACTACTACTTCGAGGCCGAAGGCGAAGAAGAGATGCTGTCTTACAGGGACTCGGCGTCCTCTGAAGTACAAGACCTAGACTGGCAAGACCTCGACACAGAGTCACCAGAAGAAGGGGTAGACACTTACCCCTCGAGACCTTCGCCGCCAGACGACATCGGAGTCTACAATGAGGTCGTGCAGAAGGCTGCAAAGACTTATGGGGTCGAAATGCAGGAGGAAAAGACAAAAGCAGGTTTCCTCTTCGAAACCCTGCTCCCCCAACAGACAAGGAGTCAATTTCTACCCATGTTACCTGGCGTTCTCGACCAGGGAAGGGAGGCCTTCAGGGAACCAGCAATCTGCAAGGCGGTTACCCCTAGGAGCGAAAAGAAGTATAAGCACTCCACAAAAGATCCTGCATACATACAGGGGTCTGTACCAGCAGACTCCATTATCGCTGCAACAGCCAGGAAGAGGGCCGGTGTGCCCACCAACACAGGCCCACCTCCAGACAAGGAGAGCAAAAGAATAGACCTCACAGGACGTAAGGTGGAGAGGAACGCAGCCATACACTGGCGTATCGCCAACTCCAACGCCCTCATCAGCAGGCATGCATACCAGCATTGGGCAGAAATGAGCCAGCTCATTAAGCACCTGCCAGAAGAACACCAACAAAGGGCCAATTACCTAGCGGAAGAAGGCAAGGCCATCGCGAACACTTGCCTAAAGTCAGCCTTGGACGCAGCAGAGAACTCCAGCAGGCAAATGATGATAGGGATGACTGAGAGGAGACACGCATGGCTCAGGATCTCCGGCTTCAAACCAGAAGTACAGAGCAACATCATCAACACACCGTTCGACGGTGAGAAACTGTTGGAGCAACAGTTGACAACAAATTAACACAACTAAAGACGGACAACGAAACTGCAAGGTCCATGGGAGCGCTGCAGTTCAGAGGGATGAGAAGAGGGAACCCCTCAAGGCGAGCCAGTGGTAGAGGAGGCAATGCACCTACCACTTCACATCAATCACAACAACAAGGGTACCAAGGGAACAACCAGGGCCAAAACCTGCAGGGACAACAGCAGCAGAATTGGCAGTACCAACCCAGAGGACGGTCCTTTCGAGGGCGCGGGTACGGACGGGGACAGGCCCGAAGAGGGGCCAGCAGCCCGCCTCAAAGTGACTCCACACACATAACAAGCCCCCACCGTTAACACCAAGGTTGAGGGGAAGTCCGCAAAAGGAAAATATAAAGAGCAGAAGCACACAGCAAATAACCACCGAGCATACGACACCAGTGGGAGGAAGAATAAGAAAATTTCTCACACAATGGAGGAAAATTACCACAGACAAATGGATACTAAACACCATACAGCACGGGTACTGCATAGACCTCCAAAAACACCCGCCAGGGAGAAGACCAAGACATCGGTCAATACCCGCAAGAGAACTAGCCCTCCTCCGCCTAGAAGCAGAGGAACTGCTACAAAAAAGAGCAATAGAACCAGTTCCAAACAACGAAAGGAACAAGGGAATATACTCAACGTACTTCCTAGTGCCAAAGGTAGACGATACACTAAGACCTATACTGGACCTCAGATTCCTGAACAAGTTCGTAAAAACCCAAAAATTCAAGATGACTTCACTTCAGGAAGTAATACCCCAAATCCAAGAAGGGGATTACATGGCGACCTTAGACCTAAAAGATGCATACCTGCACATACCCGTCAACCGCAAACACAAACGGCTATTAAGATTCGTGATAGGCCACAATCACTACCAGTTCACAGTGCTAGCCTTCGGACTAAAGTCCGCACCAAGAGTGTTCACGAAATGCCTAGCAGCAGCTGCAGCGCACCTTCGGAGGAGGAGCATACATGTATACCCCTACCTCGACGACTGGCTGGTAAAAGCAGGATCATACAGACTCTGCAAAAAACACATCAAACAAGTCATAGAAACACTGTCCACATTAGGTTTCTCAATACATTGGGAAAAATCGTCAACAGAACCCCAACAAATCAAGATATTCTTGGGGGCACAAATAGACAGCACACAGTCCAAGGTGTTCCCCAGCGACAAGAGAAGTATAGCGCTCCTGAGGGAAACACGTCATTACCGCAAGGGGCAAGTTCTGACAGTGAGGACGGTGAGCAGGCTAATGGGAATGATGGCATCATGCATCCACCTTGTCCCGCATATCAGACTGCACATGAGACCGTTCCAGGAATGGATACAACAGCAATGGTCACAAGCCACAGGGAGTTGGGAAGATCTAGTGGTTGTCACACACGCAGTGCAGAAAGAAATAGCGTGGTGGAAAGAAGAGAACATATTACAAGGGAAGCCATTCACACAGCCAACTCCAACAGTGACCATCACAACAGACGCCTCACAGCAGGGCTGGGCGCGCACATGACCAGACTCCGCGTCAGGGGGCTCTGGTCACAACAAGATGCAGTGAAACACATCAACTACCTAGAACTCAAAACTGTGTTCCTAGCCTTAAAAACCTTTCAAAAGCAGCTTTACGGCCAGCGAGTGCTGATACAAACAGACAACACAACTGCAATGTTCTACATCAACAAGCAAGGTGGGACACAATCAGCACCGCTGTCAAGTCTGGCACAACAGATCTGGAGATGGGCCATCCCTCTAAGGATAGACCTGCTAGCAATACACCTCCCAGGAATAGACAATGTAGAAGCAGACCGACTCAGCAGGCAGACGTCTGCATCCCACGAATGGGAACTGAACAAACAGGAGGTGCAGCAACTGTTCCAAAAGTGGGGAACACCACGGATAGACCTCTTTGCAACACCCCACAATGCAAAATGCCAACATTACGCATCCAGACAGCCGGACCAAAGGTCCCTAGGGAATGCCCTATGGATAAGTTGGTCGAGCGAATTTGCTTACGCTTTTCCCCCGATACCACTGTTACACAAAGTACTCAGCAAATGCAGGAGCAGCAGCATGACACTCATACTGGTGGCACCTCAGTGGGCCAGACAAACATGGTTCTCACAGATTATGGAAATGGCGCAGGAACCAGCACACAGGTTCAGCAGAAGGAAAGACCTCCTCACAATGCAAGACGGAAAAGTGCTCCACCCAGAACCAGACAGCCTCAGCCTAGCAGCATGGCTCCTGAGGACCTAGAGTTCGCACACCTCAAACTACCTCCAAGCACCATGGCAGTACTCAGAGAAGCAAGGAGACCCACTACAAGAAAATGCTACATTGCAAAGTGGAAAAGGTTCTCACAATGGTGCATTACAGAGGGACTGCAACGAAAAGTCACAAAAGAATCAACAGTACTGCGATATTTAACACACCTACTACAAAGCGGGCTGAGCTACTCGTCACTAAGGGTTCACCTAGCAGCCATAGTGGCCTACACCAGGGGAGAAGCGGTGAAAAGCTTCTTCACCTCCCAAGTGGTCAAAAGATTCCTGGAAGGGGCTAAAGAATAGCCCCCTAAAAGGATGCCAGCCCCAAGCTGGAACCTCAACACTGTACTGACACAGTTGATGAAATCACCATTTGAACCCATACACAAGAGCACACTGCACATGCTCACACTAAAAACGGCTTTCTTAGTGGCTATCACGTCACTGCGAAGAGTCAGTGAACTACAGGCTCTCACACTACAAGAGCCCTACTTGCAAATACACAAGGACAGAATTGTCATGAGGACGGACCCACACTTCCTGCCAAAGGTGGTGTCGCGGTTCCATATCAATCAAACAATACAGATACCAAGTTTCTTCCAGAAACCTTCAACACCCTCAGAAAAGGCGCTACACACGCTAGACGCCAGAAGGGCAGTGATGCACTACATAGAAAGGACGAAGGAATGCAGGAAAACAAAACAACTCTTCGTTTCCTTCGCAAGCAGTTTCCTGGGACGACCAGTAACAAAAAATACCATTGCACGGTGGATTGCACAAGCAATACAACTCTGCCACAAGCAGGCAGGACAAGAGTTACAAGGGGCCGCCCAGGCTCACTCCAACAAGGAAAAAGGGAGCAACGGTTGCGTTCCTAGCGAACACACCTATACAAGACATTTGCCAAGCGGCAACATGGTCTTCCGTGCACACGTTCACCAAACACTACTGTGTTGATATCCAAATGAACAAAGAGGCACAAGTAGGACAGAAGGTCTTACAGCACATTTTCAGCAACCAATGCTCATCTTCCACCCAACCACCGCAATAACAAAACCGCTACTAAGTCTATGCACAGCATAGTGAATCCAGAAAGATTCACGCTGCAAAACGAATAGTTTCTTACCTGTCGGTGTAGTTTTGCAGCTTGAAGACTTTCTGGATTCACTAGCGATCCCACCCGCCTCCGCCAGGAAGATAACATAGGAGGTTAAGGGTACAACTAAACTACATACAAGGTTTTAAAGGGATCAAAGAATAATTGAAGGATTAAAGGTTAAAGACATAGACAACAAAAAACTGTAAGAGGAAAAGAAAAAAAAAAAAAAAAGAATCCGAAGATGGCTACCAAAGGTGGGAGCTTCCGCCGGAAGCGCGACGACGTCACCGAAGACACCAAATGGTGGGCGTCGCCGCCACCTGGGCCAAAAAAAAAAAAAAAAAAAAAAAGACAAAAACAAAAGAAAAGACTACGAATCCGGACCCAACCACGAGATGGCGGAATAATGCACAGCATAGTGAATCCAGAAAGTCTTCAAGCTGCAAAACTACACCGACAGGTAAGAAACTATTCGTTTTCCAGCTTTCAGACTTTCTGGATTTACTTATCACCCTCCCACTTCTGCTGTAGATGTAGCACAGAGATTAACAGCGGGGAGGATGAGACACTTCATGAAGACATAATGGAAGTTACATACATAAGGATGTCAGATAAAAACGAATCTGCAGATTGCGACCATGCAATGGAGATTCCTAGAAGTATGTCTGACATCATCAAGGAGGAGCATGTCACCAAATGTTCGACCACTCAAAAAAAAAAAAAAAAAGTTGATACAATTCTGGACCCAACCAGTAGGTAGTAGAATGATGCACAGCATGTTAATCCCAAGTCTTCAACCTGCAAAACTACTCCTACAGGTGTAAGTAACCATTTCATACTGTGCTTTCTTACCCATCAAACTCATTTACAGCCACGCATCATTACACATATCAAGAGGGCATTATATAAATGTACATAACCTGCACTGCATATTCATACCCACAGGGCACTCAACATTCAAACTTGGCTAATATGGTATTCTTCCTGTAATAGCACTGTTTGTTCTATCTCGCAGGTCAATGCACTCAAAGGGAATTGCATGTTCATAGCTGGGGGATAGCGCAGTGCAGTTTGCCGCCCTCACACCTCTTCTTTGCTTAAATTTGTAGATTTTGGAGTGGAATGGTGCCTGAGCGGTGTCGGCGACAGTACCCAGAAGGAGAGGAGTGGCACTGCTACTTCGGATACAAGCTGTACCCCACAATGCGTAGCCCAGTGTTCGTGGTGCAATGGCTGTTTGATGAGGCTCAGCTCACTGTGGACAATGTACACCTGACTGGTCAGCGGGTGCAGGAGGGCCAGTGGGTCTACATCCAAGACTTGGGTCGAGAACTAAGAAATACCCTAAAGGATGTCACGTGAGTGAGCATGTGGAGAGACAGCAATAATGAAGCAGCTCGGGGTAGGGTAGAGTATGAGAGGAAAGTGTCCCAAGGAGCAGTATTTGGTGATCAGTGTTGTAGGAACAGAGTTCAGAGATCAGTACTCGGGGTGCAGTCCTGTGGAAGTGGCAACGAGAAAGTCCCTTGTGGACATTTCATTTGAAGAGCTGCAAAGGTTTTCCACTAGATTCAGGAGCAACAGTGCTACAATGACTTTAAGTGAACCGTATCAATATTATGTGACATGAGATTCGGGACATTTTACTACGTGTGCCCGGCAGACAAAATAAGGAATAGTCTACTTGTTTAGGATGAGTATGAACTGCAAACAGGTGGAATCAACAGAAATTTCTTTTCAGTTCCTTTTAAGGCCAAACACCATCTGCTTGCACGTAGCCAGTACAAACCATATGTCACAAGTAGGGCCTATTTTTACATGACCAAAGGCCCTCTCTACTGCATGTAGACTTCTTTTGAGTGCACATATGTAACCCCCATTTGTTCTGATTTGATTGAATAATCACCGTTTAGCAACAATGTATGCAAAATCAATGTGCAGTAAGGACTTTTATCATTAGACCTGGGTTACGGTGCGATTGGAATTCCACCAGGGTCTGCATTGGAACAGTCAGACTGTTCTTCTTCATGTCGGAGCTAGAATAGTGTTCTACATCCCCTAGATAGACTTCTCTGCCTTCCCCCTAGCAAGATGACCCCCTCCGTCACTGGCACCGGATCCCAACCCCTGTTCCAGAGCCAATCTGCCCTCATTCTTTCCCTTCCCAGATCCAAGACGGTTACCCCCTTCTGCAGTAGAGTCAAACTATTCTCTGCCCTTGATAGAGCACAAAGCCTTAATCTCAATCCTACCGCCCCCCAAAGACACAAATTTACAACGGAGAAAGACTTTTCCCACACAGCTCCTCTGAAAGACTCGGGCTGCTTCCTTCAAGCAGAGCAATACTGCCTCCTTGGATATTGCTTGCACAGGTAAAATAAGTGAAGTAATGAAGCATTCCTGCATGATCTGCACAATGCCAGTGTTGCCTGAAATCACTACAGAACTCTTTTCATGGAATGCATGGCACAGGAACCACAAAGGCCTAAAGTACAGGCCACATGCAATGCTTCACATTGCTGCTTCAGTGCTTGCTTATCAGTACTGCAGTATGTTAGAGTTAGTGCATGGCGTAGATCACATCCCTTGATGGGGTCAATGAGAGTTGAGAGCCATCTGACCCATGCCTTTTTCCCCGCAGGGCCACCTTTGCTGCAGCCTGCCTCTCACACGAGCTGATTACACAGAGGTGAGTGTTTCTACTTGTATCCACTCTTCAAAACGTCTCATTTTGAAAGTTTTGCTTCCCCTGCTATATATATTAGCAATCTGCTGGTTAAACATCCAGGACTGGCTGAAGGTGTAATGCATGGCAAGTTCACTTGACAGCTATATCTCTAAATGTTTGGTTCATTCTTGGGTCTGTTCTCTTCAGTATATCTCTTAGTCTCCTCCTGTCTCTTGTCACCAACTTTTCAATCTCTTGTTTCTCCCCTGTTTTTGCAGCTTGGTACCTTTTCTAGATTTTCTAGCTTGATTGTGTCATAGATCACATACCCTTGCAATCTCTTCTATCTAATGGTTGGAACTGGGATTGCCATTTGCTGAAAACTTGAAGAAAATCTTGCCTAAGAAAGTTATGGCTAAGTACCACAGTAATATATGACTTAATATCCTCCTCAACAACACATTTAAAGCCAATCGTCTCTGTATGACAGACAACATGCAAACTTGTAGACGGTCCTGAAAAGGCATAGAATGAACAAGACGCTGAAGGGGAACCTGCAAAACAAGTGTTGAACATTTCATTTTGCAGCGTGACTCTTCTAGATTCACATGTTGTGCAATATTCCGCCATCTGGTAATTCTTCTGTTAGTTCCCCCTCCCCTTTCTTTTTAGGTCGAGCCTAGCGCAGCGCGCATTCACTGCTCTATATGAGGCTTCTTGTGAGCACTCCACACTGTTCCTAAACTTCTGCGTGGGAGTTAGTTAACTCCCACATATTCTATTGGCCTTAGCGTGTGGCTTTCAGTAATGAAAGCACGCAAATGGCCAAAGACGGCAGCATGTCCCGCTTTTTCTTTTGACGTTAACTCCCCTGGCCTAGGGGTCTCGGGAGCGAGCAGCGGCGCGCATTGTGCCAGCTGCATACCTCCCTTATCGTGATCTTGGCTCATGTTCCTAAGTAAACAAAGCACGGTTGCTTTCGCGGCCGCGCTTGTTTGTTGCTCGGATGTGTCCCGTCTGAATACTGTCTTCCATCACCTTACACACTCAACAAAGACAACTTTATAATGTCATACTAAGGTAGAGAATGTTACTTATGGCGGAATTGTAATTCAGAACCCTTCAGAGGGCTTCTATTCCATAACGTGCTGCCCATTCAGATTTTGTCCTCGCTGTTTAGAATGGCATCAAGGCAGACAGCTGGTAGCCGCTGGGAAGAGGAGTGGCTGTCTGTGGGGTACTTGTTTTTCTCTCTCTCTCTCTCGCGTCACCTGCGAGAAGGGCCTGAGACCCTCTTCTGGTACCGGTCTTATCTCATCCCAACCGCAGCAGGACCACTCCCAGAATTCGTCGAGCTCTTTGTTGTAATGCAAGATGCTTTGTGGTGATGGACAGACACATAGATTTATCAGGGGAGGGTTTATTCCAAGTACATAGGTACACAAATGACCCCACGAGGAGCAGGCATAACTTCCGTTCAGCCCTGATGACACCGGCCAACTCGAAGCCAAGGAGCCCCCACCCATCCCTGCCATTCTGTGACATCATTAGCGCCCTGACGAGCAGCACAGCACGCACCTCCTTCCTGACGAGCAGCACAGCACGTTTCTGGGTCATGGGTGTATGCGTGCGGGGTAGTTGTGGTTACAAATTATATAGCTCAATGGTAGACGGCGCTATAATGCGCTGTTGCAGACACCTGTGTTTGTTATGCGGAAGTGCAGGTTAAAATTCTAGATGACTCCGCTCTTCAACCTCCTAGCGTCGGACTCGGTACAAGCAAGATATATTGAGCGTTGACAAATTCTGTATCATTTCCTATTTGCTTTTTTAATACACTGATTTCGCGACTAGTGCATCTGCATATAAAATATGCTAATAAACTGGCCGCGCGCCTTGCAACCTCGCGCTAACCACTGGGCTGATTTCAATTACGGTATCAGTGGAAATAAGAACTACCTTTAATTCATACACTGTTTAAAATTCAGGCAGTGCATCAAGTACGTAAGCATTCTTTACATCGGCAGTCACCTGTGAAATCCTATATTTTATGCACTCTGAACTGACATTTCAAGCAATACCTCGGAATTCTGTGCAGCCGCAAACATTCTTTCAGCAGAGTGACACAAGTTCAGTCTGATTATTATGGACTTTATCCATCCAATATCCATCATATGGATAGTGTTCAAAATAAAATAATTATTTTGTCCAGCAATATGAGAAATGTATGAAGCATTATAAATCATGTTAAGTTTGTTATGCTCTTAGCCTAGATAGTTCACAGAATTATAACATATAATTTTTGGCCTATTTATTTATTTCGGGAGTTTCATAAAGCGCTTAGTGCCGCCTTCAGTGTACTTTAGAGCACTGCACGTGAGTCAAGCCCGGATATTGATTTGAAGCAGGTAGTGAAAGACCAATTTGTCGGGGGGCGTGGGGGACACAGAGCTTTAAGGACAGATTTCATTGGCACAGCCAGATACCACGGCCAGGACTGTGAGGTGTAACTCTGGACAAAGGTAACAAAAATGCTTCTGACACTTTTTTATTATAACTTCTCAGCATGCTGCACAGCAGTCGCACTTCTCTCAGCATAGCTTAAAGACATTGGCAAAGTCAATATATCTAGCTAAACACTTATAAGGTCCCAAAGGCGAGACCTATTGGCTATGCCAATGCTTGTATTTTTTGCTGGGTGGTGTTGACCATTTGGTGTAGTAGTCGTTTCCCGTGACATCAGACGCCCACCCCAGAAGCCCATTTGTTTGGTCGCCATCTTCAGATTCTTCTTGCAGCTGTTGAGTCTGGAAGCAGAGCTAAGACGTAGAATATTTTTTTTAGAAATACTATGCTTTTTCCCAAGCATTGTGGAGGAAAACACCCAAAAATTAAAGAACATCAATGAATATAGCAACGACAGGGAGACCACATTATTTACATGAACAAAAACCAACCATCCGGAAGAAATCGACCACAAGGAGGAAAGAATGGCCAGAAGGACAGCCTCAAGGACTGCAACCTCTGCCTTCCGAAAGATCACAACTCATTGGCTTCGATGCATGTGCTGAATTTCAGTTGAAGACAGTGAAAATAAGGCAAAAGCAGAGGTAGGTACATTAGGCCATGGTGCAGGCAAAGACATCCCTGATGGACCTCTGCCTCTCAAGCGATGAGAAGCTCAAACACACAGAAGTAGCACAAGGGGAAGACTCCAACATCAAAAAGGTCATTCAGAAGGAGAAGTTGGAAAAACTCAAGGGAGGACCAGACGAAGTGCCTGGTAACAGAAGGGTGCAGTTGCGCAGAGTCGAGACACTGGCTCAAAAAGGAAGGCTTCCCTGAGACCAAAACCAACAGTGATGGAGGGAAAACAAAAAGAATCCTGCGGGTTGAAGTTGAAAAAGACACCTTTGGCAGCTGACCTTTTGAACCGGCCTCAAAGCAAGCATAGGAAGGATAAAAGGCAGAGAGAGAAAGAAACTTTGGTACCGAAAAGGAAGACCTTGATGCTCAACATCAACCAAAAGGCCCTTGATGTTGAGAGGAAAAAACTTAAACTCTTAGCCGAAATGAAGGCCCTCCTCAACGAAAGAGGGAATTCGCTGAATCCCTCAAGGGTTTTTACAAGCCTTGGAAGCAATAGATGGAGAAGGACCTTGGGGTCCATGCTGTGGGCCTGGAGACTCCTACAATGAATGAGCCACAGGAAAAAGAGAGGGAGGAAGTATTTTATGAAGCGGAACCAGGTCCGTTCGACTAGGGTTTCCTTCAAGACCCAGAGGAGGAAGGATGGCTTGACATGGAGACAGCCTTTCCTGAGGAAAGAGTGGACATCTACCTTTCCAGTGTAACTCCTGATTTTATATATATCCCTGTACAATGCCTTCATAAAGAAAGCTGCAGACACGTATGAGGTTCAACTAGAGGAGGAACAGATGGAGTCCTGCTTCCTACTCTAAACTCTGTCTCCAACACAGAGGAAAAACCAGTTCCATGCTGCTAAGTGTTCTCGACCAGGGTTGGGAGGTCTTCAGAGAACCAGCTACTACAAAATCAGTCATGCCACAGGTGGAGAAGAAGTACAAACACTCTTCGAAGGGTCCACCATACATCAGGTGCAACGTAGGTGGCAACTCTATCATCGTGGTTATGGCACGCAAGAGGGCTATTGCCACAGGCTACCCTCCAGCCACAGAGTGCAAAAAGATAGAGATGGTCGGGTGGAAGATGGAAAGGTCTGCTACACCACAATGGCGCATTGCCAACTTCAACAGTCTCCTCAACCTCTTCAAGCGCCAACTCTGGGAGTTCGAGCAACACCTTCTGCAACAGTACCAGGTAAGGGCTAAGCCCCTCGCACAAGAAGACAACATTATCACCAACACATGCCTCAAGTCGGCACTAGATGCTGCTGACACTGCCAGTCGGCAGCTCTTGAGAAGACACATGGCTGTGGATCTCAAGTTTCAAGCAGGAAGTGCAGGCACCTGTACTGAACATGCCCCTAACAGGTGACAACCTCTACTGGCTGGCAGTGAATGAGTTGCCTCCAAAGATGAAGAGGGACAGCGTCACAGCGAAGGCCATGGGGGCACTCCAGTTCATGGGAGTTTTCAAGGGAGACTATGTTGTGGCCATAGGCTTCAAGGATTTCTACCTGCTTGTCCCAATGAACAAGAAGCACAAGAAATTCCCATGGTTCGTCATGGACAGAACACGCTACAAGTTCACAATGTTTCCCTTCACAATAAAATCAGCACTAAGGGTGTTTACAAAGTGTCTGGCGGCAGTCACAGCAGATATGAGAAGGTAGGGAATCCATGTCTACCCTTACCTGGATGGCTGGCTAGTGAAAGCATCATCGTTCACACCGTGCCAAAACAGCATAAGAACTGTCATGCAAATGCTCTACAACCTTGGATTCTCCATAAACCTGGACAAATCATTACGGACACCACAAAGGGAAAATACCATCCTTGGAGCAACACTAAACTCGAACAAAGCCAAAGCATTACCAACTGACAAGAGAACATTAACACTGATAGAACAAACTCACCTTCACCGGAAGGGATGGTCTCTGACAGTGAGAACAGTTGGGAAAGCAATGAGCATGATGGCATCCTGCATCCCCCTGGTGACACACGCACAGTTACACATGAGACCTCTTCAAGAGTGGCTACAAGGACAATGTCACAGACAACCAGAAGTTTGGAGGATCTAGTGGTTGTCACTGCAAAGGTACAGAAGGAGATAGGTGTAACATTAAGAACTTCACAGTGGGCAGGCCTTTCAAACACCCAACTCCATCAGTGACCATCAAAATGCATGCATCTTACACAGAGTGGAGAACGCACATGAGGAAATTAAACATCAGAGGCCTATGGTGCCCAGAGGGAGGAGTGAAGCGCATAAGCATTCTGGAGCGCAAAATGTTTTTTTCTGGCACTAAGGGCCTTCCAAAGACCTGTAAAGGGACAAGAAGTCCAAATCCAGATGCACAACACAATCACAATGCTCTACCTTAAAAAAACGGGAGAACATGGTTGCATCCACTATCCTAGGTAGCAGTGGACATTTGAAAATGGGCAATCTAAAGGAGGATAATGCTAGTAAACATTTACTTGCCCAGTGTGCACAACACAGATGTGGACAGGCTAAGTAGACAATAAGACTTCTCACATGAGTGGGAAATGAAATAGCAAATACTGGAGCACATCTTCCACAGACGGGGAACACCAAGGACGGACCTTTTTGCAACATAAGGAAACGCAAAATGCCAAAAATGCGCATCCAGTTACCCGCACCAGGGGTCCAAGAGGAATGCCCAGTTGATAAACTGGTCAGGGAGATTTGTGTATGCCGTTCTGAAAATTCCAGTAATGCCTCTAGCACTGAACAGATGCAGACAGGCCCCATTGATACTAATACTGATCACCCCAAAATGGGCCAGACCGACAAGGTTCTCTGAGTTGGTAGAAATGGCACAGGACTGAATAATAAAACTGCCTCTGCACCTGGGCTTATTAATAATGAAAGGAGGGCAAAGACCCAGCAGACCCCACCTTAGCAGCATAGTTATGGGGAAGTAGAATTTAGCCATCTTAGATCTACCACACGGGAGCATGGAGGTACTTAAGGAAGCAAGAAGAGGAAACACAATGACCTGCTACACTGCAAAGCAGAGCAGATTTACAAGCTGGTGCAGCAAACAAGGGATAAAAAATTGGTGGACTCAAGACATCACAGTGCTCAAGTACCTTACCCATCTACTAGAGGAGGGTGGTCATAAGCTTCTCTAAAGGTGAACCTCTCAACGATGGAAACACAAGGAGATGATGGACGGAGCGCTGAAACTTTTCAGACACTCACCCCCAGTCACAGATCTGGGTTGAATCCATCATCATTCTTTCGCTCACTTCGCCACCCCAGTTCAGACCCAGCCATATGCAAATCAGTCTTGACCCTGTGCCTCATGGGAACAGTCCAGACCGAACTGCCAAGCCAGGTCTTCCCTGGACCGGAAACCAGCACCCTGGGACCGGTTTCGGAGTAACACTCCTCATCAGCCAGGCTAGCTTGAATCCAGTGGCAACGATGGTCCATTACACCAGAGAAATAAAGGGTAAAAGTTTCTTCAAAATATCTGTCATGAAGGGATTCCTGGAGGGGGCGAAACGAATAGCCCACCACCAGCAGTGCCCACACCACTTTGGGCCCTGAACCTAGTACTGACTCAGCTCATCGATAGCCCATTGGAGCCGACGCACAAAGCAGATCTCAAAACCTAACTCTCACAACGGCCTTCCTAATCTCTGTCACCTCCATAAGAAAGGTTATTGTGCTACAAGTGCTCACAAAACAAGAACCCTGCCTACAGATCCTTAAGGACAGAGTGGTAATGAGGACAAACCCACAATTCATACCAAAGGTCATTTCCCTTTTCCCTGTGAACCAATCACTGCAGCTATGAGCCTTCTTCCAAATCCCTAAGACAGGCAGAGAGAACCCTACACATGCTAGGTGTAATAAGGCAGTCATGTGTTAAAGAAAACAAGAGAGATCTAGAAGACAAGACAGTTCTTTGTCTCATTTGCCATATGCAACAAGCGTGCACCAGTCACCAAAGGAACCATCGCAAGATGGATAGTGCAAACTATCCAAACGTGCTACCAGTCGGCTGGCATATGGCTAACACAAAGACCAAAGGCCCATTCTCTGAGGGGGAAAAAGGGAGCCACTCTGGCTTTTATAGGCAACGTATCCATTAAAAACCTCTATATCGGAGCCAAATGATCTTCCATACATATGTTCACAAAAAATTACTGCATGGACGTTCAAGTGAATAAGGAAACTAAGATGCTAAAGCATCTGTTTTCATCTCCAAAAGTATTTCAATCTAGCCTCCTGGGGGAGAACAATATCGCTATATCCTCAATGCACAGCAAAATAATGCACAGCATGTGAATCCAGAAAATTCTTCAAGTTGCAAACTACTCCTACAGGTAAGTAACCATTTTGTTATGAGGCCACGCCTTCAACAGATTTCAATGCTTTTCCACTCTTGGACACAATCCAATGTTTTATTTAGTGCTAAATATATTGCTGCTTGATATTCCAATGGAACAGAACTTTTCAATGATATAGAGGCAACTCTTTTGAGTGAGAAAGCAATATTTAATATGGCCTTATATTCTGAGACTTGAGGGTGAAGACTGCATCTCTTGACATAATTGATGACCTTTTTATCACAAGGAAAACATAAAAATTGTATAGAACGGCATCAGAATAGATTCACCTTATATGGAGGAGATTCTCTGATCAGGATCGTTTCTCACTGCCAAGATGAGATGCTGTATTCAGAAACTACCACAGAGAAACCTGTTGTAGAAACTGTAGGACATGTACAGACAGCACCCACCTTTTTGTCACGGACTGCAGATCTACTTCAACCTGCTAAGTACATTTTCATTACTGTGTCTCAAGTCCAAAAAAGAAACACGAGCCTGCCCAGGGGTGTGGAATTCCTATTCCTAATGCACTGGACATAGTGTTTGGAGTTGAGGACAAAATGTCTGCATGTTAATTTTGTCCACAGGACGAATAGTCAACCCCTGCAGCATAAACTATTTGGAATCAGTTTACAGTGCCACTGTATGGTTGTGAGAAAGGATTGTCTACTATTAAGAAAACAATTGCATCTATATGTCAAATGTTCAAAATGGTATACATGTTTCATTACAGCAAATCCCTGACTGTCAGGGTGAGCATTTTAAGGAAATACAGTGAGCTCTAAGCTCAGATTGACAGTGCTTTCAGTAGAAAAAGGTGTACGTATTTGCAAAATGCACCAGTTTGTGGCTATTTATAATGCTCCAGAATGCTGCTTTATTATACATGCAGAATGGTGGTCTTATTTTGAAAGCCAACCATGTACCCAAAAGTATTTGCAACTGGGAAAACAATTATGTAGGTTGCAGACAGATTTGTTGTGCAATTTGTTTTCAAAATAAAATGTACCCAATAATTAGTGGAACTTTAAAAAACAGAATAAGGTTGAAGACAGTTTTACTGAACTACAGTGCATTTTTAGGGACAACTTTAAGTACCATTTCTTTAAAGGATAATTTAATTAAACATGTTTAATGCATGCCAGTATTTTTTTTAAAATAGCAGGGAATCGGTGTAGTAGCAATATGGGATGCACAAAACAGATACTGGCACAAGTTTTTAACGAAAGTCCACCCCATAGCACCCCCACTCCCCCCTCCACCGGTCGTTGACTTTGACGTTTTGCAGATTTGCGACTTTCAGGAAATCACAAGAGTTTACAGCAATAGATCTGGAAACCTGCACCAGCTGTTTCCAGGTGTACACCTAGAAAATATGTGAATTCAATTTTTGCATGAGAAAATATACATGTGTATATTTGCTTGTGGAAAAATCCGCTCAGCAATTATAAATTCACTTGATGATTTTTTTTTTTTCCCTGCAGGAAGAAATATTTTCCCATGTGGAGAAATTTCCTTGTTATGTCATGATATGTGTATTTGCTGAGTGCATATATCACCCGGGGTGTGTATCCTGGTTCTTCTGAGAAGGGGGAGGAGCCCTACCTGGGGTGTATTGGAAGAGCTATGTTTTAAGTTTCTTGTGGAACTGTAGGACTGAGCTGGTGGTGCTAATGAGAAAGGGGAGTTTGTTCCAGGCTTTAAGACTCCGTCATGAGAAGGAGCGGCTGCCAGCTCAGGCTCTTAAGGTGCGAGGTACGGAAGTGAGCAGAAGGCTGGTAGAGCAAAGGTGTCTGGTGGGAGTGTGAAAGATGATGTGGTTGTTCAGGTAATTGGGACCTGGGTTGTGCAACGCTTTGTGTGTGTGAGTGTGTGTGTGTGTGAGTGGATTGAAAATGGTGCAGTTGTGGATGGCAAGCCAGTGGAGGTCTTTGAGGTGAATGGATATGTGGTTGCGGAGTGGAAGGCTGAAAGGGAGTCTGGCTGCTGCGTTCTGGAGCCTCTTGGTAAGATGGGCGTTGACTCCTATGTACAGCGTGTTCCCGTAGTTTAGCTTGCTGGTGAGTATGGCTTGGGTGATGGGTCGAGTGTCAAGAGGAATCCATCTGATGACTCTTTTGAGTGTTTGAAAGCAGGAGGAGGTGATTGAGTTAACCTGGCTGGATATAGATATATGCTTCAGTCATGATCCCTAGGTTCCTGGCTTGGCTGGACAGGGTGGGGGTTCGTCCCAGTTCAGATGGCCACGAGGCCAAGGACCAGAGTGTGCGGTCTCTTCCGAAGAGTTCCACCTCGGTTTTGTCTGAGTTGAACTTCAGGCACTTTGAGTTCATCCAGAGGGCGATGTGTGACATATATTTGACCTTTGCTTGAGTGCTGGGGGGGGAGAGGATGATTTGTGTGATGTCAGCGTAAGAGATTAAGAGATGATGTTGAGACCATGTGTTCTGACAATGTTGGCAAGTGGGGGTCATGATGATGATGATGAAGAGTGTTGGGCTGAGAGAAGATCTCTGGAGGATGCCACAGATCATGTTGGAAGGTTCAGAGGTGTGCCTCTGCATGCGGTTTCCGAGGAAAAAGATTATCCATGTAAAAGCTAGTCGCAAATTCCTGACTCATTGAGATGTTGGCTGGTGACCAGGTGGGCGATGTCTAAAGCTGTGGAATGGTCAAAGAGGCGGCTGTGCTGCCTTGGTCCATGATGAGGCAAATGTTGTCAGTGGCAGCGACGAGGACAGTCTCTGTGCTGTGTTTAGGTCTGAATCTTGACTGGCATGGGTCCATGAGTTTTTTATTGAGGTGTTCTTCCAGTCGTTTGTTAAGTTTCTCCAAGACTTTCCCTGGGAAGAATAGCAGGGAGATGGATCTGTAGTTTGCTGGTGTAGTTGGGTATGCTGTATGTTTTTTTGTTTTTTTTATTGTGGTAGGACGGTGGCGTGTTTCTAAGTGCCCAGGAAGGTAGCTGTTTTGAGGGAGTCATTGAGGATTGGGGTGAAGTTGGTGCAGATTGGCTCAAGCCCTTTGGAGAAGGTGAAGTGTAGACCGGAGTCTTATGGGGCTCCCTAGTGGATGGAGCGCATGGTGGCAGCGGCTACCATATGGGTGATGGTGGTCCAGGAGGCCAGTGCTGTTTCTGGTGTATTTCCCTCGTTGTGTTGAAAGGCTGCCGGTGTGAAGAGGTCTGGTGGGTTGCGAAGTTGTCATAGATTGTGCTTATCTTGTTACAGAAGTAAGTAGCGAGCTGTGAGCAGAGCTTGTGAGAGAAAACAAATTTATTTACAGTAACCTATTGTGATATCTAGTGAATGCCTAACGATAAATCTGCCAGAGCAATCAGCAAAATGCTAAAGAAAGAGAGCAATGTTATATTCTGAACTCCAATATAATCAGAATCCAAGCATTAAGAAAGTGCTGGCATATTTAGAGCCCTGAGGTGATCAGAAAGCTAGCCTTTACCGAGCCCATTCATAAACTGAACCTCTCCAAATGCAGCGGCTGTGACTATTCAAAGATTGGAGATAAATTGAGTCTTGGTATGTTCAGAGTCTGGCATAATCAGAGCCTTGCTGGAATCCAAACCCTAACCTAATACGAGCCCTGGCATAATCAGAGATGCTCCTATCGTAGCTGTGATATATCTGTTACATGATTGTATGGCACCAAATGGGACATATCGATTTGTTTACAGGTCAAGTATATTTCTAAACCATCTAGTGTCCTAGGCAAGTATATATATTATAAAATTCCACACTGCTGCCATCCCCAGAGCTCCCCAGACATGTCCACGGATACTCTGAAGTGGACTTACTCATGGTAACAACCACAATGAGGTGAGTTTAACTACATATCCACAGCGAGGTTCCTAGAAATCAAAACATAATAGGTACATGGAGTAGACAAGTGTGCTATACAACCTTCCAAACATTTAATAAAGCCTATTTGGTGGCTTAGCTGGCAAGGTATAACAGAGGGCAATGGGGAACATGACCAGTTACCATTATTCTTTCGAGTAGGCATCCAGAGGAAAACAGCAATCCTTCTGGATGAGGGAAAGCTCTTATTGAATTAGCTGTATTAGAGAAGCCCCAGAAAATTGCCAAAGTAATTTGGTCAGCTGACACTCATGGCTGGGTTAAGGTGATTCCAATTTCCTTATCTGTTCAGAAGGTCCGGGGCTATGCACCTCAGAGACTGTAAAGTAGTTTAATGTGCACTTGGTTTCTGTGCTGCAAACCACTTCAGCTCATATTTTCCTCATAGTATGGCTGCCTAAGCAGAGTCAGCCCCTAATGCTTCAGCATCACCTTGACCCCACATGGAGTGTCTGGCCTATGTCTTCCCAATCCACATCCTGCTGGCCTAGAAAAGTGACCTACTACAGGGAGTTCAAGTTGGGTTTTTAGCTTGAATTCCAAGGTGCATGCACACTGGATTCTGCTAGTGCCTCTACTTTCCACTGGATGGATGGAATCTGAAAAAAATTAAAGATTGTACCCTTTTGGAAGCTCTGCTGAGCCAGCTCAGAGAACAATGTGGCCCTGAAGCTGAACTTACCTCTAGTAGTAGAGGAGAAGGCTGAAACAGCTTCTCTTAGTGACAAAACGAGGAACTGAACAGCCCGGTGTAATAGAGCTTCCCTGACTTAAAGGGACTGAGCCAAGGCCCAGCTGATAGAGACCTGCAAGTACGACTGGCACAAGGAGAGGGCCTAACAATTAACCAGGAGTATCAACAGTTTAGCTAGACCAGTGTAAGAAATTGTGCTTTTTGTTGTGAGGGGGGTAAAGAAAATCACAATCCTTGACAGGATGAACTACTAAATTCACTAAATAAACCTGAGCTCAACCCACTGGTAGCTATGGCACAGAGCAGACAGGCTTAACTTGGAGGCAATGTGTAAAGTATTTATTTAGTAAAACGGTAATAGTTGAAATGTAAAACAATTAAAATTGCAAAATGAATTAGAAAAATATAGTAAAATTTAAATCACAAAATGACACAAACATTACAAAAATCCAATAAGGGGAACCAAAGATATGAAGTTTTAAGTAGTGCTAGCACAAAGTACCAATGATAGTCAAAGGTCATGGTATCCCAGGCACAATTTAACGCTGACCGAAATTGAACGCGGGTTGGATACACCAACCATGTTCATCCTGGTCAAAGATTTTATCTTCTTACTTTAGTCCTTTAAATCCCAATCCCCCACAGGAGTACAATTCTGAAGCCCCCCCCCAGGACCTCAGGGAAGCACTTAGATGCTCAAAGGGTGGAAGGCAAAGTTCAGTCCAGGTCCAGTTGCCACTGATCAACTGGACAGTTGTCTCTTGTAGCTTGTTGTATCCCTGTAGCTTGAACATGAGAGCAGCCTTATGATTCTTGGAATTCACTTCTTTGCCCTGGGTACAAAAGGGAGAGCAGGTCCAGTCCTTTAGGGCTTTACGCAGGTCTCAGACAGCAGGTTCAGTCCTCTTCTGATCTTCCACAGGTCCAGGAGTGTTCTGAAGTGGGTGCCTGGAGATACCAAATTTATGCCTGGCAGCGGTGGCCATTCCATTAGAGCGGAGGAGCGCCGCCCCCCCCTCCCCCCCACACCACCACCAACAAATAAAACGATAATAAAACTGGGTTTAAACCATTTTTATTTTCGTTTTATTTTAATCCCCTGGGCCCGCCCCCAGGACTCTGATGAGTCTTTGTGCCAGGTCCAGGGGATGACACTGCTGGTGGGGGAGCTGTGGGCACTCCCTTCACTGTGCATGAGGGTTTAGCCGACCGTCTCAGGCCGGCCAAACCCTCATGTGCAGTGAAGCTCTCTCCAGCCCCAGCTTCGTTGCTGCGGCTGGAGAGAGCAGGCACAGACTCCCAGTCTGCCTGGGAAGGCAAGTTGTTGGCGCTCAGGCCAATCCCGACGCTGCTTTCATGCAGCGTCGGGATTGGCCGCAGTACAGGCTGGGAGCATGTACGCAGAGGAAGAGCGGAAGAGCGCGATGCGGCAGGCGGCGGCATTGTTCAGGTACGTTTTTTTATTATTTATTTTTTATCCCCCACGTCCCCATCCTCCCTCCTCCGACACGCCCCTCCACTTTGGCAGGGGACGGGCTGTGTGGTGAACAGGCGAAGGTCCAATCCATGTAATATCTTTAGGTATATTTATTCCAAGTTAAGATCTTGAGCAGAGCCCCACCAGGAGCAGCCTTCCTGCTGCTCAGCCCATTCTCCCAACTGACAAACTCACTCATCCAACATTCCGCAGCATCATCCACACCAACATTCCACACCACACTCACACTGGCTGAGCAGCAGGTACAACACTTCTCCCTTCCTCGTAGTAAAGAAAACGCAATGCAATGATCCAAGTGAAAAGCACATCAAAGAGAAAATAACATGCACATAAATCTGGAAAGGTACCATTACAAAGACATGAGAATGGTTGAGGGCAAGCCAGTAGAATGAAAAGCAAGGAAAACACAGTACAATGGGCTTACAAGTTAACATCCCAAAAATGCAGGAAAGCACAGGAGAAAATAGCAATTTGCATGAATGTCAACATAAGGCAAAGCAACCGTAAAACGACCATGCCCACCCACGTACCTACAAAGAAGAAAATAACAAACTGGACAGGTAAATCAATCTATAGGCAGAAAGACAACCTTTACACACATCCACTCCCTTTCCACACAAAACTCTCACCTTACCACACAAAACCAAACAAACCTGCAAACTACTACACCACGCACAACCAACCAACCCCTTGAGCCACAAACAAGCCAGCTGGCCAGGCTGAAATGACGTGAACACAAAGGGGAACAAACCACAACGGTGCAGAGAAAAGCACACCACAGCAAACACACGCTCAAACTCAAACAAACCTCCGAGCTAAAGGGAGGAAGGAAAGAGAGGACAAGCAAACAGAAAAACCTCAGCAATGCCAAAGCTAAAGGTGAAGCGAAATTCACCAACCAACCACACAAAGGTGGTAGACACAAGTGACTCAAAAACATAGTCGACTCCAACCAAGGCCCACAAAGGAGACAAACCTAAGCCAACCCACAACCACAAAAAAAAAAGTGGTAGGCCAGAGAGGCTCCGCAACAAAGAGCCTTCTCACACACACACACCCAACAGTGAGAGATACACACACTCCCACAACGACCACAAGGGGTCAACTACAAAACATTGCCCACAAAGGTAACAAACCAATGTCACACACAACCCCAAAAATAGTGGTAGGCAAGAGAGGCTCTGTGACAAAGAGCCTTCACGCACACACACCCCCAACAGTGAGATAAAGGCACTCTCACAAGAACACAAGGGGATAAACCAGAGTGACTTCACGAGAGAAAGACAACTCACAAGCACATACTCAGGAGGCAACCCGGAGCGACCCTCCAAAAACCACAGTCATTCCAAAAGAAAACATTTTGCAAGATGAGATCCACAACACACCATAAACCGTGATAAAAGGGAATACTGAAAAGCGAAGCATCCCACACAAGACATTTACTTTTAAAATCCAACCCTTCTGCCTGGGATACAAAGCGTGAACTTGGTTAACAGAGACATAGTCAAGAGGAAACAAACATGTTCACCAGAAGAGTAGTATCAGTAATTTTAGCGAAACGGTTATTCCTCCAGAAACCAGTAGAGTGGTTACATAGACCGAGAGAAATGAAACTCCGGTTTCAGTAGCATAACACCAAGTCACATTGCTGCCTTTGAGAAAATCGTCGATCGACTACATTACTGCCATGAAGATTTGTTGACCGATGACTGACCCTGCCCCAGATGACTCCATGAACATCGAGCACCAGCAACTTGCTCCACACAGATCAGGGTTGCTGAACGCTGGCTCCAGTCACCAATGCTCTCCTCACAGACACTGTGCAGAGAACGAAGGCTGCGAGACCCGATGACAGGTGAGAGGCACGCGAGCAGACGTCGCACGTCCAACGGAATGGTGAGGTGTGTTTTTTTTTTTTTAAACTGTCATTTCACCTAACACCGGGTAAATCTCCCCAATTGAAAAACAGTTCAGTACGGTGTTGGTGAAAGAAACAGTCACACCTCAAAAGTACTCACACTCCATGCCGGTGGCCGCATCATCCGCACAGGGCAAAGAAATCTTGTTCCCACAAAAACTGACGTGCCGTTGGGTAAAAGAAATAACAAATGCTGCCCAAACGATGTGACTGCCGATAGTCAACAAAATCCTGGAAGCGATCAAAGGCTTTTACCGCACTTCCAAACACGGGCTCTGGGAACGTGTAGCTCCACCACGCACGAAGTGAGGGAACACCACCGCCACAAGACTGCTAGTGACATGGAGACAGGGGACTCCTTTACTAAGATCACGAACTGTGACTCCTTCTACTCGACGCTCTTGTTGACAGGTACACAGTGGGCTCCTCTTCCAAATGTTACTTCACAACACGGACACGGGGACTCCTCTTACATGTGGAACAGCTTGAATCACCACAGCTCCAATCCGGAAAGAGCAGAAAGACACAATGGCTTGGCAGGAACTGGCATACAAGGGTTGGGGCAGACCGATGTTGTGGCCACTGGTGGGGCTCAGGGTGCCAGCTAGTTGTGCCAAACTTGGTTACAGGAGGAGTTTCTTCAAGTTACTCTTCTTCAGTTAGTTACTTCAGGCTCATAGTACCAGTCCATTTAAGTTGCACACGCAGGTTCTTTTTGATAAAAATCGTCGCCATAATGTGGTGATCAGGCGAAGGTCCAATCCATGTAATATCTTTAGGTATATTTATTCCAAGTTAAGATCTTGAGTAGAGCCCCACCAGGAGCAGCCTTCCTGCTGCTCAGCCCATTCTCCCAACTGACAAACTCACTCATCCAACATTCCGCAGCATTATCCACACCAACATTCCACACCACACTCACACTGGCTGAGCAGCAGGTACAACAGGCTGCTACTGATTCCTGGCAAAAGCTTGTGGTTGGGAATGACCCCTGAGAACGTCCTAACCAATGGGGTAAAAATCACGGGGCTTACCCTACCTACTCTGGTTATTTTCAAAGATGATCCAAGACTTCGGCCACACTAAACGTGATCTCGGAGTACGTGTACTGTGATAATCCTATTGTCCTCCCACATCTTGGGGACAGAATGTTTTGGCATTCTGTTTCCCTACTTTGATGTTTGTCCCAAATGTTGCATGAAAAACCCCAGCAGACATTCAAGCAGGTTGGCACTCCATCATAATCTGGCACTATGATGTCAACAAAAGGCCCGCTGTGATGGAGGCTGGTCTGGCTTGGTTGACAATAGAAGCGTACAGGCCTGGGTGTTGGCTATATCTGCTCGTGACAGGGTAGACCGCTTTGAAATATAATCAAGTCCTTGAGCCAAGTGAAGTGCACAAGGGCACAACAACACCTCCCCACTCCCAAGGCCTTTTGACCCTGTCTTGTGAGGAAGTTCATACCTCCTTCATGCCCACTGAAATGCTAATTACTGGCTGGAAGAAGGGTGAGAGCAAACTGCAGATTAAGCTTCCAGGAACGTCAGGCAGAGCAATGGTTACTTTCTAAAAGTCCTCTTTCCAACATATTTATCTCAAATCTGAGTTCACCAGTGAATTAGGCTTGTAATAAATGTTTCAAAAAGTAAAAAAATTAAATTTGTAGCTTTTTTCTAGAAGGAGATAACATTTATGAAACTTGATATTATATCCCAATGCTTTCCTATAGAACAGCCAACCCTGTAACAGTGAAAATAGCTTTGAGGGCATTTTCACTGTAAGGACGTGTTAAACATTTACATGTCCTTTTAAATAAAATGCACCCTGCAAAAAGGCCTACATTGGGGTGACTTATAAATATTTAAAAGGACGGTTTAGGCGTGTCAAAAAAAGGGTTATTTTGATAGGTTGAATTTGCTATTAACACCTGCACAGCCAGGCTGCTGGTGGCAGGCCAGCAGTCATGATTTTTAAAAAAAAATTATTTATTGATTTTGCAAAAAATGGACAATACATACCAAACAGAAATTAAATTGAAATGCAAGAAAAACAGTCACAGTGTACATACGTATAGTTCAGGTGACCTATTGGAAATTAGAATGCAGATCCGTGGGGGTTATACATTCAGGGGAGCAATATGCTAATCAAGCAGATCATTATATAACCAGTTCTAGAGCAACATTATTCCTCAATGCAAGGTTGTCTCATGAGAACAGCATGGTAACAGTACTCTCAAGACAGCATGTAGGTCTCTTACCCAACAAGAGCCCAGAGTGAAAACTGGGATGTGGTGCCCACAATGCCCAGGCGTCCGACGCAGCGCGCCCCCCACAACAAGGAGAAAGCTGAATTGCAGGGAATGTTCATTCTTTACCAGCAAGGTAACTCTGATACAGGCTCTGAAAGTTTTTAGGGTGAGACTGAGGGGGAAGCAACTCACTGTATAATTCAGATTGAGTGCTGCAGTACAACATATCACTAGACCACTGTACTAGGGTGGGAGGTGGCCCTTGGGCCCAGCGCCTAGCAACTCCGTGCTTAGCTATCAGCAAACCCATATCAACCAATCGTCGTATTCCTTTCCGTACGTGTTTAGTATAGCCAAGGAGAGCTAGCAAGGGGTCGGGCAACAGAGGCTCTCCTATAAAATCGCTCAACTTCTGGAATAGGAGTACCCAGAATTTAGCAATACCGGGGCACAGCCAAGCTAAATGCATGAATCCTGCTTGTTCCGCACCACATCTCTTGCATCTCGCGGTGTCCTGAAGGCTGTATCTATGCAATCGGGTAGGAGTATAGTATACCCTATTGAGAAATTTAAAATGAACAAGTCGATGTCGACTATTCAGGGAGACGTGCTGTGTGGCTTCGCAGCAATAGCGCCATTTGTCGTCATCGAGAGTGACCTCCTAGTCAGTCTGCCACGCCAACCTGGCCTTAATAAAAAAGTTCTTCCGGTAATCTTGCGCCATGTCATATATCCTGGAGACTATTTTACATGGAGACTCTGCACGTAATATCAAGGAGAAGGGGGCCACCTCCGGAGGCTCCATCATCTTCTCTCCAAGCATATCGCGGAGCGCATGTCTAACCCTATAGAAATGGAACATCGTGAGTGGGGTGATATCTTGCTTTTCTAAGATTATGTCCTCCCATCTTCGACCGATTCCGTCTTCAAATAGATCTCCTATTTTAAAGATGTCTAAAGACGCCAGGGCGTGTAAAACTTCCAATTCATTAATTACTGGCAGCCATTGACACCACTCCACCGGAGTGAGTGGAGAGTACAGGATTGAGGCAGCTTGTCTTTTCATTAAATTCTGCCATGCGTGAGCGGTGGCGTTTATGGAGTCCAAAAGACCCGCATGCCGGGACGGTGCCCGGTGCAGGGAAGCAGCTAGGGGTGAGGGCGCAGCCACGACCCTTTCTAGATGCAAATGGGGGCGAGGGGATTGCTGGTGCAGCCAGTGAAACGGGTGAGAACATTGCGCTACATGGTAGTAAAGTTCCAAGTCCGGTGCTCCAAGTCCACCCATAGAGTAAGGTAAAGTCAAAATATCCTGCTTGACTCGAGGCCGCTTGCCAGCCCACGCCAATCTGACCAATAAAGACTTGATGCATTTAAAAAAGTGAGTTGGTAGGACCATAGGTATGTTTAAAAACAGAAACAGGAATCTGGGTAGCACTACCATCTTCATTAAAGAGATATGGCCTAGGAGAGACAATGGCAGCCGCACCCATCTGTTAATATCATCTTCTAACTTGGCAATTGCCCTGCCATAATTCTCGGTGAATACTATCTCTGAGTTAGTGTGTACCTGGATGCCTAAATAGCACACAGTCAGTGGACCAGCTCAAGGGAAAATCCAGTTCTATCGGTTCCATGGCAGTGGTGAGAGGGAAGATGGTGGACTTAGCCCAGTTAATTTTAAGACCTGAGAATTTGCCGTAACGTACCACCTCCCTTAACACCGGGGACAGGTTGACCTCTGGGTCTCTAATGTACAAGCGAGTGTCATCAGCATAAGTGGAGATTATTAAGTTGTATCCGGGGAATCGTATCCCAAGGTGGCTGTGGTACTCCCTGAGAGCACAGGCCAGGGGTTCAGCAACGATAGCGTAAAGAAGGGGCGATAGCGGGCACCCTTGGCGAGTACCCCTGGAAATTTTAATAGGAGGGGTCACGAGATTCCCACCCTAACCCTAGCCGAAGGGGAATTATATAAAACCTTCACTAGCTGGGAAAAGAGATCACCTACTCCCATTCGTCTCAAGACCCCCAACATAAAATTCCATTCAACGGAATCAAAAGCCTTTTCGGCATCTAGAAATATTGCAGCCGCCTTGATCTCCAGTTTTGTGTGTTGGATAGTACCAAATACTGTATGCAAGTTGTGCATAAGGGTGTGTCCAGGGACGAACCCCGCCTGCTCTGGACTAACCAACAACGGTACCAGTGGGGCAAGGCGGTTTGCCAAAACTTTGGCAAATAGTTTAGTATCAACATTCAATAGTGACAGCTGCCTATATGATGAACATTCGTCAGGAGGCTTGCCCGGATTTAAAAGGGTAACTAGTAGGGCCTCTCGCATGGACGGTGGCATCACTCAACTCTCTCCCCTCTCCTCGAACAGAGTGACCAGGTGAGGGACCTGGAGCTCCTTGAATTCCTTATAAAAGGCAACTGTTAAGCCGTCCTGCCCTGGGGTGTTCCCGGAGCACATGGATTTTAAAGCGTCCTGAACCTCACAGGCCTCATAAGGTATTCTCTGTGCTCATCTGCGAGCCATGGGAGTTTAATGTGTTCATGTGTAGATCTGAGTAATAATTACTAAATCGGTCTACTATGGAGTCAGGATCTTGTAGTATCTCTCCGGTTGAATCACAGAGTTCTGTAACCCCAGCTGCCTCCCTCCTACCTCTCAGTATAGCTGCTAATGTAGCGCCCAGGCGCTCCCCCTCCCCATATGTTTTAGCTACTGCGTATTTCCCTAGGAACTTAACCTCTCTGTCAGCGGCTTCATGATACTCCTCCAGGGTTTTTTTAAACTCCTCCATGACCCGATCGCTTCCGCCCTCCAAGGCCTCCCGCTCCAGAGCTGCCAATTTCTTTTCAAGTGATTCCAATTGTCCTCTGATTGAACGTAGCACCCCCGAGTGCTTGGCCATAGCTATATCCCTAATGTAGACCTTAAAGGTCTTCCATATCGTAGCAAATTGGGTTACAAAGCCAATATTTCTAGCAAAGAAGGTTTCAACAGCCTCTGTTATTTCAGACTTAAATATGTTATCAAGGAGTGCATAGGGCGGGAACCTCCAAGTGAATGGGGCAGGTCTCTCAAAATCTAGCTGTATAGGTGAATGATCTGAGTACAAGGGTGGGTGTATCTCGCAGCCGCGAATTGCCGCGCTCAAAGACCTAGAGGTGAACCAATAATCGATCCTGGTGTACAAATCATGGGGGCTGTACAGTGTATGAAACCTCCCACCCGCGAAACCTCGAGCGCCAGACATCAACCATGTCCAATTCTGCAATAGCATCCTCTATGGCTTTAGCAGCTAATGACTGACGCCGAGTTGGGCCTCCAGAACGATGTAGAGCCAGATCGAGGCCACAATTAAAATCCCCACACCTGAGGGAACGGCGTCAAACAACGCAGGCGCGCCGGAAGCTCCTGGTAGAATTGCGGGTGATCAAAATTAGGGCCGCAAACATTCACAATAATGAATTCCATACCCTTCCCTTTACATTTGGAAATTGCGTACCTGCCCTCCTTGTCTGTCTCAACAGCCTCCAGTGAGATACCAGTTCTGGCATTTACCCAGGTAATTACCCCCCGCGCATGAGTAGAAAAACCTGCAGCATGAAATATTCCATGCAATCGTCTACGAGTTAGCATCTGGCTGTCTACGGGTGGATGGGACTCTTGCAAAAGAGCTACGTCGATGTTATGTCTAGTGAGATAAGCAATTACTTTCCTGGTTTTTCTGAAATCATTTAGGCCCCTGACGTTCCAGGTCAGCAGCCGCAACCTATCCCCCAGAGTCGAAAGAAGAGTTTATATCCTTAGCGATGCCTCTCCCATTACCGTTCAGATAAGCACCCCAGGGCTCTTTCCTACCATGGGGCATCCCTACTAGAATTGAAGAACACGCTGTGACCATGACAAAACAATACAATAAAAACATCGTCCCACATAAAATTCCCCACCCATGCATGCAGACCCCAACACAGCACAGTCAAGAACCCCCCTCCCTTCCACACAAAGAACATAAGATAAGAAACCATATGGTGAGTAACACACGGGGGTGGATGTTACCTCAGCACAGCTAAGGGCACCACTAAGGCAGTACATAGTAATGCCATCAGAGCACATATAGTACATCCGTATAAGGCAATTAAAACACTTCCAGATCACCAACAATAAACAGGCCTCCACCTCCCACTCCCCTATGCAAATAGATCTATCATAAAAATATCTTGTTTTAGCAGTCAATTCGGCCCGCCCTCCGGCATTATCAACTTAACTATAATAATACATGCAGTGCGTAGACATTCCTAAGGCATAAGTAGCAGTCTCAAGTAATCTGGGTAAAGTTAACAGTCAAACCAAGCTCAATATGGGGGGCTATTCTTAGTTTTGAACCCAGCTATTAAGTCCCAATTCCAGAGTGTGGGACTAACAATCAGAATCTTTTCTAATCTTGCTCGTCCATACCACCGCCAACCGCTTCGTCGAGCCTCTCTGTTCCACTCTTCCGCCTTGGAGTGTTCTTTAAGGGCTTTCTGCAGAGATTTCGGGTCCAGGAAGATCTTAGATTTGCATTCATAATGACTCAGAGTCTGGCCGGATATAACATTGCATAGTCCATGTTTTATTCACGCAGCCTCCGCTTCAGAGGGGCAAACTGCCGTCTGGCCTCCTGCACCTTCATGGTGAAATCTGGGTACAATGATATCGTGGAACCCTCGTACTGTAGGTCTCTTTTTTTCTCTGGCCTGCTCCAGGGCCGTGTCCCTATCTCTATAGTTTAACAGTTTTGCGATCACCGGGCGCGGTGGGGCTCCCGGGGGAGGTTTAGGGCCAAGTGAGCGGTGGGCGTGTTCCTCTACGAATATTTCAGAGAAGGTTTCCCGGCCCAGTAGAGTGACAAGGAGCTTCTCTATGAACACTTCCATATTGCCCATTGCAGTGGATTCTGGCAGTCCCGTGATTCGTATGTTACTTCTCCTGGACCTAGCCTCCAAATCTTCTGCCTTGTCTTGCAGTGCAAGTGTAATCGTTTTCACCAGCTGTTTTTGGACTATATCCAATTCATGTTTCTGCATTGATGCCAGGATCTGTCTTATGTCGCCTGCCGCCTCATCAGCCGCGTCCGTCTGCTCGTCCGGGGACCGGGCCCCCTCCGCCTCTCTAGTCCTTGATTTCCGCTGTTCAAACTGTAATTTGGGCTGAGACTTATCCACTTTACCCATTCTTATGCATGAGGGGCAAGGGCTCTGCCAACCTTCCCTTCCCAACCACCCTGCGCCCCATTCACAAAGCCAAGGGTATCACCAATCCCAGCACAGTCTATCCAAGTCTAATGCCAAAGTGGAGGGCACAAGGCAAGTGGGCACCCTCTCCTCCCAACGGGAATTTTTCGCTGACGGTGTGTTGGGTATAGCGGGTAACTGCAGGGCCCGAACGAGGGGACACACAAACTCCAATCGCGCCAGTACTCCCATGAGCCTTGTTTCGATGAATCACAACCAGTGCAAGTGGAGCCGTGGGGAACCTCCCGGGCGCAGGCCCGACACCACGGAGCAGCAAGTTCGGTCAGGGAATGCGTGTATACTTTATGGCGCTCTCTAGTCGTAGGCCCCTCTCATCACAGGTCGCCGCACCCGGGGTACATTTTGCCAGCTCACCCGCCTCCAATAGTCTGTGTTGGGGGGATGCAATGCCCCCTCCGCTCCGCCACTGTTTTCACCACCTCAGCCCGGTCAAGGATGGGCCAAGTGTTATGGGGATCGCAGGCCAGGCCACTGTGCAGCAGCTCACGTTATTTCAGGAGACCCAGGCCCGAGCAGACCAGTCCGACAGGGTCCATAAGCTCGGGTGACGCGGGCAGGTCCTCGGTATCAAGCCAGCTGCGCCCTCCCCGGGTCCCGCAGCGTCACGCACCTCTGTTTCAGGGCCGAAAGCCGAGGCAGCAAGGGTCTATACACGACCCGCGGTAGGCCACACGGCCCGCGACTGCTGGACCTCACGTCCACACGGGCCGCCTCAATCCGATGGCTGGGCCCCCAAGGGCGCGTCTCCGTCTGCCGCAGCGCCCTCTTCCCTACAGGGTGGTGCCTCCTGTATCCGGCCCGGCCGGGTCGCTCGCTCCGATGCTGTGAGAAAGTGCCATCTTTCTTGCATGGTATGCCCCCACTTTTTGCTAAATTGCTGACGTGCTTTGACTGAGTGTGCCCTGGGCTCCTGCCAACCAGGTACCCAGGGCCTGTGTTCCTTCCCTAAAACTGCATTGATGCCTACACCCAATTGGCATCCCTGGCCACAGGTCAGCCCCTGGTAAATGGTACCATGGGTACCCAGGGCACTGTGACCAGGGAAGGCCCCTAAGGGCTGCAGCACTTGTTGTGCCACCCTTAGGGACCCTGTACCTTTACACACACACACACTCCCTTTGCAGGCTGCGTGTCTTGGAGCAGAACAAAAGTGAAGAGTCGACATGGCACACATCCCTGTGTGCCATGCCTACAAGCCACTGCCCTGGCCTAGGTCAGCCACCCCTCTAGCTGGATGCACTATGCCAGTGGTGAGGGCACAGAGGCATGAGCCCTGTGCCCCTACAGTGCCCAAGTCCATTCTTGGGCATTGTAAGTGCAGTGCTGCCATTAAGAGTATATGGTGCTGGAAGTCTGTCATTACGAACTCCACAGCACCATAATGGCCCCACTGAAAACTAAGAAGTTTGGTATCAAACTTCTCAGCACATTAAACCCACACTGATGCCAGTGTGGGATTTAATGTAAAACGCACTCCAGAGGGCATCTTAGAGATGCCCCCTGATACCAACCCGACCTCCAGTGTCCGGACTGAGTGGCTGCCCAGGCTGCCACCACCAGACATGTTTCTGGACCCCTGGGTCGAGAGCCTCTGCTCTCAGGGGCCTGAAACAATGCGCATCCTGGGGCGAGGTGCCAATGCCTTCTCCCCCAGGATGGGCAGGGGAAGCTTCAAAGGCCTGCCGCCTTTTGAGCTTCCCCAGACCATTTGCTGCTCCCAGCAAACTGGTCCCCACTGGTTCTACCCCCACTTCTGGCGGGAGAACCGGCGGGAAAACCAGAGGCAGGAAATGGGTTGTGCCCACCTCTGCCAACTCCACCCCTAAGGTGGGGGAGACGAGGTGAAGCCCAAACTCGAGTCCCCGCCATCTTGAGGATGGGGGGACCCAGCCAACCAGGGACAGGCTCCTGCCCCCCTCCCACTGGAGAGGAGCAGAATAGGGGGTGTACCCACCCCAGGGAAGGGACCCATTGGTCCCTGCCCTTACCTACCTGTAACCACCCCTAAATTCAGTATTTAGGGGCTCCCTGAACCTTCCTTCCACAGTTCCAGATTCCAAAAACAAGAAAGAAGCACAAGAAACAAGAAGACCTGCGTGCAGCTGCTCACAAGAGGAAGACACCAACTGATTTGGCCCCAGCCCTACCGGCCTGTCGACCCTCGAACCGGCTCCTGCTAAACCCTGGCGTCTCCAGTGGTCAGCACCCTCACAAACCCCGGGGGACCTGACTGCCTAGTGACTCCAACCCCCTGGGACTCCCAAGAGCAGTGGTACTGCTCAAAGCAAGCAACCAACCCCTGGTGCCAACCGGGAACCGCAAATCCTGCACCCTCTGCACCCGCCCTGTGCCTGAGTGGGCAAATACCAAAAGGACGCCCCCCCGGCGACTGCGACCCAGAATCCAGCACCCAAGGGCCCTCCTCGACGCTCCTGACGACGCCTGCAGCCTCACAACCAGGGACCCCCCAACCGCGACCAGCAGAGGGTAAGATTTCCCGACGCAAAAAGACACCCCTGCACCCGGCGCCCCAAGGCTCCCTGTGCCCAACTCCTGGGTGCCTACCTATCCTCCAAGATCCCAACTTACCCCTCGAAGTGGTGGTCGTGCCTGAAGAATCTCCGTCCCCGAGCCTGCAGCCTTTGTTCAGCCTCCAAGTCTCCCATTGAATAACCTTGAGCGGCCGACGGCTCAAAAGCACCCTGCACCCAGTCGCCCGAGTGCCCCTGGCAGTGCAACCTCTACTCTAATATACTCCCCCATTTGCCCTGAGCAAGTGACCAGGAGCCCAGCTCCCACAGCCGCGTGGCCTGCTTGCCAGCAGCCACCAACCAAAGGCCCCCTGCCTGCCATAGGATAACATTGGGCCTACTCACTCTGCACCCGGCCGCCCCTGTGCCGCTGAGGGTGTAACAACTGTACTTACCTGACCCTGGGGGACCCTTGAGTCTATGCCCAGAACCTTAACTCTGCCAGTCAAGTACTTACCCAAAGACCGATAACTCACTTTTCTTCCATAGGGATCCATTGACTGGTTTTCTGTGAAATTTCTTCTAAGTGTCCACTTTTGAATTACTAAAATATTGCTTAAAAATCACAACAGTAACGAATTCCGAATTACTCACCTACTATTAGGAGAGACCTCAGTACTGCATCTTGTAGTCCAGTACCGACCATGAAAAGTAATTTTTACCGTACTTACCAGTAACTTAAAATTCCTCTCATAGGATATCATTGCCTGCTTTTTGTTGAAAAAGTTTCTAAGTGTCGATTTCTGAATCTTACACATATTCTTTAAAAATCGTGCCAACGATACAAACGTAATTACTTGCCTGTTTTAGATAGATACCCCAGTGCTGAACCGGAGAACCCAGCACTGGATTACAAAAGTAACGTAAACCTACTTTGCTTGCAAACTGCATTTCCTTCCATAGGATAACCTTGGTAATTTTACCCAGAAAAGTTTCTAAGTGTCAACTTTTGAAATACAGTAATATTCCTCAAAAATCACTACTATAACCAAAACGCTTTTTCTTACCTGTTTACAGGAAGTGTCCCGGGACTGAATCCAGGATCCAGTCCTGTGGTTAGAAAAGTAATCTACAAAGTAATTAGTTGCATTTAACTAAAACTTTCCATTGAGCTCAATGTTGCATTGTGTTTGAAATTGTGTTGCCTCTTGCACCAACTGTGACTACTATCATCAAAAAGTCTATTGCCTATTTGTAAAGTGGTTAAACAAAGCATCTCATTCTGAGAAAGTATATTTTGATACCTATTGTTGGTTCTAAAATAAAACAAGCATATATTTTTATATACAAACCATTGGCCTAGAGTTCAGTTCTTGAGTGTGTGGCTTCATTTGCTGACTGAGTGGGTACAACAAATGCTTTACACTGTCCTCTGATACTGCTCGACCAAGCTACCCCTTTAGAGAGTAAGGTTATATCTAACTTTAGCCTCTGCCAAACCTCTGGGGACTGTGGACTCTGTGCACCCTGAACCTCCCTTTGGTTCAGTATATACAGAGCCACTTTCCTACAGATGCTCCGCTCTCCTCGGCAGGCTCGCTCATCTTCAGGGACCAAGCTCCCAGCAAAGAATGCGTCCAGGCCAAGTGGCCGCCGAAAGGCATCGCAACCCCCGGGGCTGGCTCTCCGCAGCAGAGGTCTTGGCGGTGGCGGTGAGCACGCAAGTGCGGTGCGTAGGCCTCGGGGACAGGCCGCACTGCCTCCAGTCCTTAATGCCGCCTGTTCTCAGCCATGTACATACCAAATGGGAGTGCAACACTAGCACTTCGCAGTCCGCAGGTTTAGGCGTGCAATTAATACACAGATGTAAGCATAATTTCAGATTGATGAGATGGCTCGCGGAGCTCGCTCAGAGCGCGGCCATCTTGAGCCTCGGCAAGCTACGCCCCACCGGCCAGCAGTCATGTTTACATAGCCACTGTACTGGATAGCACAGTGGATGCTGCAGACCACTTGTGACATTTAACATACAGGCTCTAGGTACACCTCAGTACCATATAAAAGAACTTCTGGGTAAGTTGAATATGCCAATCAGGTGTAAACCAATGTCATCATGTAGAAAGGAGGAGCACAAGCACTTTACTACTGATTAGCAGGGTTAAAGAGCACAGAGTTCTATAGCTAGAAACAATAGGATTCAGCAAAAGGCAAACAAATCTGGGGTGCCCCTGTAGAAAGGGCAACATTTCCAACACCTAGACTGACCTGAGAGCCAGAATTATAAACTCCTTCATGAGATTCTATGGTATGCTGGAGACTCTGAAGGACTACCTGGTGGTGAACCTGCATTGCCCTCTTGACCTGCCCCTCTGCATGCTTGGTCTGTCGCCCAGTTGTGAGCAACTGGACCTAAGACCTAGCAGTGGACAGTGAGTGTAACATTGAAGGCCACTACAACTCCTTTTGAAACTGTGCGTTAACTAGATCTTTTTATTTCAAGACCAAGCAGTACACTAGTGTGTCCTTTCTTGCATTGCATCATTGATTCCAGGGGTACCCAGCACTGATCTGGCCTGGTCACTGTTGGACCCACCGTCTGCAACCGGTACAGTCCACAAGCTATCCTGGTTACACATTTTGCTGTTAACTAATCCCAAACTGTGGTGTGCCAGCTCCTGGTTGTGTCACCCTTTGCAGTGAATTCCTTTAGTCTCAAGAGTACCTACCTCCTGACACTGGAAAGCTTGACTGCGACGGGCTTATTCTAAGAGATGAGACCCTAAAGTTGTGGACCATCCTTGTTGACCACCACAAAGTAGCACTGTGTCTCCCAAAACTCCTTGGAATCCTGAACATGGACTGAGATTATAAAAAGACAAAAACACATCATCAATAGAGCACCAATATTTGAGCAAAGCCACAAAAAACTCCAAATCCGCAGTGTCAGGAAAAAAAGAGGGTGTAAGTCTAGACTAGACTAATTGGTGTCGCCTTTAATTTCAGTTACATGAACACCAGCCTGGGACCTGGTCTACTTGCTACCCTTTTGATTTAAAACTGTTTACCCTTTACTGTGACACCAGTTTTGCCGTCCATTGAGCAGAGTGTGGGAACGGAAGAACAGGAGTAAATCAAAAAAATATGATGAAATCCCAAGTCTGCCTATGTCTTTATGGGATAACATTGGCTATGTGCTTTAATTTTAAAATAAACTAACAACTAATTAGTTAACCTGTAGAATGTCTGCAGTCTTATCTCATCCCCAGGTGGTGTCTTGAGGCTTTGGACTTTCTCATTTTAGCTGTCATACATTTTCATCCTGTAAATCGATGTTTATTTCTTTTTATAAGATATAGCTGTGACTCTACATGTATATGGTATTTCTGTAGGATGAACCCAGGCAAATGGCAACAGTGTGCTGTACAGGGCTTAAGACCAGCAGGACGTTAATGAGTGATAGGAGAGGTAGTTGGTTTGTGGACTTAAATACATTGTGATGTACTGTTCTTTAAAGAATTCTGTCTTTGAGTCTTCGACTCTTTCCTAAATTAGAGCAGCATTAAGGCAGTCCTGATGCATATGGGGATGCTACCGCCTTCTGTGTTTTTTTAATTTTAATTTTATTTTATTTTTAACACTTCTTAGTCAGCTGTCTGATGGTTATCTGGCAGCGGGTGTGCTGTGAATGACCAGAGATCGCGAGCTTGTCTGCAACATAAGTGTTAACGCAAACAAATGATGGATGGAATGCTGACAATGCAAACATTCTCCCCCAGTGTAAAGATCTGGGTTAAATCCATCATTCTTTTGCCCACTACGCCACCCCAGTTTGGACCCAGCCATATGCAAATCAGTCTTGACCCTGTGCCCCATGGGAACAGTCCAGACCGAACTGCCAGGCCAGGTCCTCCCTGGACCGGAAACAAGCATCCTGGGACCGGTTTCAGGGTATGTCACCCTTCTTCAGCCAGGCTAGCTTGAATCCAGTGGCGCAGTGAGCAAGGGACCCACGTCTGGGCATACCCATCCCACTTAGGGCGAAAAGTGTTACAGCAAACAAATGATGGACGGAATGCTGACAAAAAAAATAAAATAAACGATGGATTTAGGCCCAGATCTCTGTACTGGGGTGAATGTATGACATTGTTCTGCATTCTGTCCATCAATTGTTCTTTTTGCATTTGTCTGCAACATAAAGCAGTGGTGCCTGTCGTGATGGCTTTGTAAATGATGCGGCTGGTTTTGGAGATGGTATGGGTCGGCAGGTGGAGCAAATGGGGTTCCATCAGGATGGGAGCGATGTGATCATATTTCTTTATGGATTTTATTTTGTAGTTACTGTCGTACTGTATTTCAAACCTGCTACCACCACCACAGGTAAACTTTGATATCTCATCCAAGCTACCTATTTAGAGTCTTGAGTACTAAAGGAGTACTTGGTCGATGGAATTAGTGTCCTTGAGTCACCAGGGTAAATAGTACCTTCTAGCTGTACTCCATATTATTCCCTGCCCGCCTCAAAACCTAGAGAAGTCCTGCATCCTTTCGAGTCATACATGTCTTTCAACACAGAGTGCAATTTTTCTAACACCTTGAAATAAGAATTGTCTTTTAGAAGAGGAAGAGGAAGCTGGGAAGGTCCTAATATTTAGATTGAGGGAGTAGCATGCAGAGGTTTCTATAGTGCCTTGCACAATAAGAGAGCACTGTCAAACTCGACAAAATGTTGCCCCTGACCCTTTTTCACCTTGCAACATTGCCACATCCTGTTTAGTAGAAAAGTGTGTCATGCTTTAAAGATTACACGTACAGAGAAGGCAAGCTGAAAAATACCTATTTATCTATGACTACACCTCAAAGAACTGTGTGGTGTTGAATTGACGAGTATTCAGTAGCTGTGTAGGAAGTGGTTTGGTGGGGGAGGGATCACGGGGCAATTGGATGAGATTATTGGGCGATGTGGGTGTCCTGTATTCCCCTAATTCCACATGCTAGTCATGAGTCAGTGCAAGAATGATAAAACAACCCGTTATTTCAGGTTCAGAAGGAATAGGAAGATGTAGTGTTTGCTGCAAATAAAGTGTAAAAGACATTGAAATGGAGGACAGACAATTATATATGAAGGGGCAGACGTTTCAAACCACTAGTTCCAACAGCCACCATTACAAGAGATGCACCACACTCTGGATGGTCAATGGTGGTCTTCTCAGGATGCAGTTAAGGAAATAAAGTACTCTGGTTAAGACTGTGTTCTATGCACTAAAAATGTTCAAGAGTCAGAGCAAGATAGTACACATGCAGACAGACCATACAATAGTAATGTTCTATCTAAACAAACGGAGGTACAATACTTTGCCAACTGGCACAAGAAATTTGGCATGAGGTAATACAAAGTAATATAACACTTGTAGAAAACCACCTGTCGGGAGAAGTCAGTCTACACACTTTAAGCAGACAAGTATGAACATCACATGAGTGGGAGTTAGAAAAACAAAAAAAACTGCTGGAAAGGATAGTCAACCTGTGTGGTGCACTATTTTGTGAAATGCCAAAACTTTGAGGGTGGTAATGCCTGTATGAAGTTACAGAAAAACAGAATGTTAGTGAGTTGGCAAGGGATATTTGCTTCTGTTTTTCCTATGATTATACTCCTATCAACATGTTTTACAAAAATTCAAAATGTCTCATATGAAGACAATTCTGATAACTAACTGCGTGACAAACATGGTGCTCACATCTGTTAAAACGTCCCAAGCTGCCACCATAGAAAGACTTGTTGAAAACGCAGTCTTACCACCTCGATCTTCACAGGCTTCAACTGGTAGCATTACTCCTGAAACCTGAGTACCAACAGTTAAATTTACCACAAAATTGAATGCTGATGAGACTAGAAGGCCGTCCACTGGATGTAGTTATGCTTCTTAATGGAACAGATGCCTTAATTAGTTCACAAAGAATCAATTTGAAGAGTAGCTAACAAATTAGTTTTATTACATCTATCTGTAATGTTGGCTTAAGCTAGAGGTTTGGATCAGAGACCAATTTTGTAACCCTGTTTATTATTCAATTTCATGAATGGGTTAAAAGGTAATACCCACATCATGCTATACCAGCCCCTATGTGGTGTCGAAACCTGATTTTGGCAGGGCTTATTAAGCCACCTTTTGAACCAATGCATAAGAAGTTTAAAACCTCTTGCACTGAAAACCACTTTCTCGGTGGCAACTGCATCATTAAGAAGAGTTTTGCAACATTAATATTTCTCGGATTCACATGCTGTGCATCATTCCACTTTAGCAGTTGGGACTGGAATTGTCTCTTGTAGTCTACTTTCTTTTTTTCCCCTCTGTGGCCAGCATCCACCATTTGGTGTCCTGTCCAGCCCCTTTGATGTCGAACTCCTGCCTAGGAAACCCCTCTGTGTGGTCACCATCTTTAGATCCTCTTTTTCTGCTGCTGGGCCTGGAAACGCAGCTAACAGCACAGAAGAAGGGTAGAAGAATAATGTTGAGGGAACAGAGTTTCCATCTGGATAAAATGAAGAGTTTTGGGGAATTCTTCATTGGAAGGACATCGACTGTGTGGGTCAGAGAATGAACATCTGGTATGGACCATACCCTGTTTAGATTTTGCCCCAAGTGCCACCCCAAGTTTACCCAGAAGGACAAGCATGAGGTTTTGACCTTTGTTTGTCGAAGGACCACAGCTAAGAGGGCTGTGGTGCACGTGTGGATTTACTACCCAAGACCCTGAAGATGAGGGAGGGAGAGAGATGAGCTCACTATGCCATGGCACAGTTGCAGCAGAAAACCTTGGGCTGTCGAGTGACTAAGGTGGGACCGCAGGAGAGCTCGGACCTCAAGGAAATTGGCAAAAGAGTGAGGGATAAGATGGTGAAGATGATATCGAAAGAAAGTGAGGCAAAGAAGCACCATGTAGCACCACAGGGGCTCATTGGGCCTGAGCCAAAGCATTAAAACACAAAGTCTTGCAAGGCTGCCCAGACACCAAAGCCAACAGTGATCAAGGGCAAGTGCAAACATAAATACCCCAACAGTCAAGGACGAAAGACACCATTGGTGGTAAATCCACAGAAATGGCTTTGACGCCAAAAGAGAATTGGGAGCCTCAGTCATTTCAGGGCTCTGTGCCAAAGAGGAGGGCCTCAAAGCCAAACAGCGAGCTCTCAACATCGAGAGGAAATGGGCAGGCTCAAGACCAAAATGCAGGCCATTATGAGGATGGAAAAGTCGTTCAATGATACCCTCATGGGATTTCGTATTCCACTTGAAGCCTCCAAGTGAGAAGGATCCAGAGGAGGAATACAGAGAGCTGGAATCTCTGGCTATGCCAGAGCCCCAAGAAGAGGACTGTTGTACAATTCACAGTAAGACTGTGCGTTTTGGACAGCATAAATGTCAAAACTGCACGAGACTTAGTCCACACACACACCATCAGGATATGTTGGTCTTAGTCCTGGCTAGCTCACAGTTCACCATCTGTACCTCTAACCTAGTAAGGCAACAGGGTGGTATGTGCAACCTCAGAACATGACAACCTTGACTTCCCAAGGAAATCGTGGAAACAGATCTAAATCCTTTTGTTTAGTAACTCGTGCATGCCCAAAGGTAGACACAAGAAATACTCGAATTGGCATTTCAAACATTTATTGAAGCAATAAGATTCTTGTGTAAAATACGTGTGCTGCAATTATTAATAGAAGGAAACAAAACTGAGTAATTAGCATCACAAGACCATTGTGCTGTTACATGGATTATATGCTTGCATATAATAATGATGCTCCTACCTGGTGCTCCCTATCCTCGTGTGTCTACGGTGGATGAATCTGCCATAATCCCTTAGGGTGATCTAACTCTCCAGTTACCTGTGGGAATTTTTCATATGGGAGCCTGTCTTGGTGTAGAGCTGGGCACCATCCTTCTCAGGAGGTCAACAGGATTCAGCTGGGCTGGAATTCCAGCATGGGGCGACCTGAACAGTGTTTGCGAAATGCTCCTCTGTCTAAACAAAGGAGTGATGTTGTTTATATAATGAACTTCACCCATGTTTCCATGCGGAAGCCCCAGTTTTGCAGCGTGAATCTTTTCTGGATTCACATGCTGTGCATTATTCCGCCATCTAGTGGTTGGGTCCGGAATTGTAGTATTCCTTTCTTTTTTTTTTCTTGGTTGTTCGTGGTCGTCGACATACCACCATTTGGTGTCCTCCTGTGACGTCGACAGGCTTCCTCCGGAAACTCCCACCTCTGGTCGCCATCTTCAGATCCTTGTTTTCCGCCGTTGGGTCTGGATCGATACTGAAGGAACTCCCAAGATTGGAGAGGAGAATCGACATCGACGAAAATAAGGAAAAAACTTCAGAAGAACTGCGGTAGAACGTTTCGACTTTCAAGATTTCAATTAGAACGACCGGAGTTCGACAAAAGGTGAAAAACTAATCTTCGACGACGATCGGAGAATGCGCATGCAGGGGGCTCCCTGTGCACGGTAATGGAGAAAACACGGTTACATTTTTGCAAAAAATGTCACCACAAGTACGCTCAGAAAGATCAGCACCCAGTCTGCAACCTCTGCCTGCCGCTGGATCACCGAAGCGAAAACTGTAACGCGTGCTCCGACTTCACCCCGAAGACATTGAGGGTGAGTGAAGGACAGCGAAGAGCCAACTATAACATTCAAGGCCAAGGACCACCACCATCGCTGCGAGACCTGGGCTTCTCCAGTGAGGAGGATGACCACGTCGCCGAAGGGCCTGAAGGCGACGAGGACAGAGACGTTACGGTCGTGGAGGTCAAGAAGACTTCGAAGGAGGTAAGGGAGTCATCAACCTCGAAAAAAAACTAGAAGAGTCTCGCAAATCTGACTCTAGATCCACAAAGGGAGCCTCGGCGTCGAAGCACTCGACGACCGCAGTTGCATCCAAACAAAAACACACCGTAGGATCCTTGGATAAGGACTCCGTAACTGCAAAGATCCTCGAAAAGACGTAGAAAGGCTGTCTGGAAAAGGACGCCTCGGCATCAAAAAAGGAGAGGTCCAAACAAGCTTCAACAGCCGGATCGGCGTCGACGAGCACAGAGCGAAAAGCCGATGGTCTTGACGCCGAAATACACGCGGCCGAGATGGAGAAGAAAAGGAAGAGGCTCGAAGCCGAGATGGCAAATATTTTACAACGTAAAAAAGAATTCGACGAAAGCTTGAAGCAATTCAAGATACCGCCGAAAACGACAACAAAAGTCGAGAAGGTCGTCGAGGAAGTAATGCCTCCGACAACACCTGAACCGCTCGAAGCAGAAGAGGAAGAAGAATTCTTCTTTGGAGAAGACGTCGAAGAGGACGAACAAACGTATGCAGGCTCGGTGCTCTCAGAGACTCAAGACCTGCAATGGCAAGATCTCGACGCCAAATCACCCGAGGAGGCTGTGGAAACATATCCTTCGAGGCCATCACCCCCAAATGACATTGGCATGTATAATCAGGTGATTAAGAAAGCTGCTGAAACGTATGGAGTGCAGCTAGAGGAAGAAAAACCACAATCATGTTTTTTATTACAGACTTTGATGCCAACACAATCAAGAAATCAATTCCTTCCAATGCTGCCAAGTGTATTGGACCAGGGAAAAGAGGCATTCAAAGAGCCTGCAACAAGCAAGGCTATCACACCAAGAGCAGAAAAGAAATATAAGCATTCCTCTAAAGGCCCTATATACATCAGAGGGTCTGTACCAGCTGACTATTATTACTTCCACAGCAAGAAAAAGAGCAAATGTACCAATAGCTGTGGGTCCACCTCCAGACAAGGAAAGCAAGAGGATGGACCTTGTAGGGAGGAAAGTAGAAAGAAGTGCAGCATACCAATGGAGCATAGCTAATTCTAATGCATTACTAAACAGACATGCTTATCAACATTGGGAGGAGGTAAGAGAATTCTTAAAAAACCTACATGAGCAATTCCAAAGAAGAGCTAGCCATTTGGTGGAAGAGGGTAAAAACATCACTAATACATGCTTGAAATCAGCCCTAGTTGCTGTAGAAACATCAAGCAGACAAATGATGATTGGTATCGCAGAAAGGAGGCATGCATGGCTGAGAATATCAGGCTTCAAGCCAGAAGTGCAAAGTAATATCATTAACTCACCGTTCAATGGCGAACAACTGTTTGGGAGTGTGGTTGATGACCAACTCAATCAATTAAAGGAGGGCAACGAGACAGCTAGGTCCATGGGCGCTCTACAATTCAGAGGCATCCGTAGAGGCACCCCCTCAAGGAGACCAGCAGGTAGAGGTACACACCAACCTGCTACCTCACATCAAGCTTTCCAACAAACGTACCAAGGAGCAAGCCAGGGACTGTAGCAGGGACAGCAGCAGAACTGGCAATATCATCAAGGAAGGCAATCCTTTTGAGGGCGTCCCCATGGCAGAGGACAGCCACAAAGAGGCGGACAACAGACCACTACTAATTGACTGCATTACAAAGAAAGTACGAAGAACAGCAATGGGTGTACACACAAAGACAACCAATGCAAAAACAAAAACCTGTCAGTTTACAGTTCCTCCAGCATGCCACACCAGTAGGAGGCAGACAAAAATATTTCCTTCAATGATGGAAAGACATAACGTTAGACAAATGGATTTTAAACCTAATACAGTATGGATACTGCATAGAGCTAACAAAACAACCTCCAAACAGGAGACCAACACAAAAGATACCTTCAAAAGCAGAATTATCTCAGTTATTCAAAGAGGTGCAGGAACTACAAGGGAAACATGCAATAGGGCACGTATCACACAAGGAAAAGAACAACAGAGTATATTCTACATACTTCCTAATCCCAAAGGTAGACAGAACATTACGCCCAATATTAGACCTAAGATTTCTAAACCAATTTATAAAGACACAAAGATTCAAGATGACTACACTGCAAGAGGTGATACCTCAATTGCAAAAAGGAGATTACATGGCTACCATAGACTTAAAGGATGCATACTTATACATCCCTATGAACAAAAAACACAAGAGGCTGTTAAGGTTTGTGGTCAACAAAAGACACTACCAATTCAAAGTACTGGCTTTCGGTCTAAAATCTGCACCAAGAGTGTTCACAAAGTGCCTAGCAGCAGTAGCAGCACATCTCAGAAGGCAGGGGATTCATGTTTACCCCTACTTGGACGACTGGTTAGTAAGAGCAAACTCTTACAGTCTAAGCAAACAGCATATACAACAGGTGATAGAGACACTAGTTCAACTGGGTTTCTCCATACATTGGGAAAAATCATCGCCAGAACTCATAAAGGTGTTCTTTGGCGCAGAAATAAATACAGCATTAGGGAGAGCATTCCCAAGCGAAAAGAGGAGATTAGCCTTATTGAAGGAGACTCGTCTATACCAGAAGGGGCAACATCTGACCGTGAGAACAGTGGGGAAATTACTAGGAATGATGGCCTCATGCATTCATTTAATTCCCAACATTCGACTACACATGAGACCATTTCAAGAATGGCTACAGACACAATGGTCACAGGCAACAGGGAGTTGGGAGGATCTAGTGGTTGTCACACAGACAGTTCATCAGGAGATGGCATGGTGAAACAAAACAAACATAGCACAGGGAAGACTTTTCACATCTCCAACAGTGACCATAACAGATGCGTCCCTAATGGGATGGGGAGCACACATGAACAACCTCAAAGTGAGGGGATTGTGGACACAGCAGGATGCAGTGAAACACATCAATATCTTGGAGTTGAAAACAGTATTCTTAGCCTTAAAGGCCTTTTAGAAAGAAATCTATGGGAAAAAGGTGTTGATACAAACACAACCACAATGTTTTACATAAACAAGCAAGGAGGAACTCAGTCTGCAGCACTCTCTACGCTAGCTCAAGAGATTTGGAGATGGGCAATCCCAAGGGGAATAGGCATGATAGCAATACACCTACCAGGAAGGACAATGTAGAAGCAGACAGACTGAGCAGACAAACAACATCATCCCACGAGTGGGAACTAAATCAAGCAGAACTCCGTAAGATTTTCAGGAAATGGGGACACCACAAATAGTCCTATTTGCAACACCCCACAATGCAAAAGGATCCAGAACTCCTGGCCCTGAAGCATCCCAGGAAGGCTCATAATATGTGTTTTGGAGTGACTGGAATCGCACAGGGCATCTGTGCAAGTGAGTTTTTAAGGGACCCACCAGCAGTTCTATGTTCATAGATTAGACCGGTTGCATTCCTAAGCATATATCCATGGCACACTTGAAAGTGCACAGTTGACCGCGAAATTCAGACTGCACGCAATGTAGCCAGACAAACCGAAAGGACAAGAACCAATTATCATTTAGGTAATGAAGCAAGGGTGTGCCAAAAGACAATCATTCTTTCACGACACAGCAGCACAATCTAGGTCTAGGTCCACTCTCTCCCCGCAGCTCCGCTGTGCCGTCTCTTGCCTCCAGACCCCGACCTCCTCCTTGGGAGGTTCGAGGCTGCTGCCCGCTCCTGCGCCTGCTGCCCGGTCCAACTGGGACCAGACTGCTTGCAACCACCGTAACCTTTCTCAGCCGTTTTTTTCCTTAATTTTTTCCCTGTTGTGCCACTGTTATTGTGCCCATCTGTGTCTTGCTCTAATTCCACCACTGTTTTTATTTTCTCGTGCCTGCCTGTTCCTTTCGCCGCTGCTGCCCCTGCGGCCCCTCCCCCGGAATTTCCCCCCAGAATTTCCCCCCCCCGGAATTCCCCCGCTCCCGCCTCCCAGCCTCTCCTCCCTCCCACCTCCCCTACTTAATGGCGGCCGCTGCGGTGGGAGCGCGAGTAAGACCTCCGACCCTCGGTCTAGGTCCACTCTCTCCCCGCAGCTCCGCTGTGCCGTCTCTTGCCTCCAGACCCCGACCTCCTCCTTGGGAGGTTCGAGGCTGCTGCCCGCTCCAACTGGGACCAGACTGCCTGCAACCACCGTAACCTTTCTCAGCCGTTTTTTTTCTTAATTTTTTCCCTGTTGTGCCACTGTTATTGTGCCCATCTGTGTCTTGCTCGAATTCCACCACTGTTTTTATTTTCTCGTGCCTGCCTGTTCCTTTTGACTTTTGCCGCTGCTGCCCCTGCGGCCCCTCCCCCCCGGAATTCCCCCGCCTCCCAGCCTCTCCTCCCTCCCACCTCCCCTACTTAATGGCGTCCGCGCGCAGCGGGCGCACCGGCGTCTGTGCTCGTCCGCGACCCGACCGCTCCCAGCGCCAGGAACCCTGGACCTCCCACTACCCATCGCTACAACACTACCACCCTCCTCGCACTCAACCCTGGAAGACTTAGAGAATGCCAACAGGCCTCGCCGAACATGACCCACGGCCAGTTCTCCTGCCTCCACTGCCGCCAGTCACTCACCGCTACCCCGGCCTCCAACACCGGTGTTCAGCCAGTTCTCCTGCCTCCACTGCCGCCAGACCCTCACCGCCACCCCAGCCTCCAACACCGGCGATGCCAGCACCGGCGACACCCTAAAATGCATCCTCCTCAACGTACGCTCCATACACAAACACGGCATGGAAATCTGGAACCTACTCGACTCTCTCTCGCCCGACATCGCCTTCTTCACAGAGACCTGGACCAACGCATCCTCCGCTCCCGACATCAGCACCACCATCCCAGACGGATACAAGATCCAGAGGAAAGACCGCCCCAACCACCCAGGAGGGGGCCTCGCCATCGCCCACAAGAGCACCCTCCGCCTCACCACCTCCAGCAAAACCTTCCCCTCTGCCGAACACCTGCACTTCCAGATCCAGACCACCCTCAAAGCCACACTTCGAGGAACCCTCGCCTCAACAAACTACATACTCATTGGAGACCTGAACTTCCACCTCGACAACCCCAGCGACCCCAACTCCACTATCCTTCGTGACAACCTCGCCAGCATCGGACTTAAACAACTCGTCAACACACCGACCCACAGAGCAGGACACACCCTCGACCCCATCTTCGCGGCAGGAAATAGCGTCCAATTCAGCCACACAACGCAGCCGCCATGGACCGACCACCACTGCGTACACTTCGCCATCAACAAACCCAAGGCACCCAAACCAGCCCCACGCCCACCACGAAGGAACTGGAGCAAGGTTACCGACGAGCAACTTAACTCCACCCTCACCCGAGACAACCACACCTGGGCACCCGACGCAAACGACACAGCCAGAGAACTCCACACCTGGATCTCCAACTGTGCAGACGAGCTCTCCCCGCTACGCAACCCCGACAGACAACGCCCCAGGAAAGCTGCCTGGTTCACCACTGCTCTCCAAGAAGCCAGACGCACCTGCAGACACCTGGAGAAGAACTGGAGAAACACCAAGACAACCGAAAACCACACCACCTACAAGGACGCCATGACGGACTACCACAACCAGATCAGAGACACCAAGAGGAAATTCATCCACAACAAAATCCTGGCCAACTCCACCAACTCCAAGGAACTTTTCAGTGTAATAGAATTCACCAACCCATGCAGCGAAGCCACAGACATCACCCCATCCCAAGACCTCTGCGACAAGCTTGGAACCTATTTCCACCTCAAGATCAAAAACCTCTACGACATCGTCATCAACCATCCACCAGGCGCCACAGACGGCCCCCCGCCCCCCAGAAACACCAGCCAGCCCACCATCTCCAACTGGACACCGATCATGGCCGAAGACACCGCCTCGACCATGAAAAGCATCCACTCGGGGGGCCTCCACCGACCACTGCCCCCCTCACATCTACCACAGAGCTGCGGCCACCATCGCACCCGAACTACAGCGCACCTTCAAAACAAGCACCTTCCCAGACGACTGGAAGCGTGCAGAAGTCAGACCCCTGCTCAAGAAGCCCACAGCTGACCCCACCGACCTCAATAACTATCGGCCCATCTCGCTCCTCCCCTTCGCAGCCAAAGTTGCAGAGAAAACAGTCAACAGGAAACTGACACGATTCATTGAAGAGAACGCCGTCCTCGACCCCGTCCCAATCCGGATTCCGAAGCAACCACAGCACAGAGACCGCCCTACTCGCCGCCACAGACGACATCCGCACCCTCCTGGACCAAGCCCACTCCGCAGCCCTCATCCTACTCGACCTATCAGCGGCCTTCGACACCGTCTCCCACTGCACACTAGTCGCCAGACTACACGACGCAGGCATACAAGGAACAGCCCTGGACTGGATCCGATCATTCCTCACCGGAAGAAGCCAAAGGATCAGACTACCACCCTTCCTCTCTGACCCCATGAAAATTACCTGCGAAGTCCCACATGGTTCATCACTGAGCCCCACCCTCTTCAACATCTACATGGCCCCCCTCATAGCCATCGTCCGACAACACGGCCTCAACATCGTATCCTACGCTGACGACACCCAGCTCATCCTCTCCATCTCCAAAGACCCCACCACTGCCAAACTCAACTTCCAGAAAGGAATGTAAGACGTCGCAGTCTGGATAACCAACAGCTGCCTGAAGCTCAACGCCGAGAAGACAGAAGTCCTCGTCCTCGGTACCACCCCTTCTGCATGGGACAGCACCTGGTGGCTGACCGCCCTCGGAAGCCCACCTACCCCCTCAGACCACTCCAAGAACCTCAGCGTCGTACTCGACTCATCACTCACCATGAACCGACAGGTCAACGCCGTCACCTCCAGCTGCTTCAACACCCTCTGCATCCTCCGCAAGACCTTCAAGTGGATCCCCCCTGAGTCAAGGAAGACCGTCACCCACGCACTCATCACCAGCAGACTGGACTATGGAAACGCACTCTACGCCGACATCAACAAGTCCCTACTATGCAAACGCCAGACAATACAGAACACCGCCGCCAGACTCGTCCTCGGCATCCCCCGTCACGAACACATCAGCCAACACCTACGAAGTCTCCACTGGCTCCCCGTGGAGAAAAGAGTCACTTTCACAATCCTCACTCACGCCTACAAATGCCTACACAACAACGGACCCAAATACCTCAACGACCGAATCAACTTCCACGTGCCCAAAAGAAACCTCCGATCTTCCAACCTCGCACTGGCCGAAACCCCGTGCATCCACAGAGCCAGAGCAGGCGGAAGATCCTTCTCTCACATTGCAGCCAAGACCTGGAACGAGCTACCGGCAGACATCAGACACGCCCCCTCCCTGAACACTTTCAAGAAGACCCTCAAGACCTGGCTCTTCGGCTAAACAGATCTGCGGACCCCCCCCTTTCCACTCCCTCCCCCCAGCACCTTGAGACCCTCATGGGTGAGTAGCGCGCTTACAATTCCCTGATTGATTGATTGTGGCTGTGCCATCCCCATTTGGCCGCATGACGGAACATCCATCGCAGAGTAAATCAAATCAATGCCGACAATGAGGAACAGGACAAGTGGAAAGCCTCCAAAAGTGCTTCAAAGCACCGATTGTATGAAAGATGGAATAACTACGAAAACAGTCTGGAAGGTGCTAACCAACCCAGAACCAATTGTGCTTAAAATGTGCGCTACACCGGCAGTATTTGAGACATTGAAAATGCAGTGCACTAGCTCCCCAAAATGATGTCGGAGATTGGTGCGAAGTAACAACTGTAGTTTAAAAGACCTTGCAACTTGAAGATCAAACATCTCCTGTGCAGATATAAAGGCCACTTCTTTCTGAACGGTTTCAGTCTGATCAAAGTTCACATTTGATATTGTAATCGAAGGCCAAATTGTTGCACCCTTGACTGTACGGGCAGGTGGAAAAAGCACTCGTGTACAACAGGTCACAACTGCAGTAATCGACACCAGATATGGTATTCCTGGTTTCATCCCACAGCAACCTTGATCATTCAACATCAAATAGCTTCCTTTCAAAAGCAATCTGAATGCATGACGAATTACAGCAGCTGGGGCACCTTTCAGATAATAGGACAAGTTTGCCTTGGATGCATTGCATGTGCCGTGGAGTGTGACTTCCCTTGCAAACTAGAGAGTGGCCTAAAGTGTTCTTGTATCTATACCGCTAAGAAAAACCTCAGTTGCACCATTTCTACAATGATAAGTGAAAGGTAGGATCCATGCCTCATGTACAAATCCCTCCCCTAAAGCTTCATACCTGCCTACCTAATAGTGTTGCATGCAGTATTTGAAGTGAAAAGTTGAAATTGGCAGAAGAATAAACCTGTGTATTATCCAATCTGCTGATGGCTCCCCCGCAACAGTAAATGGTAATTTTTCTAACTTTTCTATGTGTTATATAGTGCATGTCGTGTGTTTTCTAGTCATGGCGGTCTGTTCTTCTGTTAAGTTGTATGGTAAAAACGAACTGGTGGCGTTTAAGTGCTTCCATGAAATGTGACCATTGTATAAAGTCTGTAGAGTCTAGCTTAGCAGCATGATAGACCTAAGCTGTGATGCCCTATGTTGCAAAAAGGACATGTTACTCTGCATATTGTCAATAGCAGGCGACACAATGTTACCCAGAGAATATATTCTAACGGATAATGTAGTTATACCATTGTCACCTACTGCTAGAGCCTTTTCTAAATTTGCTCTGTCAATTTCACGTATTCTCTCAGCAGCTTCCTGCTGTAAATCTTTCCATACTTCATTGTGTATAGATACAGAAAGCGCTTTTGACATGGCTTTCTAGGACCTAACAAGAAATCCGGTAAAACCTTGTCATCAGAAAGGAGAGACAAGTGCAGTTTCACCTTAGTCAACGTTGAATGTTTTAGCCAATCTAGGCACAACGTTCCCATGGTGTATGTCGCTACCAATCCAGAGTGTTGTGTTTGCACGTAACGTGGGTCTGGCCCATTTAGAGTTGTTAAGAAAATGTGTAAGTCACTGGAGGGTCACTGTTCCTAATAGAGATGGCCAGCCTAATCAGCGCCTCGAGGTATAGGTAAAGAGGTGCCTATCTACATAAGTAGTGAAAGGTTGGATACAGGGGGGGAATTCCTCCTAATTGGAGAGTTGCCCTCACACACCCTTAGGGGTGTCATGTTTCATCATTGGGCGTTTTGCTCCTAGTGGGGGTGGCGCTGCAGTCCTCCCACGGGCCCCGCGAGAGGGCTCTTTATTAGAGTTCTTTTTAGAGAAACGCCGCAGTGGTGAGTGTGGGTTAACCTTGGGCAATGAACTCCGCTTCGCTAGCGGAGGTTGCGGAGATTTGCTAACTACGCATTACATTGAAAACACGGAATTCATGCAAAAACTCCGACTCCGCCATGTAGCGGAGTTAGCTACTGCACCCACAACCCTTGGTAAAATAACTTTACCTTTACATGCTAAAAAGCATATAACCAATTCACAAAAGTGAGCTTTGAAAAATATCAGGCAATGAGAGAGGTGATGATTTTGGGGTCCCTCTAACCTAGGAGGAGGACCAAGCAGATGCCTTGAACACAAAGAGCATATCATGCTGAACGATTCGGTGGTGGTCCCATCCTCCTAGGACCACCCCAAGCAGTTATGGGCAAAAATACAATGCCAACCAAAGGCCCAGCAAAGCATTATGGGGCGAGATTCTAGAGTGCAGTGAATTACCCTGACTCAGGTTTTTGTGGTCTTGGGTGACGCTGCACCCAATCCCAGGTGATATTCAGGGAGGCCTCCTCAGCGGAGAAAGCGGCTCAAGAAGTTACATTGACCTCCTGGTACGCAGCCTAGATACCTGCCCACTGCCGCTTTGTGCCCGACATCCGTTAGCATCTAACGGCCACACAAACCGTCCCTTTGGACTGGAACGCGAAGACATTTATATACCATGTCTAAACATGCTGTCAAATGTGTCCTCCTTGTAATTTGTGAATTGCTGTAAATTCTCAAAACCAGCAAAGGTGGGAGTTATTTGGTGTATTCATATCCTTTATCTTGGCCAACCCGAGACATGGCGTTTGCTGCACAGTTTCATTCAGGACAGTTAGTTGTTGGGTATAAGGCATGCTCTAAATAAAGCCTTGTTTCCCCTGAACTTGCCAATCTTTAGTTCCCCATGTAGATTTCAAATCGATATTGTCTCTCCAAAAGTCATACCATTGTGTCAACAACTGCGAAATGAAAGAGGCAGAATAAATCAACTTTGTGTCAGCTAGCATATTTTTCTTTGCCAGTGAAGGTGTAGGTTTATAATAATAGGACTCTGGGTCTACTGGATTGTGACCAGAGAAATATACAAACTTCTGTGTAAATGTCTTTGAGCTACCCGGGGGGGGGTAGGGCAGGGTTCCCATTGTGTGTAATTAAATACTGCACATGGAGTGCTTGCCTTATGTAAATAATGTGGACCATGATGGTGAAAACAAAACAATTCATCATAATCGGATGTACCATCACACATTTCTTCACTTTCAAATACAGTATAATGCTCTAAATCATCAAACATCTGTTTTACTGTGTGAAAGTACCAATCATCAGCGAAACAGCCAGGAGTGATGAAATCCGAAAAACATAGGGGGGCTTGTAAAGTCTCTATCGGTCCAAATATATCGTAGGGTACCTTATCCCAAAAAATTCCATCAGGAGTTGGAACCGCTGTAATGTTCACAAGGGACAGGTCTCTTCGCACTTTGTGTGATGAAGAATGAGGCGTCAATAGCTCGTTTACCAGTTCAACAGCACAGAGTTCTTGGAGAAAGTGTCCATTCAGAAGCAAGAAAAAGACAGTGACAAAACCGATCCAAAGGAAGAGGAAAAGTAATGAAATTGTAATCCAAATGTATATCCAAGGTAGGATAAAGTATGTCTTTTTGAGCCAAATGAACAATTCACATGGTCAACTCTGTGGAGGTGGGTCTGATGAATCCGAAGAGAAGTCATCAATGTCAACAAAATAGAAGGAGGCTGTTTGTGCAAACATGGGAGGCTCATGGAGCTATGTAGAACTGGTAGATAACGCCAATGGTGGAATGTTATAAACAACTTCATTGTCTACTTGTTGTTTCGAAATTTTTGTAGTCATACAAGATGACTGTATGGCGTTTACAGATGTAATTGGAAGTAGTGAAACTTCAGTGTTAGTTGTCCGCAGCTGGGGAGAAGAAACGTAATTGTTTGTTAAAGCTTGTAACTGGATTTCCTGTTGGGTAGTGAGAGGGGGCAGGTAACTACCCAGGAGCCCTCGCGGCCTACTATGTAAAACCTACCACATGATGTGGTTTGATGAGATCAATAGACACAAATCGCTTGTGTTTGCTACCAGCAAGAGGCGGTAAAAGTACAGTTCTGGTACCTTCAACAGCCTGGATAGGCACAGACCCAAACTCCTTCTTGTCCACTATTTTCTCCAGCACAAGATCACTGATCTTTGGAATCCAACAAGGAGTTGCCAGTGCTTCCTTCACTTCACCAGTAGCTGGATATTGCTCTGAGCACCTCTGAAGTCGTTCAGTTGCTGTAAAGCATCCAAACATTCACTGATGTCATAAGGCGTTTCCCACGCCACTCTACTGGGACTGTCAAGGTCTGGAACCCACATTTTAACACCGAACAGGACCTCAAAAAGAGTAAGACCACCCAAGGATGTTCTTGGCAGATTATTTAAGGCTCTCTGTAATCCATACAGGTGGTGGACCTGACTGCGGCCTGCACCTAATACTGTAGCTGTTAATGACTGCTTTAATTCACAGTTTTTTCTCTCCACAACTGTGTTTCTCCCAGGATGGTATGGGTAGGAAGAATGCACAGTCACACCTAATGTTCCCATGGTGTCCCTGTAAGCCCTGGAGGCAAACGCTGAACCCTGGTCCGAGTTGAATGCGGCTACTGCATATGTGCCGAGAAAGACTTGCAAGTCTTTTATAACAGTTTGAGCGTCAGCTGATTGCTGTGGCCATACCCATAGAAATCAAAAGCAGTAATCCACTGCTCACATGCTGCATTTATAAGACCCATCTGAGTGTAAAGGTCCGCAATGGTCCAAATAAACACAAGCCAGAGGCTTGTTTGAGATCAATAGAGATGTCTGCGGTAGGCAAGCTGGGGTGGAAACTTTTATTTGCTGGCAAATGTCACATATAAGGACATAGTCTTTAGCCTGTTTGTAAAGACCTGGCCACCAATAGCGCTGCTGCATTAGTGAAATTGTAGCCACCACCTCTGCGTGAGAAGATGCTGCTAGGATTAGTCCTAACCTGCGATCTGAATTATGTGTTGCTCTATTCCACCCTCCCCCTCCGGAAACATGAGCAAATGGAATATTTTGCACGCTTAGCTGGTAGGAGTATTTTGTTGGAAAACCTTTTAGTAAGGGGGTGCCACTGCGTGAAGCTGTGATGGCCTACATAATGTCTCCATCTATTCTCGTGCTAGAACGAGTCACTGCAGCGACTGCAGCAGTTTGAACAGTTGCTTTTGTGGCTTCTTCGGCCAACTACTTCCTTGCAACGTGTATCCCTACACGTTGGTGGCTAAGTGTATGTATGACATGAGCCCATGGCAAACTTGCTTTACGTTTGACCACCTGTCCCCAAAGCATCTTATTCTTGATCGCGTACCCTTTGGAGTCTCTGAATTAATTCTGGCTCCAGTGGTGTGGAACTCAGGATCTGTATTCTCAAGTGCCAGAATTAGAGCTTTCAATTCAGCCAGCTGTGCAGTGCCATCACCAAGCGACTGTGTAAATGTTTTATGAGGTTGGAATTCTCCACTCCTCATTTTATCCTTAACCGTTGCGCAAGTGGCAGAGTATTCATGTTTTGTCCCTACTGCAGGCTGGACAGAACCATCAGCATAGATTATAAAATCAAACTGATCTAGAGGCATTATTTCCCTGGGCAAATTATATACGTGTTCATATTGGAGGTATGCCTGTGTTTGTAGTGTAGAGTCAAAAACATAATCTACTTCTGTTGATGTGAGTGAGTTGGCCCACTGTATCCATCTTGGATGTAAAGCTTTCGCGTTGGGAATGCTGGCCTTTGTAACAGCCTCTAAGGCTGGAATCAGAGTCATGACAATTATTTGTTTTACCTGAGCCAATGATCTTTCTTTCAGTACAGCTGTCATCAGCATTTTTTCTGTCGTTGCAAAACGCATTTATTCATTTGTGTATAGATGGGATTTATATGCAATTGGCACAGTGTCCCCTTCATTGAATGTGCCATAAGTGTAACCCGATGTTCCCGCAATTGTGCTGATCACCAAATTTGTGGTGTTGACACGTGTGTAAGTGTTTTGAAACTTACATGTCAGCTTGTACTGAACGTAAAATCTGTGTTCAGATGTCCAATTGTGCTTGAAAAGTCTTTGCATATTAAGTTATAAAACGGTTTTATCCGTTGTGAATAGTCTGGTATGTAAGTTCTGTTGAAATTTAGAAAACTCGATAACGATTGGAGTTTTTTCAATGCGTTTGGAGATTTGTAAAAGAGCAGACATCTCTAAGATGTGTCGCAAAAGTTTTGCCTTCACTTGCCAATTTGTATCTCAAGAAGATTACACTGAGATAGGCAATCTTTGATTTTTTGAAGTTGAATTTGTAGCCCATGTGAGCAAATCCTCGATCTACTCTAGCCAAATGTGTTGTTAAGTCATCTGTTAAGTATATATCATCGACTTAGGACAATGCTTGGTTGGCAAAATCTTGTAACAGTTCTGTAACACGGGCTGAGAACAACCCAGGGCTATTCTGACAGAATTGCTTTTGAGAGCCTAAAGCGCTAACTGCTGTTGAATACGTACCGTCAGGTGCTGTGTTTTGACAGAAAACCCCATTTGAGATGTCTAATGTGGTTTAAAAAAATGTGCGCACTATATTGTTCATTAGAGCACCGCCATGTGCGTTTTGTACTGCAAATATGGGTGTAGCCCTATTCAATTGTCTATAATCTATAAGACTAAGCTATTTGAATGATCTGGTTTCATTACTGGAAACCAAGGATTATTCATTGATGAGGTGCAACTTTCTATTACACCCTGATATTCAAGTTGTGCGAGTATCTCTCTAACTTGTTTTTTTGCCTCATGTTTAATGGGGTATTGTGGTTGTGGGCTAGACCTCACAGGTTTAATGTGGTAAGGAGATCCTTCATCCCAACCCACATGTTTGCAGTATAATGCTGAAGCTTGTAACTAAAGCCCACTCCTTGGCGTATGTGCGTTTTACTGATTCTGAAACTAGGTCGGAAAAAGGTGGTATTATTACTGTTTCTCCTAGTGGACAATCCCTAACAAACTCAGGTGGCCAAACTTTTTCAGCAATGGGGATGTCATAGCCGAATGACAAGTTCTCCCAAAAGAGAACGTTAATAGTATGTGGTATATCCCCTTCCAATTAGAGCTGTAATTCATAACATTGACTTCGGACACTCAGTCTCTGGTCCGGTGTTTCTACCTCGATGTAGTCACTCATTGCTATTGCCGCCAGACACTCCATAAGATTCTGGTGAACTATTGTGACTTTTGCTGCGCTGTCCAGCATGGTCAGAGCCCACTCTCCATTCAGAAGTCCTCAATATTTGTGGCATGTTTCATTTTAATTCCAGCCACTTTCTTCTTTTTAAATTGAGGCCTTAATGGTTACTGGACTCATTCCAGGCGTAGCCAATTGTGGTTGTGCAGCTTGAACAGCCCTCTGTCTATAGAGTGTAACTAAATCAGTGTATAGTACATCAAGCTCCAGATCTATAAGGTTTGCTATGTCTGGATAAGGTGTATAACCGGCTAAGACTGTTCATGTTGCTCCCTCATTACTGAGGGGACCCAGTCTGACATTTTCTACTGCTTGTGGAAGAGTGCCTAGAAACCAATTCATGTATTCCTGAAAAGTCAATGGAATTTCTAAATCCACAAATGCTCTATATTGGTTTGGTACTGCTACTTCAGTGTATATATGACAATTCACTGTGTTGGCATTTGCTGCCAGGAATGTGACCCATGTATAGAATACCTCTGTTCTGTATGCTTTGTTGGCCTCTACCACAAAAGTAAGGTCCCACCCATTTGGGTGAGCCCATGTTGTAACAACGTTTGTGTTCGTGCATGTCTGCAATTTCTTGGGCAGAGCAACCTGTCCTGGATTAGCCATTGAAATATCTGGAATGCAGAGGGGGTATCTTTGTGGGGAGATCCTTTTAAAGGTTCAAGCATGAACAACCTGCAGCCAGAAATAGGGGTTTTTCCTACTTAGCTGAGGAGGATTTTTCCCTAACTCCATGGGCGTCTCCGGTTAATTGGTGAGTAAGGTCTTTGGGCACACAAAAGAAAACTACTTGGGAGACCCATTAAATAAGTACCCAAGCTCAAACATTGGTTGTGCCATGTAATATGGTTCATACTTCCTCAGTAAGACTGCATTTTGGACCACATAAACGTCAAAACTACGTGAGACTGAGTCCACTCACACCATCAGGATATGTTGGCCTTAGTCCTGGCTAGCTCACAGTGCACCATCTGTACCCCTAACCTAGTAAGGTAACAGGTGGTATGTGCAACCTCAGAACATGACAACCCTGACTCCCCAATGAAATTGTGGAACCAGATCTAAACCCTTTCGTTTAGTAACTAATGCATGCCCAAATGGAGACACAAGAAATGCTCAAATTGGCATTTCAAACATTTATTGAAGCAATAAGATTCTTGTGTTAAATACGTGTGCTGCAATTATAAATAGAAGGAAACAAAACGGAGTAATCGACATCACAAGAATGGTAAAGAAAATTAACAGTTCGACCATTGTGCTGTTACATGGATTATATGCTTACATATAATTATAATTATGCTCCTACCTAGTGCTTCCTATCCTAGTGTGCCTAGGGTGGGTGAATCCTCCAGGATCCCTTAGGGTGATCTAACTCCCCAGTTACCTATGAGAATTTTTCATCTTGGAGCCCATCTTGGTGTAGAGCTGGGCACCATCCTTCTCAGAAGGTAAACGGGATTCAGCTGGGCTGAAATTCCGACATGGGGCAACCTAACAGTATCAGCTAAATGCTCCTCTGTCTAAACAAAGGAGTGATGTCGTTTACTTAATAAACTTCACCCATGTTGCCATCCCGAAGCCCTAGTCTGGCCGTCGTTATTGATTCCATCTTTACAGAGCTGTCGCTGAGCGGACAATAACAAACATCAACATTTTGCACACGGCTCTGATAATATGCCTACGAAGAAATGTAAATGTAAGCAAAGCCATTTCAGAGAATATTATCCCATACAGCCATGCAAGCAAATGTGTGTCAAATGTCAACTTTCAAGAAAGATGTCAACTTTAAATGTGAGCATGTAAAATGGTGGTGTTCTTCCCCAGTGCCGAAGTGGCTATATAACAGGACGAAGAGGAGTTTTTAAGAATGGCTCTTTGCAGGACCTAGAGTCGGCAAAAGAGCTGTTGCAGGACATAGAGATAGACTTCCTGAAAAAGGGGTGAACACATTTTCTCCCTAACAACATTGCGGTATAAATGCTTTGGTTAAAAGGGCAGCAGACACCTAAGGGGTGCAGCTGGAGGATGTACAAACAGGCAGAATTGCGTTTGTTTTTAGTGACCCTGCTTCCATCTCAAAAGAAGGACATGCTTCTGTCAATGCTCTCTAGCACTCTGGACTGGGCTGCGAGGCCTTTAGGCAGCCAGCTTCAGCCAGAGTCGCAACACACAGGCTGGATTAGAAGTAGAGGCATTCTTTCCAGGACCTGGCCTACATCAAAGGCAGCATGGCATCGGACTCCATCATCATCATCGCCCATGCGCAAAAGTCCAATATTCCCACAACCATAGGGCCTGCAGCATACAGGAAGAGCATGGAGATGGTGGGTCAAAAAATCTTGAGGTCGATTTAATCCTATGGGGCATTGCCAGATTTAATGTATGTTAATGATAATGAAGGACAGAGGACAACCATGCAACTATAGGCCTAGTAGCCTAATCGATGCAGTACATTTGTTATGTTATCACTATTTATAAAGCGCGGCAATTACCCGGAGGTGTCCTGGCGCTGAACCGCTAATTCTCTGAGAACATAAACAGGAGACCGGGATTAGCAAGTAAAAAGCCAGGTTTTCAGTCCTCTCCGAAAGGTGAGGAGGTCCGGGGCCTTTCTCAAACTAGGGGGAAGCCCATTCCAGGCTTTAGCTGCGCATACCATAAAGCTTCTCCCTCCCCATGTGGATTTTTTGAAGAGTTGCACAGTCACCAGTTTGGCTCCTCCGGAACGCAGGGTTCTTCCGGGTATATACCACTGCAATTTCCGTTTCAAGAAATCTGGGCCTGTTCCGTGGAGTAAGCTCAAAACGAAAAGGTACTCTACCTATCTGTTTCTAAAAACCCAAACTGTCGCCAATGAGGCAAAAGGCCCAAGAACTAGAAAGTGAATCCACAAGAAAACAAGATGAATAAGCAAATATTTACAAAGCGAGATTCAGTTTGACTATAATATACATAAAAAATCGAATAACATGAGTAAATCAAACCAAGACACTTCCCACACCATTCATTCAAAACTCAGTCAAACCAACAATCATACTAGCAAATGCTTCATAACAATCAATCAACATTACACTAAGAAAGACAACATAAACATTCATAGCAGAGCAGTCCCCATGTAAATCCAGGTTGACAATTATACAGATAAATGACCAATGTCTATATATCAAAAAGAAGAAAATCAAAAACATGAAAATAAGACAGATATCTCGAATAAAGGATAAAGTAATTATAAAGAAAAAACTCAGTAGGTCTTTACAAATAAAAACATAACAAATCACAAAAATTCATGGGGGAACTGAGATAGTTGGAAAGGTCCAACTAACAAAATCCAGCGCCGACGCGCGTTTCGGTGTAGACCCTAATGTGGGCGTCACCTTCTTCAGGGCGCACAGACAGTTGCAAAGACAACAGTGGGAGGTGCCTGAGTCGGACGAACGATTTGAGTGTGTAAACGAAAGGCAAGCTGATGGTACATAATGGGCTGACAGTCTCAGCTGTAGCCGTGATACACAATACACGGCTGCAAAATGAATCGCAGAATCGCACAAGACCCTAACGAACGGGCCAACGTTCAACGCCCGTCGAATAGGGAAACTCCTTCATCACAGGCCAATAGTGGAATGTTAAACAAATATGTGGAGGAGAATTTCTATCGCGATGTAAATCAAAAGGGTCCAGAAACGTACTTAGGCTCAAATGCAAGTCCTCAATGACACGTGAGACGATGAATATCGAAAGTGAGTAGTAAAATATGCTGTTCTCCCAGATGCAGGTGAGAGAGAGAGAAGAAGAAAAAAGCCACAAATAGCGCGGATATGCTGGAGAGTCGATATAACAAATGCGGCTGGGCAGATCAAACGGATAAGCTGGATCAAGGATAGTTTCCGTGTCAGTGCCTTGAACACGGTACAAAGAGTTTTAAAAAGTACTCGATTCTTGACTGGCAGCCAGTGCAGCTTTCTCAATTCCTTAGAGATGGAGGCGTATTTGGGAGTACCTGTAATCAGCCTTGCAGCTGCATTTTGTAGCAGTTGCAATTTGTTTGCAAAACGTTCCTGTATATTTAAATACAGGCTGTTGCAGTAGTCGAGTCTGGACATAGTAAGAGCAGTGACTACGGTCCGCTGACAGGTTGTAGGCAGAAAGGGCAGTATTTTCTTAATCATTCTAATTCAAAAGTAAACGGAAGATGCCACTGCATTAATTTGGTCCCCGAAGTTGAGTTTTTCGTCGATAATGACTCCTAGGTTCTTCACCTTCCTAACAGGAGTTGGAAGTGTCCCCATGTCTTCTGGCCACCACCTTGGGGTCCAAAAGTTAGGATCATTACCGAACAGGATGACCTTGGTCTTGCCAGAATTCAATTTCAGGCAATTTTGTGGCATCCAGTTCCCGATTGCTGCCATGCAATCATGGAACCTGTCCTCAATTCCTGTTGTCTGACCAGGCCGTAGAGCCACTACAATTTGCGTGTCGTCAGCATACAAAGTCAGGCTGAAGCCAAATGACCTGATCAGGGTAGCCAGCGAGGAGATAAACATTAAAAAGAGTAGGGCTAATGGAGGACCCCTGGGGTACTCCACACGGCAGCGAGAAAGATTTGGAATTAAAATTACCCAGTGCCACCGTTTGAGATCTGTCCGACAAAAAAGATTTTAGGAGATCATAAGCTTTGTCCTGAATACCACACGCAGAACAAACGGTCCATCAGAACATCATGATGGACCGTATCAAAGGCTGCAGACCGGTCCAGCATAATCGGAGCTTCTTTGCCTCCACTGTCCACAGCCTCCCTTATCTCCTCCGTAGACTTTATCAGGGCAGATTCTGTGCTATGCCCTTCTCTGAACCCAAATTGAGTTGGGTCCAGAGCGTTGGTTCCAACTAGAAAGGTGCTAAGCTGTGAGTTCATGGTTTTCTCAACCAGTTTTGCATAAAGTATTTAGTCGAGCTCTCTTACAAAAGATTCTGACATGGGCTGATGAAAGTGCTATTTTATCACCATATCAAGCAGGTTTCAGAGAAAAGACAGGGACAATAGATCAGGGTTTTCGCCTCCTGCTCCTTTATTGGAAAGTTGTAGCCATCGGCCAGGGCAGTCTGTACTTAGCCTTTATCGATCTTAAGACTGCCTTTGAGCTAGTGCCCAGCCAGAAGCTGTGGCAAGTCCTCAAAGACATCGGAATTCCCCTGCAGTATTTGATTTGGTTGTTCGACTCCATGATAATAACTATGCCCGGGTGAGGTGGGACACGCAGGGGCAACTTACAGAGCGCATCCCAGTCAGCCGGGGAGTTCGTCAGGGATACATTCTGGCACCTACGTTCTTCTCCCTTTACAGGAACGAAGTTGTAAGCTTTCTATCCCAAGAGCCCTCCGATGCTGCATCCCTAGGTGGAGAAAAGATAGTGACCCTATTGTTTGCAGATGACACCTTGTTGGTGTCCAAAACCCCGGGGGGGCTACAGCTATTGCTAAATAGATTCAAACTCTTCTGCGATACTCTGGGCCTTGAAATAAACCAAACCAAATGTCAAAAACCAAATTTAGGACTTTTAATCCCCATAAGTCTTATAGAGGCAGGCCAACTCTGCGAGGGGCTCCACTGGAAAGAGTAAGCACCTTTGACTATCTAGGTGTAAAACTGTCCAAGAAAATGCACTGGAAACCCCATATAACGAAGATGACACTGAAATATAAGCAGATAACTGGGGCTTTGGGAAAAGAACATCGCTCCTCTTTTAGTAGACCAGTTGCCGCTGCCCTGCAGGTCTCTGACCTAAAAGCAGTTAGTTCTGCACTGCACGGGTTAGAGCTTTGGGGCTTTGACAAGATAGAGGAGCTCAGTAGATCAGAGCACAAATTCTTAAGAAGTCTAGTGATGCTGCCCCAGAGTACTCCACTTCACCCCCTAATGCTAGACTTGGGGCGACGCGCCATCACCGATATAGCTAAGCTTTGACCATTGTTATTTTGGGCCAGAATCTGGAGGACACTGGAACTACTGCCATATGCCAAAGCACTAGCGGAGGCCACCCGCCTAGACACCTTCAATAAAGTTGGGTGGCTAAATAACATAAGGAGACTTCTTTCAGATATAGGGCTTCTGGGAGCCTGGGAAAATTTTGACCCACCCCTGCTCCAAAAAGACACAGTAAAGAGGCATTACTGGGATTGGGTTTCACAAATAGATTTCTGTAGGAGTGACCGGGGAAAACTTACAACAGACTTTGTTTCACAAACAGGTCCGCTCCCTGGAACCCTATCTCAACTTAATCCAAATACCCCTTGACAGGAAACTATACATACAATCAGGTTTGGCACCCTTCCTTTGAACGATCGAGTAGGCAAATGGCACAGCAAAGCCCTGACCTCAAGTAATTGTCCAAATTGCAAGGCATCTTCGGAGTCCGTAGCCCATGTGTTGTTTGCCTGTCTAGCTTATGTGCGCCCTAGACTAAAATGGTTTAAACCAATTTGCCAGCAAATGGGCACACGGAATTACCGGGTTGCCTTGCGTATTCTTAAATCGGACACCAGAACAGTCTTTGCTTGTGCAGTCGCTAAGTTCCTTGGCCATATGTGGGGCATTAGGAAAAAGGCACAAGAAGGAAGTTCATGAAGTGGGTTGACTCCTTTCACTTATACTGCTGCCTGTGCCCCAAGGAGCCTTTGCCATAATTCCCTTTTAATTCAAAAGCAATGGAACTGGGCTATAAAAAGAGCATTGGAACAACATGCTGTACAGATAAAACTAAAGCATTCCTCCCTATATAACTGAAAGGCTGGCTCTGACAAAACAGTTAACAAGTATGAGGCTTCACTGTGATTTTCGGCCGTTTTTACTCCTTTGTACATATGCTCCCTTTTAACTTGTAATAGATTTTAACTTCGTAAGAACGTTTGTATGAATTTTATCTTTTTTTAGTACAACTGTAAAGTCAAAGCTATGAACGTTTATTATTTACTCAGGTAATTGCACCATTATGACGGTTTTTCCTTGTGCTCACTTTTAAAGATTTTGTACATGTGAAAACTTTTAAGGCATGAATGCCGAAATAAAGTTTATATTAATTGATTATGAAGGTATGGCCACCAGCAATGAGTAGAAGGGTGAGGAACTAATGAATCCCATCCCTGAGCAGTAGAAGAAGAGCACGGAGAAGGTCATGCAGGAGGGCAAGAGCATCTCCAACACTTACCTAAAATCGGCACTGGTTGTGGCAAACGCAGACAGCTAAGTGCAGGCACCACTCTATGAAGGCATGCATAGACGAGTATCATTTTTTTTAAGCATGAAGTGCAGGCGGCAGTTGTAAACATGCTTTTCACCAGTGAAAACCTCTTTGAGCCAGTAGTGGACAATTCACTGCAAAGATTGAAAAAAAAGCAGTGAAACGGAACAGGCAAGGGGTGCCTTACAATTCAGGGATGCCTTTTGAGGAGTACCAGCACCTATAAGAAGTGTGCCTGCTAGAGGTGGATTATAACCTGTCACCCCTCCCTCCCCTTCCTAATGCATGCTCCACGCTGCAACCTACCTCTCAAAGTGTGCTATCACAGTGGCAATACGTCAGTATGCCAAGGCAGCCCTTTCGAGGAAGAGCCAGAGAGAGCAACCATTCCAAGCGGAGCAGGGCACTCTAGCAAGTGCCTTGCCCTATCCAAACCTACACTCAACACTCACAGGGGACAGAATCTGAGGGTATATCCAGAAATGGAAAACCATCATTTCAGATAAACAGACTCTAAATATTATTCAACACGGCTATTGTAGAGAACTATTTTGAATTCTTCCAGACATCAGGCCGAAGCAAAAACTTGCAGCAAGTAAGATATGCTGTGTCTGAAGCAAGAAGTCAAGGACCTTCTAAGCAAACATATATAAGGGAAATAAGTAAAAGGGTCCCGAAAAAGAGATGGACCAATGGGTCTACTCTGTCTATTTCCTGGTCCTAAAGCCAGACAAGCTACTCGCACCTATTCTGGATCTTCAAGCTCTGGTTAAGTTCATAAAGATGCAAAAGTTCAAAATGGTGACAATGCAAGAGGTTATCCCACGTTTGCGGAAAGGAGATTACATGGCAACCAGAGACCTGCAGCGGACACGAGATTCCTGCAGTTCATCATGGACAAGGTACACTACCAGTTTAGGGTAGTATGTCTAAAAATAAAATCTACATCAAGGGTTTTCACAATGTGTCTTGCTGTAGTTGCGACAAACATGCAGAGATAGGGAATACATGTTTATCCTTGCCAGAACGACTAGCTAGAAATTCTTTAGGCAATGCCAGGAGAGCATAAACAATGCTATGGAGATACTCCAAAGATTGGGGTTTTTCTTAAACCTGGAGAAATCTTCCCCAGTACCAAATAGATAAAATACCTGTTTAGGGGTAAGGCTAACCTCCATGGAGGTGAAAGCCTTCCCAGTTACCGAAAGAAACCTGGCACTGACCGATAAAACTCTCCTTTACTAGAAAAGGTAACCACTGACTGGGAGGATGGTGGGGAAACTAATGGCCATGATGGCATCTTCCACTCCCTAATACCCCACGCAAGATTACATAAGAGACCACTCGAGGAGTAATTACGATGCCGATGGGCATAGGCAACCAGTCGTTGGGAGGATCTATTCTTTTTTACAGAGAAGGTACAAAGAGATGCTGTAAAGAACATCACTTTGAGCAGGTATTTCAAACAACCCGCTCCCTCTGTAACCAGCTCAACAGATACATCCGACACGTTGTGGGCCCACATAGGGAAGCTAGACATGAGAGCCCTATGGAGCATAGAAGAATGAGTGAAACACATAAACTTAATGGAGCTGAATATAATCTTCTTGGCCCTTGAGGCCTTGCAGACACAAATCTGGGGAGAACAGTCAGACAAGCAACACAACCAAATTTTACCTCCACAAATGGGGGAAGAAGGTTGCACACACTATACCAGCTAGTTCAGGACATATGGAAGTGGGCCATTCAGAGAACAAAAACACTAGTAGGCATGCACCTACCAGGAATCCAAAACACAGAGGTAGACAAGCTAAGGAGGCAAGTAAGCGCCTCACACTAGTGGGAGCTAAAACAATAAATATTGGAGAGAATCTATCAATGATGAGGCAAACTACAGATAGACCTTTTTGCAACACGGGAAAGCAAAATACCAATTTTTTGCATTCAGGGACCCATACCACCTGTTTGGAAATGCCTTGCTGAACCACAGGGAAATTTGCATACACCTTTCTCTGAATCCTGACCAGTGCTGTAAGAGGCAGACAAATGACCATGACAGCAATCCTGATAGCACCTCAGTGGGCCAGGCAAACGTGATTAATAGATCTGGTGGAAATGGCATAAGACAGAGTGGAGAGACTAATAGTTAATCTTGACTAGTTAACAATGCAAGAGGGGGAAGGTATATCACCAGGAGACCGAAATCCTTCACCTAGGAGCATGGTACCCGAGAACCTAGAGTGTGGACACCCAAGGCTTCCACAGAGAACCTTGGAAGTCCTAAGAGAAGCCAGAAGGCTTCCCATGTGAAAATGCTACGCTGAAAAATGGACCACTTTCATACACTGTTGCGACAGGGTGAAACTCTGGACAGTTGGACACAGGACGCTACTGTGATTAAGTACCTTGCCCACTTGCAATATAAGAGCCTTCCATATGCTTCGCTTAAGGTACATCCTACAGCAATAATGGCCTTTACAAGAGGAGTTGTAGGAAGACATTTTGTGACCAAACCAGTGATCAACTGATTCCTAGAAGGGGCAAGGGGGGGGAGGGGCTAAAACAAGGTCTGTACCCACACCACTGTGGAACATAAACCTAGTGCTAACACAGCTCATGAAGTCTTCTTTCATGCCTATGCATAAGGCAAGGCTCAATGGTCTAACACAACACAGCCATTGATTGCCATCACATCCCTGCGGAGAGTTAATGAGAAGTCACAACACAAGGTCCGTTTTTTGCAGATACGTAGGGGCTGGATTTCGAGGGAAAACTAGTACCCTGGACCAGGGGTTTCGAATTTAATTTATCTGCTGGAAGCACTTTTGGAAAAGATCACCTCTACATGGCCTTCATGGATTTGAAGGCCACTTTTGATTTAGTTCCCAGAAAAGGCCAGTGGGATGTCTTGAAACAATATAATATCCCTGAAGATCTCTTAATAATCATTTTTTTTTATTATAAAAGTTCTTTATTGAGTAATAAATGCAGTACAATAACATTTGCTATCCAACGAACACGGTGCATTTGTACAATTGTGATTATATCGTCACAGAGGACCAATATCCCTGCAGCATTCCGTACAGTCTCATTTCAAACGCCCATTTCCAAATTATTCTCATTTTTGTGGGGAAGAGCCATTGAACGGCGTACATATCATCCCTCTACTTTTGTTCCATACCTCCCAGATCTTAGACCATTTTTGTGGGCATCCTCTCCCTTCATATAACACTCTCTCCGCCTGCATGCACCACTCCATGTCTGTCTCCCAATCTCGGAATCTAAGCTCGGTGACACCCCTCCAGGTCCTTGCAATATTGCGCTTAGCGACCACACACCCAAGGGAGACCCAAGTTATTTCCCTTGCCGTAAGGTCAGTTGCATCCCATACGTTGAGGCGGCACCATCGTGGCGAGACCTCCACTTTTTCCCCACAGATTGCTAAAAAAATTTTTTTTCACCCAGTATATCTGGAGAATCGGACATTCCCACCATTGGTGTATAAACGTTCCCACCTGACCACACCCCCTTGGGCACAGTGAAGAGCTTAGAGTACCCATTTTAACTAACGCTATACTGGTGTAATATGCTCTATGTAAAATCCTAAGTTGTATTAATTTAAACCGAGAACGAATCGCCACCTCCCGGGCGGATGCCAGTGCCTCTTGCCACTCTTCATCACTCATATCACCCACATCTTCTACCCATTTTGAAAGTATTTCCCCAATGTATCCGGTGTATTGTTTAGTATCTTTCTATAAGTCAATGAAATCGCCTTCTCCTTCAGATAGTCATCCAGGAGTCTGTCCTCCAGGGGCGAAGAGGCCAGGAGTTCAGTACCTCTGGGGACTGCCCTTTGTATTGCATTGCGAACCTGAAGGTACCGAAAAGTTTCCCCTACATCTAGTTCATAGTCCCGTTGGAGGTCGCTGAAGGGGACAATCTTCCCCCCTGCCCACACATCACCCACCTTCGAAAGACCAATCCAGTCCCATTTGTCGAATCCTGGACATTTTGCTAACAGCCCCAGTCGGTCCGTCTCCAAAAGTGGAGTGGCCTGTGTTATCGTGTTTTTCCACCCCAATGCGGTCGTTGCCGTGTGCCATAAAGTGATGGTAGTTGAGGTTGGTGTATATTTTGGCGTATTCTTTCCCCATAAATTGCCCTCAAATAATTCCCTGGGGTCATATTATGTCTATCCATCCTATAGGCTGGTTCTGTTGCTGGCCAGTGTACCCAGTGATTGGTGACAACTAATTGAGATGCCCAATAGTAACTTTTAATTCCTGGGAGGGCTATTCCTCTGTCATACCAGCTTTTCATGAGTTTGGTCAATGCTATGCGAGGGATGCCATTATTCCGAAGAAGTGTGTGTATTTCTGACTCTATTGCTTGGAAATACTTGGCTGGGACAAGATATGGTGTGTTTTGTAAGACGTAGACAAATCGGGGAAGTGCCATCATTTTATATAAAGAAGCTTTACCCAGCAAGGGTCTTCCAATGCTGCACGTCGTCTTGTACTTGACGCAGTGAGGGCCAGGTTTTTATCATAAAATACAGTAGGATTTGCAGTGACGTAGATCCCTAAATACCGAAAACCTTCAGTAACTATCCTAGCTCCACAACTCCTGGGAAGATTGGAGCACTCCCTGCACAAAATATATATGAGCGATTTGTCCCAATTGATGGTGTACCCTGAGTACTTTTGAAAGAGAGTAAATATGTGTAAAATTCTGTGTATTGAAGAATATGGTTTGGCCAAATAGAGCAAAATATCATCGGCATATAAGGAAATTCTGTCCTCCAACTCCGCTGTCCAATTTAATCCCCTGATAAGGGGTCCCCTCTAATCCAGATTGCCAGAGGTTCTAAAACCAATGCGAATATTAGTGGAGAAAGTGGACAGCCCTGTCTCGTCCCCTTCTGTAGTTTGAAAACTACTGACCGTCCACCATTCACTGTAACTTGTGCAAGGGGCCCAGAGTAGAGGAGCCGTACCCATGACAAGAATTTTCCTCCAAATCTTTCAAGCACCGCGAACAGGAAGGGCCATTCGATCATATCAAATGCCATTTTGGCATCAAGGGACATTATCACTGCCTCCTCTCTAATAGTCCCGGCTCTACCCATAACGCCAATAAGACGCCGCAGGTTGAGTGCAGTATTCCTTCCTGGCATAAAGCCGGATTGATCTGGGTGGATCAGTTTGTGAAGCAAGGGGGACAGACGTGTGGCTAGAATTTTGGCCAGTATTTTAACCTCTGGATTTAGCAGGGATATGGGCCGATAAGAGCTGCAGTGCTAGGGGGGGGTTCCCCTTTTTGTGTATTACCACAATATTGGCCAGTCTCTGAGTTTCGGGCAGGATTCAGTTTGTCACACTTTCTTCATACATTTTAACCAGGTATGGGCGATTGTGGATGCATTTGATTTATACAGTTCAATAGGGAGACCACTCGGGCCTATTGCTTTCCCAGATTGTAGCACCCCAAATGCCTGGGTCACTATCTCTTAATAATTTTAGTCGATTACACACTGACGCCTTTGCTCAAGTAAGGTGGAACAACCAAGGAGAGCTTACAAACAGAATTCCCATAGACCGTGGGGTTAGACAAAAGTGTGTACTAGCCCCTACCCTCTTCAGTTTATATATAAATGGTCTGATGGAATGGTTGAGTAGGTGCCAACATGATGCACCTAAATTAGCAAACTTCCGCATTCCTGTGCTGATGTTTGCTGATGACACCCATCTCATATCACGTACCCCCTTGGGACTCCAAGTATTGTAGGCGAATTTTAAAAAATCTGAAGTCAGAGGTCTCGAAATAAAAGCAGGAAAAGCCAAATTTATGGCCCTAAACCCTTTCTGTGCATTTAAAGGTAAGATGAACATAGATGGTATTCCAATTGAGCGGGTCAGGAGTTTCGATTAGTTGGGCGTGACACTATCAGACAAATTGTCGTGGAAGCCTCAACTTGAGACAAGCCAATTCGTGATGCAACAACGATTGTCAGTCATCTTAAAAAAGTATAAATGTACTTCCAGTAGGGCACTTTCACCAGTACTAAAGATTTATAGAGCTGCGCTGGTCAGGGCTCTGTATGGGGCTGAAATTTGGGGATACAGTGATACTAGCCCCCTAGTATGTATGGACAATAAATCCCTAAGGTCTCTACTGAACTTACCAAGTAGTCACCCGATGTTACTGTTGAGATGGAACCTGAATTTACAGAGGGTTGATCATACTGTTCATTTAAGGATCATAAAATATTGGATCAGAGTCTGGTCTTCCCCTCAACTGGCTTCATACAGGAGGTTGCTGAAAGAGTTGATTGCACTCAACAAGAACATCTCTACGCCTTGGTAAAAGACGTAGAGATGGTAAAAGGCCTTTGTAGTAGTTTACATTTGTTTGAAATGTGGGGAAACCCAGCAAACCTGGGTAGTAACATGGCTACTCAGATTCAGAGGATTCACTGGAGGCACCTCATAATTGAAACTTGGCGGGTGCATGACCGGAGGGTGTGATAGACCGGTTCTTAGTCCAAAAATGCCTTCCAGAATATGAGCTTACATGGTTAGGATAACCCCCATCAAGCCAAAACATTGTATTTTCGGTTTACAAATCCCCCCTCCCCTTTAACTCGGTGACTGCATAATGGAAAGGGGTTAATGGTTTAGCGGAGGAGTGCCCTTTCTGTCCATCAGTTAAGGAAACTGAGGCCCACTTTTTATTTTTTGCTTAAAGTATTCTGCCTTGCTCAAAGTGGATCATTCCGATATCACGTCTTCTGGGCTTCATCCATTGCGCTGTGACACAACGCATTCTCAGATCTGATGCACGTGACCAAATAGTGTTTGCAATATTGAGGTTTTTTTAAATTGGGCCTGGTACTTAAGGGCAAGAAGTTCCATTAATAGTCAACAGATTGATTAATCTTCTTGATGTGGCGCATGGGGCTAATACTGTGAAGCCTGCGTCCCCTGTGAAATTCACTGTTCCTTGTCTCTAATAATTGTTAATCTCATATTGATATAGCATCCACGTAGGCTTCCTTTTAGCTATTCGTATCACAGAATCTATTATGACTATTTTATTATGTAATATTTCGTATTAGCATCTAATTTAATATTGTTGTCTTAGCCAGGAGTGTTTTTAATCATATTATATCTCATCTATTTTAAGATAGTCTAACGTGTTCAAACATTTTGTTAGTAATGTTTACATTTGCCTACTGGATATTGTATTGTGAGTCAGATTATATCAGCGCTCGCATTTTATTTTTTTAATTCATAATGGCACTTTTAACACAACAGTGCAATACGATCTACAACTGTTGATCAAGGTTATTTTGCTAATTTTCCAAATGCTGGGATTTATTATGACTTATTGCATGATTTGGTTAGGGCACATGACACTTTGGGTAGGTCATCAAATATTCATGTGACCTATGGATACCAACAAGAATTCGAGAATTCAAAATCTTCCTTTTGTTTTGTCAAAATCACTTAATAACAAAGTATTTGATTGTTCTCATAATCATTATTGCACTGTGACTTCCTATGGTTCTATTTGTGGACAAGTTACATATGTGATCATTTTAATGTACTTTTATAGTTATCTGTAACCGGAAAAAGGTTATACTACTACTTGCAGATACGTAAGGGCAGCGTGTAATGGGGACAAACCTATATTTTTAGTAAAAGGTCATAACACATTTTGATGTCAACCAAGCTATACAGCTACCAGCCTTCTTCTAAAACCCAAGATCTCGGGCAGAAAATGCCTTTCACACACCGGATGTCAAAGGGGCAGTCATGTGTTACTTGCAAGAAACAAGCCAAATCGGGCAAAATCATTTTGTCATCTCCTTTGCACCGGCAAACACTGGCTTATTGTCACCAAGGGGACTATTGCACTATGGATAGTCTACGATAGTTCCATAAGGACACATCTATTTATTTATTTTTAAAACTACCACAGGCGTGAGAGGACTGGGGAGCCCATAATTGACGTGTACGTATAAATCATAAGGCAGTCCTGGAGACCTACTTTCATGACATACACATATCAATAGGGCAGCCACGTGGTTTGTGTACATCTGGGGAACTATTAGTCTATATAAAAAGTGGGTCTTTCTGTTTCCACCTTGCCACTGAGCCCACACATTATACCAGGTAATGTGTACATAGCTATTTCAATCCCACAATTGCATTGCATTTTAACAATTGGAGTCTGTTTTTTTAAAAACTGAAAATTAAACTACAAGATCTGTAGTATAAACTTAAACAAGCATTTGCAATGCAATAGGTCTCGCGTTACTGATAGTTTGAGGTATTGGCGTTGCAAATAATAATGCAACGCCAATAGCTCATACTTTCAGTAATGCGAGACCTAGTGCATTGCAAATGATTGCATAGTGAGCCAGGAACCAGCACTGCATGTCTAGGTGCAGTACCGCAAGCTGTTCCTAGAGGTTCCTAGTGAGCATCAAACTTTTGGTCACATATGGTACTCCCATAATGCATTGCATGCAAGACAGTACCGCAAGTACATTCAAATAGCTATGTCCATATATATAATTAATAGCTTTGAAATGTGACAAAAAATTCTTATAATAATTATGTGAGATGTGTAGGTGCAGTACCGCAAGCTGCGCCTAGAGGTCCCTAGTGAGCATCAAACTTTTGGTCACATATGGTACTCCCTTAATGCATTGCATGCAAGACAGTACCACGAGTACATTCAAATAACTATGTCTATATTTACAATTAATAGCTTTGAAATGTGACAAACAATTATTATATTAATTCCGATTAAGTTGTACTCTATGTGGAGCTGATGAAGGGAAATGTATAGAAGCTCTAATATAAATGTGAGATGTGTAGATGCAGTACCGCAAGCTTCGCCTAGATGTCCCTAGTGAGCATCATTAACTTTGAAGATATGGTAAATCCACACTACCCATAATGCATTGCATGCAATACAGTACCACAGTACATGCAATATATACAATTAGTAGCTTTGAAATGTGACAAAATAATTATTATATTAATTCCGGATTAGGTTGTACTCTATGTGGAAATGATGAAGGGAAATTTATAGAAGGTCTAATATAAATGTGAGATGTGTAGGTACAGTACCTCATTATAGAAGGTCTATCATAAATGTGAGATGTGTAGGTGCAGTACTGCAAGCTGCACCTAGTGAGCATCAAACTTTTGGTCACATATGGTACTCCCATAATGCATTGCATGCACGACAGTACCACAGTACATTCAATATATACAATTTGTAGCTTTGAAATGTGACAAAAGAATTATTACATTAATTCCGGAATAGGTTGTACTCTATGTGGAGCTGATGAAGGGAAATTTATAGAATATATAATATAAATATGAGATGTGCTAGCAAGTAAAGTAGCTACTGCCAACATTGTTTAGAACCAAGTGAGTGTCCTGTCTGAAGGCCTTTAAGAAAATAGTGCCTTGAGGCTGTAATTAAAGCCTAGGGCGTAACAACACATGTCATAGGGGGTGTCCTCATGGGAGGTTACAAAAAGAAACTGGGAGGTACTAAGGAGGGACTATAAAGCCTAATGACCAATGAAAAGCCACCAAACATTTACAAAGGACAGGGACAGGAGCCAATTTAAAAGATGGGCGGGAAGAAGGCGGAGCTTTATGCACATATCCTGAATACAGCATAACTCGAAGAGACCGCGCAAGCGCTGCCTAGGCGAGACCTAAAAACGAGGACTAGATATTTGATGCACTAATCAATGATGCTTGATTTGGGACTTTTCAGAAAAGTACATCCATCTTTGAGTATCTTTTTTTGTCTTTTCTTTTTTATTCCCTGTCCTCCGGTTGATCGGTAAGCAATAGCTACTTCCCTGGTTTCCCACAGACTTATTTATTTGGGTTGTCAAGTGGGCAGGCGACAGTGGTGGGAAGGTTTACAGGGGCCGGAAGGCCCAAGCCTTCCCTGCGATAATGTGCACAGCCAAGCTCCAGCAGCTCTACCTGCCTCCTATACCTTCCAGTTTGTGAGCTGCTGCAGGCTGGGCTAGGCAGGCCAGAGTGGTGGGAGTCTGATCAGAGACAAGCAGACTGGCAGGCAGAGACTTCCAAGATTGCACTGAATTGTTTTCTCTGATATCTAAAAAAGCGCCTTCCTCCTGTGGCTGAGGGTGCTGGGGAAAGGGGTGGGGGGGTGGGGTGGGGTGTGGTGTGGTGTGGAAGAGCAGGATCCTCGCACATCTTGGCAGCAGCGCAGCTCCACCGGCCAGTAAGAGGAAGCATGTGTCAGCTGCAGAATGAATCACTGCTAAAAAGGTCATCCTCCTCCCAGGGATGAGGAGGCAGATAAGAGCGGTGCCCTCAGATACAGCGATGGAAAGATTAACTGGACTTGCGACATTACTCCTCGCTTGTAATACATTTGTGACCTAATTTTCGTATTGCAGGTGCATTTTTACATACTAACGTGCTTGCAATAGGAACCAAGTGCTTGACTTAATAGGGAAATACGTTTCTCACTACTTATATATTCACTTCTGGGACCAACCACTAGATGGTAGAATAATACAGAACATGGGACTCTAAAAAAAGCTTCAAGCCTCAAAACTATTGTTACAAGTATGTAATTAGTTTCTTAATGGTGTTGGGCAGAACTTTTTAAACCGGGAAAGCCAGTGAGGGGGTGCCCTAGAAGTCCATGCTGCCTCCATAGCCAGTATCACAAACTTGTAAGATGATAGCAGTCACTCTCTCTATGAGGGTTGCATTTTGAGTGACCCCCATGACCTCCTAGCCAAGCCCTGTGGTCTCAATCTTTGGGATGCCTGATTGTCCTGTTCGCTCAGGCAAAAGTCAAACAAGCACACACAAACTGTACAACTGTAGGAAAACGGCATAGGACATGCCAGCATGCCCTCACAAGTCAGTCGACATTACCAGGGTTTTATATGAAATAAATGTGTGAATAGCAATGCATGACGTGGGTGCAAGTTATAATTAGTTCAGTGGTTTCCAGTTTTTACACGTTAGTTCTTAACTCATTATCAACACCTAACTATAACGTCACTTTACCCTTTGTTTTTTTCTGTGAATTTCTGTTATTTTAACAAATTAAGCTCTTATTTTCATAGCTAACTATAACCACTATAACCGTTGTCTTTTTACGGTGATATATGTATAGAGACACACACACCTCCCTCATCTGTTGTTGCCTTTGAGTACAACTTTTAAATAAACAGTTGAAATTTTGATAGAGAATAGAGAGCATATTAATTTAGCTAAGCTATCGACTTGGGAAGCCGGTGTTAAAGGTAACAAACGTCTCCCTCCCCTGCTCTCTGCTTTACTCGCTCTGTCTTCTTCCTTTATCTACTTGCCTCTCTCCTATTTGTCTCTCTCCTTCTCTTCCCTTACCCTACTCATCTTTGCACCGTCTCCCCCCAACGCATCACTGTCTGCTTCTCCTTGCTAAGTTAAAAGTTCCTCTCTACGTTTCTTTGCGAATCTCGTTTGGTTCTTGCTCTGTGCCTCTCTCTTTCCTATATCTTCCCCCTTTTCAGTGTCATCCCCTGGCGGTCACTAATCTGTACTCCTTGCTTTGGCAGCCACTGGATGGATATTCAGGTGAAGGGCACTTCTCTGCCAAGGGCTCTACATTGCTGGGACCGGAGTCTCCACGACAGCAACAAAAATGGGAGAACACCTTTGAAGGGGTGCCCAACGCATCTTGTGGATAGCTGCCCCTGGCCCCATTGTAACCCCTCATGCCCCACCATCCGGGACCAGTTCACGGGGCAGGAGATGAATGCTGTCCAGTTCCTGATGCACCTGGGCTTTGATGTGCAGAAGATGGCCCAGCAGCAGGGCATGGAGCCCAACAAACTCCTGGGCATGCTGAGCAGCGGCAGCTAAGGAGGACACTGGGGGACTGGGAGCACTGAGGAGGATGCACCAGGGAAGGAGTGCTCCTGGAATGGGGGTAGGGCATGGAGTCAAATAAAGCTCCTGATCTTGCTCAATAATTACAGCTGGAGGAGGGAGATATCCAGTGTATGCATCAGGGAGGAGTCCCTGAGGACTGGGACACTCAGGGAGGCGAGCAGGACACGAAGCACAAGAAGCTTCTTGCTCCTGTGAATGCTGAGCAGAACCAATAAAGTCGGTAGGGATTACACTGGTCTGAGGCACCCGGAGGAAGACGGACAAGGGCTCCAAGTGTGGGTGGCATGGATTTTAACTCAACAAGCTCCTGCATCTGTCGGGGTTTAGGTGCCAGGGTTACTGATGGGGCCACTGGGCTGTAGGGAATGGGACCATGGCTTGGACCCAATTAAGATCCTGGGCGTGCTGAGCCGTGGTTGCTGAGTGAGGCAGGAGGAGGCAGTGGTGGGTTGGTTGGGAGGCACCCAATCAATCCAGGAAAGGTGTTGGGGCACAAGTAAGTGACCAAGGGAAAGGAATTCGGGCACAAAGCAGAAAAGATTAGCTGACGAGGCAGTGTCTAGGAGGAACTGACCAATGGCGGCAATGGGGAGAACCCCATCCAACACAGGCCTGGGAAGGTGGCACGCGAGGACGGGATTGAAGGAGCAGCAAGGACAAGATGAACAGGGAATAGGGTGCAGGGGTACCTAGTACAAGGAGATTTAGTGTTGGACCAGTAAGGTTAGTGGTGAGGGAGTACCAAAGAGCTGGTACTGGAAACTATAAGCACCTAAGAAAGGGAACGAGGGGCATCCTTTGATCTAGCAGTTTTTATTCTTATGGAACACCGATGTACCCCAGCCTGCGTACCTTTGACATCTCGAGCTTCCATTTTCCGTCCATGTTCCAACCACTTAAGACTTATGGGAACCACTGCATCTTCTGCCTGAAGTTTGGCCCTGTTAAAACCCAGAGCTCCCTTTTATTTACCCCAATCTCCCTCTGCGCCTCCAGCACAGTGTTCATTGATTAGACCAGGGTTGGTATCCCTTAGTTGCAGTGTTGAACTCTGTACAACACTGGCTCCTTTCTTTGGCTAGCAATTCAGGACAGTCTTCAGAACTGCTTTTTCCCCCAGAGTTTGTTCTTTGCCCACGGGTTGTCAGATAAATCACACTACAGACACTGGTCTGCTTTATGAAGGCTTGGCACTGTTCTACTATGTCTCCACAAGTCCATGCCTCTATTAACAACATGCTGCTTTTAGTTCAGGTCGAAAACTAGAACGTAAAAATCTGAAAACTTTAGTTGAAAAACTTCACAGTCAAACTTCCATAATATTTCTTCAAAGCCTCTCTCAAAAACAAAACACTCTGGGAAGTCATCTGCTTTTGGCCATTTCTTTTTCCAAAATTATATAGAAAACACAGCAGTTGCCTCACCAAGTCCAGCTGTTCATCCTACATTGCATGAAAATGTACCACTCAGCAATAGCCAACTGTCCAGTCATGTCTAAACTTAAGACTTGGAACTCCCCATGCTAATGTCCAGCTCTTAAGGTAAGATTGGCTCGAAAACCTTTCATCAACAAACCTTTTATCCATGGATGCCCTAAAAGCCTTGCAGTTACTCAAACATGGCATGCTTCAGTCAAAATGTGCATGGAAACTTATTGCTATCTTTAGCCAAACCATCAGCCAAGATAATGATGTAAGAACTTACCCAGCTCTGGCCAGTTCTTCACCTAGCATAATAATGAAAATGTGCCACTTGTTAATCCAAACCGTACATTTCAGCCATGGTTACGCTGTAAATGTGGCATGCACCTACCTATGTACAATTCTGTAGCCAACAAAATGATGTGAACAATTGCCCAGGAGGGCCAATTCTTCAAACCAAAACAGGAACACATGCAGCTTCTTCAGAGAAAAGCCTAACCTTTCACTCGTGGTTACCAAGAGAATCATAAGAAAACTTGTCCAGGGAGGGCAAACTCTTCAGCCAAGCACGCAGTGAAAACGCAGTATCACACAGCTGTAGCCAACTCTTCACCCAACATTACTGTGAAAAGCTGGCACATGCACAGTGATAGCCAACTCTCCATCTTAAAATGCAGCGAAAACATGACACTCAATCGCGCTTTTACCATGATTGCCAAGAAAATTTGGTATTGAGCAAACCGTGTTTGACTCTTCACAAAAGATAACTATTTTAAAATCGTCCCTCTCCCCACAACACCATGTAAAGACAATGTTCATCCTGCCGTGTTCTATACCTTCAACAAGAATAACATGAAAGCGTGACACTCTTCCCACCACGGGCAACTTTTCACCAAAGATGATCATGAATAAGGAGCACTTGCCCACGCATGACCAAGACTGTCACAAGAACCATGAGGTCATGCATGAAGTCAAGGTGCTCTGCTCAGCCAGTCGTGGCCAACTTCTCAACCAAGCCATCAGCCACCTACAACCAGCTAGATGTGCTGGGCTCCTCACTTCACCAAAACCTTGCACCTTGAAGTTTGTAGTTTTTACATTAATAAGTACGCTAGAACAGAGCCCTTTCTTCACAGACTCCTTACCTTCACGGAAAGCACTGGATTTGTTTGCATTGACAAGAGAAGAGAGCTTCCTATTTCCTCCCTTCCCAAGTACTATCCTCCATCCCAGGTAGTGACAGACTGAAAGAGACCCGTCAAGGGCTTTCTGCGTCCAGCCTGACTATGGGCTTCTTTTATAGAGTGTTTTCTAACTACTAGAATCTAAGTAAGAAATATATGAAAAAGTATATTATTTTGTAACATATTTTTTTAAAGAATGAAGGACGTGCCGCCCATGCTCTGCTGCTGCCACGGCGACAGGATTTTATTTATTTTGTTATTGTGCAAATTGTATTTATATGTAAATGTACAGACTGCCTCATCTGAGAGAAGGCATGCTGCGCCATGCCACCTCTCACACCAAGTGTAGTCTCCCACCACTGCATGACCGCTCCCCGTATCTCTCATAGACCTTCTTTCTCTCCGGTTACCTTTTCCCTGACTGCCCTTCATATCTTCAGCCCTTTTCCCTCCTCTTCTACCTCTTGCACCCCTCTGTCCCTACTTTGCTGCCCCATCTGCTTCCCCTCACCCTCTGCTACTACCGTTATCAGAGGGCATCTCTGTATCCTCCCTCTGCTGCTCCTCACCCTTCCAGATTTTTTTTCTTGATCTCACCCTTTTTGCTCTGACTCTTCTTATACTGTCCCACATACTGCTGTCACTTACTGCCCCTCCCTTTCACCCATCCACTTGCCCTCCACGCTGCACATCAACTCCTACCCCATGCCCTACCTTGCTGACCCTTGCTATCTGCCTATCGTGCACATCCCTGCCCTTTGCCCCTAGGTTGCCCTCCTCATCTTCACTACACCTTATTATCCCTGATGCCAAATGCATTTCCCAGATACCCTTCTCAGTTCTGCCACTTTCCTTCACACACTGGCCCTTTAGCTTCCTTTGTTGCCCCTCACTCTACCCAGTTCCCATCTTACTTACCATGCTGCCTTTCTTACCAATTATCTTCCCCTCTTGCTCCTCCCATGATACAATTGTGGCTTTACTTCACCCGCTGCGTTTCCTCTTTTACCTTCCTTCTGATCGCTACCCTGCTGCGTTTAATCCTTCCTTCCTTTGTGCCAGCGCGTCTACCCCATACTCCTTTTTCCAGCTTCTTACTCCTTTGCTGCTCCAAGCCATTCCTCGTTGCTGCTGATCCTCCTCCTCCTGCCTCTTGTCCTCCAGCTATCTTGTCTCTTTCACCCATGCCACCAATCCTTCCCTCGGTGGTCCTCACAGCCCCCTACTGCTCCCTGACCTCTCCGTCTGACCTTAGTACCTCCTGCTGCCTCTAGTCAGCCCTACTCTATCCTAATGCCAATGGCCCTTCGTTGCTGCTCACCCTTGCTTCTTTTCTAGACATGGTAAGGACCCATGGTCCATATGAAGACTGTCTCTCCCATCATGTGGAGGAACTGATTTTACTGACGAATGTATATAACAGTGTGTTACGTACTATGAAATAAAATTATATGTTCAGTGCTTACAGTATAAAACCAGAGAGAGGTGACCTTTCCTTTCAGGAAGTCCTTTCTGTGTAGACTTGAACCCCGTGGCCTTAATTTCATAAACGGCATGCATGCCATTGGTCAACCTACATTGTTTTCTGATTTTTGATTGATTGCTGCACAGGAAACGGTTTTCCATCTCAGTCCTGACTGGGCAGTACCCTGCTCTCCGGTGCTTGGGTGCACAGACCTGTGCGCTGTGTGCCTCTGGTCATTTTAGTAGGGGCGTTGCTGCTGATGTCTGTTATCGCAGTCTTGCTATTGAGCACTTAGGACTGGATGACAGTCCCTTCATCTGTACTCTGCAGGTAGATCTTACGGCTGTGGCCCACTGCTCGCAACCCTCTATACAGCAGTAGGACATTGCAAAGTATTGTTTGCTTATACTGTTCCAATCACCCCACCACTATACAACAATACTGAATATAACAACACACGAGTTTCAGATTTGGCGACGATCACGATAATTCCTGTCACACTAGTGTTCCTGAACAACCAATAGAATATGGGGCAAATGTCACTGACACACCAGTATATGGAGCTGAACGACTAACAAAGCAGCCATAAATGCTCCATCTTGTCCCTTCTCTGCTCCTATCTGGAGGTCCGGGGAATCTTGAACGTTTCCCATTTAAGTGTATAGTGGAGGTCCTCTTGGTTGGGCTCTTTCTCCCAGGCCTGTCTAAGTATTTTGTTGCTATTAACAGGGTACACTTTGGCAGTCCTTCCACTTTTTTTGCCTCAGTTACTTAGCTACACCCATGCTCGCTGGGTTCATGAGTGACACTCTCCAGTTTGTGGTACTTCATCCTGCTTTCTCCCTTGGAAGAGAAAGCACATATGGTTTTCAGAACTGCATTGAACATATCCCGTGTGTCAAAGCATGCCAATGCCTGCTCCATAGTTTCTGGTGAAAGGTGGCGCTTGCCATGGCCTGTGTTTTATATAAGGCGAGGTAACATAGCCATAGGCCGACACAAGTGCCAAATTACACACAAAAAAAAGCCGTTTTTATTAGTGGATAGGGGTACAACAACACAAAATAGCATTTTTGCCTAGTCTAGTGAAAACCTTGAACCCTTTATGGTGCACAGCGGTTCTGCACGAGTGAGGGGGTGTGCAAGTTGTTTGGCTTAACAATTTTTTTTAGGTGGCCAACTCTGCAGAAAACAGTCAATTGGCGGGTTTGGAAGAAGGGTCCGGCTGAGAAAAGCTGTGTAAAGTAATGTTAATATCAGTGGCTTCAAACAAAAAGTTGCCAGTGCATGCATGCACCTGCTTCTATCTGAGAGGTTGAGCAGGTATTGGGTTGCTATAACAGTTCCCGAATGGCTACAAAAAGCACGACCTTCTTAAGTCTGTAGCCCTGAAGCCTTAGCCTCTTAAATGTGGATAAGGGGGTGTCAAAATCTCAGGTTTTTCACAGGAACTGCATTGCACATACTACACTATGCCCTGCTGCTACCAGCAGAAGTGTATTAGTAGCACAAGATCCCCGAGGGTTGAATTGAATCGTTATACCTTGGTTCCCCCAAATATGTCACTGATAGGTTACAGGTGGTACAGAATGCGGCAGCTAGACTACTGCTCAAGATACCTAGACTCCTGTCAGTAAGAGCATCCTTGAGGGAGCTACATTGGCTTCCTATTCAGGCCAGGATTAAATTCAAGTCTCTCTGCCTGGCACACAGAGCCATGTATGGTAGAGGCCCCGCCATGTTACGAACCCTGATCTCTCACTATTCACCCCGATGTTGTCTTAGATCAGGGTCGAATTTTTTGATGAACATTACTAGAATCAAGAGATCAAGGTGGGGTGGAAGATCGTTCTCACACCTGGTGCCCAAACTCTGGAACAGTATGGACCCAGAGTTGCGATTGATTGAAAATGAACAGTCTTTTAAAAAGAAACTTAAAACATGGCTATTCCCTTAATTCTTACACCAGATAGTCTCACTTACCTGTCATAGCGCTGGGATGCCTGTGAGTAGCCATGCGCTCTACAAATCCCTAAACCTAAGGAAACCATTCACCATGATAATCTAAGAAAAAATAAAGGCAATAGTTTGCTTATGGCTTAGTGCACACCATCTCCACACTTGCTAAATGATAGGAACTGATACTTTGATCTTGAGACACCGTCAAGAATATGTGGCAACCCAGCTTCCAAACAGAGTTGTATTAGGGGAATTTGACTTAGGCCATTTCCTGGATAACTTTGAAAGCATTTCAATTCTTGCAACAGCTGTGGGAATAGATGAACACTCAGGAAAAGGAAACTCAGATTAAGCTGGCCATGTAGAACCGCTATATTCAAAAGAACATAATGTAATGGATGGCATAGAGGCACACTGTAGTTTAAGTGGCTTCTCCTCGGCTTAGACAGCTGGCAGCGTAACCAAATCACACAAGGCTACGTAGTAGATGGAATAAGCACACCCCGGGCTAGTTCAGTAGGTATATGTCCAGTCAAGAAGTTAGAGTTACCACTCAATATCTGGGAGCTTGACAGTTTTAACAGACCATGGCAGGTGCTCTTGTAATCTTTGGGTGCATGGTGCCCATGTTCGTAGAGCATGTGCTTGAGAGCACCAGAGGTTTACAAAATTTGTCTTCAGCGAGGATATGCAGATGCCTATATATTCTGCATAACATCTCCACTCGAGGACCTTTTCTTCAAACACAGGCCTTAAACCTAGGTCATAGGACTGGCCCTTCATAAACCTGACCAAAGCCCCTACGTGGATATACCTCACCCAGACCTCAATAGGGTCACTGTGGGCAGGGCAGTCTATCAGTCACCACCACTGGGACACAGAAGAAGTAGCCACAGTAGGCCTCCATTATACCTGAATATATGTTGCTGGCCAGGAACAGTGTTCGATCCAGGCATGCTGCCCATATCACAGAATTCACTGCAGAGAAGTATCAAGTGTCTAAATGCTTGTTATGTTGCTGAGGGAAACAACAGTATATTGGAAATTAACACAGACCTACTATGGTTGCAGACTAGCATCTTTTTGAAAGAGCAACTGTGGGTCACCCAAGGCCTCTTGTGGGATTAAGACATACCCTGACACTGGTCTACACTGTGGTCTATCAGAAAAGGCCATCAGAGACCAATCAATTTACAGATCTCTCACAAAGGAAGGAAGCAGTATACTTTGGTTACTGTTTAGGCTGGGACTAGATGTAAAATACGACTGTCACTATTTTGACAGGAATAGCTTCTCACCCTGAAAATAAACTTTGATATCACCCTGGATCAAGTACATTGAAGTTAGAAGCCAGCAAAGGCTTTGCTTTAAGGCACTTCATCTAAATTTGTACACAAGGTTGGCATTCACTAGAAATTGAACCTTTTGATACAATTGCTTAAAGCTCTCCCAAGGGACATTATAAGTGTTTTTACTCTTTGTATTGTATCGACTGTCCATTCTAATGCCTTCAGACTTTTTATAGTAAATTTCTGTGGTGTTTGTAAAATAAATATTATTTTGCATCTTTACAAATCACTGTGTATTTGGTGTTTTATATGCTTAAATGTAGATGTGTTATGGTTCCTGTTGTTTATACATGCCTGTAGCTCACAACCACTGCAAAAGAAGTATATAAACCTTTCTCTTGATAGCACTGTCTTGTGGATGAAGGCAAAAAAGGCATCTGCTAAAGTTGCTGGAATCCAGATCTTGGTCCTCGTGATAAGAGGGTTCTTAGACACTGTCTCACTGAGGAGGCAAGGCTCATGCTAGCTTGTATGTATGCAGTGCTACAGCACTAATAAAGTCAAAATGCAAAACAATAAATATCCCAAAACGAATTAGAAAAATGGAGCAAAAGTTAATTAACAAATTGGTGGCCCTAGAGAGCCTGGCAGCAAGATGGGCGCCACGTAGCGAGCCTCTGTCGGCCTGGGAGCTTAATCCGATGGTTATCTTGCAGGTGGCAGGGACTACGATCTTTTTACAAGACTGTCACTGCTTTTAAATGCCTCTCGTCATGGTCTGACTTCTCGTCTTCGAGACCGGAGCCGCAGCCACGTATCCTGGGCCGTCACAATGGGGCCTAGGCCTGAGCGGCGGACCCCACCCATCCATCTGAGGTCTGTGAGTTGCGCTGTGCAGCAGGGTGCAGTGCTCTCCCCCCATAATGCAGATGACACCAGCTGGCTATTGGGAGGCGCTCTCTGTGTCGGTGGCGCCAAGTCGGATATTGGGCGTGTGTGCACCTGAAACTAGTGACCGCCAGGTGCGGAGCAGGGGGTCTGCTTACGGGGTTTCACCCGATCGCCGTGCTCCCCGCCGTTATAGGGGGTTGGGTGCTCTGGGGGACCTTTGACACAGCTGAGCACTCCTCCGGACTCTCTGGGGGTTTCCCTCCTCAGCAACCCGGGGAACGGGCCTCTTGATGTTCGTCAGCTCATTTTGAGAGTTATGCGTGGAGGCCGGTGCTAGAACTGCCATTGCTATGCAGATGCAACTGTGTTTGCTCGTGCCCCCCAGCAGGTGACCCCTGGGGAGTGACGGGACCCGGGCTATGGGGGCGCCCTAGACTTAGCGCTGCTGCTACAAGAGCTCCATCTCCTGGTACACCTCACAACTCTCAGAGTAACAGTGCTGGCAAGAAATCTTCATTGAACTTTGTGCTTTGAAGTGCTGCAGGCCTGGAAACGGAAGCCTGCAGGACACAGGAGCTGGGTCTGCTTGAGCCCCCAAATGATTGATCTTCGGGGAGTGGTGGGACCTTGATCACTGCATTTCTTAGCTCCCCAGATTTGGAAATTCTGCTACACATCCTTCCTTCCTGGTGACCCGCAGAGATCACTGACATTTTTATCATGGGAAAAGTGATAATAAACAAGCCAAACTGTTGCTTGAAACTTGGCGCCTTATGCATTCAGCAGACCTGGAACCAGGGGACTGGGTGCAGGACGCACAGGAGAATGGAGATGTACATCTGCTCAGGACACAAAATCCATGTTCATAGATCTTAAACACAGCCTGAATACCATTGGTTCCAAAAAAGGTGATAAACATGAGTGCTTAGGCCAGCTGGAGTGCCGCACATCTGACATTTAGGATTGGCACATATCCTCTGGAGAACAGCTTCTTCCCATGGAAAAAGTACTGGAAGCCATAAAAAACAAAAGTGAAGATCTTGAGGCGTGCTCTCACAGGAACAATCTGTGCATCGTTGGTGTCCCTGAATCCACAGCCATGGACAGGATGGAAACTTATGTTGAAACCATGCTGAATGCGCTGTTTGGAGATTACCTCTCTTCTGTGTTTATTGTGGAGCGAGCGCATCAATGCATGGGCCCACATCTACCTCCTGGGGCCCCTGCAATGCAGATAGCGACCTGACTTTTGAACTAGAGGGACAGGGACACCGTCCTGCGACTGGCCAGGGAACACTAGCCTATCCAGTACCAGGGGAAAACCATCTTCCTGTATTCGGACTTCACCTGCACGTCGGGAATTTCTACCATCAAGTGAACCCTGCAGAAAGCAGGTGCCACTTACTCGCTGCTTTATCTGGCCAAGCTTCTTATTAACCATAATGAGAAGTCCTACTACTTCACAGACCTCAGAGCTGCAACAAAGTTTGCTCATGTCCTAGATTCCTCGACGAATAACACAGTCCCTCCTCTGGGGGTTCTGCAAGTGGTCGACTCCGTGACAACAATGAACTATTACCTGTAAACTTTAATGCTATTTCTGCGGGGTGGCCATGGGAGTATGGGGGTGACCAGTCTTTGGCCCTATTCAAACTACAGGCAGTGGTGCTAATAGGCGGAGATCTGAGTGTCTCCTGGGATACAATGAGCCCTGTGTGGTCCCCAATGATGTTGGAGCAGTACACAGATCTATCTATAATCTCCTCTCTCGCACCTTCCCTGGCCACCCAGCCGCTTCTTGGCTTGGGTGTACACCTGGCCGTCTTGGAACCTGCCTGGGATGATTCCCTTTTAAACTTTTGGTCTGTTGGTATGTTTATTTGGGTGGGGGGAGGGGGGGGAGTGGGAAATTCGACCAGGTGGAAGAGTTGCTGGGAGGTGGGTGTTGAGTGGTTTGTTTATTGCTTGTTCTTCAAAAGTTGTTTTCCCCCACTTTAGTTGCACAGTCATCAATTGCAATTGCTACATCTGCTCCTTGGGTGAAATGTGCAGGCCTCTGCGCATTCACCCCCTGACACTCAATGCCCACTATTAACTGTTTAACCTGGAATGTTGGGGGCTCAATAACTGGTGCAAAACTCTGCTTGTGTACCTGCAAAGACATCAAACAGACATATGTCTGACATATGCCTGCTACAGGAGCTACTCTTGATGGATGCTAGCCACTCTCAACTTCGCACGGGATGGATTGCAGAAACTCACATCTCCATAATATTCTAATTATGCGCGTGGGATAGCTATACTCCTTCGGAAGGGTTGCCTTGGCAAACGTGCCAAGTGCTGTGCGATACACAGGGTAGGTTTGCCATTCTGGCGGGGACGCTGCATGGGCACTCTGTTATACTATCCTTGATATATGGTCCAAATGTAGACGCCCCTGACTTCTTAACTGAGGTATAATATCTGATGGCCACTATGGGCTCAGGCGCGGTAATTTGGGGTGGGGACTTCAATGTGATCCTAGATAGGTCGAGTGACACCCGCCGACCACACCCAGGAGCTGCTGCATAATTGCACACTCTCATAGTGGATAATGATCTTACAGACATTCGGTGATATCAACATGGCGCCAGCACAGACAATTCAAACCACAACACCTGGTCTAGAATAGAATACTGGTTGGTCAACAAAGATGTAGTCACCTGGATTGCCAATGGCACACACCACCCCAGAACATTATCCGGTCATGCTCTTGTACTGCTGGAATTCTCTACCCCCCCCCCCCAGAACTTGACACAAGGGCCTTTTCCTGGAGACTCCCCTCCCCTCTGGTGCTTTCAGATACCAGATCTTTAAGAATGTGATCATAACGGCCATACTTGACTATTTTGAACATTATGCTTGCTCAGGTGATTCTCCCTACACGCTGTGGGAGGCTTTTAAGGTTTGGATCCGTGGGGCTTGTATCATTAAGTGCTCCGTGACTTGAGTAGGGATCTTACACAAATGGAAACAGATACGAGCACTAGAACATCAATTTTACGCCACCAAAGACATGAATACCCTAGCGTCCCTCAAGAGTAAATTATTGGAGTAAGAGGAGGCGTACTCGGGGAAATGCATTATCTTGACAGGGAGGCAGTTGCTCAGTGCTATGGGGAAGGGAATGGGGGGGCAAGACGCTTGCTAAGCTACTTCACAAACCCTGGACTACTGACCACGTCATGGAGCTGGTAGATGATTAACAGACAGCACATACAGGTCCCGACGAGATCCGCTGCTTCATGGCCATGTTCTACACGGACCTGTACACCTCCTCACTGTCACATGACCCTACCGCCCTGACTTCCTATTTTAATACCATTCAATTATTCTGGCTTGATGATTTGCACAGACAGTTCCTAGATGTACCTTTCACAACTGCAGATATTGCGCAGGTCATCCAAAGCATGCTTGGAGACCAGGCAAAAAGTTTGGATGGCTCAACAGAAGCCTTTCATAAATAACATGCTCCAATCCTTGCCACCCCCCCCCCCCCCCCCTTTTGACCATGTACGGGGAGTCCTTGGGGCATGGAATACTGCTGCCCTCCCTTCAGGAGACACTTATTTTTTGACTATACTGAAGCCGGACAAGCCCCCGCACTACTTTGACTCCTATAGACCACTGTGCATGATGAATGTAGATAATAAAATCTTGGCCAAACTGATTGCCTCCCGCCTCCTCCCCCTACTTGCACACATTGTCCGCCCAGCCCAATCTGGTTTTGTTCCTCCATGAATGACAGCACAAAACTTGCGAATGTTATTCGCACTTCTCTACTCAGTTGACCCCCCAACTTAGCGCTACAGCGGTTCTGCTTGATGCAACCAAGGCATTTGACTCTTTGGAATGGCTTCCATCTTCTGGCCCACACTGAACTAACTAGCAACTTCCTGCGCCTCATTAAATTGCTTTACACGCAACCACGGCCTATCTGCGTGTTAATGGCCCAAATCTTTTCCTTTCGCAATATCAAGGGGCAGACTGCAGGGATGACCCCTGGTACCCATACTATTTGCCTTTGCAATGGAGCCCTTGGCCACCAGATTAAGGCAGCACCATTCTCATCAATGGCTTGCATTTACCCTTAGAACAATCCTGGTCTCTATGTATGCGGGCAATGTTGCCATGTATGTAAGTGACCCCAAAATCAATATTGCTCCTATCATCCGGGTAATTATTCACTTTCCTGGACATGCCAGAATCACAATCAGCTGGTCCAAATCTGTCATATTTCTGCATACCCCAGCCATGCAACCCTTTGAATTTGAGTTCCCCCTGCAGTGGGAAAGGGCACCTTTGCGATACCTAGAAATTTGGCTCAGCAGGGACGTGGACGAACTCTGGAGGGCAAAGTATGGTAGACTATTGACGTGGTTGGAGGACCGCGTGCCAGCGTGGACAAGGCTACCACTATCCCTTGCGGTGAGAGTTTCTATTGCTAAAATGGCGATGCTCCCAATTTTTTAGTACTTATTCAGCATCCTCCCGCTTACGACAGACTTTCGTAAACGTCTAAGGTCCAACCTGCTTACTTTGACTTGGGCAGGTAAATAGCCCTGGGTTGCCTGGGACGTGTTGAACCTCCTGTTTGAGCAGGATGGTCTATGTGCTCCAGATATGGACCTTTACTTTTACTGTGTACAAGCGTAGTTTGCCCACTACTGACTGAATCCCACCCAGTTCCAACCCCACTCGGCCCCTAAACATGATCGAATAGCTCCCTTGGTGCTGCCCTGTACGTCCCACCTAAGCGCCCCCCAGGCTGAGACTGACACTGCAGCCTGCACAATATGGGCGTGGGGCAGGCAGACTGCACGCAGGGTTAGAATGTATGTATGCCCTGGCCCTATCACTGCCCGGGCACCCCCTGATCCCTGCCCTTACAGACGCTGGTGCCTGCAGACACTTGAGACAATTATAACTCCGTATCTTTGGGGGGGTGTACCCAAAGGCCACTTCTTATTCCCACTATTGTTGATGACCCAGCCCTCATGACTCTAGATGTGCTTACATATCATCAGCTGCATGCAGCCATCCGAGCCATGCACAATTCTTTCCCCACAACTACCCGACAATCCAAGTCTTGGAACTGCTGCTCGCTAATCTATCCCCATATAAACTCATCACTCGACTCTATGCCACGTTGCAGGAGAGAGCCCTGATTAGTGTTCCCACTGCACAACATTCCACAAGCTACTGACTGGAAAATAACCTCTCCATGTGCACTCTGTAGTCTAACCAAAACCCCGTGTGGTCCAGGTTTTCGTGAGGCCCAAGAGAGTGAGAGCGGGAAAGCGGCGGCGGCGGCAGTTTGGATCCGAGAACCGCGGGGTCAGAGAAAACCGCAAAGAAGGTTCGAATAGAAGTCCGCGAAGCCGTACTCAGGCGGCAGCAGCAGGCGGTGTGCGCCGTGAGCACTGTGCACTGTATGAAACGCCACAACGCGCCGCTGCCGTTAGGTAGCGGACTGTGGACAGCGGATTGTCCCTGAACTGCCCGGACTGCCCGAACTGCTCGAACTGATCCCGCAGACAGTGAACCGGGCACCTAGCCTGGCCCCCCTGCCCCAGAGGTGAGGTGAGGTGAGGTGACCGGGCAATTGGCACAGGGGGGGGGGGAGGTCATCTTGAGACAAATTGACTGCGGTAAGAGCAAGATTGTAATCAAAACAAAAACTTAACAGAAGCTTAATCATTGTAGTAGGAGCGGGAGGGGGTGCTGCCCGGCGGGAGGAGCTCCCAGCTCCCTCAGCTCCTTCAGCTCCTCTGCTCTCCATCTCCTCAGCTTTTACAGTCTGTTTAGAATCTCGAGGAACATGAGCGTCTGGAGCATTGAAGACCAGCTGAAGACCAGCTGTCGAGGCCCTGCTGAGCCCCTGCTGGAAGGCTGAAAATTCTCCGGACGGTCCCAGGAGACTCCGGTGACCCAATGAGGTCGGGAAGATCGAGAGAGGTCATGCCGCCCAAATTAAAGGGAAAAAAAGGAAAGAAACAAAACCCCAGCACTCAGGATAATGTCGATCAAAAACTCATTACAACTGAGCAGGACCAGGACCAGAATGAGACAATAGCAAGGATGCAATCTACCAGCGCCACATGCTCTTACCGACCCAAGATTTATACAAAGTTTAATTTTCTAAGGGATGCAGGGTCAGTTCTCTTTTCTAGCAATGCAACCCTTAAAGGCCTCCATCTGCCACTGCTACCCCTGCTTGTACAACCGCAAGCGCCCCACCTAAGCCTGCAGCCCCTCGACAAAAGCGGAGCATTACAGCAACAAGGCCAGCAATCCGGGCTCAAGCATCAATCGCCAACACATCCGGCGGGGGTGAAAGAGGCAGGCAGCACATCCCCAGCGGTTTCTACAGGAACGCCTGGCAGCTCAGGACATTCCCCAACAAAACCCAGCCGTCAGGGCAGCACTCAGAAGAGTCCGTCTGTAGAACATAAGCCCCAAAAAACAGCTGATTATGCTAGAGTCGAAGTCTGTGCTATCAAGGAAACCAAGGGCAAGAGTAAAGTCAGTACAGACCCAAGGAGAGAAGATGGGGCACAATCAAGTGAAATTAACTCCAGCCCCTCAACTAACATGACAATAAGAAGTTATAGCACTCCTATTAAAGCAATAGATCGAGTAAACAAAAAATTGTCACTAATTCCACAATCCCCACAACCCCTTGCTCAAGGAAGCATGCCTACCCAACACAGAGGATCATGCGCAGGGATACCGGACCTAAGCCAGAAAGAGGAGGGAATGGCGACCATATCCTACTTAAACACACAAGAATGGGAGGATATGCTCGCCACTTACACTTCAGACCAGGAACAAAGAGCGCACTCTCCTCGAGACTCTCCCCGGGATTCTTTCTCAGCAGAACCAAACAATAAAAGCACAAAGGAGAACGAGCACAGAAAGGATCAAAACACTGGTATTTGGACCTCACTACTAAATACAATACAACTAGCCGTCGAAGCACTGCAATATCAGTCCGAAAAGATGGAGATCCAATTAACACTACTGAACACACTGGCAGTCTTTACCGCAGGCATTGATGAAAAACTGGGAAACCTAAATGGCCTGATAACAAGAGCTCAATCAAACACTTACCTCAGCTGCAACTGCAACCAGGTTGTTGATAAATTATCCACCTTGCCCTCAATGCTAAGTGGTCTGATAGAGGATATCAAAGGTGCGACAGCAGAAAACTCAATAAAAGACCAGGGTTTCTCCAATAGCACGGAGGGAACAATCGACAGCAAAACAACTGGCAACACGCATAAAGTCAATCCAGAGGTGGTCATCGAGAAGACGGAAAGGCTCGACGACGGAGGGTTTCCAAAACTCAATGCCAAACAACGCCGCAAACAGAAAAGGAAAGGGCGGAATCAAAAGCCCCAAGTAAATGTGATGAAATACTTCCCTATCTTCTTAGGTTCACAGAACAAACATGCCACCAACAACAGAGACGCAAGTTCAACAAACCAGGCACAATCGCTGCCAGTCACTCCCAAACATCTTCTGGTACAAGGAACAGTTACAAAACAGCCAATTGAAATTAAGGCAAATACGGAAACCGAAGAAGGATTTGGACAAGGAATCCCACCAAGGGATAACATAGAACAAAAAGAAGTAAAAAGACAAGAAACCACAACCACTATGCCAACAATAAAATCTGACAGAGGTTACAACCAACAACCTACACATAGACTTAAACTGAGGGGAGAAAAAAGGGACCCATCCAGTGAACCTGCATCGCTACAGCAGACACACGGAGAGGCATGCAATTCAGGGGCCTCAAGGCTGAGCGAAACAAAGCAAAAAGCCGCAATCACGAGTTCAATCACAGGGCCCAGAAGAAATGCTTGCGGATCGATAGACAGGCCAAATCAGGTCTCATCGCTCAGAGAGACTAAAAGGCTTATTACACCAACCAAAGTCAGCCCCAGCAGGAAGTCACTGGAAACAAAGACACAGAACGGGGGCCAAGTCCCAAAACAAACAACCCTCATGTTTACAACATCCAAACCAACCAAAGAGAACTTTTTAGCAGAAGGACCAAGCAATAAACTGGAAATACAATCCGAAAAACCATCCGGCTTTACACCTCCAATCGAAATAATGGTCACATCAAACTTACAGCTACCGACACCACAAATACCAAGAATCAGACAGCAAGAAACGGAGGTCTTGGTCTTTCATCCTCTATATACCTCAAAGGGACATCATGATTCGTTAAACCGAGGAAACATTTTAAGACTAACGAAGTCCATTCCAAACCTGGCTGATATAAGTTCAAAGGATCTACTCTCTGTAGAGTTCATACCTACTGCTAATGCTCAAAGCTCAGAGGTAACAAAGACAACGTGGTCCACAAGCAAAATTGCAGACACAATCCTAGCTGAACTGGGGATATTCCAAAACTGGGGCATTGATATCACCCCTTTTCAAAAATCAGCCTACCCACTTCCATTATTGAGCATTGTAAGCCCTGTAACAAAAAAACATCAAGCACACTCAAACAGCGTACTTAGAGGCGCGGGGGGGAGATCACGCCAATGGGGTACCAGCAGCCAGCAGGACCGACCAGATGTATGGTCGAGGGCAGTCGCCTACTCAAATCAAGGTCTCTCCAGAGAAACACTATCCCGCATAACAATAACACGCACAGAGGAGGATTGACGCAACCCACGTGATAGTCTACAGCAGGGCAAAGAATCCTTCCCTTTGTCTATGCTCGTGGAATATTAATGGCCTTGCAACAAAAATAGAGGATCCTGAATTTTTGAACTATGTTACTACCTTTGACATAATTATGTTGCAAGAAACTTGGCTCATGGTCCCACAGCATATTGAGGGTTATACATGTTTCGCCACACCAGCAACTCGGACCGGTAGGTATGGCCATTGCTCAGGAGGGCTGACCACTTATGTTTCTACAACAAAAATAGCCTCAGCAACCCTCATGGACTCGACATCATGCGCAATACTAGCAGCCACAATTACAATCGCTCTTGACGAAATAGAAATGGAGGTTTGCATAATTAACTCGTACGTCCATCCGAAACGCAAAGCAAAGGACTCGACCAAAATTATCAACCAATTGGCTGAATATGCTGCAGAGATGGAAAACCCGATGTTCATTCTGACAGGGGATCTAAACCATTATCTTATTGGTTCGGCAGCAGGGGAGGAGGTATCGGATCTAACTACAACTTACAATATTCCTACACAATGCGCTCCATTGCAGGGGAAGAAGAAAAGCCGTAACAGTCGCTTTCTTGAAGATTTAGAACATCAAAATCTTCGCGCACTGAATGGAAGATTTCCAGAAGACTCCCCCCCCAGTTGAATCCTTTTACTCCACGACAACAAGCTCTATACTGGATTACACCTTCGCAAGTCTCGCGCTGTTCCCATACATCCTCGGGTTCAGAATGGGGGACAAGGGTGATAGCGACCATCGCCCCCAGGAAATCCAACTAACAGCTACTGCACCTAGTTTAATTAGGCCAGACACATCCCTGGGGCCTATTCACTCCTTAAATCTAAAAAGGATTAAATGCACAACATACAACTCAAACTTGAAAGCTGAAGCTGCAATACAATTATTCAATTCGCAAGCTCCCAGTACAGATGATCAAATCACTCACTGGGGACATTTCACAGTCATACTGCTAGACAAGCTTGCAGATACTTTCCCTACAAATGATAACTTTCAGAAAAAAGGTGGAAAAGATAAAATTCAGAAAGAGCAGAGAGCCCAGCTCAAGTCACTCAAAAGATCAATAAACTCGATTTTGCGTAATCTGAGAAGATCTCCCGTATATATTAATGCACGAGCTTTCCTCAATCATCAAAGGGCAGCGTTAAAAAGATTGAAATGGAACATCAAGAGAGATTGCGAGAACGAAACCTGGGCAAAACTCCTATATGATACGAACTGTAACAATAGTGCCCGCTTTTGGAAAACTGTGAACGGGATTATGCGTCCACAATTTAATGGCATTGGGTCTCACATCTCAGAAGCAAATTGGATAAAATATCTTACCAGTCACTTTAACAATCACACAGAAATCGCAGGAGCTCAAATGGTTAGCAGCTGGATTCCAGAGGGACAAGCTAAACCAAGCATATCTGAGATAAGGGAACAAGAGGATCGAGCCACAGGAATTAAACCATCAGGCGAAGTGAGCTGCCCGTTGTCACTCTTAATTCAAAAGCAGATCGCCAAAGGGAGGAAAGAAGGAGCCCCGGGACCAAATGGCATGCCACCTGCCCTGTTCAATGCGAAGAGAGAAGATTGGGCGGATATCCTACAACCCCTCTTTCTGGAAATTAGGCAGCTAAATAGAATACCAGAATCCTGGAGGGGCTCCACAATAGTCCCAATTCATAAAAAAGGGGACAAGGCCGAGCCCAACAACTACCGCCTAGTAGCTTTGATTGATAATGAAGCAAAATATTTTGCAGGCATCATATTAGAGGAGCTCACACTCTGGGCTGAGATGAACCAGATAATACCGCTGAATCAGACCGGTTTCTGCAAAATGACTAACACATCTACAAATATCCTTGCAATCTCACTAATACTTGACGCAGCAAAAGCTTCCAAGTTCCCTTTGCACCTGTGTTACATCGACTTCAGTGCTGCCTTTGACAACGTCGAGAGAGGCAGACTGTGGGGGAAACTGGCGCGATGGGGCATTCCACAGTCAACCTTAAACATGCTGATGCTTTTACACACGGACACTTGGGTGCAGGTGAAACTAGGCGGTGGCACCCATCTCTCCACAAAAGTACCAACAACAAAAGGACTGAAACAGGGTTGTGTGCTTGCACCAACCCTGTTCAACTTATTCATGGCTGACCTACCAAAGGTGCTTGACGCCTGTAACTCCCACTCTCCAAGGGTGGGAGGGAGAACTTTGACCAATCTCATGTATGCAGACGACGTAGTTCTGCTTAGCCATACTTACGTCGGTCTTCAACATTTACTGACGGAAATGCAGAAATACGCAACAGAAAACAACTTAAAAATAAACCTGAGTAAGACAAGGACAATGTCAATAAATAACAAAAAGAATACACAGAAGAGCTGGTTCCTTGGCGGCACTAAAATTGACTCTGCTTCTGAGTATAAGTACTTAGGAGTTGTATTCGATAAGGAAGGGTCATTCTGGCGCCAAAAAGAGGAAATAAGAAGGAAAGGTTTGTTGATTGCCCTAACAATGAAAAATTTGGCAAACCAATTGATGGGACCGACTTTGACCCCGCTACTGAAGGTAGTTCAGGCCAAACTTCTCCCCTCGAACACTTATGGTAGCGAGGCGATGCGGGGAAAAGACGCTAAGGAGTTGGACAGTACGCTGGTCAAAGCTTACAGAACTATGTTCTGCCTTCCGCTCTATACATCACCCGCTCATATAAGGTTGGAGTTTGGCCTTCAACAACAAGTTTTAGCCAGGTATGGTGCATACATCATCTGTTGGCATAAGATAAGAAGTGCCACTACAAACACGCTTAACTATTTGTTGTGGCACGATATACAACATAGGGAGTTCTCCCAGGCAAGAAACTTTCTTCAGTTAGCCTTGGATTCTACCAAACTCTCCGGACTTTGGGATGCGCAACTCGGCTACCTCAATTTAAAAAAATTAGTCTGGAAAAACACAAAACTAATCTCCGTAGTGGAGGACAAGGCAAGCTTCGCGAAAAGATCTCACGCCTGGATGACCCTTAACTCCTACAAATCACTCGCCCCACAACCATACTTTAATCAGGGCTATCCCAGGGCCATAAAAATGAACTTCCTAAGGTATAGAATGGGGATCCTTCCATGTACCCAGCATCTACCACCATGGCTGAGGACAAAAGGACAAAATACTTGCTGGCTGTGCAACACCAAGAATGGCGATATTCTTCACTTAATTTGCCTATGCGAAGAACTGGATGAAGCGCGGCAACAGCTCCTAAAAGAACCTCTTAAACAGAAAGGTATCCGCACCAGAAGGCAAGCAGTGCTGGCCTGCTTCAACCCAGAGAATATTCAATTAAACTGTAGATTGGCAAAATTCCTGTCGATGGCTGAACAAAAAATGCCAAAAATACCAAAAAATGCTTCACAAAATTCATCGCCGCAAAGCAGACTATCAGACGGAAAAAAGGTCTTAGAGGAACCTCATCAAAGATGCTTACTAGCAGCAGAGAGACAAATCCTGCAATAAACAGAGACAATGTGATCGGAAAAATGGGCAAGCAGGGCTGGAATAAAGACAATGTGAGACAAGCACATGACAGCATCCAGCGACCTATTGACTTTCCTTAAATCTAGCACAACCTAAATGCGATTTTAACCTGTAATGAATTTTCCATCTTTGAATTTTAATTGGTTTTAATAACGATTTTTTAAAGAATTTTGTAGTGTTACTATTGCAATGGTTTTAATTAACTATGCTAAAATAAAATAAACTAAACTAAAACACTGCACAATCAGCATGGTCTGCCGACATGGAAGCTCCTATTAGTGAGGAGTGTTGGCGTCCTTGCTGCACCCAGTCCAGGGTCCTCTCCCTAAACTATAGACGGCAATTGATCCATTTAAATAATTGCATAGAGTATATTGTACACTCGCTCACCTGCATAGGATGGGACTAGCTAATGATGACTGCTGTTTGCAGTGCACTTTGCCCACCACTACTTTCTTACACCTAGTTTGGGAGTGCCTGGCAATCGCACGCTACTGGGTGGGGGGGTTGGATTCTACTGTGTTGATTACAGGTCCTGTGCCCTGGCAGTCACCGCTGGTAGTTTTGTAGGCTATGTGAAAGATATCCCCATAGATGTCCGCAAGCTGACCGCAATCCTGCTTCTGCTGGGCAAGGGTAGGGTTGCTATTCAATGAGACAGATTCCCCGTGCCTCAGCTTAATCACTAGCTGCGTGACGCAGCTTATTGCCAAGAACAACTCCAGACTTATTAGGAACTAATACCGGTGTGATCAAGACCAAAGGACACTTGGGCCCTGCTGGTTGCCTATCTGGCAGAGTGGCGAGTTGCAGCGCCATACCAAGTTTTGGGTGACCCCCTTAGCAACTTCACCTATGCCCCGAGCGCCGTGGCGCAGACTGAACTATAGCCCCTTGTGCCTGCTGTTCACCCACTGAGCGCTGTCATGAGCTCAGGGACCTACATTTTGTGGACATATGTGCTGGAAAATGTGATAGTACTGATATGCTTTGTGATATTCTATGTGATTAGATTTGTACTTGCAGTGCGATTTTGTCCTCAACTTTATTGTACTGTACAATGTGCACTGTTCCTTTAAACAATAAAATCAATAAATATATATATTTTTAAGTTAATATACAAAATGGCCCCAAAATGATAAAGATTCAATAAAGGGAACCGGAGATATGAATTATTAAAGTTTTAAATAGAAATACCGCCAAGAAGCACAAAGTACCAGTGATAGTCAATGGCCATGGTAGAACAGAACCTAGGCGCAATTTGACATTGACCAATCCACCGCTGGTGCACACAAAGCCCCCCAGGACCTCATGGGAAGCACTTAAAGACTCACAGGGTGGCAAGCAAAGGCTAACAGGAAAGTCCAGTCCAAGACTAGTTGCAACTTGCCACCTGGACAGTTGTAGGAAAAGGCCTCTTGTAGCTTGTAACATTAAAGCTTTAACAGGATGTAAGAGTTGTGACCCCTGGAATCCACTTCTTTGTCCTGGCTACAAGAATGAGAGCAGTCCAGTGTTCCTGGGGCTAACCCTACCCACTCTGGGTATTTTCAAGATGGCAAAAGTCTTCGGCCACCCTAAACTTGAGCTCTGAGGGCGTGGAGAGTGTACTATGGTAATCCGAATTTCCTCCCAGGTCTAACACTAAAATCCAATTTGAGGCAGGTCCTGTACCCACAACAACCTAAGAGACAGAAGTTTGAATTTTCAGCAACCCAGAGGTAGATACACATGAATGGTTTAGGTATCCTGTTACCCTCGATTAAAGTGCGCCTGAAGTGTTGTATGTAAACCCAGAAGACCTGTCAAACAGGCTTTGACACTTTCATGTCAAAAGGAGGCTCCTTGTGATTGGGGCTTGCCTAGCTGGGGGGTGACGACAAATGAAGGGCCCTGGCCAAGTTTCAGATAACATTTGCCTGTAACTGGGGAGGTCTCTTTGAAGTGCGCTCCAAGTGCATATGAAAAAACCCCAGCAGACCTGTCAAGCAGGATGTGACATTGAAGCAGAATTTGACACATTAATGTAAAAAAGTATCCTCACAGCCCCACTCTGCATATTCTATTGGGCTCAAAATGATCATCTCTGCCCATTCAGGTCAGCCTATAGTTTGCTCCTAGGAAGCATTTGTTCCCATACAAATGCTACTAACTAGCTGGGAGAAGTGGGAGAAAAAAATTAAAAGGGGCCACCAGAGGCTTTAGGCAGGGAAAAGGTAAATTTCTAAAGGTGCCTTTTCCTTAAGAGTTATCATAAAGTCAATTTTACCATTAAATTAGATTTGAAATGACTATTAAAAAGAGTCCTTGAATTATATAAGAAATATATTTCCAAACTAAAGTTAGCATTATCAAAAGAAATATTGTAACCCAGTGTTTTCTTATGGAACAACCAGCCTTGCAACAGTGAAAATAGCTTTTAGAGCTTTTCATTGTAAGGATATGTGTGACATTAAACTTTTACATGCCATACTTATAAATACCACACACCCTGCTTTATGGGCAGTAATGCCTACTTAGGGGGTAACATAAATATTTGAAAGGAACGTTTAGCCTCTCCAAAGGTTTTATTTAGACAGGTTCAGTTTGCAGTTTGAACCTGTACAGCCAGGAAACAGGTGGCAGGCTTGCAGTTATGTTTACACTGTCACTGTAGTGGATGGCTCAATGAGTCCTGCAGTCCAACTATAACATTTAGCTTACAGGCCCTGAGTACACTTTTGTATTATATACCAGAGACTTATAGGTACTTTTAATGTGCTAATCAAGGGTAATCCAATGTCATCATATTAAAAAGGTAGCAAAGGCATATTACCGCTGGTCAGCAACAGTAAAGTGCACAAAGTTCTAAAGTCAACAAAAACAGACAAGGCAAACATCTGGGGTGGCACCACACAAAAGATGGTCATTTCCAACACGGGTCTCCCAGCTGAAGGATGGGAGATCTAGACACCACCATGGGAGTTTTCATCGCTGAGGCAGAAAAACCTGTAAAAACCACCAGCAACTGGTGTGGTCAGCCCCGGGGCGATGCTCCACCATAGAAACCATACTCTGTAAGGAGATGGACCACCTCAACAGTTTAGGATTCTCACCCCACATCTGCATCAGCCATCTGAGGGGTCTGTGGTCTGTCTGAACCCACAAATGAGTTCCAAGCAGGTATGGTCTAAGTTTCTTCAGTGCCCAAACCACAGCAAATGCTTACTTCAATTGTATTCCACCTTTGTTCTCTGGGTAGTGGCTGTCTGCTTAAAAAAAGGTTACAGTTGGTTCAGGCCCTCCTCATTTAGCAGTGACAGCCCCAATACCATGCCCTGAAGCATCTGTCTGCATAAGGAATTCCTTACTGAAGACAGGTACCTTAAGTACTGGTGCTGAACACATGGCTTCCTTCAGGGCATCAGATGCTTTCTGGCACACCTCTGTCCAGATCACCTTCCTTGACTGTTTCTTGGAAGTTTGCTCAATCAGGGGTAACAATGGTGCCATGCCCCTTTCCAAATCTCCTATAGTATCAAGTGAGGCCTAAGGAGACTCTCACTTGGGTCTAGGTCTTGAAAGGCGCACAAGCCATAATGGTCTGTATCTAGGGCTGTAGAGGTTGAACATGGCCTCAACCAATTTGATGACCCAAATACACCACTGAGCCCTGCCCTACCTAGCACTTAGTGACCTTGATAGTCAGGCCCTGCTTGTTTCAGGGCCTGAATCACTTGTTTGAGGTGGTACAGGGCAGTCATCCCAGCTGGAACTAAAGAAAGCAGTGTCATCCAGGTAAGCTGCACTGAAGTCTTTTTGCCTGGCTAGACCCCGTTGACAAGTGTCTGGAAAGTAGCAGGGAATTTGTCCTTTTAAAGGACATAACTCTGAACTATAAATGCCCCCTAGTGAGAACGCTGACTTCCCCTGGGCCCCTTCATTTAGGACAATCTGACAATAACCTGCTGTTTAACCAAAGGTGCTGAGGAACTTGACAGCCCCTAACCTATCAATGAGCTTGTCAGGCCTGGCACTGGAATAAGCATCTGTCTCGGTGACTGATTTGAGGTCCCTATAGTGTACACAGAACCTCCGGTCTAGGGGGCAGTCTTCGGTACCAAAACCACTCGACTGGGCCAGAGAATAGAGGAGGGTTCAATCACCCCCGTAATTGGAAACCTCATCTTTGATGCTGGCTTTCACTTTGTCACACAGACTGTAAATGTTATTTTTGACAGGCATGCAGTGGCCCGTATCCATTTCATGGGTGCACCAATTGGTGAGCCACAGGGTAAGTAAGAAAAGAGAGGGGAACGGTCCCAATAATTGACAACAGTCTCTTTGCTGTTCTGTCAGAGTGGAGACGAGGATGATTCCCTCCACTGACCCATCCTGCTCCTTGGAAGACAGTAGGTCTGGGAGGGCTTCACTGCCCTCCTCCTCCTCACCACCACGTCACCATGAGCATTGTTAATTCAGACCTCTCAAAGTGTGGCTTTGCAGTTCCCTTAAGGGTTCCTGTATGCCTGGAGGTCCACTATGTGGGTAACCTTACTCTTTTTCCCTTTGACCTCTTAGAACCCTGCCCACCAGTCCTGTATGGCTCCATGACCCACACTTTGTGTACCACTATTTCACCACCTCCGGGTTTGCCTCACAATTCTCAGTGGCTTCCTTACTGAAGTGTGACAAATGAGCCCGATAGGCCAACATGTAGCTCACTACTACTTGTTTTTTTGGGGGAGATTCCTCCCACCTTGACAATACTGAGAAGTCCTCAGTTGGAAATCTGCAGTTTCTGCTGGGTCACCCTGGATTTTTTGCCTTTTTGCTGAACCCTATTTTTGCTGGCGATAGAACTTTAGCTCTGCTAACCAGTGGTAAAGTGCTTGTGCTCCTCCTTTCAACATGGTAAAATTGGCATACACCGGACTGGTGTATTAAATTTGCCCATAGGTCCATAGTACATGTTACCAAGTGCACCCAGGGGCTGAAAATTAAACGCTACTAGTGGACTGCTGCAGCACTCACTGTGCCATCTACTGCAGTGGCATTGTCAGGCATGTCCATGTCTTCAGGCTTATCATTGTAGCCTGGCTGTGCAGTATAAAACTGTAAATTCAACCTGTCAAAATAACCCACTTTTGACAAGCCTAAACCTCCCTTTTAAATATTATCAAGTCACCCCTAAGTAGGCCTTATTGTCTACAAAGCAGAGTGCATGGTATTAGAAAGTAGGGCATCTAAAAGTTTAATGTTAAATATGTCCTTACAGTGAAAATGCCTTAAAAGGCTATTTTCACTGTAGCAGAGTTAGCTGTTCTATGGGAAAACATTGGGATACAAGATTGTTTAATCAATTAATCAATCAGTCAGTTCTTGTATAGCACAGCTTGTCACCCCAGTGGGTCTCCAGACGCTGGGGTTCTGTGAGCCTTGGTTGAAAAGCCATGTCTTGAGTTTCTGCCTGAAGTCATCCAGCGAAGGGATGGTTCGCAGGTGGAGGGGGAGGTCGTTACAAGACTTGGCGAAGTAGGGACAACCTCTGCAGCGGCTCCGACGGATGAGGGGGATGCGTGCGAGGGAGAGGGCGGCGGAGCAGAGCTCTCTAGTGGGTCGGAATAGGTGGGTCTGAAGTTGTGGAGGGCTTTGTAGGCATGTGTCAGGAGTTTGAAAAGGCCTATTTTCTGGATGGGGAGCCAGTGCAGGCTTTTGAGGTGGGGGGTTGCGCTGGATTTTCTGGGGAGGTTGAGGATGAGTCTTGCTGCAGCGTTTTGGACTGTCTGTAGGCGGTTGAGGAGCTGCTGGGTGGTTCCCGTGTAGAGTGTGTTGCTGTAGTCAAGGTGGCTGGCTATGAGGGCTTGGGTGACTGTTTTCCTGGAGGAGGTGACGAGGATGATTCCCTCCACTGACCCATCCTGCTCCTTGGAAGACAGTAGGTTTGGGAGGGCTTCACTGCCCTCCTCCTCCTCACCACCACGTCACCATGAGCATTGTTAATTCAGACCTCTCAAAGTGTGGCTTTGCAGTTCCCTTAAGGGTTCCTGTATGCCTGGAGGTCCACTATGTGGGTAACCTTACTCTTTTTCCCTTTGACCTCTTAGAACCCTGCCCACCAGTCCTGTATGGCTCCATGACCCACACTTTGTGTACCACTATTTCACCACCTCCGGGTTTGCCTCACAATTCTCAGTGGCTTCCTTACTGAAGTGTGACAAATGAGCCCGATAGGCCAACATGTAGCTCACTACTACTTGTTTTTTGGGGGAGATTCCTCCCACCTTGACAATACTGAGAAGTCCTCAGTTGGAAATCTGCAGTTTCTGCTGGGTCACCCTGGATTTTTTGCCTTTTTGTTGAACCCTATTTTTGCTGGCGATAGAACTTTAGCTCTGCTAACCAATGGTAAAGTGCTTGTGCTCCTCCTTTCAACATGGTAAAATTGGCATACACCGGACTGGTGTATTAAATTTGCCCATAGGTCCATAGTACATGTTACCAAGTGCACCCAGGGGCTGAAAATTAAACGCTACTAGTGGACTGCTGCAGCACTCACTGTGCCATCTACTGCAGTGGCATTGTCAGGCATGTCCATGTCTTCAGGCTTATCATTGTAGCCTGGCTGTGCAGTATAAAACTGTAAATTCAACCTGTCAAAATAACCCACTTTTGACAAGCCTAAACCTCCCTTTTAAATATTATCAAGTCACCCCTAAGTAGGCCTTATTGTCTACAAAGCAGAGTGCATGGTATTAGAAAGTAGGGCATCTAAAAGTTTAATGTTAAATATGTCCTTACAGTGAAAATGCCTTAAAAGGCTATTTTCACTGTAGCAGAGTTAGCTGTTCTATGGGAAAGCATTGGGATACAAGATTGTTTAATCAATTAATCAATCAGTCAGTTCTTGTATAGCACAGCTTGTCACCCCAGTGGGTCTCCAGACGCTGGGGTTCTGTGAGCCTTGGTTGAAAAGCCATGTCTTGAGTTTCTGCCTGAAGTCATCCAGCGAAGGGATGGTTCGCAGGTGGAGGGGGAGGTCGTTACAAGACTTGGCGAAGTAGGGACAACCTCTGCAGCGGCTCCGACGGATGAGGGGGATGCGTGCGAGGGAGAGGGCGGCGGAGCAGAGCTCTCTAGTGGGTCGGAATAGGTGGGTCTGAAGTTGTGGAGGGCTTTGTACGCATGTGTCAGGAGTTTGAAAAGGCCTATTTTCTGGATGGGGAGCCAGTGCAGGCTTTTGAGGTGGGGGGTTGCGCTGCATTTTCTGGGGAGGTTGAGGATGAGTCTTGCTGCAGCGTTTTGGACTGTCTGTAGGCGGTTGAGGAGCTGCTGGGTGGTTCCCGTGTAGAGTGTGTTGCTGTAGTCAAGGTGGCTGGCTATGAGGGCTTGGGTGACTGTTTTCCTGGAGGAGGTGAGGATCCATCGGAAAATCTTGCGGAGGATGTGGAAGCAGGAAGAGGATACGACGTTGACCTGTTTCTTCATGGTCAGCTGGCTGTCCAGGATGATTCCGAGGTTGCATGCGTGGTCACTGGGGGTTGGTGTTGGGCCAAGTTCGGTGGGCCACCAGGTGTCGTCCCAGGGAGAGGGCTTGTTCCCGAAGATGGGCACTTCCGTTTTGTCCGAGTTGAGCTTTAAGCCGTTGGACTTCATCCAGGTGGCAACATCGGACATGGTGTTTTGGAAGTTGGCTCTGGTAGTGTCGGGGTCTTCTGTGAGGGATAGGATGAGCTGCATATCGTTGGCGTAAGAGATGATTGTAAGTCCGTGGGTGTAGATGATGTCTGCTAGCGGCGTAATGTAGGCATTGAAGAGGGTGGGGCTGAGGGAAGAGCCCTGGGGTACACCACAGATGATGTTCTTGTGGGCAGAGGAGAAGGGAGGTAGGTGGAATCTCCGAGTTCGATCGGAGAGTAAGGAGGAGATTCAGTTGAGGGCATTGCCTTGGATGCCGATGTGGTGGAGTCTGATGATGAGGGTGTGGTGGGAGACTGTGTTGAAGGCCACCGAGAGGTCGAGGAGGATGAGTGCTGCTGTTTCATCCTGGTCAAGGAGGTGTCTGATATCGTCTGTTGCTGCGATCAGGGCGAACTCGATGCTGTCGTTGGACCGGAAGCCGGATTGAGAGGCATCAAGCAGGTAGTTGTCTTTGAAGTACGCTGTGAGCTGGCAGTTGATGGCTTTCTCCAGGACCTTGCCGGGGAAAGGGAGTAGCGAGATGGGGCGGTTGTTGTTGAGGTTGCTAGGGTCAACGGAGAATTTCTTCAGGAGTGACTTGACCTTTACATGCTTCCAAGCGCCGGGGACGGTGGCCGTGGTGATTTAAGAGTTGAGGATCTCTGTGAGAATGCTGCTGATTTCTTTCCTTCCTATACTATAGATGTGGTGCGGGCAGAGGTCCATGGGTGCCCCGGAGTGGATTGAGTTCAAGTTGGCGGTGGTGTCTTGGTTCGAGAGTTGTTTCCAGTCGATGAGCCGGTGGCTGAGGGTAGCAACGGTTGGTGTGCCGAGGTGGTTGAGGTCAGTAGGTTGTGGGTCGAAATTGCTGTAAATGTCTGCTATCTTGTGGTGGAAGTAGTCCGTCAGGCTGACGCAAAGGGCCTGGGAGAGGTAGATTGTGATCTCGGTGGTGGCTGAGGAGAACTCCCTGACAATGCTGAAGAGTTCCTTCGCATGGTTCACATTAGCCTAAATGCAGTTGGAGAGGGTGTTCATCTTGGCCTCGCTGAGGCAGTGGTGGTAATTGTTGACGGCGGATCTGAAGGTGTCGAGGTCAGTGGGGTCTTGTTGGAGTGTTTCTGGGTCAGTATTTCAGGAGTGATCCAGTTGGCGTGCTTGATAGGTGTGCTACTGGAGGTGTTCCTCATGGGGGAGATGGAGTTGGCGGCAGTGGAGATCCAATTTGAGAAGCTCTGGACATTGCGTTCGAGGGTGTCGGAGAGGTCGAGCTTGGTTTCTTTGAGGGCGGAGTTCCAGAGGGGTTCTGTGACTCTGCTCCAGTTCCGGCGGTGTTGGGTGGGTGGTTTGGGCAGGGGTTTTTGGGAGTCGGCGATGGTGAAGTGGACTGGTCTGTCCAGGTTAGCTCGGTTGCATGGGAGAACAAGATTCTGTCAGTGGCGGAGAAGACCGGGTCCAGTGTGTGTCCTGCGCTGTGCATGGGGGTGGTGACAAGCTGCGAGAGGCCAATGTTGCTCATATTCTCCAGGAGGATGGTGGAGTTGGTGTCGTTGGCGTCTTCGAGGTAGAGGTTCAGGTCTCCCAGGAAGATGTAGTGTTTGGAGTCGATCGCCAGGGGGGGGCGAAGAAGTCCAGGATGGCATTGCAGACACTAGGACGGAGGGCCCAGGGTTCTGTAGATGAGGGTTCCTCTGATGGTCGTTTTGGTGTCTATTCTGATCTGAAAGTTGAGGTGTTCCATGATCGGCGTACTATGGTCCTCCACGGTGGTGCATTGGAGGGTGTCCTTGTGGATGATGGCGATGCCTCCGCCGTGTCTGCCTGGGTAGTTGCAGTCGCGGTGAATCATTTGTAGCCGGGGGCGTCGTGGTGGCGATGTTGGGTGTCAATGAGGGGGTGAGGATAAGTTACTTACCTGTAATCCTAGTTCTCTTCTCATCAAAGTCATAAGCACTTGAATATTCCCGCCCATGCGCGGGGACCCCAGAAAATATATAAAAATTATATATGAAAACATATATATATACAGCTCTATATATATATATGTATAGGTGCATATGTACAAGCCCCTATCGCCACCACAACGTCACTTTTACGGATGTTGTGGTGGGGATAGAGGCTGCGCCTTATGTACAAGGCAGCGTTAAGTCACTTAACGTGGCTTAACGCTGCCTTGTACATAAGGCACCCTTTCACGCTATGGTAAGCATGAAAGGGGCATGCAGTGGATGTTGTGGTGGGCGTTCCACCGCAACACCCATTGTATTTGACGCTGCCCCCTATGTACAAGGGTGGCGTACATAGGAGGCAGCGCCAAAATTAAGACCTGGAAAATCCTGGTCTTAAGTTGGTGAAACGAGGAGAAATGCATTATTTCTCCTCGTTTTTGCTTTTTCCATGTGTGCTGCCTTATGCAGCACACATGGAAAAAGCAAAATGCCATGGTTTGTTTATGTACAGGAAGGTGTCCCTTCCTGTACATAAACAAACCTTTTAAAAAAAAAATGCCATTTTGTAACTTTCATGTGTTTTGCATGAAGCAGCACACATGAAAGTTACAAAATGGCATTTTAGGATTGCTTATGTGCAGGAAGGGACACCTTCCTACACATAACCAATCCTCCCCTGCACACAGACACCCTTGCACTCTGGTGCAAGGGTGACTGCGTTGGCGCTAAGTTGTTAAACTTGGCGCCATCGCAGGGGGAAACACAAGGCTGCACCACATTCTTGTAAAAATGGTGCAGCCTTGCGTTTCAGAAGTGGCGGAGCGTGTCGTTAAGCCAAGGAGGCTAACGACACGCTCTGCTACTTCCTAGTACATATCTCCCATAATTTTTAAAACAATCAATGCAGCCTCCCAGGAAAAACAAACAAATAATAGGCTAAGCAATGCTGTGAGACTTTGTCTTTGCACGTACACAAACAAACCAGGAAGACCAAAAGACACTTGAACTGCTTTTAATGAGCAGCAGAAAAGTAGTCCTGCAAAGAAAAAGGCAGGCATTGTTAGTCCATAGGCTGCATTGGAACTTCAACAGCATAGAAACTGAAAGCAAATGTAGAAAACTTAAAAACTGGCACCATGCCTTTAACGCAGCCATGACCCCTAGCTTCCCATCATGCCTCAGGGGTGACAGGTAAGTTGTTCTTTGCGGAGACCCGGAGGTCAGGGCACAAAGAGATGACAGACTTTTGGATCATTTGCCCGGGGAGGTGGGTGGGTTGCTTATGACTTTGATGAGGATACCCCTGGAAGAGAACTAGGATTACAGGTAAGTAACTTATCCTTCTCTTCCAGGGGATCCTCATCAATGGTCATAAGCACTTGAATCGAGTAGCAAGCCCATCCCCTCTTCCTGCGGGCAAATGAGTACCATAAATGACAGTAACATCAAAGAATCACTTCAAATTACTTTAGCATTTAAATAAATTCCTCAAGGAGGCTTGGCCTACTTGAGTATCTGCTCTGGAATTAGAGACGAGACAATAGTGTCTCGTGAAAGTATGTACCGATTTCCAAGTGGCTGCTTTGCAGATCTCAGCCATCGGTACATTCTGTAGACAAGCTATTGTAGCTGCTTTACCCCTAGTGTAATGTGCTTTGGGAGTAGCCAGAAGGGGTTTATTTGCCAATCTATAAGCCAGCTTGATGCAAGACACTATCCATCTGGAAATGGAACGCTTGGAGGCTGGGAAACCTGTTCTGATGGAACCATAGTTTAGAAATAACTGATCAGACTTCCTAATGGTCTGAGACTTATCTAAGTAGAATTTTAGAACTCCTTTAGGGTCTAGGGAACGGAGAGACGTTTTTGCTGGCGTAGATGGATTGGGAAAGAAAGGAGGTAGTAAGATACTTTGATTGACATGAAAATCCGACACCACCTTTGGAAGGAAGGAGGGGTGGGTTCTTAAAACCACTCTGTTGTGGTGAAAAACCATGTACGGTTCTTTGGAACAGAGCGCCTGAATCTCGCTCACTCTACGAGCTGAAGTAATCGCCACCAAAAAGGCGGCTTTCCATGTAGGGTGCTGAAGGGTCGCTTTGTGAATAGGCTCAAAAGGGGGACCCATAAGCTTAGAAAGAACCAGGTTCAACTCCCAAGGAGGTGAAGGAGGCCGGACAGGGGGGAAAACTTTCTTTAAACCCTGAAGGGGTTCTTTAAACCCTTAACCACCTGAAGCTGGAAGAAAGAAGGTTGATTTGGAGACTTTCTGTAAGCCATAATGGCAGCCAGGTATACCTTAATGGAAGTAAACTTTAGACCTGACTTGGCTAAATGCTGGAGATAGGGAAAAATGATCTCCTCTTGCCCCTGGTAGGCTGGAAACCATTACGTATACACCACAAATAAAACCTTTTCCATTTAAAAGAATAGGAACGTCTTGTGGAAGGTCTTCTGGACTCCCTCAAAATGTTCATAGAGTCCTGAGGAAGGTTTAGGTGGCCGTACTGGAGGACCTCAGGAGCCATGCTGCTAAGTTCAACGAGGGAAGGTTGGGCTGATGGATCCTCCAGTTCATTTTGGACAGAAGGTCCGGTCTGCACGGAAGCCTCCTGTGTGGACATTCCGAGAGATGCAGAAGGTCCGGGTACCACCACTGCCCTGGCCAGTCTGGTGCTATTAGAATCATCCTCATCCTGGAGCGTGTGAGTTTGGTTATGACCTTCAGGATGAGAGGAAGAGGCGGAAAAGCATAAACAAAGGTTCCTGACCAGTCGATCAAAAGGGCATTCCCTAACGATCCTGGTCGGTAATACCTTGACGCGAAGGCGTGGCATTTTTTGTTTGACTCGTCTGCAAAGAGATCGATGGATGGATAACCCCATTGTTGAAAAATAGCCCCCACCACTTCACCATTTAATATCCAGTCTTGCTGATCGTCAAAGTGACGACTTAGAGAGTCCGCCTGAGAATTCTGCTCCCCTGGCAGATGGACTGCTGTGATTGAGAGCTGCCTGGCCAGGAGCCAATGCCAGATCGCCTGAGCCTCCAGGGACAGTGGGCGAGAGCGAGTTCCCCCCTGCTTGTTTAGGTAGTACATGGTGGTCATGTTGTCCGTCTGCACTAATATGGATTTGGACTATATTGACGGGTAGAATGCCTTGAGGGCTAGATGCACTGCCTGTAGCTCTAGCATGTTTATGTGATATGTTTGTTCCTTGCTCGACCACCTAACCTGAGTCTGCAGAAGACCCACGTGTGCTCCCCAACCATGAAGTGAGGCGTCTGTGATCAAAGTTTGTGTCGTCGGAGGTTGGTGGAAAGGCACTCCTACCAAGAGATTTTTCCGATGAGTCCACCATGGAATGGAAGATCTCGCGGCATGGGACGAAGAATCCGGTCTTCCCATCGTGGCGACGTCTGATCCCATTTGTCCTCCAAGTACTGCTGCAGAGGTCTCATCCTCAGTCTGGCATTGGGGACTAGAAAAATGCAAGATGCTATCGACCCCAGGTTTGATGTAACCTGCCGAACTGAGGGCTGATGAACTTGAAGAAGAAGATTGCACTTCAGCTTGATTGATAATAGTCTCTCCTCCGAAGGAGACACTTTTCCTGTGCTGGAGTCTAGAGTAGCACCCAGGTAGTGAATTCTTTGAGTGGGCTGATGGATTGATTTCTCCATATTTACATGAAGGCCCAAACATTGTAACAAGTTCAGGTAGATTCAATAGTGGTCTTTCACTGTTTGAGGAGATGAGCTCTTTAGAAGCCAGTCGTCGAGGTATGGATAGACGAACAGACCTTGGCAACATAGAGCAGCGAATACCACTGCCATGCATTTTGTGAATACTCGAGGTGCAGATTTTAGGCCGAACGGTAGGACTCTGTAGTGATAATGCTTGGAGCCTACCATGAAGTGCAGGAACTTCCGGTGCCGTGGAGCAATTGGAACATGGAAGTAAGCATCCTGGAGGTCTATCGAGCACATCCAATCCCCTTTCTGAAGATGTGGATATATTTGATGGAGCGCCAACATACAAAACTTTTCCTTTTGGATGATTTTGTTGAGGGAACGAAGATCCAGAATAGGTCTGAAACTCGCTTTTTGACCCTTCTTTTGTATCGGGAAGTATCTGGAGTACACTCCTTTTCCTCGTTGTGATGGAGGAACCTCTTCTATGGCTAATTTCTGTAAGAGAGTGGATACCTCTTGACGCAACAACGGCAGTTGTTGAACTCTTGTCTTTACTGGGGGAGTGCCCTTTGGAGGAGAACGAAAACATAGTGCATATCCATTTTGCAGTATATTCAGCACCCATTGATCGTTTGTGATGCTGCACCACTCTTCTACATGGCCAGCGATACTTCCTCCCACCGGAGTGGGTAACAGCGATAGAGGAAGTGAATGTTCATTGTTTGCCAGTGTTCTTGGCAGAGGAAGAGGGCTGTCGGGGCACACCTCTACCCCTGGAAGGTCGACGTTCCTGATAGTGAGACTTGGACTGGTGGTACTGTCTCTGGGACCATTGAGGGGCTTGAACCCTCTGATGGAATGTTCTACGATCATAAGGCCTGTACCGATGTTTGAATTCCTTCCTTTTTTCTAAACCCACAGCCTTGAGTGTCCAGTTCCGATTTCATCCTGGCCATCTCTTCATCTGTGTGAGAACCAAAAAGGGAATTTCCAGAAAATGGAAGGTTCAAGATGCGCTGTTGGGCTTCTGGCTATAAGGCTGTAAGCCGTAACCAGGAGGATCTTCTTGCGCATATGCAATGCGAGTACGAGTGCGCAGCTAGAGATGCTCCATCAGCTGCCGCACTGATCATCTGATTCGCAATGAGGGCTCTCTCCTGGAGAATCTCCCCAAAATCTTGGCAGTCCTCTTTGGGCAGTTTTTCTTTGAAACGCTCTAGTGAATCCCACAAAGCCCTATCATAACGTCCCAACAGGCCTGCAGCACTAGATACTTTCAAAGATGCAACTGCAGAGCGCAAGCTTTCCTCCCCCAAGAATCCTGAGCTCTGCTCTGTTTGTCCGGAGGGACCGTTGATGAACAGGCTACAGCATGGGTCTTCTTTGCAGCAGCAATAATCACTGAATCTGGTGGGGGGTCTGACCTGAGGAACAGGGGATCTTGTTCTGCTGGTCTATATATTTTTAAGATCCTTGCCGGAGCCGTTTTGAGCGTTGCTGGGGTAAGAAAAATGTCCATGACTGGTTGCAAGAGTCCAGGAACCAATGGCAGCAGATGCCTCGACACGGACCTCTGATGCAGAGTCTCAAAAATGACAGACGTAGACGTCTGAGGTGCGGACATCTCTATGTTCAACTTTTGTGCCCCTCTTGCCAGCACATCATGAAATGTGTTGATGTTGTCAACAGGTGACACTCTGGAGGGTGGACTGTCCGTTAATGTGGGTGAGTAATCCCTCTTGGAGGTATGAGTCGAGGAAGACTACCAAGAAGGTGACCTTCGTCTCCTGTGACGGCCATGGGAGGTGGATTTACGACCTGATGTAGATGAAGACTTGTCCCTTTGACGACCCCTGAATGGAGTAGTGGGTGAACAATCTACTGCCTGCACCAGCTGAGCCAGAGGAGCTCTATGGAGAGGACTTGAATAGTCCAAAGGCTGTTGCACCTGTGTTGTCACTTTCTGCCAGTGATGGACTGGGAGGAGCCTCCTGGGAGAGAGATGAACAGAAGGAGATCTGTGGTCTTCTCGTTGTGTAGGAGGAACAGTGATCTGCGGAGTGGATTTCTGCACTCGCCGTTCTGGAGACAGAGAAGAGGAGCTTCTCGACGTTGAGATAACCTGTGGAGATCCTGCCTTTGACACTGAAGGCTCTGAGAGGCCCTTTGATGCAGAGAGGTGCCTCACCAAGGTCGAATGATGTGTTGACTTCGATAGCTGTGAGTGTCTCGACATCGAGCGGCTATGCGCCACTAAGACCTGTGAGTCCACTGATGGAGATCTTGGCCTCGACGTCGGCTGTGTAGACTCTTTCTGCTTCAACGTCGACCGATGCCCCGTCGATGGAGACTTGTGCTTTGACGTCAGAAGAGGAGTACCTAACAGAGAAAAAGCCTCGATGTTGTATGAAGAGAAGTTGATGGTGAGAGTCTTCTTGAAGTTGAACCTCTTGACACAGTCGATCTAGGCCTCGACGTTGAGCGCCGTCTCATGGGCTGCAACGGAGGAGTCTGCCTCGACGTCGAACCCCTTCTCGACGTCGCAGATGATCTGGGCCTCGACTTTGAGTGTCGTCTCGTGGACTGTAACGGAGAAGTCTGCATCGATGTCGAACCCTTTTTCGACATCGTAGATGATCTATGCCTCAACGTTGACCGCCGCCTGGATGACGGCAACAGAGGACTGTGCCTCGACGTCAAACGCCGTAACAACGGCGACGACCGAGAGCGGTGTCTCGACGTCGGGCGATGAACCCGCACCAATGGAGAACGACTCTTCGACACCGACCGTCGCCGGGTTGACAGTGGCGGAGGATTCGACGCTGAACTAGACGTGCCTCTGTGCTTGGAAGTCTTCGAAGACGACCGGTTCTCTCGACGGTGATGCCGCCGTCGAAGGGCTTGTCGTCGACGTTTTCTTCGCCGGTGGAGGCATTTTCGACGCCAATGAAGAAGAGGCTGTGTAAGAGGAAGGGGAGGAGTTGCGTATAAAGTGCGCACACCGGCGTAATTCTTCTATCTGTTGCTTGGCGGTTCCTCGCTGAGTTTCCTTGGTTCCCTGCACCTAGATACCCTGTTTCGTTCTCCTGGATAGGAGAATCATTGTTTCCAGATTCTGATGGTGGACCCTCGTTTTTCCACGTCCTTTTTTCCCGGATCGACCTTGATTGCACGGAGCTGCACAGCGGGAGTGCCGCGGATTCCTCGGCTTCCGCCTTGCAGCACCGTGGAAAGGTTCCCCTTTTTGTGAGAAGTTGGCCTGGTATATGCTGTCCACTAATTAAAGTGGGCACCTTGCACCAGTCCAAACGACCTTTATTGATGATTAGGTTAAAGACAACCTTTATAGAAAGCTATCCTAGTGGTAGCTGTGGAGAGCAGCCTTCAGGCTAAGTCTTGAAGGAATGTAAAGCAGCTTGTTTTACCAGTATATAACCTCCTGAATGACCAAATGAAAGGAGAACCACACCAGGTGTATATAAAATATATGTATTTATTACTAAACACTCTCTACTAACCTCTTTACGAGATTAGAGAACAAGACACAATATTAAATCACTAGAACAACAGTAAATAGCACAATACACAGCGGGCTCCAGGGGGAGACCGAACCATATACTAAGAAAGTGGTATAAGAACCACGACTTGACTAGACACAGTGCCTAGAGCACGTAGAATTGCTGGGACCCCAAGGAACCACCCACGGTAGTGACACAGGGGACCCACGGAGGACGGGTGCAGTGTGGGAACACAGACGCGAGCTCCGTACAACTCTATGGGAAAGTCGCGGTTGGAATTTTAAAGATTAAGGACACTTAGGAGAGGACTTCAAGCAAACCCAGCTAAACATAGAAGATTCTAAGGCCAGCACCCTTAAGAGTACCGAGGTACCCGTGTTACCTATCCCAGAGGAGCCGGGTGCATAGGGGTGCATAGGGGTCAAGTGGTGTCGGAAACCCTCGTCGTTTTCAATGGCGTGATGCGAGAAAGTACTGCTGCCGTGGAGAAGAAAAGTGTCCGGTGTGATCCAAGCCTGGATCGGAGATGTGAAGAACCTGAAAGCAGAGGGGACAAAGTCTGGGTCACTTCACGTGACCAGGAGCGGAGCAATCGAATGCCCACCGATGTCGGGTGCTTCAGGTGCGATAAGGTGAAGCTTGACTCTGCAGCCACGGGGACCAGGAGACGTCTGCAATGACCACAGTCCAGATTCGAGCTGTCCCACGAAGGATGTCAAGTGCTGGGGGATCAGTGTTCGCATTGAACACCAACAAGCCTTGGCAACTGCAACCCACGCGGTCAGAGGAAAGATGCTTCTGCGAGGACCAGCAAGGTCCTGGGGACTCCCCAAGCGATGGAGAGTCAGGGCACGTCTGGAGCAACCAGGGAAGCCCACTGAAAGTTAAAGTTGCCTTCTTAGGGACCCACAGGCCAACGGACCAGGGATCGCAAAGGGACCTCGAGCTGAATCACCAAATACCAGCCCACGGAACACTTGTGGAGTGTAGGCCAGTAATCTTCAGTGGAATTGCTGCTCGGGGTCAGGACTACAAGTAGCCCAACGCACAGCTTCAGGGATCGCCGAAAAGCATATGCTGCTGCAAATGAACACGGTGCCCAGGGGTACGGGTTTCACGGTCCCCACGAGGGATACGGGCCTCAGAATTGCTGAGAGCGCAGATCGACCTCGGAGACCTCGGGAACTCACCTCCTGTGTTGCAGAAATCTTCAGAGTCCTTCGGGAGCTTCGTAGATGCAAACCGGTCAGATGCGTTTAGGTGCCTGCTCAGCAGGGGAGTAACTTCTTTACTCCAAGGGAGATTCTTCAGTCGTCCAGCAAGGCGTAGATCGTCGAAGGTTACTTGGTTTCTGTAGCAGAGTTTAGTCCAGGTAATATCTAAAGTCCGGTAGCCAGGGGTTCCTACTTTATACCCAAGGAAAGGGTGGGACAAATTCTGGGGGCCCACCTATGGGAGGGTCAGGACAGAGGGGTGGCTACACCCATGTCCTTTGTCCAGTTTCGCGCCAGAGCAGGAGCAAATGGCTCCTGCAACCGGTTTGAGCTGGACTATGCACAGGGACACCAAATGGGCCCCCAGTGCAGACATCAAAGCACTCTGAGAGTGCACCCACCCAGCCCCAATACACTAAAGCCTGTCTGGGAGGTGGTCACACCTCCCTGTGACAGGAAACCTATTGTCAAGCCTTCCCCTGCCGGAGTTTCGTCCAGCAGCAGGAGGGCAGACTCGTGTCTGTGGCTGGCAGCATCCATTTTGTGATGCCAGGGTTCTGTGAAGCTGGTACTGGGTGTACCAGTGTTGTCATATTTCTCCCTCTAGGAGGGTGGAATCATACCTCCCACACCAGTGACTGGTGTGGAGGTATGATTCCAAGGTATTTGACACCAAACACGACATGTTTCCATGCAGCCATTTTAAAGTTCGCATTTACCGCGAGGTTATAATGCACTTAAGTATATATGGTTGGCTGCATCACAAACAACCCCGGAGAATAGGTTCCGAAGGCTGCAGAGGGGCTCTGCTCATGCATGGGCACCCGCTCACATAAAACCCAGCACCCTGCCTTCAGGATTGGTAAGGCCTGCCATAGGGGTGACTGATAGGTTTATATGTGCAGTGATTAGGATAGATATAGTGAACCTATATCTAAGTAAGGGGTGCATGCACCACCTTACACAGGCTGCAGTAGCAGACCTGTGGTGTCATTTTAAATGGTCTCTCAGGGGTGGCATAATACATGCTGCAGCCCATGGGAGGCCTCTGGGGTACCTATGCCCTGGGTACATAGTATACCATATACTAGGGACTTATAAGGGTACCACAGAATCCAATCTGGAGTGTACCTAAAGTACATGAACAACCAATTTAGGGAGAAAGCAGATAGACTGGGGTCCTGAATAGCAGGATCCAAGTCAGACTAAGTCGAAAACCAGCAAAACACCAGGAAAAAAAGTGGGGGTAACCATGCAGTCAGTTTCCACCTTCCTACACTTTTGTTTTGTTTTCCTTTTTTTTACTGCACGCTCAGGAGAAGATCGAAAAGGTGGGAAAGAGATCCCAGCCAGTTGACTAGCATCGAGCAGTGATCAGAAGTATTATCACTCCTGGGGCTCAACTCTGATCTGCAGTTTCCTCTTCTAACCTTTGAAGAGACTCTACTTCTATCAGGTAGGAGTAAGGATTGTTCCATTTATAAAGGATCGTGCTGTTTTAAACTTGCTTCCTTAGTCTGTGACTTTCGGGTTGTGGAGATACCCTTCCTAAACAGGCTGTCCTTTCGTTGGTGTTCTGTGATGACTTTTCCTTTGGATTATTAACCCTCGGATGTCCAGAGGACAATATAACTTAGTTGCTTGCTACATTGACTTTCTAGATTATTGAAGAGAGACAATGGAATAATTGCTCTGAGCTTCATATTTTGGTTTTCTTGGATTGGCTCCTTTTTTTGATTTCCTGGTATTTTTTAGGTCGAGCCTAGCGCAGCGCGCATGCGCTGCTCTAGGAAAACGACTTCTTGGAATCGCTCTGGATTTTTCACACGCTCGTGTGTGTGTTTTTTTTTTAGACTTTCTTTCTATTGGTCTTTGCGTGCGAAGGCAGCACGCAATTGGGCAAAGGCAGGTGCATGTCCCACCTTTGCCAGGAATTGTAGCCGCCCACGGTCTACGGCTTGCTGTTACGCGCAGCGGCGCGCAGTGTGCCATCTGTTTTTCGCGTGCAGCACCATGCACAAGCACCTGCGCGCACCACTCCCGGGCTTGTTGTTTTCTTTCAGCTCGCTCGCCGTCTCTACACCATCTACTGCCCATAGCGCTAAAAGTACCAGAAGATGGAGCTTTAATTCCTGGACGAAACACTTTACACTATTGGCAGCTGAATCCGTTATTAGCCAGTACACGATTTACCCTCTCAGTGATTGGAATTTTATTCCGTAGCTTCACTCTTCGCGGCTAAACGCTCTTTAATATACCGCCAGGAGAATCAATGACTGCAGGCAGGGGAGCGCTGGACACTAGGGGGAGGGGGGGGGGGTGCGCTGACAAGGTGTGCACCCCCACACCTGCGGCAGTGCACGTTCTTTACCCTCTCCTCGTCCATGCAGAGCTGCTGCTATGTTACTTCTTCTAGACTGTAGTGCTTTGAAGCTGAGTACACTGCCAACATCCGTGTGGAATTTCCAGTTCACGGACATAGCGGACTCCGCCTTTCACCCAATCCTGTAGTCTTGTAAAACAACTCCGCAGGTTACAGTTCCTGTTTCCGAGATCTTTCTGTAACTCATGCCCACTTTCTTGTATTTAATGTCCCTGCCTTTCTTCCCCTGTTCCGGTCTGAGCCGCGAAGCCACATAGGGTTGACATAAGCGCTGCACTTACCAGGAAGCAGTATAACAAGGTATAATCCTCTGTCCTTGCCTTCCTTTCTCTAGGGTCCCCTCCTTTCAGCTGTTGTCCCTCTAGATGCTCTGGAGCAGCTTAGGGTTAAACACTAGCCAAGCAAGCAGTGTGACGTAGCATCATGTTCCCTCTTTCCCTCACTCCAATTTCCTAGAGTATTCCCTCTCCCCCATGCCCTGTCATTCCCTCTTCAGTTGCGTTGCAGCGCTTTAAAGATGCCTTAAACGGAATAAGCACTATACAAGCAAATACATTACATAAAGTGACATCCTCCCTTCGTCACTTCTGTGTACCTCTTCCCTTCAGATACAGCGCTTTGACCCCATCTACACGTGGCATAAGCACTATCTATGCAAACTGCTGACATATTACATCTGGTTCTCCTGTTCCCTCGCTCCAATTCCTTCTCTCCTTCCCCTTGTTTCTCCTTACCCCTACTGCTTCCTTAAATTACTAAGGTGCACTTTAAATTTAGGGCAACTTTAGTGCCGTATAAGCAGCCAACGTGACATAACTCCCAGGTTCCTTTCTTTTCTCTCCGGCTCCCTCCTGTGGTGTCCACTCCTTCCCTTGCTTGCTCCCGCTCTGCGCATGTGCCAGTTGTTTGCAAGCGTTTATTAACAAAAGGAAAAATAGTCTGGGAAACACAGAGGCGGGTAACAAGGGGATCCTCCAGCAGCCCAGAGTGCATGAAGCTGTCCACACACACTCGAGACACAGATGTGTATGATTGCGACAGAGATCACGTGAAGAGGCTAAAAACAACGACGTCACAGGTGCTGGTTCTGAAGATACGGGAAGAGATTACCAACGATATTCATACTGAAATAGAAATGTAAACTTTCAGCGCTGAGCAAACTATTAAAAAATGTCTCGCTTACAATGCCTGGTGTGAGAGGGTGTCTTTGTACGTCAGAGACGGACTGAGACTTGGTAGCATTGGTTAACCCCAGGGCTTCAAGTGGGCCGGGTTCTGCCGGAGCTCAGCACCGGCAGTTCTAAACAAGCATTGGCATAGCCAATAGGTCTCGCCTCTGGGACCTTATAAGTGTTAGCTATTAGTGCAGCTCCTTAAAAAAAGTGTTCTTGCTCGCCGTACAGAGACTGTTGGGACTCTTTAGAAACTATTATTAAGACTGGTGGATTATACAATAGCAGCAGCAGCAGCAATGCCAGACGGTGGGGGAGGGTGTTGCGCAGCCTGAAGGACCCACTAAAAGCAGCTGTGCCGTTTGCCTTTTAAATCCCATGCTGATTTTAGCTGGTTTTTGGAAAAGTTATACTTCGTGGCTTTCTTATTTGTCCACGAGTTGGAAAGGAATAGTGTCTAAGGCGCTTTTTTGGACACATTAACTGTTCTAAACAATATGTTTGTCGTTGCAGTGCATTCAATACCTAAAGTGTTTTACCAGTTGTGGGTTCACTCCAGTTTTTATAATCGGGTATATATTTATGCCAATGTGCAAGAAACCTTCCTCCAAATCCAACAAGCATTGGCATAGCCAATAGGTCTTCCCTTTGGGACCTTATTAGTGTTTAGCCATGCAACAGTTGATGTTGTTGCACCAAGGATATTGTGCTGGATAACTAAACACTTATAAGGTCCCAAAGGCGAGACCTATTGGCTATGCCAATGCTTGTTTTATATGGAGTATGCCCAGGAGAGTGCGAGTACCCAGTACTATCATAAGTTGTGTGACATGAAACTATGATTCAGGTATGGCTCAGTCGTAGCGAGATCATATGAGAGTAGGTTATTTTGAACTGTGTTTTCATGGTATTCCTTCTCTCCTACAGGACTCCCATTCCCAGCTGCTCCTTCCCTATTCCCTTCCCTCGCTTGATCGCCCTAATACTCTGTGTGTATTATCTGAGTTGGGGATGTCAAGAGGTGGATATCTTACTGCATCGCCCGGATTCTGAGGAGTGTTTCATGTGGTTCCGGAAACCCTGACAGTTTGGCAGTGTTAGCAAGTCTCAGGAACATGAGAATCCGAAGGCAGAGAATACAAACAGAGTGAGAATCTGTTTTGGCCTTCTTTTTCCACAGGAAGGGCAAGGATCAAACAGAGAAGGCATCTCTGAGAGGAAACAAATGCCACACTGCCAGATAAAAGGTAATATATTACTCCAACAGGTGTTAAATGTCGAAGTAAATGAATTTTAGCTAAAAAAGTAGATATTTTCTGACAAAAAAGTCAAAAAATCTGTGGAGCTGATTAACCAGGGTCCTGACTGAAGGAGCCGGAAAGAACAACTGACCTAACTGTCACTCCTGAGGCATGATGGGAAGTTAAGTGTCATGGCTGCCTTAAAGGCACGGTGCCAGTTTTTGAGTTTTCTACATTTGCTTTCAGTTTCCATGCTGTTGAAGTTCCAATGCAGCCTATGGGCTAACAATGCCTGACTTTTTCTTTGAAGGACTACTTTTCTGCTGTTCATTAAAAGCAGTTCAAGTGTCTTTTGGTCTTCCTGGTTTGTTTGTGTATGTGCAAAGACAAGGTCTCACAGCATTGCTTAGCCTATTATGTGTTTGTTCTTTCTGGGAGGCTGCATTGATTGTTTTAAAAATTATATGTATATATATATAGAGCTGTATACATATGTTTTCATATATAATTGTTATATATTTTCTGGGGTCCCCGCGCATGGGCGGGAATATTCAAGTGCTTAGGACTATTGATGAGGATCCCCTGGAAGAGAAGCCACGTTTCTGTGATGAACATCACCTTGGGGGCGAGGATGGTGATGGTGTCCCAGATTTCCATGGCGTGTTTGCAGAGGGACAGGACGTTGAGTAGGGTGCAGTGGAGTGTTGACCTGTGAGCAGATGTTGGCTGGGTCGGGGTCACAGGGGTCTTGACATCGCAAGTGAAGCGACAGTGCTGCCAGGTGAAAGGTCCTTCTGTGGTTCTCGGTGTGGCGCTGCAGCAGTTGGTGTCTCTCTCGGGGTTGAGGGACCGCAGCTCGCAGGCGGTGTACTGGTGGGGGCGGAGGGACCAGGGTGCTGGGCGTAGTCCAGGTGCGGCCAGGCGCAGACAGGCTTGCATTTGGTGAGCCAGCTGTGCGTGTCCACTGCACGGCTACACTGCAGCCTCCATTAAGTAGGTTCTGGAAGTGGGAAGGGCTCTGGGAGGCGGGAGGCGTCAGCAGTAAAACGGTGAGAAAGTACAGCGCGGTGGGGGCTGACTGGAACAAGGAACAGGCTGACTAAAAATACAAAACCAGAAGGGAGGATGCACAAGCAAGGCATAGAATACAAAACAATGGCACAAAGCAGGAGGGGCAGGTGGGAATACCAGGATGAGTGCTGGAGAGAGCTCAGGACGGCAGAGGCGACCGGGGGAGCTGATGCGAGACCTTCTCAATGGAGCTGCGCTGCGGCCTCCATTAAGTAGGTCCTGGAGGTGGGAGGGGCTCTGGGAGGTGGGAGGCATCGGCCGTAAAACGGTGGGAAATTGAGGCATGGTGGGGGCTGACTGGAACAAGGTACTGGCTGACTAAATATACAAAATACAAAACCAGAGGGGAATTCACAAGCAAGGCACAGAACACAAAACAATGATACAGAGCAGGAGGGGCAGGCGGGAACACCGGGTTGAGCGCTGGAGAGCGCTCAGGACGGCAAAGGCGTCAGGGGAAGCTGGTGCAGTGTGTTATCTTCAGCTACAATTTGAATTTTTTGTCTTTTTTTCAATATTTATTGCAAGCCCAATTCAATGGTGTAGTTGGAAAAGTTACCTTTGACCTACCTGAAGTCCCTGGAAGCTAAATCTGCATGTTGCTTTCTCTCTTCTGCCAGCCAGTAATGAGCATTTGAATAGGCATGAGTGTGGGATGAACTTGCTCCCAGAACAGAAACAAAAGGCCTTGAGTATGGGAAGGTGTTGTTGTGCCCTTGACATATTTGCCAAAGAACCTGATTAACTTTAAAGAGGACTGCCCGGTCACAAACAGATGCAGCTAACATACAGGCCTGAACCCTTCTTTTGCCCCACATCCAGACTGGCGTCCATAACAGTGGGCTCCTTTTTGACATCACAGTGTCAGATCCCGTTGGAATGTCAAGACCTGCCTGACAGATCTGCTGAGGTTATACATATCACACTTGGGGTGCACTTCAAAGGGCAAAGACTGGATGCCAAAATAAATCTTTGTGTGTCCATGGTCTGTTTGCTGAAAACTCAACTTTGTTCTATCAGACTTGTTTCTGTGGTTGTTGTGGGTAGGGGGGACTGCTTCAAACTGGATTTTGGTGTTAGGTGTGGGACAACACTAGGACTACCATTGTACACTCCCCACACACACCCCTAGCCCTCAGAGCCCAAGTTTAGTGTGGCTTAAGAGGTAGCCCATCTTGCAAATGCCCAAAGTGGGTGGGATTACCACTAGGAACCTTTACTCTATTAGTTACGGCATTTCGATCATCATTGTTATGTTATAAAAACTCATAAAGCGCTCTTATACCCTAGGGTGTCTTGGCGCTCGCCCCGCAAGCTACACAAACTGAGATGTGCCTAACTGCAAAAAAAACAAGATGTAAGTTCCTTCCTGAAGTTTAATAAGGTAGAGATACTCCTAATATAGAGAGGCAGGCTATTCCATAGCTTGGCTGTGCTAGTGAAAAAGCTCCTGTCGCCCCAAGTAGATTTCCATACTCTAGACACTGTAATGGTGTACGTACCCCTAGAGTGAAGATCTCTATTGGGAAAATACCATTGAAATTTCTGTCTGAATGATTCAGGTCCAGAGTCACGAAATGTTTGGTGTGCTATGCAGAGGGCCTTGAACTTAATAAAGCTCCTTACTGGGAGCCAGTGGAGCTTTTGAATGCCAGGGGCGATGGAGTGGAATTTAGGGAGTCCTAACACCATCCTAGCTGCAGCTTTTTGTACTAGCTGCACTTTGTTAGCATGATTTTGCTGCAGGTTCATAAGCAGCCAGTTGCAATAGTCTAGCTTGGATAGCACTAGGGTGGTAATGACTAGTCTTTTGCAATTGACTGGGATAAAAGGCTGAATTTTCTTTATCACGACCAGTGCAACCTCTGCGCCTGTCGTCGATAATTGCCTAGGTTTTTAGCTTTCGGCATTGGGATGGGAGGGAGGCCTAGATCATCAGGCCACCAGGAGGGGGACAAAGGCAGTGAAAGCTTGCCGAAAATCACGCCGTCCATTTTTCCTGAGTTGAGCTTTAGATATTGCCTATTCATCCAGGAGCTAACTGCTCTCATGCAGTCCTGAAAGCGAGAGGACAGCTCGGGGTCATTTGTCCGGGCTGACACCACAATCGAGTGTCATCCTCATAGGAGGTGATTGAGAACTCGAAACCTTTGATTATCTTAGCTAGTCTGGATAAAATAGATATGGAATAAGGTGGGACTACGCGAGGATCCTTGAGGGACGCCGCACGGAAGGGAAAAACATGAGGACTCAAATTTGCCCAATGCTACGAGTTGTTCCCTATTGGAGAGAAAAGAGGTAAGTAGGGACAGAGCTTTATCCTTAATTCCGCTATTACCCAGCCTGTTTAATAGAATCTCATGATTAACATTATCAAAGGCAGTGGATAAGTCAAGGAGAACAAGAGCTGCCAAGCCTCCCATGTCTACGACAGCTATTATCTCCTCTGTAGCTTTGATAAGGGCTGTTTTGGTGCTGTGTCCTGGCCTGAACCCAAACAGTGTTGGGTCCAGAAGATGGTGGAGACAGGAGATTGGACAATAGTTATTTGGGTCTGTCGGGTCCAAGCTGGGTTTTTTTCAGTAATGGGAGGAAGGAGGCTTTTTTCCAAATTGATGGAAAAACTGCTGTAGTGAACATGGAGTTAAAGATCTAAGAAAGGTTAGTGGCTATGGTTAATGGTGCTAATTTAAGTACTGCGGGTGGGCAAGGGACATGGGGGATCCAGATTTAGCGCTAATAAAGAATTTGGTCACTTGGTCAGGGGTGGTCGGAGTGAATTTCGTCAGGGGGCATAGGCCAGGTTTCCTAGGGACATGCCACTATTAGATTCTACCTTAGTGGATTTATCAAATATCTGCACTATTTTGTCGACTTTAACCCTGAAACAATGGGCTACCTTGTTACAGAAGTCTCGACTCTGGGCAGCCAGGTTATTGCTAGGGCCTGAGGAGAGATTAGTCACTACTTGAAATAGTTCCCTCGTACAGTTTGAGGCTGACTATCTGCTGGGTGTAATATTTACTTTTTTCTTCGATTACAAGGTGTTTATATTTAGTTAAAGCTAGTTTATATGTTAGCATTTCCTGTGTGTCATAGTGTCTACACCAGCTTTTTTCCTGCCTACTACATGCTTGTTTCTCTACTCTAAGCACCTCCGAGAACCAGGGTGCTGATGGTACTCTTCTATTTTACCGAGAAGATATAGGCAGAGCTACTGTGGCAAACGTGAACCTAAGCCAATCGTTGTATTGAGAGTCTGCCAGCTCAGCATCTAAAGGAAGAGAAGGCTGGGAGAGCCGGAGCTGGTGGTTCAAGATGTCTGTCTATTTCACTCCAAGCTCTATAGCTGGAAGTCTTCCCTTATCCTATTGATATGGGTTCCGTCTGGGGTATTCAGGTGCAAAATGATGGCCTGGTGGTCTGACCAGCTAAGAAGGAGCACCTCTTTTAATGAGATATGTGGATGGCTGGTAAAGAGCCCATCCAGTGTGTGACCTGTTTGGTGTGTGGGTTGTTTAATAAATTGGCTGAGTCCAAAAGAGGACATGGTCTCAACAAAGGTTATAGAGTCTTTATCCATTTGGGATTCCAAGTGGATATTAAAATCCCCTAGGATTGTAACATCTTTTGTGCAAAGACTGTTCTCAATCAAAGCGCCGAAGCTACTCACAAATTGTGATCTAAAGCCTAGTGGTCAGTGTGGTAGCATTCCATTAAACATATATTTGCTGTTAAGGCTAATTTTACATTCGTAGAGTAGGCAGGTTCGAAGGAGGTGGTGATTCAGTCACGATGGCTTAATGCGAGCCCTCCCCCTTTTTTAAGTGGTCTGTCCAGTCTAAACAAGGAAAAGCCAGTCGGCACCGCTATTCTAAAATCAGGATTGGAGGCTGCATCCCCCCACCCACTAGCTCATGCCAGGCATAAATATGGTACTTCAAGCACCCACTTCAGAACACTAATGAACCTAAGGAAGATCAGAAGAGGAATTAATCTGCTGTCTGCAACCTGAGAAGATCCCTGGAGGACTGCACCTGCTCTCCCTCTTGTACTCAGGACAAAGAAGTGGACTCCATGGGTCAAAAGGCTGACATCCTGTTCAAGCTACAGGGATACAACAAGATACAAGGGGCCTTTCCTGCAACTGGCTGCTGATCAGTGGTAATTGGACTTGGACTGGACTCTATTTGATACCCTGTGAGTACCTCTGCTGAGGTCCTCTGGGCTTTGGAAGTGTACACCTGTGGCGGGTTGGGACTGAAAGGCCTAAAGTCAGAAGTTAAAATCTTGAATCAGGACGAACCTGGTTGGTTACCCAACTTGTGCTCCATTCAACGTCAAATTGCATCTAGGTCCTGTTCCACCGTGACCCCTATCATTTGCAATTTTTGCATCTTGGCACTATTTTTACTTGCAACTTTAAAAACTCATATCTCTGATTGCCCTTATTGGATTTGATTTCATTTCGTTTATTAATATTTACGCAATGTTTCTAATAGGATTTTTATTGTTTTCATTTCAACTTTATAATTGTTTTAGTTCTGCATAAATACTTTACACAGTGCCTCTAAGTTAAGCCTGTGCCATAATTATCAGGGGGATGAGTTCAGGTTGAGCTCAGGTTTATTTAGTGACCTTAGTTCTTCACCCTGACAAAGTTTGCGATTATTACTTGAGGTGGGTACTTACCCCCCTCAACTAATAACCCATTCCTTACATCCTCTAACAGGATGGCCAAACAGGAGCTCAAAGTGACAAAAGCCCATTCCGTTCTGGGGTACTTCCCTGTAGGCAAAAAGAGAAGGCATGGCAACATTTCGTCCCACTTACATCTCAGGGGCTTCGACAGGCCCATATTCATTCCCTTCAGAGTCTTGTTGATTCTTTCAACAAGCCCATTTGTTTAGGGGTGGTATGGGGTAGAGAACTTGCAGATTACCCCAAACGGCCTTCATGTAGGCATACATGAAGAAGGAGCCACTGTCAGACACGACCTCCTTGTGGAAACCCACACGGGTAAAAGTCACTTCCTGAGAGATATGATCTCTGGGTAACTTGTGGCATGTTCCACCAAGACCAGGATACACCTGTTGCTGTCTTGGGGTCCAGAGGTCCAACAATATCCACACCCACCCTCTCAAAGGGTGTACCCACCACGGGGAAAGTTTGCAAGGGAGTCTTACCTTTACCCTTGAATTACATCTGGCCTTGCAGATAACCCAGGACCTACAGAATTTATTTGATTTAGTCCTCATCTGGGGCCAATAAAAGTTGGTGACCAGGCGGTCAAAGGTTTTAGCCTGCCCCAGATGTACTGCTAAGCTATCACATGAACAAGCTACAGTAAGAAAGTCCTATAGCACTGGGGATCACCAACACTCTAGTTGACGCAGTCGCATGGACTTTGGGCTCACTATATAAGACCATTCTCCCAATAAATGTGGGGATCATAATTGGGCTGGGCCTCAGCCTGTTGCCGTAGGCCCTCAATAGTGGGCACTCTCTCCTGTGCTTTGCAGAACTCTGCCTGTGACTGTCCTCTTGCACTTACCAATTAGCTAGCTCAGGCATGTCTCGGAGGGCAGCAATGTCTACCCTTGTAAGCTCCAGGGCCTCTTCCTCAGGATCAGCCTCCTCCTGAACCATAGGAACTTCTGAGATGTGTTTCCCACGTCCCCTGCCCTCCTCTTCCTGGCAGGCACCTGGGCTGCAGTTTCAAGCTCAAGGTCTTCCTGATTCCCCTGATAGGCTGCCATAGATGGTGTGGTCATTAGCACCACTCAGGCTATCCCAAGATCTCCAGATGAGACCTGAGTTGTACCTCTTTCGAGATAGTGTGCTCTAAGGCATTCCCGAACAGACAGTACAGCCTACAGGCACTGCTGCATTCACAGCTATTTCAGAGAACTAGAGACCCCATCCATCTCTAGGAGAACCTGGTTGTCTGCTGTCACAACCTGGTTGACTACATTAGGGATAATCTGCTCTGAAAACACCAGATGACACCTAACAGTAGTCATGCTCACTCCTGTGCCTCCCAAAGACCCTGTGCCCATCGATGATGAGCCACTGCCTGTACTTCTTAGTGGTGTCAGACATGAGAGCTGCAGGCACCATCTCTCTGCCACTCAAGGACGCCAGGGTAACCTCTGCATTATCCCCCTTCCCCCCACCCCCAGCTAACTGGTGCAGCCTCCTCCCCCAGCAATACACTGGGGAAACACACCAGTGGGGGCTGTGCCTTCCTAGGACAGATGGCATTTCATTTCTTTGGGCCCTGACTGGTAATATTCAAAGTACTTGGGCTGGTAAGGCATGTTTCTTCCCACAGAAACCCCTTTTTTCTGGTCAGAGGATGACTGGGACTCTCCCCCCCAGAAACTCTTTTGTGGGCTTTTAAAGAACTCCTTTTGGTTTTCCCTGTTCCCCCATCCTTCCGTTGAGGGAAACTAGACCCACCTTTCTTGTGGTCCCCGCAGGTACCTTCCAGGACACTCTGGTACTGAACAAGAGGTGAACCTCTTTCCCAAGCTGTCTGGGTACAGTTAGCTCGAAATCAATTAGGTGCTGATGCAATTCTGTAAAACAGTTACTCAAAATGTGCTCCTTCATTATCAGATTATAAAACCCATTATAATTATTCATTTTGCTGCCCTTCACCCAAACATCCAGTGCCTTACATGGTGAGTTCACAAAATCATCCCATGATGACTAGTGTGACTGCTTCTGGTTACCCCCGAACTTCAGGCATTACTTCTCATGGGTCAGGCCAAACTAGATGATAAAGCCTTCCTTCAATTGGGGTATATGTCATCTGGCCAGCTACCTCTAGGGCTAATAGTCATCTCCCACCACATAGCTAGGCACCAGGTCTTTGGGTGGTGTAGATTATCTTTCCTCTCCAAGGAACTTCACTGTTGCTGCTAACATCATAACTGGACTTAGAGGTCTTTGCCTTCAAGTTGTTTCTGGCTGACTTCATGAGCCAACAGGGCCAGCCTCTTCATCCTTTCCAACTTTAGGCCCACACACCCCAGACTGCTATCTCACATTAGGCTGTCTTCCACCCACCCAGAAATAATTTCAATTCCATGTTATTATATAAATTCCATCCACAAAACATCATACAATAAAATCATTACCATTGGCAACGGTCCATTAAAAAAGATTACGTACACAAAAGTACAACTCCAGCAAAGCTCTCACCACACTATCATTTTGCTTCTGTCACAATTATTGTCCTGCTTTTCATTCAATATAAGTAGAAATACTCACTTTGCAGCTTTGAGAAACTATGCGATGCCCATCGTTGTGTTTGTTCAAGACAAGGGAACCTAAAAGGTGTACAAGGACCTTGGGTAGCAATTTATTACAAAAACAATGGTCCTTGTTGAAGGTCAATTTTTGTTGAAAATAAATATAGAATGAAATCAGTTCTATATAATTACTAACCAGCCGGATAATAAGATTTAATCAACACAAAAATCTGGTGGTCACACGGCACATGAATAAAGTGGGACACAGTCCTGTATCCGAAGCATACATGTGGAAACAATTAACAGAAAGGACAAACAATCAGGCAAAACAGGGTGCTTGTTTGTAAATGTAACGGGTTTAAACAAGTGTGATAATCAACAACAGCCGCTACACGTTACATCAGAATACGTTTGTGTGCACGGTGTTTTATAAGTCGACGACGTTTCGATCCCTTTTACACGGTTATTGGGATCATCATCAGGACAACATTAGATAAATGCCTGAAGGACATACATCTATAAAGTTACATAAAAAATGTGGAGAGAAATGGAAAGAAAAAAGAAAAGAATGTCAGGATCACGTAATTTAAAGGTAAAAAGCCCTTCGCGCAAAGTGTAAATCGCCTTGACCGCACGTGCCTATACAAAAGGTTTGTAAGCAACGGTGGATACAAACTGTCGTGGTGACAACCAGAGTGATGCCTGGCGTGGAGAGTGGCGAACCTAGGGAATCAAGGGGGAAGTGGTGCGCGAACATTAACGCTAGGAAACACGAACAGGCCTGATAGCGCAGGAGGGATGCAACGAAGGTACAGTTCCATAATAGGGAACTTGGAAGCTAGAGGGAACGGACCGTAAAGCGGCTGGAAACGGTAGGAGGCTTACCTTAGTATAAACCTTATTAGGTACTAAGTGCTGGGAGTCCGTGGCCAGAAGGTGGTTTAATGCTTAGCGCCGGCTTGGGGTACTAGATCAAGGAATGGCCCGATTAGTGGGGAATAGTTATGGTGGAGGGGCTAGGGCTATGTAAACAAGCGCTATGTAAACAAGCGCTTACCTTGAGTCGGTAAATCAGCGCTAAGGAGTTGCGGTTACTTGGGGTCTTGAAGTTAGGAATAATATGCCTCAGTAGTCTATAAAGGAAGGAGGAGGTGATTAGAGCCAGAATGATACTGAATGGATTCTTAGAGAACGCATTAAAACGCGTGCAAGGGCTTACCAATTATTTGTAATAGCGGGCGTTGCTAAAAGCAAGGGTTCCGTTTTCCCACGTACCTCGGTAGCCTAAAAATGAGGAAGGGGGTGGTTAGGGCCATAGTGGTCCACTTAATTAAATGGGGGTGAGCGGCAAAGCGCGTGCGAGGGCGAATGCTCACCTCGGCTGTTTGGATGCCCGCAGTGCTCTAAGCAAGGGGGCCGTGAGTAGGATCTGGCAGTGGGGGCTGCGCGCCAGCTTGGCTCATACGACTATGGAAAAACGGGGGAAAAAAGGGAATGAGTGATATAGTTATGAGTAACAAGATAGCTGTGGTTGCGCTGGGGTACTGGCAGCAACTCTTACCTTTCAGCGTTGGCAGCCAGTCGGTGCTCGAAAGCAGGGGGTCCTAGACGGCAGGATGACCGTCAGTGTGAAGCGCAGTGGCTTGAATGGGTGCTGCCTGCGCTTTCGATTGGAGTTTATATAACTAGACTAAGCGCATGGACTAGGAAGAGCATGGTGGCGGCCATGTTGGGTGAGGGAGGAAGAGAAGTCGCATTGATGTACGCTGCAGGGCAATATCGGCGACCATGTTGAGTGGGGAGGTAAGATAGTGATAGGTTGTGAGAGACAGAAAGATTGTGTGTGTTTTACAATTTCCATAATCACAATCAATTACCATATGGCAAGAGGCATGTTATAGCACATATGAGCCCAGGTGTCGCAAGGCATGGAAATTTTGGATTAAGACTTGCAGGTCTTTAACAGCGAAAGGAAATTCACATAATCACAGTCAATTACCATATGGCAGGAGGCATGTTGAAGCACAAATGTGCCCAGGTGTCGCAAGGCAAGGAAATTCTGGATTAAGACTTACAGTTCTTTAACAGAGAAAGGGAATTCTCAAATTAGAGTTGTCCAGCCCTCATTCCGGTTGAGTCCATTTTTAATGCTTTCTGTGCGTAGGATCCATTTGAGTTCTTCTCAATACGTTACAAAGGCATTTGTAAAGTGCATGATACAGCGAAGGCCCCTAGATAGCGAAGCTGACCTCAGAGGGCCAAAGCCTACACTGTTCAAGTGCCTGCCTACCCTAATGGCCTCCCCCTGTTTCAGTAGGTGCGTCCCTCTCCGTCCTCAGGACCAGGAGATGGGAGGGGTGGAGGATCAGAGCGGGCAGAAACCCAGAAAACAGAAGAATGCCAAAGGCCAGAAATGGGCACGGAGAAGTAACCAATTAGCAAGGTCTGCTGGCCAGCTATTTTTGAACAGAACTTTGGGGGGGGGTCAGCAAAATCGGTTTAAAAGCACCTCCTTTAGTCCAAGGGCAGGGCTTTGCTGTGTTAATCAATGAAGATGTCCCGTGCTGCAAGGCACCAGTCCTCATCTCAGGAAGACGGCCTTGGGAACAGTGAGCTTTTCAGATTGTACACATAAGAAAGTGGACACCAGGAGAGACCTCTGGACCCAGGGCCGGCTTTAGCGCTGGTGTCGCCTGGTGTGACAATCACATTTGCCCCCCCCCCCGCCTCTCCCCATGACCTCCTCCACGGATTCTCTCACTACCACCCGGCACAAGTGCCCCTCATCTCTCCATAACCCTTCTCTCACATACATTTAATTTGTTTTTAAGAGCTGGTAAAGACTCAGCAGCCACATAAAATAAAATCTGTTCATTCCAGCAGGCATATTAATCCTCAGTGCTACTTTATGGCGAGCCAAAACTGCCACTAGACAAAACTCCGATCTCTCTCTCTCTAGCAAGAACATTAATCACAAGAGTTATCTTGACATTTTTATGGCAGCCTAAAAGCAGGATGCACAAGGAACTCTGCAGCAGATGCTTTTAAATCAGAAGTTATTACTAAACACAGCGTCCCTCCCCCCAAGGTCAGTTCCCCCCCCCTCCAGGTCAGTGCCCAGTGTGGCCCGCACTGCTCTAAAGCCAGCCCTGGCTGAACTTGAACATTGTGGTCTCAGCAACACGGCCTTCGAGGGATTGCAGGCAGCCTAAGATACCTGCGCAGCAGCATTGTGAGAATTCGGGCACTCCCCTTACCCTCTGTTCTGAAGACCTCCGCAACGGCCCACAGCAAGAGAGGAAGCGACAGGAGGGGACTGCTGGGCCTGACCTTGACGTCACAACTTCTGTGACCTTCAAAGATTAGGCGGGGGTCCGGAGAATTTGGGCATACAACCAGGCGATAGATTACCAGTGGCAGCAGGAGGCTAATGGAGGGAATGCATGACATAAACACTTGGGCCTTGGTGTCGCAATCTTCTTGCCCAGAGCCAAGACGCTGACTTTGTGTGCAGTCACCTGACTCTACAACTGCCAGGAAAGGAGTTCAAAGCAGGAGCTGAACACGTAGCCCTGCTCAGAGCACGGCGAACTGAGCAGGAGGCGAACGCCGAGAGCTAAGAAGGATGGAGCACTCACACAGGCCGGTGGAAGGAGTTAGTAAAAACACCAGTCTGCCCACAGAAGACCAATGGTCAGGTCGCAAGAGTAACCAAATGGTGCGATCATCCTTTACCCACGGGCCTTGGGAAGTCAAACAGTAGGACCATCAGGGGGAGACAGCGAGATGGTTACAGACTTAAGCACGGCAAGTCCCGGTCCGTCTGAAGAAAATTTGAAAAGGTAGCAAAGTAAGCCTAGAATCCCGAAGCGGGAACATTCTGCTAAACAAATCGAGAGCTTTTGATTAATGAAATTAACATTATATTATGATTTGATGATTAAATGCGTGTTGGTAAACGCCACTTGTGAGCGAAAGAGAGATTTTAACAAACTGGATCCATTTAACTCCAGCGAGTGTCTCCAACTAATTATTATAGTTATAGAAGTGTTTCAAAATGAATTTAGAACTAACAAATAATGTGTGTCTAATTAACAAGAATAGGTTATAAATAATATAATTGAATTGTACTTAACACCATAAAGCTTTTCAGCTTGACATGACTAGGCCTGGGCCTAAAACTCTGCTCCGGCTCGTGGAGTTTGCAGAATTCAGGAACTCTGCTTTCCGAGGAGAGCGCGGAGTTACCGATAAACTCCGCACTCCATAACAGAGAGATGTTTTTTTTCTGTTGGCGCGCTCGTCATGTTGTTTCACGCGCACGGAGAGTATGGCAAGACTTGCCGGGTGCTTGCGAGTGCCCACGAGATTTGCTAGCCACCCGCGATCGCCTGTGATATTTTGAAGTCGCTAACGTGGCTTTAGGCCACGCCAGCGGCTTCCGGTGCTTCTTTTGTGTCGTAGGTGAGCGCGATGGACTTCGGCTGCAACCTGGAGAAGTTTCTCTCCTCGAGAAGCAGCTAAATCTCCTCAAAAAGAAAATCTGGAGTTAAAAAATACTTCTTAAATGGACCTTTCACGTTGTTTTTTTGTGTGAGGAGCCCTTTGTTTATTTCACTTTTTTTTCAACAAAGAGGAAGTGCCCCAGAGACTCCAATTCCTGTTCCTGTCCAGCAGGCTCCTCACAGTGCTTTGTCCACCTCCTGGTCACTTCTCATTTGGATTTGGAGCTGGAAAGATCACTCTGTCTGCTAAATATATACCATTGGATTTGAGGACTTTGTTTTTGTGATATCACAAGTAAGTTCAAAAACTGTTGTATATGGGTGTTGTTTGTTTGATAGAGGGTATGCACCAGGATTTATTCGTACTTTTATTCGATTTTTTTAAATTTATTGTGGTGGGTGGCCTGCAGTTTCAGTAGGGGCCTAGTTATTTTTTTGCATGTAATTTTTCTTCTTTTATAAAGGAAAAATTGTGCACAGTTCAGTACATTTTCTCCATGTTTTTTTTAATAAATTTGCAAATGTAATTTAATTCCCTATGTAGCCTAATCTGCCCAATCAGGCATACAGCCATTGTCATTGGCTTGTAACCATAGCCAATTCAGGGCTACAGTATTGAGTGTAAGCTTTCCCACAAGGCAACCATCAGGCATAACATTTCTAATATGTACAAAATAAAAGTTAGCAAAACAATATACAAGTCCCCCTACAGGGGGCTAAAAAGCAGGGGTGTAGCTATCAAGAGTGCAACAGGCACAGTGACACCAGGTCTACTGCACTAAAATTATAGCTTCTTATTACTGTTAAAACAAAGGACTGGGAGGGGGGCATTTTCCTTGTCTGCCTTAAAGCACAGTCTTCATTGCTACACCACTGTTAAAATATTTAATTAACATGCAAATCTTCTAGCCCTATAGGTTTCTGGGAGGGAAGTGGGGGCGGGAGGAGTAACCAACGCCAAAATGATCTTTCAGGCTTTCAACAGTGTAATAACCATCCACCCTTTAAGGCATGTTGGCTTTAAAACATAATGTTAAAAATCAATAAGACAGGCTTACTGCCTTTGTCATAACTTTAAACTTTTCACATTATCATTGGCATGTCACCATACCCAACTCAGACCTACTGTATTGAGTGTGAGCTTTCATTCAAGGCCACCATCCAGTAATCACCAAACACATTCAACAAAGGAACCTCTGTTCTAAAGTGGCACCTCGCCTCAAAATCCTAACGTACAAGAAAAAAAGCCATGGGTGGCACATCCTTCTCTGTTCATGCAGCCAAACTATGGAACTCTTTACCCCCCAACATAAGATCCACGAATAACCACCTTATGTAAAGAAAGCTACTCAAGAATTGGCTCTTCCCCACCTAACCACCATATGCAAACAGAAATATACAGCATATCCCTCTGTATATAAGCATTTATTTGGACTATAGATATGTACCTATATATGTGTATTGCTTTGTATAAACGTGTATAATAATTATGCTTTAAAAAATATAGATATTCGTTAGTTCTGCTTAACAAATGTACATATTACTGATAGTTGCATTATTTTATGTTTTTAAAATGTATATAAGTGACCCGATAAATAAGTAAATCTTTTATACTAACTATTTATCTACAATCGCTTCACTATTGAATTAATAAAAAAATCTATATATTTATTACTTTTCTTCTAATTCAGCATATCCAATGCACTACCCTATTTCTCGCCCTATACCACTCTCAATATCTCCACTACCTAAACTCTCGGACTCATCTCAAACCTCATTCTAGTACTCTTTCCAATGCACCACCCTATTTCTCACCCTATACCACTCTCAATATATCTTCTACCTCAAATCTCTGACTCACCTCAAACCTCATTCTACTACTCTTTCCAATGCACTACCCTATTTCTCACCCTATACCACTCTCAATATATCCTCTACCTCAACTCTCTGACTCACCTCAAACCACATTTTACAACTCTTTCCAATGCACTACCCTATTTCTCACCCTATACCTCTATCAAAATATCCTCCTCCTCCACTCTCTCATTCATCACAAGCCCCATACCACTACTGTGATCCCCAAAATACCCCTCTCTAGACTCTTCCCTACTCTACACCTCCTTGCATCACCTCATACCTCTTTTACTATTCAGATCTCCCAAACAAGCCTTTCTAAACCTTTCCCTCTGATTCTTCTCCCTCCACCTCCCTTTTACTCATCCCAAGCCTCCTCCTACTGCTATGAGCTAAAAAAAAAAAAAAACTATACTAAATCCTTCCCTCTTTTATCCCTCCACTATCCTTTTCAATCCAAATAACAGACTAACATGTCCACCACTCAAATTAATTTCATATTTTACTATACAAATTCACCACTAATTCTTTATGGGTTCCGGAGTAATGTGCTACTCGCTGAAAAAGCGCTTCAACACCCCATCTGGGTTAGCAAGCACTATATAAAGGCAAACCTTTTTCCCTCTTTTATCCCTCCACTATCCTTCTCAATCCAAATAACTGACTAACATATCCACCACTCAAATTACTTTCATATTTCACTATACTAATTCACCACTAATCCCTTATGGGTTCCGGAGTAGCATGCTACTCGCCGACAAAGCGCTTCGACACCTCGTCAGAGGTAGTAAGCGCTATATAAATGCATTTACAATACAATACAATACAATGGGCCTTCCAGCCAGTAGGCCCAGTACTGGACATGGGTGCATGAAACAACTGTTTAAGTGGTGTCTATTGAATTGAAACATCATTTAGGCCATGGATAGCATTGGATTAAATTACAAAATGTGTTTTTTGGGGGGTATTTCGTGTTTTTTTTCTGCAAACAGTGTATAGATTGGGTAATATATTTGATGCCTTTGGTGGATGTGTGCTGTTGAAAAACTTTTTAGCTCAGTTAATTTTTGTTTTTGGCATTGCTGAATTAATGCTGTTTTTCCTGTGTTATCATGCCCCCTTTGTCTGGCCAGTGTGTGAGTGTGTTCGCCATAGGTCACCATTTGTCTTTGTTCCCCATGCCATGTGGCCAGGGGCCATTTTGTAAAGTCAGTGTCCATAGGCCTGTATGCGTTCTTTGTTTTCCATGCCTCCCACTTGTTGTTTGACCATGTGGCTGGTGGGGTGCTCTTGCCATAGGCCTGCATGTGTTCTTTGTTGTGGCCATGTCTCCTTGCAGGTTGTTATTTGACCATGTGTCTGGTGGCCATTTTGTGTGTCTGGTGGCCATTGTGTGTAGGCAGCCAGTGTGCTTTTGCCATAGGCCTGCATGTGTTCTTTGTGGTGGCCATGCCTCCTTGCTGGTTGTTGTTGTTTGACCATGTGGCTGGCGGCCATTTTGTGTAGGCAGCCAGTGTGCTTTTCCCATAGGCCTGCATGTGTTCTTTGTTGTGGCCATGCCTCCTTGCTTGTTGTTTGACCATGTGGGCATTTTGCAAGTATCTTTTCCTAGTATCTTGGCTTTGGTATTAAGTAATGAAATAAATTGATACAACAGCATCGATACGGGGGGGCCTCCATGTTTGGGAATTACCACAATCGTGGCATCACACAGATGCTGCGAAAGTCATCTATTCTCAACAGCCTCCCGAAATAGCGATAATAGATGTGGGGAAACCAGAGAGGTGAACCTCTTAAAAACTTCCGCTTGGAAGGACATCTACCCCCACTATGTCCTGGGTGTACACGATGGGGGGAAGGAAATGATCAATACTGGAGAAGGAGGTATGGGCCGCAGAGAAGAACGTGTATGCTCTTCCCTTCCCTGTAGTTTGTGCACTATTAGAATATATGTGCCAAGCTTGTCTGGGATAATGCTGTCTACTGTCATGGGGAAGGATCGATGATACAGGATCACCACCCTTTTTGAGCCAGGGACACATCCTGCATGAAAGACTCGGTCAACATCATTCCTGTCCAAAAAGGGGCATTTGGTGCCCTGCAGTGTGTCTCTTGGATGAACAGGACCTGAGGCGCATGTCTTTTTTTTCTTTGTAAACACATTTTATTGCATTATATGTATGAAGTACAACATAGCTGGTAGGGCCTATGAACATAAGAAATAAAACAGTTCTGCCTGCTTCACCCCTCACCCAATTTTTCGTAGTAAGCATAGGACACATAGCTCAGTTGCAGCATCGGTAGTTATCAATACAGCAGTGCAGTATAGACTAGCTTGAGTCGTGGAAAGTCTGACTTTCATCGTCCAGAAGTTGGCGGTTTTGACAGATCGGTCCCAATTCTATTCCCCTATATTCCGCCCACCTCTTCCATATCTTGGGATGTTTTTGGGGCAGCCCCTGGCCTTGTATACCGCTATCTCCAGACCCATACAATGGTCCATGCCCTATAAGAACCAATAGGGCAGACCAATAAGAATGGAGGGGCAGTTGATTTCCACTCTTTTACTATGTCGCATTTAGCGATTGTCAATCCCAGGCACAAGAGAAATCTCATATTTGTTCCCATCTATATCGTCCATAAGATGGAGGAGGGCCAATCGTGGGCTCAACGGCAGATGCCAGGACAAGACCCGACCAAGACATGTAAGCACTTCCTGCCAGAAACCCTCTAACTCAGAACAGCTCCACACAGTATGGAGAAACGTACCCTACTCGGGTTCCGCAGCGTTAGCATGTCAGGCAGCAATCACCCCCATACCCCACAGCCGGTGTCATGTCAAATATGTCCTGTGGAGGTATTTGAATTGAATGAGCTGGATCAGTGCTGCAATCGCTGCCTCCCTGGGAGACCCCTGCACCTCAGTCCAGTCTTCATTATCTAAGTCACCCACGTCAGCTTCCCATGCCGCCCGCAGAGCCCCAAAGGTGTCTGGTTGGTTAGAGATCAAGGCCTGGTATATCTTAGAGATTTTATGGTCGCCCAAATCATCCATGAGCAATTTACCTTCTAGTGGATTAAATTCAGGAAGGTCAGTTGGGGTCGTTGTGTAAGGGCCCAGTGTGTGGCAGAGTTGGAGGAACTTATGAAACTGGCTATGATGTAACCGAAACTCAGTCTGAAGCATCTTGTATGACTTCATGATTGTACCCTGCATGACATCCCCCAACGTGGAGATCCCGATGAGGTCCCACTTCCTCAACCCTTCTAATGTTGTCACCTGAGGGAGCATAGTCCCACACCAGAAAGGGGTCTGCTCTGTAAGCCTTTCCCTCCATTTGATTTGGCGGAGCGTCAATCGCCACAAGTCCAAGACTACTTTCATCTCCGGGGGAAGGAGTACTTCCCTCCCACCTCCATATAAGTATGTTTTAGCAGTGTCTCGCCCATTGCCATTCTTTCTAGGGCATAAGCGGGGTCTCCCTGGGTATCTGACCATCACTCATTTAAAAATTGGAGATGAGCCGGCCAGTAGTAGGACTCGACGTCTGCCACCGCAATGCCCCCACAATAGGTAGACTGAAAGCATCTGCTAAGAGCCACATGTGGAGTCCCCCGTCCCACAAAAAGGCAGTGAGAATAGAATTCAGGCTTCTGAGCCACTGTCGCGGGATGGCGAACGGGAAATTTTGCAACTGATAAAGAAACCTGGGCAAGGATACCATTTTGAAGATTGCAGATCATCCAGTCAGCGACAGTGGAAGGCCAGTCCAGACTTTTATGTCATCTTTCAAATGGGTGATAAGTGGTTCTACATTTGCATTCCATGCTAAAGTGGCTTTCGGGTAAAAATATAGACCCCTAAATATCGGAATCTGTCCGAGACCACACGTGTATCAGTCCCCCAGTCAAGTTCATGTGGGCCTGGACCCACTGTGTAGCTTGTGGTCTTGGAAGTGTTTAAAAATAGGCCCAAGGTGTCTTCAAACACCCTCATTATCTGTAACAGTCGAGGTCCTGTCATATCTGGTCTTGTGCTGTAGAATAATACATCATCGGCATATAAAGTGATTCTTTCGAACTGTCCGCATACTCACTCGAATCCCCGAACATGTGTGTCCATCCTCACCCAAACTGCTAGCAGCTCTATGGTGATAGCGAACAGCAGGGGGGACAAGGGGCAACCCTTTCTCGTCCCCCTCTGCATGGGGAAAGCACCTGACCTGGCCCGGCCACTTGTACTGATGCCGTTAGGGCTGTGTACAGTAAGTGGATGTAGGCAATGAACCGTGGCTCAAAATTAAGGCACCGAAGGAGAAGAACGAAGTATGACCAGTTAACGGAGTCAAAGGCTTTGTCTATGTCAGCTAATAGAAGCATTGCCGGTTCCCCCAACCCATCCGCCATCACCAATGCATTATATGTTCGTCTTCTATTATGACGAGTGGCCCTGTGGGGCATAAACCCGGATTGGTCCAGGTGGACCAAGTCCGATATATGGACGATCAATCTATTCGCCAAGGCCTTGGCCAAGATCTTAACCTCCATATTAAGAAGGGAGATCAGGCGATATGATGCTAGGCCATCTGTGGCTCCCCGGTGAGCGCAGAGTCCAGCATGTCCTGGGCCACTGAGGACAAGGATCGGAGCAGCAATGCCCTCACGAACTCTTCTGTTTGTGTTTCCATCAGCATCTCCCTCTTGGCGTAGACCTCTTTTAAGTGAGACGCAAAGATATACGCTGTGTCACCAGAATCTATAATTAGGGCTCCCATGGCGTCTCTCAATCGAGTGAAGGGGAGATCCTTGGAGGTGCCCTGGTATAATCTATAGAGCAGGCGACTCGATCTATCCCCCCATTGATAGATAAGACTGTGAGTCCAGCCAGGCCAGCTGCGCCTCATCGATTAGGATTTGTTGATACCGCTGCTGCACCAAACTGAGTTGCCTGTGGGCCTGTTGGCCGCTGGATTGGCAACTCTGACCATCTAATTCTAGGATTTCTGTCTCCATGTCAGCTATATCTTGCATTTTGCGTCTACGCTCCCCCGTGCAAATAACTAATATCAGCTCCCCGAAGGGTGGGTTTCATGGCCTCCCACAGCATCATGGGGGACTGTACCGTGCCTGCATTCAATGTAAAATAGCTGTCTCTGCTGTCCGGTATGTATTGTCGATATTCTCGGTTCTGTAAATGCCATGGTAACAGGCGCCAACGAAATGCTGGGTGTTTGCGAGCCATCTGTATGCCCATTGCCACCGGGTAATGATCCGAGAGGCCTCTAGGAAGTACAGTGACATCCCTCACCCTGTGTAAGTGGCCACTGGTAAGTAAGAAACAATCAAGGTGTGAAAAGGAACCATTTACAGAGGAATAAATAGTGTAGCCCCCACCCGAGGACAGGCTGTGAGCGCACCATACGTTGACAAGGCCTAGGGCCAGATAGGGGCATCTGGCAGGGTCTCTGGACATTCCCTGTGGCCGCCATCTATCCACTGAGGGATCGACTACTCCATTCCAGTCTCCTCCCAACACCACCAGACTATCTGGTAACTACCCCAAAGCCTCATCAGCAACTCTACAAAGGTGGAACTAAGAGGGAAGGGGCATACATGATAAACAAAGTAATAGGTTCTCCATAAGTGACCCCATGACTACTATGTATCTGCCATATGAGTCCGGCCATGTCTTGAGATGTTGAAAGGGGATGGTGCATTTAATCAGGATCCCCGTACCCCTAGATCCTCGTGTGAATATCGAGTGATATACCTGAGTGAATCCCCATCGGGCGAGGCAAGGAACCTTGTTACCCAAAAGATGAGTCTCCAGTATAAACAAGAGATCAGCCCCCAACCTTTTGGCCTGTTTCAGAACTGCCCCTCTCTTCACCTTGTCTTATAACCCATTGACATTCCACATCATCAGTCGAACTACATCCGATGCATTCCCCGGAGATCATGAAGACATAACTTCGACCTATTGCAAAATCTGTGTATTAGGCAGGTGGGAGGGAAAAATTCTGGCAGGTTCCCACTACAAAGAATAAGAAAAACAAACAAATAGAACCATAAAAGCAGCATTGCAAACAACGAGCCATCATTTTGAAATACTGGCTGCAACAACTTCCCATGATGTAACTTCCCCCACCCTATGCTCCAATATCCCGAAGTATCTGTCGCGGGGTATGACGGACCCCAACATTGGGTATGCCCCGATCTACCCCAATGAATCCCCTTCCCCAATATTAACTAAACAATTGGAGGGCGTAGATTCTGTGAGTTCTGCGTTGTGTGACCACCCCAATAGCATGCATTGAGTTAGACTAGAGTGGCACTGCCACTAAGGTGCCTCTTTATGTCTCTTAGGAGAACGAGTCACAGATGTTTGAGAGGACGGGGAGTCTCTAGCATCTGCTGGCATTTCTGACATCTTCTTAGGATTCTTCCAGGACGATTGCGAATGTCGGCGTCGAAGTTGACACCTTCCTGGTCCTGTTACTCTGGGAAGAATCGGAATCCTGGAGCGGTGGCGTATGCGATTTGATTCGGACCCGCTCATCTGCCCATTGGAATATGTCTTCCGGAGAGTCGAAGAATAGCGTATGAGACTGATAGATCACTTTGAGTTTGGCGGGATATTGAAGCATGTATTTGATGTTGAACTCACGGAGGTGCTGCTTCGCAGCCTGGAAGGACTGGCGCTGCTGCAGCACAAGCCTTGAATAGTCCGGAAATATCATAATGACGTTTGATTGGAACATTAGGTTTTCTTGTGAGCAGGAATACTTTAGAATAGAGTTCCTGTCCATATAGTTCAAGATTTTTGCGATTATCGGACAAGGTCGGCCAACAGGGGGAGACCTGTGAACCAGTGCTCTGTGCACCCTCTAAACTACGAAGCATGGGGAGAGGGCTCCTGCAAGAAGCAGCCCCATAGCCACCGGTCCAGGAATCACTCCACTGAAGGCTCCTTGTAACCTTCTGTGAACCTAACGAATCGCAAATTATTGTGGCACACTCTGCCCTCAGCATCTTCTACGTGCGCTGCCAAATCCCTGGTCACAGAGGTAAGTTTAGATACAGTGGCCTGTAGGGACTCAACAGAATCCTCCACTCCTAACTCGGGTCCCCTTCTCTGTGATTCTCTCCAGCGCATTGTGAAGATCCTGCCGCAACACCGTCACCTCTGAGTCCACCGCCTCAACCTATGCGTCCAACGTGTCGCATGACTGAGTAATGGTGGCCAATAGAGCAGCATTGTACGGGGCAACTCCCCCACCTGAAACCTCCAACATCACTTGCGCCGCGGATCCACTGGGCTGGGCGTACTTATCTATAGTGTTCTGCTTTGGAGCCTGCTGGCCCTTGTCCTTTGTCATTTTGAAATGATGAAGGAAGATCCAGTCTTCAGTCGTTGGCTTGAGTGGAACATCTCTGAGCCGCCAGGCCCCCAATCCGGTCTCCGGGGCGGCATGAGCGGTCAGGTCTATAGCCCACTGATATTATCCGCTCCTGTGGGTGCTGAAAATCAGCAAACGAGGCCCGCAGACCAACAGGGGGGCCCACAGTGTCGCATAGCGCACCAGGACCTGGTCTGGCTGTCTCTGCAACACCACGTCCCCCCCCCAATGGGTCAGTTCACAGGAATAGGTACTTTGGGCTCCCCGGGGTGGTCCCAACCCCACAACTCACTCAGCGCCCCCCAGGCACCTCTCAGGAGCCTCGTCACTAAGACTCAACCAGGGCCGTGGACCGCAACACACAGCTCCAGAGTAGGGATGACAACAGTTCCTTTGAACCTCTTAGTGGTCTCCTGCAGCCAGCATGGCCCATCCTGGTTCCACAGAAATGAAGGGTAGCCCTTCCAAGGAGGTCTCCACAGCACTGGGCCCAAGGCGCGACCCCCGCAGCCAATCCGACGGGCACCCTCGCTGTAGCCCAGATTGAAAACAGGTACGGCCTCGCTGCTCGTACCCAATGACGCGGCTCACCTGAACGCAGCCACCAGGGGGCTGGGCCACCGCGGCCCGCACTCCTTGGCCCATACGTCGGGCCAGCCCAGGGCACGTGTCGACCCACGTGCCTCCCGGAGCCAACTGGCCGCACAGTCAAGGGTTCTGTAGCCGCAAACACCCAGTCTCCCGCTGCAGCTCAATCCGGCCTCCTCGCTGCCCACCCATGGACTCGGGCTGCAACCAGCGAGCCAGGCGTTCCTCACACCGCAGTCCGTCGCGCTGCCCGTCTCTGAGCTGCCAGTCCAACGTTCTCAGGTAAGGTGGGGGCTCTCCAGCTCCGTGGCAGTAAAGTTGCATGTTATTGCTCAATTTACGAGGCAGGATCGAAGGATGACGGGTGGCCTCGCAGAGCCTGACTAGGATGCAGCCGCCATGATCAGCCTCCAAGCCACGCCCCCTCAGATCGCATGTCATTTGACAAAGTGCATTACCACCCCCTTTAAATGCGGTAATTTGGACCATCGTGTAAGCCAGCCCAGGTTGAGACAGCTTCCCGGACACACACACACACACAGTTCTTGAGTTGCTGTGGGCTGGCTGGTCTGGCGTCTTATCGCAGCCGCACCACAGTTTTTCACAGGTCTTTAAAAGACCATTTACATGATAACGAGGCTTTGTTGTTTTTTCACCCGTTCCTAGAGCTTCTGCATCTCCACTCTGCTTATTCCTTAAAGTTGCAAATTACTTTTGCTACCACAGAGTGAGAATGCATTCCCTGAAAAGTAACCTTAGGCTTTGTTTTTTTGCAGTTTTATATAGCTTGAACTCCACGGTAAGGTATTGAGGTACTTTGCATGAGCACCAGTTACATTATATAAAGACACATTCATTTTTTGAAGGCACAGGGAGATAATGTGATTTGCCCAGGGTCACAAGATGTTGAGCTGGCGCTGAGACTTGAAACTTGTTCACCAACTCAAAGCCAGCAGCTCTGGCAGTTATGCCACATCCTTTCCACTTTCAAGTCATAGCAATGTATCACATATCAGGGCATATCAATAGCTCGAAGTTTGTTGCAGGACCCATGGATTATTTATTTCCTCCTCCCTCCATCCTTGATGGATGCCATAATACAAATTATATCTGAGACCCCACTTGCTACCATGGATAACAAATATGCTGAGTTTCTCAAACTGTCTGGCCTGCATTCAGACAACTAACCCAGCATTCTCAACGCACAATGTACACTCGCTGAGATCACACTGTATTTCCAACGATCACCATGCACTCATGCCATTCACCATCCTCTTACCCTGCATCCACAGGAGCACACCTCTCAGCATGCACTCACATGACACTCCACTCACTTGTCACTCTCACCCTGCAGTCTCACCACTCACCCTGCACTCACAGCGATCACACTGTACTTTCACCACTCACCATGCACTCATGCCGTTCACCCTGCACACATGTCGTTTACCCTGCACTCACATGATACTCCACTCACCTGTCACTCTTATTGCTCACCCTGCAGTCTCACGACTCAACTCTGCACTTTCACCCGCACCCAAACTCAAATGGGCACCAGGGGCGTAACACAGGCCCCCGCAACCCCCGTGTTGCGTGGGGGGAGGGGGGGTGCGCTCCAGGGGCCCCCTCCGTTAAGCAAGAAAGCACTGCACACATCACTGGGCCTGGGATGTGATTATACGTTGGTTAGGTTACGTAACTTACGTTACGCTTGTCTCGCCGTCGTTGCACCTCGTGTGAGCTGGTCATTGTCATGCGCATTCGCATTGCGCAATTAAAAGTGCGCACAAGGACGAGGAAGGCATGCCATCAATCCGAGACGGGTGAGAGGGTTTGGCGGCTGTGGCCATAATTTAATTATTGCTAGCCCCTGGCTAGCTTTGCCCGGTCTTCTGGCACCCGCGCGCGCCTTTCACTGAAGCTGCAGGCCTCAGGTGTGTCTCAGAGGGTGGGGTGGGCTCTGGGCTGGGCAGCATACTGGACATCACATGCTTCATGGGGCAGGCCATAAAACGTAATGTCGGCCCCGCAGCCCCCGTGTTCCAGCCTCTCTATAATGTGAAGGGGCCCCAGTGGGATCTCCAGGCACACAGACGTGCACCTCTTCGAAAAGGCTTTGAAGCGCTCGCGCTAGGCACTATGCAGTCCCAATCTCGGCGCTGCACATGTTCAACATGTTGAGGGCCACGGCCACCAGTGACCTCAACAAAGCAAACTTCTCTCTGACCCGGACCTTGAGAAGTGCATATCTTTATCTGAGCAATGGGGTATCAACTACCTTGTCTTGGGGACCCCCATCTTGCAGGGCCATGCGGATTTCTAGATTCGGGGGTTTCTTGGATGATAAAAGAGCGCTGCTGACGCTGTGGTCTCTCTCTTCCTCATGCCACACATGCTGCTCTCCTGGGGCTGCCTGTCTTCTGATGTCTCCCCAACGGCGTCTCCTGAGGCTGACGCACGGTGTTCTCTCTTGCTCTAGACTAGTTACTGCTCATAGGCTTTGTTGCCCCGCGTGTCTCGGAGTGCATGTCTTGAGTGTCTCTTTCAGACTTTGTATGTTTCGGTGGCCTTGTCTCTTTGTCCCTTTCCCCCCGAGGTGTCTTCCGCCAGTGGTTGTACTCGCGGTGACCTCTCTGTCACGATGTATATCTCTCTCCACTCTGGTGCCTCTGTGCCTCTCTCTTGTCTGTCTCTCTCCACCCCGGTGTGACAGCGTGCCTTCTCGCCCTCTGTCTTTTCTTTTATTTATCTCTACTCTCGGACTGTCTTTTTATCTATTCCTTTTCTGTGTCCGTCTCTTCTCCATGTTACTCTCGGCTTCGGCTGCCTCTCTGCTGCTCTCTTCTGTGGCTCATCCCCCTTATCTATTCTCCTCTGTGCCTCTTTCTCATGTGTGCTTCTCGCTCTGCCCCACCTCTCCCCCACTGTATCTGTCACTTCTGTCTATCTATCCTCGGCCCCTGTGTCTCCTCCCCGCTGCTGTCTCTCCTATCCCTCTGTTTCTCCTCTCTCCGTGCAGCCGCTCCTCTGTGCCTGTCTCTCTTCTGTGCCTGTCTGTCTCTCCTCTGTGCCTGTCTCCCCTCAGTTCTGCTCCTCACACTGTTACCCTGCATGTTTCGAGTGCAGCACGCAGCTCGCTTCCTCATTCCTCCGACAGAGCTTACCAGAAAGGTGCGGAGGAGAGGGTGTCTCAAGAACTTGTACGACATCAGCGTTCTCTCTATTTCTCACACTTCCATCTTCCTGCCTTTCCATCTTTCCCTCCCTCTTCACCTCTCCTTTCTTTCTTCTTCCTTTCCCCCCTCCTTCTGTTTCTTTATTTTTCTGTTTATTTCATTCTTTTTTGTTGTTTCCTACTCCTATTTCTTTTGCTTGTTTCTTTCTCTTCATCCCCCTTTTTCTTTCTTCCTTCTTCTCTATTTCTTCCTATCACATCTATCTTCCTTCCTCCTTTCCTTTCCTTCCCTTTCCTTCTCTTCTTTTGTGTAGCACACTTTTGCTTGTTTCTTTCTTTTTTCCTTGTTCTGTGCCGGGGCTCCCTTTGTGTAGTGGTCGCACTCTATAAGCAGCATTCCACTCATTTGATTAAAGTGAGGTGCACTATGAGTGCAGTTTTAAAGAGGAGAGGGAGGTGGCTACTTAGAACACGCTAGAGTGTGTACAAACGCAGCAGAGCAAAGAGGCTGAAAGATTCAAACCTGGATGTGGTGCCACGCAGCTTGGGAGTGGATAGTATGTGGCGGGCAGCAAAGTGTATCTTGCATGCGGGTATACAGCGAGAGCGTGTGATCAGGTAAATAGGCCACACTTGCATCAGTAGTTGTTTGCAGACAAACACCAGGTATTGTGTATGAAAGAGGAGGCAAAACATTGTTTGGGGTGGTCAAAGAGGGTTTGATTGACAAAGCTGAGGTCCTTGTCCAGTAAGGCAAGAGCATATCATGGAAGGTTGGAAAGGAGCTTTTACAGTTGTCTATTTTGCTCATTAATAAGGCATTGATTAGGCCTCTGCAGAGAGGAAGGGAAGGCTTTGGACGATTTCATGTATATTCCCTTGTATCCTGTTGCTGGGCAGTGGTGAGAGGAAAGCTTAGAAGCTTCCAGCGCTGAGTTTAACAGAACTCCTTTATTACTTACCAGTTACTTTCATTATATACTCTTCCTTTTCCCAGGCCTAAGAGTTGAGGAAGGACTGGCTTCTGACCCTCCTCCAAGGGAGGTACTAGACAGAGCTCTACCCTAAACACTTCCTGAAATTGTAAGCATAACAAAATACATCTATGCCTCCCACAACTTCAAGAGAGGGAGGGAGGGAGGGAGTAGGACTGGGGCAAGGAAAAGTATACTCAGGATAATGAAAAGTGCCAGTACGTAATCAGGGCATTACTGCTTTGTTACACTTCTTTCTCTTAGTTATAGGATTTGAGGATATAACAAACAAAAGAGGCATGGTTGAACAAACAAAAAAGAAATTGATGCTGCACCCATACATTTACCCTGACAAATAAATAAAATATATTAATGTATTCACTGCTTCAAAGACTGAAGGAACCAACATAGCCACAATATTTAACACATGCAGTCTGTAAAGTGGCTGCTCAGTGCACCCTAGACACTGAAATTCTCAGGGCCACTGCCCAACAAGTAGCCATACGCCTTATGGAGCAGCCCAAAATAGAAGGAGAGAAAGGAATACGTGACAACTCGTAAGAGGTTAAAATTGCATTTCATACTCATTGACTAAAGGTATCCACTTAAGGTTTATATCATTTTCTTACTGAACCAAAAGTCATAAAAAATGATCTGATGAACGAAGTTCAGAAGTTCTCTGAAGGTAAATGCATACAGCTCTGTCCACATCTAGAGAGTGCAGAGGAATCTCCCCAGGTAAAGAAGTGGAAGATATAGATAAGGACGAATAATTTCTTTTGGAATGAAAGCAGGAGAGAGATTTGGGACAAGGACCACAGGAAAGAAAGGAAGAAAAAAATGTAGGGCACCAATTTGCTCTATTCTCCTTGCCAAAGCGATGGCCTCCAGAAAAACTACCTTAGCAGAAAGGATATTAAAAGGGGCCTCTTTTAAGGGCTCAAACGGGCCAGCTGGAAAGCCTTTGCAACTAATGGAAGAGCTCAGGGAGAAACCAAAAAATCATCTTAGGCCTTTGAAAGAAAACACTTTTTAAAAAAATATAACACCATTTTGCTCCACTGTGAGGATTTCATCATGATTTATTAAAGAGACAAAATCTTCATCATTCCCACCCAGATGATAACCAGGTTGAGAAGGCCGTTCATTTGGAATAAGACCAGGACCATGCAGATGCAGCTGAGGTTGGAAATGCAGATCAATGACAGCATTCAGTCTTTTCAGTCAGTCAAAAAAACTTTATTTCGGCTATACAGCCATAAAAGCACATATAATTGTACAATTACATATAATACAGGAGCATATAGTACAAAAAACAAATGCACAAAATATCCATAAAACCAAGGGAGGTAGTATAAATACAAATTTTACAGTATTTTCTTACTCAGCCACAACTGATCTCCTTGTTATTAACAACCTTAGATATCTGTCTTTGCCTGGTAATCTATGAACAAGATTTTAAAACATTTAAAAGACAATTACAATATATACATTTAAAAAGGAATAAAAAGATAGAGCAGCTCAAGAAGTAAAGGTTTCAAAGCAGTTTTTCTAGCTGGGGAATTGTGCAAACATAGCTTAGCAGCATAATTAGTGGGTGAGCACAGTTAGGTTATTCCCAAGCTCTTTTTCTTTATAATGCCCCTACGTATGCACCACATCGTAAATAGAAACCTAGAAACGGCAAATACAAATAGTGGGTGTGTCTCATATTTTAGTAGCCTGAAGGCCTCGTTGTGGTGCCTAATCCCCACATTTCTACAGAGCTGGAGCACCCACTTAGACCTTGGCCTTCTATAGGCGGGACAAAAAAGAAGGACATGAAGTTCTGTTTCTTCGACCAAGTCACACCCTGGGCAATCTAGTTTTATAGCTCCCTTCCATTTATTTGTGTGTGCTCGGAGCGGGAGCACCCCATGCCTAAATTGAAGGAACAATTTCTTCGCCAAGAAAGGTTGAATGCTATCCAGAGCCAGCTCTATCTTATATTGCTGTTTGACATCCAGAAACCTGGAGGTCAGACTGCTTGAGTTGAAGCTCTGGCATAGTTCGGCAAATGTGTGTTCTCTATAGGCAAGGAATAAGGACTTTTTGGGAATGGAGGGGCAGATCTCTTCTGGTGTTAACCACATGTTTGCCCTCCCCAGTGCTTGGCATGTATTCCTAATGTAAGACAACCATGGTATGTTCCCTGCTCCCAAGATGGTCATAACATCCTTTAATTCCTCCCTATAATTGGCTAGCTCAGGGGTGCTCCAGAGACGGCGCCAGAATAAGAGTGGTCGAGAGGCAATTATGTCAGCAATAGGGCCAATACCCAGGTCCATCCTTAATGGTATTAAGGGGGTGCTCTTGGGAAGGCCCAGCAACTACCTAAGGAAGGTGTTCTCTGTTATAGATAGTGTATTAGATGGACAGTGACCCCAGAGTTCTGCTCCATATAGTGACGCTCCCCTTGCCTGTGTTTTATATATTTCTGCTGGGGGGCCTATCACTTTCTGAGTGCAGTTTTTGTGTACTTTTAAGATACCCCCTATGGACTGTGTTAGTTTTAAATTGGCTTTCTTTACTTGGGTCCCCCAGTCCATCTTATCATTAAGTGTAAGGCCCAAGTAATCGAAGATGGACATCCTCTCTAAGGCCCTACCTTCCATTTGGGGGTGTGGGCAATTAATAGTATTGGCATGGAAAACCATGTATTTTGTTTTTTGAAGGTTTATCTCCAAATCCCTCTTCCTGCAAAATGCACAAAACTCCTCCAATACCCGCTGCATGCCCATGGGAGACTTGGAAAGTAGCAGCGTATCGTCCACAAACATTAAAGCTGGAATTTTGCGGTTCGCTAACCTCGGTGAATCTATATCTTTTACTGCCAGTAGAGTTTCGATTAAACCGTTTAAAAGAGGAGAACAGGGTCGGGGCTAAAACGCATCCCTGTCTCACCCCTTTCTCTACAGGGAAGGGAGCTGTCAATTCACCTTTTTTTCCGTATCTTATTCTCGCATACGTATCCTGATGCAAGCGCTTCAGCTGGTGGCATAGGTAAGCTGGAACTCCCATGTCACGGAGTAGGCCCCATAGCTGATCACGCTGCACCATATCGAATGCGGATCTAAGATCCACAAAGGTTAGGTAAAGACTGCCACCCTCCAAGATCACAGTTTTCCAATGGATCAATTGCAATCTGAAGATCTGGTCGATAGTTGAGGTTTTAGTCCTAAAGCCAGCTTGTAAAGGTGTTAATACATTATTTTCTTCCATCCATGTTTGCAAACGACCAAGGAGAACACGGGCAAATATCTTTTGGGTAACGTCTATAAGACTTATTGGACGGTAGTTTGCTGGATTGAGCGCGGTGCCTTTTTTATAAATAGGGATAATTTCTGCCCCTGCCCAAGTCGGGGGCAGCGCCATGCCTTGTAAGATTGCGTTAAATAATGTCCATAGATAGGGTGCCCACAATGCTTGCTCATTTCTGAATAGGTCACCTGGAATTCTATCCAGCCCAGGTGCCTTGGCTGGAAGCAAATTACCCAATGACACTATAACCTCTTTCATTGTGCAGGGGGGGGGGGCACTAATATTTGGGGGGTTTGTATCTGCTACTACTTCCCTGGCGACTGCAGCTCCATCTAAGGCCCTTGAGTATAAAATTTTAAAATGGAATCTCCAGACTTCTTCCCCCAAGTTTGGTTCGATAGCCGAGTTGCCTTTGGATTTCCCAGTTTTAACTAGGTTCCAAAAGCCTCTCATATCTCGGTTATCTAAAGCTGTTTTGATTGCTTCCCATTTGTCTATCTCCCAGCTAGTTTTTGCTTCAGCTAGGGTTTTTTATATTGTGCCCTGGTTTCTTTAATACGTGGATTGTCATTCTCTTTAATCCCCATTAATAGAGCGTGTTTAGCTTTCCTACACATTTTATTGTACCAGGGATGTTTGGGTTTAGGGTCAGATCTAGTCTTGTCGCTATTATAAAAAAACTCTGCCAATTTTGAGAACATGTCCTGATGATTCTTTCCTATTAACAACAGGGATTCAAGACCACGACTGTTTTCAAACAATCGAAATGCAGTTTCTAAAAAAGGAATGATTTGTTTGTACAAGATGGCCACTTTTTCCGTCGACTGTGCAAATGTTCCCCAACGTACTCTTCTACCTCCTTCTATTGCAACTAAATTTGGAGCGGGTTGTGTGGGTGTGCTGTGGTGATCCTTGGGCACAGGGAGGGCTATTTCTAACACCAACGGATTATGGTCGCTTTCATGTCGGGGTTTAACCGAGAAATCTTTAGTTTTGTGCCATAATTCAACATCTACCAAAATATAGTCAATTATAGATGCCTGTCCCAACTTATTGAAGGTGAAGTTGCCCGGGCTGTCAGAGGGGAATCGACCATTGCATGCCCTTAGTGAGTGGCTAAGTGTAACTGAATTCATCTGTAGAACTAGTGGGGTCCAACCCCTAATTGGGTAGATGTTACTTTCAGGGATTGACCAAGCCGAATCTTCCTCACTTGTGATGGTAGTAGTAATGCCATTTAGGGGTTCAAAGTGGCAATTGAAATCCCCACCTATAATTGCATGGGTGTTCTCTGGTAGAGTGTAGAGAAAGGTGGCAAGACAGTCTAAAGTCTGTTAGGTTTGCCCCTGCCTCACTGGACGAGAATAGATATTGATGATAGCAATCTGGAAGGTGTTATGAAAAGAGAGAAGGATGCACAAAATATCAGGGGAGAGGGTGTCTATCATTTTAATACTACATCCCAGATGTATGCCGACCCAGGTACATAGGCCCCCTGATGGTGTCCCCCTGGCCCCCTGGGCTGCTGGAATGCAGTATGTAACATATCCCACTCTATGTAGGTCTAGCCTTGACCATGTTTCCTGAAAGAGGCATAGCTCATGCGTGTCTATATAATCTCCCCAATCTGGGAGGTCCAATTTTGAGCTAAGACCTGCTATGTTCCAGGATAAAATCTTGGTGTTCTGTATTTCGTCTAGGACGGCTATCTGAGTGTGCGAGGAACACCTATCCTGTTGTGTTGCTTGGTACGTAGTCTTGGCTTGGCCGTGATTCCCTGCTTCGATCTGTGGGCTACAGTCAAGGTCCCAATGCATCTTACTAGAAGCGCTGGGAATACTAATTGGAGTGGTAGCCTCATAGATTTTCTCAACGAATTGATCACCATTCTCGGATCTTCCACCATTTTGGGGCTCAGCTAACTGTTTGTTAATATAGGTCGAACTTTTACAATTAGGATTTAGTCAATCAACCAAATCCAGGGGACTAAATCTATTACTGACGGGGATATTAAGTGCCATAGTGTTTTGGCATCCCCGGCCCATGTTTAGCATGCTACCACTCTGGGCTCTCAGTTCCCACTTTTTGTACGCAGTTCCCGCTTTGTCTAGCAGGAGGCTTGCGGGATAGAAATAACCCAAGGGCAGTGTCTGAATGCCTCCTGACTCCCTAGAGTATCCCCATTCAAGAATATGTTGGACCACCCTACTATCTCTAAAATTGATCAGAACACAGTCCCCTGGAATGTCCTTACGCCTCTGCCCCAGCCAACTAACTCTGCGTGTAAATAGGATTTCGCTTTGTACTAGATGTGGGAGTGGTCTATATTTATTTAACCAAAAAGTGATTTTGTTTTTCAGTTCAAGATATGACTCCCCTCGACCTAGTTCCAGCTCGGGTACTCCAGCTAATATAACAACATAGGGAGTGGAGGCTGGGGGCAGATCTATACAGGGAAGTGTAGGATTTGGTTCCCTTGGTTTAGGGTGGGTTGGGTTCCTAATGTCAGCATCGCAAGTTCTTTGTGCCTGTTGTTTTATTAGCGAACCTGATGTGGTTGCTATAGGCCTAGAATCATGAGCGTTATCAGGGCAATAGGAAGACCTGGGTTGGAGAATAGCTGGGTCCTGATTTTGTGGGACTGGAGATTTAGTCCCAGTAGACGCGTTCATTTGCACAGATACTTTATGCCCTTCAGGAAGAGGTGGTGGTATATAAACAAGTGGAGTTACCTGGTTTCGTTCGGGAGCCATTTCCATATTTGGGGATTTAGTAGTTTCAATGGTGTGCAAGATGACATCAATTTTACTCCCCCATGAGTCCATCAATGTTGTTAGATTATCAATGCGTCTCATTGCAACTTCAAATTCAGATTTTATAAACTGTTCGAAATATGCTTTAAGTTCCAATGCCAGATGAGATACCCATGGTGGGGGCTCCGAAGTTTTATGACTACTCTCGTCAGCAACGTGTCCCCCTAGTGGTTGGTTTGATGTCATCCCGGGAGTGTGTTTCGCATGCTTCCCTCCCTTGTGGACAGTTTGCTTCCGAGGTCCTCCTTTCTTTTTTGCCCCCCCACCCGTGCTGGTCATAATAGTGTTATCCGGAACTATGGATTCTTGAATGCACAACAGTTCTGAGTTAGTGGGGACAGTTGACGTTTGGGGTGAGTAAGGTAGCTCTGGCTCCATAGTTGGTGACATGTTTGGAAACATCGGTGTTAAGGAGAGACGTCTCTCAGTGCGTTCTATTTAGCTGGAAACGGCTCCTATTGCCTGCTGCAGCATTTTGTCAATAGCAGTCGGTTGGGCAATGGGGGTTAGCATAGGAGCTTTCTGCCTGGTGGTTGGCCTTGTGAGCGGGGGGGTACGTTTTCCCATGGTTATTCAATGTCAAAGCCTCCCCAGCCCACAACAATATTTAATGGTATTAATCAGTAAGTTAGATTAGGGCAAACGCTGACCCCACTGGCCTCCACAAGTTTTAAAGTCTGGAATTTCTCTCTATGAGACCCCCGAGTGGTGTCCCCAAACCAGATTGCTCTGTGGGAGCCAATAAACAAACGATAGGGCTAGTAGGGAGCAAATTTAAGGGGGGTGGCCCAGCCCAGCCTCAATCGGTCTCGGACGGGCTCAGACGGGCCCGCCCTTGGCCCGGGCTTTGCCCGGCGCGACCCGCGCAGCGAGGTGCGAGGCAGCGCTTTGTAGCGCGATGGAGGCGCCTCCGCCCTCGACAGGTGTGGGTGATTAGCGGCGTTGCACTCTGGGACTCCGAGTCCCACCAAAGTGTAGCCGCTGTCAAAGGCAGCAGCGGGAGACCTCCGCGATGTTAGGCAGCTCCTCACGGGAGGCGGATTGCCCCCAGGCTCCCTGGTGCTCCCTCCAGCAAGCGGCAAACGGACCGTGAAACAGGTACTACTAGCAAACAACCCCCTTTTCAATCAACAGCCTCAAACTATTTGTTAACAGGACTAGAGTAGCAGGAGATGTAGGGAAAACAGACCAATTCTATAGCTCTCTCCTGTTATGCCTGTGTCATCTGTGTGAGTGAGACAGGCTTTCTTTCTTGATTCGCATGTTTCTGTTTTGAGAAACGCTTTCTAATGGAAGGGAGAGCGAGTTCATAGCACACAAAGAGATACTTTTAGTACAAAATATGCTTAGTGAAACTACTAACCATGTAAAACTGAGCTTCTTCTTAAATAAAGAAAGCTCCTATGGAAAGTGTGTGCAAACACTACTGGGATACAGCACAAAACTGGCCCAGAAGCATCAGTTACAACCCTCTGCATCTAGAGATCCACTCCACGAGATCAGCCAAGCAAGGCTCCATAACAATTTTCCAAATTTTACACATACAGGGAAAAATAAAGTTTTTTTTAAAATTCTCCCCACCATGCTGCTTGCTGTGCAATGTGGAGTACATAAACAGTTTCATGGCATCATCCCAGGGCAAAGAGGAGAAGTGGCATGCAGGAATCCATTGTCTGCTCACCTAACAAGACTTATGCCTTAATCATAAAGAGGATGGAAGCAGAGCAGCCTCCTCTTTAATTCATTCTCTTTGAATAAGTCCTCCAAACCTCACTGAACTAAATAATAAGACAAACATCTTACCTGTCTACCACAGGCGCCATACAAGCCTGTGCCATGCTACAGCTCTGTCTTATCCCTCCCCTGGAGGCGTGGTGCAAAAATCTTTCAGATTTCTAGTTAAAGATTTTAGAAGTCAGTCCTTGGAGATTAGCACCCTTCAAATCTTAGGACTGGGAAGAGGAAGTCTTATGAAGTGATAATTCTAAGATTCCTAGCAAAGGGGTATGCGTAGAACCAAGTGAACCCTGTGGCGTAACAAAATCCCCCGCAGCCCCTCCGGTGCGGGGGGCCCCGAGCTCCGGGGGCCCCCTTCAGCATTGGCAGGTCCCTGGCCTGAGAGCTCTGGACTGGGTCCGGAGCCTGGGGCCCCCCTGCATGTACTTTGCAGGGGGGCCCCCTTAAGTTTTGTTACGCCACTGATGGGCACATCCCTCATCCTGCACTAACATCACTCACCCTGCACTCACTCCTCTCACCCTACTTTCACACGAGCACATCACTCATCCTGCACTTACATAGGCACTCTGGTAACTCACACAGCTCACCCTTCACTCACATGGGCTCACCACTCACCCTACACTCACAACACTCAAACAGGCTCAACACTCACGCTGAACTCACACCACTCACCCTGCACTCCCTTCTTTCACCCTGCACTCACACAGGCACACTGCTCAGCCTGCATTCACACAGGCACTGCATTCACCCATCACTCATGCAGCTCACTTTTCTTGCACACAGCCACAATAGTCTGCCAGAACTCACAGGGACACACCACTCAACCTGCACTAACTTCTCTCACCATGCGCTCACTATCACAGTTCACCCTTCACTCTTGGTGCTCACCCTGCACTCACACAGGCACACTAGACCCCAGTACACACACAGGCATGTAACTCGCTCTGCATTTACACCGCTAACACCACCCACCCTGCACTCATTCCTCTCACCCAGCACTCACATGGGCCCTTCTCTCACCTTGCACTCATGTAGTTCGCCCTGCACTCACATCGGCACACCTTTCACTCTACACTCACAAAACTCATGCTGCATTCACTCACACTGTACATAATGGCACAAAAGCAGCACTGACTTCCACACAGGTTGATTTAAACACTGGAATGGATTCAAATAGAGTACTGGCACGCCTATTACTTGACCTCTCCCTTGCCTTTGATTCTGTCCATCTCTACAGGGACTTGGAATTGGACAAATCTTCTTAAAAAATAACTTTGTATCTGTAGTTAGCTAGGCCTCTGCCATTGAGTATGGCACCTCAGCCCATAATACTCTCTACAAATTAACTTTTCTGCCAGCTCATCGACAACCGCCTGGTGCATTCCTACTGAATGTGGCTCAATATGTTTACATATATGGGAACTGTTCATTGTGGCGTGCTAACAATGACCATTGTTTTTTTTTGTGTAGCAAAGGTGTGTGGCAGTGCATTTACATGCAGTAATATTACCAACTCATTGGCACACAACTGCGGAAGAAGGAATGGTATTTGGGGAATTAAACCTATGATTTATCAGCTACCTACCCCAACTTCACGTGTGGTAACCCACAAAGCAGTCTTTAATTCATAAAATCATAAAGGCCGGGCCCAAAGTTTTGCTCAGGATCCTGTGCCCAACAATTTCAAATCTCAGGAAAACTGAATACCAACACTGCCAAGGCTTGATTCTACTCTGTGCTACTTTCATCTACCACCAGGCACTCCCTGACCCCTTATCTCACTCTTCAAGGTTCTTTTTAATTTTTGCTTTCTTGTTTTGTCATAATTTTTCCATCTTTGTCTTTCGCCTTTCCACCTTTTGTGTTTTTCTCTCTCTTGTTTTGGAGCAAAGTCAGAAGAGGAAAAATTAGTGCAGGACCCCAAAAATTAGTGCAAGTGGGCTCCACCTGCAACCACTGGCTCAAATTAGGCACTGCCACTAAGCCTAATATTTTGAGACCTGTACGTAAGGGCAGCTTCACCCATGAATATTTGGCAACAACCAGTTGGGTAAACTAAATTGTGGCTTGAGTCGTGTATGGGGCAGGAGCATATGTCTAGACTTTGAATTATAAATATTTCACAAGCACATTGTCCTGCACAGAAGAAATCAGGGAATTGGCAAAAGGGCGTTGTCTTGAAATACCTTTGTGAAAACATGTCTTATGTGCTTTGGATTCAACTTTATACAAGCTGTTTTTAATTGTCAGTGCACTCAATCTGTTTTTCAAAGATCACTGTGATTAGCCTAGGAACAGTGTCAAATCTACAATAACATGCTTGTTACAATATCAAGTTTGTCCAATATGTTTAAATTGCAGTCTGTTACAGGTTATTCACATATTGGCTATGAGGATAGCTCGTACTCCACTTCTGGGAATTCTTGTCCTGCCCCATTGCAGGAAGTATTAGCCCCCCCCCGCCCCCAAAATGTTGCTCAAGTTGCACCCCTGTGTGGAACTTATAGCTTTCCCAACCTACCTCTTCTCTGGAATCTGCCATCATAGGTGAGGTCTCAGCCTGGCTATGTGCTGTTATGCCTGCAATTCTGTACTAACAAACCAACATTTAAACCAAAATCCCCACCCACTACTTCACCCCGAGAAGCATCTGTCAGCCCAGTACTGAAACCTTAAGAGTAATCATTAACTAAACCAAATTGGAAAAAGAAAGAAAAGGATAAAAGAAAGCTCAATTATATACTAGAGAACAACTCATGGGGAAGGAAGAGAACTTCGCACCCGCATCCCAGTATAGCATGATTATTTGGGAGGCGATTAACCTTGGATTCTAGGTCAAATCACAATTATCAAGTGGGGTCTCCTGAAGCGTAGGTCGTTCCTCCACCCAGTCGCAGGCACTCTCCGGTGTCTCAAAGAAGTGTGTTTTATCTTTATAAATAAATTTGAGCTTGGCTGGGAATACAACCATATCAATGTGCATTGCCCACAATTTTTGCTTGACTTCTAGGAACGAACGGTGCTGCGCCTGGATCAGCATGGTATAATCCAGGAAGACCATAACCTTAATCGAGTCACACTGGACGTTATCCGTGATGGAGCGTAATTATCTTAGTATGATTTGCCTCGATCAATTCCTGCTCATTGGATAGTGTGATACTAATACATACTTAAGAAACATGACTGACAGTGTGACTCGTAAAACACGTGAGAGTTCAACCTGCACCGTAAAAGCATGCAGTACGGTCGCAAACCAGATCGAGATGAAAATTATTCAAGAGAGAGAAACTAATAATGTTAATGAAATCATGATCAATAACGTGCTATGAAAACCTATAAATGCCATAATGTGTGATGTAATGATGTAGCCTTTAACAAATATGATTATGAAAATGCTAAATAAGTGCTCATTCAGTAGATAAAATGGATTAACTTTATCCGAAGATAAATAAAATAATTTCTGCTCACGTAGCAGCACTGTCATGAAAACCTGCAATTTCAAATGTCGAGAGAAAATGTCATTTATAAAAGATTTTGCAAATGAGTTAATGCTTAATTAGAAGATAAAATGGTGTTTGCATGTTAATTTCTATGAACAGTATGATCACAAGAGAAATAGAATCATCTTTATGTTTGATACCTTTCAGTAAATAGTAATGTTTTAGCAGGCTTTCATGTAGGCCTTAACATTTTTCATAATTTCCTTCGAATAAGACTAGAATATGCTGACATGACTTTACTAACTGCTGTGAGAACTTTTGCTGAAGTTCCTTTCTCTAGTTTTCGAATAAAGGACACCCTCTCTGCTAGTACAAAATAGTGTCGACTTTGTTGCAAGCTCAAAAGAGAGCGCTTGGGAACGGGCATGATAAGATACAAATGAATCTCCTAGTTCCGAGGAGGAATGAAACTGAAGTTTTAGTAGAATAATGAAAATTGGACAATGGCATTACGTATAATTTCTGGATCAATTTGGTAAGGTAACGATCACCACTTGGATAGACCATAGACTTTGACCAATCGAAATCATGCAAACTGCGCAAAAGATACTTTTGTGGGAAGGAACTATGAACGATTGGAGGTATAACTACCCTGTGGGAAAAGGATTGTGGCCGGCTATCTTGGAAAATTTCTTATAGGCCTGACATGCTGTCGTTCTGAACTCTGTTTTTCCTGAACTGAACTCTTCTGATTTTCCCTGTGCTTTGCTAACTGGTGAAGTCGAGCAGGCCACACCTTTCAACTGAAGGGTTGATTGACTCCGGCTATTGCATGCTGTGCTCTAGCGTCCTTCTGGGCTCACCTTGAGTCCTCCGTTCCTGATAATTTGCAACCGATTCTTTGGTTTGTATGATTCTTGATAGCATTTTGAAATTGTGTTACGCTCTCTCTCTCTCTCTCTCTCTCATCAGGCATTGTTTTGAAATGTATTTGGCTCTGAACTGTGAAGTATTGTGATTTACCTGTACTCGATCAATAACTATCATTAAATGAATCTAATGTATTTTTTTACCTTGACCATTCAACTTGAAGCCTAGATAAAGATTTGCTTGTTATAACTATTCATGCATATGTAATTTGTTAGTGTTTAGTTATTGAATATTTTATGTGTATTATGCTCGTTAGGAAGGCACTTCTTAATTCCAGGTCCTCATGAAGGAGCGGCCATCCATCTCTGATTATCCGAGTTCTATTAGCTCAATCAAAAGATCCATCGGAGGACATTGATTGGTTAGTGTTTAGGTAGCAGTTGGTGTTGTAGGGATTGTATGGGCCAAACTTGGTTATATTGAAGATTGTTGTAGCCGAGTAAGATGTGTGGTGGTAAAATGTATCTCATGTAATTTGTGTAGAGATGAGAAAAACCCCCCCAACCACCACATGTACTTCCGCTGCATCAGTTTTCTGGTAGCATTATCGGATGGTTTGTTTGACTAAATATACTGGGTAATGAAGAGACAGAGTTAAAAGTAATAACTAATGATGTTTTACACTGAAGGTTTTAAAAAAATGGTAAGGTTTGATAAATCGGAACGTTAAAAATTGACTTTTGACCCACTACAGAAAAGTTTATTTATTTGTGTTTTATGTTGTGGTCCATTGTTGACCTTAATTGAAGTAAACGGGTCCGTCGATGACCTAAGATCCCGGGATAAAGCCCAAGGGCGGTCTTAGTGTGGCATACACTGAGTGTTGTCTGCTGTGGAAGTAAGTACTGTGCATAGGCCTTGCCAGTGCTAACATTGGGAAACTAGAAGCGTGATAAGTAAAACATTTTGAGGTTTCTTCAGAAAGCGCATTTGGGAAATCTTGAAGATTTTGACTTAGTGAGGGCCAAATCGTGCTGGGCAAGATTTTGCTGAAAGCGAAAGAATATTCTCAGATTGCATGGTTCTATCATTTTCTTTTAGTTGAGCAGACAAAGTTGTTTTATGTTGTTTGTTTTGTTAAAAGACTCTGTAAAAGACGACGAACGACATTGTAAAGGGAGGGTCAATCACAGTGAGGAGTTAGACTGACGTCATCAGGTGCCATGCTAGTATTAGTCAGTTGGTGAGAAGCTGCGCTGGCATTGGTGGACGAGAACGACCTTTGATTGGTGGTAGAGAATCATAATACGGAAAAGAAATCAGAGCAGGTACCATAAGTCGATATGCTGAAGCAAAATGGGATGCACAGAAAAGGATGTGGAGAAAGGATGTAGCTGAGAAGGAACGAATGTATCCAGTAATGGTAGCTGAGATCAAAGTAGGAGAGAAATGCAAAGAGAAGAAGAAGCATGTTGAGGAGTTGAAGTCTAGAGACACTGACTTAACTGGTGAAGGAGTTGACGATGTAGATGATGAATTTTTGAATGAATTATTGCTGAATAGCTCTCCACCTTAAATTGAAGAGCGGAGCAATGTAGAGACAAGTCCCTTTGTAGGATTACAACCAAATGCCCCAATAGTAAGTTTAGAAGACATTTTTTTAAATCAGAATCAGACCCCAGAAAGAGAAGGGTTGCTGAGAATAATAATGCTAAATCATCCAAATGCTTTAACTGTCACACTAACTATAGGTCCCATTGTTCTGTTATATAATGATGGACAAGGAGTTCCACAAGTTCATGCTATAACAGTGCCCAATAGAAATATGAGTGAAACTCGCACTGTTTCGGAGAGAACTGTGGGTGTGAGAGATCAGGAAATGGCAGAAAGAAATGGGAATAACAAGAGTTGGTTTAAAGGAAATAGTAGAATAAATTCAAACACGGAAGGAGAGTTGGAGTCATTGATTCAAATTTCAGACAGGCCGATTGAAACCCCAAAAAGAGGTTCACAAATGGATTCGAGAAGGACGTTGCAGATGGAAAGGCTGTTGTCATCGTCATGAGAAGCATCAAAGACGTTGTCTTGCTCCGCCTTTCAGATAATACAGAATTCTACAAATTCCACTTCCACACGGTGGCTCAAACACGGCGGAGCAGGAGACATAAAACACAACAATACCTAGAAAGGGTTTCTCTTTAGAAAATGCAAAGACTCTCTTTTTAGAATAAGGCTTGGGGTTTTATTTATGCAATGCTCTCTAACAGAAAGGCTTTCCCAGATGCCAAATAAACTACATTCAAATACACATAGAGATATATATTTATATATCAAGCAATAATAACACACTTGGTAAATGCAACAGTTAAATGCATGAATAATACTAATGAATAAACAAGCAGAGATAACACTCAAGAAAATATACTGGACGTCCTGCAAGAGATAAGAAAGATATATACACTAAATACATCAAATGATTACTTTGGATGTGGACTCTGACTCATTCACACATCACAAAGAAAACACCTCAAATAATCAAAGCCACTGGCCGCACATCACAATTGCACTAGTCAGAAACAAATCACCTCACCCGATCGTTCACTCGACATCCTTGCCAACTCGAGCTGGGGGGGCCCGTTCACAGCTGGGCTTGGACTCTCGACCGGGACTCAGGTTTCGTTCGTCTTACAGCAGTACGTCTACTCTGTAAGTGAGCTCCCAACCTTGGCTGTCAACAACCCTCAGCTTTATAGTCTCAAAACACACACTAGAAGGTTCGAGAGTCTTCCCCTCTGCGCCAAGGAAACTTACTGGAACTGCCCAGCTTCCAGGCAAGCATTCCACGGCAGGGAGGAGTTCCCATGTTCCCTCTACTTTCTCGCATGTTCCAGCCTGTATCTTAACAAAAGCCTTCCAGGGTACATTAAACAATCTCTCACAAAACAATCCTTGAACGTGATTAACCCAAAAAACATGCAAGCCTGTCTGTGTGCGCAGAGAAGCTGAAGCAAGGCAGAGTCAGAATTCAGGATGACATGAGGCCATGTCAAAGCCAATAGTAAGAACTTCATAATTCTTCCCAATGTACAACATAATGCACATTTGTGCACCACTGCCTATAGCATCAGATACTTCATCTCTCAATGTACAACACAGTGCACATTTGTGCACCACTGATCATAACACTGCACTTTGAGACCAAAAAGTACATTCCACACCTCCTCTCTCTCTCATATGCTTTCAAATGCACATCCCACACATTCTGTTCTTGTCAAGGCTGTTCTACTCCGTGACAGCTCCCACTGTAAGACTGCAAGATTACAAGAAATAAACTTTTAAGAGAAACAAGGCATATGCAGGACGGCATACATTCAGGCTAGGATAAAATAACACACCAAAGTCAATTAAAATGATGGTAGTCAAAGGTCATCACAGGGTGTCAGACCACAAGAGTGCCTCTAGCACTACAGACGGGTGGAACTAGTGAAGGATTACAAAGATCAGAACAAGATACATCCTTAGGACCTTCCCCAGAAGAACTTGATGAATGGATAAGGGACATTGCACCTGGTTGTAGCATACAGAGTAATTCTTCTCGAGATTTGGGCATAGATGTGAGTAAATTAAAGGTGGAAATAGAAGAAATGATATTGGGAACCATAAGTCCAAAGAGATTAGCAAAATATCGGGATGAAGAACTACTCTTTATGTGTAAGGATATTACCCGAAAAGCGAAAAACACACACAAGAGATATGCTGAGATTGCACAAAATTATGGAGTTGAGATAGAAAAGTCTAAGGCTTCACAAAAGACATATCGAAAGTTTAAATGCCTCAGGAAAACGATTACAGATTAAAGAGTTAATTAACACTCTAAGGCGTTGGGGTGAAGTGGATAGATGGGAAGGCAGATGGGCTAAATAGAAAGAGGATGCATCAGCACCATTACCTCTGTACCTTGTGAGGGAGGCAGAAAAGGGGGAAGTAAATGCAAATGTATATCCTGTGAGAGAGGTACCAGGAGGAGGGTTTGTTCATGTTCCGTGGTCTAGACAGGATATATTGTCCTTTACAAACGATTTTCCCAGGTTGAGATAAAAAAGCCGTTGAGTGGTACAAGCGTGGTAAAGGTTTGTTAAGGTTTCGAAAGTTTTGTTGAAAGATCTAGATGCTTTGTTTGACATTGTAGTCCCGACCGATTTGTGGGTCGAATGAAAAATTGCTGTAGACTGGCCGAAAGAAGAGTATCTGAGAGATCCGAAAACAGGAGCCCAATAAGATGAAGTCATGAAAAAATATAATCAGGTTATTACTTATCTGAAAGGGAAAATTTCGCCAAAAGAGACAAATTGGGTGAAAATTGATAGGACTACTCAAGAATTGAAGGAGTCAGTTCATGCATATTATGAGAGGCTTTTACAGGCATTCAAACAGTATAGCGGGATTGAGAATGTCTCTGTGAAAGATATTTGACATTTTGTGTATCGGTTTGTGTACGGTTTGAGGCAAGAAATAAGTGCCATGATTCAGCAGCATTTGATTTGTTGGCAGAGTAAGTCAATTGATGAGATACTTCGTTATGCAAAATACTGTGGAGATGACATTTATTCGCGTCACAAGAAGTTAAAATAGAAACTGATGTTGGCTCAGATGAAAGCAGCAAAGAAAGGGGGGTATTTGAATATGAATACAGATTTTTCAGGAGCATTTCAGGGAAATGGTCAGACTACTACTGGAACGAGAGGTGTGGTGATAAATCTTGTGCCAAATTTGATGCCACAAGGGAGCGGTCGAGGAGGTAATCTAGAAGAAATGAAGAAGTTTCCGTGTCATGGGTGCAGTAAGTTCGGGCATTGGAGGCACGAGTGTAGAAATATTCTGACAAATACAGGAGTTGTACAGACGATAGACCCAGGAGTAGAATGGATTGAGGCAGTCGCAAATGGGTAATGAAATAATGAATCAGCAGATGTCGGTAGAGGACAGGGTCAGAGAATGCCTCAAGCTCCTATGCAAAATATGAATGGTCAAGTGCAAAAGTACAATACGAATATGGGTTTCCATACAAATGATCAGATGAATTCAAATATGCAGGTGTCTTCACAATATTTGTTACAGATGGATGGGAGTGATTCGGATGCATCTCAATGACGGTGCCTGAGGGGGAGGAGGAATGCATGCTTGGTGCATCCTTAGAGGTAGACCAGAGTGGTCCCTATGTGGATGGCGAGTTAAACGGAAAGTCTATTTCGTTACTTGTAGACACTGATGCTACCCGTTCCACTGTGAGAACTGTGGAAATTCCCAACTTAACCCTTCCGGGAGAAAGTATCCAAGTTGTAGGAGTTTGAATAAATTGATCTCAACCCCAGTGACCAAACCTATGAAAGTACAAATTGGAAGTTTTAAAGATTTACACAAATTCATGGTGTGTGATACCAGTCCAGTTAACCTGTTAGGACGAGATTTGTTGTGCAAAATGAACTGTTCCATATATTATACACCAGATGGAATAGAATTCCATACGAAAGATGAAGATGTGGTGTTTAAAATGGCTCGACAAGAATTGGAAGTGAATAGCTTATATCCTCTATTTACAGCTAATGATTTGCCAGTTGAATTGAAAGATGCAGTTTTGCCTGATGTGTGGGATTTTACAGGTAAAGACATTGGTCTGATGAGAGGAGTAGCTCCAATTCGAATTACTGTAAAACCAAATGCAGAATTCCAGAGAACTCCAGCAAGGGAAGAGGTGTGGCGCCGCGGCCAGGGCGACTGACGCTGGAATCTGGGGCTCACGGTTCGATCCCCAGCACCGGCGGCAGGTCAGCCCAGCACCATGTGACTCTGGGCAATAGCTTGCTTAATCTTCCCGACGGCCCCCAGCGCCGGGATGCCTTCGGGTAGCTGTTCGCGCTTTACAAATACTGGATTTACATTTACATATAATTTGAGTCCTGAGACAGTGGCTGGAATAACCCCTTTGATTGAAACATTGATTGAACAAGGTATTCTGAGAGAATTATTAGGGAGTCCATGCAATTCGCCTATTGTAGGCATACGGAAACCTAACGGGAAATATAGAATAGTTCAGGACCTTCGAAAAATTAATCAGATTGTGATACCTTGTTGTCCTAAAGTGCCAAACCCAGCTGTGATTCTTTATCAGATTCCATGTGAAGCAGAATGGTTCTCAGTGATTGACTTGTGTCAAGCTTTTTTCTCGATTCCCTTGCATCAGGATAGCCAATATTTATTTGCATTCTGGTTCAGAGACCGTGTTTTGGCATGGTGCCGAGTTCCACAAAGGTATACTAAAAGCCCCTCAATCTTCAATCAGATTTTGAAAAGAAATTTGGAGTCATTGGTAATGCCTAATCACTCTGTGCTAGTGCAGTACATTGATGATTTGCTGGTTGCATCAGGAACCAAAGAGGCTTGTGTTACTGATACGATTGCTCTACTGAACCATTTGGCAATAAGTGGACATAAAGTGTTGCCAGTAAAATTACAATTTTGTCAGAGAGAAGTTCTTTATTTGAGACATCACACTGAAAAAGGAGTCAAAAGATCAGATCAATGCCATATTTCAGATGAATCCGCCAAGTACACAAAAGGAAGTTCAAATGTTCTTGGGAATGGTTGGATATTGCAGGCAGTGGATACCTAGTTTTTCACTGATAGCCAAGCCCTTGCAAAGGCTGACTTCCAAAGACGCGCCAGATACTGTACATATGGATGAAGAATGCATGCGTTCATTTCTTGAACTGCAAGACAGCTTGTGTCGAGCTCCAGCATTGGGAATGCCCAACTTTAACAAGAGTTTTACTCTATTTTGCAGTGAATGAGACGGTTGTGCACTTTCAGTTCTGACACAAATGCACGGAACAGCACGCCGTCCGGTGACATATTTTTCAGCCACATTGGAACCTGTGGCTGCTACCTTACCTGGATGTTTGAAAGCTGTTGCTGCAACATGTGTGTTAGGAACAGTGTGAGACGATTGTAATGGGCCACCCATTGAAAGTGTATGTGCCACATTCAGTTGAAATTTTGTTAACACGAAAGCGCACACAGCATCTTACAAGCAGTCACTTAACAAAATATGAGCAAGTGATACTGGGTGCGGAAAATGTGACTGTAACAAGATGCACGAGTCTGAATCCAGCTACTTTGATGCCGCTTCCAAGTTGTAAAGTGGTTGTGGAAGAAGCAGACCATGATTGTCTTGACGTGACTGATTTGTGTACAAAGCCGAGACCTGATATACAGGACACTCCATTGCCACAATCTGGCCATGTTTTATTTGTGGATGGATCATGCTTGAGAGACTCTGGAGGAACCTTATGAGCTGCGTATGCGATCTGTACGGTGATGGGTGTTGTTGAAGCATCATGGTTGAAAGGAGTAAATTCAGCACAAGTGGTGGAATTGATTGCACTCACTAAGGCATGTTGCATTACAGAGCAAATGCGAGTCACCATATTTATGGAAAGTCAATATGGTTTTGGGGTGGTGCATGATTTTGGGCAGTTGTGGTCTCAACATGGGTTCATGACCTCTTCGGGTTCACCTATACGAAACAGAGAGTTTGTAAAGAACCTATTGATGGCACTACAACTGCCAGCTCAAATTGCAGTGGTAATATGTCGGCTCATCAATCTGGACATGATTATGTGACAGTTGGCAATAGATATGCTGACGAAACTGCACGCTCTTGTGCTCTAAATTCATATGTGTTCAATGGGGAATCCTTGAAAGAACAATCTGATGAATCTGAATGCAAGCTAATGTTTTCAATTGTTGAAACATGGGAAGAGATTAGAGAGTTGCAAGATTCAGTTACTCAGGCAGAAAGGGAAGGGTGGGTTAAAGCAGGATGTACATGCAGACCAGAAGATAAAGTTTGGGTTTATACAGATGGAAGACCTGTATTGCCAGATCGTCTGCTGTCATCAATGGCAAGAGTCTGCCATGGACCAACTCATGTAGACAGGGATGCTATGATGCGACTTTTTAGACAGACATGGTACAACACCAAATTCAGAGCCATTGCAGAGAGTCTGTGCCAGAGATGTATAACATGTCAGCAACAAAATGCAGTAAGGAAAACAGTGGTTAGCATGGGTCAAATTGGAAGTTCGGGAGGTCCTTTTACCCGCATGCAGTTAGATTTCATAGAAATGCCTCTTTGTAATGGATTAAAATATGTCCTTGTAATTGTGTGTCAGTTTTCACGTTGGGTTGAAGCATACCCTATGCGACAAAATGACAGTCTAACCGTTGCTAAACTGTTGCTTAGAGAATTAATACCAAAATTCGGATTTACAGTCTCATTTGAATCAGATTGAGGAATACATTTCAATAATGAAGTGGTGCAAATGCTTTGTGCCGCTTTACAGATTTAGCAAAAGTTGCATTGTGCGTATCGACCTGAGGCGTCAGGCATGGTCAAGGAAATGAACGGTACAATAAAATCAAGATTGGCAAAGGTATGTGCGTCTACGTCACTAAAATGGCTTGATGCATTGCCTCTGGTGTTGATGAGTTTACGAAGTATCCCAGACAAAAGAACAGGACTGTCCACTCATGAAATAATTATGGGGAGGGCTATGAGACAGCCTACAGTCCCAACAAATCAGCTTGTGAACATATCTGATAATTTGCTGCTCTATTATTTTAAAGGATTGGCTGATGTAGTGCGTTCTGTGTCTCACCAGGTTGGAGAAGTCGCCACTACTGTCCAATAGGAGCAAACACACGACTTGTGCCCAGGTGATTGGGTGCTTGTCAAGAAACATGTGAGAAAGTCCTGTTTGGAACCTTGTTGGCATGGGACTTACCAAGTGAGTCTTGTAACAACAACTGTGGTTAAATGTGGTGGTCTACCGAATTGGGTTCATGCAGCCCACACTCGTCGAGTCCCATGTCCACTTGAAGGTGCAGAGTTGGTTTCAGGCGTACCGGTGGTAGCAGTGAGACAGTCTGAACAGACTGAGCACAAAGTAGAGTGGGCGCCAGTTACTGGGTTTCGAAACACTGTTGAAAGTGAAAGATAGTTGATCCCTGTAGGTAACGAGGGTCAGAAAGAAAGGAATTCAGCCAAGCGAAGTATTGACACAAGTGAAATAAACAGTGTGCCAGAAAAACTAGTGCGAAAAGGTTACCGATGGCCCAGAAGAACTGAACGATTGAAAAACATTCTGACTGTGGGAATAATCCCATCCTCTGTAATCGAAGTCTCCAGTCAGTCTGAACAAAGTGATACAGACAAAGAAGAAAATACAGTGCGCAGAACAAAAGAGCACGAGTACCAAATCCAAGATATGCAGCACCTGAATGGACAAATTAGCTGCAGCAAGTGATTGGGAGAAAGAGTTCATCCCATTCTGTTCCGAAGACAATACTGCGTATAAACCACCCCAATCGGACTGTGTGGAAAAAGAAGGGTGCTGAAAAGAAAAGGCTGAAGAAATGAGGCTGTGATCAGACGCTGGTAAAGTGTTTGATCAAAAACGCAAAACCTGCTGCTAATCATAGTATTAATAATTGAAAAAAATGGATATCACTGGTTCCGAGATTGAAAATCTGAATAAGGTTGCTTCGCCAAGGCGAAAGCGTATAATTGTTTGCTTGATGTGTATTCTTATCCTAATACTTGTTTTTTGTTGACCATTCTAACTCTACCTCATTATGTTTATTCCGTTAAATCTACTAATGAACATGTGAGTACGACTACTGAATTAACAAAAGTCCTTGGAGAAGATATAGAAATTAAAGAGCTAACAAGTGTGACTTACACCAAGATAATTCTATTAATGATTTATCGTTAATTGTAATTTTCAAACTCTTGTACGAGTACGTTGACACTATGGATGCAAGAGACTGTTATGTGTGCATGCAATTACCCATGGCTGTGTCTGAAGGGGTAACGTATCATCATCTTCCTTTAACTTATGGTATCTCTTGTAGTTTACTAACAAGTTTATTCTATGGCAAGGAGCAGTTTCAGTGTTATTATTCTAATTGTGACCTGGTGTTTTCTGAAATTCCTATTAAAAATATGACTATTATGGCAAGTGCGAAAAATGCTGAGGTAATGGGAGAATTGTTTCATACTATAAAGCCTATAGATATTGTACATGCGCATAGAAACAATTTGACGTGTATCTTACATAGTGTAGAAATAGAATTTATTAACACCGTAGAAGATAGACGAGAAGAAATAAAAAGAAAGGCTGTTGAACAGAAAGTTAGAACACCTCCATGGGCTCATAGGGAAGGTGATTACAAAAAGGGTGAGACTTACGCTGCAATGACTCTAGATTGGCAACACAAGGGAAAGTTTTGCATACTAAGACAAAAGACTGAATATAATAATAAATTTATTGGTTCCAGTGAGTGTGAACACACCTTCCTAATAACGGGAGGTTGGGGATTAAAGGGTGGCACTGACCCAGTATTTCCGGGAGTGTATTATGTGTGTGGGAGAAATGCTTATTATAAATTGCCTAAACATTGATATGGATGTTGTTACATGGGAATCGTTTTTCCTAATATATACCATATGAATAATGATAATGGAACCAATGAAAAGAAACTAACACGTAACAAAAAGGGAGTAAGTGCTGCAGAGATTATTGATGATATGTTTGTTGCAATAATACCCTCAATAGGGGTAATATCGACTCACCTAAAATTAGAAAACTGTCTACAGTGGTTGATCGATTATCGACAGATACCGCTGGTGGTTTCTTAGTGATTGATACTGAAATGGTTGCTATTAGATCTATGGTTTTGCAAAATAGACTTGCTTTAGATGTATTATTGGCAAAAGAGTGCGGAGTCTGTCGCATGCTGAAAATTCAACAATGTCACACTTATATCCCTGATAAAAGCAAGGACTTGAGCAGAAAATGCTAAAATAAGTGCTGATTTAGTAGATAAAATGGATTAACTTAAGTCGAAGATGAATAAAATGATTTCTGCTCACGTAGCAGCACTGTCATGAAAACCTGCAATTTCAAATGTCGAGAGAAAATGTCATTTATAAAAGATTTTGCAAATGAGTTAATGCTTAATTAGAAGATAAAATGGTGTTTGCATGTTAATTTCTATGAACAGTATAATCACAAGGGAAACAATCATCTTTATTCAATTAAATGTTTGTTACCTTTCAGTAAATAGTAATGTTTTAGCAGGCTTTCACGTAGGCCTTAAAATGCATTTGTCATCATTTCCTTCGAATAAGACTAGAATATGCGGACATGACTTTACTGCCCGCTGTGAAAGCTTTTTCTGAAGTTTCTTTCTCTAGTTTTCGAATAAAGGACACCCTCTCTGCTAGTACAAAATAGTGTTGACTTTGTTGCAAGCTCAGAAGAGAGCGCTTGGGAATACACATAAGGTACAAACGGATCTCCTAGTTCCGAGGAGGAATGAAATTGAACTTTTAGTAGAATAATGAAAATTGGACAATGGCATTACGTATAATTTCCGGATCAATTTGGTAAGGTAACGATCACCCCATGGATAGACCATAGACTTTGACCAATGGAAATCATGCAAACTGCGCAAAAGATACTTTTGTGGGAAGGAACTATGAACGATTGGAAGTATAACTGCCCTGTGGGAAAAGGACTGTGGCCGGCTATCTTGGAAAATTACCTATAGGCCTGACATGCTGTCGGTCTGAACTCTGTTTTCCCTGAACTGAACTCTCCTGATTTTCCCTGCGTTTCGCTAACTGGTGAAGTCGAGCAGGCCAAACCTTTCGAAAGAAGGGTTGATTGACTCCGGGTATTGCACGCTGTGCTCTAGTGTCCTTCTGGGCTCACCTTGAGTCCGAGTCCTACGTTCCTGATAATCTGCAACCGATTCTTTGGTTTGTATGATTCTTGATTGCATTCTGAAATTGTGTTATGCGCTCTCTCTCTCTCTCTCTCTCTCTCTCTCTCTCTCTCTCTCTCTGTCTCTCTCTCTCTCTCTCTCTCTCTCTCTCTCTCTCTCACACACACATCGGGCATTGTTTTGAAATGTATTTGGCTTTGAACTGTGAAGTATTGTGATTTACCTGTACTCAATCGATAACTAACATTAAATGAATCTAATGTATTTTTGTGCCTTGACCATTCAACTTGAAGCCTAGATAAAGAGTTGCTTGTTATAACTATTCATGCGTATGTAATTTCTTAGTGTTTAGCCATTGAATATTTTATGTGTATTATGCTGGTTAGGAAGGCACTTCTTTATTCCAGGTCCTCATGAAGGAATAGCCATCTGTCTCTGATTATCCGAGTCCCTATTAGTTCAATCAAAAGATCCATCGGAGGACCTTGATTGGTTAGTGTTTAGGTAGCAGTTGGTGTAGTTGGGTTTATATGGGCCAAACGTGGTTATATTGAAGATTGTGGTAGCTGAGTAAGAAGTGTGGTGGTAAAATATATCTCATGTAATTTGTGTAGAGAGATAAGGGGAAAACCCCACCCACATATACTTCCGCTGCATCATCCGTCACACAGGCCGGCTTTAGTATGGCATCTCTGGCTGCAAAGTTAAAGATCCAGGAGATCAGAGGTCTTGGTGGAGCCCCTGGGGGGAGGTGTGTCACTAACGATCTATGTGCCTGTAATGATCATAGGCTGCAGTTGAAAGCTGTCCCTGCCTCAGTTCCCAAGCCGCCAACTCTGCAAATGAGCACCGCACCCGAACCATGCGGTCGTGAACGGAGACAGCATGGGGAGTTCGACGCCCCTACGATCTACAGCCTGAAACAACAGTCCTGGGCTCAGCTCACTGCACTCGGGGTGACTAAGCGCTCCCCTTGGCGCATCTCTCCCCACTGGGTTACGGATCAGGTCCTGCACCAAACCAAGGGAGCGGCAGCCGTGAAGGCACAGGCACCACGGAATTCTCAGGATCAGGATTAAGTCTGAGGCTAGAGGGCAGCGATAGGCCCGACAAGCTTCCTTGCCCTCACCAATGTGGTTGGGCGAACCTGGGTGTCGCCTGCTGTATGGATAAAGTCGGATTACTAAGATTTAGGCGTGGCGCTTACAGACTCGCGTCTGCCATCTTCCACTGCTTGACCACGCCCCGATGCGTTAGTCTTGAAGGCCATGCTTACCAGCTCTGCAGTCTCCGATGCTTTAAATGCGAAGAAGGAAGACTGTGGTAGGGAAATGGGTGGGAAGAGAGGTAGTTCAGGAGTGTTGGTGATTGTCTCACAAAGTTTGCAATTTTGGATTTGAAAAGCTCAAGTAAATCTCATTCCCTGGATTCAAACGTATACCAAAATTTTAAATGTTTATGGTTCAAGTTTACTTGTGATTTCTACTCCATGATAATGATCCATATGGTATTTTAAAATCTTCTCACAGGATTATTCTATTGCTATTCATATATACCAAAATATGCTTTATTTTCATGAAGTAGCTATCTGGCCCGCCATTGGGTGCATTAATGTTCCTTCCTCAACTATCTATGATTTTATTTAAAATGTTTCCTTAACAAAATTGACAATGCATTTATAATATTTCGAGTTGCGCTCAAAACAAATTTCACAACTTTTTTTTTTAATGTAAATCCAATGGTAGGAGATGTCTTTCTGTATAAGAATACTATATCTACATTTTCTTTTTACTTTATTTTCCATATTTTCTTTCACTTGACAGGGGAATTTATTCATTGACATTCCAGAATAAAATATTATAGTATTACATTAAAGTAGGCAATAACTAATATGGGATAGTCGCTTGTTCACAATACAACTTATTTTTACCATTCTCAAATGTAAACTGTGTTATGTTAATACATTGCTTACTCGAGTTCTTACCCAATGGTGTCCTGGTGCTAGATAGCTGTCAAGGGCTAGCAGCACAAAACAAGAAAGGAGCTTCAAAATGTGGGTCAGAGCCATGTCTTCAAACCTCTCCAAATGATTACTTTCTGACCTGTGTCCAAATGGCAGGGTATTCCATTCCTTTGTAGCACAGACATCAAAAGAATTCCCTCCTACTTTGGAATGGGGAAGGATGGTGAACAGATGCAGTGTGTTAGTGTATGAATTTGGGTATTTGTTTGAGGGGGTGAAAATCCTTCTAAGGCAAGAACCACAATTCTTGTCAGGGTGAACCACAAAAGTCACTAAATTAACATGTGCTTAACCCTCTGGTAGCTTGGCATAAAAGCTGCAAGGCTTAATTTAGAGGCAATGAGTAAAGTATTTATGCAGCACACAAACAGTAATAAAGTGAAAACGCAACGCAAAAAAAAATCTCAAGCCAATTTTTTTTTTTTTTTATAAAGTCAATTTTAATAAATAAAATTATACCAGACTGTCAAAAATCCAATCAGTAGAACAGAGGTTATGCAGTTTTAAAGTTTTAGGTAAATACAGTGCATAAAAGCAAAAAGCACCACTCACAGTCATCTGATCGTGCTAGACCGAGGGAAAGTCACAAGTTCAGGCTGATTGCGATGGAATGCAGGCTAGACACAGGAACCAGGTTAGTCCAGCTGAAAAAGTTACCTTCTCAAAGTACAGCGCGAAGAGTCCACTTCGCGGTGGGGAGGCCGTGAGGAGCAGGGAGAGCGTTGCGGATGGTCATCGCTGTAGGGCGGAGAGCAGGCCTGGCGTCGCAGAAGGGTGCACCGGAGCTTCGCATTGGTGGTTGTCATGGGTGGCAGAGTCTCGCGGTAAATGGGCCTGTTTGCAGTCATTAAGAGCCCAAAACTTCAGGATTTCTCCTTTTGCCCCACAGGAGTACACTCTGATTCCAGCAAAGAATCCAAGACCTGGAGAGGCACTTTTTTGGGGCTCAGGGACTCACTGTAGCAGAGGCCAGCAAGGCTCAGGCAGGTCCAGTTGCAGCTGGGCAGTTGCAGGGAGGCCTCTGGAGCTTGTTACATCCCTGTAGCCTAGAACAGAAGGTCAGCCAACTGATCCTTGGAGTCACTCAGGTTAGCTTGGGAAGATGGGGGCAGGCCCAGTCTTCCTTCACTCAGAGCAGGCCAGGCCTCAAGCAGGGGGGCAATCCTCTGCAGAACAAGGCAGTCCTTCTGTAGTCTACAGGTCCAGGAGTGTACTGAAGAGGTGTTTCAGGAGGTCCAATATTTATACCTGGTGCTAGACTTTGAAGTGGGGGTGACAACCTGGCTACCCCCATATCAGGTTCTGAAAAGTTCCTTACTTCCGCAGCCAAGGCTCCAAGTAGTCTAGGGTGACAAAAGCCTAGAGTCAAGTGCCTTTATTTGTGTGCTGAAAGGCCCATCCTGCCAACACATAGTCCCCCTTTGTATCACTGTCTGGGAGGAATACACACACACATTGTAAAGTGCTCTGATACCCAAGGGTCATGTTCACGCTATATAAAACACTGAATAAATAAAAAAATTAAAAAACAAAGGCCAACTACAAGCTCTTTGCAGTCATGTGACACAGGCAGGAGGTACCAAATGATTAGGACAAGAAAATGGCAACTTTCTAAAAAGTGGCATTTTCAGAATTGTGACTTAAAGTCTGACCTTACCATTAAAGAGGGTTTTGAATTACAATCTATTTGAGTCCAAACTTGACATTCCTATCTGTTCCCAATCAAAAGTTAATACTTACTTAATGTAATACATTAACCCAATGTTATCTAATGGGAGAGATTGGCCTTGCATTATTGAAGAAAGAGTTTAGGAGCTTTTTACTTCCAGGACATGTAAAACGTAAAAACATATGTCCTACCTTTTAAATACAATGCACCATGGCTGTTTAGGGCCTACTTTAGGGGTGACTCAAATGTTTTAAAAAGGAAGGTTTAGGCCTGGCAAAAGATTTATAGTGCCAGGTCGAATCGGCGGTTTCAAACTGCACTACAGGCATCAGTGGCAGGACTGAGACATATTTTAAAAGGCTACTTTAGAGGGTGGCACAATGAGTGCTGCAAGCCCACTAGTTAGAAGAACATTTTATCTAGCTGTCCCGTTTAATGCTGTTTTTTACTTGGACAGACTCAGACCAATAACTGATTACATTGGTCTTTAGTACTTATTTATTCATCATTCTATATTTTTTGTAGACCATTTAATTTTTGTCTTTTGTGGCAGAAACAGGGAAAACACTTTGTTTTCACAATAAACATACATTCAAACTTAAACCATAATCCAACGCAAAACACATAGCAAACAATACATATACACAATAAATTGGTGAAGAATGAATTACAATTTTGAACCGGTCAGCAATTTCTAAAACGCAGCAACAATAATCATGATTTGTTTTTCAATTAGTCAATCCCTCTAAATGTTGCAGCCCACTGTGAACTAATAGTTAGGCTACTAAGGTTAGGGATTTTTAAACCATTCCCTTAGAACAGATCCTAATTATCTAAATATGTTCCCCAAGTGGTGAATGATGCCGACGCGTTTCAAGCCCCAATGTTAGTCTTGGGGTTCTCCTCAGGGCTATTACTGGGTGTAATCTGTAAGTAAAAATTGAAAGGATTATAATTAATTTCTAGCCCCTTCTACACTTGCTTTAACATTTACTTTAATTCTTGTATTTGTTGGGTAATTCAAGGTACCTGCTAAGTCTTTTGTCTTGGTGCCTTTGTCTTTACTTGGAATACGCAATGGTTAAAGAGCTACACTTATGTAATTCTTCTCAATATAACACATCTTTTCGACCATCTGGTCTGTTACATAAGAATTGAACAGCGATAGTTTGCATCAAACTGGTTTAGCTTGAATTTTAATTTCACCGTTTAGGGTCGACCGGCACTTTGTGTCAAAGAAATAGTTAACGCGACTTACTTTACAGTCGTTCGAAAGCTACATGATTTAAAGGGCTCCTCGTCTTGTTCAATAGACCCGAGCTTTTGTTCAGGATCCGGTCAATTTAAACCACAGTTCTATTTTCGATCTAAAATAAACATGACAAGCAACGATGATGTTTTAAAATGGATTGGCATTTCGAATTGTGTTTTGCAATCTGCCGGTTACAGTCGAGCAAACAACAAACATTCTGTGAACTTACTTTTGGCTGCAGCATTTAACCTACAGGCACTGGGTACAGGAAGTACCATTTACTAGGGACGTACAAGTAGATTAAATATGCCAATCATGTGTAAGTCAATTGTACCATGTTTTAGGGAGACAGCATAAGCACTTTAGCACTGGCTAGCAGTGGTAAAGTGCACAGAGTCCTAAAGTCAACATAAACAAATTCAACAAAACAGGAGAGGTGAAAACAAAAGGCTTTGGGTACTACTACTGAAGGGTGTCGGGTCTAACAGTGAGTAACTGTGGTAAGATGGTTTCCAGCATGAAGATTCCAGATCACTGGGGAGGCAGAAAGGCCTAGCCACAGAGGGGTCAAGAAACTGAGGAGCCCACGGGAGAGAGTTTTGACTGTGATGTGCTGCGGCTCAACCTGAACTCCCTCTCCAAAGGCAAATAATTGAAGGGAAAGGTTCTCAAATCCTTATTGAAATGGGACAGTGTAACTCAGTAGGTTTATGGCCCTCCTGGAGATGCAGCCTTCCTTGAGATGCATCCAGCCTGGATCTTGCTAGTTCAAATGCTGGCTGACTCAGCTGTAAATGCTTGTGAGAAAGCAGGGGCATATGAAGGAGAAAAGGGCTTTCCTTAAGGCTTCCTACATCCGACGCCTGGACACAGTCTCTGACGCCCTAGTGAGGGAAACTGACATATAAAAACAGAAGAGGGACTAAAAACAAAGAAGAAATGGAAATAGAAAGAAGACGCATGTTTCTCCCCCTACAGGGTAAAAACCGGAAGAGGAAGAACAGTGAGAGGAGAAACTTCCAGGGCTCGATCAAGACCGAAACCAGGAAGAAGAGGAACCCGACATGACACTCAAGGAGGAGAATACATTTTTTTGTAACGCATCTAGAATTTTCAGTTCTACTAAGGACTCTAAGGCGAGGATTATGCTTCTCTTGCTTTGCTGTTTATTATCATATTTTCACAGTGGCTAATTGCAATAAACATTTAAAAAACAAAGCTACATTTGTCCTGACCCTCATATAAAATCATACCCTTCGCTCTAATCAGCACGCACCTGGTACCATAAATGTCTCAACACCATTTAAGTGCCTATTTATTTGCAACTTGTAACTAAACATAAAATATAACATCCTTTGGACGAGTTCCATAGCCATAGTCCTCTGCGGGAACATCAGTGGCATAACTGAGTCTTCTGAAGCAAATTCCTCCCATGGATTGGGGACAATCTTTAGTCCAGGCCCCAAACGGTTGAAACATTTATCAAACATTCTCTACCATAACTTCTTCTAGTCTTGTTTTTGATTAGAACCTGAAAGAAAACCAAAAGGTAGGCATGCAACATCCATACTGACACTGAAATTTATAACACAGAATACAGTAATGCCTTAGAATGATCAGGGTGGACAGTAAGAACTAATTGAGTCAAGCAAATAACTAATAAGCTTTTTTCCCAGGGAGGGAGAATCCTCGCCTCCATGCCCTTAATAGAATAGAAAATTCTAGACTCGTTACCTAGAACCTATTTAATTCTATGTCAGGACCAGAGGCTTCGGATTATGCTTGTTTAAAGCTTCTCCATCACTACTGTGGCAACATGCAGTATTGGTTTATAAAATAAAGACTTAAAGGTGGAATTTGTAGACCAGTCCACAGCTCTCAATAGGTCTTCTAACCGAGAATCTAACAGACGCCATAGCACCCCTTACTGGGTGGGCTCCAAATCTGCTCAGCTCCCTGCCTGCTTCTGACAAAAACCATTTCACCCACCTAGCAAAAGTAGCAGATGAAACAGGATTATAAGGTTTCTGTAGGGCGATTAATAGTTTTAATTTTTTTTTATGTATCAGCTTTTATTATGACATGCCAAAACAGACAACACTGGCAACAGAGTTACAGCAGATGTACAGTAACAGGCCTGCCCAAACCCATGTACACTGAAACGTCACATACAAGTCATATACGCCCACAACCTTCACCATACAAAGCAGAATGACAGGCATAGCAGGGTATAATCAATGCATGGCGGCAAATGTATATGACGTTAACAAGTTTGGAAACCCCAACTACAATAAGAGATAGTACGCCCATAGACAGACTGCAGTACAGAATGATAGAGGTATGAGCTGAGGATGAGTTGTGCCGTAAGGTCAGGGTCAGCGGGGTGCAACAGCAGATAGGTGTGGCGGGGGTGCCAGATATTTCTGAGATGTGAAAAAATAGGTAGAAGTTCAGCATACAATAATTGCTCATTGCAATATATGAGATCTGTGATCCCATCTTTGAACTTAGGTACCCGCCTATGTCCCCAACGGAAAGCTATTCATCTCTTGGCAAGAAGTAAGGCCAGCGCTACATATCTCCTGAAGGAAGCAGATAAATCTTTAACATATCCCAGTATAGCCAAAAGAGGAGTTCGTAATATCTTCTCCTCTGTCATATGAGAAAGGGCCTGCTGCACCTCCAACCAGTAAGAGTGCACCTGCCCGCATGACCATGCCAGGTGTAAAGAATTTGCACCATCTAAACCACATCTGGCACACTGGTCATCCAGTTTAAGACCAAATCTACGCAGTTTGACGGGTATACTATGCTCGCTGGATAAACTTGTAATAGATAATTCTGAGCCTACTACTGAAGGATATCCGGATTGTCTGTAAGCAGCAGTAACGCCATTGTTCATCAGAAAGAGCATCTCTTAATTCCTGCTGCAAATACACCCGCCTTTGCCCTGGAATTCCGGCGATTCAGCCTACGCAAAGCAGTAAAGAAAGGAGGCCAAGTGTTTAGGGCTAGTGACCCGGTGCATGTTGTGTAGGGTGATAAATGTAGGACGCTCACAGGGGAAATCTAGAAAAGATTCCTTAGAGCTACATTTCAGCCTAATGTAGGTGAACACATCTAGGGGTCAGGGCCGGACTGGCCGAGCGGGCACCGGGCGTTTCCTCTGTGGGCCGCCATGGTGGGGGCCGGTTTTGGGCCCCTGCGGGGCTGTCTTTGTTACCGGGGGCCGGCAGTATCGGCCCCCTGTAACAAAATCGGACGAAACCGGCCCTAACAAACAACTCGACCGCACTCCCCCCTTTTCCCCCCTGGGGGCCGGCCGAGCAGATTGCCAGGGCCGGTTTCGGTTCCCAGTCCGGCCCTGCTAGGGGTGAGGCCTGAGTCTCTCCTATGTATTCTTCCTGTGTGAGGAGAACAACCGTTTATTTATAGATCACCCCAATGAGATAGTCTTCTTTGTTTGAGGTGAAGATGACTCAAGGTTTCATGAGTGACCGGCAATAGTGGGTGGTATTCTAAAGGGAGTAAAGGGGAATAGAGGAAGTGTTTACCCACTTTATGGCATAGCTGCTGCCAGGCTGTAGTGGTACAAGCGGCCGTGGACCGGGAGGGCGAGGGTCCAGTCGTAGAAATACCAATTTATGAAGCTGGAGGAATTGGTGCCATATAGCCTTGCTCAATAGTCAGATGGGGAGGAAGTGGGTGGGTCGATACCAGTGAATAGCATGATGAGCCTGAGCACATAAATAATAAATCTTCATGTCTGGTGCTTCATAGCCCCCCTCCTGAAAGGGTAATGTATGAGTGTCCCATTGAATACAGGGCTGCCTCCCCGCCACCGCCAGCCGTATCATCTGAGTTTTTAGCATGCGGAAGAATGATTGGGGCAGTGGGACAGAGATATTCAAAAGAAGATACAGTAATTTAGAGAGGATTACCATCTTCCTTAAGGCTATGCGGCCAACAAGGGGCAGAGGGAGAGAAATCCATCATGTGATGTGATCAGTGATGGTGTTGAGTGCAACACTGTAATTGAAATGGATCATTTTGTCACAGGATATCCATATCCCCAAGTATTTAAGTTTAGTGGAGCATCATTGAATGCCTGAGAGGCCTCAAAAGTACAGGAACTCCTGCAACACACGATTCAAACTGATATGGGGGTTACAGAGATATAATGTAATATCATCCACGTATAAAGAAATGAGTAAATGCCTACTGGGATATCGCAAGGCATAGTTGCGATACTGTTGACACAGATTACCGGCTAGGGGTTCAACCACTAAGGCAAAAAGTAGGGGCAAAAGTGAACACCTTTCCCAGGTACCCCTTGTTATCGCGAAAGGGGAAGAGAGAACGCTGTTAACGCATATCTTGGCCAGTGGGGTGGAATAGAATAGTTGTATCATTGACAAATTGTGCTGGGCAAGCCTGCAGGTAGTCCCATTCAAGGGAATCAAAGGCTTTGTTAGCATCTAAAAAGACAGCCACAGCAGCTAGCTCAGGGTCAATATCTTGCAGGACTACGAACTGGGTGCGCAAGTTAAATGATGTGGAGTACCCAGGAACGGGCCTGGACTGATCAGGACGCACTAAGTGTATCATAAGAAGGTTCAGCCTATTGGCATGTAAGTTAGCAATTATTTTGATGTCACAATTGATTAGGGAGAGTGGCCGATAGGATTTGCAACGATCGGGAGGTTTGCCAAGTTTGAGCAGATTTATAATGAGTGCCTCACACATAGACATGGGGAGCTGTCCGGCCTGCCTTGCCTCCTGAAAGACGGCGAGTAAATAAGGGGCCAGAACGTCTACAAAGGTTTACTAGAATTCGGCTGGGAGTCCATTGGTATCCGGGGCTTTGCCAGACTGTAATTGTTGTATCGCCTCATGGACCTCATAGGTAGTAAAGACCTGCTCTACAAGCATACGCTGAGCATATCTTAACCACCCCAGAGCCACATCATTCAAATAGGATCCCACATCCAAAGGTGCTGTACATCGGGAGGTATAGAGGGAGTGATAGAAGGCAGTACATGTATTCAGAATATTAGCTGTATCAGTGTGTATCTGGCCCTGATCCCCATGTAGGCTGACCACATCATTAGCAGCCCAGGAACGTTTGATCATGGTAGCCAGTGTCTTCCCTAGCCACTCGCCCTCCCCATAGGCTCAGGCGGTCGCATATTTGCCACGCAAACATAACTTTCTGGTAGCCAGATCTTGGTACTCAGTTAAGGCAGCTCTATTCTGATGCGCTGTCATAGGGTCAGTAGTAACGGATTTTGGGATTCTAGAGATTCAAGGTCTTGCTCCAACCTCAGGAGATGATCCCGAAGAGAACATAAGACACCTCCGCTCTTGGCCAAGCATAGCCCTCTGACACTGACCTTAGAAGCCTCCCAGACTGTACCAACCAGTAGCTCTGTGTTTTCATTTCGTGCAAAAAAGTTAGAGATTTTGTCAGCAAACTGATAATCAAGCAGTATGAGTGGGGAGAGATGCCAGTTGGAGCCAAGTGGAGTTTGTGTGAGAATGGCCAGTGTGAGCAGGATGGGGGAGAGGTCGGAAAAGGTCTGTGCCAGGTGCCTGACCTCCTGTATCCGGGTGGCCATACCCCTAGAGATCAGCTCCCATGGACCCTCGAATAAAAGGTGTTGGACACGGCAGATGTCTAGGAGATCATGGTCTCTTATCGTGTAACGGAGGTGACAGGATACGGCAGCTAGGCAGAATATGTGGGCGATCAGCATTTTCATTTAGAGCACAGTTAAAATCACCACCCTATAGCAGTAGGGACAGTCCAGTGGAGGCCATTCGTCCCCATAGACAATCAAAGAAACCTGGGTCATCCGTATTAATTCTATAACAGTTGACGATTGTAATATTATGTGACAGTAGTTTACCCACTGTAAGAAAATAAGTGACTTACCTGTAACTACGGTTATCCAGTATTGGTATCTTTCATAGATTCACATGCCTGAATCATTCCCCGTCGTCGAAATGGGAGTCCCCCGGTACCATAATCAAGCAGTATTTAAATAATGCCATAGGCTATAATGGCCCTGAGCCATGTTTTATATAGCCTATCTATGTCCTTTTTAAAAAAGGAATAAATGTTGAATGCAGCCGATCAGCTGCTGGCATCCTCTAGAACCTTCCCAGCAGAGGCAGTTTCCCTCAGATTTTCCCAGCACAAGTGAGAAGTGAGCGTCTTAATGAATGAATGAATGGAGACAGCCTCTATGGGGAGGAGGGTGGGCGCATGTGAATCTATGAAAGATACCAATACTGGATAACCGTAGTTACAGGTAAGTAACTTATTTTCTTATCCAGTATTGGGGTATCTCTCATAGATTCACATGCCTGAATCAGAGTAGCAGGCAGTCACATCCAAGTTTTAGTTTGTCTGTTGCGGATGGTGGGTGACTTCTATCACGTAGTGAACCCAAAAATTTGAGGTAACACGAAAAACCCCAAGAGCTATACCTGTGCGTACTGTTATGTTTATCAATGCATGGAATATACTCTTAAAAGAAGGGCAAAATATCACTTATATACTAGCATTTCCATATACACAGCATGAGCGAGAGGAAAGGAAAAAGAAACAATAGCGTAACTAATTGTACACAGTGGCAGCCGCTCCATTAGGGCGTTGGAGCGCCGCCCCACTGCTTTCTCGCAGTGCGAGAAGCAGAAAATAAAATGGTATTTTAAATACCATTTTATTTTCTGCTTCTCGCGCAGCGAGAAAGTAGACGGCAGGGGTATGCCTGGTTGGGGGCGGGTGGGAGGGTATGCCTGGTTGGGGGCGGGCGGGTGGGCGAGTCGGGGAGGATTGGCTTGCACCACTCTGAGTGCCCTGACTGCTTGGTCGGCCCTGGGGCCGACCAAAGCAGTCATGCGCACTCTACATTTTCTCTATGTAGGCTGCATGCAGCCTACATAGAGAAAATCGCGTCCCTACTGGTACCCGGCTGGGCGCCGTCCGGGACTCCGCACCAATCACAACGCTGCCATTGCAGCGTTGTGATTGGCTTACAGGAGGGGAGGGAGCTGCAGCATGCCTGTTCCTGTTCAGAAGAAAGCGGGATCCCGGCCCAGGAGCAGAGGCGGCGCGGACCGGTCAGGTAAGCTTTATTTTAATTCTAAACCCTCCCCCTGCCCACGCGCGACTCCCCCCCGCGAGTATTGCGGGCCGCGACTGCTCATAGGTTTTTGACGCACTGGAGCTGACTCCGGACCAACCCACTCGGTATTGCAGAGGTCTCATCCCACCATGTTACAGACCCAGCCCTACTGGCTGGGTTGATACATTCCTGATATCCACAAAGGTAAGACTGAGTCTGAAGCACTGGGTAGGTCTGCTGTAACACTCCTCTGTGAGCCGGTAGGTGCCGGGGGCCCTGAGCAAGAGGAATCGGCGCTCGGAGTTAAGTGTTGGGCCCCAGAAGCGTAAAAGCAGCAAGGCTTCTGGGTATTCCGAGACAGCAGGATAGCCACTTCCTCAGTGATCCCAGGACTAGGGAACGGGAGACGAGAGACAGCCAATGGAGGGGAAAGGGAACAAGTCTAGGAGCTGTGATCTTGGGCGCAGGAGAGCGGGCGGAGGGCCGCTGGGCGGGCCCACTGGTGAAAGGTGCCGAGGCGCTTCATAGAATGAATCTCTAATTATTTAAATCAATTTTAAACTATGCGATAAATGCACAGGATGTTCATGTCACACTTGGCTACTCATGTTGCATGATAGTTAAAGAAATTAGGCCCACGCGATAGCCAATCTCCTGTTCACCTGCAGGCTCCTATTTTGGTTGCCATACAGCTTCACAGCAGGCTTCCTATTGGTTGCAGTGTTTGTGCACATCGTTTGTTGCGTGCAGTGATAGTGTACACAGTTGAGTGGATTGTAATGTTGGTACAGTAGAGTGCACATCTGGTAGCATTTTAATGCTCGCATACATAGTCGGCTGGGGTGCGGTGTGAATGTGCACTGGTTTGGTTGTAGTGTTTGTGCACACTGTTGGTTTGCATGCTGTGACAGTGTACACGGATGAGTGGATCGCAATGCTAGAATTATAGTGCGCACAGATGGTCGCATGTTAGTGCTATCATACGTACTTGGCTGGGGTGTACTGTGAGTGTGCACATATTTGGTGGTAGTGAGAGCACACCGGTGGTTGCGCGCAGTGATGGTGTACACGGGTAAGTAGAATGCAATGCTAGTGTAATAGGGTGCGCGGGTGGTGACTTTTCAGTGCTGGCATACATAGTCGTCTGGGGTGTAGTGTGAGTGGGCACTGGTTTGTTTGCAGTATTTGCGCACACCGTTGGTTGCGTGCAGTGATGGTGCACTGATGCGTGCAGTGATGGTTTACACAAGTGAGTGAATTGGAAAGCTTGCGTAATAGTGTGCGCAGGTGGTGAAATGTTAGAGCTGGCATTCATAGTCGGCTGGGCTGTAGTGTGAGCGTGCACGGATAGTACTAGTGCATACAGACGCTGTGTTTGAGGTTGCCCCGTAATCAGTATCTGCTTGTAAAGTTTGAAAGGAGGCTTCACTTTGCAATGGTGCACCGATTGATTCACCATAATTTATTGAGTGGGCATTATGCGAGTGTATTCGACCTGAAATGCAGGGGTGCATGATAATGAGAGGCTTGTTCGTGTACTTGTCCAATAACTACAGTCCTTCTGCAGTTTTTAAACGCCTGTTCTGTAATGTAGCAGGAGTTGAACTTTTTACTCTATTACTTTTAATACCCACACGCCACAGACTTCATGTATTTGCATTGTGATAGACGTAATATGTATTCTCCTCACTGTCGCAAACAATGACATTCTAGTCATATGTGTTTGTTAAACTGCATGCCCCATTAGTTGTGTGCGTCAGCGATTCGCAGCAGGGCATTATGGGAAGAGGCAGGGGAGACGAAGCTCTGCTAGACTGTGCTATTTGACTCGTGTCTCACACAAACCTAACACCAGCTGCTTGTCATACCGATGAATGATAGAGCGTCATACTAGGACATAACGAGGGAACCCTCCTCTGGGGGGATGGGGCTGAAGGCGGAGCAAAGATTTCTGAGAGATAGCCAGGGACGTAGCTAGCATTAGTGCAGAAGGTGCAGTGGCACCGAGGTCTAGAGGGGACGGGGTCATCAGACCTCAGAGTGGTTGACACCTTCCTGCTTTCTCAAATTTGCTTGAAAATGCACAATTTGCCCACTCTTTTTTCAAAATTTTCTCGGGGGGGGGGGATCCCCCCCGAACCCCTTGTACGCTCGCTCACTGCAGTGCAGTACAACAATTGGTTTACGCCTCACCACTTTCAAATGTCACCATCCGCCACTGATTGTACACTTTACTTAGATATGCTTCATATCTTTCAATACATGCTAGTATTTGAAACCACCATAAGAACAAAAGACACTTTTCAATGGCTAGAAAGAGGCTTACCCTAATGGAAGAGATGGTGAAGCACCACCTGGCCTACTGCTACATCTGCATCCTGGACGGATTCCAGGCAGTAGTGCTGCGTGAAGGTGTGAGTGGTCCTCCAGGTTGCAGCACAACAGATCTTTTCCAAAGTCACTCCCGCGAAGAGGGCCGCTGACATAGCAACCACTCTTGTAGAGTGAGCCTTTGCTGTCCTTTCCAAAGGTTTGTTGGCTTGGACATGACAGAACTGTATTGCAGCCGATATCCATCTTGCGATAGTGGCTTTTGTTATTGCAGTCCCTTCTCTGCCTTGTCCATAGGCAACAAATAATTGATCAGTCTTTCGACAGTCTTTCGTTCTCTGAAGATAGAACTTAAGGCAACGTTTGACATCCAGCGTTTGTAGTGCCTGCTCTGCAGACGTTGATGGTTGCGGCAAAAAAGGACCGGAGTATAACCGGCTCCTTGAGGTGGAATTGTGATGGCACTTTAGGGATAAATGTCGGATTAGTCCTTAGATTCACAGCGTCTTCCTTAAATATTAAAAAGGGTTTCTTAATGGTGAATGCATGGATTTCACTTACCCTTCTGGCTTTATGAATGGGTTTGAAATGGTCTTTTAGTGAGTTGTGCAAGGACCACGTTGAGGTTCCATTCCGGTGGAAGTGCTCGCACTGGAGGGAAAGTACTGAACAGCCCCTTCATTAATTGTTTGATCCAGTCTGTGGCACAAAGAGAAGTGGCACTGGAAGCTCTTCTATAGTGAGAGATGGAAGCCAGATGCACCTTAACCGAAGCGAAAGCTAAAGCCGATTTTGCGAAGGAGAGAAGATATGGTAAAATCTGTTGCGGGGATACTTGAAATGGTGCTCTTCGCTCAAGATTTCGAGAGGATATCTCTACACTCTTGCGAAATGTTCATGTCTCTAAGCTCCAAGCATTCAGGAGCCAAGCGTGTAAGTAAAGTGACTCTGGATTCGGATGGTGCACTTGACCGTTGTCCCTGGACAGGAGAGGAGGAAACAGCTGCAGACTTATGGGTCTGGCTTCTGAGAGGTGAAGAAGTTCCGGGAACCAATGTTGTCTGGGCCACCTGGGCACAATGAGAATCAGGCGACATCCTTCCAGCTTCATTTTGGTCAGTATCCTGGGAATCAATGGGATGGGGGGAAAAGAGTAGGCATATATCCCTGACCATCGCATCAAAAGGGCATTGCCCTGAGACCCCGGAGGGGGAACCTACTGGCATAGTACGGCATTTGGCGTTGATGTTCGTGGCAAACAGGTCCAGAGCTGGCTTTCCCCATAGAGAAAATACTCCATCCAACTGGAATTAGTTCCCATTCGTGGCAATTGTCTGTAGCTCTGCTGAGAGCATCTGCTAGCGTGTTGTGTACACCTGGAACATGCTCGGCCCTTAGAGAAATCCTGTGCTCTGTTGCCCAGCTCCACAGTTCTTGCACTTCCAGAGAAAGTGTGAGAGATTTGGTCCCTCCCTGTTTGTTTATGTAGAACATACTGGTCGTGTTGTCTGTAGGGACCAGTACAGAAGCGCCTGCTATTCTCAGCAGGAAGGCCTGTAAAGAGAGGAATATGGCCTTCAACTCCAGGCTGCTGATATGACTTTGTTTTTGAGAATTGGACCATTTGCCTTGAATTTGAAGGTCCTGCAAATTACCTCCCCAGCCTTCCAAGGAGGAATCCGTTGTCAGGATGTAGTCTGGTATGTTTTGCAAGAACGTAAGTCATTTTGAAAGGTTTGTGGTGTCGTCCTTTAGGATTGTGCTGTAATGCATGCCCCCTTTTTATATACATTCTCCCATCCACACGACAATAACGGTTCTAAACAGGTGACCTTTTACCTAGTAGCTTGCTCCTGTCTCTTGGACTCCAGGCTCTTAGTATTGTATCATAATCCCTGTACCTGACATACATAAACATGTCCTCAGGCACTGCATAATTATTCTGTATAAGGGTCACCACTTTTTTCATCCTTGGCCAACAGCCCGCTGTGCATGATTGCATTTGTTTGGAAAAACATTTATGATTGTTTTCAAAACATTTATGATTGTTTTCAAAACATATTAATTCTAGAAGAAACCCTGGAGTGACCATTCTAGTATATAAGACCCTTATTCCCCCCTACAAATCAGAGGAGAATTCCTTCCAAGCTGACACAGGGTCCTGCATGCTGAATCTTCTACACGCAGCGGTCTGACATCCCTTGCGGGGTGTCATCCTCGGAGCAGAGTTGGGGTCCTTCATTCTCTACCATCAGGTGAGGGGGTTGGTTCTTCCCTTGGGGATTCTTGGCTACATATATACATATCTATACGCATATACATGCTACACATACAGATCTAGGCTAGGTATATTTATGCAAATTACTTAGAGCGCGCATTTTTAGGAGTATGCAAGTGCTACTGTCTTTTCTGAACTGTATATGTTCATCTTCTTAGCACTATGGTAGAAATGTATCTATTGTTTACTATATTAGTACTTGCCATTTGTTTCGTATGCTTTTGCCTCCTGATTGTCGCAGCAAATATGTTTTACACAAGACTGATGCTGGAACAATAAAAATTTATTGAAACGTCCTAACCGCCATCCTGTGTATTTTCTGAGAATAAGTAAGCACGAGTGACTGAGCGAAAAGTACTGTACTGTTTTCCACGATCCCGGAGGAATCGGGGTTGTCATGTTCAGTGGTTGCCAGAAACTACCTACACCACTGTAAGATACAGGGGGGTGGTAGTGGCACTGTAGAGCTAGCTGGTCTAACAGCTGACATATCCTGTGGGGATGTCCGGAAGCGGTTTGGACACCAAGCCCTCAGTTTTGGTCATTCAAAACGCGCAGGTCCTGGGGATTCCTAGGAACTACACGAAATGGCTCTGCCAACGTTGGTTTGGTTCTTATATTAACAGTTAAAATCTAAGTAGTTCAGTCGTGCTTTCTCAGAAAGCCCTACTCACACCTTTCAGAGACGTCTGAAGTGGGAAGGGAGATCTGCCTCAGCTGAGCAGATATACTCTGTGTATTGGCTGAAGGTTTAACAAGCTTGTAAGGATAAAAGGTTCCCACATTGTGCAAAACCCTTAGGTAATAGAATTTTTATTCGTCTCCTTTTGAGAATGACTGAGTCCACGAGTGGTGGATCGGGTACGGGGGAAGAAGAATTTGCAAACACTCCCAACATTACAGAGAACTGCAGACATGCAGTAACTTTAAAATTGTTAGAACACGGCCTACCCGCGACAGGAGGCTGTGTTACCTTCGTGATTGAGGCACACAAGGTGTTCGGATCAGAGGTATTCTATTCTTGGGTTCAGTTCCCGCCTGCAGATCCACAGACTAAATTGTTCCACAGATACATTGTAGTTGAACCACCGGAAGAATACATTCCATACGAAGACATTGAAGTCCTGTTAACTTACCAGCAACACAGAAACTGGTATAAAGGCACCCTCCCACACACAACATCTGTTGTAAGACTCGGTCCACTCAGCATAGAAGGAGCGACCTGGCCGGTCTTCGCATCATACACTCCACATCCTGAGATACATACACTACCAGTGGATGAAGTCCGTACAATATATAAAGACATAGGGGCCTATTAGGATGGCGGTCGGATGTCCACCGCCAGGCCGGCGGTGGCGCCCGCCGGACCGGCGGTGGACATCCGCCCACGATCGCAACCAAGAAAGCCGCCGGTCAAATTAGGATGGCGGTGGTGACCGCGGCGGTGGGAAATTCCAACCGCCGCTTTTCCGCCGGTTGCCATCCGCACTCCTGCCTGGCGGACTGAGCAGGACCGGGATAATGGTGGCGGTGCAGAGCAGGCTTATGATGCCGGCGGTAAGCCAGCCTTTCCTCAGCGGTCAAACCGCCATGGAAAGGCATGCGGAGATTGTCTTCCGGGGGCCCGTTGCGGTCCCCCAATGTGTTGGGGGGGTGTGGGTGCACTGGGGGGTACCCATGGTCCCCCCCTACATTTCCTTGTACCAGGCACTGTGCAGTGCCTGCCACGCAGTGCAGGGAAATGCAGGACATGCTCCTTTCGGCATCGCGGTGGTGCTGCGGGCAGCAGCAACCGCCGCAATGTTAAGGCCCGCGATCAGACCACCGCAGTCGGATTTCGACCGCGGGTCATCGTAATTCGACCGGCGGTGATGTCGCGGTCCATGCGGGCGGTCTTTTCCCGCTACCATGGCGGTCGGGGAGGTTTTCCGACCGCCATCCTAATAGGCCCCATAGTCCGGCTATACAGACACATTGTCCAGTTCGTCATGCGAACATTAACAGTACAACCTGCGAGAAATGCTCCAGTTGGTCCACATCAGACCACACCTACGATTAACCCACAGACATAAAATCAGTGATGGGGACAATCCCCTCCAAACGGGAGCAAATTCCGTTCTGGATAGAACAGAAAATTACACAGCTGGAAGCAGTATTTCCCCATACGGGTCCGCTGGAAAAACACAGAATGCTAACCATTTGCTTGCCAATGGGGATGGTTCCCTCGATTGAGGATTGTACCATTTGGGGAACAATCTTTGCTGCCGTATACATCAGAATACACGGTACCCCTTCCATAGCAGTAGTTCCAGAGGTATTGAAACAGATCTAGAAACAGATCCAGAACAAGTACGGGGCAGGACTTGGGAATAAAACTGATGGGTAACTTTGCCCAAGTCTCTGCAATCATGCTGAGCAACATAAAAGGGGAGGCAGCAGTAGTGGCTATACACCACTGCCTAAGGGAATTAGCTCCTATAAATAAAGAGCGGGAGTTACCAAAAATTATTGAAGAAACCTATGCCGCATTAGGAAGAGATAGTTTGGGAGCCAAACCAGGGAAGCCACAAATGGCGGGTAGTCCCGACAAGAACAACTCGAAGCAAGTGCCCTCTTCTTCTAAAAAGAAATGGGAGAACAAACAATCTAAACATAACAATACAGAAAAGAATTCACGATCAAGGGGTGGGTCTCCCCAACGGGAGTCCTCTGAAAAGAGGTACAACCTTAGGAATCGTGATAACATTAGGACACTGATACGAATCACTGGCAAAATATCGACTACCACAATATCGAGGTACAAAAGTATTGTGACAAAAATATCAAAGTCAAGAATATCGACGTCCTATCTACATCATGGTAAGTACAAAAATATCGGGAAAAAATATCGTTGTCAAAAATATCGTTGTTAAAAATATTGGGTTTTTTTATGTTAAAAAAATAATGTAAAATAAAGTAAATAATACATGTAATTAAAAGAAACAAAAAATATTTTAAAATGTTTAAAAATGATAACATACATATAATGTAAAAATAAATTAAACATATACATATAAAATATAATATATATACTTCATAATATTCATAAATAATTATTTTAATAACTTATAAATTGTTAAAAAACATTTTATAAATTATAAATACATATATACACATACAGAAATAATATAAATAAAAATATAAAAATATATATAACAAATTAAAAAATTACAATATTTTTAAAATAAATGATACACTACATTAACTAAAACAGTAGAGAAAATATTGGATAGCGGAGGGAATAAAATTACTATTCCAACTCCAGAGAGTGCAACAGTAGGGAAAGTGTTGGATAGCGTAAGGGTTAAAATGACTATTGCAAAACACACAAGATGATGGACGGAATGCTGCACATTGGCAAACATTCACCCCCAGTCACAGATCTGGGTTTAATCCATCGTTATTTTGCTTCACCACGCCACTCCAGTTCAGACATAGCCATATGCAAATCAGTCTTGACCCTGTGCCTCATGGGAACAGTCCAGACCGAACTGCCAAGCCATGTCTTCCCTGGACCGGAATCAAGCATCCTAGGACCGGTTTCAGGCTATCAGCCTTCATCAGCCAGGATAGCTTGACTCCAGTGGCGTAGTGAGCACGGGACCCACGTCTGGGCATACCCTTCCCACTTAGGGCAAAATGCAAAACACACAAGATGATGGACGGAATGCTGCACATTGGCAAACATTCACCCCCAGTCACAGATCTGGGTTTAATCCATCGTTATTTTGCTTCACCACGCCACCCCAATTGGCAAAACATATTTTCCTCACTTTTCTGTGGTGAAAAGTTCTGGAATTTGCGTGGATCCACAAAATTCCACCCACCCCGCGTTCCCCAAGGTCTTCCCACTTAGGGAAACCTAGCAAACCTATACATTTTTTAAAAGTAGACACCCAGGGGAATCCAGGCTGGGGTGACTTGACTGGCTCTCACCAGGTTCTGTTACCCAGAATCCCTTGCAAACCTAAAAAATTGGCAAAAAAAACACATTTTCCTCACTTTTCTGTGGTGGAAAGTTCTGGAATCTGCGTGGATCCACAAAATTCCACCCACTCCGCGTTCCCCAAGGTCTTCCCAAAAAAATGGTACCTCACTTGTGTGGGTAGGCCTAGTGCCCGCGACAGGAAGCAGCGCAAAACGCAACGTGGACGCACCACATTTTCACAGTGAAAAATGACCCTTTTTTTGCAAAGTGCCTTGCTGTAGTTTTTGAACCCTAGCTCTGCCGGCACTTAGAGAAACCTAGCAAACCTATACATTTTTTAAAAGTAGACACCCAGGGAATCCAGGATGGGGTGACTTGACTGGTTCTCACCAGGTTCTGTTACCCAGAATCCCTTGCAAACCTAAAAATTGGCAAAAAACAAATTTTCCTCACTTTTCTGTGGTGTAAAGTTCTGGAATCTGCATGGATCCACAAAATTACACCCACCCCGCGTTCCCCAAGGTCTTCCGAAAACAATGGTACCTCACTTGTGTGGGTAGGCCTAGTGCCCGCGACAGGAAGCAGCGCAAAACACAACGTGGACGCACCACATTTTCACAGTGAAAAATGACCCTTTTTTTGCAAAGTGCCTTGCTGTAGTTTTTTAACCCTAGCTCTGCCGGCACTTAGAGAAACCTAGCAAACCTATACATTTTTTAAAAGTAGACACCCAGGGGAATCCAGGATGGGGTGACTTGACTGGTTCTCACCAGGTTCTGTTACCCAGAATCCCTTGCAAACCTAAACAATTGGCAAAAAAAACACATTTTCCTCACTTTTCTGTGGTGTAAAGTTCTGGAATCTGCATGGATCCACAAAATTACACCCACCCCGCGTTCCCCAAGGTCTTCCGAAAACAATGGTACCTCACTTGTGTGGGTAGGCCTAGTGCCCGCGACAGGAAGCAGCGCAAAACACAACGTGGACGCACCACATTTTCACAGTGAAAAATGACCCTTTTTTTGCAGAGTGCCTAGCTGTAGTTTTTGAACCCTAGCTCTGCCGGCACCTAGGGAAACCTACCAAACCCACACTTTTCTGAAAAGTAGACACTCGGGAATCCAGGAGGTATGGCTTGCGTGGATCCTCCAATGTTTTCTTACCCAGAATCCCCTGCAAATCTGACATTTTGCTGAAAAATCCCTTTTTCACACATTTTTGTGTGGTAAAGTTGTGGCATCACGGGCTGACACAAATTTCCTACCACCCAGCGTTCCCCCAGGTCTCCCGATAAAAATGGTGCCTCACTCGGGTGGGAGGCCCAAGTACCCGCGACAGGCAAGGGCCCACAACGTATTGAGGCGACCTCAAAATGGCCTACTTGGGCCTCCCACCCGAGTGAGGCACCATTTTTATCGCGAGATCTGGGGGAACGCTGGGTGGTAGGAAATTTGTGTCAGCCCCGTGATGCCACAACTTTACCACACAAAAATGTGTGAAAAAAGTGATTATTTCAGCAAAATATCAGGTTTGCAGGGGATTCTGGGTAAGAAAACATTGGGGGATGCACGCAAGCCATACCTCCCTGGAATCCCCCGGGTGTCTACTTTTCAGAAATGTGTGGGTTTGGTAGGTTTCCCTAGGTGGCCGCCGAGCCCCAGGCCAAAACGTCATAGGACCCCCCTTGCAAAACCAGGTCATTTTGTGATAGGCAATTTTGACGTCGCCTCAATACATTGTGGGCCCTTGCCTGTCGCGGGTACTTGGGCCTCCCACCCGAGTGAGGCACTATTTTTATCGGGAGACCTGGGGGAACGCTGGGTTGTAGGAAATTTGTGTCAGCCCTGTGATGCCACAACTTTGCCACACAAAAATGTGTGAAAAAAGTGATTTTTTCAGCAAAATATCAGGTTTGCAGGGGATTCTGGGTAAGAAAACGTTGGGGGATCCACGCAAGCCATACCTCCCTGGAATCCCCCGGGTGTCTACTTTTCAGAAATGTGTGGGTTTGGTAGGTTTCCCTAGGTGGCCGCCGAGCACCGGGCCAAAAACCCAGGTGACCCCCCTTGCAAAACCAGGTCGTTTTGAGATAGGCAATTTTGATGTCGCCTCAATACGTTTTGGGCCCTTGCCTGTCGCGGGTACTTGGACCTCCCACATGAGTGAGGCACCATTTTTATCGGGAGACCCGGGGGAATGCTGGGTGGTAGGAAATTTGTGTCAGCCCGGTGATGCCACAAGTTTCCCACACAAAAATGTGTGAAAAAGTGATTTTTTCAGCTAAATTTGAGGTTTGCAGGGGATTCTGGGTAAGGAAACGTTGGGGGATTCACGCAAGCCATACCTCCCTGGAATCCCCCGGGTGTCTAGTTTTCAGAAATGTGTGGGTTTGGTAGGTTTCCCTAGATGGCCGCCAAGCCCGGGGCCAAAAAGTCATGGGACCCCCCTTGCAAAACCAGGTTGTTTTGTGATAGGTAATTTTGATGTCTCCTAAATAGGTTTTGGGCCCTTGCCTGTCGCGGGCACTAGGCCTACCCACACAAGTGAGGTACCATTTTTCTCGGAAGACTTTGGGGAACCCGGGGTGGGCTTTTTGCCACCCTGGGGTGGATTCGGGGGAGGGGGTTTGTCCCGATATGCCCCCAAAGGGGGCAGAAAGACTGTGGCTATTTTTTGTGGGGGTGGGGGCATTGGTATGACCATTTTGGGCAGCCCCCACCCCCACGCATAAAAAAAGCCTGCGTACTCGCTGGCGCCTAGTGGGCTTTCTGCCCCCCCAGGGGGCAGATCAGGGGCCACTGCCACCATCTTCCCTCCTGGGGGGCAGAAAGACTGGAATTTCTCTAGGGGTGGGGTGGGGGTATTGTCATGCCCATTTTGGGCAGCCCCTACCCCTACACTAATAAAAGAAAAAAATGCATGGTTTCTAGTGTGCTTTCTGCGCCCCCCCCGGGGGGCCAGATTTGGGGCTACAGCTCCATCTGCCTCCCGGGGCGAGAATACTGTCATTTTTGTGGGGGGGGGGGGGGGGCATTGCCGTGCCCGTTTCGGGCAGCCCACACCCTAAAAACAATTGCGCAAAAAAAAATCCCTGGTGGATAGTGGGCTTTCTGCCCCTCTGGGGGGGGCAGATTGGGGGCTACTGCCCCCATCTGCCCTCAGGGGTGGCAGAAAGGCTGCAATGGTGGCGGGGGGGTGGGGGCATTGGGGTGCACATTTCGGGCAGCCACCACCCTAAAAACGAATGCGCAAAAAAAATCCCTGGCGTCAAGTGGGCTTTTTGCCCTCCCCCGGGAGCAGATTGGGGGCTACTGTCCCCATCTGCCCCCCAGGGGGGGCAGAAAGGCTGTAATGGTGGCGGGCGGGATGGGGCGCATTGGCATGCCCATTTTGGGCAGCCCCCACCCTAAAACAAATTGTGCAAAATAAAATCCCTGGCATTTAGTGGGTTTTCTGCCCCCCCGGGGGGGCAGATTGGGAGCTACTGCCCCATCTGCCCCCCAGGGGGGGCAGAAAGGCTGTAATGGTGGCGGGGGTGGGGGCATTGGCGTGCCCGTTTCGGGCAAGCCCCCACCCTAAGAAAATGGTGCAATAAAAAATCCCTGGCGTTTAGTGGGCTTTCTGACCCCCCGAGGGGCAGATTGGGGGCTACTGCCCCCATCTGCCCCCCAGGGGGGGCAGAAAGGCTGTAATGGTGGCGGGGTGTGGGGGCATTGGCGTGCCCGTTTCGGGCAGCCCCCACCCTAAAACAAATGGTGCAATAAAAAATCCATGGCGTTTAGTGGGCTTTCTGCCCCCCCGGGGGGGCAGAAAGGCTGTATTGGTGGCGGGTGGGTGGGGGCATTGGCGTGCCCGTTTCGGGCAAGCCCCCACCCTATAAAAACTTCAAAAAACAAATCCCTGGTGTTTAGTGGGCTTTCTGCCCCCCCGAAGGGGCAGATTAGGGGCCAATGCCCCATCTGCCCCCCAGGGGGGGCAGAAAGACTGTAATGATTGCGGGGGGTGGGGGCATGGGCATGCCCGTTTTGGGCAGCCCCACCCTTATTTTTACTTCCTAAAAAAATCCCTGGTGTCTAGTGGGCTTTTTGCCCCCCGGGGGGCAGATTAGGGGCTACTGCCCCCATCTGTCCTCCAGGGGGCAAAAGACTACATTTTGCCAAATTAAATTGGGGGAGCAAAGGCCCTTGCCCAAGGGGCCGCTCCCCTCCCTGGTGTCTAGTGGGTGGATCCCTGCTTGGGGATCGCCCTCCTGTGGCGATCCCCAAGCAGGGATCCACTGGGGAGGGGTACCATTGGAAAGGGAGATTCTCCCTTTCCAACGATACCTCTCCCGTCTTTCTACGTGTTCAGGGAGCTGAGATAGCCCCCTGAGCACGTAGAAAGGGAAACTGAAATGAGCCTCTTGGCTCGTTTCAGTTTCACTGAAATGACGTCAGCGCGACGTTCGCGCCGATCGTCATTTCAGGAAAACCAGGGGGGGGGGGCCTCGGGAGCTGGGGAAGCTCTTCCCCAGCTCCCGAGGCTCTTGTGGCATTAAGGGCACCAGAGGGATTTCCCAGGCGATGTTTCATGACGAGCTGGACTCGTCATGAGCACACGACCACTGTGTGCCATGACGAGTCCAACTCGTCATAAGCATCGAAGGGGTTAATAACTTATAAATTGTTAAAAAACATTTTATAAATTATAAATACATATATACACATACAACAATAATATAAATAAAAATAAATAAATATATATAACAAATTAAAAAATTACAATATTTTTAATCTTTTTAAAATAAATTATACACTACATTAACTAAAACAGTAGAGAAAATATTGGATAGCGGAGGGAATAAAATTACTATTCCAACTCCAGAGAGTGCAACAGTAGGGAAAGTGTTGGATAGCGTAGGGGTAAAAATTACAATTCCTACTCCAGAGAGTGCAACAGTAGGGAAAGTGTTGGATAGCGTAGGGGTAAAAATTACTATTCCCACTCCAGAGAGTGCAACAGTAGAGAAAGTGTTGGATAGCGTAGGGGTAAAAATTACTATTCCCACTCCAGAGAGTATAACTGTAGGGAAAGTGTTGGATAGCAGAGGGTTAAAATTAACATGCTTATCAATTAAATACTTTTTTTAATTAAATAACGAATTAATAATTAATTAACAATAAATTAATTATGAATACCAATAAATTAAAATTAATAATTACTTTAATAACATTAAATTACTTCCCACCCTATTCCCCTATAAACCCACAACCCGCTCCTAAAATAAATTAACACAATTAATATAATAAACAATTAATCAATTAATAAAAATTAATTACCAATTAATTAACAATAAATTAATTATCAATACTAATAAATAAAATTTAATAATTACTTAATTATAATAAATTACTTCACACCCTATTCCCTATAAACACACAACCCGCTCCTAAACTAAATTAACACAATTAATATATTTATCAATTAATCAATTAATAAAAATTAATTACCAATTAATAATTAATAAACAATAAAATAATTATCAATGCCAAAAATAAAAATTAATAATTAATTTATTATAATTAATTTACTTCCCACCTTATTCCCCTATAAACCCACAAACCGCTCCGAAATGTATTAATAATTTATTAACAATAAATTAATTATCAATACCAATAAATAAAAATTAATAATTACTTAATTATAATAAATGACTTCCCACCCTATTCCCCTATAAACCCACAACCCGCTCCTAAACTAAATTAACATAATTAATATAATTAACAATTAATCAATTAATTACCAATTAACAATTAATTAATTATCAATACCAAAAATAAAAATTAATAATTTATTATAATTAAATTACTTCCCAACCTATTCCCCTATAAGCCCACAACCCGCTACGGAACTAAAACGCAAAATTTAATTAAAAATAATTAATAATTTCTAAAAATTATAATTTAATTTACTATAATTAAATTACTTCCCACCCTATTACCCTATAAACCCACAACCCGCTATGGTACTAAAACGCAAAATTTACTTAAAAAAAATTACTAACTTCTAAAAATGTAATACATATATTTAAAAAACAAATACAAAACATAACAAATAATGTGGAGCCCATACATATAAAATACATACTAAAATACATAACACTAATATAAACATCATTATTATTATCAACGATATTTTTGCAAACAATATTACTAACTTCGATATTAACAAAAACGATATTTCTTACCTTCAGGTCGATATTTTGGTCACCGATATTCTTGATGTCGATAGTCTGTCCCTCCGATATTTACAACTCGATATTTCTGTAGGTCGAAAAATAAAACTCGATATTATGTCTGTGCAGCCACTGATACACATTCCTTTCGTTCCTTTCAGGGTTAATCAAAAAAACTCGGAGAGGGATGGGCGATCAGAACAAAAGACAGAAGATCAACCAAAGACAAAAAGGGAAACACATCGTAATTCAGATTACATTATCAAGCAGGAAGAACAACCTAAAGCAAAGCCTCAATTCAAAAAGAAGAAAGTAGCTGGCTTGAAAATTAGAAATGCCCTGGTTACTGAGGACTCCGCTTCTGAACGGGGAATGGGCTCCGACAATGCTAGACAGCGCGGCAGAAGTAAAAATAGCTCGCCAGAACCTGAAGGATTTTCTGGTGACAGCAGTATTGAATGAACATATGACGGTGGAAACACCTGATATGAGAGTTAGTGTCCCACATAGACTTTACGAAATTACACTCCAAATAGAGGGGGACATCTCAAGAAAAGTTAAATGTCTCTTTTGGGAGAACTTAACATATGGATATGACATACTGTTAGAAGAAAACGATTGGCCGCCAGAATTTTTGAAGGATTGCCCAAGAGGGGAAAGCATCATTTTGCCTGCTTTCTCCGACCTCGTTCCAGAATCTCTGAAACATTCCTACGTGCAGGAGTGGGCGTTAGCACTAGCTCCGGCATTATACCGCAACCATGTAGGGTGGGATGTGGAGTCTACTCACCACGAAATCCCATTAAAATCTACTCCAAATCCACAGAGACAGTACCCTATTACAAACGATGCAAAAAGACAGGTCAAAGAAATCTTAGACCAACTTGAATCCCAAGGTGGGATTGAGACTTGCACCTCCCCAGTGAACAATCCTTTGTTTCCCGTAATGAAACCTGACAACTCATATTGTCTAGTTTTAGATTACTGACATTTAAACACATGCATACGAACATTTGCAGTTCAAAACGCACATAGTGCTGCATTGATGAATAACATTGTGTGGAAGAAATACAAAACGACATTAGATATCTCGAATGGATTCTTCTGCCAAAATATAGCTCCAGAAAGCAGCTATTTGACAGCATTCTCTGTCCTCGGCACTCAGCAAAATTTTTGTCGTTTGCCCCAGGGGTATAAGAACAGCCCGGGGCTATTCTCGGCAACAGTGTCAGAATTATTACAAACATGTGGCGAGGAGGCAGTGTCCTATGTAGATGATATCTATCTGACGGACGATGAATTTCTTGTACACTTGAGCAGGGTGAACAACATAATTGTGGGATTCGCCAACTTGGGCTACAAATTTAATTTAATAAAATCAAAGATTGCCCATCTCAATATCCTAGTTTTGGGATATGAGCTTTCAAGTGAAGGCAAGAGCCTGGCAGCCAACTTTTTAGAAAAGTGCGTGCTGCTCCAACCCCCAAAGACTCAAATGTTTGCAATCCATTTTAGGATTTTCAAATTTTGGCAGAGCATACATTCTGGATTACGCAGAAAAAGTAAAACCTTTCTACGACTTAATCAGACCTGATTTAACAGCACATCAGTGGACACAGGAACATACAGATACTCTCCGTTCCATTCAGGCTGACATGATAGCATCAAAACATTTGCACACACGTGTGAATACTACTACCTTGGTGATCCGGGTGGCCCCGGGTTTATCAGGATATACATACATCACTTTCAATGAAGGTTAGACAGTCCCAATTGCATACAAATCACATTTATACACGAATGCTGAAATGCGATTTGCGGCCACAGAAAAATTACTGACAGCAGTCAGCAGTACAGACTGCTGTAGTAAGAGAAAGGCAAAAACAACAGTTGATGGACAGAATGCAGAACAATGTCATACATTCACCCCAGTACAGAGATCTGGGCCTAAATCCATCGTTTTTTTGCTCACCATGCCATTCCAGTTTGAACCCAGCCATATGCAAATCAGTCTTGACCCTGTGCCTCATGGGAACAGTCCAGCCCGAACTGCCAAGCCAGGTCCTCCCTGGACTGGAAACAGGCATCCTAGGACCGGTTTCGGGGTTTCACCCCTCTCCAGCCAGGATAGCTTGATTCCAGTGGCATGGAGAGCACGGGACCCACGTCTGGGCATACCCGTCCCACTCGGGGTGACAAATGCAAAAACAACAGTTGATTTTTCCCTTTTATTAACCCCCTTTTTTATCTTTACCAACTAGGAGCAGGAATAAAGCATTAGCTCACTAGTTAGGTATATTTTTAACTAGCACAAACACCACTCCCCCTACACTGTACTACACATATATTCACAAAACAAGTGCTCCTACGTAACTTCGCAAGTCGCAGCACGCCCCAAGCAGTAGATGTTTGGGACGGCCCCAATGATGAAGCATGTCACCTAGGGGCAACCCTGGGTGAGTGAGGGGACTCAAGAAAAGAAATTTTTCTTTTCTACTGACAGTTGAGGTTCACACCAATTTGGTGAACCCACACTTTCTCCTTGTCTAGGTTCTTATGATCCGTTATTTATGGATTGTTTTGCTGCACTCTGAACACATAGGAGGGTGAACCTAGCCCAATCCTCCTACTCCCTCTGGTTCTTGATAGAAGCTGCCAAGGCGACAGTGCGAACTGCTGCCGTTTCTGCAATCACTCGTTCTAGCACGAGGATAGATGGAGACAGTACTGATAGCTGTCAACGCCTCGAAGAACGGCTCTGCCGTGCCAAAGGGCTTTCCACTCAAGTACTCCTATAAATTAGATGCGCAAAATACACTTTATGCTCAAATTCCAGGAGTGGGGTATAGAGTTATACCAAACATGGATCGCCGATTAGGTTTGATTCTAGCTGCACACGAGGGTCTGGGCTCAACACACGCAGGAGTCACTGCTACAATTTCAGTACTGAAGCAGCGATTCTGGTGGCCAGGTTTGTCTAAACAAACCAAGGGTTATGTCCTAAAGTGCGACATCTGCCAGCAGATGAAAGGTTCCACCGTAGCACGGCCACCGCAAATACCATTGCTCATTTCAGACAGACCTCTCGCATGTGTCTATTTGGACCACTGCAGCCCCTTAAATTCAGACGGGCCTACAAGTACATCTTGGTGGCAGTGGATTCATGCTCTAGATTTCTATGGGTTTGGCATCAGCACTCGGCTGACGCCCGAACTGTTATAAAGGATTTGTGAGTCTTAATCGGGACATACGCAGCTGGCACGTTACATTCCGACCGTGGCCCTGCATTTAGCTCACGGGCTTACAAGGAAGCCATGGAAAGTATGGACGTGGCCTTGCGGTACTCCTCCTCCTACCATCCCAAGGGAAATTCGGAGGTGGAGAGGAAAAACCGGGACCTAAAGCAATCCTTAACAGCAAGGGTATTAGGTGTGGGTGGTAGTTGGGTCAATCACCTATATGGGGTTCAGAGGGCACTAAACAACATACCAAGAAAATCCTTGGGAGGACGTACCCCCTATGAGATCCTGTTTGGGACAACAATGTGGGTATACCTGACCTCGATTGTGCCAGCACAGTGGCGGATGTAAAACCATATGAATTGAATGATCGTTTGGCTGTTTTACAGGCACTCAAAGAATTCCGGGCATTACAAACCAACGTCCAAGTAAAACGCACCACCACTGGGGAAGTGAAACCGGTTCCGGCAAGGCCTGCCTGGGTCCCGAAGATCGGGGACCTGGTCAGAGAAAAGATCACAGACAAAAAGGAGGTTGAGCCATCCTACAGAACACCTGTTCCTGTCCTGGCTGTTTAAGGAACAAGAACAGTACTTCTTCCGCCTCTTGCCGGCCAGAAAGAAAGAAGATTTGTCTCCATTGATCTGATCAAACCACACTATGTGGCCGATTCTCAACAGTAGGCCACATGGAATCCTGAGTAGCCGCAGATCTCCTCTTGCTACTATACAGGAAGTTCAGATGGAAAGACTAATAACGTTTCAAGACTCCCCTGCGCAAAATGTAGGAGTATCAAATAACGGAGTACACCTGTTGAAATTGAACAACATTCAATTGCAACTGAAACGCAAATTGCAATTCGGCCCAATAATGACATTTACATCTATGCTGCCTACACAAGAATCACCTGCCAGTTCTACAAACACTGCTGAGCTACCAAAGATAGATCGAACTGCGTCTGGCTACTTCATCAACTTCGATGACTTTTCTTCAGATCCAAGTGAACCTGAGCAAATGTCACCCATTTCCAAAAAAGAGAAATTTCGACAATTCTATCTCTGGCTGAAAAAGACTTACTTGGTGTCCCCTTGGTTGCATCTTTGATTTGTATTAGGGATCCTGTTCCTGTTAATTTGGATTGGTATAGGAACAGTCTTTTTCCATCTGCTGAATGGCCATTATCTCCCACAACGCTCTGCAGTACAATCTGTGAACTCGGTCCTGAAACCACATACGTCATCACACCATGAACAGAGAGACCTGTCTCTAGTGAACATTACAGCAGTTCCTGTACCTAATAGTATAGTTTGGGATAGGGTTTCATATGATGTATTTGGTCCTACTGAATATTTGAAAATTCCACATGTATTTAAAATTTCATTGAATGACTTCATCACCCCGAGTACACTCTCTGATGATTGGGACATTGAAACTGTAAATACTATGCTCTCAGATCTAGAACAATCTGCTGCATTTTCTTACAGGGAATTGTATGAAGATACACCTGACTTCGACAGTATGTATTGTTACTACCATTATGGTCATCACTTTTTGCACAAAGCTAGTGTCCCACGCACTGTTAACACTTACCATCAATGGGAATATTGCCCGTCACCGCCGAAAGGTAGTTCTGCCACATTCGCACAGAAATGTGCATACTTTTCAGGGTTCAATACATCAGACCGAACGTCATACTATTATAAGATTGCGCAAACGAATACAACTGCAAAGGAAATGATGCTGACAAACACCAAGCTTATATATTCAGCACCTTTTATCTCCCATCTGTCTATACAAGGTTTCGACTATTGGAGGGACACAATAGACACAAAATCCATCTGGGGGACGAAAGATTGGCAGGTTCAGGGAACAGAGGCTTTATTTAGAGCTTGTCTCATACCATTACAGATAATTTCCCTGAACAGAACAGTGCAGCAGACTACCTGCTACGGGTCTGCAAAAATAAAAGACTTGAAAACACCACGCATCCCCTTGCCCGAACCTATTGAAGGTATATTAATGGCACACTGATAAGTGAGGAGATGCTAGGTGCAATGATACAGAATGGTACATACAATTCATCAGCTCCCAATTGGAAGGGTTGGTTGGTTTGGCCTATCGACACAAATAGGTGTCAATCAAGATTCAGGGGTACCACCGAAGGGTTTAGTATCCATAGGCCTGCCCCATGCTATGTACACACAGACGACCCAGGGTAGTGACTTTTATAATGTTGGGAAGTTATGCCTAGAATGGCTAAAAACCTCAACACTTTAACTGGTGAAACGACACTTGTCCCTTCTGTTGGACAACATGGATCTTAGGGATTTCTTGCTAGGTCCCAAGAAACAACGTAATAAACGCTTCTTGTACATGCCATCTACAATGAACTGTGCAAAGTCTCCCAACAGGAAGCTGCTGAGAGGTTACGTGAGATTGGTAGAAATCACATAGAAAAAGCCTTAGCTGTGGTAGACAATGGAATGACCACACTTTCGTCACGTATTTATTAATTGGGCAACATTGTGTCGCCAGCAATTGATATAATGGAACAAGAGTAGTCTATTCTACAACATGGGCAATCTCAACTGCGCTACATTATGCTTTTAAGCTGGACCTTACAATCATTGCATTCTGGCCACATGCCATTGCGGTACATTAACGGCACAAATCTGTTTTCGGCTTATGAACTTACCGACAGACAAAAGGCCATGGCACGCAGAGATGCAAAGTACACCATGCTGCTCATTGAAAAATTAGAGAAGTTTCCTTTTATAGTATCAGAGTCACCGTCTACAGCATGGTTAATTCATGGCCATATCACAATGCCAATCACGACATTCCAGTTCCAATACTGCCTGCAGGTATGAAGCATTGGGTGAAGGGTACATACAGGAAACCTGGGAGTTACCGTACAGATATAGGTGTAGAAATAAGAAAACTGAAGTTTTCTTAAGTGGTACAGACTGTGAGGAGGCTTTAAGTGGGTCTTTAGTGTGTAAGGAGGTCTCTCTTCAAGGAGCGTGTAATGCTTCAATAGCGAACTTATCTTGCTACTTGAAAGGCTCCCCGGCTGCCGTGATTCATCCAGTTTTTGAGTTACCCTCAAATGGGAGTTATTTAATGCTGAATGAAAAAGGCTGTTGCGGGATGGCGCCAGGCATCACCTATCTTGTCACAGTAAACTCAAGGGTTATTTGTTGTAAACAAGTATTGTTTCTCCCGGCTCGCCTAGTTAGGGAGGTACCACTGTGGCCTTCGTTGAATGTTTCCAGTATTAGGTTTGATTCGTTGAGCAGACTGAAAGGCATGTTGTTTCAACAAAATGTGGCCTTAACTTCAGCCAGAGAGACTTTTGATCTCCAGGTTGCAAGGTCTTCGGCAGAGATACAGACCCTGATCCGTACGAACTTCCCAATCCATTTAGGAGAAATGGTTCATCGTATCTTTAATATGTCTGATACGAGAGGGATCGTACAATTATTTAAGCATATTGGATCCGGTCTATTAACTACATTTCAGACCATCTTCGGAGTGATTCCAGCCTTCATACACTCCGTACTTGGAAGAGTTTTTTGAAGGGCTTCCTTTGGTCCTGCTATCAGTAGCGGGTATCCTGATTTTAATCCTATTGATTTGCAATGGACGTCTCAATCCCTCAAGACATGGAGAGAAAACTGCTGGAACGACATTGTTGTGAGCGTATGGTGTTCTATCTGACTACGCCTTGGCTTCGAGAGCTGAGTGAGCATTGGTTCCTGTCTTTTAGACCGGTCTGGCTAGACTGTGTCCTGCCTGTCTTCCCCTGCCTCTTCTGCGGATTCGGATGCAAGTTAGACCTGTGTCTGACACTTCCATCGGTTGCGCCACCGGACATAGACGTGCTACTGGAGCCCTTGCAGGCCCACGTGTACAGTTGTCCACAGCGTATTCCCATGTTGATGACGGAATTTCTAGATCCTCCAAGGGATGCTTCATCTCCTGTTGGAAGGGAAATCGGCTCTGCTCCAGAGGTACAGGCATCGGTTCCAGGCATGCAGGCATCTAATTCTTCCCCGGCGGCTGCTGTGGGAACCAGAGATGACCATCTTTGCTCACTCGGCATTATATTGGAAGTACTGGAGGGATTGCCACCTGCGGATGCAATGTTTAGCGATGTTGAGTCTTCGGCACAGGATTCATAAACAATCTGGCCTTTTCTGTGCTGCGAACTATTCAGCATTTTTTAAACATTTACCATATTGAAGGTTGAAACTGACTTTGTTTTATTTTTTCCTTCTCTGCTCTGACTTAGCATAGTGGCTTTCAAGGTGCTCAGTGTAATAATAATCACTTATACAAGTTTAGAGGACCTTTTGAACGCCTTTAGGGAAAATGGCTTTTCTTTTATGGACATTTTTTACAGGCTTTTTTATGCTTTTAATGGCCTTAGCTTTATTATGATCTAGCTGACCCTGTTGACCTTTTGATGAGGAGTGGGTGCCATGTCCTTTAGGATAGTCCTGTCATGTATGCCCCCTTTTACATACATTGTCCCATCCACATGACAATAACGGTTCTAAACAGGTGACCTCTTACCTAGTAGCTTGCTCCTGTCTCTACACCAGGCTCTTAGTACTGTATCATAATCCCTGTACATGACATACATAAACATGTCCTCAGGCACTGCATAAGTATTCTGTATACGGGTCACCACTTTTTTCATCCTTGGACAACAGCCCGCTGTGCATGATCGCATTTGTTTGGAAAAACATTTATGATCGTTATCAAAACATATCGATTCTAGAAGAAACCCTGGAGTGACCACTCTAGTATATAAGACCCTTATTCCCCCCTACAAATCAGAGAATTGCTGCCAAGCTGACACGGGGTCCTGCATGCTGAATCTTCGACACGTAGCGGTCTGACATCCCTTCTGGGGTGTCATCCTCGGAGCAGAGACGAGGTCCTTCATTCTCTACCATCAGGTGAGGGAGTTGGTTCTTCCCTAGAAGATTCTTGGCCACATATATACATATCTATATGCATATACATGCTACACATAATACAGATCTAGGCTAGGTACATTTAGGCAAATTACTTAGGGCGTGCATTTTTAGGAGTATGCAAGTGCTACTGTCTTATCTGAACTGTATATGTTCATCTTCTTAGCACTATGGTAGAAATGTATCTATTGTTTACTATATTAGTACTTGCGATTTGTTTCGTATGCTTTTGCCTCCTGATTGTCGCAGCAAATATGTTCTACACAAGACTGACGCTGGACCAATAAATACTTATTGAAACGTCCTAACCGTCATCCTGTGTATTTTCTGAGAATAAGTAAGCACGAGTGACTGAGCGAAAAGTACTGTACTGTTTTCCATGATCCCTGAGGAATCGGGGTTGTCATGTTCAGTGGTTGCCAGAAACTACCTACACCACTGTAAGATACAGGGGGGTGGTAGTGGCACTGTAGAGCTAGCTGGTCTAACGGCTGACATGTCCTGTGGGGGTGTCTGGAAGCGGTTTGGACACCAAGCCCTCAGTTTAGGTCATCCAAAACATGCAGGTCCTGGGGATTCCTAGGAACTACACAACAGGGGTGTGGCATTGCTATCTTCATGGCTGGAGTAATCTGAATGATGTCTTCAAAAGATCTAGACGTTTGAAGCTTTTGCAATTCTTCCTTGAGGGGTTGCATTTTGAGTCTGGCCAAGGGAACCAGGTCTATCGCTGATGAGCACATCCCTAGTAGCGACTTGTATTTCCTTACTGAAACAGACTTTTTTCTTGAGATGGCCATAGCCAATTGTCATAGAGGGGTTTGACGTTCTTTCGACAAGAATGCTTTACATTGGATTGTATCCAATCTGGCTCCCAGGAATGGTACTATTTTATTGGGAATAAATGAAGACTTTGTTATGTTGACTGTCAACCCCAGCTTGCTGAACAGCCGAAGATAAGTGTTCGTGGTTCTGGTTGCTTGCTTTGCCGTGGGTGCCTTTAGCAGCCAGTCGGCCAAGTAGGGGAATACTTGATGACCTTGAGAACGTACGGCTGCGGTCACCGGCGCCAGGAACTTTGTAAATATCCTGGGTGCTGACTTGAGGCCGAATGGAAGAACTTTGAATTGGTAGTGGGTACCGGCCACCATGAATCTGAGGAATTTTCGATGCTTCAGATGAATGGGGATGTGGAAATATGAGTCTTCCAAATCGAGGAAGGTCATGAAGTCACCTTTGCTGAGACGTCGTAAGATCTCGGCCAGAGTTATCATCCTGAATGTTTGCTTCCTCAGGAACTTATTTAACTTTCTGAAATCCAAAATCGGTCTCCATTCCCCTGACTTCTTCATTATCAAGAAAAAACAGGAATAGAAAGCTTGACCTCTTTGCAGAGTTGGAACTTCCTCATTAGCTCCTTTTGAGAGCATAACTTTTGCTTCCTTGTGCAATAAGTGAAGACGAGGGGGAGAGGCTCCCTCGGTGGAGTAGTTGGAGATTTCCTACGAACTCCAGAGTATGACCGAAGGCAATCAGATCCAGCACCCAACGGTCCGTTGATATACTCTCCCAATGCTGAAAGAAACTGGAGATCTTTGCACCCACGGGAGGGGAAAGGGAGGGGAAACTGGTACCCTGTTCAGATCATTGCTTTCTCCCGTTATCTCTGCCTTGGGTCGATCCTCTCTTTCGGCCCCCTTGACGAGAGAATCCAGCCGTGGAAGTTTGACGGTAGGTAGCAGGTTGGTAGGCTTGCCTGTATTGTGGCTGGTAGGGCTGATATTGTTGTGCCCTCTGGAAGTTTCCTCTGTAGGTGGCAAAACCACATCCTTTTGCTCCCCTGAACAGTATTTTCCTGTACTGGAGGGAGGCTAAAGATTTTGCTGTATCCGTATCATTTTTGATGGATAGAAGCGCCTCATATATATGTTTCCCAAACAAAGCGTCCCCATCAAACGCCATATCCAGGACCTTTGTCTGGACCTCCGGTCTAAAGGTGGTGGCTTTCAACCACCCTTGGCGCCTCAAGACTGCCGCACTTGCCAATTGGCAAAATCCCTTGTTGGTTATGTCGATTGTTTCAGAGGCTGCCCGCTCTCCTTTTAAGAGGATTTTTCTGGCTTCTTGCCTCTTGTCCTCAGGAATGAGGTCTAGATAGGAGACCATGTCCGACCACATCTGTCTATAATAGCGGCCGATGATAGCCAAAGCGTTGGCCGCCTTGATGGTAGTTGCAGCCATAGTGGAGAAACGCTTCCCCATGATGTCCAGCTTACGCCCTTCTTTGTCCAGAGGGGTGGATATCGGGGTGGCCGGGTTCTTTGATCTCCTTTGTACCACCTGAGAAATAACAGAATCTGGCTTAGGGTGACCTGTCAGGCAGGAAGGCGAATCTTCTGGAGCCCTGTACTTCTTCTCTATGCAAGAGAGCACTGGTGGTATCGTGGCCGGAGTCTTCATTATCTCCACTCCCTCTTGCCAGATGTAGTCTATTATTGGTATTGTTCGCATGGATTTCCTAGCTTCCTCTTTAAAATCATACAGGAAGCAGTCTGTATGTTTAACAGCCATGGGGAGATGGAATCTATTAGCAGCCCTCTCCATTAAGTCGTGGAAACCCCCTATGTCTTCTGGAGGGGAATCCACTGGATGGTGTGACGGAGGAGAGGGAGTGGGAATGATGTAGTCCTCCCAAGGATCTGCAAGAGAAGGTTCTGGAATTTCACCTCTTCTCTCTCCTCGTCCGAGGAGGAATGGTCAACAGGATCAGGCTCCTGTATAGGGGGGCTTGGTACTGTAAGTGTCACTGGTAAAACTGGTGTTTCAAGGGACTGTGGTTGAACCTGAGACGGTTCCTTGTGAACATTTTGAGGTGGAAATCTTTGTTTGTAGTCTGCCAGCATAGCCTGAAGGTCCTGAATCAAGGACGGAGAAAGATGAGCCATCTCCCTAGGGCAAGATTCATGAGTATATTCATAGTGTTGATAATGACGTGGTGGTGCCAGATAAGGTTGATAGTATTGATCATCTTCATAGTCCTCGTCGTTTTCCTGGCACTTAACATGCAACTCTGATGGACTATGCGCCACTGCATATACTCCATCATCATCCTCATCATCTTCTTCCGACTCCTGTAGGTCCAAAAGGTGCAAAGGAGGCCAAGGGGAGATCTTACTGTATGCTGACATTTCTGGCTGAAAATATTTTTTCGTCACTTTAATCATCGTCGACGGTGGTGTTGATGGAATCCTGGCCACCGGTGATGGAATGCCGGTCACCGACGGTGTTGTTGCAATACATGTTGCCGTCAACGGTTTCGTCGGCGACGGTGCCGTTGTAGACGGAATCGCTGTCGGTGATGTCGCCGTCGATGGTGTCGTCGTCAGTGGAGCTGTCGTCGATGGTGTCAGCGTCGACGGTATAGCCGTCGACAGTATCTTCGTTGACTTCGCCAATGCAACCTTCGTCGACTGCACAGATGGGGTGGTCGTCGACGATGATGGTGTCAACGATGCTCTCGTCGACAGTATGGGCCCGGAGATGGCCGCTGTCGTCGTCGTACCTGCCGTCGACGGGACCGACGACGTAACAGTGTAACTTGTCATAGTCGATGATCTAGTGACTGTCGTCGACGGAGGCGTCGTCGATGGGGATTTTTCAGTTCTGAATTTCCCCGGATCTGATGAGGAGGCTCTATGGTGCTTCTTGTCTTTCCTCACTGGAGCAGAGAAGACTGAAGATGAAGGCTCAGAGGAAACTTTAGAATATCTCTCCTGTTTTGAGCTCTTGCCCTCTGGGGAGGTTTTAAGGTGCTTCCTGCCCTCTCCAGAGTCTTTCTCCTGAGATCTTGGTCTCTTGTGAGGCTTGGACAAACCATCACTGTCTTCTTCAGATGACTTCCGGTGCTTAGTGGACTGTAGCCATAAAAGCAGCCTCCCTCTCTATCTCTTAGAGTTTTTGAAGAGAAAGTGCAACACATTTTGCACTGTTTTACCTCATGGGCTGGGTGGAGACAATAAATGCAGTCCCTGTGAGGATCATCAACATGGACCCTTTTCTTGCCACAGGTCTTGCAGGCACGGAAGAATCCTTTCTTATCAGACAAAAATACTTTTTAGGAAAAAGTCCTAGAAGTAAAAGAAAAACTAAGTAGAACTCAGGGAGACTTCCTTCACACAAGACGTGCGGTGAAAATCTGAGGGAAACTGCTTCTACTGGGAAGGTTCTAGAGGGTGCTAGCAGCTCATTGGCTGCATTCAACATTTAGTCCTTTTTTAAAAAGGACATAGATAGGCTATATAGAACATGGCTCAGGGCCATTATAGCCTATGGCGTTATTTAAATACTGCTTGATTATGGTACCGTGGTACTCCTATCTTGACGACGGTGAATGATTCAGACATGTGAATCTATGAAAGATATCCCAATACTGGGTAATGACAAACCTACAATGGTCATCAACCAATGATCCTTGTGGTGTAAGAAAGAATAACCTGTAGGAGGCCCATTTTGCAGCAAATGGTTGGGAGCTGTGTGTATCCAAGTGTATTTTTGCAGTAGTGCTACATGAATCCCATGCCTTTACAGATAGTACAGTATTAGCCTACATCTATGTGAATCACTGAGCGTCCGTACTTTCCAGGTAATGCATTTGCATATCATGTGGAGACTAACAGCACAGTTGGTCAACTCACCAGACAGAGTGGTATGAGTGAGAAGGTATGCTTATGGTAGGGACTATGCGGTGTGTAGCAAATCGCAGCACATAAGGGTCAGACCTTGTGTCGCAGTAACAAATAACAAAACCACAAACACCCCCATCCCCCACACTGACAGCCCATACCCGTTCAGGAAATCAAATCTTCCCTTCAAAACAAAAAAACTCCCACCCCATAACAGAAACTATAGGAACAAGGAAAAAACAAAACTTGTCAAAAACACATAAACCAAGAGTCCAAGGGGTAGCCTGAGGGGCTCATCCAGACAGCCGGCATAGCCTTCCTCTTCAAGGGGGCATATAGCCCAGATCCCCATCAAGCATGTTAGATGAGCAAAGCCATGACCGTGAAGCAGCCTAGAAAAATGGAAAATACAGTATAAAAGTATCTTGAGACGATGTAAAGAATGGGGCAATGGATAGCCGGATGGCTGACTCCATTGTCCGTCAGGTAGTCAGTTCCAAGTCATTCCAGAGCAGACTTGGGCGAAGTTGCCCGAGATGAGGCAGGGGAGCAAGCTTCACCGGAAGATCGAGTCAGCAGCTTACGTGGAAATTCTGATGCCTGCTGTGGACTACTGAAGACATGTTGACGGCCTTGTACTGTAATTCGAAGACGAGCAGGGTAGAGCATGACGTAGGGTCTGCTAGAGGCGTTGTTTAACTGGAAGCAACTTGCGTCTTGCCTCTTGGACTCACGGAAGTAAAGTCTGGAAACAGGGAGATGATGTTGCCTTGAAGGACAAGGAGCCTCTCTCTCTCTCTCGAGCCAGCCGGAGGGCGGCATCATCGTCCCGAAAATTCAGCAGACGGGCAATGATGGGACAGGCAGGAGCTCCCGGTGGGGGTCAGGTAGCCAAGATGTGCTGTGCACGTTCCACAATGCGGAGGCGGCATCCAAGAGGGACACTAACAGTCTCTCAACATAGTCCTCCAGTTTACCAGTGTCGGTGGAATCAGGCACACCGAAGATTCGTATATTATGATGGCGCAACCGAGCCTCTAAATCTTCATTCTTGCACGCAATCATTTTGAGCACCCGTTCCATATTGAGGAGGGTGTCCTCACGGGAGGCCACAGTGCCTTCAACTTTCGGCCTCCTCTATCCTGCTGTCATGTTTTTCCAGTTTGTGCGTAATGCTGTCCTTTCTAGTACCCAAGGAATCCATTTTAGACTCAGAAGAAGTCAAGATAGTCTGCATGGCAATCAGCAAGTCTCTCATGTCGTCCGTAATAGCAGATTCCGCACGAGGTGGATCCACCGAGTCCAAGAACTCAGGACTGGGGGCCATGCCACGAGGAGTATGGCGAGCATCAAACTGGAGTTTAGTCTAAAGCCTATCTGCCTAACCCATTTTGAGTTAGCGACTACTTGGTACAGGAGGAAGAGGTGACGGAAGTAAATGATGTCTCAGGGCGCAGTAGTGTGGCAGGTCAAGAGGATGCCAGTTTACCACTAGTGTGCCCGGGTCCCACTTCTGCCCCGCCATCACTCACAGTATGGGGAGGCACAAGCAGACCCGACGCTTGGACGAAAGAAGCGTGAAGAGACGTCGCAAGTACCCCTCGCTGGGCAATACCAAAACAATCACTGATCCCAGGTTAGACCAGCGTCTCAGGTAGGTGATGTTGTGTCCTGTGTTTATGTGCATGAAGACTCTAGTGGCCCTCAACAGACTCCTTACAAGTATTACATAATTGGATGGGTGTGGCTGAGTGTGGTTAATAAAGTGTGTGACACAGTGCACTCAGTTAACAGATGCTTGCTGAAGAATAAAGACATGCAAACCATAGGTCTGTGTGTGGTGTGGTCTGTTACATGCTCCTGGGCTGAGGAGGGCGCTGCAACTTGTGACGAGATAGGGGATACATGCCCCCCAATGATACAAGGCTGCTCTCCCTAAGAGTTTGCCGTGGTCCAGAAAACTGCTTGTGCGTGCCATGTGCGCCTCAAGAAGCAGTTTACAGTTGGCGTATGTGGAGTCAAAGCGCAACTCCAGCTTTTGAGAGGCCCTCGAAGAAGGTGAAGGCCTTGCAGAGGAGCACAGTCAATGAGCCTGCCAAAAATCTACTGGTAAGACCAAAAGAAGAGATACTGCGCCACATCATAACACAGAGCCAGCATTGATACACAGCGGAAATGCTAAAGACAGTGCCAACCAAGTACAAAGAAGCCCTACAGGCAGCGACCGCCAGGTGTAAGAAAATGCTAGAGGAAGAGACAACCAGGTACGGGAATGCACTAAAGGTAGTGAAAACCGGGTATAGAAAGTGCAAACGTACTTACCAGCACAAGCCCCGCCTCACTCCCAGCAGATCCCAATGTATGGGGGGGTACGCGCAACGGCGATTAATAGTTAAATGGGTGTGTTTCGGAGGATTACATAGAAAAATGTCTCACATAACCCTACTTACCAGACGATGATTTCATATGGTTTTCCCCCTATCAAGAAATGACCTACTAAGATAGCTGAGAAGTATTTGCTTACTGATGTGTAGGCTAGTCCACCTGATGCTAGTTCTGCTTTTATGGTACCAGGTGCATGCGGATAAGTGCAAAAGGCATGGTGTCATACGAGGGTCGTGGGAAATGTAGTTTTGCTTCTGAAAATTGGCTACTGAGAAAATATGATAATATAATAAACAGTGAAGAAAGAGGAGCATAATCCGAAGCCTCTGGTCCTGACATAGAATAATGGAGATAAAAAACATCCAGACCTGGCTTGAAGACGCTCGGAAGAGACGTGCGAGTGAACCAAACAAATAGTAGAAGGAAGGCCCTGCTGCCAACTGCAGTGCCTGCCATCTGCTACCAGGAATGGAGAGGAGCCCGGCTCCCGCCATGCAGCAGAGGTGCGTGGCTAGCTCATGTTGGTGACCGCTTGGAGATGTGGGCGGGACGGGGGCACCGAGACCCTGGCGAACCGCAACAGAAAAGCCCTAAAAGGGAATCTTACACATTTAGCCAGATTATCTTTTAGATTCAAAAGGGGAACTTCTTGAAAGAGCATTTCTTTTGTATTCCCATAAACCTTTTCTTTCCATATCTTTAATATAGAACTGTAGGAAGGTAGGTTCCTTCTGCATGGTTACCCCCACTTTTTGCCTGGTGCTGTGATGGTTTCTGACTAGTCTGACTGGGATCCTGCTAATCAGGACCCCAGTCTCTGTGCTTTCTCCCCTAAATTGATATGGTAAGTACTTAGGTACATCCCAAATTGGACACTGGTGTACCCTTATCAGTCCCTAGCATATGGTACTGAGGTACCCAGGGCATAGGTACACCAGGGGTCCGCCATTAGCTTAAGCATGTATTATGCCACCCATGAGGGACCACTCAAACTGTAACTACAGTCCTGCCATTGCAGCCTGTGTAAGCTGGCGCTAGCACCACTTCCGAAAGATATAGGTTTACCTATATCTAGGGTCACTGCACTTAAAACCTATAAGTCACCCCTATAGGAGGCCTTTCAATCCTGAAGGCAGAGTGCTCAGTTCTAAATGTGAGAGTGCCCCTGCATTAACAGTTGCAAAAAGAACAATTGATGGACAAAATGCAGAACAATGTCATACATTCACCCCAGTACAGAGATCTGGGCCTAATTCCATTGTTTTCTTTGCTCCCCATGCCATTCCAGTTTGAACCCAGCCATATGCAAATCAGTCTTGGCCCTGCGCCCAATCGGAACTGCCAGGCCAGGTCCTACCTGGACTGGAAACAAGCATCCTAAGACCGGTTTCGGGGTTTCACCCCTCATCAGCCAGGATAGCTTGGCTCCAGGGCATGAGGGTTGATGGCCCGAAACCGGTCCTAGGATGCTTGTTTCCGGCCCAGAGAGAACTGGACTGTTCTCATGAGGCACAGGGTCAAGACTGATTTGTTTATGGCTGAGTCTAAACTGGGGTGGCATGGTGAGCAAAAGAACGAGGGATTTAACCTGGATCTATTGACTGGGGGTGAATGTTTGATTTGCTCTGCATTCCGTCCATCATCTGTGTCTTTTGCCTGCATGAGCAGGACACACCTACAGCCTTCGGAGTCCATTCTCCCGGGCTGTAAGTACATCAGCTATTACGATACATAGAGTGGTCATGCGTCATTACACGATTACCATCTTGAAACTGGCTGTAACGTACCCTATCATGTTTGGTATCAAACATGTTGGAATCATACCCTCATACCGTAAACAGTGTGGGAGGTATGATTCCATGCATTGTAAAGCTCCTTCAGGAGGCCCTCAGTGCTCCCCGTACCAGTCTTCTAGAGCCGGACAGCACAACATGGCTGCTGCCGACCAGAGACACGATTCTGCCCTCCTGCTGCTGAGCCAAGCTCGAGCAGGGGAAGGCAGAACAATAGGTATCCTGTCACAGGGAGGTGTGACCACCTCCCAGACAGGGTTTAGTGTATTGGGGCCGGGTGGGAGCGCTTGCCAGCGCCACTCAGTCTGCTTGAAGGGCACACTTGGTGCCCTCCTTGCATAGTCCAGTTCAAACCAGCTCAGGAAGCCGCTGGCTCCCGCTCTGGCGTGAAACTGGACAAAGGACCTGGGAGTATCCTCCCCACTGTCTGACCCCTCCCCGGGGAGGGAACCCCCGAATCGTCCCTTTCCTTAGTGTACTTAAGGGCTTACCTGAGGGTGGGTCCCTAGATTCGTCGTGGGACAAGATTCAATTCAAGACACCACTTCTTCAACCGTCTGGGCACTCTGGACTTCGCTCTGGGCATCAAGGCTGCAACCGGGAAGACTCCTGCTGCTCCTGATCTCATCGCCCTGCTCATCTGCTGTATCTCCCTTGAAGTGAAGGAGTCACTTCCCTGCATCTGCAGGCACTGCAACTAAGCTGACGGTCTGCTGATCCTGGGCTCCCACAGACTCCGAAAGGCTCAGCAACACAGGTGGGGGTTCTTCACATCCCTCGAGTCCTGCCCTGTCCTCTCACTAAGGGGGTCATTAGGATAGCGGGCGGATCGCCCGTTATTTTCCATCGCCCGCCTAACATTTCCCCACCGCCATATTAGTATGGCGGTGGGGACCCGGGCGGACGGAAAGACTGTCCGCCGGTCGACCAGTCGACCGTGCGGAAAAGGGGCTGGATATGGTGGCGGTGTCTGCTAGACACCGCCATCCATATTAGAATCGGCAGCGGTGCAGGGCTTTCCATGGCGGAGACCCCGCCATGGAAAGCCAGGTGGAGTTTAGCTTTCGGGGCCCGTTGCGGGCCCCCAGGGTATTGGGGGTGGGGGTGCACATGGGGGCACCAATGGTACCCCCCTGCATTGTCATGGACATGGTGGCAGGCACCTCGCGGTGCCTGTCACCTTGTGCATGACAATGCACACAGTGCATTCCCAGCATTGGGCGGGCGGTGCTGTGCGCACCGCCCGCCACAATGCTGGGAATGGAGGATGCCACCGCCGCGGTGGCGGTGGCATCCTAATCACCGGTGCGGGACCGCCGCACCACTGGCGGCCGGTCCCAGCACCGCTAGGGTGGCTGGCGGACGAAGTCCGCCTGCCATCCTAATAGGCCCCTAAGTTTGAGGGCAGTATCCCTCGTCGGAGCCGCAGGAACCGAACCCCTGTGCACCACATTGACTTGCAGTTGCAAAGGCTTGTTGGCTTCCTTCCACCAAGATATTCAGGCTCCAAGTAGCCCCAACCTCAAGCATCTCCAGTGACCAAGATCTTCATCCTCACTGCGTCACCCGCACCGTGGGCCTGCATCTTTGGTGAGCTGCTCGAGGTCCACTCGCTACTCCAGTGCCTCCAGCCTGCGGGTCCTCTTGAGGGTCATCTTTGAATTCTTTGGGCTCCCCTCATTGCTCAGGGCCTGCCCTGACTCCCCGGCTTGTGGTGAGGCACCAGGACCTTGCTGGTTCTGACACTGCACCTTTTTTGCTTTCCATATTGTTTGCAGTTGCCAAGGCTTGTTGTAGCTCCCGACAGACACCAACCCCTCAACTCTCAACATCCGACATGGGACAGCTCGTGAACTGCTCCTGGTCTTCCACAGCGTCGCCTGGTACTCACAGCTGCTGCTCCAAGGTCACTGTCATCTCTCCTGCAGCACTTGACATCGGTGGGCATTCGTCTTCCATGCCTCCTGGTCACTCCTGAGTGGCATAGACTCTGTCCCCTCTGCTTGCAGGTACTTCTCAACTTGAATCCACCTTTGGGTTCCACTGGACACTTTCATCTTCCCCAGCAGCGGCATCTTCCTTAAGTCCTCCATTGGGTTCAACAGCAGTTTCCGGCGCCACTTAACACCTATGCACCCGGCTTCCCTGGCGAAGGTATCCTGGTTCCTAGGGTATCCACGGGTGGGGTGGCTCTCCAACCTTCTGTCTTCCACTGGGTTTCTTCAGGGTCAACTGGGAAGGGTCCTTCTTCTTTAAAATTGCAACCGCGACTTACCCATTGACTTGCATTGATCCCGCAGTCGTGTTTCCACTCTGCACACGGCCTCCGTGGGGCTCCTGGTTACTTACCTTGAGTGGTTCCTTGGGTCCCCGGCCCTTCTACGTCTTCTGTGTATAGTCTTGACTCGAGTCGTGGTTCGCAATACACTATTTTAGTATATGGTTTGGTATCCCCCTGTTGACCACTGTGTATTTCGTGCTACTTACCTATTTCTATTGAAAAGTATTGTGTGCATTGTGTATATCTCCAGCTAGGAGATATCTGTATGTGTTAGTGAGTGTCTTATAATAAATACATATTTTTATAAATACACTGTGTGGTTCTTTTTCACTTAATCTATACCTATAGGATTATGTTCTGGTAAAACCAGCTGCTATACACTCCTTCTGGACTAAGCCTGAAAGCTGCTCTCCAAAGCTACCACTTGGAGAGCTTTCTAAGGTTTTCTAAGACCACTAAAATTACCATAAGAGTTGTCTGGATTGGTGCAAGGTGCCCACTTACATAAGTGTATACCATATACCAAGCCGGCTTCTCACAGGTACTCATTGTGAAGGATCTCAGCCATCAGCATGGGGAGTTCGACGCCCCTACGATCTACAGCCTGAAACAACAGTCCTGGGCTCAGCTCACTGCACTCGGGGTGACTAAGCGCTCCCCTTGGCGCATCTCTCCCCACTGGGTTACGGATCAGGTCCTGCACCAAACCAAGGGAGCGGCAGCCGTGAAGGCACAGGCACCACGGGATTCTCAGGATCAGGATTAAGTCTGAGGCTAGAGGGCAGCGATAGGCCCGACAAGCTTCCTTGCCCTCACCAATGTGGTTGGGCGAACCTGGGTGTCGCCTGCTGTATGGATAAAGTCGGATTACTAAGATTTAGGCGTGGCGCTTACAGACTCGCGTCTGCCATCTTCCACTGCTTGACCACCCCCGATGCGTTAGTCTTGAAGGCCATGCTTACCAGCTCTGCAGTCTCCGATGCTTTAAATGCGAAGAAGGAAGACTGTGGTAGGGAAATGGGTGGGAAGAGAGGTAGTTCAGGAGTGTTGGTGATTGTCTCACAAAGTTTGCAATTTTGGATTTGAAAAGCTCAAGTAAATCTCATTCCCTGGATTCAAACGTATACCAAAATTTTAAATGTTTATGGTTCAAGTTTACTTGTGATTTCTACTCCATGATAATGATCCATATGGTATTTTAAAATCTTCTCACAGGATTATTCTATTGCTATTCATATATACCAAAATATGCTTTATTTTCATGAAGTAGCTATCTGGCCCGCCATTGGGTGCATTAATGTTCCTTCCTCAACTATCTATGATTTTATTTAAAATGTTTCCTTAACAAAATTGACAATACATTTATAATATTTCGAGTTGCGCTCAAAACAAATTTCACAACTTTTTTTTTTAATGTAAATCCAATGGTAGGAGATGTCTTTCTGTATAAGAATACTATATCTACATTTTCTTTTTACTTTATTTTCCATATTTTCTTTCACTTGACAGGGGAATTTATTCATTGACATTCCAGAATAAAATCTTATAGTATTACATTAAAGTAGGCAATAACTAATATGGGATAGTCGCTTGTTCACAATACAACTTATTTTTACCATTCTCAAATGTAAACTGTGTTATGTTAATACATTGCTTACTCGAGTTCTTACCCAATGGTGTCCTGGTGCTAGATAGCTGTCAAGGGCTAGCAGCACAAAACAAGAAAGGAGCTTCAAAATGTGGGTCAGAGCCATGTCTTCAAACCTCTCCAAATGATTACTTTCTGACCTGTGTCCAAATGGCAGGGTATTCCATTCCTTTGTAGCACAGACATCAAAAGAATTCCCTCCTACTTTGGAATGGGGAAGGATGGTGAACAGATGCAGTGTGTTAGTGTATGAATTTGGGTATTTGTTTGAGGGGTGAAAATCCTTCTAAGGCAAGAACCACAATTCTTGTCAGGGTGAACCACAAAAGTCACTAAATTAACATGTGCTTAACCCTCTGGTAGCTTGGCATAAAAGCTGCAAGGCTTAATTTAGAGGCACTGAGTAAAGTATTTATGCAGCACACAAACAGTAATAAAGTGAAAACGCAACGCAAAAAAAAATCTCAAGCCAATTTTTTTTTTTTTTATAAAGTCAATTTTAATAAATAAAATTATACCAGACCGTCAAAAATCCAATCAGTAGAACAGAGGTTATGCAGTTTTAAAGTTTTAGGTAAATACAGTGCATAAAAGCAAAAAGCACCACTCACAGTCATCTGATCGTGCTAGACCGAGGGAAAGTCACAAGTTCAGGCTGATTGCGATGGAATGCAGGCTAGACACAGGAACCAGGTTAGTCCAGCTGAAAAAGTTACCTTCTCAAAGTACAGCGCGAAGAGTCCACTTCGCGGTGGGGGAGGCCGTGAGGAGCAGGGAGAGCGTTGCGGATGGTCATCGCTGTAGGGCGGAGAGCAGGCCTGGCGTCGCAGAAGGGTGCACCGGAGCTTCGCATTGGTGGTTGTCATGGGTGGCAGAGTCTCGCGGTAAATGGGCCTGTTTGCAGTCATTAAGAGCCCAAAACTTCAGGATTTCTCCTTTTGCCCCACAGGAGTACACTCTGATTCCAGCAAAGAATCCAAGACCTGGAGAGGCACTTTTTTGGGGCTCAGGGACTCACTGTAGCAGAGGCCAGCAAGGCTCAGGCAGGTCCAGTTGCAGCTGGGCAGTTGCAGGGAGGCCTCTGGAGCTTGTTACATCCCTGTAGCCTAGAACACAAGGTCAGCCAACTGATCCTTGGAGTCACTCAGGTTAGCTTGGGAAGATGGGGGCAGGCCCAGTCTTCCTTCACTCAGAGCAGGCCAGGCCTCAAGCAGGGGGGCAAACCTCTGCAGAACAAGGCAGTCCTTCTGTAGTCTACAGGTCCAGGAGTGTACTGAAGAGGTGTTTCAGGAGGTCCAATATTTATACCTGGTGCTAGACTTTGAAGTGGGGGTGACAACCTGGCTACCCCCATATCAGGTTCTGAAAAGTTCCTTACTTCCGCAGCCAAGGCTCCAAGTAGTCTAGGGTGACAAAAGCCTAGAGTCAAGTGCCTTTATTTGTGTGCTGAAAGGCCCATCCTGCCAACACATAGTCCCCCTTTGTATCACTGTCTGGGAGGAATACACACACACATTGTAAAGTGCTCTGATACCCAAGGGTCATATTCGCGCTATATAAAACACTGAATAAATAAAAAAATTAAAAAACAAAGGCCAACTACAAGCTCTTTGCAGTCATGTGACACAGGCAGGAGGTACCAAATGATTAGGACAAGAAAATGGCAACTTTCTAAAAAGTGGCATTTTCAGAATTGTGACTTAAAGTCTGACCTTACCATTAAAGAGGGTTTTGAATTACAATCTATTTGAGTCCAAACTTGACATTCCTATCTGTTCCCAATCAAAAGTTAATACTTACTTAATGTAATACATTAACCCAATGTTATCTAATGGGAGAGATTGGCCTTGCATTATTGAAGAAAGAGTTTAGGAGCTTTTTACTTCCAGGACATGTAAAACGTAAAAACATATGTCCTACCTTTTAAATACAATGCACCATGGCTGTTTAGGGCCTACTTTAGGGGTGACTCAAATGTTTTAAAAAGGAAGGTTTAGGCCTGGCAAAAGATTTATAGTGCCAGGTCGAATCGGCGGTTTCAAACTGCACTACAGGCATCAGTGGCAGGACTGAGACATATTTTAAAAGGCTACTTTAGAGGGTGGCACAATGAGTGCTGCAAGCCCAATAGTTAGAAGAACATTTTATCTAGCTGTCCCGTTTAATGCTGTTTTTTACTTGGACAGACTCAGACCAATAACTGATTACATTGGTCTTTAGTACTTATTTATTCATCATTCTATATTTTTTGTAGACCATTTAATTTTTGTCTTTTGTGGCAGAAACAGGGAAAACACTTTGTTTTCACAATAAACATACATTCAAACTTAAACCATAATCCAACGCAAAACACATAGCAAACAATACATATACACAATAAATTGGTGAAGAATGAATTACAATTTTGAACCGGTCAGCAATTTCTAAAACGCAGCAACAATAATCATGATTTGTTTTTCAATTAGTCAATCCCTCTAAATGTTGCAGCCCACTGTGAACTAATAGTTAGGCTACTAAGGTTAGGGATTTTTAAACCATTCCCTTAGAACCGATCCTAATCATCTAAATATGTTCCCCAAGTGGTGAATGATGCAGACGCGTTTCAAGCCCCAATGTTAGTCTTGGGGTTCTCCTCAGGGCTATTACTGGGTGTAATCTGTAAGTAAAAATTGAAAGGATTATAATTAATTTCTAGCCCCTTCTACACTTGCTTTAACATTTACTTTAATTCTTGTATTTGTTGGGTAATTCAAGGTACCTGCTAAGTCTTTTGTCTTGGTGCCTTTGTCTTTACTTGGAATACGCAATGGTTAAAGAGCTACACTTATGTAATTCTTCTCAATATAACACGTCTTTTCGACCATCTGGTCTGTTACATAAGAATTGAACAGCGATAGTTTGCATCAAACTGGTTTAGCTTGAATTTTAATTTCACCGTTTAGGGTCGACAGGCACTTTGTGTCAAAGAAATAGTTAACGCGACTTACTTTACAGTCGCTCGAAAGCGACATGATTTAAAGGGCTCCTCGTCTTGTTCAATAGACCCGAGCTTTTGTTCAGGATCCGATCAATTTAAACCACAGTTCTATTTTCGATCTAAAATAAACATGACAAGCAACGATGATGTTTTAAAATGGATTGGCATTTCGAATTGTGTTTTGCAATCTGCCGGTTACAGTCGAGCAAACAACAAACATTCTGTGAACTTACTTTTGGCTGCAGCATTTAACCTACAGGCACTGGGTACAGGAAGTACCATTTACTAGGGACGTACAAGTAGATTAAATATGCCAATCATGTGTAAGCCAATTGTACCATGTTTTAGGGAGAGAGCACAAGCACTTTAGCACTGGCTAGCAGTGGTAAAGTGCACAGAGTCCTAAAGTCAACATAAACAAATTCAACAAAACGGGAGAGGTGAAAACAAAAGGCTTTGGGTACTACTACTGAAGGGTGTCGGATCTAACAGTGAGTAACTGTGGTAAGATGGTTTCCAGCATGAAGATTCCAGATCACTGGGGAGGCAGAAAGGCCTAGCCACAGAGGGGTCAAGAAACTGAGGAGCCCACGGGAGAGAGTTTTGACTGTGATGTGCTGCGGCTCAACCTGAACTCCCTCTCCAAAGGCAAATAATTGAAGGTAAAGGTTCTCAAATCCTTATTGAAATGGGACAGTGTAACTCAGTAGGTTTATGGCCCTCCTGGAGATGCAGCCTTCCTTGAGATGCATCCAGCCTGGATCTTGCTAGTTCAAATGCTGGCTGACTCAGCTGTAAATGCTTGTGAGAAAGCAGGGGCATATGAAGGAGAAAAGGGCTTTCCTTAAGGCTTCCTACATCCGACGCCTGGACACAGTCTCTGACGCCCTAGTGAGGGAAACTGACATATAAAAACAGAAGAGGGACTAAAAACAAAGAAGAAATGGAAATAGAAAGAAGACGCATGTTTCTCCCTCTACAGGGTAAAAACCGGAAGAGGAAGAACAGTGAGAGGAGAAACTTCCAGGGCTCGATCAAGACCGAAACCAGGAAGAAGAGGAACCCGACATGACACTCAAGGAGGAGAATACATTTTTTGTAACGCATCTAGAATTTTCAGTTCTACTAAGGACTCTAAGGCGAGGATTATGCTTCTCTTGCTTTGCTGTTTATTATCATATTTTCACAGTGGCTAATTGCAATAAACATTTAAAAAACAAAACTACATTTGTCCTGACCCTCATATAAAATCATACCCTTCGCTCTAATCAGCACGCACCTGGTACCATAAATATCTCAACACCATTTAAGTGCCTATTTATTTGCAACTTGTAACTAAACATAAAATATAACATCCTTTGGACGAGTTCCATAGCCATAGTCCTCTGAGGGAACATCAGTGGCATAACTGAGTCTTCTGAAGCAAATTCCTCCCATGGATTGGGGACAATCTTTAGTCCAGGCCCCAAACGGTTGAAACATTTATCAAACATTCTCTACCATAACTTCTTCTAGTCTTGTTTTTGATTAGAACCTGAAAGAAAACCAAAAGGTAGGCATGCAACATCCATACTGACACTGAAATTTATAACACAGACTACAGTAATGCCTTAGAATGATCAGGGTGGACAGTAAGAACTAATTGAGTCAAGCAAATAACTAATAAGCTTTTTTCCCAGGGAGGGAGAATCCTCGCCTCCATGCCCTTAATAGAATAGAAAATTCTAGACTCGTTACCTAGAACCTATTTAATTCTATGTCAGGACCAGAGGCTTCGGATTATGCTTGTTTAAAGCTTCTCCATCACTACTGTGGCAACATGCAGTATTGGTTTATAAAATAAAGACTTAAAGGTGGAATTTGTAGACCAGTCCACAGCTCTCAATAGGTCTTCTAACCGAGAATCTATCAGACGCCATAGCACCCCTTACTGGGTGGGCTCCAAATCTGCTCAGCTCCCTGCCTGCTTCAGACAAAAACCATTTCACCCACCTAGCAAAAGTAGCTAGGATTATAAGGTTTCTGTAGGGCGATTAATAGTTTTAATTTTTTTTTATGTATCAGCTTTTATTATGACATGCCAAAACAGACAACACTGGCAACAGAGTTACAGCAGATGTACAGTAACAGGCCTGCCCAAACCCATGTACACTGAAACGTCACATACAAGTCATATACGCCCACAACCTTCACCATACAAAGCAGAATGACAGGCATAGCAGGGTATAATCAATGCATGGCGGCAAATGTATATGACGTTAACAAGTTTGGAAACCCCAACTACAATAAGAGATAGTACGCCCATAGACAGACTGCAGTACAGAATGATAGAGGTATGAGCTGAGGATGAGTTGTGCCGTAAGGTCAGGGTCAGCGGGGTGCAACAGCAGATAGGTGTGGCGGGGGTGCCAGATATTTCTGAGATGTGAAAAAATAGGTAGAAGTTCAGCATACAATAATTGCTCATTGCAATATATGAGATCTGTGATCCCATCTTTGAACTTAGGTACCCGCCTATGTCCCCAACGGTAAGCTATTCATCTCTTGGCAAGAAGTAAGGCCAGCGCTACATATCTCCTGAAGGAAGCAGATAAATCTTTAACATATCCCAGTATAGCCAAAAGAGGAGTTCGTAATATCTTCTCCTCTGTCATATGAGAAAGGGCCTGCTGCACCTCCAACCAGTAAGAGTGCACCTGCCCGCATGACCATGCCAGGTGTAAAGAATTTGCACCATCTAAACCACATCTGGCACACTGGTCATCCAGTTTAAGACCAAATCTACGCAGTTTGACAGGGGTATACTATGCTCGCTGGATAAACTTGTAATAGATAATTCTGAGCCTACTACTGAAGGATATCCGGATTGTCTGTAAGCAGCAGTAACGCCATTGTTCATCAGAAAGAGCATCTCTTAATTCCTGCTGCAAATACACCCGACTTTGCCCTGGAATTCCGGCGATTCAGCCTACGCAAAGCAGTAAAGAAAGGACCATAATAAAGCTACTTGCAGCACACCCTTGTTGTATATTATTCAGTCCAACACAAATTTGGGTTGAATTCAAAGCACAAATCAACTACATGTATTAGTTTCATTGATTGCTATAAAATTATTATTTCAATTAGATCAGTATTGTCCAAAGCCGACACACAGCCCAAAAACGAGTTCAAGTCTTCAAATCCTTGTCTTTATAAAATCCTTGTCTTTATTGATTCATTTTTAAAAAAATTATTCCAGCACACGATCTAGCCGACACGTGTTTCGTCTGCACTCAGACTTTTTCAAGGCAGTATTGTAGTGAAGCAACTGTCAAATCGAGTAATGATGAAGACACACGGGCGCATCAATTAGCATACGAAGTATCATAAGAATGTCGTGTAATTTGCCCGTAGATCTTAAAGAACAAAAAGTCACAAAATGTGTGCATCAAGTGGTGCGTCCTTAATGGTTATAAATTCAAGATGAAAGATTGGGGTACACATCCATGATAAGATAGTACCCTAAGTATACGGCAGTCCACAACCACTGACGGCACAACAGTCAGCTCGCAAGAGGTAAAGCTTTACCTCTTGCGACTTTTTGTTCTTTAAGATCTACGGGCAAATTACACGACATTCTTATGATACATCGTATGCTAATTGATGCGCCCGTGTGTCTTCATCATTACTCGATTTGACAGTTGCTTCACTGTAGGGTGATAAATGTAGGACGCTCACAGGGGAAATCTAGAAAAGATTCCTTAGAGCTACATTTCAGCCTAATGTAGGTGAACACATCTAGGGGTCAGGGCCGGACTGGCCGTAGCGGGCACCGGGCGTTTCCTCTGTGGGCCGCCATGGTGGGGGCCGGTTTTGGGCCCCTGCGGGGCTGTCTTTGTTACCGGGGGCCGGCAGTATCGGCCCCCTGTAACAAAATCGGACGAAACCGGCCCTAACAAACAACTCGACCGCACTCCCCCCTTTCCCCCCTGGGGGCCGGCCGAGCAGATTGCCAGGGCCGGTTTCGGTTCCCAGTCCGGCCCTGCTAGGGGTGAGGCCTGAGTCTCTCCTATGTATTCTTCCTGTGTGAGGAGAACAACCGTTTATTTATAGATCACCCCAATGAGATAGTCTTCTTTGTTTGAGGTGAAGATGACTCAATGTTTCATGAGTGACCGGCAATAGTGGGTGGTATTCTAAAGGGAGTAAAGGGGAATAGAGGAAGTGTTTACCCACTTTATGGCATAGCTGCTGCCAGGCTGTAGTGGTACAAGCGGCCGTGGACCGGGAGGGCGAGGGTCCAGTCGTAGAAATACCAATTTATGAAGCTGGAGGAATTGGTGCCATATAGCTTTGCTCAATAGTCAGATGGGGAGGAAGTGGGTGGGTCGATACCAGTGAATAGCATGATGAGCCTGAGCACATAAATAATAAATCTTCATGTCTGGTGCTTCATAGCCCCCCTCCTGAAAGGGTAATGTATGAGTGTCCCATTGAATACAGGGCTGCCTCCCCGCCACTGCCAGCCGTATCATCTGAGTTTTTAGCATGCGGAAGAATGATTGGGGCAGTGGGACAGAGATATTCAAAAGAAGATACAGTAATTTAGAGAGGATTACCATCTTCCTTAAGGCTATGCGGCCAACAAGGGGCAGAGGGAGAGAAATCCATCATGTGATGTGATCAGTGATGGTGTTGAGTGCAACACTGTAATTGAAATGGATCATTTTGTCACAGGATATCCATATCCCCAAGTATTTAAGTTTAGTGGAGCATCATTGAATGCCTGAGAGGCCTCAAAAGTACAGGAACTCCTGCAACACACGATTCAAACTGATATGGGAGTTACAGAGATATAATGTAATATCCACGTATAAAGAAATGAGTAAATGCCTACTGGGATATCGCAAGGCATAGTTGCGATACTGTTGACACAGATTACCGGCTAGGGGTTCAACCACTAAGGCAAAAAGTAGGGGCAAAAGTGGGCACCTTTCCCAGGTACCCCTTGTTATCGCGAAAGGGGAAGAGAGAACGCTGTTAACGCATATCTTGGCCAGTGGGGTGGAATAGAATAGTTGTATCATTGACAAATTGTGCTGGGCAAGCCTGCAGGTAGTCCCATTCAAGGGAATCAAAGGCTTTGTTAGCATCTAAAAAGACAGCCACAGCAGCTAGCTCAGGGTCAATATCTTGCAGGACTACGAACTGGGTGCGCAAGTTAAATGATGTGGAGTACCCAGGAACGGGCCTGGACTGATCAGGACGCACTAAGTGTATCATAAGAAGGTTCAGCCTATTGGCATGTAAGTTAGCAATTATTTTGATGTCACAATTGATTAGGGAGAGTGGCCGATAGGATTTGCAACGATCGGGAGGTTTGCCAAGTTTGAGCAGATTTATAATGAGTGCCTCACACATAGACATGGGGAGCTGTCCGGCCTGCCTTGCCTCCTGAAAGACGGCGAGTAAATAAGGGGCCAGAACGTCTACAAAGGTTTACTAGAATTCGGCTGGGAGTCCATTGGTATCCGGGGCTTTGCCAGACTGTAATTGTTGTATCGCCTCATGGACCTCATAGGTAGTAAAGTCCTGCTCTACAAGCATACGCTGAGCATATCTTAACCACCCCAGAGCCACATCATTCAAATAGGATCCCACATCCAAAGGTGCTGTACATCGGGAGGTATAGAGGGAGTGATAGAAGGCAGTACATGTATTCAGAATATTAGCTGTATCAGTGTGTATCTGGCCCTGATCCCCATGTAGGCTGACCACATCATTAGCAGCCCAGGAACGTTTGATCATGGTAGCCAGTGTCTTCCCTAGCCACTCGCCCTCCCCATAGGCTCAGGCGGTCGCATATTTGCCACGCAAACATAACTTTCTGATAGCCAGATCTTGGTACTCAGTTAAGGCAGCTCTATTCTGATGCGCTATCATAGGGTCAGTAGTAATGGATTTTGGGATTCTAGAGATTCAAGGTCTTGCTCCAACCTCAGGAGATGATCCCGAAGAGAACATAAGACACCTCCGCTCTTGGCCAAGCATAGCCCTCTGACACTGACCTTAGAAGCCTCCCAGACTGTACCAACCAGTAGCTCTGTGTTTTCATTTCGTGCAAAAAAGTTAGAGATTTTGTCAGCAAACTGATAATCAAGCAGTATGAGTGGGGAGAGATGCCAGTTGGAGCCAAGTGGAGTTTGTGTGAGAATGGCCAGTGTGAGCAGGATGGGGGAGAGGTCGGAAAAGGTCTGTGCCAGGTGCCTGACCTCCTGTATCTAGGTGGCCATACCCCTAGAGATCAGCCAGTAGTCTAGTCTTGATCAACTCCCATGGACCCTCGAATAAAAGGTGTTGGACACGGCAGATGTCTAGGAGATCATGGTCTCTTATCGTGTAACGGAGGTGACAGGATACGGCAGCTAGGCAGAATATGTGGGCGATCAGCATTTTCATTTAGAGCACAGTTAAAATCACCACCCTATAGCAGCAGGGACAGTCCAGTGGATGCCATTCGTCCCCATAGACAATCAAAGAAACCTGGGTCATCCGTATTAATTCTATAACAGTTGACGATTGTAATAGTATGTGACAGTAGTTTACCCACTGTAAGAAAATAAGTGACTTACCTGTAACTACGGTTATCCAGTATTGGTATCTTTCATAGATTCACATGCCTGAATCATTCCCCGTCGTCGAAATGGGAGTCCCCCGGTACCATAATCAAGCAGTATTTAAATAATGCCATAGGCTATAATGGCCCTGAGCCATGTTTTATATAGCCTATCTATGTCCTTTTTAAAAAAGGAATAAATGTTGAATGCAGCCGATCAGCTGCTGGCATCCTCTAGAACCTTCCCAGCAGAGGCAGTTTCCCTCAGATTTTCCCAGCACAAGTGAGAAGTGAGCGTCTTAATGAATGAATGGAGACAGCCTCTATGGGGAGGAGGGTGGGCGCATGTGAATCTATGAAAGATACCAATACTGGATAACCGTAGTTACAGGTAAGTAACTTATTTTCTTATCCAGTATTGGGGTATCTCTCATAGATTCACATGCCTGAATCAGAGTAGCAGGCAGTCACATCCAATTTTTAGTTTGTCTGTTGCGGATGGTGGGTGACTTCTATCACGTAGTGAACCCAAAAATTTGAGGTAACACGAAAAACCCCAAGAGCTATACCTGTGCGTACTGTTATGTTTATCAATGCATGGAATATACTCTTAAAAGAAGGGCAAAATATCACTTATATACTAGCATTTCCATATACACAGCATGAGCGAGAGGAAAGGAAAAAGAAACAATAGCGTAACTAATTGTACACAGTGGCAGCCGCTCCATTAGGGCGTTGGAGCGCCGCCCCACTGCTTTCTCGCAGTGCGAGAAGCAGAAAATAAAATGGTATTTTAAATACCATTTTATTTTCTGCTTCTCGCGCTGCGAGAAAGTAGACGGCAGGGGTATGCCTGGTTGGGGGCGGGCGGGTGGGCGAGTCGGGGAGGATTGGCTTGAACCACTCTGAGTGCCCTGACTGCTTGGTCGGCCCTGGGGCCGACCAAAGCAGTCATGCGCACTCTACATTTTCTCTATGTAGGCTGCATGCAGCCTACATAGAGAAAATCGCGTCCCTACTGGTACCCGGCTGGGCGCCGTCCGGGACTCCGCACCAATCACAACGCTGCCATTGCAGCGTTGTGATTGGCTTACAGGAGGGGAGGGAGCTGCAGCATGCCTGTTCCTGTTCAGAAGAAAGCGGGACCCCGGCCCAGGAGCAGAGGCGGCGCTGACCGGTCAGGTAAGCTTTATTTTAATTCTAAACCCTCCCCCTGCCCACGCGCGACCCCCCTCGCGAGTATTGCGGGCCGCGACTGCTCATAGGTTTTTGACGCACTGGAGCTGACTCCGGACCAACCCAATCGGTATTGCAGAGGTCTCATCCCACCATGTTACAGACCCAGCCCTACCGGCTGGGTTGATACATTCCTGATATCCACAAAGGTAAGACTGAGTCTGAAGCACTGGGTAGGTCTGCTGTAACACTCCTCTGTGAGCCGGTAGGTGCCGGGGGCCCTGAGCAAGAGGAATCGGCGCTCGGAGTTAAGTGTTGTGCCCCAGAAGCGTAAAAGCAGCAAGGCTTCTGGGTATTCCGAGACAGCAGGATAGCCACTTCCTCAGTGATCCCAGGACTAGGGAACGGGAGACGAGAGACAGCCAATGGAGGGGAAAGGGAACAAGTCTAGGAGCTGTGATCTTGGGCGCAGGAGAGCGGGCGGAGGGCCGCTGGGCGGGCCCACTGGTGAAAGGTGCCGAGGCGCTTCATAGAATGAATCTCTAATTATTTAAATCAATTTTAAACTATGCGATAAATGCACAGGATGTTCATGTCACACTTGGCTACTCATGTTGCATGATAGTTAAAGAAATTAGGCCCACGCGATAGCCAATCTCCTGTTCACCTGCAGGCTCCTATTTTGGTTGCCATACAGCTTCACAGCAGGCTTCCTATTGGTTGCAGTGTTTGTGCACATCGTTTGTTGCGTGCAGTGATAGTGTACACAGTTGAGTGGATTGTAATGTTGGTACAGTAGAGTGCACATCTGGTAGCATTTTAATGCTCGCATACATAGTCGGCTGGGGTGCGGTGTGAATGTGCACTGGTTTTGTTGTAGTGTTTGTGCACACTGTTGGTTTGCATGCTGTGACAGTGTACACGGATGAGTGGATCGCAATGCTAGAATTATAGTGCGCACAGATGGTCGCATGTTAGTGCTATCATACGTACTTGGCTGGGGTGTACTGTGAGTGTGCACATATTTGGTGGTAGTGAGAGCACACCGGTGGTTGCACGCAGTGATGGTGTACACGGGTAAGTAGAATGCAATGCTAGTGTAATAGGGTGCGCGGGTGGTGACTTTTCAGTGCTGGCATACATAGTCGTCTGGGGTGTAGTGTGAGTGGGCACTGGTTTGTTTGCAGTATTTGCGCACACCGTTGGTTGCGTGCAGTGATGGTGCACTGATGCGTGCAGTGATGGTTTACACAAGTGAGTGAATTGGAAAGCTTGCGTAATAGTGTGCGCAGGTGGTGAAATGTTAGAGCTGGCATTCATAGTCGGCTGGGCTGTAGTGTGAGCGTGCACGGATAGTACTAGTGCATACAGACGCTGTGTTTGAGGTTGCCCCGTAATCAGTATCTGCTTGTAAAGTTTGAAAGGAGGCTTCACTTTGCAATGGTGCACCGATTGATTCACCATAATTTATTGAGTGGGCATTATGCGAGTGTATTCGACCTGAAATGCAGGGGTGCATGATAATGAGAGGCTTGTTCGTGTACTTGTCCAATAACTACAGTCCTTCTGCAGTTTTTAAACGCCTGTTCTGTAATGTAGCAGGAGTTGAACTTTTTACTCTATTACTTTTAATACCCACACGCCACAGACTTCATGTATTTGCATTGTGATAGACGTAATATGTATTCTCCTCACTGTCGCAAACAATGACATTCTAGTCATATGTGTTTGTTAAACTGCATGCCCCATTAGTTGTGTGCGTCAGCGATTCGCAGCAGGGCATTATGGGAAGAGGCAGGGGGAGACGAAGCTCTGCTAGACTGTGCTATTTGACTCGTGTCTCACGCAAACCTAACACCAGCTGCTTGTCATACCGATGAATGATAGAGCGTCATACTAGGACATAACGAGGGAACCCTCCTCTGGGGGGATGGGGCTGAAGGCGGAGCAAAGATTTCTGAGAGATAGCCAGGGACGTAGCTAGCATTAGTGCAGAAGGTGCAGTGGCACCGAGGTCTAGAGGGGACGGGGTCATCAGACCTCAGAGTGGTTGACACCTTCCTGCTTTCTCAAATTTGCTTGAAAATGCACAATTTGCCCACTCTTTTTCAAAATGTTCTCGGGGGGGATCCCCCGAACCCCTTGTACGCTCGCTCGCTGCAGTGCAGTACGACAATTGGTTTACGCCTCACCAATTTCAAATGTCACCATCCGCCACTGATTGTACACTTTACTTAGATATGCTTCATATCTTTCAATACATGCTAGTATTTGAAACCACCATAAGAACAAAAGACACTTTTCAATGGCTAGAAAGAGGCTTACCCTAATGGAAGAGATGGTGAAGCACCACCTGGCCTACTGCTGCATCTGCATCCTGGACGGATTCCAGGCAGTAGTGCTGCGTGAAGGTGTGAGTGGTCCTCCAGGTTGCAGCACAACAGATCTTTTCCAAAGTCACTCCCGCGAAGAGGGCCGCTGACATAGCAACCACTCTTGTAGAGTGAGCCTTTGCTGTCCTTTCCAAAGGTTTGTTGGCTTGGACATGACAGAACTGTATTGCAGCCGATATCCATCTTGCGATAGTGGCTTTTGTTATTGCAGTCCCTTCTCTGCCTTGTCCATAGGCAACAAATAATTGATCAGTCTTTCGACAGTCTTTCGTTCTCTGAAGATAGAACTTAAGGCAACGTTTGACATCCAGCGTTTGTAGTGCCTGCTCTGCAGACGTTGATGGTTGCGGCAAAAAGGACCGGAGTATAACCGGCTCATTGAGGTGGAATTGTGATGGCACTTTAGGGATAAATGTCGGATTAGTCCTTAGATTCACAGCGTCTTCCTTAAATATTAAAAAGGGTTTCTTAATGGTGAATGCATGGATTTCACTTACCCTTCTGGCTTTATGAATGGGTTTGAAATGGTCTTTTAGTGAGTTGTGCAAGGACCACGTTGAGGTTCCATTCCAGTGGAAGTGCTCGCACTGGAGGGAAAGTACTGAACAGCCCCTTCATTAATTGTTTGATCCGGTCTGTGGCACAAAGAGAAGTGGCACTGGAAGCTCTTCTATAGTGAGAGATGGAAGCCAGATGCACCTTAACCGAAGCGAAAGCTAAAGCCGATTTTGCGAAGGAGAGAAGATATGGTAAAATCTGTTGCGGGGATACTTGAAATGGTGCTCTTCGCTCAAGATTTCGAGAGGATATCTCTACACTCTTGCGAAATGTTCATGTCTCTAAGCTCCAAGCATTCAGGAGCCAAGCGTGTAAGTAAAGTGACTCTGGATTCGGATGGTGCACTTGACCGTTGTCCCTGGACAGGAGAGGAGGAAACAGCTGCAGACGTATGGGTCTGGCTTCTGAGAGGTGAAGAAGTTCCGGGAACCAATGTTGTCTGGGCCACCTGGGCACAATGAGAATCAGGTGACATCCTTCCAGCTTCATTTTGGTCAGTATCCTGGGAATCAATGGGATGGGGGGAAAAGAGTAGGCATATATCCCTGACCATCGCATCAAAAGGGCATTGCCCTGAGACCCCGGAGGGGGAACCTGCTGGCATAGTTCGGCATTTGGCGTTGATGTTCGTGGCAAACAAGTCCAGAGCTGGCTTTCCCCATAGAGAAAATACTCCATCCAACTGGAATTAGTTCCCATTCGTGGCAATTGTCTGTAGCTCTGCTGAGAGCATCTGCTAGCGTGTTGTGTACACCTGGAACATGCTCGGCCCTTAGAGAAATCCTGTGCTCTGTTGCCCAGCTCCACAGTTCTTGCACTTCCAGAGAAAGTGTGAGAGATTTGGTCCCTCCCTGTTTGTTTATGTAGAACATACTGGTCGTGTTGTCTGTAGGGTCCAGTACAGAAGCGCCTGCTATTCTCAGCAGGAAGGCCTGTAAAGAGAGGAATATGGCCTTCAACTCCAGGCTGCTGATATGACTTTGTTTTTGAGAATTGGACCATTTGCCTTGAATTTGAAGGTCCTGCAAATTACCTCCCCAGCCTTCCAAGGAGGAATCCGTTGTCAGGATGTAGTCTGGTATGTTTTGCAAGAACGTAAGTTATTTTGAAAGGTTTGTGGTGTCGTCCTTTAGGATAGTGCTGTAATGCATGCCCCCTTTTATATACATTCTCCCATCCACACGACAATAACGGTTCTAAACAGGTGACCTTTTACCTAGTAGCTTGCTCGTGTCTCTTGGACTCCAGGCTCTTAGTATTGTATCATAATCCCTGTACCTGACATACATAAACATGTCCTCAGGCACTGCATAATTATTCTGTATAAGGGTCACCACTTTTTTCATCCTTGGCCAACAGCCCGCTGTGCATGATTGCATTTGTTTGGAAAAACATGTATGATTGTTTTCAAAACATTTATGATTGTTTTCAAAACATATTAATTCTAGAAGAAACCCTGGAGTGACCATTCTAGTATATAAGACCCTTATTCCCCCCTACAAATCAGAGGAGAATTCCTTCCAAGCTGACACAGGGTCCTGCATGCTGAATCTTCTACACGCAGCGGTCTGACATCCCTTGCGGGGTGTCATCCTCGGAGCAGAGTTGGGGTCCTTCATTCTCTACCATCAGGTGAGGGGGTTGGTTCTTCCCTTGGGGATTCTTGGCTACATATATACATATACATATCTATACGCATATACATGCTACACATACAGATCTAGGCTAGGTATATTTAGGCAAATTACTTAGAGCGCGCAATTTTAGGAGTATGCAAGTGCTACTGTCTTTTCTGAACTGTATATGTTCATCTTCTTAGCACTATGGTAGAAATGTATCTATTGTTTACTATATTAGTACTTGCCATTTGTTTCGTATGCTTTTGCCTCCTGATTGTCGCAGCAAATATGTTTTACACAAGACTGATGCTGGAACAATAAAAACTTATTGAAACGTCCTAACCGCCATCCTGTGTATTTTCTGAGAATAAGTAAGCACGAGTGACTGAGCGAAAAGTACTGTACTGTTTTCCACGATCCCGGAGGAATCGGGGTTGTCATGTTCAGTGGTTGCCAGAAACTACCTACACCACTGTAAGATACAGGGGGGTGGTAGTGGCACTGTAGAGCTAGCTGGTCTAACGGCTGACATATCCTGTGGGGATGTCCGGAAGCGGTTTGGACACCAAGCCCTCAGTTTTGGTCATTCAAAACGCGCAGGTCCTGGGGATTCCTAGGAACTACACGACATGGCTCTGCCAACGTTGGTTTGGTTCTTATATTAACAGTTAAAATCTAAGTAGTTCAGTCGTGCTTTCTCAGAAAGCCCTACTCACACCTTTCAGAGACGTCTGAAGTGGGAAGGGAGATCCGCCTCAGCTGAGCAGATATACTCTGTGTATTGGCTGAAGGTTTAACAAGCTTGTAAGGATAAAAGGTTCCCACATTGTGCAAAACCCTTAGGTAATAGAATTTTTATTCTTCTCCTTTTGAGAATGACTGAGTCCACGAGTGGTGGATCGGGTACGGGGGAAGAAGAATTTGCAAACACTCCCAACATTACAGAGAACTGCAGACATGCAGTAACTTTAAAATTGTTAGAACACGGCGTACCCGCGACAGGAGGCTGTGTTACCTTCGTGATTGAGGCACACGAGGTGTTCGGATCAGAGGTATTCTATTCTTGGGTTCAGTTCCCGCCTGCAGATCCACAGGCTAAATTGTTCCACACATACATTGTAGTTGAACCACCGGAAGAATACATTCCATACGAAGACATTGAAGTCCTGTTAACTTACCAGCAACACAGAAACTGGTATAAAGGCACCCTCCCACACACAACATCTGTTGTAAGACTCGGTCCACTCAGCATAGAAGGAGCGACCTGGCCGGTCTTAGCATCATACACTCCACATCCTGAGATACATACACTACCAGTGGATGAAGTCCGTACAATATATAAAGACATAGGGGCCTATTAGGATGGCGGTCGGATGTCCACCGCCAGGCCGGCGGTGGCGCCCGCCGGACCGGCGGTGGACATCCGCCCACGATCGCAACCAAGAAAGCCGCCGGTCAAATTAGGATGGCGGTGGTGACCGCGGCGGTGGGAAATTCCAACCGCCGCTTTTCCGCCGGTTGCCATCCGCACTCCTGCCTGGCGGACTGAGCAGGACCGGGATAATGGTGGCGGTGCAGAGCAGGCTTATGATGCCGGCGGTAAGCCAGCCTTTCCTCAGCGGTCAAACCGCCATGGAAAGGCATGCGGAGATTGTCTTCCGGGGGCCCGTTGCGGTCCCCCAATGTGTTGGGGGGGTGTGGGTGCACTGGGGGGTACCCATGGTCCCCCCCTACATTTCCCTGTACCAGGTGGCAGGCACTGTGCAGTGCCTGCCACGCAGTGCAGGGAAATGCAGGACATGCTCCTTTCGGCATCGCGGTGGTGCTGCGGGCAGCAGCAACCGCCGCAATGTTATGGGCCGCGATCAGACCACCGCAGTCGGATTTCGACCGCGGGTCATCGTAATTCGACCGGCGGTGATGTCGCGGTCCATGCGGGCGGTCTTTTCCCGCTACCATGGCGGTCGGGGAGGTTTTCCGACCGCCATCCTAATAGGCCCCATAGTCCGGCTATACAGACACATTGTCCAGTTCGTCATGCGAACATTAACAGTACAACCTGCGAGAAATGCTCCAGTTGGTCCACATCAGACCACACCTACGATGAACCCACAGACATAAAATCAGTGATGGGGACAATCCCCTCCAAACGGGAGCAAATTCCGTTCTGGATAGAACAGAAAATTACACAGCTGGAAGCAGTATTTCCCCATACGGGTCCGCTGGAAAAACACAGAATGCTAACCATTTGCTTGCCAATGGGGATGGTTCCCTCGATTGAGTATTGTACCATTTGGGGAACAATCTTTGCTGCCGTATACATCAGAATACACGGTACCCCTTCCATAGCAGTAGTTCCAGAGGTATTGAAACAGATCCAGAAACAGATCCAGAACAAGTACGGGGCAGGACTTGGGAATAAAACTGATGGGTAACTTTGCCCAAGTCTCTGCAATCATGCTGAGCAACATAAAAGGGGAGGCAGCAGCAGTGGCTATACACCACTGCCTAAGGGAATTAGCTCCTATAAATAAAGAGCGGGAGTTACCAAAAATTATTGAAGAAACCTATGCCGCATTAGGAAGAGATAGTTTGGGAGCCAAACCAGGGAAGCCAAAAATGGCGGGTAGTCCCGACAAGAACAACTCGAAGCAAGTGCCCTCTTCTTCTAAAAAGAAATGGGAGAACAAACAATCTAAACATAACAATACAGAAAAGAATTCACGATCAAGGGGTGGGTCTCCCCAACGGGAGTCCTCTGAAAAGAGGTACAACCTTAGGAATCGTGATAACATTAGGACACTGATACGAATCACTGGCAAAATATCGACTACCACAATATCGAGGTACAAAAGTATTGTGACAAAAATATCAAAGTCAAGAATATCGACGTCCTATCTACATCATGGTAAGTACAAAAATATCGGAAAAAAATATCGTTGTCAAAGATATCGTTGTTAAAATATTGGGTTTTTTTATGTTAAAAAAATAATGCAAAATAAAGTAAATAATACATATAATTAAAAGAAACAAAAAATATTTTAAAATGTTTAAAAATGATAACTAATACATATAATGTAAAAATAAATTAAACATATACATATAAAATATAATATATATACTTCATAATATTCATAAATAATTATTTTAATAACTTATAAATTGTTAAAAACATTTTATAAATTATAAATACATATATACACATACAGAAATAATATAAATAAAAATATAAAAATATATATAACAAATTAAAAAATTACAATATTTTTAAAATAAATTATACACTACATTAACTAAAACAATAGAGAAAATATTGGATAGCGGAGGGAATAAAATTACTATTCCAACTCCAGAGAGTGCAACAGTAGGGAAAGTGTTGGATAGCGTAGGGGTAAAAATTACTATTCCTACTCCAGTGAGTGCAACAGTAGGGAAAGTGTTGGATAGCATAGTGGTAAAAATGACTATTCTCACTCCAGTGAGTGCAACAGTAGGGAAAATGTTGGATAGCGTAGGGGTAAAAATTAATATTCCCACTCCAGAGAGTGTAACAGTAGGGAAAGTGTTGGTTAGAGAAGGGGTAAAAATTACTATTCCCACTCCAGTGAGTGCAACAGTAGGAAAAGTGTTGGATAGCGTAAGGGTTAAAATTACTATTCCCACTCCAGAGAGTGCAACAGTAGGGAAAGTGTTGGATAGCGTAGGGGTAAAAATTACTATTCCCACTCCAGAGAGTGCAACAGTAGGGAAAGTGTTGGATAGCGTAAGGGTTAAAATGACTATTCCCACTCCAGAGAGTGCAGCAGTAGGGAAAGTGTTGGATAGCGAAAGGGTTAAAATGACTATTCCCACTCCAGAGAGTGCAACAGTAGGGAAAGTGTTGGATAGCGTAGGGGTTAAAATTACTATTCCAACTCCAGAGAGTGCAACAGTAGGGAAAGTGTTTGATAGCGTAGGGGTAAAAATTACTATTCCCTTTCCAGGGATTGCAAAAGTAGAGAAAGTGTTGGATAGCTTAGGGGTAAAAATTACTATTCCCACTCCAGAGAGTGCAACAGTAGGGAAAGTGTTGGATACCGTAGGGGTAAAAATTACTATTCCCACTCCAGAGAGTATAACTGTAGGGAAAGTGTTGGATAGCAGAGGGTTAAAATTAGCATGCTTATCAATTCATAAATAATTATTTTAACCCCTTCGCTGCTAGGCCTTTTCCCCCCCTGTGCTAAGCCTTTTTTTGGCTATTTGGGGTAGTTTGCGTTTAGGCCCCTGTAACTTTTTGACCACATAAGGTATCCGCGCCAAATTTGCGTCCTTTTCTTCCAACATCCTGGGGATTCTAAAGGTACCCAGGGTTTGTGGATTCCCTGGAGGGGACCCAGAAATTAGCCAAAATACAGCTAAATTTTGGGTTTTTGGGGAAAAATGGGAAAAAGTGCTGCAAATGAAAGCGTCTGGGTTTTTCCCTGCAAATGGTATCAAAAAGGGTTTGTGGGGCTGAAATCACCATTTTCCCAGCTTTTAGGGAATGACAGACTTTTGTCAGAAAACCAAAACATTTTACACAGTTTTGGCATTTTTCTGGGACATAGCCTATTTTTGCTATTTTTTGTGCTTTCAACCTCCTTCCAGTTAATGGTAGAAATGGGTATAAAAGCAATAATGGATCCTGGAAAGCTATACATTTTAGTAAAGTAGACAAAATTCTGAATTCAGCAAGGGGTCATTTGTGTAGATTCTTCAAGGTTTCTTTATAGAAACTAACAGTTAGATATAGGAAAAATTAAAAATTAGTTGGAAAAAACAGCCTTCCGTGTCAACGTTTTCACCTGTAACTTCTTCTAATTATGACAGCTCTTTGAAAGCAATATACCGTTACATCCGCGGGACCTTACTGGTTGTGGGGATATATAGGACTTGTAGGTTCACCAAGAACCCGACGAACCCAGAGCCAATAACTGAGCAGCGACTTGCAATGGTTTTTTATTATGTACCGGGTATATAGCAATTATTTTGGGAAAATGTATAAATGGAAAAATTGTTATGAAAGACACCTATGTATTTCTGAAATGGGAACAAAATGTAGATTTTAGAAACAGTAGATATTTGCACATTTCCGAAATTGGGAGTACCCATACTAGCATGAGAATTATAGGTCATTTTTCAAAATGACTTATTTTTTACACATTGTCTTTCATTTGGAAGGCAGAAATGCATCGAAAGTCAATAGGTAATAACAGTTGCTCTACAATTCTGTGTTACCCTAAGTCTCCCGATAAAAATGGTACCTCACTTGTGTGGGTAGGCCTTGTGCCCACAACAGGAAATGGCTCAAAATACAACGTGGACGTACCACATTTTCACAATGAAAAATTACCCTTTTTTTGCAAAGTGCCTAGCTGTAGTTTTTGAACCCTAGCTCTGCGGGCACTTAGGAAACCTAGCAAACCTATACATTTTTGAAAACTAGACACCCAGGGGAATTCAGGATGGGGTGACTTTACTGGCTCTCACCAGGTTCTATTACCCAGAATCCCTTGCAAACCTAAAAATTGGCAAAAAAACACATTTTCCTCACTTTTCTGTGGTGGAAAGTTCTGGAATCTGCGTGGATGCACAAAATTCCACCCGCCCCGCGTTCCCCAAGGTCTTCCCGGAAAAAATGGTACCTCACTTGTGTGGGTAGGCCTAGTGCCCGCGACAGGAAGCAGCGCAAAACGCAACGTGGATGCACCACATTTTCACAGTGAAAAATGACCCTTTTTTTGCAAAGTGCCTAGCTGTAGTTTTTGAACCATAGCTCTGCCGGCACTTAGGGAAACCTAGCAAACCTATACATTTTTGAAAAGTAGATACCCAGGGGAATCCAGGATGGGGTGACTTGACTGGCTCTCACCAGGTTCTGTTACCCAGAATCCCTTGCAAACCTAAAGAATTGGCAAAACACATTTTCCTCACTTTTCTGGGGTGGAAAGTTCTGGAATCTGCGTGGATCCACACAATTCCACCCACCCCGCGTTCCCCTAGGTCTTCCGAAAATAATGGTACCTCACTTGTGTGGGTAGGCCTAGTGCCCGCGACAGGAAGCAGCGCAAAACGCAACGTGGACGCACCACATTTTCACAGTGAAAAATGACCCTTTTTTTGCAAAGTGCCTAGCTGTAGTTTTTGAACCCTAGCTCTGCCGGCACTTAGGGAAACCTAGCAAACCTATACATTTTTTAAAAGTAGATACCCAGGGGAATCCAGGATGGGGTAACTTCACTGGCTCTCACCAGGTTCTGTTACCCAGAATCCCTTGCAAACCTAAACAATTGGCAAAAAAACACATTTTCCTCACTTTTCTGTGGTGGAAAGTTCTGGAATCTGCGTGGATCCACAAAATTCCACCCACCCCGCGTTCTCCAAGGTCTTCTGAAAAAAATGGTACCTCACTTGTGTGGGTAGGCCTAGTGCCCGCGACAGGAAGCAGCGCAAAACGCAACGTGGACGCACCACATTTTCACAGTGAAAAATGACCCTTTTTTTGCAAAGTGCCTAGCTGTAGTTTTTGAACCCTAGCTCTGCCGGCACCTAGGGAAACCTACCAAACCCACACTTTTCTGAAAAGTAGACACCCGGGGGATTCCAGGGAGGTATGGCTTGCGTGGATCCCCCAACGTTTTGTTACCCAGAATCCCCTGCAAACCTGAAATTTTGCTGAAAAAATCACTTTTTTCACACATTTTTGTGTGGTAAAGTTGTGGCATCACCGGGCTGACACAAATTTCCTACCACCCAGCGTTCCCCCAGGTCTCCCGATAAAAATGGTGCCTCACTCGGGTGGGAGGCCCAAGTACCCGCGACAGGCAAGGGCCCACAACGTATTGAGGCGACCTCAAAATGGCCTATCACAAAACGACCTGGTTTTGCAAGGGGGGTCCCATGACGTTTTGGCCCGGGGCTCGGCGGCCACCTAGGGAAACCTACCAAACCCACACATTTCTGAAAAGTAGACACCCGGGGAATTCCAGGGAGGTATGGCTTGCGTGGATCCCCCAACGTTTTGTTACCCAGAATCCCCTGCAAACCTGAAATTTTGCTGAAAAAATCACTTTTTTCACACATTTTTGTGTGGTAAAGTTGTGGCACCACGGGGCTGACACAAATTTCCTACCACCCAGCGTTCCCCCAGGTCTCCCGATAAAAATGGTGCCTCACTCGGGTGGGAGGCCCAAGTACCCGCGACAGGCAAGGGCCCACAACGTATTGAGGCGACCTCAAAATGGCCCATCACAAAACGACCTGGTTTTGCAAGGGGGTCCCATGACGTTTTGGCCCGGGGCTCGGCGGCCACCTAGGGAAACCTACCAAACCCACACATTTCTGAAAAGTAGACACCCGGGGATTCCAGGGAGGTATGGCTTGCGTGGATCCCCCAACGTTTTCTTACCCAGAATCCCCTGCAAACCTGATATTTTGCTGAACAAATCACTTTTTCACACATTTTTGTGTGGTAAAGTCGTGGCATCACCGGGCTGACACAAATTTCCTACCACCCAGCGTTCCCCCAGGTCTCCCGATAAAAATGGTGCCTCACTCGGTGGGAGGCCCAAGTACCAGCGACAGGCAAGGGCCCACAACGTATTGAGGCGACCTCAAAATGGCCTATCACAAAACGACCTGGTTTTGCAGAGGTCCCATGACGCTTTGGCCCGGGCTCGGCGGCCACCTAGGGAAACCTACCAAACCCACACACTTCTGAAAAGTAGACAACCGGGGATTCCAGGAGGTATGGCTGCGTGGATCTCCCAACGCTTTCTTACCCAGAATCCCCTGCAAACCTGATATTTTGCTGAAAAATCACTTTTTCACACATTTTTGTGTGGTATAGTTGTGGCATCACCGGGCTGACACAATTTCCTACCACCCAGCGTTCCCCAGGTCTCCCGATAAAAATGGTGCCTCACTCGGGTGGGAGGTCCAAGTACCCGCAACAGGCAAGGGCCCACAATGTATTGAGGCGACATCAAAATTGCCTATCACAAAATGTTGTGGGCCCTTGCCTGTCGCGGGTACTTGGGCCTCCCACCCGAGTGAGGCACCATTTTTATCGGGAGACCTGGGGGAACGCTGGGTGGTAGGAAATTTGTGTCAGCCCGGTGATGCCACAACTATACCACACAAAAATGTGTGAAAAAAGTGATTTTTTCAGCAAAATATCAGGTTTGCAGGGGATTCTGGGTAAGAAAACGTTGGGGGATCCACGCAAGCCATACCTCCCTGGAATACACCGGGTGTCTACTTTTCAGAAATGTGTGGGTTTGGTAGGTTTCCCTAGGTGGCCCCCGAGCCCCAGGCCAAAACGTCATGGGACCCCCCGTGCAAAACCAGGTCGTTTTGTGATAGGCAATTTTGAGGTTGCCTCAATACGTTGTGGGCCCTTGCCTGGCGCGGGTACTTGGGCCTTGTAAGAATCCAGGAACGCAATGTTAAGGTGGAAAGTAGGTTTATTCCAGGAAAAGGATCTCATCCACAAACAGGCTGTTGTACAGATCCAAGCCAGGCTCTAACTGCCTGTCAGCAGCATTACATCATCGCATTCTCTAGCACCTGGCAACAAGTACAGAACCTCAGGATGCCACACATCTCCTTCCTTTACAATTTTGATAGAACTTTGCTAACGTGAAATTATACAGAAGTGAAAATGGAAACAATCAACATAACAGTAAAACCAGAAACAGTAGAATAGCTAACATAAAGCTACTTAACAAAATCCTTTAGGTAGCTTGGAGGTGATGGTACTCTTTTAGACTTCCGGATGATATGTGGATCACTAGAGGTGTGAGATTCCTCTGAGCCACAAATAAAGTCTTTTCTAACCACCACCACCCTGTTCAAATTCCAAATGCGGTGGTCAGCAGTCTTGATGGCATTGTTGAAAAGCTTAATGACCTGAATAGGTTTCAAAAAGGCTCCAGATGACTTACTCTTGCAGGGGTTTTTTATCAATACCCAATCCCCAACTTTCACAACAGTTTTCTTTACACATTTCTTAATATCATGAAGTTTTTTCCTAGATTCAATTCTTTTGGACTCCGCTAACCTCCAATCCCTCTTTTCATTCTCAATATGTAGATCTGGTTGCATGTCATTAACCCAAGTGGGCGTAACTAAAGTGTTCGCACACCAGCCCCTGAATAACTCAAACGGTGTCCTCTTGGTGGTGGCATGGGGAGAGAGCCTATAGACCTCAATTTTTTTAAAAATCTCTGTACGCCAATCCGAATTTGTAGACCTAGCCATTTCAATGGTTTCTTTGAGCACCCGATTAAAACGCTCAACCAAACCATTTGTCTCTGGGTGATATAACGAAGACTTCTTATGCTTAATACCATGTTTAGCCAAAAATTCTTCCATTTCCCTGGAAACCAATTGCACGCCATTGTCAGTGAGAATGGCATTGGGTATGCCTTCTCTAGCTATAAGTTTCTCCAAGAAAACTTTAATATGTTTAGTTTCAATTCCCGTGTTATGGCTATTTCTGGCCACCTCGAATAGAAATCAACAAGAACAAGTATATACCACTCTGTGCCTGAAGAACGGATTGGGCCAACTATGTCCAGACCAACCTCCTTCCAAGGACTGTCCGGACGATCTCTTATGACCATGGGTTGCACCTTAGGTTTGGCCACTTTCTCACTCAAAGCGCATTGCATACAATCCCTAATTTTCCGTTCTACCTGTAAGTCCATGCCCGGCCACCAATAAGACAATCTTAATCTTTCTTTAGTCTTAGACATTCCCTGATGGCCAACATGTGCCAATGAAATAAGTTCCTCCCTAAGTGAACTTGGGGGAATAAGCCTTTCCCCCTAACAAGTAAGCCATTTTGTTCAGCTAATTGGTCCTTCACATGCCAAAATTTTCCCACATTTTCATCACCTTTAAGTTTAAACTCCCAACCTGTTCTGATGCACTCTAGAACTTTTAATAAGTCATCGTCAACCTCTAATGCTTTTTTCCATCTCTCTTTCTCAATGATACTTCCCTCAATCGTGCATACCATTTCCCCATCCTGTTCATCCTCATCATCAGGACAACCATCGTCTTTGACAACTAGGCGAGATAAAGCATCTGCCACTTTATTCTCTACACCAGGTAAATACTTTATATCAAAACTATAATCTTGTAAAGCCACAACCCATTTGGTGATTCTACTTGAGACAGCATCAATGCCCCTTTTTTTAAATTTCACACAAAGGTTTGTGGTCGGTTCTGACCTCAAACACACCTCCCCACAACAAATTTTTCAACTTCTTTATTGACCAGTAAACAGCCAGTGCTTCTCTCTCCACGACGGAGTATCGCATTTCAGCTCCCCTTAAACTCCTAGACAAAAAGAGTATAACTTGATCATGCCCGTTGTCCCTTTGTAGAAGAACTGCTCCTAGTCCTTTCAGGCTGGCATCAGTTATCAGAATGGACTTCTTTTCTGGGTCAAAACTACTTAATTTCGGTGCCAAGCTTAACTTTTCCTTAAGGATGTGAAATTCTCGTTCACACTTTCCGTCCCATAAAAATTCACACCCTTTACACAACAAAGCTCTCATGCAAACACATAATGAGGCAAATCCTTGAATAAATTTACTATAATACTCTGCCATTCCTAAAAACTCATTAGTTCTTCCTTGTTAGTAGGAGGCGGCATTCTCTGTATCGCAACCACCAGGTTCTCTTTTGGTGAAACACCACTCTCCGAAATTGTATGACCTAGATAGTCAATGGATTCTCTCCTAAATTTGCACTTCTCAATTTTTACCGTTAGTCTAAATTCATCAAGTCTACTTAACACACTTGTTAGTCTCATGTCATGCTCCTTGTTATCCAACCCAAATACTAAAATGTCATCCTGATAAATTCTTACCCCAGACAGTCCTTTTAAAACATTCTCCAACGCCCTCTGGAAAACCGAGGCCGCTGAGACCAACCCAAAAGGAAGTCTTACAAAACGATACGTGCCAAAAGGAGTAACGAATGCTGTTAAATCTTTTGACTCCTCATCCAACCTAATCTGGTGGTATGCAGATTTCAGATCTATCGTACTAAAAACCTTTGCCCCTTTCAACAGCATTAACATATCTGCTATTTTTGGTAGAGGATACCGGTCCACCACCACATTTTTGTTTAATTCTCTAAGGTCCACACAAAGCCGAAGGGAGCCATCAGCTTTCTTTGCGGCTACAACTGGGGCTAACCATTGGGTTGCCTCTACTTCTTCAATGATGCCATCCTTTTTAAACGTTCTAATTCTGCTTGTACTTGTTCCCTGACTGCTATAGGGATATTTCGTACCTTACAACAAACTGGTTTTGCATCATCTATCAAACGAATGTGATGAATGTAGTTTCTTAGGGGCTCATTACGATGGCGGGCGGAAGCACAACCGCCGTGCTGGCGGATGCAAAAACCACCAGTTACCGCCGGCACGCAGCAGTCCACACGCCCGCCCAATTACGATGCGAAAAGCAGGCCAAACACCGCCGGCAAGCCAGCAACACCGTCCGCCATCAAAGTGCGCCCGCACACGTAGCGGCGCAGCACAACTGACACACACCGTCCGACGAAACACGTCCCGCCCGGCGCATAAATTACGATGCCGCAAACAAACGGCTCCCACGGCAAAGAGACACCGCACGTGAAAGAGAGGCGGAAACACGGACGCAGAGCACGGACAACGAAGAAGCGGCACCCCGGGCATGAATCCAGCACTGCAGGCCCTTCCCATGCTTCTGCTGATGCACCACCAAGGACGCAACGTACCGCGGAGACGCAGGTAGGCACACACACAACAAGTGCACGCAAACAGCGCACACAGTGCAAGGGCGGAAAAAGCGGACAACCCCCACCAGCGCGTGCACACTACACATCCACCATTGCATCCACATATGACACACAGGCCAAATCCTAACATCGCGGAACACATGTGTACACACCACCTGGGACTAGGAACCAACCACCCCGTCACGGCCACAAAGCGCCGATGACGCCGCCACACATGCGCACAACGCAGAGGCCAACCGCAGCGCCATGCATGCGTCGCACACAGACACAGGGACACAACCAAGCAGCACACACATCAGCCCCACCCCGAACGCACATGACACGTGACAGGCCGGCCACAGACATGTCCCCAACGCCCAATTCACGGACAACACCCAACGCCACACAACCGACGCACACATGTCAGTGAAGTCACGCAACAGCAGGACACACCCCAGTGTAACAAACATGGCGAAGCACACAGCGGCGGCAACACCAACTAGGAGAAGCAGGGCTCCTTCGGGAAGAGGAACGCCAGTACCACACTGAAAAACCCATACCACCCTGCACATATGAACAAGACACATGAAACGGAACACCAAAGAGCCCGGGGACCGACAACAGGTGGCCCAAGAATAACATCCACACACAAGGCCCAACGCAGAGCGGAAAGGCAGCCTGCCGCCCACACAAGGGAGAGCAGACAGCACTGAATGACCTTCCATTCCAACACCGAAACCACAGCCCTACGACAGAAGCCGGTGAATACAGCCATTGTCCAAGAATAGACCAACACAGGCATGCCGAGGAGACCGACCTCAGGGCAGATAGCGCATATCACAGAAGCACACAACGGACGGGGAAGAAAGAAGAAAACACTCCCCCATGTCGGCCACATGCAAGTTAATTGGAAGGAGTCACACAGCACTGACCTTGAACTGTCTGAGAAGCATGTGGGAAGAGGGCCCGTGTCCTCCAAACAAGCCAACAGAACACAAGTCCTGTCTCCCCACGACTACACAGAGCTCACAGCAACCCCGGAGCGTGCACATTGCAGACTGCACACACAGCCGGAGCACGCCACCTCTACGAACCGCTGCGAAATGGCAACCGCAACACACCTACCCAACTACGCCGAACAGCTCAAGCTGTACCAAACCAACACGATACATACATTGGGATGCGATCTCCTGTCCCTGCTGAACGTAAGTTACCGACTGACTTACCGCATCACATTGTTCAGCTGCGTCATGCCCGTCTTCTACTGTCGGAGGTGTCCCTACCAGCATCCCGTCGAGATATGCCTCTCCAACCCGGCATGTCTGAAGGCGGACCTGCTACCACTACTCCTCCCTCTGGACGCACACGACAGGGCCTGCTCTGCCTATGGGGGCATGGCGTATGTGGCCAACATCGCACGCGCACTGAAATGGAACCACTGTGCCTCCACACGACGGATCATCGAGAACAGCTACATCGAATGTCACCCAGCATGCCCCATCATGGTCCTCCAAGGGACAACCTACGAACAACACCTTGACAGCCACCATCCGCTTCATTGGCTGGCAAACATGTACACCACCAATGACATGGAAGCCCTGCTGGACGGCATCGCATACCTGACAACCTGTAAATACGTCGGACCACAACGCAGGTTCCCCGAGTGACCTATGAAGTCCAACCCCGCACCCATGCTCAGCTTCCGCACGGACTGGCCAGTCACCACCACAACAGCCATACCAAACGACCGGCAACTGTAACCACACCATCAACGACATCGCCATGACATCGGATATGACCGGGACATGCACACTGTTCCCCATCACATCCAGGAACACCGCATGCATCGTGGGAGGCAGTGGCATGGGCTCTGTGTATCGCACCCACATGGACGGAACTGCACGAACAACCAGGACACGACATGGATCCAGCGCACATGGACACACACACCGCTCAGTGGACATGAATAGGTCGCCTGGAGTCTGTGGGTGCTGCACCCCTCCCACCCCCGCCCCGGGAATCCCATACCAGGACCTTTGCATGGACGACAAGTGCATACAACAACAACACGACCCCAGTGACTGTGACATGTCCAGTAACCACCACAGTGCAACAACAAGTGGCACGCCGCTGCATGCACGCAAGCACATGCCCTGATGTCATCTCACATGCACGCGTGCATGAGGAACAACCGCAGCAAACCTGTCACATGGAACTGAGATGGACTGTGCCCATGATGCCGAGCGGTCTGGTAGGCTACATGTATACCGTCTGTGTCAAAGTCCGCAGCTCCGCAGCTATACGTAAATGTACATTAGCACAGCCTTGGCCAAGCAGATGTAACCCCACACCCTATCCCATTTGTAATCATGCTCAGTATATCCTCAACATGTATTCCGCTGCCAGTAGTGTCCACTATACTGCATCACAGAGGACAGAAGACTCAATATAATGTTTGAAACCAGAACTGTCTCCGCTGACTCATTTCACAAGTACGAATGAGAGAGGATGAGAGTATGTGAAGTACACGGCAGTCGTGACATGACCATGTAGTCCACTGGTATTGGATGTCAACGCAAATGAGTAGCACTACTGTGGAAGACACACATGTGTCGTGTGAAGTCGTATGGACGCAGTGCTCAGGTGGGTGGTTGCGACGGGTAGATGCGCACATGCCAAGTTGGAGCACGCCGTGTTGGGAGGGGTCATGAACAGTACACCACCGCTTCCCTGGGCATTGTGAGAGGACACCAGTCGGGGGGGAGTGAACACGTGTGTGCACAGCAGCCGGGCACACGTACAAAGCGGTACCAGGCGCACCTCAGCCCACCCTCTGTGGACAAGCTGGATCCTGTTGTGCGCCCGCCATGCCCCTTGACAAGGCACACACAGCCCCAGTCGACCAGGTGTAACCCCAACATAGTCAATCCGCACAGGCGATACAGGGCACGGGATGGCAGTGGAGCATGGTGTGTGAGAGGTCTCCTCGCGCTCCTCCTGGTCATATCACGCAGGCAATAGAACCTCAACGTCTAGCATGGCACAAGTCAAATGGAAGTGTAGGGGACGCACCACAGCACGAGCAGCACTGACGTCACGGGAGGTGGCTCGCACCATCCCATCCATTGCCCATCATACCAACCACGACACATGCCATTGCGACTAAGTGCAAGCGCGTGCGCCACCACCCCCGAGCCCTCCCCAGAGAGGCCAAAGAGTGAATGTGTGGGCCAACAGCCACAGACGGACGCGGCCTGGCCGCAAGGGCAGCCACAGCCACTGGGTGTCGCAGGTGGCGGATCCGGAAGGCGAAGACTGTGATGCATAGTCCATGCAGGCCGGGTCTCCATTTGGGGCACCACGCAGGTGGACGGCGTCCCGCCACACATCATACCCTGAGACAGCCCACTCGTGCAACTGGACCCACACATACACTCCTTGCCCTCTCTGGTGCGAGCTTGGGGCTGCCTGTGCAAGCGCTAGCCTCGCAGGTGAGCATGCATATTGGGGGGCGAGGGGAGGACATGAGGGCTGGGGCGAAGATGACTGTATCACTGTCAGTTAGTACAAGGGATGACCCAGATGTGGAAAGGAAGAGACGTGTCCCGTGTGTACTGCAACTAGTCGCCAATCCAACTACCCCCCATGTCCGGAATGTAAGCCCGCACCTAGGCCCGCCCATCCGCCACATCGAACATACCTCCAGCACGACAACCTTCCCATTCGAAACACTGACTGGGGGTGGCGACCAGTGAACAATCATGTGTAGCCTACCCACGCGTACATGTGGGCCCTCCATGATCCATGTCACCTGCGGCAAAGACATGACATGCGCAATGAGGGAAGTGAGGAGAGCTGCCCGCCCCACGCGCAGAAGGTGCATCAGCTCCACAGACCCAGCAGCGAGTCCAGCAGGGGTCACATGTGCAGGGGCAGCTGTGCCTGGTGTGAAGGCACATGCATATAGACAGCACATCTACCAATGTGTAGTCTGCCCACATCCACAGTCCATCATCATGCGGACATAGGAATTGAACACAGGGCAACACATCTTAGTTGGTGCACCCACCGTGACCAACAATGCGCAAGCATCGACGTACCCGCCCTGTGCATGGCCCCCCACCCAACGGAGGCACATCCAGTGCCACCATCCCACACACACAAGCCTTCCACGGAACATGCTGTGTCCAATGGTCAGTACAGAGTCAGCGCCCATCTGGTGGATCCTGAACAGGAGACACATGCACACACATGCCAGCTCCCACTATGTACGTCTGCCACCTGGCACGTGCAATGTAACCTCTCACCTGTGACGTGTGACTGCAAGCACACAGCCGTCTTGGCATGGGGCTGTCAATGTGGACACCAGTCAATGTTTCGGGAGCTGTGATCCATAGAGTGCTGTACATAGGGTGCAGTGCTGACACCTACTACTGTCTCATATCCCCTCGTGCCACAGGTCCCACTTGTATTGGCCGCTCAGCCCGTGCCCACATCGTCGTCGTCGTGTGCCATACTCATCCAGCCTCGGAAGCAGTTCCATGCTCAGCAGACACTCATGTTGCCGTGGCGTTGCCGCTTGACGAATATGCAGTCAGTCCCCATCAGCACGCCCCGCAAGTCATTGGGGCCTAGATCCCCATGTGCATGCACATGGCAGTGGTATGTCTCACTTGCCATTGCCATTGTTGGGAGACCTGTGTAAGTGTATTGTGGCCGTGCCGTCCCAGCTTGACAGCTGGGCTGTGGCTCATGTGCTTGCTCAGTCATGTCAGTGATGTGTATGCGAAATTGCTATGTGCCGTGTTGCTTTGACATGTGTCCTCTGCCATTTAACCCAGGCGGAGACCGAACATTGACCGCCCATACCAATTGCTGGCGGACATGGACGATACAGAGGTAATCAGGAAGTTTCGGCTGGACAGGCCAACTCTGCATCGACTGTGTGCCATGTTAGAGCCCCATCTCTGTCCCCGCAGGGTGTATCCGACTGCTGTCACCCCCACGGCTAAGGTGATGGCCGCCATGCATTTCTTCGCCACTGGGTCATTCCAGCACACAGTGGGCAGTGGAGGAGGGATGTCCCAGCCCATGTTCAGCAAGGTGCTGAGGGATGTACTGGCAGCCATGATGCTGTACCGGAACAGGTACATCCGCTTCCCCAGGGCTCGTGAATTGGCGGCAGTGAAGGGTGCATTCTATGCCCTTGGCAGAATCCCACACGTCGTGGGAGCCATTGACTGCACTCATGTTGGCCTTGTTCCACCACAGGCCACTGAGCACCTGTACCGCAACAGGAAGCACACGCACTCCCTGAATGTGCAAGTGGTGTGCCTTGCGGACATGGTGATCACCCACGTGTGTGCCAAGTTTCCAGGCTCGGCCCATGACGCACACATAATGCGCAACAGCATCTTGCCACGACTGATGGCCAATCTGCACCAGGATCGTGCCTGTATTGTCGGTGAGTATGTGGAGTGGTGTAGCGTGCTGGTTGTGCGATGCTGTCCCCTGTCCAGTTGGAATTGCAACGGTTCTCTGTGTCCCTCACACCCAGGTGACTCTGCGTATCCGAATGGGGCATGGCTGCTCAGTCCATTGAGGAATCCTCGCACCCCAGCAGACGATCGATACAATGAGGCACATGGGAGGACCAGACGTGTGGTCGAGCGTACCTTTGGCCTCCTCAAGTCCAGGTTCAGGTGCCTGGACCGCACCGGGGTGCACTGGCGTACTCCCCACAGAAGGTGTGCCAGATAGTGGTGGCGTGCTGCATGCTGCACAATCTGGCCATTCGGAAGCAGATCCCCCTCATTGTGGATGACGGAGATCAACCAGGGCCCCAGCCCGCAGACCAGGACAGCTCGAGTGAGGTGGACAGCGGAGAGGAGGAAGCTGGGAATGTGCGCCAGCAGCTCATCGCACGCTACTTCACTTGACGGTGAGTGTCCATGTACGACGGATGATGTGTCTGTATCTGTGCAGGTGTGTGTGTGCTGTGTCAGGGTGGCCGTATGTTCACTGCGTGCAGTGTGTCAACGCTCCATGGCCAGGGTAGTATGCCACTGTTGGTGACTGTGGCATTGTGCCCTATTGCTCTGTGCGATGTGTGTACATTGCTTGTAGTTGTTGACATGTACTGTGTGATGGGTGTGTGACACACTCATTGAATGTGCTCCTGTTCTGTCTCCCACCCCTAGGTCCCTACAGGCCCTCCGGATTCCATTGCCATGCCACGCATCAGGTGCCTTTCCGCCCAAGGTGGCCGTTGTATTCCGTACAAATAAAACACAGGGCACAAACAGCAGTTAGTGAAAAAGGTGCATTTATTACAAACTGTGACATGTGATTGTGTGTAAGGTGATGACAAAAGTGGTGCGTGCAGTGACAATGAGCTGTCGGTCATGGCTGCGTGATGATCAGGGTGTACCCACTGGTTCTATGTCCATAGTCCAACACACACATGCCATCCAGCTGGCTGTGTGGAGTGGGATCGTAGAGCAAGTCAATGCAGTGGCTGGTCAAGGAAGGCTGGCGGAAGGCTGGCTGGCTGCCTCACTTGCGACTGGAGCGTGCGAAGTCCTCCCGGGAGATCTGTTTCCTCTTCGGACGGCCCCTTCCACGTTTGGGAGGGGGTGTGTGGTGGCGACCTGCTGGTGGTGGGTGAGGTGTGCTCACTGGCTGTGGACGCAGGGGAAGTGGACACTGCTGCCCGAGCCTGCGCCCTAGCAGGTGGTGGCGGAGGTGGTGTTGCTGGCCTTGCCTGTGACCCCACCGCCACCACCAGCTGGCCCATGAGGTCCACGAGTTGGTCCATACGGGACACGAATTGGCCCATATGGGCGTCCATGGACCTCAGCACCCCCAGCACCTCCCGCGTGTCAGTGGCAGACCTGGCCCATTGTCCTTGGGCCTCTTCATAGGCCCCAAGGACTCTGGCCATTTGAGGCAGGGCATGGCTCCCAGGGGAGGCTGGCGTTTCCCTGACCCTGCTCCTCCTACCAGTCCTGCTGCCACCGGCCTGCCCACTAGCCACATTGCACACCACGGTCCTCGCTGTGGCTCCCAGGGTGGATCCAGTCGGCCGGGCCACCACCTGCGCTGGGGCTGGTGCCAGCGAAGACGTGGTGGTGGTGGAGGCGGTGGTGGTCGGTGCGGCGATGGTGGCGGTTGCGGCAGTGGTAGTGGCCGCAATGACCGTGGGTGTGGCCGCAACGACAGTGGCAGCAGGGGACTGGGACTGTTCAGCATCCCTGGATGATGGGTTGGTGGGTAGGAGGGGTCCTGGGGAGCGGCTGGGCCCTGCCACGCCAGATGGGCCAGCTTGGTGGTCCGTGTCCGAAGAGGTGGACAGATCCTCCAGATCCGTGTGTCCTCGTTGGGGGCTTGTGGGCTGGCTGTGCTGGCTGCTGTCTCCATCCCCAGCATCCGGCAGTTCGTCACCTGTGGAGAGAATGAGATTTGTTATTGTGTTGCACCTGGCGAAGTATGTATTAGTCGTCTGACATTGGCAGTTCGTGCAATCTCGTACATGGGTTTCCCGGAGGCGAGTGTGTGGCTGTGGCATCTGTAGTTGTGTGTGCTAGGCAATGGGACTGTGTGCTGTGCACATGTGGCATGGGACGGATTGGCCATGCCGATGGGTGTGTTGCTGTGCCCCTACTCATTGTGACTCTGGTGTATGCGGGCTCCTGGCCCATCCTGGGTCTGGTTTGTACTTTGCTTTTGGAGTTCATATGGAACGCTTAGGAACGCATATGGCAACATGGGGGCCATGCCCCAGATTCGCATTTGGGAGGGGATATGCTTTTGGGGTTCAAATGGAACGCTTAGGAACGCATATGGCAACATGGGGGCCATGCCCCAGATTCGCATTTGGGAGGGGATATGCCTTTGGGGTTCAAATGGAACGCTTAGGAACGCATATGGCAACATGGGGGCCATGCCCCAGATTCGCATTTGGGAGGGGATATGCTTTTGGGGTTCAAATGGAACGCTTAGGAACGCATATGGCAACATGGGGGCCATGCCCCAGATTCGCGTTTGGGAGGGGATATGCTTTTGGGGTACATGCTGTGAGCCATGGGTGCCGAACGTGACATGTGTTGTGGCAGCATGACAGTGCATGGTCTGAGGTGTGTGCATGCCTGACATGCCCTGCATATTTGCTGTCTGTTGTGGTTACTGGACATGGCATTGGACGCATCGTTATGAGTGAGTGATAGTTGTGTGCCAGCCAACGTATTGCAGTTGTCCCATCTCCTTGGTGTGCGTGCTGCCCTGTGCCATGTGCATCACTGCAGTGCTCGGGGGGGTGTGGCCCATGTTGTGTGTTGTTGCTCACAGTGTGTCGTGCGCTTAATTGACTTCTGGCACATGGTTGGTCATGGGCATGTGTCTTAGCGTGACTGCTGTATGTGTGGCAGCTGTGCGGATGACATGCCTTTCATGAGACTGGGGCTGACGGATGGGATGGATGGTATGTTGTATGTGCATGGTGTGTCTGTGAGTTTGATGGGTTCAGTGGTGTTCGTGTGCATTTCTGTTGTTCCGCTCTGTTGCGTCTAGTGTTGTTTGTCTTACATAGGCGTAGTTGTGGGGTGTGGGGTTGACAGGCAGTGGGGGCTACATGGACAGGACTTCAATGGTGTTTCGGTTGTGTGTGATGAGTTGCACAGTGGCTGCCGTGTGGGACTATATTCAGTGTGGCTTGTGCATGCAGACGTGGCTCCTTGGGTGTTGCTATGTCTGTGATGGGTCATGTGGGGTGTGAGTCTGTTGTTCATGTCCGTGTGCACATTGTTCACTTGTTCGTGACGGTGGGCGGTGCTGCGTGTTCGTCTGCTACGTGACATGTCCCATGTGTTGGTGGTGTTATGGTCCTCATGCCTCCAGTAATCCAGCCCTGTCCAGTTTCCCACCTGCAAGTTGTTCGTGCGTGCACTGTACTGGATGCCACATGGCTCTAAGCGGGGGTGCTCCATGTTGCAGGTCTGTGGGGGTGGGGGGGTGTAGTGGGTCGTGGGGGTGGCTGTACACCCACTGACACCGATTGCTGTGGACCGTGATGTCTGCCTTTCGGCTGTCGTTGTGCACTGCGGTGGCTGACACGTGGCTGTGGGGTGTGGGGGATGCTCCTCCTTGCTGTGCTGTGGGACTGGGGCCTGGTGTGTGTTGTACTTGGGCTGTCCACCGTCCCACCCACTGCACTTTGTGTTCCTGCCACTTACCTGTTACTTGTCGGTTAGTGCAGCTGTGGCGGACACATGGGTGTGGTGGGTGCTCGTTGTGGCGCTTCTGGCATATTTGGGGACCTGTTGGTGGTTACGTGGCTGGCTTAGTGTACACATGTCCCCACGCATCTTACAGTTGTTCGGTTTGGGCTGTGTGTGGTAGTGTCTGTTGCATGTGTGTGTGATGTGTTGTGTATTGTGTGCTGGACATGGGGCTGTTTGTCCCTGGGAGCTGTGGCATGGTAGTTGCGCATGTGAGTACATATCGGTGTGCTGGTATACATTAGTTTGTACTTACCAGCCTCCACTCCCCTGCTAATCCGGCGAGGATCTCCGGATGGATTACGACTCGCACCTTCTCCTCCCACGCTTTGAAGGTCTTAAAGAGCGCGGGATTCCCTCCGCCAGTGACGGCAGCCAGCTCTCTGTTTTTGCCCTCCTTCTTCTTGACCAGGCTCTTTACGTCATTCCAACGTTTGTTTATCTCGACTCTGTTCCTGGGCAGGGTCCCGACTGCATTGACCTGGTCTACGATCCGGTTCCACATTCTGTTTCTGGTGGCTAGTGGTGTGTGCTGGACCATGTTCCCATAGATTTGTGGGTACACCTTGATGATCTCGTCGACCATGACCGTCAGCTCCATGGGCGTGAACTTGGGCATCCTTTGTGGTGCCATGGTGTTTGTGGTGCTGGTGCGGTGTGTGTTGTGTAATGTGCAGGGGGTTTGTGGTGCCGGTGTTTGGTGGTGGTGGTGGTGGTTGTGATGTGTGCGTTTCTGTGGTGTGCTGCTGTCCTTGCTGTGTCACTGTGTCCTCTCCTCTCCTCTCTGGTTTGCAATGTAGCAAGGGGTTGTGGTCTGTGGGAGTGCTGCTTTTGTACTCACCTATGTGGGTGTGTCCTCATGGTCTGTTGTTTTCAGGTGTGTTGTGTCTGGGGTTCTGGCCTTTGTATTTTTTGTTTGTCCGGGGGTGTTTTCGGGATGTGTACTGTGCTTGTGTATTTGTGTGTGCCTTGCTGTGTGGACTTGTTGGCCATGTTGTGTGCTATTGGTTTTGTGTGCGGATGGTTTCTGTGCAGGTACGTTGGCGCCATGGCTTCTGCCGTGTCGATTCTCATCGGCGTTGTTTGCGCTGGCGGGCGGTATATTTGTTGTTTTTCCGCGCTCATGGCGGTGCGATCGTAATTTCACGTGCGGTGTGTCGGCCGTGTGGGCGGGCGGTTTTGTGTTGTCGTGCGTGTTTCCGTCCGTGGCGGGCGGTTTGACTCCGACTCGGACGATGGCGGGCGGTATTTTGTGTGATTTTTCCGCCGATGGCGGTTTTCGGTTTGTGTACTCATAATGGCGTGGTCGGTGTTCAGGCGGTGTGTGCGGGCGGATTTTTGCCGCTTCCATGCCTGGCGGATTTATTTACGCCGGGTATCGTAATGGGCCCCTTAGACACCCTAAAGTTTCACAAAATACTCTTGGAAATTTTTTTGTTAACATTTGTTCAAAAGACATTTTAGGATCACTATCTATGACAGCAATAGACTTGGGTTTAAAATTCTCTTTCAATATAATGGGTGGTGAAGCATTCGGGTCTAGCATTACCCCAAGATCCCTCTGGTGAAACCAACTCAATATACTGTCACCTTTCTGTGATATATATATTTTAGCATTGGTTAATCTGTTTTTGTAATCAAGCAGACCCCAGAAATAACCGAAGAGTTTAATTGGTTCACCTCCATATGCGAAAGGTCTGATGTCAGGGGAAAAACCTTAGATTTCTCTTTAATCTCTTTTAGATAGAAATCCTTAGAAATTATTGTGATCTTTGCACCTGAATCAAAGAGAACGTTGGTGGGTTTTCCTTCTACCATAATTTCATCAGTAGGACAATTCTTGCTTTCCTCATTTTGAATAACCTGTACTTGGATTTGACCACAATCCACCTCATCATAAGATTCATAAGTATCATTCACATCACAATAAATTTCACTAACCTTCCCTTTGTAGGATTTACCTTTACATGCACTTGAAAAATGACCTTTCCTTTTACATTTACTGCAGGTTGCTTTCCAACCTGGACATTGTTTGTCATTTGCTAGATGTCCAACCTTCCCACAGCGGAAACATGTCACTTTTGATAAATTAAGTTTACCATACCCCTCAGAAATCGTACTTTTTTAAATAAGTCTTTCTGCCAGTGAGTTTCCTTTGGGTTTTGTTTTACAAGTTGCACGGAACTCTTCTCTTTCTTTTCTGAATCTTTCTTAATAACTTCTACACATTTTAAAGAATGTTCTATCCTTTTAGCAATAACGACTACGTCATCTAAGGATGGTTCATCCTTCTGCCATAACTCTTCTCTGACCCGTTCTAAGCTGCAACCCAACATGAATTGGTCTCTAATCCTTTCTTCAAGGGTAGCGCCAAATTTGCACGATGACGCTAATTTCCTGAGAGATGTCACATAGTTTTCAACTGTTTCATCTTCTAACTGAGACCTACGTCCAAAGTGATATCTCTCAAGAATAGTGCTGACCTTTGGTAGATAATGCTTATCCAATTTGACTATGCACATTTCATATTCATTTAGGTTACGATCTTCAAACTCAGGGAGATGGTCAAAAACCTCCTGTCCTTCTGACCCTAAACAATGTAACAACAAAGCTGTCCTTCTCTCAGCACTTAAAGAGGAGCCACATACTCTGGCATACCTTTCAAAGACCTTATGCCATTTTTGCCACCTTATTGGTGGATCTCCAGGTGATGACAAAGAACGGAGGTGCAGTCACATTTTGCATCTCCGTTTCCCCTTTTTTTTTTTAAAACACAAGAAAAGTAAAAAAAAAAAAAAAAAGGCCTCCCACCCGAGTGAGGCACCATTTTTATCGGGAGACCTGGGGGAACGCTGGGTGGTAGGAAATTTGTGTCAGCCCCGTGATGCCACAACTTTACCACACAAAAATGTGTGAAAAAAGTGATTATTTCAGCAAAATATCAGGTTTGCAGGGGATTCTGGGTAAGAAAATGTTGGGGGATCCGCAAGCCATACCTCCCTGGAATCCCCCGGGTGTCTACTTTTCAGAAATGTGTGGGTTTGGTAGGTTTCCTAGGTGGCCGCCGAGCACCGGGCCAAAACCCAGGTGACCCCCTTGCAAAACCAGGTCGTTTTGAGATAGGCAATTTTGATGTCGCCTCAATACGTTTTGGGCCCTTGCCTGTCGCGGGTACTTGGACCTCCCACACGAGTGAGGCACCATTTTTATCGGGAGACCCGGGGAATGCTGGGTGGTAGGAAATTTGTGTCAGCCCGGTGATGCCACAAGTTTCCCACACAAAATGTGTGAAAAAGTGATTTTTTCAACTAAATTTGAGGTTTGCAGGGGATTCTGGGTAAGGAAACGTTGGGGATTCACGCAAGCCATACCTCCCTGGAATCCCCGGGTGTCTAGTTTTCAGAAATGTGTGGGTTTGGTAGGTTTCCCTAGGTGGCCGCCGAGCACCGGGCCAAAACCCAGGTGACCCCCTTGCAAAACCAGGTCGTTTTGAGATAGGCAATTTTGATGTCGCCTCAATACGTTTTGGGCCCTTGCCTGTCGCGGGTACTTGGACCTCCCACACGAGTGAGGCACCATTTTTATCGGGAGACCCGGGGAATGCTGGGTGGTAGGAAATTTGTGTCAGCCCGGTGATGCCACAACTTTCCCACACAAAAATGTGTGAAAAAAGTGATTTTTTCAGCTAAATTTGAGGTTTGCAGGGGATTCTGGGTAAGGAAACGTTGGGGGATACACGCAAGCCATACCTCCCTGGACTCCCCGGGTGTCTAGTTTTCAAAAATGTGTGGGTTTGGTAGGTTTCCTAGTTGGCCGCCAAGCCCGGGGCCAAAACGTCATGGGACCCCCTTGCAAAACCAGGTTGTTTTGTGATAGGTAATTTTGATGTCTCCTAAATAGGTTTTGGGCCCTTGCCTGTCGCGGGCACTAGGCCTACCCACGCAAGTGAGGTACCATTTTTCTCGGAAGACTTTGGGGAACGCGGGGTTGGTGGAATTTTGTGGACCCACGCAGATTCCAGAACTTTCCACCACAGAAATGTGAGGAAAATGTGTTTTTTTGGACGAATTTTTAGGTTTGCAAGGGATTCTGGGTAACAGAACCTGGTGAGAGCCAGTCAAGTCACCCCATCCTGGATTCCCTGGGTATCTAGTTTTCAAAAATGTACAGGTTTGGTAGGTTTCCCTACGTGCCAGCTGCGCTATGGCCCAAAATCCACAGGTAGGCACATTGCTAAAAAAGTCGGAGCCTAGTGGGCTTTTTGCCACTCTGGGGGGAATCGGGGAGGGGGTTTGTCCCGATATGCCCCCAAAGGGGGCAGAAAGACTGTGGCTATTTTTGTGGGGGTGGGGGCATTGGTATGACCATTTTGGGCAGCCCCCACCCCCACGCATAAAAAGCCTGCGTACTCGCTGGCGCCTAGTGGGCTTTCTGCCCCCAGGGGGCAGATCAGGGGCCACTGCCACCATCTTCCCTCCCGGGGGGCAGAAAGACTGGAATTTCTCTAGGGGTGGGGTGGGGGTATTGTCATGTCCATTTTGGGCAGCCCCTACCCCTACACTAATAAAAGAAAAAAATCCATGGTTTCTAGTGTGCTTTCTGCGCCCCCCGGGGGGCCAGATTGGGGGCTACAGCTCCATCTGCCTCCCGGGGGCAGAAAGACTGTCATTTTTGTGGGGGGGCATTGGCATGCCCGTTTCGGGCAGCCCACACCCTAAAAACAATTGCGCAAAAAAATCCCTGGTGGATAGTGGGCTTTCTGCCCCTCTGGGAGGCAGATTGGGGGCTACTGCCCCCATCTGCCCTCAGGGGAGCAGAAAGGCTGTAATGGTGGCGGGGGGTGGGGGCATTGGGGTGCCCATTTCGGGCAGCCCCCGCCCTAAAAACGAATGCGCCAAAAAAATCCCTGGCGTCAAGTGGGCTTTTTGCCCTCCCCCGGGAGCAGATTGGGGGCTACTGTCCCCATCTGCCCCCCAGGGGGCAGAAAGGCTGTAATGGTGGCGGGCGGGATGGGGGCATTGGCATGCCCATTTTGGGCAGCCCCACCCTAAAACAAATTGTGCAAAATAAAATCCCTGGCATTTAGTGGGTTTTCTGCCCCCGGGGGCAGATTGGGGGCTACTGCCCCATCTGCCCCCAGGGGGCAGAAAGGCTGTGATCGTGGCGGGGTGGGGGCATTGGCATGCCCGTTTCGGGCAAGCCCCACCCTAAGAAAATGGTGCGCAAAAAAAATCCCTGGCGTCAAGTAGGCTTTCTGCCCCCCCGGGGGGGGCAGAAAGGCTGTAATTAGTGGCGGGGGTGGGGGCATTGGCGTGCCCGTTTCTGGCAGCCCCCACCCTAAAACAAATGATGCAATAAAAATCCCTGGCGTTTAGTGGGCTTTCTGCCCCCGGGGGCAGATTGGGGGCTCCTGCCCCATCTGCCCCCAGGGGGCAGAAAGGCTGTATTGGTGGCGGGTGGGTGGGGGCATTGGCGTGCCCGTTTCGGGCAAGCCCCCACCCTAAAAAAACTTTAAAAAGAAATCCCTGGTGTTTAGTGGGCTTTCTGCCCCCCCGAAGGGGCAGATTAGGGGCCAATGCCCCATCTGCCCCCCAGGGGGGACAGAAAGACTAATGATTGCGGGGGGTGGGGGCATGGGCATGCCCGTTTTGGGCAGCCCCCACCCTTATTTTTACTTCCTAAAAATCCCTGGTGTCTAGTGGGCTTTTTGCCCCCGGGGGGCAGATTAGGGGCTACTGCCCCATCTGTCCCCAGGGGGGGCAAAAAGACTACATTTTGCCAAATTATATTGGGGGGAGCAAAGGCCCTTGCCCAAGGGGCCGCTCCCCCCTCCCTGGTGTCTAGTGGGTGGATCCCTGCTTGGGGATCGCCCTCCTGTGGCGATCCCCAAGCAGGGATCCACTGGGGAGGATACGATTGGAAAGGGGAGATTCTCCCTTTCCAACGATACCTCTCCGTCTTTCTACGTGCTCAGGGGGCTGAGATAGCCCCCTGAGCACGCAGAGGAAACTGAAATGAGCCTCTTGGCTCATTTCAGTTTCAGTTTCACTGAAATGACGTCAGCGCGACGTGCGCGCCGATCGTCATTTCAGGGAAACTCAGGGGCCTCGGGAGCTGGGGAAGCTCTTCCCCAGCTCCCGAGGCTCTTGTGGCATTAAGGGAATCCCTCTGGTGCCCGCACCAGAGGGATTTCCCAGGCGATGTTTCATGACGAGCTGGACTCGTCATGAGCACACGACCACTGTGTGCCATGACGAGTCCAGCTCGTCATAAGCATCGAAGGGGTTAATAACTTATAAATTGTTAAAAAACATTTTATAAATTATAAATACATATATACACATACAACAATAATATAAATAAAAATAAATAAATATATATAACAAATTAAAAAATTACAATATTTTTAATCTTTTTAAAATAAATTATACACTACATTAACTAAAACAGTAGAGAAAATATTGGATAGCGGAGGGAATAAAATTACTATTCCAACTCCAGAGAGTGCAACAGTAGGGAAAGTGTTGGATAGCATAGGGTAAAATTACAATTCCTACTCCAGAGAGTGCAACAGTAGGGAAAGTGTTGGATAGCGTAGGGGTAAAAATTACTATTCCCACTCCAGAGAGTGCAACAGTAGGGAAAGTGTTGGATAGCGTAGGGGTAAAAATTACTATTCCCACTCCAGAGAGTATAACTGTAGGGAAAGTGTTGGATAGCAGAGGGTTAAAATTAACATGCTTATCAATTAAATACTTTTTAAATTAAATAACAAATTAATAATTAATTAACAATAAATTAATTATGAATACCAATAAATTAAAATTAATAATTACTTTAATAACATTAAATTACTTCCCACCCTATTCCCCTATAAACCCACAACCCGCTCCTAAAATAAATTAACACAATTAATATAATAAACAATTAATCAATTAATAAAAATTAATTACCAATTAATTAACAATAAATTAATTATCAATACTAATAAATACAATTTAATAATTACTTAATTATAATAAATTACTTCACACCCTATTCCCCTATAAACACACAACCCGCTCCTAAACTAAATTAACACAATTAATATATTTATCAATCAATTAATAAAAATTAATTACCAATTAATAATTAATAAACAACAAAATAATTATCAATGCCAAAAATAAAAATTAATAATTAATTTATTATAATTAATTTACTTCCCACCTTATTCCCCTATAAACCCACAAACCGCTCCGAAATGTATTCATAATTTATTAACAATAAATTAATTATCAATACCAATAAATAAAAATTAATAATTACTTAATTATAATAAATGACTTCCCACCCTATTCCCCTATAAACCCACAACCCGCTCCTAAACTAAATTAACACAATTAATATAATTAACAATTAATCAATTAATTACCAATTAACAATTAATTAACAATAAATTAATTATCAATACCAAAAAATAAAAAATAATAATTACTTTATTATAATTAAATTACTTCCCACCCTATTCCCCTATAAACCCACAACCCGCTACGGAACTAAAACGCAAAATGTAATTAAAAATAATTAATAATTTCTAAAAATTATAATTTAATTTACTATAATTAAATTACTTCCCACCCTATTACCCTATAAACCCACAACCAGCTATGGTACTAAAACGCAAAATTTACTTTAAAAAAATTACTAACTTCTAAAAATTTAATACATATATTTAAAAAACAAATACAAAACATAACAAAAAATGTGGAGCCCATACATATAAAATACATACTAAAATACATAACACTAATATAAACATCATTATTATTATCAACGATATTTTTGCAAACAATATTACTAACTTCAATATTAACAAAAACGATATTTCTTACCTTCAGGTCGATATTTTGGTCACCGATATTCTTGATGTCGATAGTCTGTCCCTCCGATATTTACAACTCGATATTTCTGTAGGTCGAAAAATAAAACTCGATATTATGTCTGTGCAGCCACTGATACACATTCCTTTCGTTCCTTTCAGGGTTAATCAAAAAACTCGGAGAGGGATGGGCGATCAGAACAAAAGACAGAAGATCAACCAAAGACAAAAAGGGAAACACATCGTAATTCAGATTACATTATCAAGCAGGAAGAACAACCTAAAGCAAAGCCTCAATTCAAAAAGAAGAAAGTAGCTGGCTTGAAAATTAGAAATGCCCAGGTTACTGAGGACTCCGCTTCTGAACGGGGAATGGGCTCCGACAATGCTAGACAGCGCGGCAGAAGTAAAAATAGCTCGCCAGAACCTGAAGGATTTTCTGGTGACAGCAGTATTGAATGAACATATGACGGTGGAGACACCTGATATGAGAGTTAGTGTCCCACATAGACTTTACGAAATTACACTCCAAATAGAGGGGGACATCTCAAGAAAAGTTAAACGTCTCTTTTGGGAGAACTTAACATTTGGATATGACATACTGTTAGAAGAAAACGATTGGCCGCCAGAATTTTTGAAGGATTGCCCAAGAGGGGAAAGCATCATTTTGCCTGCTTTCTCCGACCTCGTTCCAGAATCTCTGAAACATTCCTACGTGCAGGAGTGGGTGTTAGCACTAGCTCCGGCACTATACCGCAACCATGTAGGGTGGGATGTGGAGTCTACTCACCACGAAATCCCATTAAAATCTACTCCAAATCCACAGAGACAGTACCCTATTAAAAACGATGCAAAAAGACAGGTCAAAGAAATCTTAGACCAACTTGAATCCCAAGGTGGGATTGAGACTTGCACCTCCCCAGTGAACAATCCTTTGTTTCCCGTAATGAAACCTGACAACTCATATTGTCTAGTTTTAGATTACTGACATTTAAACACATGCATACGAACATTTGCAGTTCAAAACGCACATAGTGCTGCATTGATGAATAACATTGTGTGGAAGAAATACAAAACGACATTAGATATCTCGAATGGATTCTTCTGCCAAAATATAGCTCCAGAAAGCAGTTATTTGACAGCATTCTCTGTCCTCGGCACTCAGCAAAATTTTTGTTGTTTGCCCCAGGGGTATAAGAACAGCCCGGGGCTATTCTCGGCAACAGTGTCAGAATTATTACAAACATGTGGCGAGGAGGCAGTGTCCTATGTAGATGATATCTATCTGACGGACGATGAATTTCTTGTACACTTGAGCAGGGTGAACAACATAATTGTGGGATTCGCCAACTTGGGCTACAAATTTAATTTAATAAAATCAAAGATTGCCCATCTCAATATCCTAGTTTTGGGATATGAGCTTTCAAGTGAAGGCAAGAGCCTGGCAGCCAACTTTTTAGAAAAGTGCGTGCTGCTCCAACCCCCAAAGACTCAAATGTTTGCAATCCATTTTAGGATTTTCAAATTTTGGCAGAGCATACATTCTGGATTACGCAGAAAAAGTAAAACCTTTCTATGACTTAATCAGACCTGATTTAACAGCACATCAGTGGACACAGGAACATACAGATACTCTCCGTTCCATTCAGGCTGACATGATAGCATCAAAACATTTGCACACACGTGTGAATACTACTACCTTGGTGATCCGGGTGGCCCCGGGTTTATCAGGATATACATACATCACTTTCAATGAAGGTTAGACAGTCCCAATTGCATACAAATCACATTTATACACGAATGCTGAAATGCGATTTGCGGCCACAGAAAAATTACTGACAGCAGTCAGCAGTACAGACTGCTGTAGTAAGAGAAAGGCAAAAACAACAGTTGATGGACAGAATGCAGAACAATGTCATACATTCACCCCAGTACAGAGATCTGGGCCTAAATCCATCGTTTTTTGCTCACCATGCCATTCCAGTTTGAACCCAGCCATATGCAAATCAGTCTTGACCCTGTGCCTCATGGGAACTGTCCAGCCCGAACTGCCAAGCCAGGTCCTCCCTGGACTGGAAACAAGCATCCTAGGACCGGCTTCGGGGTTTCACCCCTCTTCAGCCAGGATAGCTTGATTCCAGTGGCATGGAGAGCACGGGACCCACATCTGGGCACACCCGTCCCACTCAGGGTGACAAATGCAAAAACAACAGTTGATGGACAGAATGCAGAACAATGTCATACATTCACCCCAGTACAGAGATCTGGGCCTAAATCCATCGTTTTTGCTCACCATGCCATTCCAGTTTGAACCCAGCCATATGCAAATCAGTCTTGACCCTGTGCCTCATGGGAACAGTCCAGCCCGAACTGCCAAGCCAGGTCCTCCCTGGACTGGAAACAAGCATCCTAGGACCGGTTTCGGGTTTCACCCTCTCCAGCCAGGATAGCTTGATTCCAGTGGCATGGAGAGCACGGGACCCACGTCTGGGCATACCCGTCCCACTCGGGGTGACAAATGCAAAAACAACAGTTGATGGACAGAATGCAGAACAATGTCATACATTCACCCCAGTACAGAGATCTGGGCCTAAATCCATCGTTTTTTGCTCACCATGCCATTCCAGTTTGAACCCAGCCATATGCAAATCAGTCTTGACCCTGTGCCTCATGGGAACAGTCCAGCCCGAACTGCCAAGCCAGGTCCTCCCTGGACTGGAAACAAGCATCCTAGGACCGGTTTTGGGGTTTCACCCCTCTTCAGCCAAGATAGCTTGATTCCAGTGGCATGGAGAGCACGGGACCCACGTCTGGGCATACCCGTCCCACTCGGGGTGACAAATGCAAAAACAACAGTTGATGGACAGAATGCAGAACAATGTCATACATTCACCCCAGTACAGAGATCTGGGCCTAAATCCATCGCTTTTTTGCTCACCATACCATTCCAGTTTGAACCCAGCCATATGCAAATCAGTCTTGACCCTGTGCCTCATGGGAACAGTCCAGCCCGAACTGCCAAGCCAGGTCCTCCTGGACTGGAAACAAGCATCCTAGGACCGGTTTCGGGGTTTCACCCCTCTTCAGCCAGGATAGCTTGATTCCAGTGGCATGGAGAGCACGGGACCCACGTCTGGGCATACCCGTCCCACTCGGGGTGACAAATGCAAAAACAACAGTTGATGGACAGAATGCAGAACAATGTCATACATTCACCCCAGTACAGAGATCTGGGCCATGTCTGAACTGGGGTGGTGGAGTGAGCTAAAGAATGATGATGGATTAAACCCAGATCAGTTGACTGGGGGTGAGTGTTTGATTTGCTCTAACGCTCCGTCCATCATCCCTTTGGTATCGCTTTGTTCGCCCTAAGTTGGCAGGGTATGCCCAGACGTGGGTCCCTTGCTCACTTTGCCACTGGATTCAAGATAGCCTGGCTGATGAGGGTTTTGAACCCGAAACCGGTCCCAGGATGCTTGTTTCCGGTCCAGGGAAGACATGGCTTGGCAGTTCGGGCTGGACTGTTCCCATGAGGCACAGGGTCAGACTGATTTGCATATGGCCATGTCTGAACTGCGGTGGTGGAGTGAGCTAAAGAATGATGATGGATTAAACCCAGATCAGTTGACTGGGGGTGAGTGTTTGATTTGCTCTAACGCTCCTTCCATCATCCCCTTTGGTATCGCGTAGTAAGAGAAAGAGCACTAGCACAGGGGAAACGCATAATAGTTGTTACTCCGGTACCAACTTTAGAAGCTTTTACCAAAGCGAGCATTCCAAATGCAAAAGCACTGTATCCGTGATGAATACAATAGGGTAATTCTCTCACTGCAACAGATGTAGATTACAAATGTGATCCTACACTGAAAACACAAGCGTTCCTGCAGTACAAACAAGAATAACCTCTCCCGAATGAGATCTTGCCTCTAGAAAGATATGAATACATCATTTACACTGATGGTTCTGCTCAGCCTGCCGTTGGAAGTAAACAACAGTATAGCGCAGCATGTGCTATAGTGAAGGGACGTATGGGGGACTGTAAGTTCCATCCTAGCAATACAACTACACGATCTCTAGGAGATTATACAGCACAGCTGGCAGAGTTGAAAGCCCTGATACTAGCACTACAATATAGGGATTGGGAATTCCCCACACTGATAGTGTGCGATTCGTTCTACTGTGTGCAGTCTTATAATGAATATCTTCATTTTAGGTCCAGAATGGGTTTAGAGATTGCAAGGGTTGCACAATTAAGCATAAATTGTTATGGGAACAAGTGGCAAATCTGAAGGAATGCCTGCCACGGACTCAAGTTATTCACACCTTGAGTCATCAGCGTGTTGGTGTACATTTTGAAGAGAATTCACTGGCTGATGAAGCTGCCAAGGCGCGGTCGAGCCTGGGACGAATAGGTCACACAGACGGAGGGCAGCCGTGCACAGGTTCTACAGGCACCTCCACCCAGACAGACCATGGGGCATATTACTGCCACTAATTAAATACTGCGTGTACAGAGTTAACCGTATGTATGGTATCAATGCGCACACAATAGGTGTGCATTTCATATTTTGCTTTTCACCTTAATATAGGTTCTGCACGGCGTGGTACACATGGGGCTGGCCCCCATGCTGTCCTGAAGAAGAGGTTTAGGGGACACCTCGAAACATGTCGACACAATACTAGGGATTATAATCACATAACAGTTATTTTTCCCTTTTATTAACCCCCTTTTTTATCTTTACCAACTAGGAGCAGGAATAAAGCATTAGCTCACTAGTTAGGTATATTTTTAACTAGCACAAACACCACTCCCCCTACACTGTACTACACATATATTCACAAAACAAGTGCTCCTACGTAACTTCGCAAGTCGCAGCACGCCCCAAGCAGTAGATGTTTGGGACGGCCCCAATGATGAAGCATGTCACCTAGGGGCAACCCTGGGTGAGTGAGGGGACTCAAGAAAAGAAATTTTTCTTTTCTACTGACAGTTGAGGTTCACACCAATTTGGTGAACCCACACTTTCTCCTTGGCTAGGTTCTTATGATCCGTTATTTATGGATTGTTTTGCTGCACTCTGAACACATAGGAGGGTGAACCTAGCCCAATCCTCCTACTCCCTCTGGTTCTTGATAGAAGCTGCCAAGGCGACAGTGCGAACTGCTGCAGTTTCTGCAATCACTCGTTCTAGCACGAGGATAGATGGAGACAGTACTGATAGCTGTCAACGCCTCGAAGAACGGCTCTGCCGTGCCAAAGGGCTTTCCACTCAAGTACTCCTATAAATTAGATGCGCAAAATACACTTTATGCTCAAATTCCAGGAGTGGGGTATAGAGTTATACCAAACATGGATCGCCGATTAGGTTTGATTCTAGCTGCACACGAGGGTCTGGGCTCAACACACGCAGGAGTCACAATTTCAGTACTGAAGCGGCGATTCTGGTGGCCAGGTTTGTCTAAACAAACCAAGGGTTATGTCCTAAAGTGCGACATCTGCCAGCAGATGAAAGGTTCCACCGTAGCACGGCCACCGCAAATACCATTGCTCATTTCAGACAGACCTCTCGCATGTGTCTATTTGGACCACTGCAGCCCCTTAAATTCAGACGGGCCTACAAGTACATCTTGGTGGCAGTGGATTCATGCTCTAGATTTCTATGGGTTTGGCATCAGCACTCGGCTGACGCCCGAACTGTTATAAAGGATTTGTGAGTCTTAATCGGGACTGTTACATTCCGACCGTGGCCCTGCGTTTAGCTCACGGGCTTACAAGGAAGCCATGGAAAGTATGGACGTGGCCTTGCGGTACTCCTCCTCCTACCATCCCAAGGGAAATTCGGAGGTGGAGAGGAAAAACCGGGACCTAAAGCAATCCTTAACAGCAAGGGTATTAGGTGTGGGTGGTAGTTGGGTCAATCACCTATATGGGGTTCAGAGGGCACTAAATAACATACCAAGAAAATCCTTGGGAGGACGTACCCCCTATGAGATCCTGTTTGGGACAACAATGTGGGTATACCTGACCTCGATTGTGCCAGCACAGTGGCAGATGTAAAACCATTTGAATTGAATGATCGTTTGGCTGTTTTACAGGCACTCAATGAATTCCGGGCATTACAAACCAACGTCCAAGTAAAACGCACCACCACTGGGGAAGTGAAACCGGTTCCGGCAAGGCCTGCCTGGGTCCCGAAGATCGGGGACCTGGTCAGAGAAAAGATCACAGACAAAAAGGAGGTTGAGCCATCCTACAGAACACCTGTTCCTGTCCTGGCTGTTTAAGGAACAAGAACAGTACTTCTTCCGCCTCTTGCCGGCCAGAAAGAAAGAAGATTCGTCTCCATTGATCTGATCAAACCACACTATGTGGCCGATTCTCAACAGTAGGCCACATGGAATCCTGAGTAGCCGCAGATCTCCTCTTGCTACTATACAGGAAGTTCAGATGGAAAGACTAATAACGTTTCAAGACTCCCCTGCGCAAAATGTAGGAGTATCAAATAACGGAGTACACCTGTTGAAATTGAACAACATTCAAATGCAACTGAAACGCAAATTGCAATTCGGCCCAATAATGACATTTACATCTATGCTGCCTACACAAGAATCACCTGCCAGTTCTACAAACACTGCTGAGCTACCAAAGATAGATCGAACTGCGTCTGGCTACTTCATCAACTTCGATGACTTTTCTTCAGATCCAAGTGAACCTGAGCAAATGTCACCCATTTCCAAAAAGAGAAATTTCGACAATTCTATCTCTGGCTGAAAAAGACTTACTTGGTGTCCCCTTGGTTGCATCTTTGATTTGTATTAGGGATCCTGTTCCTGTTAATTTGGATTGGTATAGGAACAGTCTTTTTCCATCTGCTGAATGGCCATTATCTCCCACAACGCTCTGCAGTACAATCTGTGAACTCGGTCCTGAAACCACATACATCATCACACCATGAACAGAGAGACCTGTCTCTAGTGAACATTACAGCAGTTCCTGTACCTAATAGTATAGTTTGGGATAGGGTTTCATATGATGTATTTGGTCCTACTGAATATTTGAAAATTCCACATGTATTTAAAATTTCATTGAATGACTTCATCACCCCGAGTACACTCTCTGATGATTGGGACATTGAAACTGTAAATACTATGCTCTCAGATCTAGAACAATCTGCTGCATTTTCTTACAGGGAATTGTATGAAGATACACCTGACTTCGACAGTATGTATTGTTACTACCATTATGGTCATCACTTTTTGCACAAAGCTAGTGTCCCACGCACTGTTAACACTTACCATCAATGGGAACATTGCCCGTCACCGCCGAAAGGTAGTTCTGCCACATTCGCACAGAAATGTGCATACTTTTCAGGGTTCAATACATCAGACCGAACGTCATACTATTATAAGATTGCGCAAACGAATACAACTGCAAAGGAAATGATGCTGACAAACACCAAGCTTATATATTCAGCACCTTTTATCTCCCATCTGTCTATACAAGGTTTCGACTATTGGAGGGACACAATAGACACAAAATCCATCTGGGGACGAAAGATTGGCAGGTTCAGGGAACAGAGGCTTTATTTAGAGCTTGTCTCATACCATTACAGATAATTTTCCTGAACAGAACAGTGCAGCAGACTACCTGCTACGGGTCTGCAAAAATAAAAGACTTGAAAACACCACGCATCCCCTTGCCCGAACCTATGGAAGGTATATTAAATGGCACACTGATAAGTGAGGAGATGCTAGGTGCAATGATACAGAATGGTACATACAATTCATCAGCTCCCAATTGGAAGGGTTGGTTGGTTTGGCCTATCGACACAAATAGGTGTCAATCAAGATTCAGGGGTACCACCGGAGGGTTTAGTATCCATAGGCCTGCCCCATGCTATGTACACACAGACGACCCAGGGGTAGTGACTTTTTATAATGTTGGGAAGTTATGCCTAGAATGGCTAAAAACCTCAACACTTTAACTGGTGAAACGACACTTGTCCCTTCTGTTGGACAACATGGATGTTAGGGATTTCTTGCTAGGTCCCAAGAAACAACGTAATAAACGCTTCTTGTACATGCCATCTACAATGAACTGTGCAAAGTCTCCCAACAGGAAGCTGCTGAGAGGTTACGTGAGATTGGTAGAAATCACATAGAAAAAGCCTTAGCTGTGGTAGACAATGGAATGACCACACTTTCGTCACGTATTTATTAATTGGGCAACATTGTGTCGCCAACAATTGATATAATGGAACAAGAGTAGTCTATTCTACAACATGGGCAATCTCAACTGCGCTACATTATGCTTTTAAGCTGGACCTTACAATCATTGCATTCTGGCCACATTCCATTGCGGTACATTAACGGCACAAATCTGTTTTCGGCTTATGAACTTACCGACAGACAAAAGACCATGGCACGCAGAGATGCAAAGTACACCATGCTGCTCATTGAAAAATTAGAGAAGTTTCCTTTTATAGTATCAGAGTCACCGTCTACAGCATGGTTAATTCATGGCCATATCACACTGCCAATCACGACATTCCAGTTCCAATACTGCCTGCAGGTATGAAGCATTGGGTGAAGGGTACATACAGGAAACCTGGGAGTTACCGTACAGATATAGGTGTAGAAATAAGAAAACTGAAGTTTTCTTAAGTGGTACAGACTGTGAGGAGGCTTTAAGTGGGTCTTTAGTGTGTAAGGAGGTCTCTCTTCAAGGAGCGTGTAATGCTTCAATAGCGAACTTATCTTGCTACTTGAAAGGCTCCCCGGCTGCCGTGATTCATCCAGTTTTTGAGTTACCCTCAAATGGGAGTTATTTAATGCTGAATGAAAAAGGCTGTTGCGGGATGGCGCCAGGCATCGCCTATCTTGTCACAGTAAACTCAAGGGTTATTTGTTGTAAACAAGTATTGTTTCTCCCGGCTCGCCTAGTTAGGGAGGTACCACTGTGGCCTTCGTTGAATGTTTCCAGTATTAGGTTTGATTCGTTGAGCAGACTGAAAGGCATGTTGTTTCAACAAAATGTGGCCTTAACTTCAGCCCGAGAGACTTTTGATCTCCAGGTTGCAAGGTCTTCGGCAGAGATACAGACCCTGGTCCGTACGAACTTCCCAATCCATTTAGGAGAAATGGTTCATCGTATCTTTAATATGTCTGATACGAGAGGGATCGTACAATTATTTAAGCATATTGGATCCGGTCTATTAACTACATTTCAGACCATCTTCGGAGTGATTCCAGCCTTCATACACTCCGTACTTGGAAGAGTTTTTTGAAGGGCTTCCTTTGGTCCTGCTATCAGTAGCGGGTATCCTGATTTTAATCCTATTGATTTGCAATGGACGTCTCAATCCCTCAAGACATGGAGAGAAAACTGCTGGAACGACATTGTCGTGAGCGTATGGTGTTCTATCTGACTACGCCTTGGCTTCGAGAGCTGAGTGAGCATTGGTTCCTGTCTTTTAGACCGGTCTGGCTAGACTGTGTCCTGCCTGTCTTCCCCTGCCTCTTCTGCGGATTCGGATGCAAGTTGGACCTGTGTCTGACACTTCCATCGGTTGCGCCACCGGACATAGACGTGCTACTGGAGCACTTGCAGGCCCACGTGTACAGTTGTCCACAGCGTATTCCCATGTTGATGACGGAATTTCTAGATCCTCCAAGGGATGCTTCATCTCCTGTTGGAAGGGAAATCGGCTCTGCTCCAGAGGTACAGGCATCGGTTCCAGGCATGCAGGCATCTAATTCTTCCCCGGCGGCTGCTGTGGGAACCAGAGATGACCATCTTTGCTCACTCTGCATTATATTGGAAGTACTGGAGGGATTGCCACCTGCGGATGCAATGTTTAGCGATGTTGAGTCTTCGGCACAGGATTCATAAACAATCTGGCCTTTTCTGTGCTGCGAACTATTCAGCATTTTTTAAACATTTACCAAATTGAAGGTTGAAACTGACTTTGTTTTATTTTTTCCTTCTCTGCTCTGACTTAGCATAGTGGCTTTCAAGGTGCTCAGTGTAATAATAATCACTTATTCAAGTTTAGAGGACCTTTTGAACGCCTTTAGGGAAAATGGTTTTTCTTTTATGGACATTTTTTACAGGCTTTTTTATGCTTTTAATGGCCTTAGCTTTATTATGATCTAGCTGACCCTGTTGACCTTTTGATGAGGAGTGGGTGCCATGTCCTTTAGGATAGTCCTGTCATGTATGCCCCCTTTTTACATACATTGTCCCATCCACATGACAATAACGGTTCTAAACAGGTGACCTCTTACCTAGTAGCTGCTCCTGTCTCTACACCAGGCTCTTAGTACTGTATCATAATCCCTGTACATTACGTACATAAACATGTCCTCAGGCACTGCATAATTATTCTGTATACGGGTCACCACTTTTTTCATCCTTGGACAACAGCCCGCTGTGCATGATCGCATTTGTTTGGAAAAACATTTATGATCGTTATCAAAACATTTCGATTCTAGAAGAAACCCTGGAGTGACCACTCTAGTATATAAGACCCTTATTCCCCCCTACAAATCAGAGAATTCCTGCCAAGCTGACACGGGGTCCTGCAAGCTGAATCTTCGACACGTAGCGGTCTGACATCCCTTCTGGGTTGTCATCCTCGGAGCAGAGACGGGGTCCTTCATTCTCTACCATCAGGTGAGGGAGTTGGTTCTTCCCTAGAAGATTCTTGGCCACATATATACATATCTATATGCATATACATGCTACACATACAGATCTAGGCTAGGTACATTTAGGCAAATTACTTAGGGCGTGCATTTTTAGGAGTATGCAAGTGCTACTGTCTTATCTGAACTGTATATGTTCATCTTCTTAGCACTATGGTAGAAATGTATCTATTGTTTACTATATTAGTACTTGCGATTTGTTTCGTATACTTTTGCCTCCTGATTGTCGCAGCAAATATGTTCTACACAAGACTGACGCTGGACCAATAAATACTTATTGAAACGTCCTAACCGCCATCCTGTGTATTTTCTGAGAATAAGTAAGCACGAGTGACTGAGCGAAAAGTACTGTACTGTTTTCCACGATCCCTGAGGAATTGGGGTTGTCATGTTCAGTGGTTGCCAGAAACTACCTACACCACTGTAAGATACAGGGGGGTGGTAGTGGCACTGTAGAGCTAGCTGGTCTAACGGCTGACATGTCCTGTGGGGGTGTCTGGAAGCGGTTTGGACACCAAGCCCTCAGTTTAGGTCAACCAAAACATGCAGGTCCTGGGGATTCCTAGGAACTACACAACAGGGGTGTGGCATTGCTATCTTCATGGCCGGAGTAATCTGAATGATGTCTTCAAAAGATCTAGACGTTTGAAGCTTTTGCAATTCTTCCTGGAGGGGTTGCATTTTGAGTCTGGCCAAGGGAACCAGGTCTATCGCTGATGAGCACATCCCTAGTAGCGACTTGTATTTCCTTACTGAAACAGACTTTTTTCTTGAGATGGCCATAGCCAATTGTCATAGAGGGGTTTGACGTTCTTTCGACAAGAATGCTTTACATTGGATTGTATCCAATCTGGCTCCCAGCAATGGTACTATTTTATTGGGAATAAATGAAGACTTTGTTATGTTGACTGTCAACCCCAGCTTGCTGAACAGCCGAAGATAAGTGTTCGTGGTTCTGGTTGCTTGCTTTGCCGTGGGTGCCTTTAGCAGCCAGTCGGCCAAGTAGGGGAATACTTGATGACCTTGAGAACGTACGGCTGCGGTCACCGGCGCCAGGAACTTTGTAAATATCCTGGGTGCTGACTTGAGGCCGAATGGAAGAACTTTGAATTGGTAGTGGGTACCGGCCACCATGAATCTGAGGAATTTTCGATGCTTCAGATGAATGGGGATGTGGAAATATGAGTCTTCCAAATCGAGGAAGGTCATGAAGTCACCTTTGCTGAGACGTCGTAAGATCTCGGCCAGAGTTATCATCCTGAATGTTTGCTTCCTCAGGAACTTATTTAACTTTCTGAAATCCAAAATCGGTCTCCATTCCCCTGACTTCTTCATTATCAAGAAAAACAGGAATAGAAAGCTTGACCTCTTTGCAGAGTTGGAACTTCCTCATTAGCTCCTTTTGAGAGCATAACTTTTGCTTCCTTGTGCAATAAGTGAAGACGAGGGGGAGAGGCTCCCCTCGGTGGAGTAGTTGGAGATTTCCCTACGAACTCCAGAGTATGACCGAAGGCAATCAGATCCAGCACCCAACGGTCCGTTGATATACTCTCCCAATGCTGAAAGAAACTGGAGATCTTTGCACCCACGGGAGGGGAAAGGGAGGGGGAAACTGGTACCCTGTTCAGATCATTGCTTTCTCCCGTTATCTCTGCCTTGGGTCGATCCTCTCTTTCGGCCCCCTTGACGAGAGAATCCAGCCGTGGAAGTTTGACGGTAGGTAGCAGGTTGGTAGGCTTGCCTGTATTGTGGCTGGTAGGGCTGATATTGTTGTGCCCTCTGGAAGTTTCCTCTGTAGGTGGCAAAACCACATCCTTTTGCTCCCCTGAACAGTATTTTCCTGTACTGGAGGGAGGCTAAAGATTTTGCTGTATCCGTATCATTTTTGATGGATAGAAGCGCCTCATATATATGTTTCCCAAACAAAGCGTCCCCATCAAACGCCATATCCAGGACCTTTGTCTGGACCTCAGGTCTAAAGGTGGTGGCTTTCAACCACCCTTGGCGCCTCAAGACTGCCGCACTTGCCAATTGGCAAAATCCCTTGTTGGTTATGTCGATTGTTTCAGAGGCTGCCCGTTCTCCTTCTAAGAGGATTTTTCTGGCTTTTTGCCTCTTGTCCTCAGGAATGAGGTCTAGATAGGAGACCATGTCCGACCACATCTGTCTATAATAGCGGCCGATGATAGCCAAAGCGTTGGCCGCCTTGATGGTAGTTGCAGCCATAGTGGAGAAACGCTTCCCCATGATGTCCAGCTTACGCCCTTCTTTGTCCAGAGGGGTGGATATCGGGGTGGCCGGGTTCTTTGATCTCCTTTGTACCGCCTGAGAAATAACAGAATCTGGCTTAGGGTGACCTGTCAGGCAGGAAGGCGAATCTTCTGGAGCCCTGTACTTCTTCTCTATGCAAGAGAGCACTGGTGGTATCGTGGCCGGAGTCTTCATTATCTCCACTCCCTCTTGCCAGATGTAGTCTATTATTGGTATTGTTCGCATGGATTTCCTAGCTTCCTCTTTAAAATCACACAGGAAGCAGTCTGTATGTTTAACAGCCATGGGGAGATGGAATCTATTAGCAGCCCTCTCCATTAAGTCGTGGAAACCCCCTATGTCTTCTGGAGGTGAATCCACTGGATGGTGTGACGGAGGAGAGGGAGTGGGAATGATGTAGTCCTCCCAAGGATCTGCAAGAGAAGGTTCTGGAATTTCACCTCTTCTCTCCTCGTCCGAGGAGGAATGGTCGACAGGATCAGGCTCCTGTATAGGGGGGCTTGGTACTGTAAGTGTCACTGGTAAAACTGGTGTTTCAAGGGACTGTGGTTGAACCTGAGACGGTTCCTTGTGAACATTTTGAGGTGGAAATCTTTGTTTGTAGTCTGCCAGCATAGCCTGAAGGTCCTGAATCAAGGACGGAGAAAGATGAGCCATCTCCCTAGGGCAAGATTCATGAGTATATTCATAGTGTTGATAATGACGTGGCGGTGCCAGATAAGGTTGATAGTATTGATCATCTTCATAGTCCTCGTCGTTTTCCTGGCACTTAACATGCAACTCTGATGGACTATGCGCCACTGCATATACTCCATCATCATCCTCATCATCTTCTTCCGACTCCTGTAGGTCCAAAAGGTGCAAAGGAGGCAAAGGGGAGATCTTACTGTATGCTGACATTTCTGGCTGAAAATATTTTTTCGTCACTTTAATCATCGTCGACGGTGGTGTTGATGGAATCCTGGCCACCGGTGATGGAATGCCGGTCACCGACGGTGTTGTTGCTATACATGTTGCCGTCAACGGTTTCGTCGGCGACGGTGTCGTTGTAGACGGAATCGCCGTCGGTAATGTCGCCGTCGATGGTGTCGTCGTCAGTGGAGCTGTCGTCGATGGTGTCAGCGTCGACGGTATAGCCGTCGACAGTATCTTCGTTGACTTCGCCAATGAAACCTTCGTCGACTGCACAGATGGGGTGGTCGTCGACGATGATGGTGTCAACGATGCTCTCGTCGACAGTATGGGCCCGGAGATGGCCGCTGTCGTCGTCGTACCTGCCGTCGACGGGACCGACGACGTAACAGTGTAACTTGTCGTAGTCGATGATCTAGTGACTGTCGTCGACGGAGGTGTCGTCGATGGGGATTTTTCAGTTCTGAATTTCCCCGGATCTGATGAGGAGGCTCTATGGTGCTTCTTGTCTTTCCTCACTGGAGTAGAGAAGACTGAAGATGAAGACTCAGAGGAAACTTTAGAATATCTCTCCTGTTTTGAGCTCTTGCCCTCTGGGGAGGTTTTAAGGTGCTTCCTGCCCTCTCCAGAGTCTTTCTCCTGAGATCTTGGTCTCTTGTGAGGCTTGGACAAACCATCACTGTCTTCTTCAGACGACTTCCGGTGCTTAGTGGACTGTAGCCATAAAAGCAGCCTCCCCTCTCTATCTCTTAGAGTTTTTGAAGAGAAAGTGCAACACATTTTGCACTGTTTTACCTCATGGGCTGGGTGGAGACAATAAATGCAGTCCCTGTGAGGATCATCAACATGGACCCTTTTCTTGCCACAGGTCTTGCAGGCACGGAAGAATCCTTTCTTATCAGACAAAAATACTTTTTAGGAAAAAGTCCTAGAAGTAGAAGAAAAACTAAGTAGAACTCAGGGAGACTTCCTTCACACAAGACGTGCAGTGAAAATCTGAGGGAAACTGCTTCTACTGGGAAGGTTCTAGAGGGTGCTAGCAGCTCATTGGCTGCATTCAACATTTAGTCCTTTTTTAAAAGGACATAGATAGGCTATATAGAACATGGCTCAGGGCCATTATAGCCTATGGCGTTATTTAAATACTGCTTGATTATGGTACCGTGGTACTCCTATCTTGACGACGGTGAATGATTCAGACATGTGAATCTATGAAAGATATCCCAATACTGGGTAATGACAAACCTACAATGGTCATCAACCAATGATCCTTGTGGTGTGCATGGGGTTCCCCTTCTCAACAGAATCTGGCATAAGAGGAGTAAGAAAGAATAACCTGTAGGAGGCCCATTTTGCAGCAAATGGTTGGGAGCTGTGTGTATCCAAGTGTATTTTTTGTAGTAGTGCTACATGAATCCCATGCCTTTACAGATAGTACAGTATTAGCCTACATTTATGTGAATCACTGAGCGTCCGTACTTTCCAGGTAATGCATTTGCATATCATGTGGAGACTAACAGCACAGTTGGTCAACTCACCAGACAGAGTGGTATGAGTGAGAAGGTATGCTTATGGCAGGGACTATGCGGTGTGTAGCAAATCACAGCACATAAGGGTCAGACCTTGTGTCGCAGTAACAAATAACAAAACCACAAACACCCCCATCCCCCACACTGACAGCCCATACCCGTTCAGGAAATCAAATCTTCCCTTCAAAACAAAAAAACTCCCACCCCATAACAGAAACTATAGGAACAAGGAAAAAACAAAACTTGTCAAAAACACATAAACCAAGAGTCCAAGGGGTAGCCTGAGGGGCTCATCCAGACAGCCGGCATAGCCTTCCTCGACAAGGGGGCATATAGCCCAGATCCCCATCAAGCATGTTAGATGAGCAAAGCCATGACCGTGAAGCAGCCTAGAAAAATGGAAAATACAGTATAAAAGTATCTTGAGACGATGTAAAGAATGGGGCAATGGATAGCCGGATGGCTGGCTCCATTGTCCGTCAGGTAGTCAGTTCCAAGTCATTCCAGAGCAGACTTGGGCGAAGTTGCCCGAGATGAGGCAGGGGAGCAAGCTTCACCGGAAGATCGAGTCGGCAGCTTACGTGGAAATTCTGATGCCTGCTGTGGACTACTGAAGACATGTTGACGGCCTTGTACTGTAATTCGAAGACGAGCAGGGTAGAGCATGACGTAGGGTCTGCTAGAGGCGTTGTTTAACTGGAAGCAACTTGCGTCTTGCCTCTTGGACTTACGGAAGTAAAGTCTGGAAACAGGGAGATGATGTTGCCTTGAAGGACAAGGAGCCTCTCTCTCTCTCGAGCCAGCCAGAGGGCGGCATCATCGTCCCGAAAATTCAGCAGACGGGCAATGATGGGACAGGCAGGAGCTCCCGGTGGGGGTCAGGTAGCCAAGATGTGCTGTGCACGTTCCACATTGCGGAGGCGGCATCCAAGAGGGACACTAACAGTCTCTCAACATAGTCCTCCAGTTTACCAGTGTCGGTGGAATCAGGCACACCGAAGATTCGTATATTATGATGGCGCAACCGAGCCTCTAAATCTTCATTCTTGCACGCAATCATTTTGAGCACCCATTCCATATTGAGGAGGGTGTCCTCACGGGAGGCCACAGTGCCTTCAACTTTCGGCCTCCTCTATCCTGCTGTCATGTTTTTCCAGTTTGTGCGTAATGCTGTCCTTTCTAGTACCCAAGGAATCCATTTTAGACTCAGTAGAAGTCAAGATAGTCTGCATGGCAATCAGCAAGTCTCTCATGTCGTCCGTAATAGCAGATTCTGCACGAGGTGAATCCACCGAGTCCAAGAACTCAGGACTGGGGGCCATGCCACGAGGAGTATGGCGAGCATCAAACTGGAGTTTAGTCTAAAGCCTATCTGCCTAACCCATTTTGAGTTAGCGACTACTTGGTACAGGAGGAAGAGGTGACGGAAGTAAATGATGTCTCAGGGCGCAGTAGTGTGGCAGGTCAAGAGGATGCCAGTTTACCACTAGTGTGCCCGGGTCCCACCTCTGCCCCGCCATCACTCACAGTATGGGGAGGCACAAGCAGACCCGACGCTTGGACGAAAGAAGCGTGAAGAGACGTCGCAAGTCCCCCTCGCTGGGCAATACCAAAACAATCACTGATCCCAGGTTAGACCAGCGTCTCAGGTAGGTGATGTTGTGTCCTGTGTTTATGTGCATGAAGACTCTAGTGGCCCTCGACAGACTCCTTACAAGTATTACATAATTGGATGGGTGTGGCTGAGTGTGGTTAATAAAGTTTGTGACACAGTGCACTCAGTTAACAGATGCTTGCTGAAGAATAAAGACATGCAAACCATAGGTCTGTGTGTGGTGTGGTCTGTTACATGCTCCTGGGCTGAGGAGGGCGCTGCAACTTGTGACGAGATAGGGGATACGTGCCCCCCAATGATACAAAGCGATACAAAAGGGGATGATGGACGGAACGCTTGAGCCAATCAAACACTCACCTCAGTCAACTGATCTGGGTTTAATCCATCATCATTCTTTAGCTCACTCCACCACCCCAGTTCAGACATGGCCATATGCAAATCAGTCTGACCCTGTGCCTCATGGGAACAGTCCAGCCCGAACTGCCAAGCCATGTCTTCCCTGGACCGGAAACAAGCATCCTAGGACCGGTTTCTGGCATTCCAGCCGTCATCAGCCAGGCTTGCTTGAATCCAGTGGCAAGTGAGCAGGGACCCACGTCTGGGCATACCCCCGCCAACTTAGGGCGAACAAAGCGATACAAAAGGGGATGATGGACGCCTTTGTTCGCCCTAAGTTGGCGGGGGTATGCCCAGACGTGGGTCCCTTGCTCACTTTGCCACTGGATTCAAGCAAGCCTGGCTGATGACGGCTGGAATGCCAGAAACCGGTCCTAGGATGCTTGTTTCCGGTCCAGGAAGACATGGCTTGGCAGTTCGGGCTGACTGTTCCCATGAGGCACAGGGTCAGACTGATTTGCATATGGCCATGTCTGAACTGGGGTGGTGGAGTGAGCTAAAGAATGATGATGGATTAAACCCAGATCAGTTGACTGGGGTGAGTGTTTGATTGGCTCAAACGCTCCGTCCATCATCCCCTTTGTATCGCTTGTTCGCCCTAAGTTGGCGGGGGTATGCCCAGACGTGGGTCCCTTGCTCACTTTGCCACTGGATTCAAGCAAGCCTGGCTGATGACGGCTGGAATGCCAGAAACCGGTCTTAGGATGCTTGTTTCCGGTCCAGGGAAGACATGGCTTGGCAGTTCGGGCTGGACTGTTCCCATGAGGCACAGGGTCAGACTGATTTGCATATGGCCATGTCTGAACTGGGGTGGTGGAGTGAGCTAAAGAATGATGATGGATTAAACCCAGATCAGTTGACTGGGGGTGAGTGTTTGATTGGCTCAAACGTTCCGTCCATCATCCCCTTTTGTATCGCCCCAATGATACAAGGCTGCTCTCCCTAAGAGTTTGCCGTGGTCCAGAAAACTGCTTGTGCGTGCCATGTGCGCCTCAAGAAGCAGTTTACAGTTGGCGTATGTGGAGTCAAAGCGCAACTCCAGCTTTTGAGAGGCCCTCGAAGAAGGTGAAGGCCTTGCAGAGGAGCACAGTCAATGAGCCTGCCAAAAATCTACTGGTAAGACCAAAAGAAGAGATACTGCGCCACATCATAACACTGAGCCAGCATTGATACACAGCGGAAATGCTAAAGACAGTGCCAACCAAGTACAAAGAAGCGCTACAGGCAGCGACCGCCAGGTGTAAGAAAATGCTAGAGGAAGAGACAACCAGGTACGGGAATGCACTAAAGATAGTGAAAACCGGGTATAGAAAGTGCAAACGTACTTACCAGCACAAGCCCCGCCTCACTCCCAGCAGATCCCAATGTATGGGGGGGTACGCGCAACGGCGATTAATAGTTAAATGGGTGTGTTTCGGAGGATTACGACGATGATTTCATATGGTTTTCCCCCTATCAAGAAATGACCTACTAAGATAGCTGAGAAGTATTTGCTTACTGATGTGTAGGCTAGTCCACCTGATGCTAGTTCTGCTTTTATGGTACCAGGTGCATGCGGATAAGTGCAAAAGGCATGGTGTCATACGAGGGTCGTGGGAAATGTAGTTTTGCTTCTGAAAATTGGCTACTGAGAAAATATGATAATATAATAAACAGTGAAGAAAGAGGAGCATAATCCGAAGCCTCTGGTCCTGACATAGAATAATGGAGATAAAAAACATCCAGACCTGGCTTGAAGACGCTCGGAAGAGACGTGCGAGTGAACCAAACAAATAGTAGAAGGAAGGCCCTGCTGCCAGCTGCAGTGCCTGCCATCTGCTACCAGGAATGGAGAGGAGCCCGGCTCCCGCCATGCAGCAGAGGTGCGTGGCTAGCTCATGTTGGTGACCGCTTGGAGATGTGGGCAGGAGGGGGGAACCGAGACCCTGGCGAACCGCAACAGAAAAGCCCTAAAAGGGAATCTTACACATTTAGCCAGATTATCTTTTAGATTCAAAAGGGAACTTCTTGAAAGAGCATTTTTTTGTATTCCCATAAACCTTTTCTTTCCATATCTTTAATATAGAACTGTAGGAAGGTAGGTTCCTTCTGCATGGTTACCCCCACTTTTTGCCTGGTGCTGTGATGGTTTCTGACTAGTCTGACTGGGATCCTGCTAATCAGGACCCCTGTCTCTGTGCTTTCTCCCTAAATTGATATGGTAAGTACTTAGGTACATCCCAAATTGGACACTGGTGTACCCTTATCAGTCCCTAGCATATGGTACTGAGGTACCCAGGGCATAGGTACACCAGGGGTCCGCCATTAGCTTAAGCATGTATTATGCCACCCATGAGGGACCACTCAAACTGTAACTACAGTCCTGCCATTGCAGCCTGTGTAAGCTGGCGCTAGCACCACTTCCGAAAGATATAGGTTTACCTATATCTAGGGTCACTGCACTTAAAACCTATAAGTCACCCCTATAGGAGGCCTTTCAATCCTGAAGGCAGAGTGCTCAGTTCTAAATGTGAGAGTGCCCCTGCATGAACAGTTGCAAAAAGAACAATTGATGGACAAAATGCAGAACAATGTCAAACATTCACCCCAGTACAGAGATCTGGGCCTAATTCCATTGTTTTCTTTGCTCCCCATGCCATTCCAGTTTGAACCCAGCCATATGCAAATCAGTCTTGGCCCTGCGCCCAATGGGAACTGCCAGGCCAGGTCCTACCTGGACTGGAAACAAGCATCCTAAGACCGGTTTCGGGGTTTCACCCCTCATCAGCCAGGATAGCTTGGCTCCAGGGCATGAGGGTTGATGGCCCGAAACCGGTCCTAGGATGCTTGTTTCCGGCCCAGAGAGAACTGGACTGTTCTCATGAGGCACAGGGTCAAGACTGATTTGTTTATGGCTGAGTCTAAACTGGGGTGGCATGGTGAGCAAAAGAACGAGGGATTTAACCCGGATCTATTGACTGGGGGTGAATGTTTGATTTGCTCTGCATTCTATCCATCATCTGTGTCTCTTGCTTTCTCGCTCTAAGTGCGCCGGGTATGCCCAAACCTGGGTCCCGGGCTCACTGTGCCAATGGATTCAAGCTAGCCTGGCTGATGAGGGGTGATGCCCCAAAACCGGTCCCAGGATGCTTGTTTCCGGTCCAGGGAGGACCTGGCTTGGCAGTTCGGGCTGGACTGTTCCCATGAGGCACAGGGTCAAGACTGATTTGCGTATGGCTGGGTCTAAACTGGGGTGGCATGGTGAGCAAAAGAACAATGGATTTAACCCAGATCTATTCACAGGGGGTGAATGTTTGACTTGCTCTACATTCCGTCCTTCATCTGTGTGTCTTGCTTTCTCGCTCTAAGTGTGCCGGGTATGCCCAAACCTGGGTCCCGGGCTCACTGTGCCACTGAATTCAAGCTAGCCTGGCTGATGAGGGATGATGCCCCGAAACCGGTCCCAGGATGCTTGTTTCCAGTCCAGGGAGGACCTGGCTTGGCAGTTCGGGCTGGACTGTTCCCATGAGGCACAGGGTCAAAACTGATTTGCATATGGCTGGGTCTAAACTGGGGTGGCATGGTGAGCAAAAGAACAATGGATTTAACCCAGATCTATTGACTGGGGGTGAATGTTTGATTTGCTCTGCATTCCGTCCATCATCTGTGTCTTTTGCCTGCATGAGCAGGACACACCTACAGCCTTCGGAGTCCATTCTCCCGGGCTGTAAGTACATCAGCTATTACGATACATAGAGTGGTCATGCGTCATTACACGATTACCATCTTGAAACTGGCTGTAACATACCCTATCATGTTTGGTATCAAACATGTTGGAATCATACCCTCATACCGTAAACAGTGTGGGAGGTATGATTCCATGCATTGTAAAGCTCCTTCAGGAGGCCCTCAGTGCTCCCCGTACCAGTCTTCTAGAGCCGGACAGCACAACATGGCTGCTGCCGACCAGAGACACGATTCTGCCCTCCTGCTGCTGAGCCAAGCTCGAGCAGGGGAAGGCAGAACAATAGGTATCTCTGTCACAGGGAGGTGTGACCACCTCCCAGACAGGGTTTAGTGTATTGGGGCCGGGTGGGAGCGCTTGCCAGCGCCACTCAGTCTGCTTGAAGGGCACACTTGGTGCCCTCCTTGCATAGTCCAGTTCAAACCAGCTCAGGAAGCCGCTGGCTCCCGCTCTGGCGTGAAACTGGACAAAGGACCTGGGAGTATCCTCCCCACTGTCCGACCCCTCCCCGGGGAGGGAACCCCGAATAGTCCCTTTCCTTAGTGTACTTAAGGGCTTACCTGAGGGTGGGTCCCTAGATTCGTCGTGGGACAAGATTCAATTCAAGACACCACTTCTTCTTCAACCGTCTGGGCACTCTGGACTTCGCTCTGGGCATCAAGGCTGCAACCTGGAAGACTCCTGCTGCTCCTGATCTCATCGCCCTGCTCGTCTGCTGTATCTCCCTTGAAGTGAAGGAGTCACTTCCCTGCATCTGCAGGCACTGCAACTAAGCTGACCGGTCTGCTGATCCTGGGCTCCCACAGACTCCGAAAGGCTCAGCAACACAGGTGGGGGCTCTTCACATCCCTCGAGGCCTGCCCTGTCCTCTCACTAAGGGGGTCATTAGGATAGCGGGCGGATCGCCCGTTATTTTCCACCGCCCGCCTAACATTTCCCCACCGCCATATTAGTATGGCGGTGGGGACCCAGGCGGACGGAAAGACTGTCCACCGGTCGACCAGTCGACCGTGCGGAAAAGGGGCTGGATATGGTGGTGGTGTCTGCTAGTCACCGCCATCAATATTAGAATGGGCAGCGGTGCAGGGCTTTCCATGGCGGATACCCCGCCATGGAAAGCCAGGTGGAGTTTGCTTTCGGGGCCCGCTGCGGGCCCCAGGGTATTGGGGAGTGGGGTGTACATGGGGGTACCAATGGTACCCCCTGCATCGTCATGGACATGGTGGCAGGCACCTCGCGGTGCCTGTCACCTTGTGCATGACAATGCACACAGTGCATTCCCAGCATTGTGGCGGGCGGTGCTGCGCACCGCCCGCCACAATGCTGGGAATGGAGGATGCCACCGCCGCGGTGGCATCCTATCGCCGGTGCGGGACCGCCGCACCACTGGCGGCCGGTCCCAGCACCGCTAGGGTGGCTGGGCGGACGAAGTCCGCCTGCCATCCTAATAGGCCCCTAAGTTTGAGGACAGTATCCTCGTCGGAGCCGCAGGAACCGAACCCTGTGCACCACATTGACTTGCAGTTGCAAAGGCTTGTTGGCTTCCTTCCACCAAGATATTCAGGCTCCAAGTAGCCCCAACCTCAAGCATCTCCAGTGACCAAGATCTTCATCCTCACTGCGTCACCCGCACCGTGGGCCTGCATCTTTGGTGAGCTGCTCGAGGTCCACTCGCTACTCCAGTGCCTCCAGCCTGCGGGTCCTCTTGAGGGTCATCTTTGAATTCTTTGGGCTCCCCTCATTGCTCAGGGCTTGCCCTGACTCCCCGGCTTGTGGTGAGTCACCAGGACCTTGCTGGTTCTGACACTGCACCTTTTTTGCTTTCCATATTGTTTGCAGTTGCCAAGGCTTGTTGTAGCTCCCGACAGACACCAGCCCCTCAACTCTCAACATCCGACATGGGACAGCTCGTGAACTGCTCCTGGTCTTCCACAGCGTCGCCTGGTCCTCACAGCTGCTGCTCCAAGGTCACTGTCATCTCTCCTGCAGCACTTGACATCGGTGGGCATTCGTCTTCCATGCCTCCTGGTCACTCCTGAGTGGCATAGACTCTGTCCCCTCTGCTTGCAGGTACTTCTCAACTTGAATCCACCTTTGGGTTCCACTGGACACTTTCATCTTCCCCAGCAGCGGCATCTTCCTTAAGTCCTCCATTGGGTTCAACAGCAGTTTCCGGCGCCACTTAACACCTATGCACCCGGCTTCCCTGGCGAAGGTATCCTGGTTCCTAGGGTATCCACGGGTGGGGTGGCTCTCCAACCTTCTGTCTTCCACTGGGTTTCTTCAGGGTCAACTGGGAAGGGTCCTTCTTTAAAATTGCAACCGCGACTTACCCATTGACTTGCATTGATCCCGCAGTCGTGTTTCCACTCTGCACACGGCCTCCGTGGGGCTCCTGGTTACTTACCTTGAGTGGTTCCTTGGGTCCCCGGCCCTTCTACGTCTTCTGTGTATAGTCTTGACTCGAGTCGTAGTTCGCAATACACTATTTTAGTATATGGTTTGGTATCCCCCTGGTGACCACTGTGTATTTCGTGCTACTTACCTATTTCTATTGAAAAGTATTGTGTGCATTGTGTATATCTCCAGCTAGGAGATATCTGTATGTGTTAGTGAGTGTCTTATAATAAATACATATTTTTATAAATACACTGTGTGGTTCTTTTTCACTTAATCTATACCTATAGGATTATGTTCTGGTGAAAACAGCTGCTATACACTCCTTCTGGACTAAGCCTGAAAGCTGCTCTCCAAAGCTACCACTTGGAGAGCTTTCTAAGGTTTTCTAAGACCACTAAAATTACCATAAGAGTTGTCTGGATTGGTGCAAGGTGCCCACTTACATAAGTGTACACCATATACCAAGCCGGCTTCTCACAGGTACTCATTGTGAAGGATCTCAGCCAGAATTTAGATTGAGGATACTAGATTATTTACATCTTCTATCTTTTATAAGTGAAAAGGAGAAGGTGCGTGTTTTTCTGCTGAAGGATGATGAGACTAGGTCTGTAAATTAGCCTCAGGAGGTAATCCAGAGGTATGCCTAAAAAAGGCATCAGATCTGGTAAAAGGGCAGGAAATCACTGCATAGAAAAGAAGGATTTTTTTCTTTTTCTTTTATATTTTTACTTTGCAATAGTAAGGATTTGAAAATGGCTAAAAGAGGAAGCTTGAAATTGGACAAAACACTCACCTATACGCACATTACTTTTTAAAACATTTTTTTTTAGGGGAGCTCCAGTCCTAAGTATCACAAACCTGCAATAAAAAAAATAGAAGAAGATCAGCACCACTACCTAGGATGTGTCTAAAGCTCCATCCATAGAATTACTTTGTTTTAGAAAACCAAAGTCTACTTTTCAGTCTATCAACCATTTTCTTTTAGAACCAGAACCTCACAACTTTAAAATAAAAAGAACTGAATAAATAAATCATTGGGCGCTCCATCTCTATACTCATACAACCCTAAAAAACCCCACAAAAGATCACAGCTTGCATGTTCGATAAATGAGTATAATTTAGATAGGTAATAAAGGACAAGTTACTTACCTTCGGTAACGCCTTATCTAGTAGAGACATACTCTAGCCATAGATTCCTTACCTTAGAACAGTGGTTCCCAAACTTTGGACTCCTGAGGACCCCCATTGAGTCACGACTGGAAGCCGGGGACCCCCGAGCAATTTGTATGATTTAAATTTCAAGCATTAAAACAGTAATTCGAAAAAAATAAACACACATGTGCACACAAAACAAATACTCGAATTACTAAGGATTTTAGGGGCATATTTACAAGCCCCTATCGCCATGGGAACGTCACTTTTTGCGACGTTCCCGTGGCGATAGAGGCTTCGTCTTATTTACAAGGCAGCGTTAAGCCACTTAACGTGGCTTAACGCTGCCTTGTAAATAAGGCCCCCTTTCACGCAAAATTTAGCGTGAAAGGGGTGGGCAGTGGGTGTTGCGGTGGGGGTTCCACCGCTACACCCATTGATTTTGACGCTGCCCCCTATTTACAAGGGCAGCGTAAATAGGAGGCAGTGCCAAAATTAAGACCAGGGAAAACCTGGTCTTAAGTTGACGAAACGAGGAGAAATGCTTTATTTCTCCTCGTTTGCTTTTCCATGTGTGCTGGCTTGTGCAGCACACATGGAAAAAGCAAACGCTTGGATTGTTTATGTTCAGGAAGATGACCCTTCCTACACATAAACAATCTTTAAAAATAATTACATTTTGTAACTTCCATGTGTGCTGCATTAAGCAGCACACATAGAAGTGACAAAACGGCATTTCAAGATTGTGTATGTGCAGGATGAGGGACCTTCCTGTACATAAACAATCTTCTCCTGCACGCAGACACCCTTGCACTATGGTACAATTCTTGTAAATATGGTGCAGCCCTTCGTTTCTGAAGTGGCGGAGCGTGTCGTTAACCCAAGGAGGCTAACGACACGCTCCGCCACTTCTGTTGTAAATATCCCCCTTAGTATTTTAAATTGAAAGAATTTGCAAAAACAAAACATTTTAATGGGAAGGTTGGTGCTGCATCTCCGTGACTAACTTTTAAATGGTTGGTTTTACTTTGCAGTACGAGGCTACTGCCAGGGCCATCTTGGAAACCCAGAGCAGCCCTGTCAAATGTTTTCAGACCCGTCCCCATACGGTGCACACCAAGTGCAGTGAGTGAGCCTGACCACTACAAAGGGGGCTTTGCAAGGCTCTCCCCCAAAAATTTAGGAAACAATGATGCATTCTACAACACATTTATCATTATATATTGAATTGTATTCGCTTTTAAAGAATAGTAAATGATGACCTTACCATGCACCAGGATAGGACAATCTTTGTTGGGGTTCTTCTATGATTCCCTTATTATCACCCTCCAACAGTGCCTCTCATCTCTCCATAGCCCCTCTGTCACATGTATTTCATTTGTTTTTATAGCATCTCTCATACCATTGTAGGATGTCAGAGCACTTTACATCACACACATATAGAGAAACTGAATCATTCGTGTAAATCAGTGTATAGAAAATGTTACATAAGGCAAAGGAGACTACAAGGTGTAGGATTCACGTCATTCATACTGGTAGGCATTTTTTTTTTGTCAAAAGTGTATTTATTAGCATTTCATCACATCATGTATCACAGGTATACAGAAATAGCATCAGGGTAAATGCACAGGGTGTGGCAATCCTAAACATGCAGAGAGTTATGGACATTGTTAGCGAGATATCCCCCGTCAGTGTCTCAAGGAGGTCTATAGGGATAGGTACATTTGTCTTTATCGCAGGGGCAGGGGACACTCTTGTACTGGGGCACCCCTGTCATCCACCCTTTCCCTCATGTGACTATATAAACCCAAAGCCCTCCAACGGGGAAGGCGCTCATCAAGTAGACTACAGGCCCCGAGTTAAAACTCCCAGGGTATATGAAAGAGAACAAACGAAAGAAAAAAGAATCCCCTCTCCCCCCTCCCATCCCACCCAATACTGGTGACGGCTATCCAATTACCACTTTGGTTTAATGCAGTGCACTATCGCGGAGGTTAAAATTGAAATAGATGCAGATCTCTAATTGATGCCGGGCAAACTGCTAATGGTAATCCCCGTGTAAGGGAGGTAACCAGTGGGACCCAACGGTACTCAAAATTTTTATAATCATCTCTGAATATGTCTGCCATCCTTTCGAGGCATAATAATTTCCAAAGCCTGGAGTGCCATAGTGAGATGGCTGGGGCCTCTGTCTTCTTCCATGCGGCCGCAATTGTTACCTTCGCCGCCCCAATACATGTCCACATTATGGCCTTGTCTGCTTTGGTCTGGTATTTGAGTGAGGGATCGCGCAGGCCCAGGAGCACCTCTGCCATGGTAGTCGGGATCGGGTAGCCCAGCATTTCTTTGATCTGTGCAAGAATCTCCTCCCAAAAGGGTCGAATCACGGGGCAATCCCACCAAATATGTTGGAAATCCCCTAGCAGACCACAGCCCCTCCAGCACCTATCTGATGAATGGGGGAATATTTTCTTAAGCTTGGCCGGATAGAGGTACCAGTCCATCATGGTTTTTAGGTGAGCTTCCCGTAACTCTATAGAATGATTGAATTTTGTGATATCTGACCATAGTCCTGCCCATTCCCTGTCTTGAATATCCCTTTGTAAGATACCTTCCCACATGTATGTGTAGCGGGGTCTTGGAGAGTGTGTCGCAGTAAGAAGATATTTATATAGATATGAGATCACTCCATTCATAGAGCCCACATTCTGGACATAGGATTCAAATTTCGTGAGAGGGCGTGTGGCTGCGTCGTGTATGGTAGGTGTGAGAGCCCAGTGCCTCAGCTGAAGATATCGAAAATGTTCGGTGGATTCTAGCCCGTAGTCCCTCTTGCAGTTTTCAAAAGTTAAAAAGTCAGAATTGTGGAAGAGGTGTGTCAGTGCTCTGCAGCCTCCCTCCCTCCACTGATCGAATGGGCCTTCTTCAAGGGCCGGTGGGAAGTCCGGGTTGTAATGAATTGGCATGTGTGGTGATGGAAATGTGGTCCACTGAGCGTTAGTCGCTAGAGAGTCCCACACCTTCAGTGTCGTCCTTGTCGGAGTGCTGAGGTAGGCATTCTTTGACCGTTCTCCCTTGGGTCTCCATATGAGGTCCCAAATCTTCTTCCCTGCAATTGTCCTGTCCATATGGAGCCAATGCTTCTCCGATTCTCTCTTGGCCCATTCGGTCACCATGCGTAGTTGAGAAGCTTTATAATAGAGACTAAAGTCTGGGAGACCTACCCCTCCCTCTCCCCTCTGCCTCCTCAAAATTGAGAAGGAGAAGCGTGCTCGACCCCCTTGCCATATGAATTTAAGAACCATAGATCGTACCCTAGGAATGAAGTCAGTTTCGAGATCAATGGGGAGTGCTTGGAAGAGGTATAGGAGTTTAGGAAGCACTGTCATTTTGATCGCATGCACGCGGCCGAGCCAGGATATGAAGAGCGGTTTCCACCGAGCAAGGTCTGCTTGGAGGCGCGTAAGAGAGGGGGGAAAGTTTGCTCTATAGAGACCCCCCACTCGTGGCGTCAAGGGAACCCCCAAATATTGGAGAGGGCGGGAAGTCCATTGTAGTTATGTGCTGGTCCGGAGTTCCCTGACCTCGGCCTCTGGGACTGTGAGATTAAGTATGTAGGATTTGTCTGCGTTGACCTTGAAGCCTGCTTCCGCCTCGAAGCGTGTGAGTTCGGTTTGTAATGCGGGGAGAGAGATAGCTGGATCGGTCAGTGATAAGAGCACATCGTCCGCAAAAAGCGATATCTTGTGCATGTCTCGGCTAAAGGGAATGCCCCTTATCTCCGGTGCCGCTCGGATAGCCATGGCTAGTGGTTCAATACTAAAGGCGAACAACAGGGGCGACAGAGGGCATCCCTGATGGGTACCCCTAGTTAGTGAAAAGGGGACCGATAACATCCCATTCACCTGTACCCGCGAGCGGGGTTGAAAATAGTTAGCCCGAATCATAGTGATGAATTTGTCAGCAAACCCAAAGTGTGTAAGTGTGTGGAAAAGGAAGGCCCAGTCCACCCTATCGAAAGCCTTCTCGGCATCTAACCCCACCAGCACTGCCGGTATTCGTCTCTTATTAGCTTTTTCAATGAAATGGATTATCCGTCTAGTATTATCGTGAGTTTGGTGGCCTTTGATAAAACCAGACTGGTCTGGGTGGATAAGATCGGGCATGAGGTCGTTGAGTCGAGTAGCGAGAATAGCAGAGTATAATTTCGCATTAAGATTGAGAAGGGCAATTGGACGGTACGAGGCACACAATTGCGGGTTCTTCCCCTGTTTAGGGATAACTGTGATTACAGCTTCCGCCATCGAGGGGGTGACTTCACCCGCCCCCGCCATTGCGTTAAAAAGGTGAGTGAGGTGGGGTAGGAGATCCGGTGCGAAGGTTTTGTAGAACTGGGCCGTATACCCATCTGGGCCTGGGGCTTTCTGAGTTTTGAGAGATTTAATGGCTAATGCTACTTCTTCTGTCGTTATGGGAGCTGTAAGCGTATCATTCCATTCCTTTGATACTTGCGGGAGTGGTATGGTCTCTAAATATCTACGCTGTGTCTCATCTTCCTGGGTTTCCTTTGTGTATAGGGCGCCATAAAAGGAGCCAAAAAGGTCAGCCTTTTCCGCGTCTTTGTGGGTCAGCCCTCCCTGCTCATCTTGTATGCCGCCTATGTATTCTCGTTCCCGCTTCTCTTTCAGCTGACGGGCTAAGTGTTTACCTATCTTGTTCCCCTGGGAGTAGGAAAGCTGGCGGAGCTTCAAGAGAGTGTGTTCCGCTCTATTGTTGTATATGGCTCTAAGCTTCCCCCTCAGTGCGGTAAGCGCGCGAAAGGAGTCCCTGGTGGGTTTAGTTTTATGGGCTGTTTCCACCGATGTCAACTCGGCTTCCAGCTTTACCCCTTCTTCAGTCCGCCTTATTCAAGGCAGAGTTGAGGGCGATACATCATCCTCGAAAAACCGCTTTAAAGGCATCCCAGTTATTAAACACCGAGGTGTCAGCGGGGAGTTTCTCGCGAAAAAGTCTGTGATCGTTTCTCTCAGTTCTGAACAAAGTACCCTATCTCTCGTATGGGATGCCGGGAAGTACCATTTGGGAGGGGTTGATGCCAAGTTACCCCAAGACAAGCAGATCGATACCAGACAGTGATCAGACACCGAGATCGGGAAAATCTTAGCTTCTCGGAGAGCTCCCATTAGGCTCTGGCTGATAAATATGTAGTCCAGTCTAGAATATGTGCGGTGCACGTGGGAGTAGAAAGTATAGTCTTGTGCCTGAGGGTAGAGGGTCCGCCAGGCATCTCTAAGGCCCATGTCGTGAATTTGTTGCTTAGCCTCTGTGGAAAAGGAGCTAGATTCCAGTCTGTGGGGGTGGGTGCTGTCCAAATCTGTCTGCCATGTCAGGTTAAAGTCCCCTAGTAAGATTGTCGGGCCCTCCGCAAATTCCTGTATCTTCCCTAAGAGTATCTTGAGAAAGGTTGCCTGACCTGTGTTGGGTGCGTAAGCTGAGATAAATGTGCAGAGTTTGCCCCTCAGGGCCCCTTTAACCATCACCCATCTCCCCTCTTTATCCGTTTTGGTATCCGTGGGTTGAAATTTCGTAGAGGTGTGAAAAAGTATTGCAGTCCCCCGGTGTTTAGTGAGTGCGGAAGCTCTATAGATCAAGGGGTAGTGTTTGTGACGGAGGCGGGATTCCTCCGCTCGGGCCAGGTGTGTCTCTTGCAGTGCTACTATATCTAAATGGTGATCTAAGATGTACTTCCAGACCTTTTGTCTCTTCTGAGGGGAGTTAAGGCCTTTCACATTCCATGAGCCTATAGTGAGTACCATTTGTACCGTGTTATACTCCTCCGTTCTCTCATGGATCCGTATGGCAATCTCCGCCATCCCACCCCAAAGCCTCTGCATAGTAGTAAACCGGAGTGTGGTGTTCGTGTGTGTCGCATCTCAGACGGAGCATAACTGCCCTGAAGGCCTATAAAAAAGCTGCCACCAGTCTCCCTCCCTTCCCCCCCCCAACATCCCCGAACCCCTAAAACATAACGTAAATAAGAACATCAAGTGTTGAATCGGTGGTAATTGTCCAACCGAGGGCGGGGGGGTCCCACTTCGCCTTGATGGAGGGACTCTGTGGCCAAGGTCCCGGCTCGCTCCCCCACCGGACATTCGAAAGAGTGCAGGCCACCCTATATGCTCAGTCTGGTGCCGCCGACCATGTGGAGTGATCGAGTTGTCCCCCTCCATGTAAAGGGAAAGCAAGCGAGGTCGGCGTTACCTCTGGGCCGGCTATCGTGTTGTAATAGGAATCGAGTCGTCTTGCAATGTCACGTTATAGTAGGTCTCTCTCCCTTCTGCAGTTCCATATTATGGTGTCGTCCCTCAGTGGTAAGGGACCAAAGAGCTGACCTATTTGGACTTGGATCTTGATAATGGCGTGAGATCAATGATTGCGATCGCTCCATGGAGCTTAGATGCACTTCTCGGTTGGGAGTCATCCCTGGTTATGTCCCAGTCACCTCTAGCAATATATAACTCGACCAACGTACGCTGCTGTTGTGTGCCAACAGAGTGAATCATCTGTGAGTACCATGAGGGCTTGTGGACCACTGTGATGTGGGGGAGCGAGTGTTCCGAGACCCCTGTGTCTTGTTCTGTGGTGGGTCAGTGTCTTCTGTAGAGAGACCCAGCAGGTCCATGCCCTCCTTTAGATCCACCACATGTCTCTGTTTGTTATGGTACTCAAAGCTCAGACCAAATGGGTAGGTCCAGCGGTATCTGATTTTGTCATCGCGGAGTTTGGAGGTAATAGGTCGGAATTGCTGCCGGCGTGCCAGCGTCGCCGGTGCTAGGTCTTGATAGATGGTGCAGGAATGTTCCTGGAAGGAGACAGAGCCTTTCTTGCGAGCTGCTAATAATACCGCCTCTTTCACTTTATAGGAGTGAAATTTTGCAAGGACGTCCCTCGGCCTTTGTCGTCCTCCTGTCGAGATGCTCCCCACTCGGTGTACTCGTTTGAGCTTAATTCTGAGCGTCTGTGGGCTGATGATCTCGGCGAAGAGACCCTCCAAGAAAGCCTCAAGGTCTGGTCCCTCCGCTCCTTCCTCCAGGTCTCGTATTCGCAGGTTCTCTCGCCGTGCCCTGTTCTCTAAATCCTCTGCCTTCAACTGGGTTTGGCGGAGTTGTTCTTGAAGATTGAGCACCGTGTCATGCATCTCAGTTGTTCATTTGTCCACTTCCTGTGTATGCGTCTCCAAATCCATCACCCTAGTGCCCACTGAGTCCACATCGCGTTGGAGGTCGGTCAGTCGTATGTTGAGGTCCGACTTCAATTGGTCGATGGACGTTTGGATGTCGTGGCTGAGCTCTTTCCTCAATTCCGCTTTGAAATCTCGTAGGGAGGACATGAGGTCGTCTTTAGTGAGGGCCATGGCCGTCGTCCCTTCGTCGCTGCCCCCTGGTCGGTGTTTGTCTGCTGGTGGGAAGAAGTTCGAAACCTTATTGGATGCCCTTGTTGCCGTTTTCTTCGGCGGCATAGAGGCTGACCTAGCCCGCTCTCCGCTGTGTTGATGCTGGGAAGTCTGGGCGGGGAGGACAGGACCGTGTCGTGTCCCCTGCTAGCTGTTTGTCAGGGTGTTCAGGCGCTGCAAGGTATTCGGGCCGTTTCCCCGGTATTCCTCGCGGGGTGGCACTTTCCCAGGGGGCCACGGAAGTGTATGGCAATATCTGTGCTCTAGGCCCCCATTGTGCACACAGGGCATCCAAAGGTAATGCGTGGCAAGAAGAGTACCTGTTTGCGTGGTCTTCCCAGGTGGGCCGCCGGTGGGGCCAGCTATGTCTTTGTAGCACTCAGCGCAATTGCGGGCCTGCGCTCAGTGGTGTCCCCATCCAAGAGGTGGCAAGCATGGTAGTAGCCCGGAGAGCTGCAGTTCCCGTGGCAGTCCGAGCTCCATATGGCGTCGTCGAGGGCGTCAGCGCGGGTCTTCCTCAGTGTAGCTGCGCCATTTGCATCATTAGCAGGGAGTGTGCGGCGAGAAAGGTAGGCGCGGTAATAGGGTCCGTTACTAACCCTGCCGCCATCTTAGGGTCAGGCGCGCCTCTCCGGAATGGCAGAGGAAAGAGCAGGGATCACTGTAAACCCTCAGAGAAGACACTCCCGGGATCTGTAGCCGCACCTCAGCCGCATTTCTCCGCTGTGGAGTCTCTGGTCACCCGCTCCGCCCCGCCCGCTCGAGTCCCCATCGGCGCATCGCCGCAGCGTCATACCTCCTAACGATGTCCGCGGCTCCCTCCTCACCTCCGATGTCGCAGCTGCACAGCGGGAGCCAGATCGCAATTGCAGTCAACCGCGGCGAGGGCTCGTCACCTAGGTCTTCTCCCTTCTTTCAGTCCGCCGTGACTCGGAGAGCGGCGGCCGCCATTTTGACCCTCGTCCGGTGCTCCTCAGTCGGGTCACCTCACAGCTCACAGGAGGGGTCTCGTGCGGAGATCCTGTGCTCTGTGGCCGCACCGCTTCTGGGGTCATCAGGGGATCGCCTTCGCTGCAGGTAGGGTGGCTAAAAAAAGCAGAATTTTGTCTGGAGCGCCAGCGCAGCCCGGGAGCCGATACGGATTATGTCCGGTCAGCCATCTTGCCTGGCCACGCCCCCTGGTAGGCATTTTTAAAGAGTGCTTGGTCTGGAGAAGCACAAACTCAGGATTCAGAACATAACACAGTGGCTAGCATTGACTTTAACAATAAAAATGTATTTCCACCCAAAGAAACCTTTTTAGCAGCATCAAGATAATGAAAAACTGGGAAAAAACATAAGTTACTAGCTTGTACCATGCAGTTTGCAAGCAGCTCTTTGATGACAGTGTATAGGTCACTGTGCTAGATTATGATTTTCACTTATGAACTGTACAGTAACAAAAGAATCTCTGTGACAAAAGCAGTAACACCCTGACCTATGCACATAAAATACTGTTTTTTTTAAAATGCATGGTACATGTTGTTTTCAATAGGCATATTAACCTTCTGTGCTACATTAGATAAGTCAAAGCTGCCCCTGGACAAAACTCTCATCTCTCTCCAGCAGGTACATTAATCACTGGTGTTATCTTGACACTTTTATTGTTGCTCGAAAACTGCTAATTATACAAGGAACTTTGCAGTGCTTTTAAAACTGCTGCCTGCGGACCCCCTGGAAATGTGTCACGGACCCCTGGAGGTCCGCGGACCACAGTTTGGGAAACACTGCCTTAGAATATCCCAGGCGTCAGGCTGGATCTTGAAGACTTTTGCTTGAGCAATACCCTTTCACGCCGGTAGGTGGCATTGGTCGGCTCCGGTTGATGTCATCGGTGTCGTCCTTGCTGGAAGTGACATCCGCCTCATCTATATAAGCGCCACCTCACTGCGCTGATGTCAGTTACTTTTCATGACTTTCCACACCAGGAGCGTGGAGCCATGAGTGCACTGACAGTGGTGTGTTTAGAACTAGGGCCCTGAAAGGAATCAGCCCTGACCCTAAAAACCTGTCCGCAGTGCGGGGAGGATGGGTGGGTCGGTAAGGAATCTGCAGCTAGATTATGTCTCTATCAGATAAGGCGTTACCAAAGATAAGTAACTTGTCAATCTGATAGAGACATCTAGCTGCAGATTTCTTACCTTAGAATAGATACCCAAGCAATACCATTGCCAGAGGAGAGACTGCGGACAGATTAGACCAGGAAGTCCTGCAGGATAGAGAGGCCAAAAAGGCCATCCCTGCAAACTTGACTGTCCAGGCAGTAGTGCTTAGTGAACATGTGCAGTGATGCCCACGTTGCTGCCTGATAAATGTCAAGGACTGGAACACCACGTTGAAACGCTGTGGTCACAGCCTTAGCTCTGGTGGAATGAGCTCTTAAGCCTTCAGGAGGCTATTTCTTGGCCATAGCATAGCACATTTTGATGCAGAGGATGACCCATCGCGAGATAGTCCTCTTCTGCACCGCACAACCTTTCTTTGATCTAACATACCCCAGGAAGAGTTGGTCTTCCACCTGGAACTCTTTAGTGCGGTCAAGATAAAATGACAATGCTCTTTTTCGGCCCAGACGGTGAAGTCACTCCTCCTCTTTAGAGGGGTGTAGAGGAGCATAGAAAGTGGGCAATGTGACTGATTGCTCCATGTGGAATGGTGTTACAACTTTCGGTAAGAAAGATGCCCTAGTGCGAAGCACCAACTTATCAGAGCCTGCAAATTGCTCACCCTCCTGGCAGAAGTTATTGCCACTGAAAAGGCTGTTTTAATGGAAAGCAAACGGAGGATTAGTGCAGAGGTTTAAATTGAGCGCACATCAAGAAGGTGAGAACCAAATGAAGGTCCCCCTGAGGCATGATGAATAGGGCAGGTGGGAAAATATTTACAAGCCCCTTAAGAAATCTGTTTATAATAGGGGATTAAATGTAAAGAGGGTTGATCTGGCAGCCTCAATAAGGCAGGCAAGGCCGAAAGGTACCCCTTGCCCTGCTAGGCAAGGGTCAAAATAAAGAGAAGGACTTGAGAGAGGGAAGCAGAAAGAGGATCAATAGACCTCTCTGTACAATATTTTGCAAATTTCCGCCACTGGCAGGCGTACACAACATTAGTATAGAGGGACGACTGACTGCGAAAATCCCATCACAGACTTCGGGAGGAAGGTTGAATGCTGTCAACTGCCGCTGCTCAATTTCCACACAAGAACGGGTAGAGTTGACAGATTCGGGTGGAGGACCCTCCCCTGCTGCTGCGACAGAAGATCCTCCCGAAGAGGCAGCCTGATCGGAGGATCGATGCTCAGTTGGAGAAGCTTGGGATACCAGACTCTCCGTGCCCAGTCCTGAGCCACAAAAGTGGCTTGAGCACTCTGGACAGGAGTGGTATTGGCGGAAAGGCATACAGGAAGCCTGAGCTCCACTTGAGACAAAAAGCACCGCTGATAGAGTGCCACCTTGGAAACTCCAGCGCACAGAACAGCTGACATTGCGCATTCTCGACAGAGGCGAACAGATCTAACCAAGGCTCTCCCCACTTCTGAAAGAGACCCTGCGCCACCTCCGGATGGAGAGGCCATTCGTGATCCGCTAGGCATCGACCGCTGATTTTGTCCACCCTGGTGTTCAGGGAACCTGCCAGGTGTTGAATCACCAGGGATATGTCCTGCTGTTTCAGCCATGTCCAGAGGCGCTGGGCCTCTTGACAAAGGGTCCAGGACACCACCCCGCCCTGTCTCCTGCAGTACCACATGGCGGTGGTGTTGTCCGTGTATACCTGAACCAGCTTTCCCTTGATGGAAGGGAGAAAAGGTTTCAATGCCAAGTGAACAGCTCAGAGCTCCAGCAAGTTGATTTGGAGTCCGGATTCTGTCAGAGACCAGAGTTCTCTGATCTCCAGCTCTCGCTGATGGCCGCACCATCCCAGGAGTACGCATCTGTCACTACTGTGTGATCTGGTTGGGGAAGGGAAAGGGTTCTGCCTCTGACCCAATTGCAGTTGGTCAGCCACCACTGCAGATCCTGTGCAGTTCCCTTCGAGATCTGGACCATGTAGGAGAGATTCCCCTGATGCTGCACCCATTGGAACTTCAGGTCCCACTATAGAGCCCACATACGCCATCTGGCATGTGTCACTAGCAGGAGGCAGAAGGCCATGAGGCCCAGCAGCCTCAGAGTCAGTCTCATGAAATCCAGGATAGAGGCTGAAACATCAGTATCATAGCCTGAATATCCTGGACTCGCCACTCTGGAGGATAGGCCTGAAACTGCACTGTGTCCAGAACAGCTCCGATGAAAGGGAGCGTCTGAGAGGAAGTCAGGTGTGACTCCAGCACGTTGATAGTGAACCTCAGTGAAAGCAGGACATTAGTCGTAGTCTGGAGGTGGAAGAGGACAGTCTGGGATGAGCTTGCCTTCAACAGCCATTCATCAAAACAGGGGAAGACTGGCACCCCTGATCTGCGCATATGAGCTGCGACCACCGCCATCACCTTGGTGAACACCCAAGGGGCGCTGGGAGGGTCACAGGGGAGCACTGTGAACTGAAAGTGCTTGTGGCCTACCGTGAACCGTAGCGCTGATGGGCAGGCAGGATGGAATGTGAAAATAGGCGTCCTGCAAGTCCAACGCTACCATCCAGTCTCCGGGGTCTAGGGCAGACAAGACCTGAGCCAGAGTGAGCATTTTGAACTTTTCCTTTAAGAGGAAGTAGTGGAGGGCTCGCAGATCTGGAATAGGACGAAGGTCCTTGTCCTTTTTCAGGACCAGAAAGTAGCGGGAATAGCAACCACAGTCTATTTCTGGCACTGGAACTCTCTCTACGGCTCTCTTGGCCAAGAGAGTCCTTACTTCCTCCTGAAGTAAGTTCAGGTGGTCGTCCGTCAGCCGGTTGTAAGTCGGAGGCATGGAGGGAAGTGTAGTTTTGAAGGGGAGGTAGTAGCGCCTTCAGACTATCTGAATAACCCACTTGTCCGATGTGATGTTTTGCAAGTGGTGGAGGTGATCGTCGATCCTGCCACCAACCGGCCGCCCATGGATTGGATGGGCCGGACTAGGAAGGTTTAGAGGCACCTGGGGGATCAGTGAACTGACTGGACCTTGGCCGCCTTACCCATGGGATCGAAAGGAGCCACAGCTGCGCAGAGGTTGCTGAACGTGCACAGTCTTGTGGCTGGGATATGGCTGGCATGGCTGAAAGCCCCTTCCGTGGCTATGAAAGGGGCAAAAAGCAGACGGGGATGGGTAGTCACCGAAAGGTCCAAGGACTTGGCCATAGCCTGCAAGTCCTTATAGCGCTCCAGGACCATGCCTGCCTGGTCTCCGAAGAGACGGGTGCCATTGGCATGTCCATAAGGGAAGCCTGGACATCCCCAGAAAAGTCAGAAGTTCTCAGCCAGGCGTGGTGTCAAACAGTGACCGTCGATGACATTGCTCTGCCCAGCGAGTCAGTGGTGTCAAGCCCACAACGAATGGTGAACCTTGCTGCATCTCCCCCATCTGGTACCACTTGGGAGAGAATGGCCAGGCCTCCTCCAGGACCAGTGGCAGCACTTGCGCAACCGTTTCCCACAAGGAGTGGGCGTAACGGCCCAATAGGCATGCAGTGTTCACTGACCGCAATGCAAGGCTGTCGGAAGAAAAAATCTTCTTGCCTTAACTATCCAGCCTCTTGGATTCCCTATCCGGGGGTGCTGAAGGGAACGAGCCTTGTGAGGTAGAGACCTGGACCACCAAGCTCTCTGGGGTAGGGTGGTTGGTGAGGAATTTTGGGTTGCCTGGTGCAGGGCGATGGCGGCAGGCGACTGTCCTGTTCACAGGAGCTCCTGTACTGGGCTTAGACGAGGTTCCCAGAAGGACATCAGTCAAGGCCTCATTGAAAGGCAGGAGGGGTTCCGAGCAGGAGACACCCTGGTGCAGGACCTCTGTGAAGATGTTCACCTTGGCTTCTACCAAAGGGAGCTGAAGGTCCAGGGCCTCGGCTGCCCTTCTCACCACCTTAGCATAAAAAGCTTTCTCCTCTGTAGCCATGACAGGGGGAGAATGCAGGCCAGAATCTGGGGAGGTATCCAATCCACTGGCCTCACCCATTTCCTCATACCAGTCCATTTTGTGCTCAGGCCGGTCTTATGAAGGGTCCATTCCTAGCCCCTCAAAATAAGGCTGAGGAACCGAAGTAAGACCCAAGGGTGCCATGGGCGCCAGAATCGGCGTCGATAGGCATCGATCCAGCTCCGGGTCATCGAGGATAAGAATGGGGCTGGTGGCATCGGGAGTCTCGGAGCAAGGACTGGTGCAGGAAGGTCGCAGGGGCATGATCCACCACCACATGCACGGGGGCATCGGCACCGGAGCCGCAGGCACGGAACCGAATAGAGCCCCCTCTGAGCCTCCGGGCCCCGAAGGTGCGCCAGGAGGATCAGGTCACCCAAATATGAGGCACATGGCATCATAGACGTCTTTAAGCTGGGTGGGGGTCGCGCCGGCTCGTGGAAAGGCAGGGAAACGCAGAACCGACCCTGGCACAGATTCTGCAGAACGAGACCTAGAGCGTCGAGACTCCTCCATCACGTCGCCGATGCACGGAGAGAAGTTGAAGCATGCTTTGACTTCTTTTGTTTCTTATGCCTCTTACCTGACCGGCCAGACGACTCCGGGAGGACAAGGACTTAGGACTCCCTGAGTGGTGCCCGGACCTTCCTCTTGACCTGGACCAGGAACGAGACCTCCAGGGCGAACGGCGTGGAGTTGAACGCCGGGCCGCAAGTAGCTTTAGGGACCGCTCCCTCAAAGCCTTCGGAGCCATGGCCCGGCAATCGGAACACGACTTTGAGTTGTGATCGCGCTCCAGGCACCAGAGACAAATTAAGTGTGGATCCATCACCGACATGGCGAGATAGCAGGCGCTGCTCAGTTTGAATCCAGAAGTCTACTTCAACATTGAGGAAAAAACCTATACACCAAAAACCATTGACAAAACGTCGAAAAAAGCATGTCAAAAAGTGACAGAGAGTAGCTCTATTCATAGATCTGCGCTAGCTGGCACGATAAGAAAAGAACTCACATCAGCACGCCGTGGTGGCGCCTATATAGGTGATGCGGACGTCACTTCCGGCGCAGATGACGTCATGCGGAGCCGACCGACATCACCTACCGGCGCACAAGGGTATTATTCGAGCAAAAGTCTTCCGGATCCAGCCTGCAACCTGGGATATTCTAAGGTAAGGAATCTGCGGCTAGATGTCTCTATCAGATACATTTCATCACAACGCTGAGAAGATGTTATATGAATTCAATGTTAAATATTATTTTATTATTCACCAAGTTACAGAGTCACAGTAGCTACTTCATGTCATACACCTCTCTTAAGTTAAACCGATGTAAAACTGCAGATGCAGTAAAAAGGAGACCCGTGCCTACCAGGGGCCCTATTACACATAGGGCACACTTTTCCTGTTTGTGCCACAGCGCACCTTAAAACAGGTGTTCCGGGTGCAAACAGGGAAAGTGCGCCCTATTACATTGAATGCGCTGCCCCCATGGCAGCCGTGAAGTTGTGCTGCCTTGGGGGGGCAGCGCATTCAAGTGAAATACAGAGCGGCTTTGAAGCAACCCACCTGCACTTTTAATAGGGGAGAGAGATCCCCTTGCAGGTGGGTACAGTGAGTGACTGCACCTGCCTGCAAGGGGATGTCTGGGGGGTCCATAGCCCACTCCAGAGGGCTGCCATTAGGGGACTCACTGACAGTGCGCCTCGCAGGCGCACAGGCAAAAGGATTCCCTCATTTGCAAGGGGCCACAACTCCATGCAAACAAGGGAACACCCTCTGATGATAGCACTGGTGTAAAAAAAAAAAAATGTAAGTCTGTTTTTATATAGCGCAGCTACTCACCCTTACGGGTCTCAAGGCGCTGGGGGCCGTCGTGGAAATTAAGTGAGCTATTGCCCAGAGTCACATGGTGCTGAGCGAAGCTGCCGCCGGAGATCGAACTGTGAACCCTGTGCTCCGAAGTCAGCTGCCCTGGCCGCTGCACCACACCTCTCCACTGGTGCTAAATGTGTGCCAGCGCTAGCTGTATTACAGAAAGGGCCACACAAGCACCTGCGGCCGTTTTGTAATACCAAAGTGCCCCGATCGCACGCAAAGCGGGCGCACATGCCCGTTGCACCCCAGGGGCACTTTCCATAATACGGCCCCAGGTGCTTTTGCACTACAGAGAGGCACAGCATGACCACAGTTAGTAAACTGGGGAGCTTGCCTCCCGTGCAGGATTATATATGCATACAATAAGGCTCCAGAAAAAGAATGGCGGGCATTGAGAATGTGTTTCTAAACCTTGAAGTTCTGAGAAGGCAGTAAGTCGTGGTATAGTAGAACAGGCTTTGCTGCCCAATGCATCACTCTCGTTTTGAAGAAAAATAAAGTAAGCGTACCTTCTTCTCCCTATGCCCTTCTCCCTACTCCATCCCAATGTAGCCTCTGTTGCCCTTGTGAATTTGACTATGCTTTACAGGATTCAGGTGTTTCTTTTAATAAATTACATAGTGAGATGTGGAACGCATGCATTAAACTTAAATAGAATTTATACTTTTCAATTTTCTGTGCGATTGCATTTATTTTTATATTGTATTGTCCACATTGGTGTGTGTGAGGTGCTTCTCTTTATGGTATATTTCTCAGGCTGTCCTGGAGACACAGCCTTTGTGTATAGTGATGTTTCTCATAGCAGGTAGCAGTGGGGCTGACTCCATGGTGGATCACCCACAACAGGGGCACAATGAAGTGTGACAGCTCCCTGAGGCAGCAATCAGAGACAGATAAAAGACAGGTCTGGCCTAGAAACTTCCTCGACCTGAAAAACAGAAACTGCTGGCCCGCACTTTACCCCTGCCATCCACTAAATAACAATGCTCAGAAACACTAGTCTGCATCTCCTCAGGGTCGTTCTTTGAAAGAAAATAGTCCAGGGCGTTAAAATAAAAGTGGTCCCCACTAGTAAATCAGATAACTAAAAAGGTGGCCCACATTTGCAAATGAGGGGGGTTTTGAAATTTTAAAGGCACACTGTTCAAGTGTTTTGCAAGGTATGGAAGACGAAATGAATTTTTGCTTGATGCAGACAATGTTTGTGTAAATATCAGGAAAATCAACAGTAAAAATTGTCCCACCAGACCATAAAACAGGCCCAGAAAATACCCAAAAAATGGCCCATACACTGACCAGTCAGACCATCCCTTCGGGCACTGCCTGATTAACCTATAAACAGTCTAACCCTGCATCTCCTTGTTAAACCAAAGGCTTCTTGGAATTTTTAAAGATAGCCTAGCCTCTCTCTCTTCACTTCAGTGTCTGGGTCCCCTCCCTCCAGCTATGATAATGCAGGCAATACACTTCCACTGTTTGAGAGGCTATCCACGCCTCCCATCCTGTGCCATGCTAAAGCAGGGGCATCCAAACTGACCCAACTTTGATTTGGTAATTAATACTTTGAAGCAAACTTTAAGGATAAGCATCAGAAGAAACCCATCCAGCATTTTCAGAATCACCTTTATGAAGTTTCCATTACTTATCCTGCATATATTGTCACATTCCTTTTATCATGAGATTAGTGCTTCATTCAAGAGCAGCCTAAAGCTCACCAATATTTTCCTATGTGTGCCTCCAGCGATTACTTGACACTTCCAACTCCTGAGTTGATCAACTGTCCTTGCTCTAGCAATGCTTTAGCAGAAGCGTAACAGTGGACAGACTAGTCGCCTGTTTCTAGGCCCTAATAAAAGTCCCTAACACAGCACTATCTCACATGCAGATAATAATGTATGTTTCTAAAGGTTTGGCGTCCTTAGAGTGTATGTTATTTCAATAGCCTACACTATGTTCCTAAAACCCTGCATTGAAAATGTTGAACTTAACTTCAAACCTGATTGTCCCTCTTCTATTTCTTTGAATGACCCTCTCCTTTCTTTCCATCCTCTGCATGCCTCCACTCTCTAAGCACAGCCTACTCTAAGTCATGTGCATGTTTGCTTTAATCGCTATTATTGCAGTTCTGTAAGGTGGACTCTCTTAACTGTGTGGGCTATCAGCTAGTGAACCACACATCAGGGCGACCCCCACGGTAAACGGCCATTACAACGAGGCTGTTACTACGCAAGTCATTACATCGCATGCGTTACAACGCATGCGATGTAACAACGCATAGCCATTTCTACGCATACCATTACATCGCATGCGCTTTTACAACGCATGCAATGTAATGGCTATCCACATCGTTGTGAGGAAACTGAGGCTGTTCCGTTTCCTCACAACGACGTGCACCGCCCCTCAGTCGACGCTGGAACCAGGAGAGAGGAACCACGAGGAGAGAGAGGTAAGGGGGATTGGGCATGGGGTGGGGGTTACTTTTTTAGAGTTTAGGGTAGTGTGGAAGTAGTGTTGTAATGTTTGTGTAGTGTAGGGTTGTTTTTTAGGATTTAGGGTAGTGTTGGGGGGGTCTTGCAGGGTAGTGTTAGAGTGTGGGGACCGGACTGGGGGTAGGGAGAGGGTCGTGCTGGGGGTAGTGTTTTAGGGTTTAGGGTAGTGTTTTGGTGTTTGTGTAGTGTAGGGTAGTGTATTTGGGTTTAGGGTTGTGTCGAGGTGGTCGTGCAGGTTAGTTCTAGAGTGTAGGGGCCGGACTGGGGGTCGTGCTGGGGGTAGTGTTTTAGGGTTTAGGGTAGTGTTGTGGTGTTTGTGTAGTGTAGGGTAGTGTTTTAGGGTTTAGGGTAGTGTAGGGGGGTCGTGCAGGGTAGTGTTTGAGTGTAGGGACCGGACTGGGGGTAGGGGGAGAGTCGTGCTGGGGGTAGTGTTTTAGGGTTTAGGGTAGTGTTGTGGTGTTTGTGTAGTGTAGGGTAGTGTTTTAGGGTTTAGGGTAGTGTAGGGGGGTTGTGCAGGGTAGGGTTTGAGTGTAGGGACCGGACTGGGGGTAGGGGGAGGGTCATGCTGGGGGTAGTGTTTTAGGGTTTAGGGTAGTGTTGTGGTGTTTGTATAGTGTAGGGTAGTGTTTTAGGATTTAGGATAGTGTCGGGGGTCGTGCAAGGTAGTGTTTGAGTGTAGGGACAGGACTGGGGGTAGGTGGAGGATCGTGCTGGGGTAGTGTTTTAGGGTTTAGGGTAGTGTTGTGGTGTTTGTGTAGTGTAGGGTAGTGTTTTAGGATTTAGGGTAGTGTCGGGGGTCGTGCAGGGTAATGTTTGAGTGTAGGGACCGGACTAGGGGTAGGGGGAGGGTTGTGCGGGGGGTAGTGTTTTAGGGTAGTGTTGTGGTGTTTGTGTAGTGTAGGGTAGTGTTTTAGGGTTTAGGGTAGTGTCGGGGTTGTGCATGGTAGTGTTAGAGTGTAGGGACCGGACTGGGGGAAGGGGGAGGGCCGTGCTGGGGGTAGTGTTTGAGGGTTTAGGGTAGTGTTGTGGAGTTTGTGTTGTGTAGGGTAGTGTATTTGGATTTAGGATTTAGCGTAGTGTTGGGGGGGTTTTTTAATTAAAAAAATGCGTTGTAAAAGTATGTGGGGTATTTGGATCCGTTGTAATGTCATTTTAAATGCATTTCAATACACTTGCGAACTAATGGTATGCGTACTAATAAATTGCGTTGTAATGGTACTTGCGAACTAAAAACATCGTTGTAAAAGCATGCGTTGTTTTGCTTTGCGTTGTATCGACATGTATTCGACCCCCACACCCCAGAATCAATATTTCCGTTTTAGCTTAATGGCATTCTCAGAAATCAAGGAGGCTACTGCCGACAAAAATGATTTTAACTTCTTAATAGTACCACTGATGTCATCTCGCCGAATTGCCATCTCTGTGTAATTAGAGTATGTCATAAAGGAGAAGCCAAAAGATCTGATTATGCGTGCTCAGGGAGCAGGGTCGGATTGGGACCAGATATAGGCCCGGGCACGCAATAAAAAAGTGGCCCACATTTGCGAATTGCAACCTTTTGTAAAGTATTGACTTTTTAGTATGAGGGGTAAAATTTTAGGAGAATGTTATGGTAAAGAAAGCCTTGTATTGCTTATATGGCCAGTGACATTGGTCAGGACTGAAAATTCCATTATTCCACTGAAACTCACTGACTCTTCTCCTGAGGCTCATCTTGAGGTCCATGAATCACCCGTATCCCATGCTCCCCTTCATATCTCTGAGCTCCCTCCTGTCTATTAGGCCATTATCCCTATATACCCTGACGAAGGCAACAGACGATAAGCCAAAACGTTGTGTAAGAAGTTGATAATTGTGCAAAATGTGTCTGGAAAGGAGGGAACTACTGGATGAAATTCATATTGCTTTGTGTTTTCATCTCCCCTTATCAGGACTTATTCAGAAGATATGAGTGAATGAGAAGAGGTGCCTGGAATAGTATTTTACTTATTTAAATATTTTCAAGATATGCTGTGTACTAAATGGTATTTGATAGAAAAAGATGATGAAAATGTAAATAGCCAGTGACTGTTTAAAAGTTGTATGGAATGTATTTGTATCTAGAGCAATAAAGATGAGATGATATCAATCATTCCCTTCCATTTAATAATAGGGAAAAGATAGATATTTATATAGCTGAAATTGTGGGCATGAAATCATCAGTTGAGAAGTAATGATGACAGTGGTCTCAATATTGAAATAAGATTTGAAGAAGAGTCACTAGATATTCTCTAGATGCAAAGACTTGCCCAATTTTAATTTTAAAAGAGCATAGACTCTTACCAGAGACAAAAATATAGAAACGACAAACTCTGCTCATGGCCTTTGGAATGCAAGAGAGAGATTCTCATTGTGAATGCTCTGTGGAAGAGACAGCATGAACAAAAGGCTGGAAGTAGGCCCTCACCATCAGCTCTGTGGTAGAAGAGGCAAACCTCTAACACAAAGAAAATGTGTTGATTTATATACACACACACACTTTATATTGGTACAGGGGCTCAGATTTTCTTTAACCCCTTCCTTGCTCATGACGAGCTCAGCTCGTCATGCTGCGCGGTCGGGCTGTGCGCATGACGAGCTGAGCTCGTCACGACCACGCCCGCGATTGGAATGTCCAGCACCTGGCTGGAATTCCGCTCGCAGCGAAGGCGTTAAGGAACTCTTGGTCAGAGTTGTTGAATGCAGGGCTGCTCAGTGCTGAGGCAACCAACCAAAACTTGGTTTCACATTATCTCGCTTCCTTCCACCATCCTACTCTTCCTGTCTCTTTATTTCGCTCTTGCAAGTTAATTTTCCTCTGCTTTACTCCCTTTGTAAGTGCATTCCTATGACTGTGTTCCGCTCGTTTTCTGCCTTTCTCTCTTGCGCTGGTCAAAATCTTATGTTAAACAAATGCCTTGATGTCCAAAAATGAGTGCTTGTGCCAACCACTACCAACGATCTGCACAAATTAAGCACTGTGTGTTGATGTTGTGATAAAAGGATAGTGATGTGTTCAGTGAGGACAAATAAAGCGAGCTATAGACATTGGTGGAACAGAGTCAACAGGCAGAGCTTTGCTGAAAAAAGCAGGAAAGGTGCATATAATTTGAGTAGTTACATAGTGCATTACACTGCATTTTCTGCCATTCTGTAGCACTCTACTCAACAGCAGTGGCGGCTGGTGGAATTTGAAACTGGTGAGGCGTAGGCAGAACGAATCAACGTATGCGAGCGCAGCGAGCGAGCCCGACGGCAATAAGGGGGGTTCAGGGGGGTTCTCCCCCCGTGAAGACGTTTTTAAACAATTGGCATCTTTTTGGAGCGATTTTCAGCACTATTTCTGTGATAAATGAACTAAAAATTCAGTTCTTCTAGGCATTCATAAAAGAAGACTCATACATTATTTCAGAGAATTTCTGGGTTGCCAAGCAAGTCTGACTTCTGAAGAGGGCTAGGGTACTAAGCAAGACTGCTTTGGCTCTACCCTTTCCAATAGAAAACACTAGTTAGCGATGTGAACAAGTTCAATGGACAAACCTGGGATCTAGGGAGAGTCCCTCTCCTGAGAAAGAAATGTAAAAAATATTGGCAAATGGTTCATTTTAAAACAAATGAATGGAGCGATAAAGCAAGGCTTATTAAGCAGTGGGAACGTATAGTCTTGAAATATTAAACACATTAAAAACTGCCCCCTATCTTCTTGCATTAATTTGTTCAACAGTTACTGTAATATGTAAATTGTTCTGCATGACAACTTTTGCCCTTTAAAATGTATGCTTGCCCAGTGTCTTGCACTGCATGCAGCATTAACATTGGAAAAATATGCTCTAACCAGACTTCGGGAAGCACCCACAGCTGTTGGCTGTAACCAGTCATATAGAAATATGTGCAGATGAGCGAGTTGAGGCAGCCTATCACGTGTCCTTTTACAATAATATCCCAATAATGCTTGACCGTGCCTTTTATTTCATTAGACATACCCTTAGCACCAGAAATCTTTAACCTTTATGTGTTATTGATCTGGAGCACAAAGCAGACCTTTCCCTATAGTTTTAATTTATTGTTTTCTTCTTATGCTATCAGATTATCGCCCGGACACGGCTGTAATCACTATCCCTTGCTCTAAAAAAATACAGTGCTTTCAGTGAACAGGTACTGTCCGGTACTCAGTAACTGCACTTCTTTACTTTGGAAGGGAGACTGCCTGCACATCTCAGCAGTGCTGCAATACATTTAATAGGAGAGTACCGGTACTTCTCATTCTCCACCCTAGAGCCCCAGGAATGTAGACAATACATTCTACTGTCTTGGGAAGCTGCCCATGCCCACCATCTTGTGCCATGTCAAGAAAGAGTCATCCAAAATGGAACGTACTTTACTTTGTAATAAATACTGTGAGACAAAGTTAAGGATGAACATCAGAACACATCCACAAGCATTTTCAGACTCTTTGTTCAGTGTTTGCATTATTTACCCATTTATTTTCTCACATAGCTCTGATCTTGAGATTACTACTTCCTTTCAGAGCAGCCTAAATCTCTCCATATTTCCCTCTATATGCGTCCAACCATTACTTTAGACTTCCAACCCCTAAGTTCCTGAGTTGACCTTACTGGTGCGGTAGTCTAGCAGATGCAATTACTATACAGTTACACTATTTTTTGCTTGAAGGATGAGGACTCTCTCTATTTTCATTGCTACACTCTTCGGAAAGGTCTTGACTGGCACTCACATGGTGCAACGCCTCGCCGGACCTGCCTCAAAACCTGAACCCAAGTCTAAACTAACCAGTGGCAGGCAAGCCTATTACCTGATGGTGGGCATAATGGCAAGCTCTGATATGGTCCAGTGTCTGTCTGTGAAGTCCATAATAAAAGGTCCACCAGATTGAAGCTTTTGGTCTCTATCATCGCACAATTCAGTTTTTTTTGTTTTTTTATTTTTTTCTGTTTACATGCAGCCAGGCCTGAGCCCAAACAGGGACAGGCATTTTTTTTTTTTTTACAGAGGGCACAGTTATAGAAATACCGGCTACCTCATTAGGGGCATTTATTAATTTCCAGCACTGGCTCACGCGCATTAGTTACCGGTGGACTTCGTAAAATATCAGTTAGGTGGCAACCCTAACCATCATCCATAACATGGAGACACTGGCAGAGTGGGTTGCGCTCTAGTTCTTTGTTCGATGCCACAATTTCAGTAGTGCGAGCAGCAGGAATGGGGCTCATCCTATGCAATAAACATGCTTTCATTGAAAAAGTGATATTTTTAATAAATTATAATTAGTAAGTTATGTTTGTACATTGCATTGCGATTAGTATGGCCTTGCAGCACTGTAAGTCCACAGAAATCTCTTGCAGTTTTAACATTAAAGTGTCTGTCAGACTTTGTAAATTACCATGAAAAGCGCTGTGTTACATCACTCACTGTGCAGGACGGCCGTGTATGTTTTACAGCATATAAGAGTTTATTTCTTTTGGCATGATGCCTGCCACTGCCAGGGCACTGTGTAAGGGAAGGTAGAATTCTAGTGCTTTTAACCAGCGTGTGGTCAGTTGAGTGGCATACTCGTGCAAAGCGTCTATTATGCACACTGTGCTAAATTTGGTCTTCCCTGGGCAATGCTTCTTCTTCCAACATTTCAATTAATTAATTAATTCACATTAAAAAAATCAGTGTACTGGGCTTTCACTAGAGCGCCGCAATTAGATGCATTACTGCAGTGAATATTTCTTGCTTTGGCGTAGGAAACCTGTGGCACTTTGGTCAGCCTATGTCTTGAACTGTTCACGATCATTTGCCTTAGTGGTGATAAGTGCCACATTCTCCAAAATTCACAAGAAAGGAATTAAGATTTTGGCAAAGTTAGAATACTCATTCCAAAAAGAACGGAATGTCTTGGGTATTTAAACAAATAAATAATTGAGAGGTTATAACAAAATGATGGGGGATGGAAAGCAAATGGAATATAGATGTCACCTGGATAGCGAAACGTTTGTAGCAACCGTGTTTCTTAAACGCTAGCGGTACATCACGAGACACTTGTCAAAAGGCCGCGTGCACTCTGGGATGCAATGCAGATCTCTGCATCTGGAAACTGAAAACAATCAACGAATCTCGTGAGCCTTACTAGACATCTGCAAGGATAAGCAAGCTCTGACTCACATGGCAGTGGGATCGCGTACAATATTTCTGATTTATTCAAACGGAAGATTCGGTTCTATTATTGCAAGTGGATTACAAACCCTGCAAGAGACTCACTATGGCTCCCTTCACCTTTTTCTTTTTATTCTTCTGTGTTACAGTCGCGGCTTGCAGTACTCGCGGGGGGGGGGTCGCGCGGGGGTGGGGGGCCGACCGAGGGAAAATAAAATGTAGAAAACTTACCTGACCGCCTCTGCTCCTGGTCCGCGTTGGTGCCTCTTCAGGAACAGCACTGGAGTGGCAACCCCTCAGCCAATCCTGGCGCTGCTGCAGTGCCACGATTGGCTTAGGGCACGGTTATTCTTCGCCCGCCGCCTGCCCATTAGGAGACCGAGGGGCTCCTAATGGGCATGCGCAAGCCAGTGCAAACACAAGTGCGCATGACTGGGCACGGGCGAAAAATTCGCTCACCTTCCCCACTCATGAGCACTTGTGCTGCTGCCTGTCCCTGGCTGGTCTGACAATGCATGTCAGTCAACATGACGCCGGACCGCCCTCCCCCTTCAGACTCTGAAGGGGGTGGGCGGTCCGACGTCATGCTGACTGACATGATTGTCAGTTCTCCCTCAGCGTCTCTGAACTTAAGTAAACTGAGTCAGAGACGCCGAGGGAGCTGCGGGCGCGGGAGGGCGGGGGGGGGCAACGCCCCAATGGACGCACCGCGCCTGCTCAACAGGTGTTTTTAATACAATGATCCATTTTTCTCAGAAAGAGAAATAGTTGGGTTGGAACTATCCAGAATGAAGGCTGCAGGTTATATAAATGCCTACTGGAATTATGCGATTGTGTGGCTGCAGCATTTTTTGCATACAGATTTGTCGCATTTGTTACATAATCCATCATCTGCCACATAATCCGCAGTTTTAACAAAAAAAATGTGTTCCCAGCTCAAACGGTTCAAATGTTATCTGAACCGCAACAGCATGTGTGGCTGCACAGTAGAAGGCCGTTTGCAAAGCTGGACTGGTCACCTTTCTGTTGCTTATTTCTATATTTGTGTGTTAAACTGGTAATAATGACGTGCAACCAATGCACAGACGCCGTTAACAAGTGTAAAATTGGGGAAAAATTGAGGTAATACTATCATTAAATTTGCAGCATTACACTGCATAATTTTCCTTTTCTTGCAGTATAATTTACACAACCCTGCTACATAATTTGGCCCTCCAATGCTGCATAATTCCAGTGGCCCTGGTTATATCAATACTCCCCAGCAGTGGGCGTGGTTTGACGCGCAACCAAGATGGCCGCGTCCTTCTAAGCTCCGTCAGATCGCGGGTGCGACCGCTCGTCGGAACATGCTGTAGCGGTGATTTTTCGATCACCATGCGGCGGATTTGAGTGGCGGAACACCTGGGGAAGGCTGCATATCATTTTCGGGCTGTTTGGAGTCCTTTTGGAGTTCTTTTCGTCTCGGCGATTTTCTCCTCAAGCTCGAGCTTCAAAATGGCGGCGGAAGTGAAAGTCCCTGCTGCTTCACGGATCACTTCAGTAGGTTATTGAACTGCATCACGGCTTTTCCTGACCTTTTTTCCTTCATGTATGAGGTATTGCGTGGATATCCTTTATGCTTCACTATGTCATGCTCTGATTTTCTTTAAAAGACGCTATGCTGAGGAGGCATTATTTTTCCACAAAATGGCAGCAATTATTGAGTGCTGAGTGACTTACTTGCGACCTGCTTTCAGTTGGTTTTACCTCATTGGGGGGGGACTACACATGTCAAATTGCTAACTTTAAACGTTGCGACGCTTGAAGATCATATTTGCTCTGACTGAGTGAGCAGTCTGTACCTCACACTATTTCCTGATACCAGTGGTTGCTTGTTTTTCTGTTGGCGATTCATTTGTCTGTGTGGGAATTTTAATTCTCCTCAAGTCTTCCTCTGTGCTTGCTCCTCCTTGCTGTGCTTTACAGTGGCGTGTTCTTCAATATACTTCACAGCACTTTCGCCTGCTCTACGACTTCTCCACATTTATACAGTTATTCTGTGAGGTGTTTTTGTTGTTGGGCACTTCAATGGCGGAGGGCATGGGTGTGTCCCCCAAGGATAGAGATTCGAAAGGGAATCTGAAGCGGTCTAAACAGATCTCACCCACGCCCGACACTTCAGCGAGAAGCAATATGGATTCTGCTTCAGCATTAGATACTATTCTAACTAAACTTAATGCAGTTCATGACATAGCACAAAGCACCAAAACAAATACAGACTTACTTCAGGTTGAGGTGGCGGCTATCCGAAATGACCTCAAGAATCTCTCATTACGTGTCTCCAATGCAGAAACACGAATAAGTTCTGTGGAAGACTTCACGAATAAGCAAGCTAAACAGGCTCAAAGTTTAGAGCGTTCCTTGGCCTCATTGAGAAGAGACCTGACTGAGCAGGAAGATAGGAACCGTAGAAGTAATCTTCGAATTTTTGGCCTACCGGAGGACTGTGAGATCTCTGCTCCGTCAATGTTGGATTTCTTGCTTACATGGATCCCTACGGTCTTGAACATTTCATTTGTTAAAGACTTTGAAATAGAACGTGCTCATAGGGTTCCCACCTTTAAGCCTAAAACGTTAGCTTATCCAAGACCAGTGATTCTGAAACCTCTGCGCCACCAACATTCTGAGCAAATCCTAGCTCACATGAGGAAGATTAAATCATTACAGTGGGAGGGGCACAGAATATCAATATCACAGGATTTTGCTAGAGATACTGTCATTCGCCGTAAAGGTTTCTTGAATTTACGAAGAAGGCTAATTGATATGAGCATTCCATTTTCCTTTGCAGGTCCTTCGCGTTTTAAAATAACTTTTAGAGGTCGCTCTCAGATTTTTATGAACCTGCAGAGCTTTCCACTTTTTGGGATAACCAGTCTGAATCACAGATGGATCAGTTGGCTTCTGGAACACTTCCTAGCACGTCTCATGGTTAATGTATCTCAATGTTGTTAACCTGGATTCATTTGTCCTGTGCTCTTGCCATGATATATGGCCTTATCGTGCCTATGTGTTCCTTGCGGATATAATAAGATTCAGTAGTGTTGTTGTTAGTTCATTGTGGTTACTCTCTCTTGACTGACTTTTTCTTCACAGGTATTTTATCTGTTTTTTCTTCACAGGTCCTAAAATTGCTCATACCTCTAGGCAGGTTCCTTAAGAGTTATTGCTGTCTTGTGGACAGGGTTTAGGTATTGTCCTATTACATAATGAGGGTTATTATGTCTCTATTTTCTTCTCCTTAGTCTCTTTTTCATCTCTTGTCATTTCTGGCCTACTCCAACTCTGTCTATTTTCTATTTTCGGTCATCCTCCTCTGCTGTTCTGATGAATTTTTGTTGATTTGTACATCTAAATAGTTGTTTTTTGGGTTCTCTTTCTTCCTATTACCATGTTATTGGGGTTCTGTCTTTTCCACCTTCTTCAATATCTTTTATATGCTTTTTATCCGTTTAGCTTGCACTTTCTCTTTTCTTCTTTTTCTGACTGTGCTGGTATCTAATCTTTTTCGTGTGGTTAGTACTCATTCGTATCTTTCTCTGTCTCCCGTTCTTCCTATATTCATCTATTTGGTGTTTGTACAATTTTTATATTGTGAATATATTCTCTTATTATCTACATATTTAGCTCATGAATTAGTTTTTATTGATATTTCTAACACCTCACTTTATTAATTATTACATTATTTATGACTGTTTACAATGCCTTAGGCTCTTATCTATAATAGCTAGTTCTGTTATTTAGGATGCCTTAATTTATTCATTACATCACTTATGAATATTTACCATGCCTTAGGCTCTGATCTATAATATCTAGTACTGTTATTTAGGATATCTTAATTTGATATTGTCTTAGCCTGACATTCATACTATTTATTAGTTATTTATAATGTCTTATTGCTGTTTATGAGGCCTGAATTGAATATTGAACTGAATTTTGCCTTAAACTGTTATTTATAATATCTATTACTGTTATTTATGATGCATTATTTATTGTTGCCTTAGCTTGATATTCATAATATTCATTATGGTTATTTATGATGCCTAAATTTAATATTGCCTTAGTCTAGTGCTCACAATATTTATTATTGTTATCTATGACTGGATTATTTACTTTTGCATTAATGTTCTGTTGCTCAATGATATATCAATTTTATTACTGAGCGGTCCACAACATCGGTCTGCGCCTCTGTGGTTGCTCCTCTACGTTTTTCCCCCATGCAAATTGTCTGTTACAGACATCCCCTGGTGGGGTTTTGCTTGTTTTTATGCTCCTTCTCTTTTCTTTGGAGCATTTTTTCTCTCTCCTTTCTTCCTTCTAGCCTTTTCCTCTGCTATTTCTATCTTTTTTTTCCCTGGGGACTCCTGCTTCGGCTCCTGTTTGTTATGTTGTCCTTGCAGTCCATCTATTCATGTGCTTGTCGATATGTTGTATAATGTTCCCTTTCTCTTTTATCAGATACTATTATTTGTTTGCTGGCGTGCCTCCTCATGTCTGGTCTAAATGTAGTATCTCTTAATGTCCGTGGATTGAATCATCCTGTTAAGAGGGCCAAGATACTAGACTACTGCAGAAGCCTATCTGGTGATGTTGTTCTTCTCCAAGAGACTAAGATAGCCTTTAAGGAAGCTTTGCTTCTAAGGAAACAGTGGGTTCTTGATGTTGCTTGCTCGGAAGCCTCCGGTAAGAGGAATGGGGTTGTAACCTTGATTTCTAAAAATTCTGGTCTGTCCATTGTCACGACGGAACATGATACGGATGGCAGATGGCTGCTTTCTCGTTTGTCCAATGGCTCAGACGAATTATATGTTATGAATATTTATGCTCCCAACATTGATGATCAACTCTTTTGGCGTTCAATAACCAAAAAGCTCTCTGACATCCCTCAAAGTGCTAGAACCATTGTTGGAGGTGACTTTAATTTGCCTTTAGATCCTATTTTAGATAGACATTCTGCTTTTAAATTTCGCCCTCCTAGGTCACATAAACAAATGCTCAATATGTGCTCCTCTCATCAACTTGCTGATGTTTGGAGGTTACATAACCCGAAGGGTAGTGATTTCACGTTTTTTCCTCTCCACATTCTAGTTTCTCACTTATTGACTATCTTTTAGTCGATGCTGCACTTCTAAAACACACTAGTAATGCTATAATTCACCCAATAGTTGTTTCCGATCATGCAGCCGTATCTATTACTCTTCTTAACTTGACGGATAAACAAGGCCCTCGTACTTGGCGTCTCAATACAGAGATTTTGGAAGATAAGGATGAAGTTAAAGAAATATCTGTGGAGATTGACAATTTCTTCAATGATAATGAGTCTTCGGTTAACTCCCCAGTTGTGTTATGGGATGCATTTAAATGCACTATTAGGGGTCATATTATCAAAAAAATGTCAAAAAGGAATAGTGATATCAGAAAATCATTACAATCTTTAGGGGATGAGATCAAATGTAAAGAGATTTTATATAGAGGCTCTAATGATAAGTCTCTCTTGCAAGACATCAAGAATTTGAAATATACTTTTAACTCCATTGTTACTAAGAGAGCTTACCTTGGTGTACATGCTCAAAAGTCTAGACGCTTACTCTTACAGAATAGAGCTGGTAAGATGTTGGCTACCACTTTAAAGTACCAAACTGATAATGTCAAAACTACTCAGATCTCTTATATTAATGACACTAAGGGCTCTAGGAAATTCCATACTCAAGAAATCCTACAAGTTTTTCGTGATTTTTACGAAAAACTGTACACTCCTAAGGATCAATGTGACATATCTGGATGTCAGAAATTCTTGTCCTCGATTCCTACACATACTATTTCACAGTCGGAGATTAATGCTCTGGGGCAACCGATTGACTCTGAAGAGATAATTCAGGCCATTAGGTCGACTCGATCTGGGAAGGCTCCAGGGCCTGATGGTTACCCTATTGCTTTCTACAAGACTTTTTCATCATCAATAATAAAATATCTTAAGAACGCTCTCGATAACTTTGTAGTGTCGGGTAAAGTCTCTGGTTCAGCTGCTGAGGCTACTATTGTTGTGATTCCGAAAGAAGGGAAAGATCATTCTGACCCGAAAAATTTTCGTCCAATCTCGCTTCTGAATATGGAGGCTAAGATTTTTGCCAAAATCCTGGCTAAGCGATTAGAGCGCCATATCCCTAGCCTTATTCATAACTCCCAAACTGGCTTTGTAAAAGGAAGACTTGCTAGGGATAATATCCGAACCTTTTGCCATATATTGGAGAAAGCGAAACTTTCTGCCTTGCCATCAGCTGCGATTGCTCTTGATGCCGAAAAGGCTTTTGATAAAGTTTCTTGGCCTTTTTACACGCAGTACTCCAGGCTCATAATTTAGGAGATTCTTTTATAAACATGGTAATGTCCCTATATTCCCAACCTAAAGCCAACATCAGAGTCAATGGGGCTACGTCTTCCTTTTTCAACCTTCGTCAGGGAACTAGACAAGGTTGCCCGTTATCACCCCTTCTTTTTCTATTGACCATTGACCCACTCCTTCGGTTACTCAACTCAAATGACAACATCAAAGGCTTCCAATTTGGTACACATACACTTAAAACGGCTGCATATGCAGACGATGTGCTCATATTCTCTGAAGACATTGCTACTGCCATCCCTGCCATCTCTAATACCATTAAAGAATTTTCAATCGTTTCAGGGTACACTTTGAACAGAGACAAAACGGAGATGTTCCCTCTTAATGCGTTGTGCTTCCCTTCTCATATGGGTGAGGCTGGCTTTAAATGGCAATCGACTCGAATTAAATACTTAGGAATTTGGTTTTGCAATAACCTTGTAGATACTATTTCTTATAATGAATCTCACATTCTAGCTAAGATTAAAGATCTTTTGTCCTCTTGGTCTCCGAAATATATTTCCTGGTGGGGAAGGCTCCAAACTCTCAAGATGATGATAACGCCGATTATTAACTTCTTATCCTCAATGCTACCTGTGAGGCTGTCCTCATCCTTTTCCGTGAGATTGACCTACTTACCTCAAAGTTTCTATGGGGTGACAAACGTGCTAGAATTGCATACAAACATCTTAGGAAGCCATCGGTCTTGGGTGGTTGTAATCTTCCAGATTGGAATTTGTATCAAATTGCTTTCTTATCGTCTCAGGGTGCTCTCTGGTTTTTATCGAATTCACACCATACTCCTCCGTGGATTTATATTGAACAAGTGTTGTGTTCTCCTCTCTCTACCCCCTCTTTTCTCACTGCCTCTAAACTTGTGTTACCTCATTCAAGCCGTATTATTTCTGACACAATTAATGCTCTGAAACATATAGATAAAAAGGTTTCCAACCCCATTCATAAATCGAGATGGTCCTCATTATGGTATAATCCTAAAATTGTTACTGATATCGATCCTGCCACAATGTCTTCCTGGGCTAATAGAGGTCTTACGTTGGTCAAACATCTTTATGATTCCAGTCATGATCCTCTTCCCTTTTCTTCTTTGGCCAGTAAATATAATCTTAACAATATGGATTTCTACTATTTCTTAAAATTAAAGGTGGCCCTCTCTAAAGTGACCCTCTGTACAGATTCGGTTACTATTTCACTTCTGTCTATGTGGTCTCGTTCAGGTCATACTGCCTCGAAAATATACAAATTTTTATCTGCGCCACTTCCTTCACAGGCTACTATTACACAAGATAAATGGGCACATCTTTTTGATAGTGATATTTTTAAACATATCACACAAGAGTCATGGCAGTTAATTGGGAAAGTTTCATTACGAAATAAGATTGCTCCTTCCCTTATGCAATCTAAATTTTTTCGATGAATCTTCTGCATTGGACCCCTGCTCGTTTACATAAACTGAGGCTGAGGGATGGGGATCTTTGTTGGAATTGCAATTTGGTCCCAGGCACTTACCAACATATGTTTTTTGAATGCTCGTTACTACAACCCTTTTGGGATTTAGTTCAGAAACACTTATCACTAATTTTTGACATTCCAGTGGAACTTTCATTCCCTATGATCTTATTGGGTCCATGGGCCGCATGTTCCCCTCTTCCTCTGGATGATACGGATATGCAGCTATTAGATCTTCTTATTTCAATTGCTGTCAAAATTATTTTAACTGAGTGGAAATCCTTTAATCTATTGTCCTATCATACTTGGTGGGCTTGGGTATCATTTCTCCGTGGGGCCCATACTTCGGTTGAAGAGAGACACTGTACTCCTTCCATTTCCAATACTATCTGGAGGTCACTGGATAACTATATGAAGTTGTCATCTCAGGGGTTGGTGGCCCAATATCCCTTTGTCTCTATTGCTTAATTTAATTTATTTTTCATACTGTAGCAGGTGTCCCCATCTACCCATCTATCCATTTATCCATCTGTATTATTTATTTATCTGTCTATCTACCCATTTATCTATCTATCTATCGTCCCCTTTCTCTTTCTTTCTTTCTTTCCTTGTTCCTGCTTTTTATTCTCTCTTTCTATTCTTTCCTTGTTTCTTTCGCTTATCCTGGCACTTTTTGGTATCTATGCAATACAACTAATTTTTTGCTATTAATCCAGTATAAGATACTCTCTTTATATGACGTATTGAACCGGTACTATGTGTGACTTCATTATTTTCTGACATAAATTTTACCGTTGTGTATATTTTTTGTTAAACGTCTTAATTATCTATTGACCATGTTGTTCTGTTGTATTGCATTTTATTACAACTATATGAACTCTTGCTTTTTAAAAACAATAAAGATATTGAACAAAAATACTCCCCAGCAGTTAATGACTGTGCTGTCTGAACAAATAAACTACAGGCGTAAACATTTTCAGTTTCACTGGTTTTGATTGAAAGGGCTTTATTTTTTTTCCAAGGAAGGAGTACATGATCAAACATTTGGTCTCGCAGAAAAACAATAACACTCTCTGTGGGGGCCCTCCTTTGACTAAGGTAATTTAAAAGCTGCACTGCTAGGGTGACCAACTGTCTGTAAATTTCACGGACTGCCTGTTATTTGGGCCTCTTGTCCGTTGTCAGTGAGGATTTCTTCCACGGACGCCTTTTGTCCGTAATTTCACACATTGGAGCGAGCTGTCCCCCTGCAAGCAGCCTGAGAGTTCTGTAACTCTCACTGCAGGGGCCAGCTCGCGCTCCTGCCGTGATCAGTGGCCTGCAAGCAGCCCCTCCCCGATCTGGCACAGGCTGCTATCTACCCATTATCATTCTGTATGTTGGCCTAATTATCACATACAGAATGATAATGGGCCTCTCTGCACAGTGACAGCATTTGCTGGGCCTCCTCCTGCCAGAGCTCAGGGCATGTCAAACTGCTTTTGTTTATGGGCTTCTGTCACCTCACCAGGGGCCAAGCTCTGGGGAGGTGGATGTTTCATTTTGACACATGTTGCCCAGGTGCATCCACTGTTAGCCTCTCAAGCAGTGATAATGGTACAAATACAATTGTCCTTTATTATTTATTTATTTTGCTCCAATAGTGCAAAGTTTCTGCATTTGTGCTGTTATTATTTTCATGTTTACCCTGGCCCCCCAGCCTCCTTAGCTTTTACACATCACATCCCCTTGGGATGATTGATCGGATCGGGTGTTTTTTTTCAATGGGGAAGAGGGGACATGTAAGATCTGAGAAGCCTTCAGCGTTGATCTTTTTCTTCATTTTTTTTTTTTTTAATATGCAAACGCAGGTGTTTAAGTTTCACTTGCACACACAACAGATGCAGTGCAAGGTTGTTTCAACCTAATAGAAACTTATTTTGACTTGTACTTGTGTTGGTTGTCTATTTACTTATGTAATATTGCGCAACCTCCTTTGATGTGTCTGTAAAACGTACCTTTTGTCCCGAATTTTTGGCCTGAATTCTGACCTTCTGTCCTGAATTTTTGTCCTGAATTTTTACACTCACTGTCCTGAATTTGCACCCATGCCAGTTGGTCACCCTATGCACTGCGGTGGCACTAAGGCCCAGGAAACTGGCTTTCAAGGGTATCTGTTGACAAAGCCTCTAAATTAAGTGCAACATCTCAAAGAGACAGGTAAGGCATGGGGTTGGTTTCCGGTTAAATTCTGGGCTTGAGATGGGAGGTTGGTAGAGCAGTGAGGATGCCTTGCCTGGCCAGCATGAATGGGAGTGGGGCCAGCCATCTACTGCGAGGAGGGAGGGAGCAGAACCCTGTTTATCTCCCCATCACTTCCCCTTCCATGGGGAGTGAAAACTCTGCCCCTCAGTAGCAGCATCTCCCGTGGTGAGGCCTCACTGTCATACCCTAAGGCCAGGGCAGGAGCTCCCATCACATGCTGTGACTGCTAGGTTTGGCCCATTGCCATTCTATATATGCCAATGGGCCACGATAATCTGTGCTGGCCTGGACAGGGGCTGCAGCAGCCTCTCGAGTTCGGATCAGGAGAGCCAGCCCAAACACTGATGGGGAACAAACTGGTCCACATCAAGCCTCGGGCACTGGCTGAATGCCCGCCTTGCCAATCCGACGCTGTCAGGGAGCAACACAGATGTTAAATAACGTCAGGCTTAATGAAGGTGCCTGTCCCTGCCCCAATGGTTTGAAGGCTGAATGAAAAGAAAACAGTTTGTCCGCTTGGTGCTTTTCTGTTAAATTGGAAGCAAGCAAAGACAGTGCTCTGTCGAGGATGCCTGCCAGATGTAGCCTGATCAGCATCGTATCATGTGAGATGGGATCAGGGGCGCAACTAGACCCGAACTTCGGGGGGGCTAACACTCCCAGCCAGGACTGGCCCTAGCACTGGTCGCACTCGGTGCAACATTGTTTTTGGGCGCCCCCCCATTTCCTCCTTTTCCATGAATTACCTCAGTACCACTCACCAACAATGCACCTCATCTCCGGGAGGATGAGCGGCAGGCACGGCCCACACACATAGCCGCTAGCGTCCTCGGCTGTCCCCTTACTTCACCCACTTCCTGTATCCAGCTCTGCAGTAATGGTGTGAATGCCGAGGGGGCACGGAAACTCCTATGCCGAGTTAGGCACGCTGTAGCTCTTTTCTTCCTTCCTATGGGGTGTCGGCAGTGGTGACAGTAGGGACGGACCCCAACTGAAAATATACAGGCTGCTGGAGATATGTATGTAAGGATGACGGCGGCTGCTGCTATTTACGACTGACTCTTCTCCATTATGGTCAGGGACTACCGCCAATCCCCCTCCCTGTCCTGCGCATTACCACCGTTAAAACAATTAAAGCAATTGGACATGAGAGGAGTTTTCTTTGGAAGGCGGGGGGTCTCGCGACCCCCCGGCCGTATTTATTAAAACATGAAAACAAATTAAAATTTGAAATAAACAATATTTACACAAGCATTTATATGCAGAAAATTAGACATTAGGTACAATCAATGTAGACAGGTATCAATGGCTAACCTTAACAAATGTCTAATACAGCGTGTTTCCTAACCGAATCTAACATCCTTATTACTTTTCTGCATATCCTAGTTTTGGGCCTACGGCAAGGTCGCTAACCGGTGTCAAATCCTTATTAACCAGCTACGCCCTCACGTATGAGTGCGCATGCGCAGAGGGCCCGTTTACCGAGAGGGTACTTCCCCCTCCCGGTTACCCCCGTACGCTCCATGAACTCCATTACCCAAAGGGGGGCCCTTGCACTCTGCGCCGTTTAATGACGTCATCGTGCACGTGCGGGGTGGCTAACCAGCCCAGAGAAAGCGTGACTCCCCCTCCCCCGCACCCATCCAACCAAGCGGATGTACCGCCCCTGGAGTTCTGGGAGAGACCACTCGCCCCTCCCCTGGGCGACCCCATTCCAGAATGGTGACGCCCCCTAAGGACCTTGAATTGACTGCTCACCGATCATGACCTTACCGCCTGACCAAGGACTATCAATAAATACGACAATTATGTTACCTGCAAACGGGAAAAAGGCCTAAGGACAAAGTTTACACAAAACCTTACTGTGCAACCATAGCTTGATACTTGAGCCTGTAAATGGGAAAAAGGCCTAAGGAAAACCTACACCAACTCACAAACTAACAGTGAAAACGACCTAAAATGATACAATCAACATACAAACGCAAGAATCTGCTTCAGGGGCTGGTGGGTGGGAAAGATTATTCGGCGCCTTTGCGAGGCGCGGTGCAAGCCTGGGGAGCGCGGGAACAAGAGGGCGCCTCCCGCGCTCCCCGGCCTTTTAACCCCTCTGGGGCAGACCAGTTCCAACTGGTCCGCCCCTCTGGCTCCACTCCTTTGCCCCGGAAGCAATTAAATTGCTTCCGGGTCAAAGCAGGAGCCAGCACCAATCGGCGGTGGGCGCGCCCGCCGCGTCATCAAGACGCGGCGCAGCGGCACGCCCACCACCGAGAGTGCAGGGGAGGAGGGGGCCGGCGCCCCGCCATACGTGCGGGGGGGCCGAGCGGCCCCCTTTCCTTATGGTCAGGGACTACCGCCAATCCCCTCCCTGTCCTGCGCATTACCACCGTTAAAACAATTAAAGCAATTGGACATGAGAGGAGTTTTCTTTGGAAGGCGGGGGTCTCGCGACCCCCGGCCGTATTTATTAAAACATGAAAACAAATTAAAATTTGAAATAAACAATATTTACACAAGCATTTATATGCAGAAAATTAGACATTAGGTACAATCAATGTAGACAGGTATCAATGGCTAACCTTAACAAATGTCTAATACAGCGTGTTTCCTAACCGAATCTAACATCCTTATTACTTTTCTGCATATCCTAGTTTTGGGCCTACGGCAAGGTCGCTAACCGGTGTCAAATCCTTATTAACCAGCTACGCCCTCACGTATGAGTGCGCATGCGCAGAGGGCCCGTTTACCGAGAGGGTACTTCCCCCTCCCGGTTACCCCCGTACGCTCCATGAACTCCATTACCCAAAAGGGGGGCCCTTGCACTCTGCGCCGTTTAATGACGTCATCGTGCACGTGCGGGGTGGCTAACCAGCCCAGAGAAAGCGTGACTCCCCCTCCCCCGCACCCATCCAACCAAGCGGATGTACCGCCCCTGGAGTTCTGGGAGAGACCACTCGCCCCTCCCCTGGGCGACCCCATTCCAGAATGGTGACGCCCCTAAGGACCTTGAATTGACTGCTCACCGATCATGACCTTACCGCCACAGGCCAGCATAGTTGACCGACTATCTGGCCCCCCTTTACCTCCTCTTCCGAAAGGTCATGCCTACTTAGAACCTCCCAGCCCTGCCAAAATGTTCTCCAGAAAAAGTTGGTTACCTGCCCCAGTCAGATGGACCCCGTCTTGCAAGAAGAACTGTTCCCCCAGATACACCCATGTGGTATATTCTGTAGTTGAGGTGACCGAAATAATTTCTCTATCTTGTTGTTGATCCTCTTTACCGAGTGATTCAACGCCCTGACCGAGTGCCCCCTCCATTTGAGCCTGGGAATCATCTGAGACCACACTATGGTGCAGCCTTGGCATGTTTTAGCTAGCCAGTTTACTTCCGATATTATCTCCTCCATCAGGACCCTCCTGCCCAATTTCACCAGATCGTTGCCCCCAAGTGTAGGATAACTACTGCAGGCGGCGGGGTGTGTTTATTGAGCAACTCCGTAAAGAACCCCTAAACTGACTGAGGCATAGGCCCCCCTACCATGAAAGGAAACTTCGAAACCTCCTTGTTCCGCCCTCTGTCTATAGCTACCTGAAAAGAAAACAGATTTAACGCGCTTTACAAATGAGTGACCAACCACCCATACCACCTTCGTCTCCTTCTTCCGTTCCTGTGACCGCCGAGCTGAAGGTACTTGCTGTCGGTGACCCGGCAACAGTTTCCGCCCTGCGTGACAGGCTCGAGAAACTGAAATAGAAGCAAACAACAAGACAGGCGTCAGCGTAACTTACTTGTCACCTCAGAGCATGTGCATCCGCACATAACGTTTGTAACAGTTGGAAGACCATCTCCCAATCCTTTTACGCTGCTCGCATGCAATCCTCTAGCAGTCGCCTCGGTGGCCGCACCTATCCTAAAGGAATGCGTCCCAAAATCCTTTGGATTGAAACCGGCCCTGTCCATTGCCATTGACAGTACTCGTTGGAATTGGAACCTGGTCAGTGGGGTACCGTCTGCATGCATTAACAATGCTCCCTCCTTCGCGCCCGCTCGCTGTTTGATAAAGGCTTCTACGTGGAACACTGGGCAGCAAGGATTACCCCGTGCCCGATGGAGTACCAGCCCGTCTCCCCGGGCCTCCTGGTCAGTTTTTGATTTACGTATGGTAATCAACAGCACCTCACCCAATATTTTCGTGTGTTCCAATCGAATACCCCCCAGCATGTCCTGCTTGCTGCTAGCCACCAGTTCCCCTACCCGGAAAGCCCCATAAAAGGCCAAAGTAAAGGCGGCTCTGAACAAGAGTACTTCCCCATCCGAACTACAGGTGTCAGTCAAGGCGTTCAATAATGATGCCAGCCGGTCTAAACCTATTGGTTGCCTGGAATCTGCGGTGGTTGCTTGCAGGCGCCGCCACCCCTTTAGTGCCTTCCGCACGACGAAACTATTCGTGGGATCTCTGGCCCCCCTGAGTTGCGCCATGAAAGACACGGCCGCCCTGTGTCTGCTAGCTGTCGCCGCTGAGCGCCCCTACTTATGTAATGCATCTAGGTACTTAGCGAAACTCTCCTCATGCTCCCATTTCTCTGCCCAGTCCCGTCCCAAAAAGGAGCAATAAGACAAAAACGCCCCTTCGTAAGCTGTCCTGGTCCTGGGCGCTAGGCTAGCTGCCACGAGGTTCTGTAGCTGGGGGCACCAATTTGCCAGAGTGTTGCTGGGAAGTGTGCAGGCTTCGCCTCTGCGGATGGTAGGTGTTCCCTGAATACCTGCATCTTGAAGCGAGAGAGTGCATCGGCTGCATTATTCAACACCCCTGGGACATGTTTGGCCCTAAACTGTACATTGAGTTTCATGCAAACCAACACAATCTCCTTAAGTAGGCGGAGTATAAACTTACATCGTGCCGCCTGCTGGTTGATACATTCGACTACCGTCATGTTATCTGACCAGAAGATTACCGATCGATTACACAACTGATCAGGCCAAACTGTTAATGCAACCCATATTGGAAATAGCTCCAAGAAACCGATATTAGCTGTCAGGCCGCTCGCCTCCCACCAAAGCGGCCACCGTTGGGCCACCCACTTGTTTCCTAGTATGGCACCAAAACCCACACTGCCTGCAGCATCCGTCCATAGACCTAATTCTGCAGACGTAGTAGGGGACCGCACCACACCACTCTGCCGTTGAAGCCCTCCAGAAATGCGATCCAAATGCGCATGTCCTGGCGGACCTCAGCCAGCAATCTAGTGTGATGGTAGTTTCTCTCGCAGGCCCGTCATGGCCTGCGAGATTGAGCGGGAGAAGGGGCGTGCCATGGGTATGACTCTTAATGCGAAATTCAGCTGTCCCACAATCTGTTGTAGCTGCTGGAGCGTCACTCTATCTTTGACCAAACCTTGCTGGAGAGCTGCTCTAAATTTCGTGATTTTGTCTTTTGGCAACCTGAAACAGCCCTCCACTGAGTCCAATTCTATGCCCAAGAATTCCAATGTGGTTGCCGGGCCCACCGTCTTTCCGGGTGCCAGCGGGACCCCAAAAGCCCGCATGAGCACGCAAAATTCCTGCAATGCCCACCCACACTCACGTGAGCCCGCCGACCCCAGAAAGAGGAAATCATCCAGGTAATGCATGACATGGCGGTGCCCTGACGTTTGCCTAAAAGCCCATTCCAAAAAGGAACTAAATTTCTCAAAGTAGGCGCATGAAACCGAACAACCCATGGGCATGCACATATCCATATAGAATTTGTTCTGAAAAGAGAAACCTAGCAGATGCTGATCTAGGGGATGCACTGGCAGTAGCCGAAAAGCCGATTCTATGTCCGACTTGGCCATCAAGGCTCCCGGTCCGAGAGCCCTCAACATCTCCACCGCTTGGTCAAAAGACGCATACTTAACACTACAAATGTCTTCATTTATGGCGTCGTTTAATGATGCGCCCCTGGGTGCAGATAGGTTATGAATGAGCCTGTACTCGCCCTCCTCCTTTTTGGGGACCACGCCGAGGGGCGAGCAAACAAAATTCGGTACAGGGATGTCATTAAACGGCCCCGCTATCCTGCCCAGGCGCAGTTCTTTAGCTATTTTTGACGCCACCACATCTGGGTTGTGCTTAACTGAAAGTTGATTCCTACATTCCGGCGTTCCGGTATATCCCACCGCTGGGATCCTAAAGCCCTGACAAAAACCTTCCTGTAACATCGCTGCCGAGGCATGGTCGGGGTACCTGTTCAGCCAAGGAGTCATAGCCAGAATGTCAATGGGGGAATGAGCTACCAAACGGCCTCCTCCCCTACTCCTGCTTTTTTCTTCCCCGGGTTCCCGAGGCATTACCTTTATTGCGGCAGACTGTTTCTGGGTGGGAAGGATGGTTACAAATGGAACATGCGTGCCTGAACTTGCAAGTGCCCTGTGTCCTGGTGCATGTACGCTTGTTAAAATCCCAGCACACCCCTTTTCGCCCACCATTGCTCCCCGTCTTAGTGGCTGTGCCACCCCCTGAGGTGACCGAAAGGGCTGCTGGTGATTGGAGTGGTGGCTTTTGCTCCAGCTTGGCCCCGCACCCCCTGCCGTAAACTGGCCATACCATGAAATTGAATCCACTCTATCCCATGATAATGCGTGATCAAACTCCTTAGCCTTCCTGAAAGTAGTGTCGTACTCCTTCCACCCGTCCCCTCCATATCTCTCGCTGAAAGTTGTGATCCTACTCTGGTAACAAGCCATTTCGGCCTGCAAATTCGGGAAGCGCTCGGCTGTAATTGCCATAAACACAGAAAAGGCTCTAATCCAGTTGATCAAGGTTTCCTCCACCCTGAATCTCGCCATTTCACCCCGCCATTCACTAGGCAACATCCAGTCTTTCTGTTTCCTAGCATACTCCATTTCCCTGTTATCGACTAGCAAGGAAAACATATTGACATATTTTCCCGCCCAGATCAAATCCTTCACTTCTTGTGTCACATGTTGAGCCAGATTTTCCCTCCTGGAGGGTATTGTCCCTTCCCCCAGCACCGGTAATGCCACCTCCTTACCACTTTCTGTGGGTCGCGTTGGTTCCCCAATCTTGTCCCTTCCAGCGTCGCTGCCCGAACCTGTTGCTTGTGGAGTAATGGGCGCGCTTGGCCCCCCCCGCCACCCTGTGCAATCAAGATCTTTGCCACCATTTTCTGAGCCTCCGCTGAGGGGTCCTCTCCCACCTCCCTGGCACCCACTGAAGGAGGTAACATTCCACCTATCCCTAGCCAAGGTAGTACAGCCGCTATATGCGCTGCCAGCTCTGGCGGTACCCGACCCACCACTGGGGGTGCTGTAACTGGCATGGGGGATGCCGAGCCGGGTACCGGAATCGGCGCGGGTACCACCGGGACTACCGCGGGGACCACCTGAGGCACTATGTTTGGTACTGGCGCCGGAGAGGCCGGAGCCGGTGTCACCGGTAGATTTGTCGGGATTATGGGAGCGGGCACAGGAGTTACCGGCGGTCCGGGCACTTTCTCAGGGACTACCCCAGAAGGCCCCCCCTCCTCGTGTGGCTTGGGGACCCGACCGCTACCCTTCTTTGCCCTGACCCGCTTGGGCAACGCATCCAAATCCCCCCTTGGCTGCGGGGGCACAATGATTCGCTTGGGTCTCCCGGATGGCCCAACCTGTTCGTCGAACCTGTGCCTGAGCTCTGCCACGCTCTTGCCTATCTGGTCAACCTTCCCCCATCTCCTGTCCATAGCTGTCATCTTGCGCATCATGCCCTCCAGCATATGCTCCATGCGGGAGCGCCTAGCCCCACGACCACTAGCCATCCCCGCGACAGGTATACCACCTGCACTTACCCCCTACACTGAAAGCCCAGCTGTGTCCCAGTGCCCACTAGCGCCTATCTGGTGTTTACCTCCTCCGAGTTGGAGGCACACAGACTGGCCGTAAGCACCACGCAACTGTGACCGCCACACACCAGCTAACCTGGGTGTTGGGCGAGCGCACTCTAGCCCGGCGGCCCAACAGAAGCAGTGAAATGCAGGCCTGCCTGTGTCCCCGAATCGCGTCGTCCCCCGTGCACCGCTCCTTTGGTTCAGTCGCACTACCGAGGTCCTAGGGTAAAAATTAGTTATGGTATAGCACTGCCATCACTTTCAAACAAGGCCCTTTTTTTGTGTGCAGCCGGGACAACCACACCCCCGTTAAATACCTTGTACTCCCAAAACAGTGCCACCACCCCTCACATCTCCTGCCAAACACCACCAACAAATTATTATTATTATTTCTTTTTTTTTTTTTTTTTAATTCGCAACACCGAAGTTATGGCCCTGGAACCCTTGCCTCCTCCTCAAAAAATTCCCACAATCCAGCTACTAATTTGCAAAATATTGCCCCCTGCAATTATTCATTAAAAAATTCCTATCAGCCTCTGTGGTCTCCCATCCATGTGCTGCCCCTGCCTTCCCTGCTTCGCCCCCTGTTACCGGCTATGTCTTTCCAGTTATACTCAGACTCCGTGCGGGCGGGTCAGCAGGGAGCACGATCCGCTCCTCGATGCTCGCCTAGCCGACGGACTTTCCTCTCCCTGCAATCTCCAGTATTCTCCTGCCCCCACTGCGGCGCTCCACGACCACGCACGCCTCTGTTTAAACCGGGATTGAACCAGGGACCTTTAGATCTTCCGCTCTCCCAATTGAGCTATTTCAGCCTGCTCCGTTCGAAATGCGATCCCCTCGCTGTCTGTAGAGGGGAAAAATAAAAAGATTATTCAGCGCCTTTGCGAGCGCGGGTGCAAGCCTGGGGAGCGCGGGAACAAGAGGGCGCCTCCCGCGCTCCCCGGCCTTTTAACCCCTCTGGGGCAGACCAGTTCCAACTGGTCCGCCCCCTCTGGCTCCACTCCTTGCCCCGGAAGCAATTAAATTGCTTCCGGGTCAGCAGGAGCCAGCACCAATCGGCGGTGGGCGCGCCCGCCGCGTCATCAAGACGCGGCGGAGCGGCACGCCCCACCACCGAGAGTGCAGGGGGGAGGAGGGGGGCCGGCGCCCCACCATACGTGCGGGGGGGCCGAGTGGCCCCCCCTTTCCTGAAGCACCACTAGATACAGCCGCTGGCGAAAAACAGCGAGTGTGAGGTCGGCACCCGGGAAGTCTTGCCAAGCTGGGAAAAGAAGAGACTAACATCAATTGTATGCAAGTAAGCCAGGTGGTGGTGGTGGGGGGGCAATGTAAGCTCGGGAAAAAAGCTTGGCAGCAACTGCGGGAGAAAACCCCATGCAATATAGAAGGTTACAGAAGGTTCAACACGCACCCCCTACCCTGCAGCCCCTGGAGGCCTCTGCAACGTGGGAGAAAGAAGATGCTGGTCAGGTGAATCAGAGCTCCGCTTCACCTAGACCTAGACCCTGCATTCTCTGCATTTTTCCCAGTATTGCACACCTGCATACTTAGAGAGATCTACTGGATTGCGGCAGGGTATGAGAGAGCACTCCGCGATACCTGTGGGCCTGAGACATTTGGTATCGTCGACTTGAGCCTTGCCTTCTGTCCTCTATTTTTATTGAGACTAGAGCTGGAAGAAGGAGGAGGAGGAGGAGTTCTGCTACGCAGTCACAAGGCCCTAGGCCCAGGAAAGAAAGTACCGGGGCATATTCACTGAGGCTTTGTTCTGCCTCTCTCGTCATTACAAGGACGGAGCGAGAGAATGCGCACAAAGCATTCCAAAGTAGCAAGAAAGGAAAACTTTGAGATGCCGGATCAGTCTACCCCCTCCCCAGCTCCTAGAGGGGTACGAAGAGGCCAGAGCAATGCACAGCAATGGATGGAACTGAAAGCTAAAGCACTAGCAGAAAAGGAAAAGCAGACTGAGCAAGCTGAGCCAGACGATCCCTCAGATGCTGAGAGCGCGTCAGATCTGAAATTCGTGGAAGGTGCCCACAATCGTCCACCTGATCCTCGACCAGGGACGAAGAATGGTATGGATCAAGACTCGAGCGGGGAGGCACTGAGAGCAAATGAAGAAGGTTTGCTCTACCCTAAGCAATATCCTCTCTTCGAAAAGCACCAAAAGAACCAGACTACAACAAAAGCCATAGACCACGCTCAAGGGGACGCAGGGGAAAAAGCCAGATTAACACACTCGCAAGAAAAGACCGATGTCTCTCAAAATTTCCTCATAGGTTCGCCTCCCTCCCAAGCCACTCAGCAGTTAGACAGGACTCCATAGGATATAGCCAGCAAAAACGAAGAAATCATTGTAAACCCGATGGCGCTAGCCGAAAAAACTCTGGGGAGAGTGGAGAAACATCAATTCAAAAAATGCTCTTAACTATATTGAATGAAATTAGAGATTTAAAAAAGTCCCAGGCATCAGAAATTGCCCAATTGCACGAAAGACTGGCTAAACTGGAAGAGAATTGTCAATCAAAATTTCTCCTGCGAATACTAATAATAAAATACCACCGGACATACAACTGAATACATAGTTATCACACATTCAATGCATACAGAAAGGGAAAAGAATCACCAAGACAAGGCAGAAAACTCCAACTCATAGGGTCTAAAAATTATGTCACTATGAATGTAAAACACACAAACAACAATAAAACATATGGATTATAACATTTATTAAAATTGCTCAAGCATATAAAATCATCATTAGTATAATACAATATCAGATCTTAATACAAAATACATATACCTTTCTATGTGCAAACTACAGTTCCTATGACAATGAATCCTACCTACATCAAAATACATTTAATACATCCATTTTAAAATTTGTAAACATCTTAAAACATCTTCGTAAATGACATATAAATGGACAATAACACCAAATCTTCTTACAAAAAGAAACAAAAGTGGGAGAAAATATCGGTAAGAATAAATCTTTCCTTATCACAGACGCTTTGTATAGGGGCAACCGGGAGTTGTGAAGGACAGTTTTATGGTTTAGTACCTATTTCACCAATGGTTTGCCTTCTGTGATAAGGAAAGATTTATTCTTACCGATATTTTCTCCCACTTTTGTTTCTTTTTGTATTAAGATCTGATATTGTATTATACTAATGATGATTTTATAAGCTTGAGCAATTTTAATAAATGTTATAATCCATATGTTTTATTGTTATTTGTGTGTCTTACATTCATAGTGATATAATTTTTAGACCCTATGAGTTGGAGTTTTCTGCCTTGTCTTGGTGATTCTTTTCCCTTTCTGTATGCATTGAATGTGTGATAACTATGTATTCAGTTGTATGTCCGGTGGTATTTTATTATTAGTATTCGCAGGAGAAATTTTGATTGACAATTGTCGCTTTGGTGCCTCTCTCCTTTGAATTTAGAGGCCCCTCTCATCTGATTTTATATAAACTGGAAGAGAGCATGTCCAGCGCACCAAAGAGACTAGAGGAGGCAGAGAGTCGCATCTCTGACCTAGAGGACAAACTGTCTGCCATACAGCAGGATATGCTAGTTCTGAACAAAAGCAAAAGTCAGATGGAACTAAAGCTCCAGGATTTAGAAAATTATAATAAGCGTTCAAACCTTCGCCTAGTGGGAATCCCGGAAGGAGGTGGCTAAATGGGCTGATTTACTGCTGAAGAAGGTAATGCCGGAGCTGAAAGGGGACCTTACGATCACTAGAGCCCATAGAGTCCCAGCACAGAGACAATTGAATGCTAAATTTCCACGGACAATACTACTTAACTTCGCGAAGAGATCCTTCTCTACCACAGAAACGCCTCAGTTTAAAATATTCTCTGATATGTCGGCAGCCTCAGCGCGGAGACGCAAGGATTTTGTTAAGTTGATTGACTTGTTCAAAGGGAAGGGAGCTCAGGCTTCGATAGTTCAACAAGCAAAACTTAAAGTATTAGCTAAAGGGAAATTTTAAGTTTTTTCAGATATCAAGGAAGCTCAATCACTTCTATCAAAACTGAGGGATGGTGTGGAGTGAGGCTCAGCTTTTGCCCTGAAGGGGGCAAAAAACTAGGATAGTTAACTTAATAGCCCAACCACTATCTCGGCAGATAAAAGTGTACATAAATATCACTGTACAGGAGGTGGGAGAGTCAAAGGCGCAAAAGGATGCAACGAAATGGCATCCAGCAAAAAGGAGGGGAAGAGGGAATGGTGGGCAATTCTTTCTTTTGGGGGGCAGAGGGGAAGGTGAAGGGGGTGAAGCAATCACACACAAAAAAAGTTAATTTATAAGTGCTCAAAGATCCTGCGGGATGGATCATTTTAGGACGTATAGACTCAATTTTGAGGTGACATATAAAATTGGGGGTAGGCACACTGAGAGGGCCATGTCATTTTTAAAATGTATATGCACTTTAGGTTTTTTCATATGGACTATATCTAGGGCTCCCGGTTTTATGGTATTTATTTTTTTGACATTTCCGTCTGTATTTATCCATATTTATTTTTTGCTAATTTTATCTGTATTTATCCATATTTATTTTGTGTTTTGTGGAAAAATTAAGCTGAAATCCGTATATTTCCACATTTATTTAACCGATAAATATGCACTCATGCTTGAATGCCTGCCAGGTTTCAAAGCTGTGAACATCCGCAGAAGATAAATCAATGCACTTATATGAAAATATGTCAATTTCAGTATCAACCTTGTGCATATCTACTGCTGTTAAATACTCTTTACTAAAATTACTTTCTTTTTTAACCCCTTACCTATCAATCCACGCAGCTATTGGCCTGGCAGTCATGGCAGACAGTATTTAGAATTACTCCAAAAGCAACCCAATTTCCGTTTTTATCCACATTTTAAAAAAAAATACAGATAAGAAAATAAATGTTTTCTCTCTGTATTTATGTGTAAAAATCAGTAAAAACGGAAAACAGGGAGCCTTAACTATATCCTAGCTGATATAGTAGGCAAATGGATGCAAGGCAATCAATTAAGACGCTTTGCTTGCACACAGTACCTGCTAGGAAAGCTCGGGGGGTATATGTCTATTGTCTATGTTAATGGTATTTGTTTAGAAAGTATCAGCCTCTTTATGCACTTTAGCCACACTTTGAAACTCCAGCTGCTATGGTATTCAATTGGATGTTTCGCTTTACAGTATCTGTTTACATAGCACAAGTCACTTTATGCACTTCGGATGCACTTTAGATGCACTTTAGACCCTCAGCTGCTAAGGTTTCCAACTGGAGGGATTTTTTGATCATATCGAGATGTGAGGCATGTGGGCAACAATCTTTCAATAGATTAGAGGCCTATTTTATTATAGTACCTGTTTTTTTATGAGCACGAGTCACTGTATACACTTTGATGCACTTTTTTGCTTAGCCTCTTACCAAGTTGATACAGTATCCGACTGGATGGAATGTATCCCAAAGGATGAGTCTATGCACAAATCACTTTACATATTTTTGGTACATTTCTGGCTATACTAGGAAGCCATGTTTGCACACAGCACTTTTGAGAGGTCGGGAGTATATGTTTACAGCATTTGGGTTTTTAGAACAGCGTGCTCCACTTTTTAAGCTTAATTACTAGTAGGTAATAAGTAGTAAAGACCTCAAAGTACTCTCTTTTAATGCCAACGGACTGAATAATAAACGTAAAGCCAGGGCAATAGGAAGCTGGCTCAAAAGCAACAACCCGGACGTAATTTTCCTACAAGAAACCCACTTTAGGAATCCATTGGATGCGAGTAAGATTCTCCAGAAATGGGCTGCCTTCCATTGTTCATCAAACGCGGGTTGTGCGCAGAAGGGGGTGGGAATATACATAGGTAAACATGTACAATTCCAAGCAAAACCACGCAGACAGACCCAGGAGGGAGATGGGTTTTCGTACACGGAAGGCTGAATAAGTCAAACCTTACCTTAGCCACAATTTATGCACCAGTTCTAGATAACCCTCTACCCCTACTCCAGCTTAAACAGCCTTTAACCAGCATCCCTGGCCCTATCATATGGGGGGGTGATTTCAACTTTCTTCAGGATCCACCAGTTGACTCTTCCAAGAGTGCCCGAAAACAAAATAAGCTTCAGGTGGCCATTGCTGTGGCCAGTTGCAAAAGGGATTTAGACCTGGTGGACCCATGGTGCCTCAGAAATCCAGGGAAACATGCCTTTTCATGCTTCTCGGCAAAATATAACACGGCCTCCAGGATAGACTTCTTTCTGGTCTCGCATGGTCTCATAATGAACACGCACGATTTCATCCCTAATGTGTTCTCAGTTAACAGCATTAGTTAAAATGATAATAGCAGAGGCAGGGCTGGAAAAAACGCCTCGGAGGTGGTATTTCAATAAAATCAACTTAGAAAGAGAGAACTGGTGCACAGAGGTAGCAAATGAAATTAGTAGCTTTATTATTAACAATACAGATACCGCCTCGATAGGCACGGTATGGGACCCTTTAAGGCCCATCTACAAGGGATAGTTACATCTAAAGAAATCCCCCAACAAAGGGCCATAAAGGAAAAAAGACTACAGATTGAGTTAAGGTTTGCACAAACAAATAGAGAGTATAATAAAGTTAGAAACCCAGCAACAAAACAAGAGCTGTTTCAAGCGAAACAAGAAATGCAGGAGTATTATTACCATATAGGTGATACAGCTAACATAGCATACCTCCAAAAGACGTATGAGGAGAGCGAATACACAGGGAGATTACTTGCGTGGCAGGCAAAAGAGAAACGGGTCCAAAACAGAATTGAATCCCTTATAGACGAGGAATCCAAAGCACAATTAACCAGGTCCTCGGACATTGGGGAGGCTTTTTTGTTTTAGACACTATAAGAAAATATATCAGATAGACCAACAAACACTGCCTGATCATATTGTAAGCTTTCTAGATAAATTACCAATTCCATCCCTGAGCAGTGAGCATAAAGGATCAATAACGACAGAATTCACTATTGAAGAATTAGAAACAGCAATAAGTTCAATGGCCAACTGCAAAGCGACTGGGGAGGATGGATTGCCAGTAGAACTATACAAAAGGTTTGCCCCAGTGTTGAATGTCCAACTCCTTAAACTAGCTAATTACATACTAAAAGGGGCCCACCTCCGGCCTCCTTCCATACAGCGGTGGTAGTTAGCATTCTGTAGAAGGATAAAAATAGGGAAAATATCAACTCCTATAGACCAATAAGTCTTCTTAATGTTGACCATAAGATTTTTACAAAGCTTCTCACCAACAGGCTCAATAAAATTGTGGATCATTGATCCACATGGACCAATGTAGCTTTGTAGCCGGTAGACAACTATCAGCTAACACGAAATTTTTTAATACAAGCATTGGATTATTTTAATAAAAACAATATAGAGGCACAGGTGTGGTTTTTAGATGCTGAAAAAGCTTTTCATCTGGTGTCCTGGGACTGTCTTTTGTTAATTCTTGATAAATTTGGCTTTCCAGAAAGTTTTATACAAAAAGTAAGAAGTTTATATAAGGGCTCGCTGGCACAAATAACATTTAATTCCAGAAATGTGGGTACCTGCAGAATAAGTAGGGGTACAAGGCAAGGGTGCCCCTTATCCCCAATTTTATTTGCCCTATTTATCTGGCAATAGCCATTAGGCATAAAGCACTAGATACTGCACCCTTACAGGGCATGACCAATATAAAACTATATGCCGATGACATTGTTTTATTTCTAAAACCCACGGAGAGTACCCAGAAGGAAATATTAGGGATCTTCTCAGAATTTTAGGCGATAGGTGGCTATTAGATAAATAGGGCCAAAACAGAAATGCTGCTTTGTAATTGCTTGGTTGATACACTAGAACCAAGTTTTAGGTTAATATATAACTCCCGGCCCAAGAGGTACCTGGGGATACATGTGTCGGAAAGAGTAGAGGAGTTGTATAGTTTAAACTACGTTCCCCTGGAGCAAAAAGTTAAACGTTTACTAGTAAAATGGAATCAACTTCCAATATCAATAATAGGCCGAGTGGCGCTTATACGAATGACAATCCTACCATTATTTAATTTTCTATTTGCAGCAGCCCCATGTGCACTACAAACATCTTTGTTTACAGAGCTTGATAGCTTGCTTATATCCTTTTATGGTCCAACAAGGTACCAAGACTAGCGCTAGCTACTTTAAACCACCAGACCGAGGAGGGAGGGTTGTCCCTCCCAAACATAAAGGAGTACTACCACGCAAACTTTGCACATAATAATCACAGATTTTATACCCAGCTTAACTCTCCAGATATGGACAATTTGTTTATGGAAAAAATATAACATGAATATAAAATCACTGACCCAATGAGGATAGCCAAGAACCCGAAGAAAGTGCGGTATAAGGTTCTCCAATGGCTTTCAAAACAAAAAACCCAATTGTTAAAATTTTATGCTATCCCTCGGATAAATGGCTCTACAAGACTGGACAACCTATACACTAGGTAGGACAGGCTGTTGCAAACCGGTGTATTAAAGAAATGGGAAGAGAATGGGTACAGACAAGTGGGAGACTTTCTTAACTCAGATTCCTGGAAAAGTGGCCAGAGATAGAGATTGGGCTGCTTCTTTCCAGGGATATGCTCAAGTGGTCATTTATCCAAATCAAGCATTTTTTAGAAAGTATTGATCTTAGAGCGCTAAGAATAAGAACAGATCTAAGCGAAGCATTACAAGAAACAACGGATAAGCGGTCAGTAAGCACTTGGGTGAAAATCTTTAATGAAAATAAATCCTCCGTTGTTTATGAAAAAGCTCGAGATAAATGGCAGAAAAAAGAAGGCCTTCAGATCTCTAGAGCAGTCTGGATTAGAATGAACAAACTTAATGTAACAACAATTAGAGGCGCCAATTTTGGAAGAATGCAATTTTACACAAAATGGTTAATATATAGGACCCCAGCGTTTCTCCATAATATATACCCTCAGATTGAGGATAGGTGTTTTCGCTGTTCTAGGGAGGGAGGAGGTACTTGGTCTCATATTGTTTGGGATTGCCCAAAGATCAAGCACCTATGGGAAGAAATTGATTAGTACCTCAGAACCACAGGGCAAGTTTTAACTATTTATAACTATATTGCTGTCCTGGGATGCTCTCCAAATATAACGATGGATAAAATGCAAGAGGAATGTTTATTTATTTCAGCCCTAGTGGCAAGATCATTAAATCTGCAAAATTGGCGCAGTAATACTGTACCCACCTTTCAAGCCTGGAGAGCTAAACTCCATAAAGTCAAAGAGTTAGAGAGACGCTATGCTTTAAGATCAGGGTCTCTTACAAAATTTGAGAAATGCTGGAATTCCATATGAAATTAATCAGTGATTTGGTTAAAAAGAAATGTTAAAAGGAAATTGTGTAAATTGCTACTCTTTTGTTATTTCCTGTTCTATGTATTTTTAATCAAAGTTTTTTTATACTGATGCGATCTAGAATGGATTATGTATGTGGTAATGATATCAACCGAAATTGAAATTGAGCACCGTAAGAATTAAGGGCCATATGTAGGTAGCTAAATACCGGTCGGTAACGGCCGAAATTCGGTAAATCTCCCGTTACCGACCGGTATTTAAGCAATCGAGATGTAGGAGGCCGGATTTAAGGAATCGGTAATTTACCGATTCCTTAAATCCTATGTAGGGAGCACTCAAGTGAGTGCATTTTTGGTTTCAGGATTCGTTATTTACCACCAACTACAAGTTGGTGGTAAATACTGAATACCATGTAAAAAGCAATTTTGTGCTTTTTTAAAAGTGCCATGTGGCAGACAAACATGCCCTTAGGGCATGTATGTGCGCCACATGTGCACACATGCACGATTCAGGGTGCAACAGGGTGTCAATTTGCCACCCTGCCACCCTTGAATATGCTCCCCTATTACCGATTCGGTATTTACCGAATCGGTAATAGTGAATGGCTTCCCATTCATTCCTATGGGCCTCCAGGCCCATAGGAATGAATGGGAAGGTATTCCTTATTACCGATTCGGTAAATACCGAATCGGTAATACCGAATATTACCGAATCGGTAACATTTACCGAATTTTTACCTACATTCTATTTACCGATTCTTAAATACCGAATCGGTAAAATTCGGTATTTAAGAATCGGTAAATAAAAATTACCTACATATGGCCCTAAGCACTTTATTTTGTATATGTATGTCAAACTATGAATTGAACTCTCAATAAAAAATAAAAAAACAATGCACCTCATCTCTCTATAGCACCTCTCTGACAAACATTTCATTTTTTATAGCACTACTTCTAGTACACTCACACTCATTCCTGTGATCTGCATGGTACACGTTCTTTGTGGCAGGCACATTATTCCTCTGCACTGTGTGGGTGGCAGGAGTGCCCATGTGAGTGCACGGTGAGCGATGCAATAGTGTGAGGGTAGGGTATGAGGAGTGACTGCAGGGTGAGTGAGGTGACCATATGGTACGGATGTAAGTGCAGAGTGGGACGAATAAATGCATGGTTAGTGATGGGCTTGTTTGAGTGAGATTGCAGATTGAGCAGCGAGGGAGACAGGTGGGTGGAGTGTCACATGAGTGCGGGTGAGTAGTGTGTTCGTGTGACTGCAGGGTGAGGTACTGGGTGAACAGCACAAGTGCATTGTGAGTGCAGAGTGATTGCTGTGAGTGCAGGGTGAGCGGGTGAATGGTGTGAGGGCATGGTGATCAGTGTGAGTGCATTGTGATCGCTGTGAGTGCAGGGTGAGCGTGAAAGTGAAGGGTGAGAATGAGGAGTGAGTTGTCTGAATGTAGAGTGCATTCCCAGACACTTGAAGTAACTCAGCATGCTATTGATGGCGGCATAGAGTTTCAGGTATAAGTAAAATTATTGCTATTATGCAGGGCTTTAAGTGGGATGAAAAAACTGGGGAGTGTAGGAAGCTGGGTTTCTGTTGCAGTAACCCCCCCACTTTTTGCTTGATTTCTGATGCACTTTGACTTGATGTGCCCTGGGTCCCTGCCAATCAGGTTCCCAGGGCCTGTGTTCTTTCCCAAAACTGTACCTTTGCACCCCCAATTGGCACCTCTCTGGCCACATGTAAGTCCCTTGTAAAAGGTACCATGGGTACCAAGGGCACTGTGACCAGGGAAGGCCTCCAAGGGCTGCAGCACATACTGTGTTACCCTTAGAGGTCCTGTACCTTAACACACACACACTGCCATTGCAGGCTGCATGTTTTGGTGCAGAGAAAAGTGAAGAGTGGACATGGCACACATTCCTGTGTGCCATGCCTGCAACCCACTGCCTATGGTATAGGTAAGACACCCCTGTAGCTGGGTGAACAATACCACTTGCAAGGGTACAGTTGCATGAGCACTGTACCCCTACAGTGTCTAAGTCCATTTTTAGACATTGTAAGTGCAGTAAAGCCATAAAGAGTAAATGGTCTGGGAGTTTGTCATTACGAACTACACAGCACCATAACGGCATTACTGAATTCTGGGAAGTTTGGTAGCAAACTTCTCAGCATAATAAACCCACACTTATTATACAATGCACTCAGAGGGCATCTTAGAGATGCCCCCTGAAAAACGACCAGCCTCTGGTGGGTTCCCTGACTGGTACACACCAGCCTGCCACCACGAGCCATGTTTGTGGACCCCTGCGGTGGGAGCCTTTGCTCCCTGAGCCCAAAAACAAAGCCTTTCCTTGGCAGAGGTGGTCACACCTCCCCCTGGCCAGGAAGAGCCATCTGTGGCAGGGGAGCTTCAAAGACCTTGCTACCTTTGTAACACGACCCAAACCTCTCCTGCTATCAGGAGCAGGCATCTTCCTGTCTCCCCTCCTTTTGGCAGGAAGACAGGCAGGAAAAATTAGCATAGCCCAGAAGGTGTGCTCACCTTTGCCAATCCCACCTCTCAAGTGAGGGAGACGAGGTGAAGCCCACTCTGCAGTGCCCGCCATCTTGCAGATGGCAGGCACTCCCTAATCAGGATTAGGGATTGTGCCCACTCCCCCACGTGGGGTGAACACACCAAGGGTGAAGTCACCCTAAGGTCAGTAGCCCATTGGCTACTGACCTCGAGACCCCTAACACGTCCCCTAAATTAAGTTTTTAGGGGGCAACCCTGAACCAAGAAGACAGATTCCCACAACCTAAGAAGAAGAAGGACGAAAGAAGACGCCCAGCAGAGGAGACTGCAGAGAAGAACTGGCTTTGTCCCAGCCCTACCGGCCCGTCTGCAGTTTCCAGAGATCCTGCGCCAAAAGTCGCCTTGTCCTGCAGCCAGCAACCTCCAGAACCCTTGGGAGGACTGACTGCCTTCAACAAAGTCCGGATCTCCTGTGAACAGCAGCTCTGTTCAAAAGAAACTCCCAAGACAGACTCTGAGCCTGCTGAGGACAAAGAAACCCGACACCTGGAACCACCACTGCACACGACGCCTACGGCCCGAATCTGGGTGGCTCACCGGTCCAAGCAAGGTCCCCCAGCGCTCCAGAGTCAGAGTACACTGTGGGTTGACCCCTCCAGGACTCCCCGACGTCGCCTGCAGCCTCTGCACGTAGACCCCCCCAACCTCAAGTTGCCCGGTAAGGTGAAATCTGACCTCAAAAGACACCCCAGCATCCAGCCGCCCTGCGCCCTGGAGAAGAGAACCCAAGGTGCACCTACGTCCCCGAGCCCTCCAACTTACCTGCCCAGCTGTTGGCTCCTCCCGGAAGTCTTCCTGGACCGAGCCTGCCGCCAAAAACCAAAACCGGCAATCCCCATTGAAAACAAGAGGGCATCCAAAGCCAAAACAGCACCCTGCACCCGGCCGCCCCTGTGCTGCTATGGGTGCACCTTGTGTGCTAACTCGGACCCCCCTTTGCCTTAAGCCTAACACCAGGAGCTTTGCTCCCACAACCTTGTGGCCTGCTTGTGAGCAGCCACCAACCGGAGGCCCCCTATCCCTCATGGGATAAAATGAGGGCCTCAGCACTCTGCACCCGGCCACCCTAGTGCCGCTGAGGGTGTTCTGAGAGTGCACCCTCAACCCTGGGGGAACCCTGGTTCTAACCCCAGAATACCAACTCCCACAAACAAGTACTTACCTTTAAACCGATAACTTCATTTCCTCCCATAGGATTGCATTGACTGCCTTTCCTTGAAAATTCTTCTAAGTGTGGAGTTGGTTTGTATAAAACATTGAAAAACTGCATATGTGTAAAAACTGAATCACTTACCTTTTGTCTAGGAAATGTCTCAGTATGATATCTAGGCATATCACACTGATTAGCAAAAGTAACTTAAAAAGTAATCTAAAAAGTAACGTGCACAGTAATCTGTAAAGTAACTGGAAAGTAATTTCAAACTGTTGACTTACCTGTAAATCAACCAACTGCATTTGAACCTGCATTCAACTGTAAATCACTGTATAAGATTTTGCAAAGTATTATTTCACTTACCTGCAGCAGGCCTGGCTTGGTTTTAGAAATAAAATAACTAAATAATATTTTTATACAAACAAATTGGTCTGAGTTCAGTCTTTGAGTATGTGACATCATTTCTTGCCTGATTGTGTACAATAAATGCTTAACACTACCCTCTGATAAAGCCTTACTGCTCTCCCACACTACCACAAATACTTTTACCTCTGCCTAACTTTGGGGTTCCACTGGACTCTGTGCACACTATACCTCAATTTGGTATAGTATATACAGAACCAGCTTCCTACATGGGGTCTCTCAAAGGGACGATATAAATTTAGGGCCTGGCTTAAAACATTTATGCTAAAAATCTGTGCTCAGCATAATGTGCCGCCCAACTGGTATTTCACTGCTTCTGTTATTGCCTCCACATAAGTAACAATACACCTACAACAAGACAGGACTATTGGCTTTGTCAAAGGTTGCTAGTTGCATAAGATAAATATACTACATGCATACATACAAATATTGCTTCGTTGTATATATTATTGAAGGTGCTTTAGTTCTTGTGCAAGAGGTTGCAGCGTAATGGCTAGAGCTGCCAACTTTGGAGCTGAGGAAGCAGGTTTGACTCTCAGCGTCGGCTCAACATCCTGTGTTCCTGGGCAAATCACTTAATCGTCCGTGCCTACGGAAAAATAAATGAAGATGTCCTTGTTGGTGCTCATGTAAAGCACTTCAAGTTTAACAATACAGAACTGCAAAAAAATAAAAGTTACATCAAAACAGTGAACTGCTGCAGAGTTAAGATTTTTTTTTCCAGTCTGAGTGTGAGGGTGAAAATGGAGAGCCCGATAGGGATCCGTCTCGGCGCCTGCTTTTACGAACTGCTGGTGCTGAGCACCGGCAGGACCCGGCCCCCTTAAAGCGCTGCTATTATGGCATTAATCAGGGATCGAGGGTGAGGAAATAAATAATATGCTGATCCTGCAACAAACTTTCAGTCTTATGAGTAGGGTTGCCAGATTATTATTTTGATGTCCCATATTGTACAAAAATAAGCAGTCACCTAAAGCCGTATTTTCAGCACTTATCTGTGCATATTTCGAACAGCAAATATAAATAGTCAGCACTTTTAATTGTGTTCTAGGGCTGCCTGAATGATCCGTGACTGATAATTAAAGGGAACAAAGACAGAGAAGTCACATTACAAATGAATACATACTTTTTTATTTATAACCCTATTTAGTGTCAAGACAAGGTTTTTACAGGCTCTTTAAACAACACATGGCTGGCATTTTTCTTTTGGCAACCCTACTTTATATTTAATTTCATTAAATGCATTCTCACACTACAGCAGTAAATGTAAAATACAATGTAAGGAATAGGCAGAGTGGGGGCCCAGGCGGAACTGGAACCAGAAAAAAAAACTAAGCCTCGGTAACCAGTTTACACTGGTATGCAAGTATGCAAATGGTCTTTAAAGACCTGTGAAAAACTCGGGCATGCCGGAGATAAGACTCCAGACACTGCCCAGCCGAGCCCACAGCAGCTGCCCGGGCTGAGACACAGGATGAGGGGGGGAGGGGGGAGGGCTGAAGCCCTTACAGCCCAATGGGCGTTGCACGCATGGATGGGATTGAAAACCATGGAGAGATCTAATAAAATCAGAACAGTTCTGCCATCTTCGTCAAACATCCATCTGAGCTCTTCCGTAACAGGTAGTAGCCAGGGCTTTAAGTGGGATGAAAAAACTGGGGGGGGGGGGGAGCTCTCTTAAAGTGGCGTGGCCGATGTAATTAAGGGCGTGGCTTAAAATGTTTATGCTAAAAATCTGTGCTCAGCATAATGTGCCGCCCGACTGGTATTTTGCTGCTTCTGTTATTGCCTCCACATATATAATACAACAAGTAACATATTTTTTTTTGCGGATTTCATAGCGCGAACTCGACACGAAGGCAGTGCGTAGCTAGCCCTATGGGCGGCCGTGGCAGTCTCTGCGTTTGCTGCCCCAGTGAAGAGCGGGGGTGGGGGTGCTGGCAGGTATTTTGTCCGTTTGCCACTCCCATGCGGCAAACACATTGAGGAGGGGGGCTGTTGCCGCCCCTAAAACTCGTGCCGTCCGTGGTGGACCGTCCCCACCCCTAGCCACACCAGTGCATGAAGGTATTGGGGCGCTTTACATGAGCACCAGTTACGTTACACAAGGACATTCACTTTTTGGTAGGCACGGGGAGATTGAGTGATTTGCCCAGAATCACAGGATGTTGAGCCAAGGCTCGAACCTGGCTCCCCAGCTTCAAAGTCAGCAGCTCTAGCCGTAAGACTGCATCCTCTCATTAGAGGATGTGGCCTTACGGCCAGCCAACAAGCCAGGACTATTGGCTTTGTCAAAGGCTGTTACTTGCATAAGATAAATATACTACATGCATACATACAACTGTGGCTTCGTTGTATATAATATCGAAAATGCTTTCGTTTTTGCGTGGGAGGTTGTGACGTAATGGCTAGAGCTGCTAACTTTGGAGCTGAGGAAACAGGTTTGAGTCTCGGCGTCGGCTCAACATCCTTTGTTTCTGGGCAGATCACTTAATCGCCTTCCTACCAAAAAATAAATGAATATGTCCTTGTTGCTGCTCATGTAAAGCATTTCGAGTTTTGAAATATAGAACTGCAAAAAAATAAAAGCTACATCAAAAACAGTGAACTGCTGCAGAGTTAAGATTTTTTTTTTCCATTCTGAGAGTGAGGACGAAAATGGAGAGCCCGATAGGGACACGTCTAGGCACCTGCTTTTAAGACCCGGCCCACTTAAAGCCCTGGTAGTAGCGCTCTTTTAGTGCTACGTAAAGGTCTATGGCTTTGTGCACCCACGTTCTTATCTCGATACGCATAAAACACATTAAATTAACTGCTTACGGGTAAACTTTAAAGGACAGAAAATGAACAGGAGATTACCAAATTACTTAACGTTAACGTGACTGTTTCGTGTTAGTACGGCTAGCACTATGTACAATAATGTTTCTAGTGCTACCGTAAACATCTGAGTGCTCGTTAAATGCTAGCCGCAGAACTCTGAAGTGCTGCAGTCCCGTCCCATTTAATAACAATTTACATATAGAAGTCGATATTCTCACTCATTACATAATAAGAAATGTAATATGTTAGCAGACCCAATTTCATATTCTATCAAACTCACATTCCTACTTAGATTGTATTACAGTCATTTATAAGTTAATGCCATTTAGCCTGCTAATAACCTCAACATGTGCATCCCGTGTAACAGTATAGCAGTATATAGTACATGTACAAGAATATATAACATTTACGTAAACAATTTTAAAAAGGACATCTTTGATTCTGTCTTTGGTTAATAGTCATCAAGGCTCATTTCAACTTAGTTCTCCACAGTGCTACAACTTTCCCCCATAAGCATTGCAAAAGAGCAGCCAGGTACCCAGTACCTTTTTTTCAATCCCATATTCATTCATTTTTTTCAATAACAAATAATACTGGACTAATTATATCAATAACTAATAAAACTGGACTACTCACTTCGCAATGACCTCTCCTGGAGGGACGTTATCCGTTCTTCCGATAATTGACACGCTCCTCCATAAGTTTTTGTTTCAAATGTAATTGTAGTGAGCCACCCGGCTCGTCCCATACTTTGTATTACATTCACCCTCCTGGGCAGGGCGCGGACCGAGAGGTATAAAATAAAGGTGACGTCAGCGCTCGTGGCTGACGGCACGAACCACAGCTCTGGTGTGTGTGTCGATTCATTCTATCCCTCTCAGTTAGGCCTTATCCCCGAGATAGCGCCCCCACCGCTGTACCAGAAACCCCTCCCCCTACACTGGCGACGAGGCGGAGGACCCGTTGAGCGTGTGCAGCGGAGTGCACCGGGTACCTGATCTGCGGTGCTCTGTCCGTGGGCTGCCTGCAGCTGTGGCCCGGCGTGAGGAGGTGCGCGCACTGCGCGGAAGGAGAGAGGTGCTGGTGAGTCCGCCGGCAGCAGCGCGTGTCTCCGCGGGTGCGGCCGCCGCTGCGAAGACAAGGAGCGCATACACGCTCCGAGGGTGAGTGCGTGACCACGCTAAGAGAGCGCGAAGTGAAGGGGAGTGCCTGAGTGGGCCGTGCGGCCTGAGAGGCATGGAGATGGTGTTGAGTGTCCCGCGTGACATCTCCCCCGCAGTCCGCTACGCGGAGGGAGCAGCGCCCTGCCAGGAGGAAGGGAAGGAGTGCGCCACAGACACATGGAGGCAAAAGGCGAAAGGAAGCTTGTTTGTAGCACTGGTAGATGGTGGAGGACAGCTACTCATAGCAGAGCACACACAGCAAGAGTGCTTCTGGAGGCCACGACACCGTGAGAGGCCTACTCAGATCAAGTTCACACTGTCACAGGAGAAGGCTCTGTGGCTAGAAGAGGCACGTGCAGCACTGTGAGAGGCGTGGACACACACAAACAGGAAAAAAAAAATGTCACAGCAGGCAGAGGGCGGTGGACAGGCGGTGACAGAACAGTGTCCGCGCACCACGCTAAATGCATTACCGCCGTTCAGCCAACTGGCAGATCCGGACACAGCGGCGCCGAGGTGGTGCAAATGGATAGGTCAATTAGAGAACTACTTCATCGCGGTGAGGGAAACAAATGACGCTGTCAAGAGGTCCACCATGTTACACATGGGTGGTGATGAACTGTATGAGCTGTTTCAAGACCTGCCGAACACCGACGACAGGAATGACTATGACAGGGCCATGAGGGCTCTGGACCGCTACTTTGATCCCCAAGTGAATCCCGATTTCGAACATTTTAAGTTGCGTCAAGCGAAGCAAAGAGAAGAAGTGTCCGTTGATATGTTCTATGCGCAGCTGCACAAGCTGGCTAGCTCCTGCATGGGCATAGACAAGCAGCTAGAACTCCGAGCTCAACTAATACTGTAAATCATTGGAACTTCAGAAACTCATCCTAAGGCAACCCGGGATATCCCTCGATGACATCCTAATCTTGGGGAGGTCTCACGAGTTGGTGGACGTACGTGCAAAGGAGATGGAGTCGGCACTGGCGCGAAGGTCCGCGGGAGGCCTGCAGGGGCACATCATCGCAGTCAAAGAGGAAAAGGTGGATGCTATTTGGAAGAGTCCCAGCAAAGGGAGAGGGAGCACCAGCGGGCGCACAGGAAATCAAGGCTGTAGAAGCTGCGGTCTGGACAGCCACCCGCTCCGAGGATGCCCTGCACAGGGTAAACCGTGCCTAAGATGTGGGAAAACAGGACACTTCCCAAAGGTGTGTTTGAGCATGGCCAAAACGCTCACTCTGAGCAGCAGAACGAAGAGCTTTGCTTCACACAAGCAGTCCGTACACACCGCGGAGGAAATAGAGAGTAGATGCCAAAACATGCGGGTCACAGAAGACGACGAAGAGGATGACGTGTTTGTCATATCCTACACGGGAAGGAACAGCTCTCGGAGGAAGGACCAGCTCTCGGAGAAGGCCACCTCCTATGTATCAAATCTGCATAGGAAACACCCAGGTGAAAGCGTTAATCGACACCGGGGCCTCTGTGAACATTCTAGATGCGAAGCAGTATAAACAGCTCGACCCTAGACCGCCACTGCAGAGCACGAAGGCGAAGATCTTCACATATGGAGGGGATACACCCATTCCGCTGCAAGGGGTAATCGAAGTGGAGGTCACCCATCGTGAGAGGTCGGCAACGACAAGGTTCCACGTCACAAACGACAGCGCGGAAACATTACTGGGCTGCCACTCAGCAGAAGATTTGGGGCTAGTTATGTTTGCAAAGCAGATACATGAGTCACATGCTGACAAGATCATGGAAGAGTTTCCAAGTCTTTTTCAAGGATTGGGATGCCTGAAAGGAGTCAAAGTAAAATTGCATATCGATAAAACCAGTAGCACTGCAACACCGAAGAGTGCCGTTCCACCTGCGGCCGCTGGTGGAAGCGGAGTTGGAGAAGCTGGAGAACGCCGGAGTGATAGAGAAGGTGTCAGGACCCACCCCATGGGTATCCCCACTTGTAATAGCACCGAAGCCTAAGCAACCGGGTGCCATCAGGTTGTGTGTAGATATGCGCCTACCGAACAAAGCCATCAAAAGAGAGAGGCATATCACATCCACAATCGATGAGATAGTGGCTGACATAAACGGTGCACAATGGTTCTCGAAAGTTGATCTTAATTCGGGATACCACCAACTGCTGCTTGATGAGTCCAGCCGCTACATTACGACATTTTCCATCCATGTAGGCTTACGAAGATTTATGCGGCTCAGCTTTGAGGTGTGGTCAGCGGCGGAAGTGTTTCAAGACGCCATTCAAGGAGCTCTCTCGGGTCTGATGGGGGTGATAAATGTGAGTGACGATGAGCTCATATTCTCCAAGTCCCTTGAAGAGCACCATGAACGCCTGCAAGCTACACTCCAGAGGCTAGTAGACCAAGGACTAACCCTACACAGAGAAAAGTGCAAATTCTATGCCAACGAAGTAGAGTTCTTCGGATACAGGTTCTCACAGAATGGATTACAAGTGGACCCGGCTAAAGTGGATGCCATTCGAGCTGCGGCGATCCCACAGAATTAGACAGAAATGAGAAGCTTCCTGGGGATGGCGAACTATTGCGGTCGATTCATTCCCCACCTTGCCACGATATCTAAACCGCCGAGGGCGCTCACTAAAAAGGAAACAAAGTGGGAGTGGACGAGTTAGGCTGCGAAGGCATTTCAAGATGTCAAAGGCGCCCTGCTGCAGGGGGCGACTGTGTCATACTTCAAACCAGGTTACCCCACTGAGCTATTGGTGGATGCCAGCCCGGCTGGCCTGGGGGCCGTGCTCCTCCAGCAAAGTGAGGGAGAAGAGTGGGTGCCCATCGCGTACGCCAGCCGAGCGTTAACGGCTGTAGAGACGAGATATGCACAGATAGAAAGAGAGGCACTGGCGATAAGGTGAGCCTGTCAGCACTTCGACATCTATTTGTGTGGGCATCAGTTCAGAGTGGTGACTGACCACAAGCCATTGGTTCCACTGTTCACCGGGACGGCCAGAAGCGGGCCACCACACATCGAAAGATGGGCTGTACAAATCCAAAACTACAATTTTGAGGTGGTCTATTGCCCCGGAGTCAACAACCTGGCGGATTATCTGTCACGCCACCCCCTGGCCCTAGATCCAAATCAGCCGAAAGAGGTGGACGAGGGAGCAGAGTCATTTATCAAGCAGATCACAGGAACATCCTGTCCACTAGCGCTGTCTGTAGAAGAAATTCTGGCGGCCACCAAGGAGGATGCATGTTTAATGGAAGTAAAGGAAACATTAAGGAGCCACTCTTGGAAGAACTTCCTGGACGGTGTGAGCCGGCGGACAGAAGAAGACAAGGAAATACGCATGGGCATATGGAGGTGCCGAGTTGAACTCAGCGAGAGCAGTGAGGGAGTGATACTTCGAGGCACGAGGATTGTAATGCTGGCAAAACTGTGGAAAAGAACAATTGATCTTGCTCACCAAGGGCACCAAGGAATAGAGAAGACCAAAGCTCGCCTGCGTGCTAAGGTGTGGTTTCCGGGAGTGGATCACCTGTTGGAAGAAAAGGTGAGAAGTTGTCACGAGTGTCGAACTACAGGAAGCAAAAGTCCCGTTCCTCCGGTTATCACGGAACCGCCGTCGACTAAACCATGGGCTGCAATAAGCATGGACTTCAGAAGCTTCCCGGACGGGAGATCAACGCTGGTCATGCTGGACAGTTATTCTAAATTCCCCATTGTAGAAATAGTGAGATCCACTGCATTCGAAAACGTCAAGCCAGCAATGGAGAAAACCTTTGCCTTGATGGGAACACCGGAAGAGATTCGGACAGACAATGGGCCTCCCTTTCACGGGCAGGAGTTCCGAGAATACATGGCGCTCCATAACATCTCCCATTGGAGAATAACTCCACAATGGCCTCAAGCTAATGGTGAAGTGGAGAGGTTCATGAGGACAATCAACAAGGCGTTGAGAATTGGAGTGGATCAGCGTGAGGATTTGGAGTAGTGTCTGTACCGTTTCCTAAGAGCCTACCGGCCAACAGCACTACAGGGTGTTCGCCAAGCGATGTCATCATGAGGTGAGCCGTAAGGGACGTCGTACCGGTGAGTGAGGACTGGGAGCTCGGAACAATGCACGGTGCGGCGGCACAAGCTAGGAGAGCAAGCAACAATGAACAAGCTAGCAAGAGACGGAGAGCTCGCACTGTTGAATTCCGCCGTGGAGACTAAGTCATTGTCAAGGACCGACACCCAGGATGGAAACTTAGAACCCCCTTTGAGAAGGAACTCTGGGAGGTGGTGGAAGTGCAAGGAACGATGGTTACGGCGCAAAGAGGGGAGAGAAGGATAGCGAGAAATGTGTTGTGGTTTAAACAATTCGTGCTGCCCGCCTCGGAAGGCCAAGGGGAAAGAGGGCCAGGAAGTCATGGAAGTGGTCAGAGTGAAACAGCAGATGGAGAACCTACGACAACCGAAGTACAGATTGAGGAGAGAGAAAGAGAAGAGGAGGTACCCACACAAGGGGTGGAGAACACACCGAGGCAAGCGAGCGGCAGCACCGGGAGGGGGCACCCGTCTCAACTTCGACAAAACCCCCAGTCGAGCCAAAAGCTGAGAGACTTTGTGTGTTAAAGGACTCTGGTGGCACAACGAGAGAAAAGAGGCTGGTCTGCCGAATTGGTTCATTATTTTTGTTCATTTTGTTAGTTTATTGTTTTAGTTCTGCCTTTGGACAAATATGGTTAAGGAGGGATGTAGTGAGCCACCCGGCCCGTCCCATACTTTGTATCACATTCAGCCTCCTGGGCCGGGAGCGGATCGGGAGGTATAAAATAAAGGTGACGTCAGCGCACGTGGCTGATGGCATGAACCACAGCTCTGGTGTGTGTGTCGATTCATTCTGTCCCTCTTAGTTAGGCCTTATCCCCGAGACAGCGCCCCCACCGGTGTACCAGAACCCCCCCCTACGGTAATCACCGTTCTGTAGCTGAGCTTATCGGCGTGCTCATCAGTCTTGAAGGATCTCAGAGTTATCACCAGGATAAGTCTAAACTCCCTGTATACATTAATCAGAATGGGTGGTGTGATAAACGCCACTGCAAGGCCTGCAACATTTCTGAATGTACCAGGCGCACCGAGGGAAAGATAAGGACAATGGATAAATGGTTTTGAAGTGCACCTGATGACAAATGATGGATTAGACTATAGTGCACAAAGGAAAACGTCCCTTTTATACAATAGCCAAAGCACAGAAGGTAGACACTTATTTCATAATGTGAGTCTAGCGGAAAAAGGAATTCGTACATGGAGGCTAAGAAAAGAACGGGAGATTACTTTGATACAACCCCCAGCATCATAATGAAGCGTCACAACTTTTATTATTGATACCAAAGTGAGTCTGTTGAGGCTCATGCTGCCACTTTACTTATGCCGGCTGTCATGTGCTTTTCAGACTCCGGATGAAATGATTTGAGATTAATTAGTTATGCAAACAACTTGCACGAGCGCCCAGAAAACCTGTTATGCCACAAAAATCCATCTTTAGATAAAGTCATAAGTACAATAAAAAGTTGTGGACGCTCAGCCAAAGTCATTAAAATGTTAATGGAAGCTAAACTACAATGAATATGATACGAATGCAGAAAAAAGGCAAGAGTGAGAACTTTAGAACAAAAGACAAGACAAATGTACAAGTACAAAAACATAAAGAATACTCAAAAAAATAGAATGCTATTGTTGTGGATCAAACAGTCTTGCTGCATCATACAAGAACTGTCCAGCAATAGGCAAGGATTGATGAAAATATGGAAAGAAGGACCACTTTGCCAAAGATTGTCGGTCGACCTCTTGCTTAAAAAAAGTCTTTGCTACAGGGTTGCCCCGTCGCCGCTTCTCTTAGCTCTTTATATGGAGCCTCTGGCAGAGTGCCAGCGGAGACATGCCGACATTCAGGGAATCTACATGGGAGGGCAATTCCACAAAGTGGCCCTCTACGTAGATGATGTGCTTTTGGCTGTTACTAGCCCTCGCCAATCGCTGACCCCGCTTCTGGAAGAACTCAAACGGTTCAGGAAGGCCTCGGGATTTAAGGCGAGTCCCAGTAAATCACTGGCGCTTGCCTTAAATATCCAGTGGGTGGAGCGGACTCAACAGGCAGCACTGTTTCCCTTCACTTGGGCGAAACACGGGATCCCATACCTGGGGATTAAACTCTTCTCTATATTGGACAAAATAGCAACACCCAACTACACGGCTCTGCTTGCGGAGGCCCGCTCCATGGTTCAGTCCTGGCATGAGGGTCCTATCTCATGGGTTGGCCGGATAACTGCGGTTAAAATATCCCTGCTCCCCAAGATCCAATATCTCATGCAAACACTACCACTTCTGCTCCAGCCTCATAGTTTGCATAAACTACAGCGACTTATAGAGACTTTTGTTTGGGGCGGCAAATGTGCACATATGAACATGGAGCATTCACATTTGCCTTTGGCAGAAGGGGGACTGGTTATGCCACACTTGCAGAGATACTACTAGGCAGCGCAACTATGCTTCCTGGTGGAATGGCAGCGTCTGACTACGGAGAAGCACTGATGCCTTTTGGACCAGGCAGTGGTGGGCATCCACATTTGGGAAATCCCAAGGCTCCCGCGAAAACATCGACCGCCGGGGGTAAATATCTCCCCTATGGTCTCAGCATCACTCGGTGTGTGGGATAGAGTATATATATCAGCCCAACTTTCCACTCATCTTTCTCCTCTCACTCCCATCATGTGACTTCCCTGCGGCTTTACATGGCATATCCTTCCTTCGTTGGCAGGAGGCTAACTGCAAGAGGATCAGGGACCTCTTCGATATTCACAGCCGCTTAGATTTCCCACAGCTGCATAGGGATTTTGGCCTGCCTGACACTGAATATTGACACTATAGCGTGATTCGTCATTTGGTGATGCTCCCGCAGGTGTGCCATCATGTGAGCAGACCACTTACTCCCTTTGAGCGCAGGCTCCTCTCTTGGCAGGATGATAAGCGTCTTCTTTCTGATATTTATGCCTTTCTGCATGGGACCTCGGGCTTCCTGTTCCCCCACCTGCACGAACATGTTGGGAGACGGAGTGCAAACCAACATTCTCGGATAAAGAATGGTTAGACATTCTGCAGCGAACCCGTACATCTGCATGCAGCGCATCCGGTAGAGAAACCCTTCTTAAGCTTACCCACTATTGGTACTTCACACCCGCATGCGTGGTTTGGTGGAGGAGGGGATATGATGAACGCTGTTAGCACCACTGCAGGGCATCTGGAACTCTTACACACTTACTGTAGCACTGTCCTATATTGCACCGCTACTGGACAGAAGTGCTTGCGGACATCAATCAGATGTTTGCCACCGATCTGCCCGCTTCCCGAGTTACATTCTGTTGGGCTAACCTAACCCGTTAATGTATCCACTAAAGTCGAGGAGAGGGAGGGCTATTACCTAAGCACTTTGTGCAGCTAAACAAGTTCTGCTATCCAAATGGGGCACAGACACTGTTCCCACCCATATGGACTGGCTACAGAAGCTTTGGGACCTACTCAGTATGGAAAAGCTGACCGCTATCGTGGAACCTTGAGGAACAACTAGAGGACCTAGTTTTAATGGTTGCCCTTCTCAATGGGTCTGATCAACATGACCAACCCAAGTGCACTGTACGAGTGAATGAACATCCATTGGACATTTTAGTGGATACAGGATCATGTATCAATATTATTTCAAAAGAAGAATAAGACCGAGTTCCTGAAGAAAAATCATTACAGCCAAGTAAGAGTACACCGGGAGCTTATGGTGGACACAAAATCTGTTTGGAAGGTGTTTTTGAAGCGAACATCATTTTTGAAGAAAGAACAACTAAAACAAAGGTATTTGTGGTAAATGATGGAGTGAAAATTTTAGAATGGTCAGAGCAATGACATCTACGTATTTATAATTCATCCCTGCAAAGCTCCATACGTTTTTGCTGTCTCCGACATTTAACCTGAAGAGGTCATACAAGAGTTTGTCTCTGTAAAGGAGAAATTGGGATGACTAAAGGGATTCCAACATGTAATCAAACTTAAAGACAATGCTATTCCAGTCAAACAAAAAGTACGGAATTTACCTCTCTCTGTACGAGAAGAAGAAAAAAACATTTTAAACAAATGGTTAGAAGAAGGAATAATTAAGTTTGTGGCTGCTTCTTTCTGGTTATCCCCTGTTTTCATTGGTGAAAAACAAATCTGGTGAAATCATATTATGTACAGACTTGTGACAACTTAATCGACAAGTAGTTGTGCAAATATAACCCTTACCACATATTTCCAAATTGATGGCAACCCTAGGCGACGTCAAGGTGTTTTCCACGTTAGATTTCATAACTGCTTATCACCAGGTGTAGTTGCACAAATACTCACATAGTCTCACATAATTCATTACAGCTATGGGGTCTTACAGGTTTTGTCATATGCCCTTTGGGCTGAACTCCCAGCCACAAAAGATTACCTGCCCACAGGATTAAATAAGGCCCTGGAAAAGGGTCCTAATATAGATAGGCACACACCGGGGCAGACAGAGACAAATATCGAGAAAATCCAACCAAGGAATTATTCAATCAAAATGGTTTCTCATTTTTATTTTCAAATTATCAAGAACATTTAATCAAATTTTTACAGAATAAATATATAACAAAACAAAATCCAGTATCAAATTAATACAATAACCATGTCCCACACGTCTCATTCAAATATCGCAATCATACTATCATACTTTCCATATCACATCATCACACATCCAACATAGAACATTTTCATCACATAGACAAATACATCAAGATGGTAAAACTGTGGCAGTTTTACCATCTTGATGTATTTGTCTATGTGATGAAAATGTTCTATGTTGGATGTGTGATGATGTGATATGGAATGTATGATAGTATGATTGCGATATTTGAATGAGACGTGTGGGACATGGTTATTGTATTAATTTGATACTGGATTTTGTTTTGTTATATATTTATTCTGTAAAAAATTTGATTAAATGTTCTTGATAATTTGAAAATAAAAATGAGAAACCATTTTGATTGAATAATTACTTGGTTGGATTTTCTCGATATTTGTCTCTGTCTGCCCCGGTGTGTGCCTATCTATATTAGGACCCTTTTCCAGGGCCTTATTTAATCCTGTGGGCAGGTAATCTTTTGTGGCTGGTTGTTCTTATTTCCCCTGCTATACCTGCCCTTTATTTGTCAGGGGTCCCCCTTCTTAGTAGTCTTTGGGCTGAACTCAACATCCGCTATTTTCCAAAAAATCATGAACAAACTGTTTAATGACATGAAAGGAGTTAGAGCTTTCCAAGAGGACATTTTAATTTTCTTCAAGGATTATGAGAGTCACCAGCAAATTTTGAGGGAAGTTTTCGTACGCATGCAGTCAAGTAGATTAACTCTTAGAAAGGAAAAATTTTTATTTTTCAAAAGTGAAGTGACATATTTGGGCCATGTTTTATGCGCAGATGGTGTGAAACCTAAACTCAGCCTCGTCTCAGCAATTATAAATTCTCCCAGTCAGCAACCAAGGATGAACTAAGATTGTTTCTGGGTTTAAGTGAATTCATACTGATTATTCAGATAAGTTAGAAACAATGCATCTGTTAGTTAAAAAAGACACTGATTTCGCCTGGAACGCTGCATGCGAATGAAACATGCAATTGTTATAGAAAGAAATACAGAATGCAACTTCCCTAAAATCCTTTGCTATATCTTTTTGCTCAATTGTGACCACAGATCCTAGCCAGATTGAACTTGCAGCAGTACTCAGTCAAAACAAACAGAATGCTAGTCAACTCATTGCTTTTGCTTCATGCAAATGGATTGACTAGGAACAGAAATACTCTGTAATTGAAAGAGAACTTTTGGCATGTGTGTGGGCAGTGGCAAAATTCAAATGTTTCATGTGGTCAACCATTTCTCATTCATACAGACCATAGCCTTAATAAGTATATCAGCACATACAGCTCTGATAAGGTATCACCTTGTTTCACATAACTGGCTTTCAAGTTACATGAGTATGTGTTTGATGTAGAGTACTTACCAGGAAAAAACAAAAGTCATTGCTGATTACTTATCACGTATGTCATGTAATGATGATGACAATGAGAATGATTTGAATGAAATCGGTGACGATAGCAGTTGCCTACTTGGAAGATGGAAATTATGACATGGGTGTCTTGAACAGAACGCAGTGGTTATCTGCTATCTCCAATGATGCAGAATATCCACTTATAACTAAATTTATTGTGACAGGATGGCCTAAGGAAAAACACTTAGATGATTCACTAAAACCATATTGGAAAATCAATAATGAACTGTCCATTGTTGATGCTATTGTTATGAGAAATAAGATAGTTCTCCCATCTACTCTTCAACCACAACTTCTTAAATCAGCTTATGAGGGTCACATTGGCATGACAGGCACAAAAAAAAGGTTGCGAATGGAGTATTGGTGGCTGTTCATGGAACATGATGTGGAGATGTTTGTGCAAGACTGCTGCATATGTAAAGATGCTGACAAAATAATAAGTACACGGTTGTGCCCATTGACCCCAGTGCTATTACCAGAACGACCATGGCAAAAAGTAGGAATAGATTTCATAGGTCCAATGTACAAGCTACCAATAGAAATGAGATATGCAATTGTTTGTATAGATTACTGTAGCAAATGGGTTGAAATGAAATTCATGAACAATCCTACAACTAAAAATGCATTGGATTTCCTTAAAGGGATCTTTGCAAGTTAAGGTTTCCCACAGTATATTGTAAGCAACAATGGGTCACAATTTTAATCATTAGAAGTTTCAGCATATTTGAAGACTTCTGGAATCAAACACTGCACATTGTCCCTGTATCATCCCCAAGAAAACTGACAGTTCGAACATGCCAATCAAATTATTAAAGAAACCATTCAATTGGCATTGAAGGGTAAAATACCTAAAAGGGGATCAATTACGTATCCGTCTTTGGGCCCATCATACAACTCCTCATAGTGTTACTGATACTACTCCTTTTGAGTTGTTAAGGGGATGAATTCCCATTACTAAGTTAAGTCCTCAATTTATTGTAAAGAAAACTACTGTTGGTAACGACAACCTCCAGGAAAAAATGACAAGTCACATGAGGTTGTGAATAAAAGACAAACCAAAATGAAACAATATTATGACCAAAGAAAGGCAGTAATCAAGCCCAACATAACAGTAGGTGACATGTTATGGGTCAGGCACCCTAAAATGAGGTTGGGAGTTGACAGATTTGGAAAACTCTTACAAGTGGTGAAAATGGAAGGATCAGCAATAAAATTAGAGAATGGAGGATGATGGAATGATTCACATGCTGTACTGAAAGTTTGCAGCATCCCGAACATAATGACAGCAGCAGTACCAGACTACACAACTCGGTCAGCAATTCCAGTTTTCAGTCACGTCCCCATATACCGACCAGTGATCCTGCCCATTCCCAAATCACGTATGTTGGGTCAAAGTTAGTTTGAGGCAAACAGATAGCAACCAGGACAGACCTAATGGTAGACCATTCCATAATGTGGGAATGCCTTCGAGGTTTAAGGATTTTGTAATGTTTTAACTTTTTCTTTAAAGGGAGGAGATGTAGTGTCTGCGATGTTTATATAATATAATACAATTATAGTATTTTGTATTGTGTTGCATGTATGCTCCCTTGTTGTCACTTTTCCATTTCTTCACCTGAGCATTGTGCGTGTGGGTTCCACACATGGGTTTCGGGATGTTGGGAGCTTGACAGTTGGGAGGCGGGTGGCGGCATTCGGAGAGAAGCCGTTGACGAAGATGTAATGAAACTTCATAACTTCATCCTTGGTTCTTGTCATCACTACACATTGTGAGTTCTCTATTGTGCGTACCACAATTTTTCACTCAGCCAGATTCCTGATCTAATTTGTTTCCTCTTCAGGGTCCCTAAGCTGTGCCCTGTGCTTGTCTTCCATTTCACCCAGTTGTGTGTGCACCCCAGTGCTTATGGGCTATGTGTCAAGATTATGGAAAATTAAATGTTCAGAATTAGCAAGTCCAACATTCCAAACTTCCGCGGCTATGTGTCATATCGGAAAGCATCAAACAAACATTAAACTGTGAGTAACACATGCCCTTTAACACCTTAATGCGAAGGGTGAGGCGTTCACATTTTCTTCATTACCTTTGTAATGTGGAAGGCATAAATGTTATGTGCTCAAGAGGGCAATAGGGAAACCTCCGTTGCTTGCACAGGAAGCTTCTCCCAAATAATCAAATCCTGTGGGCAGATGTAGAATCGCTTTCACGTCCGCTTCCGGGCCACCTCATTAATGACGTCAGAGTGGCAATGTCATTGACCAACCAGAGGACACGGCCATCTGCAGCAGGGGAGGATTGCATCACATGCCCAGCGGGATTTCTACCCTCCCTATCTTTTGGCACCCAACAGATAGGCACCACTGAAAACTCTCCCCTTTACAGTGCGGCCTCTTTCAAACGTATTTCTGGTCGCAGATTGTGGTGTGGAATCCCCACTACGCACCAGAGAGCTGTTTTTGTGGGCACAGCCTCTTCTGCAGAAGTGCTGACCTCTTTGAGAGTATCTCAAAGTCAGCATTTTCCCACTATGCTCCCAATAGAGAAGGGAAAATGGCAACAGACTTTTTTTTTAGCATATTAGTGCCCAGGGGCTTTGTTCTGCCATGCGAGCACATACACATTATTGAGGGGCACCCCTAGAAAAGGGAGAGTCTTCTCTTGCCAATGGTGCCCCTCTAGGAAGGATTCCTGCTCAGGGATTACAGCCACACTGCGATAGCCGACCAGGGATTCATCGCTAGACAACAGGGAAGATTTGTTGGGAGTGGGGGGTGTCGGGCCCCAGGCACAGGGGTTGAACCACCCAGGGAGACAAATCATTGATGACTAATTTCTCTTCTCTGGGAGAACTGGTCAGGACCACCAGCAGGCTGCGACTGGCCCCCAGAGAAGGGAAAATGTGAGCACCATTTTGATTGTGGGCAATCACGCTCAGGGGCTTTATGCCAGCCCCCCTGCAGAACAAGTGACATGAGGGGCACCACTGGAAAGCGGAGTGTCTCCTCTTGCCCATGGTGCCCCTCTGCCATAGATTCTTGCCAGCCATAGCGGCTTGTCCCGCATTCTCTGAGCAGGAATCTACCACTTGTCTACAAGAGTTATGTTTTTTGGGGGGAGGTAGGCCACCTCCTGGCATAGGAGGCTGCCCCTAGGGAGGTAAATAATTAATTACCATTTCCCTTTTCTGGGCCTAACTCCATCGAAATGCTGCATCCAGGAAAGTGAAAATGGTATTGTAATTGTATTTTAGTTTGCAGTAATGTGTGTGTTTCAAGTTGAAGTAATTTCTTTTCTTTACTTTCTTTTGTAGGTTCCTTTAGGGGCTGGACATTGGCAGAGTTGCCATGCTTGACAGCTAAGATCTTTCATTCATTTATTGACTTAATTTTATGTCTATCTATATTACATTTGGACCACTCACTTGAACAGAATTGCATTCTCCCTTTCTGCTCATATCACACACAAAGCATTCGAAGTGCATTAACATTTGTAAGAGTACCCCCGAATTTGACCATTTATACAGTATTTGAGGTTTAGATAGGAAACAGAGGTGGCATCTCATTGGAAGCCTGCTGACCAGGTCTTAACTCACATAATAAAGGAAAGCTCTGGGGCCAGGTCTGATACTGAGACTGTGTATAATAAGAGGATCAAGGATCAGAAAATGCACATGATTTTTAAATTCATGGAGTTCCATCTGCTAGTGATTGATCTTCCAGTGATTCTGAAAAACAAGATCATGCAGCACAGGAAGGCACTTGTTATGTCTCTTTGCAAGGACAATCTGTGTAGCTGTGCGAGAGTGGCAGTGTAGCCTAATCTGGAGTGCAATCAGGTACCGCAAGGAGCACACGAAGATTACTCACTTGGCAACCCCTTTCATATATTTTAGCTGCAAATTCCCCCATTCGCTGGAGAAGCTGGATGTAAACCTAATGCTGATCATTTTTTGGCCATTGACTTCGTCCATCTTTTTTCTGGATGACTTATTTCTTGGGGAAATTGTGCACTCCAAAAATCTGTGTGTGCCACTATTTCATAGAAAACAAGGGGTCGGTGGGCTCCGCAGCGGTCTTGTAGGAGGCATATAAGGCTGGGATCTGGGAACAGTTAATCTTGCATGAGGTGGGGAAGAAGCGGGACAGAGTCAAGGAGTGCAGGGATCTCGAGGCACAATTGACTGAGAGAGAGTCGGACTTGGTCTATGACCCTATCCCCGATTTGGCAAATACCATTGAGCAGTTGAGGGAGGACTACAGACAGCTGTAGCAGCAGGAAGCCCGGGCCCACTTTCAGGCAAAGCAGGGAAGGGTGTATGAATTTTGCGATGAAGCTGGGAAACTTCTGGCTTGACTGGCAAAGCGGGAGGAAGGGCAGAGGTGGATCCATAGGCTCATGGGAAGAGAAGTGGTGGTGGAAACTCTGGAGGGTACAGCGAACAAACTGGTGACACATCTCTGGGAGGTCTATAGGCCGTGCCTTTTGGAGGCGGAGGAGGGGTAGCTTGAGTTTGTCTGGGATCTCCCGACCCCGGTTCTGGTCATAGAGGCTAGGGATGCTCTGGAGGCAGAGATCGCGGACTCTGAGATTGCTGAGGCCCCCTTCATATGGGATTGAGGGTGCCAGGGCCCAATGGCTTGCTCCCAGAGTTATTTAAATGTCTCTGGACACGGGCGTGGCTTGGCCGAGCAGCAAGATGGCCGCCTTCTAAAGGGGCTATGCCGGCCGGGCGCAATATCTGCACAATCCTGGGGAAAATGGGGAGTCTGTAAATCCTGCCCTACCGGGATAGAATCAGCGCAAGACGGGGAGCATACCCATACCTCCCTCGGGCTGATCGGCGGAAGAGAAAGGCGGCTACGAACATCGCGTAGCGGAGGCGACTTGTGGTGGAGGCAGACCCGGCGCAGCAGCGCTCTCAGTGAGGCCTCCTATTCCTGCGCCCACCCCATCTGCCGTGCCGTGGCCTGCCGCAGCTACCTTCTTGCTGAACCCCCCCCAGTGTCCAACCAACAGCTGAGTGGTAGAAAGTGCTGAGCGGACCGGCGGCGTTACGCTGTCCTGAGAGGCGCGCTGATGTTCCGTACTGAGTCCTGGGAGACATTGCGGTCTGAGCTGGGGCTGGCTGGGCCCTTGGCTGCTCCACGCAATCACGGAACCCTGCGGTGAACTCTGGGCGACGACACCCACTGCGGGGATCCCGCTTATCTACGGTGGCTGCAGTGGACCCCATTGTGTGTGAAGTGGCGTGAAACGTGGGAGACCAAGACGGAGTCGGCGGCTGCCACGGCTGGGACTCGAGGAGTGCCGACATTCCCCGCTGCGGAGCATGATCCTGCAAGTGAAGCCGGGAGGCCTGGAGGTGTTGGCCTGCAACCACGTGAGTAGGCCGGAGGGCCCTTGTTCCTTGAATCTGAGTACTGGCTGGCGGGGGCTCCACCGCTTGAGGTGATTGCTGTGGGGCGATCCCTGGGCGCTAAGAGCCGCGTGTCTGCTTTGGGCTCGGGCGGGACTGTGCAGGCCCTGGGCATAGTGCTGGAGGGTACTGAGCGAGCGCTGTGGTGGTGCCGGGTTGGGGCGAGGTGTGGTGCCCTGGACGGTATCGTCTCCCGTTGCCCCTGGGGTTGCTGCGCGCCTGTTCCCCTTTCTCTGGCAGGACTCCTGTGACCATGTCTCGACCCCCCTGGACGCTTTCAAGCCTGAAATCAGGCCAAATACTGCGTTGGAACTGCAGCTGGCCATACGCCCCCTCCTGAAGACGCCATGGGGAAAAATGATCCCAAGCAGTCCAAGCTGCCGTTTGAGAATAAACGTCTAACCTGTGCAGGTGACACAAACTCTGAACCTGAAAATGAACCTTCCCAGGCCGGAGATAAACAAGACGACGACCTGCGCACCATCTTGCTGGAGGTCTGCTCTAATCTCAAGTCTATGGACACCAAACTCGACGCTCTAACAGCAGGGCTTGATATGGTAAAGCGCCAAGTGAACACTCATGAATCCAGACTGGACGCCCTTGAGAATCGCGCAGAATAAGCACGAGTACCAGGTTGACTCTAAAGAGCACCTCCTCAATATGGAAAGGGTTCTCACAGTAATAAAAGCAAAAAACTAAGATTTGGAAGCGCGATCTCGGCGCAACAACCTGCGCATTGCTGGCATTCCGGAAACCGCGTCTATTCCAAAAATGGAACCATTTGTCGAGACTTTGCTACGAGATCTCTTCCCGACTGCACTCTCTGCAGTATTTGTGGTTGAACGCGCGCAAATCGTTGGCGTTGGCGGTACACCTAGGCCCATTATAGCACGCTTATTAAACTACTGTGACAGGGACTCGATTTTAAAAGCAGTCAGAGAGCATGGCCCTATTACCCACCAGGGCAATAGTATATCCATATTTCCGGACTTTACTCCCACGGTACAAGCCGCACGGAAAGAATTTCTACCTGCGAAGCGCCTTGTTCAGCGCGCTGAGATCCCCTATGCAATGCTCTACCCGGCAAAGTTGAAAATCTCACACGACGGCCAAACACACTTCTTTACCGACGCCAAGTCAGCGCTCAAGTTTGCCAAACATATCTGCCCCGGGCGGACGTCGCCCCGAACGACCAAACAAGCGGAAGCGGAGGACAGACTTAGCGACAATGATTGATCACGGAGCCAAGCTAGATGGACACATGCCGCTACACCTTATGTTCACTACCCAGTTTGTTGCCTTTTCGCCATATACTTGAAGCCCAAGCCCTAACACTTGAACACTTATCACTTTCTGTTTGCGACCTATATTTGCCCCGTGTTGATATGTACACCCGGCCACCCTGCCTCTTGTGCAGGGCAGTTCGCCGGTAACCCATGCTCCCATGGTTTACATTGTCTGTTCTCTGTTTGGGTATGTCTGGGAGGGGGGGGTAGGTGGCTCTCAACCTATTTGGGGGGTTGGAGTGGGTGGAGGGGGTACGGTTTTATGCATGTTGAGTTGGATGTTTGAAGTCACTACAAGGTCACTAACTCTATCCTCTTCACCACGTACACTGAGACATAGCCTCCACTACTTCTTGGGACAGATAGGATCAAATAACGGTGCCGCATTTTATTTAATCAAGAGACCGTTAACCACATGCTGGCGGTCCCCATGCTGCGCTCCATACCACGCCAATGACTGAAGTATCGTTTCTAACATGGAATATACGGGGTTTGAACAATCACAGAAAGGCGAGACTAACACACGCTTATTTGATCAGACATAAGATTGACATACGTTTCTTGCAAGAAACGCACCTTATGCGCGCTACAGATCCTAAGCTATACAATAGATATTTGCGAAAAAAATTCAGAATATGACGACAAAGCAATTCGCGAAACGAACTTCCAGGGCAAAAATGCCAGAGCTCGCAGATACGGGGAGGGAGATCGCCCTGGTAGAGCCTTAGCTTGCACACTCAAGCAACAACGCACTTCCGCTTATATTACCGAGCTCTTAGAAGATGACTCCAGTCCTGCACGTGGGCAATCTGCCACCCTAGATAGAACGAGGAGATTCTACAAATCCCTCTATACCGCGACCCAGGACTGCCCACACTCGGAGCTGCAGACCTATCTAGACTCCATCGAATTGGTCTGGTTAAGCAACGCCCACCGCGAATATTTGGACGTGCCATTTACAAAAGAGGACAACATCCAGGTTATTAACAGCTTACCTGGGGACAAGGCGCCTGGCCTAGACGGCCTATCAGCATCATTCTGCAAAACTTATGCCACCGAACTCGCCCCCTACTTACTGGAGGTGTATCAAGAATCCCTCGAAATAGGCCACCTCCCCCCGATGATGCGCGAAGCCGTGATTGTGACAATTTTAAAGCCGGATAAACGAGCAAACAAATGTGATTCTTATAGCCCGCTTTCCCTCATTAACATAGACGCGAAAATACTGGCCAAACTGATAGCTAATAGACTGCAGCCGCTCCTACCCCTCGTCGCAAGACCGGACCGATCCGGCTTTATACCTGGGAGATCCACCTCACACAACCTACGCACCTTTTTCTCCATCCTCCATCAACTAGACCCCAACCTTCCTGCGCTTTCGGTGTTCTTAGATGCCACAATGGCATTCGACTCCCTTGAGTGGCCATTCCTTTTCACCATATTCCCCAGGATTGGCATAAGCCCATACTTCCTGAAACGTATCCAATTGCTTTACACTAACCCGACTGCCAGACTCAAAGTTAACGACTTGCTATCGGAACCGTTCCACGTGGCTCGAGGCACCAGACAGGGGTGCCCCCTGTCCCCTTTATTATTCGCGATAGCAATGGAACCTCTTGGGGCCAGGATGCGCCAACACCACACAGCCAGAGGACTAGGCCTAACAGATAGAGGTTTGATAATATCAATGTATGCAGTCGACATCACACTATACATACGTGAGCCTGAAACGAACCTCAACCCGGTGCTGCGCGAAATCCTCCTCTTCGGAGGCATGTCAGGCATACAGGTTAATTGGTCCAAATCGACCCTCCTCGCCTTAACACCGGCCCCTATTGAATTAGACCTAGAATTTCCACTCACCTGGGCGAATACAGCGGTCAAATACCTGGGGATATGGCTCTCCAGGGAGCTACATGAGATCTGGCGCATGAATTATGGTCGACTTATTACCTGGCTTGAAAGCAAGATCTCCATTTGGGCCAAACTGCCGCTATCATTAGCTGGTAGGATAGCAATCGCTAAAATGATAATTTTGCCTAAGTTCCTGTACCTGTTCGCCAACATCCCCCTTCCTCTTACACAGGCCTTCTTCAAGCGACTACGCTCCTTTTTAATTTCCCTTGTCTGGGCCGGTAAACAACCGCATATCCCATGGGAGGTCCTGACACTGCCATTGGCACAGGGGGGCCTTGGGGCACTGGACTTTGAACTCTATGCATTAAGCTCTCAGGCTCAATACCTCCACTACTGGGCCCACCCCATCCCATTTCAACCCCATGTTGCAGTGGAGAAAGATGTCGCTTTTCCAGCACCACTGCCAGCCGCTATTTATTATACCTACAAAAGACCCAACGCAGAAATTAATACAGTGGAGACGCTACGCTTCCCCCCACTGCATGATGCTGGCTCTATTCAAAGAGCCCGTCCGATGGGGCTGTCCATTTTCGCTCACCTTTACCCAGACAATGAATTCTTACCTCGGCCACAAAATCCAGACGGAACACACACTCCCTTCCTGGAACTGATGCTCTACCATCAACTCAGAGCTAACTGTCGCCAAATACACAGCTCATTCCCCTCTGCACCTCCTTCATTGGCCTCGTTGGAAAATATACAAACGAATCCATCGCCCAAGAAGCTGATCACCCGCATCTATAATACTACACAACACAATACCCCGATCACGACACCGAATGCGCTGGCGCAGTGGTCCGTGGACCTTGACCCGCCACCTACTGAGAAACAATGGGCCTTTTGCTGTGCTCAACTCAAACGCCTCTCTCCTAACTACAAGCTTAGGTTAATACATTTTAAATACCTGCATAGGTTATACCGCACCCCACTGCAGCTACATAAAATGGGCCTGAGACCTGATGCTACATGCTGGCGCTGTTCAGATACACAAGCCTCCTTCCTCCACTTAGCTTGGCTCTGCGGCCCCATCTCACTGTTCTGGGAAAAGGTGTTCGACATCATCAACGAGGTGACCAGGGGCGATGCGTCCATTGGGGCGCTGGGGCGTTGCCCCACTAGCCACATCGCCCTAATTCGTGCAAGCACCACTCTCGCGCTGCCGCCGAAAAAAAAGACGGCAGACGCTACTAAACATGCGCGGCAATCGGCCGCTGAAGGGGGTGGGGGCGGGGCTGCAGCAGCACTCAACAAGGTTTGAGTGACAGTCAGACTGTCACTGCTAGCGGCGCGTAGTGCGCATGCTCGGGTTTGGGCTGGTCATTTTTATGACCAGCCCGAACATGCGCAGTCAGCCCAGGCTAGTATAGCTTCAGTAGGAGAGCGAGGGAGGGGGGAACCGAGAGGCCATCGCAGCCCCCCGGTCTCCTAGTGGGCGGGCCGTATCTGTCCCCTAGCCAATGAATCCAGTGGCGCTGCTAATGCAGCAGCGTCTGGATTGGCTGAGAGTCTCAGCCAATCCAGACGCTGCAGACACCGGCCGCGCAGTCTTAAGTTGTTCCTGCCGCGGACGGACCTGCCCAGACCTGTTCCTGCTCCGGAGTCCGAACCGGCCCAGGAACTGGACGCAGAGGCGGCGCGCGCGGGACCGGGGTCAGGTAAGTCAAGTTTTTTTATTTTACATTACACCCCCCCGAGAATTGCGAGCCGCGACTGCCAGGGGTCTGGACCGAGCTCCGACCACAGATATACAGGTGGGCACAGCAGGTGCAGTGCGAGCATCAGTCCCTACCAGGGGGGCCATCCCTATATCTGCTGCAACAGTTTAAAACTAGCAAAGTGACAGCAGCGAGGCTACACGTACACCTTTCTGTCTTTCCTCAGACTACTGTTTTGCCACGTTAATGCCACACACTTTTATCCAATCAGGTGTTGTGTTTGGTGCGCGTGAGCGAACGGTTTCGTGGGAGACAGTGCAGTCGGGACAGAGGGCTTGGGGTGGGAGGACTGGAGGACAGAGGTAACGTGTTCCGAGGGGGTCGGGGGCAAGGGGCGCGTGTAAAGAAATCGTGTGCCTGAAATGAGGCCCTTCAGTGCTTAGACAGCACAGTGCATGCTTCCCTCACACACCTGGAGAAACAGCACATGCAACAGAAGTTCATCATGGGAAGCTGGGTTCAAAAAGTGGCTTAAAATGTGTTTCCAGCTCAATAGTTGTGGGTGAGGACTTAGGACAGAAGAAATGCAAACAGTGCGCTGGGGGGGAGGGGGCAGGGGGGTTCATGCCATTGTCATATCAAGGTAGTCTCTCCCTTGTTAGGAACCACACTTAAAAGGGGCAATATCTCAAAGGACCGTGTTTACGTAATTGGCACTGTATTCACCCAGCCTCAACATTTATATAACTTTATTGTGAACAATATCCTTCTTGTGAATGACAGCCTCAGCAAATGTTATTCTTATCCTATGCCCTATCCCCTACAAGATCAACCAAAGCACTGGCAGATGCAGATCAGCCATACTGTTTTGGACACTTCCTAATGCATTTTATTATTTCAAAATAAGGATAGCTAAACCTGGTTTTGTTGAAATAGAAGAAGGACATGAGTGGCAACTTACATTTATTGACGCATGCCTTATTGCCAATGACCTGATAGTTATCTCATAAATGGAGTGCGAGGACCAGGTGGGCAAATTTATGAGCCCCATGTCTCTTTTAAACTACTATTGTGAAACTTCCGAAGGGGGGGCAAACATATTCTGACTTTTTCTGATGTCACTTTCAGTGACCATATAACGGAGAAGGAACGTTGCCTATGAAGGGCAGTACATTCTGAGGCGGTTTACCAGGGCCAGACATTCACAAATGGTAAGTGGGTCCCCCATTGCCCATTGTGGCCCTAAGCGTAAGTGGGAATGTTATTTGCTAACACAAAGGGCAAATAAAGCTTTCCCTGTTAGCTAAAAAAAACAATAAAAAAAAGCTTTGCTCTACACAAAGCTTTGGAAAGTTTAAATAAAAATATGTGAAGTTGCAAGTCAGACACTTGACACTTTACACACATATACACTGAAAAATGTTAAAATACAGAATTTGCTTCCAGTTCCATTACTATTTAAATAACCTAATGTGTTGGCAGGGGTGTTTTATGTAGTATATGTAGTATACGTTTACAAGTGTAGCATGTGGTGTATGGAATCTAGGGGTGTTGTTGGTGGCAGTGAGGTGCTATGTGCAGGGTAAGTATTGCAGGCGATGATGTTGCTTGTTGTTTACGGTTGTTGGTGGTGTATAGGAGGATTAGGTTAGGATTAAAGCTGTTTATAAGTGTAGGGTGATATTGCAAAACAGTAATTGTGCGAAAGAAGGAGAGCTGCCCATTATCAGACGATTGGAGCAGCGATAGCGGACATTGTGTAAAGCGTTGCACCGCAGTTTTCACAGTCCATTTCTTTATAATGAACAGTGTTTACATCTTCAAAAACGCTAGAAGAAATGGCTGCCACAAAGAGCTGGTAAAAACCGGGGGCACGTAGGACATGAAGTAATAAATGTATTTTTTCTTTTTATATGTACTCTGACCGTCCCAAAAAGAAAAAAATTTAATTAAAAAAGGCCGCCTTCATGCAGTCAGAGGCCACTGTTCACGCAGCCCCCATTGAGGAAAACTGTAAATTTCAGGACACAGCTTTTCGGCATCCAGTGCAGGAACGTATTTTTATGTTTTCTATTTAAATAATGTAGTTGGCAATGCCAAGTATACAAAAAAGCTGCATTTTCAATATATTTTTCTTAAAAGTCTAAAGTATCATCAGTGTATGCGACGATTTGTACTTTGCAAAGGAGGGGGTGGATATTGCTAGGATTGTTTTGGGTTGTGACTAAAGGGTGATAGTTGAAGCTGTTTAAAGGCATTATATTTTTTAATATTTATATGAAATTGTTTAAAGCACATGTTTATGACAATTAATGAAAGGTTTTGGGTGCAAAAGGACCGCATAATGTGCTTCACGTCATGTGCCAAAGGCTTACAGTCTTATCTTTAGTTTTATGAGATCGGGATATCTGCATGCTGTCAGAGGGAGTTAAACGCTTTCCACTGAACAATGTGGTGATTTGCAGATCGCGTATTCCTGCATTGCTGACCCAGTTTCCGGCCTTACTTCACACGTGGACATCATAGGCAGCCTGTCAGACATTTACCCTGACGTTGTTTGTGTTCTGCTTTTGAGCAAAATTATGCCATGTGTTGTAATAGAGGATTGCTTTGGATAAAAAAAAAATCGTATAGCAGGAGCACCAAAACAATGCAAAGGGAGCGAATGCGAGTGACTCTTGTTCTCTTGTTTTTGGGCATTTTATATTTTTATGGCAAATTCCATTCTCGCGACAGTCTTGGTCCCGAGAACACATTTAGCGCCGGAAAATAGAGTAAAAAACAAGCCAGTAATGCATACAAGTCGGTTAATGCACCTGTTGTACAGATCTACGATCAATGCACTGATTCTAATGCCTGCATGTCGGCCTCAGCCTTTCATCCCGAAATTGTAAATATAGTAGGTCAATCGAGTAATGCTAGCACGAACTCCTGATATTTACAGCGCTCCATAAGTTCAATCTTTTATTTTACATGTTTACTTGATCTTGCATTCCCACGAGTGAGCTATTTTATAATGTTGTTGTTTATCTGTATTTTTTTCTGTGCATACATTGAGGCTTGAGCCATGCCAGGTGTTTATGAGGGGCTTTGACTGAGCACGCAGGCGCTAAGGCTAAAGCCAAACAAAGTGCCTGTCAGTGGGTTGGCCTCTCTGACTGCAGAGCACACAGAACAATATTTGTGTATTCCATTTGCAACTGAAATTCTGTGGAAATGTGTGTGAAGGGGGTACACTGATGTCAAAATATTTGCAAGGCAAAAGTAAGAGAAATTAAAGTGCTTATATTTGAGGGAGTGCGGTGCATGTTGGGGGCGGTGAAGTGACAGATGTGAGGAAGGGCATTCGGGGAAGAGTGAAAAGAGGATGCTGAAGAGGAAAGAGGGTTGTTGAAGATGTGCAGATGGACAAGATATGCAGAGAAAAAGAGGATATGTATCTAACATAAAGCACACATAATTGAAGGCCAAAACTCCTTCCACAGGCCTCAATGCTATTTAATTCACAGACTCACTATTTCAGAATTTCAGAATTTAAACATTTTCAATGTTAATTGTTTATAAGAAATCATTGTTGTTACTCATTTATCTTAAACAGCTAACACCCATTGACAAAGCCAATCATATTGACAGGCTTTAGGCATATGTCAGTTACTGTGCCATTTATCTGGATAAAATTACATCTCAGAGAGAAACCAAAATACCGGTCTGATGGCACACTATGGGAATCACAGAAATGTATTTGGCATGTTCCTTTACAGGGAGCACCCACTTTTTTCATCTCACTTAAAGACCTGTCTGCACATATTTCTATATGACTGGTTACAGCCAGCAGCTGTGGGTGCTTCCCGAAGTCTGGTTAGAGCATATTTTTCCAAAGTTAATGCTGCATGCAGTGCAAGACACTGGGAAAGCATACATTTTAAAGGGCTAAAGTTGTCATGCAGAACAATTTACATATTGCAGTAACTGTTGAACAAATTAATGCAAGAAGATACGGGGCAGTTTTTAATGTGTTTAATATTTCAAGACTATACGTTCCCACTGCTTAATAAGCCTTGCTTTATCGCTGCATTCATTTGATTTAAAATGCACCATTTGCCAATCTTTTTAAAATTTCTTTCTCAGTAGAGGGACTCTCCCTAGACCCCAGATTTGTCCATTGAACTTGTTCACATCACTAACTAGTGTTTTCTATTGGAAAGGGTAGAGCCAAAGCAGTCTTGCTTAGTACCCTAGCCCTCTTCAGAAGTCAGACTTGCTTGGCAACCCAGAAATTCTCTGAAATAATGTATGAGTTTTCTTTTATGAATGCCTAGAAGAACTGAATTTTTAGTCCATTTATCACAGAAATAGTGCTCAAAATCGCACCAAAAAGATGCCAATTTTTTTTTAATTTCTTCACGGGGGGAGAACCTTCCCGAACCCCCCTTATTGCCGGCGGGCTCGCTCGCTGCGCTCGCTCGCATGCGTTGATTCGTTCTGCTTACGCCCCACCAGTTTCAAATTCCACCAGCCACCACTGGAGGTGACTGGTTTCCAATATGCCTGCACTCCCCTAACAGCCCTACTGGGTCACGTAGCTGACGCCCCTCCAGGTGCAGGCCGCCTGTCAGCCATGGTGCTCCTCCTAGCCAAGCGCCACATTGCAATACATTGGGGATCACCAAGCGCGCCCAAAGTTAACATGTGGATATGGGACATTACCTACTGCCAGGAGACGCTCTCTGCGTACTGGGATCTGATGCCCACCACGTCACGACCCAAGGACATATGGGCCCCATTTATTGCATGGGCGGCTGCATGTACAGAAGTAACAGCTCATACACCGCCAACGCACATACATCCATAACCTTAACCAACCATATAGTCAACACGGTACTCCCCACCAAACTATCCAATCATTGGGGTACCTGGTCAAAGCCTCAACGCGTCACAACTTGCCTGTCCGCGCACACGACCTTCACATTGCCGTACACACTAAAGGGGAATAGAGCAGTCATTCTACCCTATGTTACCTAACCTACAGCCTTGTTGCCTGAATGTACCCCGTGGCTGTAACGTGCCGCCCTCCCCGATTGATCACGAATGTTATAATTTGTCGCCACCCTCTCGATGCTCGAATGTACTTACTCTGTCTCAATATTTGACGCGGTTGTGACCGCAATGTGACTTGTATGTTACCTTTTTGTTATGCTTCAAAATGATAAATAAAATATAAAAAAAAAAAGGTCTCCGGACATAGGTGGTGTGTGCCTCATCTGGGGGAGCTGTTACGGAGTGCCAGAGAGTCAGGGGCGCTACCGGAGGATTTGTGGCGGGTTCCGAATGTGTCCAAATATAAAGAGGGAAAGCCGCAGGAGGACTGCGTATCCTAGCAACCTATTTCTTTGCTTAATGTGGAGCTGAAGGTGCTGGCGTGGGTCCTGGCGGCTCGCATGCTAAATGTGGTGGAGTCTCTGGTGGCTGCGGATCAATCAGGCTTTATGCCCCATACAGCGACCCATTATAATCTCAGACACTTGTTTGGAGTGCAGGGGTAGGGTCCCGGAGCCAGCAGTGTACCTGTTGTTGGACAGTGAAAAAACTTTTGACTCTCTGGAGTGGCTGTACTTGTGGGCTGTCTTGGGGAAGATAGGTTTTGGCTGCTCCTTCAGGGGGTGGGTCAAGCTGCTGTACGACCAAGCTCAGGTGAATGGTGGTCGGAGGAGTTTGAGATTGGGCGCGGTACCAGGCAGGGATGCCCGCTATTTACATTATTATTCATAGTGGCACTTGAGCCCCTCGCAAATTGGGTGCGCAGTGATGCTCAGATGCAGGCCATGCGGTGGGACATGGGATGGGAAATTGCAATATCCTTGTATGTGGATGATATCCTCCTGTACTTGGCGGACCCAGACCAATCCCTATCGTGCATATTGGAAATCTTGAATTTCTTCAGGGTTTATACTGAGATCCATATTAACAGGAACAAATCAGTTGCATTCCCCCTGTCAGCCAGGGCTCCCCCTCTCACCCCAGTCCCCCCCCCGCCCTGCCCGGGGTTCCTCTCAGTCTGTTGGGAGCCCCGGGGATTTCGGTATTCGGGCATCTATGTGACAACCGGCGAGGAACTGTTTCTCCAGGAGAATTTGGGGAAGATCTTGGAGGCATACAAGAGAGACACAGCCCACTGGAGCGCCCTGCTTTTGTATTTGCTGGGTAGGGCTACGCTCTATAAAATGATATACCTGCCTACGTTTCTGATTGTCCACCAGAACACACCATACTTGGTGCCTAAGCGGTTCTTCAGACATGTGGATGAGGTTACTAGAGCACTGCTATGGAATGGGGTATCACCCTGCCCAACCTGAAACTGTACTATTGGGCAGCCCACTTGGTGGTAGCAAATGACTGTGTTTTCTCTGACCAACGGGAACCCTCCTTGCTGGCAGATAGATGGGCGTTGGGACCTTTGGGCCACCTGTGGTATCTGTATGGCCGGGGAGGACACGTTTGCTCCCCTCACCGACCACCCTAGTGGTGGATATATGGCGGAAGGCAGTGTAACTTCTGGGCGGGGAGGGGAGACTTTTTTTATTTTTGTGTGTTTTTATTGGCATTTATCAGTAATAAACAACGTAACAGTTACAGTCATACTAAATTGAAGAATACATACACCTTTAGTCCAGTTGCCCCAGGCACACCGTACATTTAAAGAATCATCAATATCATAATTACATGTGAAGCCCCCACAAGCCACAGTGGCAGCAAGCCTGTTAGAGATTAGTGTCAGTGCGATCTAGTCCATATACATGAAAACTCAGTCAATATGACGTTGGGGCAGAGTGCCCCGAAGGTGGTCATGGGGCCCCTGCACGTGTAGTGGTTCCCGTGGGCTCAGGTGGGTCAGTGGCATGCCGTCGGGGGAAGGCAGTGAAGGGCTCCCATATGTCTTTAGGATGAGATCTAATGGGCATACGTTCCCAGTAGTGGGAGAGTTGTTCCTGTCAATACGACAGATCCTCTAGCCATGCCTGAGTGGTTAGGGATGGCCTCCTGCCCCAATGCATGGCCACCCTGCGCCTGGCCAGGAGAAGTAACATGGCAGTGAGCCGGCGATGCGCAGTAGGTATGTCCTTTACATATCCAAGCAGCCCAACCAAATAGGAGTAAGTAGCAGGTGTACCAGTGACCTCATGTATGATAGCATACACCCCACGCCAGAATGCCATCACTTTTAGACAGTCCCATGCTAGATGGGCAAAGGTAGTGAGTGGGGCACGGCATCGCAGACAGCGCAGGTCAGAGACTAACTCCATTTTGCAAAGCTGTACCCGGGTGCGGTATAGTCTATGAATACATTTTAAATGAATGAGACGTAGCAGATAGTTTGGGGATAGTATTTCTAATTGGCCACAGCAGAAGGCCCACTGTTCGTCTGATATGGGAGAGCACAGATACATGTTCCATGCCTCTTGGACCCATGGGGTGGCAATTGGGGAAGTACTTTGCATGTGATTATATAGACGGATAATCAGTTTCCACGGGGATGAGCATGTGAGCATATGCTCCAATGCAGGGAGTGTTGGTGGAGGGACAGGGAAGTTATCATGTAGCGCCCGGCATGTTGTGCGTAGTCGGTAATATAATAATGTGTCCATAAATGTAGAGGTAGGGGATGACGCTTCATTCCATGGTGTGAGAAATTGGCCATCTGGGTATAATTCTGAGAAAACTTTAATGCCTATTCTGCTCGCACGCATAACGGCCCCCTTGTCCTGTAGTGGCGGCACAACAGGGTTTTGGGCAAGTGGGATCGAGGGGACATAGAGGAGTGATAATCCGGCTCGCATTCGCAGTCCCTCCCATGCCCAGAGCACGCATTCTATTGTGTTAATCTCTGTCCTGGGTGTCTTATGGGGCTTGAAGAGTGCCGTGGATAGTGGCCAATGATGGGCATGAGCTCCCTCCATGGCCAGGTGTGGATTGAAGAGGGTGGGGTGAAGCCAATAGTGGAGGACGTGGGCCTGTGCGCACAGTGCATACAACAGCAAGTCAGGTGCCCCTAAGCCCCCCTGAGATTGCAGAAGAGTCAGGAGTTTATATGCCGCTCACGGTTGTCTGCCCGCCCAATTCAACGAAATAAAGCTCGACCTCAAGCGCCAAAAGAACTGAACCGTGAGTAGGATAGGGATATTTATAAAAGGTAGAGAAATTTGAGGAGTATAATCATTTTAGCAATTGCAAGGGGAGATTTACTTAGGCAACGCCTCTGAGGGAGTCGGAGACACTCAGGGAGCCTCGAGGGTCATGGACACTGGGATCTGCTGGGAATTTCAGTGGTGGGGAATGTCTGGAGAGGTGAGGGGCTGATTCCCTTCTCGGAGTTGCAGGCAGAGTATGACTTGCCAGGGCGCTATATCTCCAGTATGTGCAGATGCAGCATATCATTGGAAAACAAGAGGCTCTGGAGTTCCGGGTGCTGGCTTCACCCTTACTTGCGCATGCTGTCTCCCTGATCTACACCATGCTGTTGGCCCATACTCTGCCCATGCTTGACACACTCAGAGACAGGTGGGGGCAGGACCTGAGGAGACTGGAGGATGATGCGTGGGGGGATGCCTGCCGCTACCTGAGGGAGGTGGCCATACGGGCTGGCTTCTGCCTGGCACAACTGAAATTGCTGCACAGAGAGTATTACCCACAGGAGCGGCTCTACTGAATGGGGTGTGGAGAGTCTGCCTTATGTTTAAGGGGATGCAGTCAGAGGGCACCTTGATGCATACAATTTGGGAGTGCCCGCCGGTGAGGTGATTTTAGGATAAAGGGAGAGTACGCCTTTCTGAGGTGACTGAGCTGCAGTTTCAGCTCACGCCTCAACTGATTACCTGGGAATCTGGGGGGGAGCAAATGCTAGAAGGGTACACGCTGCTCTTCTGCAATGTGGCCCTTGGCGTGGCATGACAGGACATTGTTCGGAAATGGGGGAGTCCATCACACCCTCACTGCGGGAGAGGGAAATTAATCTAGACTGGTGCAAGAGTTTGTGGGCTGTCCTCAAATATTTGACAAAATATGGCACCTCTGGAAGACTTCAGAGGATGGGAGCTAGAGTTTGGGAGGACACGGTGGAATGGCATGCTGGGTACCATAAGAGGGTTGGTCCTGGGCGGCGGGGGATGAGGGGTTCTGGTTAGGTGGGGGCTTTTGGCTCATTGTGGGATGCTTACTGCAAAGAATGTTTCATGGTTTCCTGGGGTATTAACGTTGTTTGAGCAGATGTCTGTTGAAGCGGTCAATAAAAAGATTTATTACAAAAAAATATCTGTGTATACTTGGAAGGACTCCAGTATAAATCCTGCCAATTGCCCTCCATTAGGAATTATCGAAGAGATTGAATGGAAGCTTGTTTAATCACTCTTTCATAAAAGTTATAACTTTAATGTGGGCAATTTCAATATAGGCGTCTAGCTGTTCAGCAAGCTATACAATGCTGGCACAGTGGCTGGAGGTACAATTTGAAGTTTCCACAAAGAATACCCTCAGGAGCTTCTTCTTCTTTAAGAAACTTCAAAAGGGTCAAAGCAATTCATTGCGCTGAAACAAACTAGTGGCTGTGCAATTATCTAATAGGTGGAAAGTACATGTGCTCACTACAAGTCAAGATGAGAGCACTTCTCCAGTCACAGTCAGCTGGCAGAAGTGCAGAAGCCCAACTGTATACTTCATTATAATAAGCACATGGATGGAGTAAAAAAACTGACAAGCTACTTCAACCATATGATGTAACTCGTAAAGCTGGCCCATGGTGTCAAAATTGGGATGTTCATTTGACAACCTATATTGCATGTGTTGTCTATTTTCAGACTACCACAAGAAGACTGATGTCCTTCCTTGGCTTTGAATTGGCTGTTATTGATGGTCTTACTGCTGTAGAAGCAGTAGCCTCCACTTTATCATTTGTGGAGAAAATTGCAGGGCTACATGATCAGCACTTTGCAGACGGCATTCTCACAACAATGTAAAAGAGTGATGTATGGTTCCCATTACATTTTCTTATGTAGAATGCCTTGCAAACATCAAACTTTGGCTAAAATTATGCATTTCGCTCACATTTCTGCGTGGGAAAGTTCCGGAATTTGCTGGGATGTGTTAGATCTGACAACCTGTAGTGCTAGAGGCCTTCACATGTATTGAAACCACGTGATGACCTTTGACTACCATTGTTTTAATTGACTTTTGGTGTTTTACTTTACCCTAGCCTGAATGTACGACATTATGTTTCCTTCATTTGCTCGTTTCCTTGAAGATTTCTTTCGTGTCTCTTTGTAGTTTTTGCAGGGGGAGAGCTTTCAAAGAGTAGAACAGCCTTGCCAGGAACAGAACGTGTGGGATGTGCATTTGAAAGCATGAGAGAGAGAGGTGTGGAATGTACTTCTTGGTCTCGAAGTGCAGTGTTATAAGCAGTAGTGCTCAAATGTGCATTATGTTGTACATTGAGAGATGAATTGTGTGATGCTATAGGCAGTGGTGCACAAATGTGCATTGTGTTGTACATTGGGAAGTATTATGAAGTTCTTACTATTGCCTTTGACATGCCCTCATGTCATCTTGAATTCTGACTCTGTCTTGCTTGAGCTTTGCGCACACAAGCAGGCCCCCAGATTTCTCAAGTTGTTTAGGCTATTCACATTCAAGGTTGTTTTAGGCTTTCGTAAGCTTTGCTGGGATAGTGTGTGGGAGTGTACTTTGTACCTTTCAGAGCGGAGATTGTTGTTGCCAGAGAAATGTGTGGAATGTACAGCTCTGTCTCGGAGTCAAAATACAGGGGCCTGGCCAGCTTCTGTCTTGACCTTGACACAGACCAGTACGGTCAGCTCGGTTTTTCATAACAGAAGAAAGGGGGCGAGGTTTCAAGAACCTTCTCCTCAGGTTGAGTAAAAGGTATTAAAGGCGGGAAATCTTGGCACCAAGACGGGATCTCGCTTGTGGGGCAGACATGTTTTCACAAGGGAACTTGGGTCCCGATCGAGAATCCTGCCTGGGCTGTCAAAGGGCTCCTCCAGCTTGAGTTGGCAAGGATGTCGAGTGAACGATCGGTGAGGTATTTTGTTTTTGAGTATTGACTTTGTGATGTGTGAGTGAGTTTGTGTGCACATACAAGTCTTCAGAGGTTGTAATCATCTGATGTATTTAGTGTATATACCTTTCTGACTCCTTGCAGGATGTCCAGTATTATCTGCTTGCATTTCATTTCATATTATTATCCACGCCTTTAACAGTTGCATTTGCCTACTTATAAGTGTGTTGTTATTGTGTGTATATATATATATATATATATATATATTACCTACTGGCGGTCGTCAGTAGGTAGGTATAGTTAGGACCTTGTTTCTATTCAAAAAGCGCTTTTTCTTTTGCCAATATCTTTGGTGCGGTTTGACGAATTTTCGCGAAATTTTCCAAACTAATGGGGCGCTCCAGTCAGCTCCTGTGTTGAAAGTTTCGGAGTGATTCATCAAGCGGGGGCAGAGAAAAAAGGGGGGTCCCAAAATGTGTTTTCTCCATGTTAATTTCCATAGGAAACTTTAGACACGGCTACAGCCCGAACTGCTGAACGGAATTACACCAAATTTGACAAAAAGGTAGCTTTTGGTCCAAGAAGCACTCTTTTCTTTAAATGGTGTAAATCCGTTCAGTAGTTTTCGAGAAATTTAAACATTAACAGATATCGATATTTGAGAATTGTGAGATCTGATTGGATGAACACTCCTGATCTCGAGCTTGTTTCTGATTGGCTGCCAACACTTCAAACCAGGAAGTGTTGGCAGCCATCTTGTGACTCGGTTGAACCAAGTTGGAAGAAAAAGGGTAAAATAGAAGAAAAGGGGCAGGTAGGAACACTCTGACCCCCTAGGGCTGCCACAGGGACTCCAAAGGTCAAAAACAGCATTTTTGTAAAATATTTTCGGTGGGAGTCGTGTAGGGTCTGTAAATGACGGTGAAAAAAACAAAAAAAATGAAGCGCGGTTTTGCACGCTTCGTTTAATTAGGCCCCCCGGGTGGGCCAATTTCCGGGAGCAATGTTTAGTTATGATGCAGGGGCTACTTCTGTCCTGGGGACCGCCACCTGCCCGGGGCAAATATAATGATATGGGGGAGGGCACGCGGGACATTGCAGTTTGCTGTGGCAGGGCGGGAGCTCTGTTCCCGCCCTGCCATAGCAAACTTCTGCTTCGCTTTATGGAAGCGAGAGGAGGAAATTTCCTGTCGCTTCCATGAAGAAAAACAGATTTGCTTTTTGGCAAAGGGAGCTGCATGTCAGCAGCTCACTTTGCCCAAAAGCAATGCCGGCTCCCGCAGGAGGCGGGGAGCCGGCAGGGACTGCAGGGGCATTGGGGCTCCCCCCGCGGTCCCCAAACATTGTGGCCAGGCCCCGGGGGATGGGGTCCCCAGGGCCTAAAATGGCCCGGCTGAGTTCTGGGTTATAGGGTGGCTCTAAAAAGAGCCCTTGTTTTCATTATGACTTTGTTGCAGCTACATGTAAGTGCGGATGCACAGCTTGCGGTTGTGGAGAAAAACTCTGTTTCCTTCATCTCTGAAATGAACTCCATCACTTCTGTAGATGTCATCCATATCAAAACGTATATTGTTATTATAGATGGACCCCATTCTATGATCTCTGAGGTAAGCAGAAACAGCTTTATTGACATTCTTCCTAGCTTTCTCAATCTGAGGACAGAATTGATTTGACCACTTCCATTTCTGTCTTTGGCATATATTAGAGTATACAAAGACAGTTTGAGGCAAATGCAACATCAACTGTGCAAAGGTATCCTTCATTAGCATTTCCAGCCCAACCCCGGTCAATGTGCCTAGGTCATTGCCACCACAGTGCACAATCATGAGGTCAGGGGCTTGAAGATGCAAAAAGGTTTTAACCAAAGGCATCAATTGGTGCCACTTTAATCCTCTCTGTGCAAACCATTTAATGTCCACATTTTGCAAACCTAGGTCTTTGTCAATACGTCTGTGTTCAGCATACCTTTTGCACCAGAAAACATAGCTGTGCCCTACGATCCATACTGTAAGCATTTTGAAGGGATGTTTGGAAGGAATGAAAAGATGTCTGTAGCTGATGTAGTCCATTGGTAGAATGAGAGATATGTAAAAAGGTGGAGAACAAGCTTTTTTTTTAGAAAACCGATAACTGATTGGCTGATGATCAACATTGTGCACTGAAAAATAGGATGCATGTTACTTTCGTGCAAAAGCATGTTTCTGATTGGTTAATAAAAAATGTTTGAAAGGTACAGTACATAGGATACAATAACATGTTGCAGAAGTCAACCACACCTGCTATTTGGATTTGGAAGCAACTGTTCTGAACTTAAAAATATGGTGAACTTGTGACCTGCACCTGCCGTTGAATGTTTCAGAAACTGTTACTATGAAATATGGTGAACTTGTGACCTGCACCTGTTGCAGGAACTGTTGCTATGGAAACTGGCATTAAGGAGAGTGGGAGAAGGGTTGAAACAAATGTGGTATTAAAATATGAAATGCAGATTTAAATAAAAGTGATAAGCTATTAAAGTTCGATTTCCTAAATCAGTAGTATGTTTAGAAGAAGTGTGTTGTTCAAAATTAGCAGTAGTATTATTGGAAATAGGTTGTTGAACTCTCGTAAGGTTCGGGGCTCCATGGCGATGCGGCAGCGTGGTGGAGTCTCCACTCCACAAAATTACAGAACCAGTTTGGGCACTTTTAGAAGAGAGTTAGAAAGGTTAATATGAGTAACCAATAGAAGTGTGTTTTACAATTTTAAATAATGAAGGAACGAATTTGATTGGTTACTTACATGTACTTGTGTGCAGAAAGAGAGGGAAAGTTTGCCATTACTGATTTTACCTTGTTGAGAGTGCTGCATTATATTTATTGTGTGAGAAATAAATTTTTCATGCGTTTGTGATATTTGATATTCTGCAATTCTATTACAGAGGTGAGTTACACATTTGTAAGGTGTGTTATGTATTGTGTACTAGTGGTTCAGTCTTTGGAGTGATATTTTTAAGTTTGAAAATATATATTTTTTAAAATAACATTATTACAGAAGTGTGCTGTTTGACATATGTTACGACATGTACAAAGACTCTGAGTAGTTGCTTAATAGTCAAGCTGCAAGAGAAAAGTGAGGTTTAAGACATGCTGGCAAAGGGATTAGTGATTATGGTACTTGGTATGAGTCTCTGGAAAGGTATAGTTGAAGTACACCGTATATATTTAGGTGTCTTCGTGAAATGAGGAGTGCAGTCTGTCATGTTGAAAGGACTGCATGGTCTTGTGACTGAGGCACAGGTTTGAATTGGGATCCAAAATCGGCCCGGCCAACGTAAAAGAAATGGCCCACGTTTGCAGATTGTGCCTTGTCAGAAAAATACTGGGGGGGGGGGCTTTACAAGAGACATGTTTTATTAACTTCAGGGAAATAAAAAAGAAATGCAAATGTTGCCTACACACTTTGTGCACGGATTTGTTCACACTGGTGAACCACACCTGAATATAAGTGAAGGTAATTGTGAGGCTCCCTGCTCATGCTGAATCTACGTACATTACAGGGCAAGCAGATCGAGAGACTGGGAATGACACGTCCCTTGACCCTCCCCCCCCTCCTCCCCTCCCAACGCTTCCTCTCCTCCCGTTTGTAAAAGGAAGGTAACAGAGGCCTATCTGTGTCAAAAAATACCACTTAGATCCTCACTGGGCTGCTTGCAGCACCTGAACAGCACAGATAAAGTCCCAATCGGCTTGAATGCTATACAAAAAAGCGGCACACAGTTGCAACTTACATACCGGCCCATTGTACATTGCCCGAGTGTTCGTTTTAGCAGTCTGACTTTGCTGAGGTATGTCTATGCTTCTACATGTATTTTCACACGTGTTATGCATCGGAAGATCCGATAGCTATAAAACACAGGTATACATCTATTTGTATGTTTCTTTTCAGTATGATGCCACTAGCAAAAGGCATAGACAGATGCATGCTTGCTTTCAGTAATATGGTGAGACTTACAACTGTGACATGTGAAGGGTTGCTGCTTTACATTTGGCTAGGCCCAACACTCTTAGCAGTTGCTGAGTAGCGAAGATGCAAGACAAAAGTGAGATTAAAGGCATGCTGGCAAAGGGATTAGTGATTATGGTACTTGGTATGAGTCTCTGGGAAGGTATAGTTGAAGTACGCCGTATATATTTAGGTGTGTTCGTGAAATGAGGAGTGCAGTCTGTCATGTTGAAAGGAGTGCATGGTCTTGTGACTGAGGTACAGGTTTGAATTGGGATCCACAATCGGCCCAGCCAACGTAAAAGAAATGGCCCACGTTTGCAGATTGTGCCTTGTCGGAAAATACTGGGGGGGGCTTTACAAGAGACATGTTTTTATTAACTTCAGGGAGATAAAAAAGAAATGCAAATGTTGCCTGCACACTTTGTTCCCGGATTTGTTCACAATGGTGAACCACACCTGAATATAAGTGAAGGTAATTGTCAGGCTCCCTGCCCGTGCTGAATCTGCATACATTACAGGGCCGGCAGATTGAGAGACTGGGAATGACACATCCCTCGAGTCTCCCCCCCTCCTCCCCCTCCAACACTTCCTCAACCCACGTTTGTAAAAAAAAAGGTAACAGAGGCTAATCTGCGTCGAAAAATACCAGTTAGATCCTCACTGGGCTGCTGGCGGCATCTGAACAGCACAGATAAAGTCCTAATCGGCTTCCATGCTACACAAAAAAGCGGCACACAGTTGCAACTTACATACCGGCCCATTGTACATTGCCCGAGTGTCCGTCTTAGCAATCCGACTTTGCTGAGGTATGTCTATATTTCTACATGTATTTTTACACATGTTATGTATCGGAAGATCCGATACCTATAAAATACAGGTATACATCTATTTGTATGTTTCTTTTATGTATGATGGTACTAGCAAAAGGCAGAGACACATGCATGCCTGGTTTCAGTAATATGGTGAGACTTACAACTGTGACATGTGAAGGGTTGATGCTTTATATCTGGCTATGCCAAACAGTCTGAGTAGTCAGTGAAAAGTGAAGCTACAGGAGAAAACTGAGGTTTAAGACATGCTGGCAGAGGGATTAGTGATTAGGCTACTTTGTATGAGCCTTCCAATCACCCAGGCAGTACCAATGCACTCATGTAATGAAGGAGATTCTACCTATATACACATCCAATCAATCAGATATTACCTATGCAAACATGCAATAACTGAGGCAGTAGTCTTGCATTCAACCATTCAGTAAGCCACTACCTATGCACTCATCTATTCTGTTAAGCAATACTGAAGCAGTCATCGAATGATACAGGCACTACAGTTGCTCTAAACCATTCACTCAGGTACTACCCATGCACTCATCCATTTCCTGAAGCACTATTAATGCACTCATCCAATGACAAAAACATTAAGCTTGCACTCATACTTTCACTCAGGTATTTCCTATGCACTCATACAATCACCCAGGCACTACCTTTGCACTGATGCAATCACAGAGGCACTATGCATGTACTCATGCAATCAGTAAGGCACTAGTTTTGCACTCAACTGTTCACTCAGGCACTACCTATGCAGTTATCTATTCCCTCAGGCAGTACTGTGGCACTCATCCAATATCCCAGCCATTACTGTTACACTCATGATTTTACTGAGGCACTATTCTTGCACTGATCTAAGCATTCAGACAATACTGTTGCACTCATGAAGTTACTCAGGCACAACTTATGCATTCATGCAATAACACAGGAACTACCCCTGCACTTATGCTATCACATAGGCACTAGCTATGGACTCATGCAATCAATCAGGTACTACTCTTGCACTCAGCCATTCATTCAGGCAGTACCTATGCAGTCATCCAGTGACTGGTGAAGTACCCATGCAGTCATGTAATCAGAGAGGTACTATCTATACAGACATCGAATTAATGAGGCATTACCTATACAGTGATGCAGTCACCTAGCCACTACTCTTGCACTCAAGCATTCATTCAGGTACTACTCATGCACTCATCCATTCACTCAGGCAGTATGTATGCACTCATCCAATGACGCAGCCATTACCCTTGCATGGATCGTTCCATTCAGGCAGCACGTATGCACTCAGCGAATCACGCAGGCACTACTGCTGCACTCAAACAATCACACAGGCACTACTCATGCACTCATGCAATCAAGGACGCACTACCTAAGCACAGATTGAATTAATAAGACATTACCTACACAATCGTGCAATGAATCAGGCACTACTCTTGCACTCATCCATTCTCTCAGGCACTACCCATGCACTGATCTATTCTGTGAAGCACTGCCCATGCACTCATCCAATGACGCAGGCACTATAGTTGGATTAATGCATTCACTCAGGCACTACCCATGTAGTGTTCTAAGCAGCCAGACATTACTCTTGCACTCATTCATTTACTGATGCACAAGCCATGTATTTTCATACATGTTATGCATGTGAAGATCGTAGACCTATAAAACACAGGTATACATGGATTTGTATGCTTCTTTTATGTATGATGTCACTAACAAAAAGCACAGACACATGTATGCATGTTTTCAGGAATATGATGACACTTTCAACTGTGACATGCAAAGGGTTCATGCTTTATATTTGGCTAGGCCCAACACTCTTAGTAGTTGCTGAATAGTAAAGGTGCTAGATAAAAGTGAGGTTTAACACATGCTGGCAGAGGGATTAGTGATTAGTCTACTTTGTTGAATTGTTAGTGACATCCTACATGAAAGAAGGATACAAATACATGTATACATGTTTTTTATAGATGTACCATCTTTAGATGGATAACGTGTGAAAATAGATGTACAAGTAGAGATATAACTCAGTCGCAAGACCATGCAAACTTTTCAACTAGAGAGACTGCACTTTCCATTTCAAGAACACACCAAAATTTATATGGCGTACTTCAAGTGTACCTATCCACAGATTCGTACAAACTAGCCTAATCAGTAATTCCTCTGCCAGGATATTTTAAACCTCAGTTTTCTCTTGTAGCTTCACTATTCAGCGACTACTCAGAGTGTTTTTTTTTTTGTAATCCTCATTCGCCTCAGACCCCAGTAGACAAAATAAGCCGTCCGTACCGTTACTCAATATAGAAGAGACGTAGGCTACTGGATGGGGACCAGGAGGAAGCACCCCGCCTACCGGTACACAACAGACTTAAAATGACACTGGCCCCAAGATGGAAAGGGGTGGTAACACTCCCCTCCGGTTCAAATAGACCCGGTGACTGTTAATGTTGGCCTGTAAAGAGAAAGACTGAGAGGCCCAACACAGTCAAGGGAGTTGCAAAGAGGCATAATCATAGGATCAAGATTTCTTTATAGGTGAAGACTTGAGTCATTAATGACACTGAATTATGAATCCCCAGAACTAGGCATTGGACCAAGTTAATAAAAAAATCCCATAGTGCTTTCTTTTTACTACTCTGCGTTCTACACAGATCTATCCTGGATGTTGTAAATAAAGAAGGCAGCCACTCAGAATGTAAAGGCAGTGCAACTTCTACCCATCTTTTACAAATTTCCCTCCTAGCCAACAGTATTGCGTAGAAAAGGAACAACCTAGCAGGGCCCATAATTTCTCTAGAAATACCAAAAATTATCAGGGCAAGATTGATTTGGATTGGAAGTCCCAAAATATCGGCGATGGTTGTTCCCACTTTTTCCCAAAATTCTGCTATCGCCGGTCATTCCTTAAACATATGTATGTCAGAGGCACTCTCTAAATCGCATTTTTTACAGCTGACTGCAGGCCCCTTCGACATTTTGGTCAATCTTAACGGAGATAAATAAGCCCTATGAACCGTAAACAAGTGGTTCCTCCTCAGCCAAGCTGGTTTTACAGCAGCAAACAAGATGTTGAAGGATGTTTGCCACAGATGTTCCCACTGTTCGTTTGGCAAGGAAACCCCCCATAGTTCTTCAGCCAGTTTAACATCTCCATCAATGGCCTCCTCAATGGATGGTCCAATAAAGGAAAGAAACCTCCTTCCTCCCCGACGGTCTTATCACTAGCTGTTCCTCAAGGGTGTTTCCTATGCCTATAGGTTTTTTTAGATGTTGGGACCAACTCTGCAACTGAAAATATATTTAAACTTAGACATGCCCTCTTCTAGCCTATTGTATAGTGACAACCATGGTAAAAGTGAACCCTCCGAAGCTAGGTCCCCCCACACCTTAAACCCCGCTGCTCTAAGTGGTAATGCTAGCCTGTCTTTCAGGCAGTCTGGTACGCCTGGGGAGTCCCACAGGGGGGCCCAATTTGAAAAATAGTTGAGACCAGTGCACTGTTTAATACTAGCCCATGTGCAAGCCATCCCCAGCAGGACTTTTAGCCTAATCTTTTTGAAGAACTTCTGTTCTCCAAATTTGAACAGAAAACCCTCCTGAGATAGACCCGCACCATTTAACATAGCAGAGAACATGGCCCCCACCCCTGTGTGGTCTGGGGTTTTTAAGAGCATTCTCGAATGCGACAGCTGGAAAGCCCATGCATAATATTGCAGATCAGGAAGTGCAAGGCCACCCTTCTCCCTCCTATGCCTCAGCTTCTTCCAGGCGATCCTCGTAGCCCTATAAGCCCAAACAAATGAATTGATTGCCTGCTGAAGTTTAGCTATGGCTGGTTTTTCAAAATGTAGAGGGATAGTATTGAAAAGGAAAGTGATTTTCGGTAGCACTACCATCTTAACCAAGTTAATCCTCCCCAGGATGGTCAAGGGGAGATGGCCCACGATTTCATTAGTTTCTGACACTCCCTATGGACATTTGCCAGGTTGGTCCCTGAGATCTTATCAATGTCCTGCACTATTCTCACCCCAAGTACCTCATGTCACGCTAGGTCAGATGTTGACATTCCGCCAGGTTCCAAGTCATAATCTCAGTTTTCTCCGCGTTGACCTCATAACCGGATACCTGCCCGAAGTCCTGTGCCAGGCTAATGACATGGGGAAAAGTCGTCACGAGATCAGCAGAAAGAATTAAAACATCATCGGCGTACAGGGCTACCTTCCTCTCCCAAGCCCCATACTTGAATGGCAGAATTCTAGACTCCTCTCTTAAACGCTGAGCGAAGGGCTCAATATATAGATCAAAAGAAGAGGGGAAAGGGGCAGCCCTGCCTCGTACCCCTGGTGATCTTAAAAGGTTTAGTCAATTTACCATTTGCCAGGAGTCTCGCCGAAGGGTCCTGATAAATGAGCTGAATGGCTCGGTAAAACTTCTCACCCAAGTTAAATTTTTCCATAACTGCCGAGAGATATACCCAGTTGACCCTGTCGAAGGCCTTAGTGGCATCTAATGTCATTGGTGCGAGGGGAAGCGAGAAGGTAGTGGCCAAGTCTATTGCACCCACAAAGTCATAAGTAAGGTCAGCTAAATTCCTGCCCTTAACAAAACCTTTTTGATCGGGGTGAAGCATGCCTCCCGCTACTGAACCCAGCCTATCTGCCAAGATCCTGGCAAAGATTTTATAATCTGCGTTCAGCAGCGAGATGGGTCTATAGGACCCACAACTCGCTGGGTTCTTACCTGCTTTCAAGATCAGAGTTATAGTAGCTTCTCCCCAAGAACCTGGGAGCCTTGTACCCACAGATAAAATCTCATTAAAGAGCAGTGTCAAAGTTGGAATTATCACCTCCCCCAAAGATCTATAAAGTTCTGCTGGGAGCCCATCGGGCCCAGCAGCTTTCCCTCCTTTACAAGCAAGGATGGCCTTCCTCACCTCTTCCTGAGATATGTCCAGCACTAGCTCTTCCTGCTGGGACAAATTCAGGGGGGTGAGCGTCCTTCCCCGCAACCACTCCATAGCCGTGGTTTTATCCACTGCACTATCCTCTCGATACAACTCCTGAAAGAAAGCGAAAAAAGCACCCCCAATCTCTTCGTCTGTAGACAGAGCGATAGCCCTATCTGCACTATCAATTTGTTTTATCAGATTGCGCGTCCTATCGGACTTGGCCTTCCACGCCAGAAGCTTACCTGCACCTTCTCCGTACTCAAAATGAGCAAGCTTACTCACCTGCCACCTGCTAGTGACTCTCGTCCAAATGATAGTATCTAACTGATCCTTTAATTTGCTTAGTTTAGCGAGATTTTCCTGGTGCTTATCAGAGTCAGCTTTCCTGTTTAAACTCAGCTCTACTATCTTCATCTCTGCCTACTTATATGCCACCTCCTCCCTGTATTGTCTGTTCTTATGACATACCCTGCTCGTAATCACGCCCCTTAAAAAAGCCTTTAAGGAGTCCCAAACCACCGGAGTCCCAGCCGAGCCCAGATTTGTGTTAAAAAAACACTCAGTCTCCTGAGATAAATACAACATCTCGGCTTCATCAAGCAGTAAAGTTCAATCAAACGTCCAAACTCTAGGATGTTCTCCATCTGCCAAAGCCAAATCCATCCAGACCCCTGAGTGATCAGACAGGTGAGGAGTCAAATAGCCGATACCCTTAACTTTACCCCTAAGGTTATGACTGACCAGGATGTAATCAATTCTTGACTTGTGGCCGTATTTACTGTTATAATATGAGACTCCTGGCTGGTAACCTGATCTGTCCCTCCAAATGTCACAAAGTCCAGTCTGCGCCATCATGGATTGGAGGTACATCCGGGACCTGGAAGGCACCCTAGCACTACTACTAGGCGATTTGTCCAATTTGGGATTCAGGACGATGTTAAAATCCCCAGCCATGATAACTGGGTCTAGATATTCCAGAAGATTTGAAAAAATGGCTTTTAGAGAGGAGGGGTCATCCTGGTTTGGTCCATAATAGCCCACCAAAGTTAGCAGAAAACCTAAAATGGTCAATTTCACAATGACCCACCTGTCACTTGGGTCAACCATAGAGTCTAGGATACGGGTATTTGCTTGTTTTTTGATTAATATAGCGACGCCCCTGATATTAGCACTCTGGTTTGAGCAGATCACATGTTCCACCCATTTAAAAATTTTAAATATCCCAGTCATCTCTTCTTTTAGAAGATGAGTTTCCTGGAGGATAATGACCTGCGCTGGAGAATCTTTTATATACTGCAAAAATTTGGCCCTTCTGGTTTTCACCCACAGGCCATTAACGTTCCAGGACAAAAGCTAAATCGTTCTCATGGAGGTTTAAACACGAGAACTGTGAGTCGACTGAGTCTCTGAGGAAGTCAACACCAGACCAATCGTAATGAGACCAAGAGAATCTGACCAAACAATAAGGTGAATGAGGAAATTTTATATTTTTTGCCCCTATGCTCCCCACCCCGTGCAACCCACCCTTCCCGCCATCCCCCCCCCCCCAAAAAAACCCTCCCTGGAGAACCCCTCCCCCATTTATCTGGACAGATGTAGTCCAGTTGCTGCACCCCGGGGCAACCCGCCCTGTCCCCTTATAAACAAATACTAGAAAAGGCGAAAAAGGAGAAAACTAGGACCCCGCCTTCGACTTTCCTTAACTAAGTGTCCCCGTGTGTGTCCCTATGTGAATATATATGCATGTGTTTATAATTGCCTATCTAATACCTCAGATAAAAAATAGACAATGGCCAAATACATATTAAAGAAAAAGACCCTACTGACTAGATCTGCCCCAAAGATCCCAAATGTAAGTATCGTGTATAAATACTCGGCCGTCAGGTATTTCCCGATTTTGCCAAGACTGTCTAGTAACTCATCCGCCTCTTGCTCTGATCTAATATTATGCATTTTGTTGTTGTGCATAATTTTCAGAGTTGCAGGAAATTTAAGCTGGGCAACCGCACCAAGCTTTTTGAAGTCATCCAACTTCCTGCCCAACTCCCATTGCCTGTTCAGGGTGGCACGGGCAAGATCAGAACGGATTTCGTATGAAAAATCTCTGGCTTTCAGTGATTTCCCCTTTAGGGCCAAATTAAGGATCTTTTCCTTTAAAGAATAGGTGAGAAAGTTCATAAGAATTTTCCTGGGCTTTGTCCTGTTAGGGTGCCTCCTGAAAGGGTCCCTATGTACCCTCTGGATGTCTTTCTTCAGGTCCTCCTCCGATTCCTCAATCTGCAATGATTCTTTTAAGAGTGTAACTATGAAGGACTTGAGGTCTTCGCCCTCCCTCCCCTCTGGGACATTCAAAATACACAGGTTGTTTCTCCGAGAGTTATTCTCTAACATCTCAAGCCTTTCCCGAAGGGCCACCTCCTCCCTCTTGAGAGATGTTATGTCAGCTTTTGCTGCTCCCAGGTCGTCCCTTAGCTCTCCCACTGTGTTCTCCAAAACGACTGTTCTTGAATTTAGGAGGTCGATTTTCTTCTCCAGCGACTCACAAAAAACCCAAATCTCACCTTGATTAGCCTCAGAGACTGAAAACCCCTTCTTGATGTCTGCTGAAAGGGTGGAAAAAAGAGCCTCGAGAGAGGCTACTGAGGGCCCCCTATTTTCGCGATCTTCAGAGACTTTATCCACCTCTGCGCTACAACTAGCTGCCATACTTTGACAAGCCAGGGCCTTTCCTCCTGCAAGATCCTTTCCTTTTCCCAAAACCTCTGTTAGAGCACTTCCAGGAGTTGCAGGTAAAGTTGATACCGTAGAGAGGGGGCTACCAGGAGTCTCATCCTCTCCGAGATGGGCCTTAACTCCAGCTGACCTGCAGAGCTCCTTCTAAGGGCCTCCCCCTGTTTCACAACATCCAACACAAGTGGTTGTACTTTAAAGTACGACCGCAATGAGGGGGTGATCCTGATTTTCAAGTCCAGAGGATTGCTTTTAGCTCTGCCTGCCTTTATACTCCTGCCCTTTACCTCGCAGCGCTGAAAGATTGAACAACTGGTATCAGTAACTACTGCATGGGTGGTGCTGCCTTTCCCTTGGCACTTCCCACTGTTCCTTGCAGCAGATTTCTCCTCGGGGGTTGCTTGGTGTTTTTTCCATCAACTTTTAATTTTGCCAGCACCTGCGCCGCCACTCAGCGTTTTTTACCTCTCCTTGTGCCTTTACTTAGAAGCGCTGTGCTTGAATGCACCCCCGCTGCCTGGCCCCCCTGTACCTGCTCCAAATGTTGCTGCGGAAGAGATGGCAAGGGCTCGTTGTATCCAGAGACCGGGTGCTCACCGATCTCCTCTGCGAAGGCAGTCCTCTCCAGAGTCCTCTCCAGAGTGAAGGAAACTCGCCCAGTGCTGCCGCTGCCGGAGTCGACCGGGAGGAGCCCGCGAGCCGCGGCTCTGCGGCCTCTCCTCAGCTCCAGGGCGGCGACAACCCAACGCGGCGAATGGACGGGAGCGACGGAGACCAGAGCTCCAACGCACATCGCCCGCAGACCTAAAACCACAACCGCGGTGCTACCACTGTGCAAAAGAGACATAGGTGAGCAAGTTTAGTCGGCGACCTCAGGACAGCCTCAATGCGGGTAATACAGCATAACGGGTCTCAGTTTCGCCTACTCATTAGGCGCGGGACGCAGGTGCCTCCGGAGGCAAGCGGCTGCTCAGCTAGCGGCCGCCATGTTCTCCTCCCACCCGTTCCCACTACTCAGAGTGTTTTGCCTAGCCAAATATAAAGCAGCAACCCTTCACATATCACTGTTGTAAGTCTCTCCATATTCCTGAACACATGCATGCATATGTCTGTGCCTTTTGCTAGTGGCATCATACATAAAAAATACATACAAATAGATGTATGATGGCACTAGCAAAAGGCAGAGACACATGCATGCATACTTTGAGGAGTATTGTAAGACTTACAATATTAACATTGCAAAGATTGCTGTTTTGAATTTCTGGAGTTCTCTTGCTTGTTTGTGCACTTGTCTGGACTGTTTCTGCATGTCAGTTCCTTGTTTCAGCACTTGTCTTGTTTCTTTCTGCATCCTTCTTGTGTGTTACTGGAGCTCTGCTGCTTGTTTTTGTGCTCTCTTCTTTATTTCTGCACCTTTTTTGCTTCTTTTTGCAGGCCTCATTCCCGTTTTTGCAGCTTTTTTGCCTCTTTCTACACCTCTCTTCCGTGTTTCTCCACTTCTGTTCCGTCTTTCTGCACCTCACTTTTCTTTCTGCAGATCTCTTGATTCTTTCTGCACTTGTCTTGCCACTTTAACCACGTCTGTTGCTTCTTTCTGCACTTGTCTTGCCTCTATCTGCACCTCTGTTGGTTCTTTTGGCTGTCATCTTGCCTCTTTTTGCACCCATGTCGTATGTTTCTGCACCCCTTTTCTCTCTTTGAGTATGTTTGTTGCATCTTTGAGCATCTCTGTTAGCCTGTTTCTGCACCTGTGTTGCTTCTTTTTACACCCCTCTTGCGTATTTCTGTACCTGTGTTCCTTGTTTTGGAGTTGTCTTGCCTGTTTCTGCATCACTCTTGCGTCTTTGTGCATTCTCTTGTATGTTTGTGCACTTCTGTTGTTTCTTTGTTCACTGCTATTGTCTCTTTGTGCAGCTCTGTTGCCTCTTTCTGAATTTCTCACATTTTGTAGTAGCTGTGTTGTTGTTTGTGTATTTCTTTTAGGTGTTTCTAAACTTTTTTTCTTTCTGTTCCTTTCTTTCTCTTTCAGTACGATTTTTCCTCTTTCTGCAGTTCTCTTGCTTGTTTCTACACTTTTGTTTTTTATTTGTAATAAAGAGAATAGCAATGAAATTGTAATTAATTGCTTACTAGTTACTATCAGTATTCATATGTAATTAATTTGAAATAGTTAATTCATGTAACAAACTATTGAAACTGTTCTTTGTTTTTCAGAAAATTATTTTGTTTGGATCACAAATTCAAGATGGCATGAAAACATGAAAAGAGAAGACAACAAAAAAACCAGATCTACTTAAAGAGAAGTAAAAAGACTACGTCACAAAAACATGAAAATGTTACTAAGGATAAAGTTTGTTCTGGTAAGAGCACTAAACACTTTCTTAAAAGAGTTGCAGAGAGAATAAAGAAAGATAATAGCAGTGAAAGGAAAAAGAAGAGTTTTACAACAAAGCGGAAGGAGAACGACATTTCTAATGGTAAAAAAACATTAGTGATGGGAAACACAGGAGATGGTAGAAGAAGAGAAAAACAATTTAAAGAGATACGTGGTCCACTCTTTCGAAGTAGAGTAATTCAAAATTTATTAAAAGATTGTAAAAAGTATAAAAAAGATCAGCAGCGTATAAGAAGAAGCAACACATTGAAAGTGTAGTAGATACTGCTTTTGATTTGAAACGAAAATTATTTATTTTAATATTGAAGAGAATGAAAACATTGGATAAAATGATGACGTTTATGAAAGACAAAAGCAAAAGAAAAAGACTTGTTAATAGAAGAAACTTTTGTAAAACTTCCACTGGTGAATGGAAGCATACTTCTACTACTGAGCCTTTCTTTAATGAAGAAAGCTACTTTCAACAGAACACATTAGCGTATTCAGTTGATACTAGTGGTCGATGCTATGAGGTAAAGGATGGTTGTCCCATTCCAAAAGAAGAAATGGTTGTTAGGAGTGTGGAAGAAGTAGTAGCTGAAGAAGTGCAAGGGAAGCATACACAAGCTCCTGTATATAAGTGGGACTGTAGCAGTATTTGCAGTATTCGACAGGAATCTATTGACATATCGTGAAATTTTTTACGAGAGTAGGCAAAATAAAGTGTTAAACAGAAGATTAGGATGTTACAAGGACTAGATCCATGTAATGTAAGAAAATATACTAAGTTTCATGGACATTCTCTGGCTTGTCTTTCAAGAAAAGTGTGTAAAAGTATTTTTCATCACTTAACAATGTTAGCAGTACACCACTAAGGAATGCGGAAGTTAGTAAGGAAAGTGTACTATGTAAAAACTCCTGCATTATGTTTAAGTGAAATGTACACAGCTCTTTTACACGATTGTTTATCAGATGTACAAAAAATTTGTGATGATATACAGTTTCGTTTTTTTGGTTCACAGCAGTGTGTAGAAAGTGAGAGCTTGATAAGTGTAGATGTTGAAGAACATGGGAAAGAGATTAGTATTGATGAGTTTGTAGAAGAAATTACAAAGTTTAAGACAGTGTCCCCTGAAAAACCAAACTATCTTTGGATTTGTTGTCGATGTACTCATTATAGAAGTCAAACTACGAATGTTAATTTATATTTAAAAAGTGAAAAAGAAAACAATGATAAGTGGCAGCAATTTGGTGGTTACTTGTTGGTGGAAGGTCGATTTGAGTTGGGTACTGATCAACGTATTTGTATTATTGTTACAACAAATTAGAAGAGAACAAAATGCCAGCTAGAGCAGTACATAACAACTTAGAGTTAGTAGCTATTCCAGAGGAACTAGCAGATTTGAATGCATATGAGTCAGTTCTTATTCAATCTGTACACCCATTTCAAGCCATAATTCATATGGAGCCTAAAACAGGTTAGCTGCCACCAACAGATTTACAAAGAGGTCTGAAAGGAAGAGTTGTGTACTTACCTTTAGATTTTAAGAAAAATATTGAAACTGTTGGTAGAGACAGAGAGGAAAATGAGCCAGTAGTTATTCTAGTAAATGGTGTCCCAAGGAAGAGTCGAAAAATATGGCAAGAGTTTGTAGATGTTAATAAACTCCAAAAGGCTACATCATATCTTGTAGAGAACAATATGTATTATGAAACTGTAAATGTTGATGAACAGGTAATATGTTTAGAAGATAAATCAGAAATTTCAAGTGGCCAAATAGAAAAAGTGGACAAGTCCAAGAGTGAAGAGATTTATGAACATTACACTATACATCCTCTACATTCAAAAGAAGTGATAGGAAACAGCATTGAATTATTTCAAATGAAAAAAGCAAAGGGAACTCCAATGAGTGTATGGGGAAAAAAGCTTAGAAGCTCGTTGTTTTCCACAGCTGTTCCCCACTGGAGAAGGTGGACAATTTGATGAGCTACCTGTACGCATTCCAGCTTCAGAATACCACTCGACAAGATTGTACTCTGAAGATTCTAGATTCCGACAGTGCATTCCATATATATTTCATCTTCTGTTTGAAAGTGATTTGTCTTCTCTTTCATATGCAGTGAACCACATATTAAAAACAGGAGTTCATCAATTACATGTTTCTGCAAAAGAATTCATGGACAAAGTTCAACAAAGAGATGAAAATTTAGAATCACAGTTAATTAATTTGATGGCATGTCAACGTGGTACCAAGGAATATTGGTTTTGTCATCACGGTGAACTTAAATGTATGTTAAGAAACTTAGGTACACCAACATGGTTTGTAACACTTAGGGGCCGATTCCGATCCCGGTCGGAGGCGCACCCAATACCATTCGGTCGGGAAAAAGCCATGCGAAAGCCTGTTTCCCGACCGAACCGTACGCGAGTCCGGCCGAGCGAGTACGATGCGGGTCGCCGACCGACTCGTCCGGGCGTCCCGACAACTCCGACCGACTCGCTCGGACTCGAACCGCTCCGACCGACTCGGTCGGACCCGGTCCGCACCGCGCAATGGAGACGTTTCCCGGCCGGGTAAGTACGATGCGCGCCGCGAGCAGTCCGACCGAGCCGCGCACTCCGGCTCGTAAGAGCAGTCGGAGCCGTACTTTGGGGGTCCGTGTCGGACCCCCTGTCACGCGTACCCGTGCGAGGCGCACACAGGGGGGACCCAAGGGTCCCCCTACCTGTGCGTGTACGCCGCGAGCGCTTCGCGGCGTACTCGCTGTAGGGGCGCCCTTGTCCGCCTCGCACCCATTGAGGCAATGGGAGCCCGCGTACGCGTTGTACGACCGGCTCCCATTGAGTTCAATGGGAGTCCGACCGACTCGTGTCCGATAACATACGGCCGCATCGTACTCGTTCGGTCGGACTGCACGGGTCCGATTCGGTCGGAAATCTCTCCGGGTCCGGCTCGGTCGGAGAAATTTCCGGCCCGAATCGGAATCGACCCCTTAGCTGTGATGAATATGCATGGGAAGATTTACTTGAATTTCTACGAGAAGAAAATTCAAATATAAAAAATATTGAAATGAAGACACCTGGAGAACTCTGTTCTTTGGATCCTGTAAATGTGTGCAGGTATTTTAACCATAGGCTTCAAACTATGATGTCATTTATCTGCAATAAAAATAATTGTCCTCTTGGAGAAGTTACTGATTTTTTGGGGCGAAAAGAGTACCAAGCCAGAGGTGCTCCTCATATACACATGCTATTATGGATAAAGAATGCTCCAAAATTTGGAACTGATACTGATGAAACTGTACTGTCTTTCATCGAACAGTATGTTACCTGTGACATTCCAAGAGAAGGAGGAGAAAAGAGCTTGAGACAACAAGATTTAGGTTTTCAAAGTCGCAGTTGTGGAAAATACTGTCAACGAAAATACAAGTCTAAAGGGAACTTTTATACAAAGTGTCGTTTTGGATTTCCACGTCCAATAATTTCTAAAGGAAGAGTAAATTCTTTTTTGTCAGCAGTAAGGCATGCAATAACTCGGAAATTTCCCAAGAATACATGCAACTTAAAAAGAACAGAACAGTCAAAGTATATTAATGACTACAATCCAGTTATTTTGAAAATGTGGAATGCAAACATGGATATTCAATATGTTGCAGATAATTCAATTGCCGTTGCACGGTATGTTACATCATATATAACGAAATCAGAAAAGACAGAGATGAAAGAAATGTGGGAAGAAATTTCACAAGAGAAGAGTCTTTCCCACCGAGAGATTGGATCCTATGAATGTTTGGATCGCTTGTGCTCTTCTAGTTTATATTCAAAGTCAAGAGGAATCATTTGGGTAAGTTTAGGTCTTGCCTGCACACGAATTGGAGTATTGAAAACATAAGAAGAAATTGAATACTTAGCACTGAATGAACCAGAAAGTACAGAAATTCTTAAAACTAATATGTTGGGTACATACTATCCCAAAAGGAGTCTAAATCTGAAAAAGCTATGTCTGTATGAAATACTTCAACATTACAGCTTTAAAAGAAATGTTACAGAAAATATAGAACAAGGAAAATATGCAGTAATTGGATGCGACGGATGCTTAAGTAAAACATGCCAAAGGAAATCTGATTAACCACAGAAAACTCAGTTGTGAAACTCCAGATAAGAGAGAATTTTTCTATTTAGCACTTCTGCAACTGTTCAAGCCATGGCTTAATGAAACAGAATTACTTGGAGATTTTGACTGCTACGAAGAATCTTTTAATATCTGTAAAGATAGCATTCAATGCACAATTTTCCCTACATATCTACAAATGTTAAATGATGAGATTGAACAAGAAAACACTATTGCAGCTGAAATAGCTAAAGAAAGTTATCAAGATAGTCAAAGTTCTGGTCCACTGAGTCAAGATCCACTGGGACAACCAATAATCGAAAATGAATCAGCAATAGCCATGAATGAGGTAGAAATTGCAATGCAACAAGCACAACAGGATATTATTCCGTTGGAAAAGTTAGAACAACTAAATATTGAACAGAAAGAAATATATGTACAAGTGACACAACAGATACAACATGGTTTGTTACATGAAAAAAAGAATGCCAATGTTCATCATTTAAACCTATTCTTATGTACATCAGTGGCCAAGCTGGAACAGGTAAAAGTTTTTTAATTAAAGTTTTGACCAGTTATCTACAGAAAACTACAGATTCACATTTATCTTGTGTTGTAACAGCTCCAACTGGATTAGCAGCACACAATATTAAAAGGATTACTTTACATAGATTACTTATGCTACCAGTTGAACATGATAATAAATTGGAATATCAGAAGCTGTCTGGAGAAGCTTGTTATGAAGTGTCAAGAGTACTGAAGAAAATGAAACTTTTAATCATTGATGAGGTGAGCATGGTCTCAAACTTAATGCTTGTCTTTGTACACTTGAGAATGCAACAGATTTTAAAAAAAGAATACAATGTGCTGTTTGGAGGAAAACATTTAATTGTATTTGGAGATCCACTACAACTAACTCCTGCAAAAGGACAACCAGTTTTTAAAACACTTGTGCATGAAGACTCTAGAAAAACTTTGGGAAGTATTGGAAATGTGAACATTTGGTTAAATTTTGAATATAAAGAACTTATAAAGAATATGCGACAAGTAAGTGATGAAGATTATGGAAATATTCTTAAAGTTATAAGAATTGGTGTCTTGAGGAAACATGGTAAACAAGCTTTAGAAAGTCAGTTACTAAGGAACTTGTTTACAACTGAAGACACAGCGGCTGAAGTAATGTACCAGAAGATTGGAGAAAAGAAGTTTATAGTTTGCCTAATGCCTACACTGCAAGAGTGTTCTACATTCAATCAAGAGCATTTGAAACTGGAAAAACAAGAAATAGTTGAAATTTAAGTTATTGATAAGATTGAACACCAGGGAGTGACTATTCTTCTTACAGAGAAACGACAGACTAAATTGCACTCTTTGGAAAAGTCTGTATCTAAAACTGCAGGCTTAGAAAAAACTTTACATTATGTATAAACTGTCGGGTAATTTTACGGCGTAATTTGAATGTAGAAGAAGGTTTAGTAAAGGGAGCAATGGGAAAAGTTGTTGATTTTTTAAAATTTCAGAACAGGGATGGAATAGAATTTTTGAAAATAAAATTTGATCAGATTAAAGAGGTAAAACAGATTGGGCGTTGTGTTGTACGTTTTTTGCTTGTAAAAGACTTGTATGTTTGCAGAAAACAGTTTCATCTGTCTTTAGCATATGCAGTAACTATTCATAAATCTCAAGGTTTAAGTATAAATAGTGCTTTGGTAAATATTGGAAGTACAGTGTTCAAAGAGGGAATGGCATACGTTGCATTATCTCGAGTAAGAACATTGTCTGGTTTGTATTTGATTGATTTCGATGAGAAAAAGGTTAGTGCTGATGTAAATTGTGTAAGAGAATATAATCGTTTAAGAAGACTTTATAAACTGGATTTAGGTAAATATCCCATATATGAGAAACATGTAGTGTGTCCAAAACGGAAATATGTCAAAGATTCAAGTGAGGTTGAAAAAAATAAAAATTTAAGAGAAAGTTGAAGGTGTAAAGAAACAGAAAATGAAAACTGTTGATGACATTGTAAGATACCAGTTGGAAAATAGTTCAGGTATCAACTGTTATGCTAATGTGATTCTGAATGTTGTGTTTTATCTACAAGATCTTCATCACAAAGTCATGGGAAATCATGAAAAGATTTTGTTCTTTACTACGTCATGTATTTCAACAGTTGGTAACTGACAGAAGTAAAATCCATTCTGCCTCTGGCATTCAGCATCTTTTGGATAAATGTACTGGTTCATTGACATTTACTCTCAATATACAACAAGATGCACAAGCATTTCTAATGCTTATGCTTGGAGTATTAGAAGATGAAGGAATACAGATTGAAAGCTTATTTGGCGTAAGTTACAGATGGGATCATAAATGTAAACAGTGTTCATTTACTTCCAGCACTGAAATAGACACAGAACGATTCATATACTTAACGATAGCAGACTGCAAATCAGTACCTTTTAACAAATGAGTAAAAACAGCCAATCATGATATGAAATGTTTGCATTGTAAGTCAAAGATGTTGTCTACTTTACATATAGAAAGATATGGAAAATATCTCATTTTAATGCTACAACGTTGTAGAGCAAATAGAAGAAAACTGGAAAGTAAAATTAAAAATTTTGTTGCAAGTCAAATATCTATTTGTGGAAGAACTTTACAACAGTGGCTATTATTTTCCATGCTGGACCTACTACCACATCTGGACACTATACTGTGTATTTAAAGTGTAATAAAGGATGGACACATTGCAATGATGCCCACTTGGAATTTAAAGCTAGTTTGCCTTACAAATTACCAAATTCATATTTGATATTTTTGAAGCCAAAGTTTTGAATACATCATTCGGCCTATTGGGAAGATGTGAACACGAATTAACAAATTCATGTTGGATATTTTGAAAGCCAAAGTTTTGAATACATCATTCAGCCTATTGGGAAGATGTGAACAGAAAGTAGACAGCACTGCAAAGAATTACAAATTCTAATTAGTGTTTGGAGTATTATTTGTGCTAATTGGTATTGCATTTGGAAAAATTGTGTTGAAAAGCAAATAGTTTATGTATTTGTTGCGTAGATTGTACCAGATGTAAATGAGAGTGTACATTTTGGAAATGTCCTTGAGATAAATAATAGACGTACTCTACAAGAAGGATGTAATAAAGAAACTGTAGTTAGGAAAACACATAGCTACACATATTAAAATAATGCTCTACGCTGACTTGTTTTTTTTTTCTACAATCTAGTTGATTGTTTTTTTCCCCGCTCTTCCATGATGATACTACGTTGAAATCACTGTATATGGTGAAGTTAAGTGGAATCTGAGAACAGCAAAAAAGGGAAACTGAAAACGTTATGTAATTCTAAAATTATGTTGTCCTTTTAAAAATGTGATAGTATACGTTCTGTAATACATTACATTACATAACAGTTTTTCTTTTTCTTCTTTATAGTAGGTAGTGGTGAACTTTGAAAAGAGTTTTAATCCTGTTAAGCACAATATTACTTGAAAATAGTTCAACAGAGTCATGTTTCTAAATTACCTAAAAAGGTAAGAATACATATGATAATATGTATGATAGCGTGAAACAATGTTTGAAGTTTATTTACATGTTATCTATTTGTAATAAAAATTATTCTTGATCCTTTATACTATTTGATAACCTTGGTCGTGTTGCTGATGTCATCAGCCAGGTAGTCATTCTTTTGCACAAACACTACCTATGCTCTCATGTAATCTCTGTAGCACAACTTTAGCATTAATAGGATAACCCAGACATTATTCTTGCATTTTTCATTTTACACAGGCACAACCTATGCACTCATGGTATCACCCAGACAGTTTTCCTGCACTTATGCAATCACCAACGGACTACCCATGTACTCATAGTATCACCCAGTCACTACTCATGTACTCATCCATTCACTCAGGCACTACCCATGGAGTAATCCATTCACTAAGGCTGCTGCAGGGATTCAGCCTAAGGTGACAACTATGCGTACGATTATGGGACCTGAGTAGGTAGGGACTGAGTCATCCTATTACCTGAGTGCCCATAAGCCCCGGACCAACTTGCTATATTGTCACATTTGCTCTCCTAATCTCTTACAGAGAAACAAGTGATTAGACAACCCAGAACACAACACTCCCACATATCTCAGGAATTGTGGTAACAAGACACACCCTTTCACTGTCACTCTTGTACTTGTAAGATCTGAGACAGACATGAAACATTTTAAAAATTTTATTTTAAGTAACGTGGCGTAACGTGCAGTATATGTGCCACAACAAGAATAAAAGTGTATGATAGGAATATAATCAGTATAGCAGTTAGTCCATATCTGATAAAGGGAGATGTCATCATAAAAGGACAATGGAGAAAAGACTATACTGCGTAACCTCCCTCTACCTTGCTAAAACGAAGTATTATTATATAATAGAAGATCTCTGAGCTTTGTCTGCAGACCACATAACTTTGAATATAGATGGTAAATCTAAATATAAGTGCTGTTTCACTGTTATCTCTAGAAACGTTTCTGTTCAAGTGTGTGTGCCACCTGTTTGTGTATCCCAATTGTATCACAGTATGGGTGTTCAACAACAACTGCATTGGTATGTTTTATACAGGTGCTAGGGCCTGACCAGAGCAAAATAAGAAGGGACATTGTTTATCGACTTTGCCCAGAATGTTGAATTTAAAGTTCCGAAAGATGCTCAAAAGAAACACAGCAGACAGGTCTCATGTGAAAAGTACGAACAAGGTATTTTGCTCAAATAAAGCCTTGTGTTATCATGCACAAAAGCTGGATAATGGCTGCAGGGCTCATGGTAACTTAGTGAAGTCCATAATGTCCCCAACAGCCACGTTGCCCCTCCCCTTGGGCAGCTGTGTAGCACCCAGGCTAACAGAATGCAAACATAAGCAGAGCCAAACCGAATCTGTAAAGGCGAAATCGTAGAAAAAGTTAATATCTGAAAGTTCGCAAGAAACGAAAAACGAAATGAGAATAAGAAAAAAAACAGTGTTCTTGAAGTGTAGAAATAACAGGCCATCAAATCTGGTTCCCATGTGCACTTATGGAGATCCATCGAAATGCAAGAATTCACAAGCACCGCGGAATGCAATCAGCTCCAAAAGGTCAACTGCACCCCTCTCCAAGCAAAGAGGGTTGCCATCCAATTGAGCAAGCCGAAAGAACAGACATGGTCATCATAATCTTGTGCAACCAGGAGCATGTCAGGGCGTGATATTCAATGATACTCCACTGCAAGATGTGCTGCGCATGAGTGCACGTACTCCAGCTCCCCCTTATTGCATGATTAAACGCATCCATCAAGCGTGTGTCTCCGGAACAGTCATGGTCACGAGCCAGCAATGGACTCACCAACGTTTCATAATCCAGGTCAGCGCGTGAAGTAGTGGAGAGGCAGACATCCAAGTCTCTCTCAAAGGGGCACCGGAGACAGTAGAACACAGGTTGTACGCAGGTGAAATAGACGTACCAGAAGTTCAGCCTATAGCTGATGCCAAGAGTCCCCAATGGCAAGCATCCAAAAAGTTGCAGCATTCGTTCACGGTACAGCCGCAATTGGCCTGGATGGGGCTCAACCACAGGATGGGCAGCCATTTCGTAGTAGGAGCAGAAGAACGAGCACTGCGCAAACCAGCAAGAGCACCAGGGAAACCCGCCAAATGCGCTTCGAAAATTAGAATGAATAAAATCCGGTATTGCTCCAAAAATAGTCTGAAAAGAGATAACGAGGCCGGAGTCGACTAGTTTAAAAAATGTGGTAGGCCTTCGGTTTCAGATTCATTAAATATTTGGTGTATTAATTCTGTAAAATGTAGTGGGAGATTGGTATTGAGCAGTGACTCAATGTCACTTGGTGGTTTAGCCACCTGCTATTTGAAGGTCTCACGAGCTGATGTGAGAGCCACTTCTTGTTGAAACAATAGCACTTTGAGTCAGCGCACGTAATTAAAATCTGTTTTCAAAGTGGGAATGGAAGGCCATAGCAAACTATCTACAATCCCTATGTGGGGGAGGACAAAAAACATTGGAGCAACATGTAACACGTTGTGAAAGAGTTGGTATACACGGGGAGCCTGCTCGTAAGCCACAGCAGTTGTGGTTATTTAGAATAAGATAACTGGTGTTCGAAAGCACAATGAGCGTGGGAATAACAGCAGGCAGTGGAGTTTCTTTAAAAAAACAGTACAAATTACGGGCCGAAACGTTAAAATCTCCGTGTACTTTAATTTGTTTACAAACTAAAGAATGTTCTACGGATCAATCACAGTGCTTCCCTGTTAGGAAAAATTATTTATCTTCATGCTGACAGCGAAATGCAAAAGCAATGAATACAATTCATGAATAAAAGTACTTCCAAGGGACTTAAATGTACCAATGGGGTAATGTTTCATGCAATCAAGGACACACTAGCTATACACACATCGAATCAATCAGACATTAGCAACACAATCATGCAATCATGCAGGTACTACTCTTGCACTCAATCATTCACTCAGGCAGTACCCATACACTCATCGATTCCCTCAGGTACTACCCATGCACTCATAAAATGACCCAGGAATCACTCTTGAAGTCATCCTTTTACTGAGGCAGTACCCATGCACTGTTCCAAGCAGCTAGATATTTGTCTTGCACTCATACATTCACTTAGGCAGTACCCATGCACTCATAGAATCAAGTAGGCACTACTTATACACACATTCAATCAATCACGCATTACTTATGCAGTCATGCAATCAGCCAGGCACTACTCTTGCACTCAACCATTCACTCAGGCACTACGTATGCACTCATGAATTCCCTGAAGCACAATCTATGCACTTATCCATTCACTGAGGTACTACGCAAGCCTTTATCCAATTATCCAGGCAGTACACTAGCACTCATAGAAACTGTCAGGCAGTACTGTTGCACTCATTCTTTCACTCCAGCAGTACGCATGTATTTATGCAATCTGCTACACAGTTGACATATACTCATAGAATGCCTTACACACTACAAATGCACTCATGCAATCATTCAATAATGCCCCCCCCCAACTTTCATACTATTAAAATTAATTATGGAAAGTTTAATTTATCAAAAAGTAGTTAAAGAAATAAGTTAAACATTTTTTTCTAAATTTTCTTTTTTTATTTCAAAAATCTGTAATATAATATGACACTACAAAATTGCAAACAAGAAAACAATGTTAATTGAAAGAAATAAGAATATAAATGTTAGCTAAGCTATGTTGTATGTTTTTTAAAAAACTGCCTATAAATATTTGAAAACTTTTAAAAATATTTAAAAAATGATAAACGAAAAAGAAAAAAATGAAGAAACATCTTTTGATAATTTTTTTTAAAAGGAACAGTAGAAAATCATACATTAAACCATAGGTTTGAGGGACGTTACAGTTAGGAATTAGCATTTAAAAACCTTAGAAATTCACTGAAAAAACGTAGGTTTCAGGGACATTATAGTTAGGAATTAGAGTTACTCATACACCTAGTCAGTCATCACACTGCCATTTACTCGCCTATCCAGTTATACACACTCCACCTCACTTATTCATAGAGATAGTAACACATGCTTACTCTCTTCTACAATCACTGACACAGGCACACACTCACCCATATAGCCACTCTCACACTCACTCACTCACACATACAGTCAGTTATATACTCCAACACTCACATATACTGCCTTTCAAAAATGCAGTTACTCACCCATATACCACTGAGACATCCATACACTCACTGACACAGCCATACGCACACTCACTCAACCATACCGTCCCTCACAGAAGCACTCATGAACCCATACACCCAGGAATTCACCCACTCACACATCCATGCAGGGAGTCACCCCCCCACAGACAGTCAGGCACCCATACAGGTACTCAGACAACCAATCATTAACTCATATAGACACTCATATAGCTACTCACTAACTCATACAGCCACTTACACACCAACTGACAGACTGATACAGACATTCACACAGTTTAGACATTCACCCATGCATTCACTAAGACACGTTTAATCACTCACTTATACAGTCAGTCACACACCCACTAAATCATCCATTCAGACACTCATACACCCACTCATTCTTCAATACACCTTGGTAGCACAGTTTTATGCACTCTGCTTTGACTGTAAAGTGCAGGAATATTTTAGAAATTACAGAGAAGTTAAACAAATCAGCCTGTTAGAACTAGCAGTTGTTGGTTGCAGTTACGAATCAGACTGGTCAGTGAGAGACAAACCTTGCTCTCGGAAAAAAGAAATGATGAAAAATGCTATTGCTCTGAGTGGGGAGAGAAGCAGCAATGTGCTTTTGAATCTGCAAAAGAGGTTATACAATGTGTTTCAGACGTGTGGCCAATACAGAAAGGAGACACTGAGTTACATATGAAAGTTCAGGGGCAGTGTACCACTTGGAGTAAGTGGGAAAAACAAGGAAAGAAGTGGGTGCTCTTGGGCTTTTGGACTGAAACATTGTCAGATGCGGGAGAGTGGTTTGCTCCCTTTGAAAAATAGTTGCTAGTGTTTCACTGCACTGTGACAGACACAGGACAGACACAGTTGCTTTGGAGTTGTGCTCTGATAGACACAGGGCAGATACAATTGCTTTTGTGCTTTTGCACACTGACAGACACTGGACAGATGACAATAAAGTTGAATTTTGAAATTTCTCTAATGCAATGGATAAAGACTTCCCTTGAGTCATACAGAGCAGGTAATGCACAAGAAGCAAATGTGATTAAGTGGTACAGACAGGCAGAAACTGCAGTTTTGTATGAACAATTGGTGCAGAACCCAGTAGAAATCCAGGGGTGGTGTTTGAGGTGCTGGAGACACAAGATTCCCCAGTGAAGTGGAACAAGGAGTTGTGGCAAGAAATTTGGGAAATGTTACTGCAAAGCACAGCTACTGTGTATCATGTAGACGCTCATTGTCCCATACATTTATTAGACAGCAACTTTACTTCCCTTACAGATGAAAAGGCTAAAATCTTGGAGGCAGAGGTAGTGGCACACTATTCTGATTTGATGGGCATGACTAAGTGCAAGCACCTAGGAGAGAAAGACACTACTAACAGGTGGGCAGAAAATGAAGGAATGTATATTCCCATAGACTTACTTAGAACTGTGATTCCTATTTGTCAGTATGCACAGCACAGACCAGTCCCACAGATGGTGAGGGGAAAGTTGGAGAAAGGAAAATTACCAGCGCAGATAGGGCAGATGGATTGCCTTGGGCTCATGCCAAATGATCAAGGGTGTACTTATTCAGCAGTGTGTGGAGAGATAGTCAGGAAGGGAACTGCCCTAGCCCTTCTTACTGAGCAAGGGAAAGGAGAGTTTGACTCCACTGCCAAGAATCCAGAGGCCAAAGAGTGGGTATAATTCCCAGATAATTCCCCAGAGCCAGCCGAGAACCGTGCAGACAGAAAAGATAAAACTTTGCCATCAGACCCAAAACAGAAAAAGGAGAACGTGTGCTTTTTGAAAAATGTTTTTTGTAGGAAGAGTGATGCTGGTTTCTTTCCTAGATCATACTGCGACGTGTTGGTGTACCCGATGTCCCTGTCCTGCATGTGGGTGCCTTTGTCTGAGTGGGGTCATGAGGGTGTGGGACCCCCCCAACCCTGAATTGACCACCTGACAGCACAGACTGACATCGTTGCTGACATCCTTTGGCTGAATCAACCAGATGAACCTACCTAGCAAAGACGGTTTTTGAATGTGCTCTAATGACAATGAACTGATACTGTTAAAATGAAGAAAAATGTTAAAAGATATAATTTCAAAGCAGGAGGGCTGTGTACCTTTCACACAGAAGGATATTTTTCATAAAATCCAGAGAGTCACCGGAGGAAGTGTTCAGTTTAAAGCAGAAGATTTTGAAATTCCTTTATTTTTTCGCAAAGTATGTAAGTTTGGCTGTTTCAATAGTAGAAGTTCCAGAATTAGCCATTTATAACACTAGGAGCATTAATTTGATTCTATTTGTGTATTCATTTTGTGTATTCATCATACATTTATTTCTGTAGCTGAGTTATTATCAGATATGCATGAGCTATTTTAGATGAAGTATTATGTTACATGCTTTTATAATGTGACTGTTTTAATGTGTGCTTCATTTATATTTGTGCTTTCACTTACAAAGTTGATTTTTTGATATATATGTTATGATAGTCAAAGGTCGTGGGGTGGAATGAAGTGCTAGAGGCACTCACATGTATTGAAACCACATGATGACCTTTGACTACCATTGTTTAAATTGACTTTTGGTGTTTTACTTTACCCTAGCCTGAATGTACGACATTATGTTTCCTTCATGTGCACGTTTCCTCGAAGATTTCTTTTGTGTCTCTTTGTAGTTTTTGCAGGGGGAGAGCTTTCAAAGAGTAGAACAGCCTTGCCAGGAACAGAACGTGTGGGATGTGCATTTGAAAACATGAGAGAGAGAGGTGTGGAATGTACTTCTTGGTCTCAAAGTGCAGTGTTAAAAGCAGTGGTGCTCAAATGTGCATTATGTTGTACATTGGGAGATGAAGTGTGTGATGCTATAGGCAGTGGTGCACAAATGTGCATTGTGTTGTACATTGGGAAGTATTATGAAGTTCTTACTATTGGCTTTGACATCAATCAATCAATCAATCAATCATGTCACTTATAAAGCGCACTACATACCCGCGAGGGTCTCAAGGCGCTGGGGGAAGAGGGGGTGGTGCTGCTACTGATCGAAGAGCCAGGTCTTGAGGAGTCTTCTGAAGGCCAGTAGGTCTTGGGTCTGTCGGAGGTTAGTGGGGAGGGTGTTCCAGGTCTTGGCGGCGAGGTGGGAGAAGGATCTGCCGCCGGCGGTCGTTTTCCGGATGCGGGGAATGTGGCGAGGGCGAGGCTGGTCGAGCAGAGCTGGCGGGTGGGGGTGTAGAAGCTGAGTCGTCTGTTGAGGTAGGCTGGTCTGGAGTTGTGGAGTGCTTTGTGTGCGTGGGTGAGGAGCTTGAAGGTTATCCTCTTGTTGACAGGGAGCCAGTGCAGGTCTCTCAGGTGGGGTGTGATGTGGCTGCGTCGGGGGATGTTGAGGATAAGACGTGCAGAGGCGTTCTGGATGCGTTGCAGCCGTCTCAGGAGCTTAGCCGTCGTTCCTGCGGAGAGGGTGTTTCCGTAGTCCAGCCTGCTGGTGACGAGGGCCTGGGTGACTGTTTTTCTTGTTTCGGTGGGGATCCACTTGAAGATCCTGCGGAGCATTCGGAGGATGTTGAAGCAGGATGAGGAAACGGCGTTGACCTGCTTAGTCATGGAGAGGGTGGGGTCGAGGATGACCCCTAGGTTGCGTACGTGGTCGGTGGGTGGCGGGGCTGTTCCCAGTGATGTTGGCCACCAGGAGTCGTCCCAGGCTGAAGGGTTGGAACCAAGGATGAGGACCTCCGTCTTGTCCGAGTTCAGCTTCAGGCGGCTGGTCCTCATCCATTCGGCGACGGCCTTCATTCCTTCGTGGAGGTGGGCTTTGGCGGTGTGAGGGTCTTTGGTGAGGGAGAGGATCAGCTGGGTGTCGTCGGCGTAGGAGATGATGTTGAGGTTGTGCTGTCGGGCGACGTGGGCGAGGGGTGCCATGTAGATGTTGAACAGCGTTGGGCTGAGGGAGGAGCCTTGGGGTACGCCGCAGATGATCTTGGTGGCCTTGGATCGGAAGGGGGCGAGGCGGACGCTTTGTGTTCTGCCGGAAAGGAAGGATGTGGTCCAGTCCAGGGCCTTCTCTTGCATCCCGGCGTCGTGAAGGCGTGTTCGTAGTGTGTGGTGGCAGACCGTGTCGAAGGCGGCTTAGGTCCAGGAGGATGAGGGCTGCTGTTTCTCCGTTGTCTAGCAGGGTCCTGATGTCATCGGTGGCGGCGATGAGGGCGGTTTCGGTGCTGTGGTTGCTGCGGAAGCCGGACTGGGAAGGGTCCAGGATGTTGTTCTCCTCGAGGTAGCGGGTCAGTTGTTTGTTGACGATTTTCTCGGTGACCTTCGCGGGGAACGGGAGCAGAGAGATGGGTCGGAAGTTCTTGAGGTCCTTGGGGTCTGCCTTGGGTTTCTTGAGTAAGGCGGTGATCTCGGCGTGCTTCCAGCTTTCCGGGAAGGTTGCTGTCTCGAAGGAGATGTTGATTATTTTCCGGAGATGGGGCGCGATGGCTGTACTGGCTTTGTTGAAGATGTGGTGAGGGCACGGGTCTAGCGGTGAACCGGAGTGGATGGTGTTCATGATCTCGCTGGTGTCCTCGTCGTTGATGTTGGTCCAGGAGAGCAGGCGGTTGGTGGTTGTGGGGGCAGTGGTCTCGGTGGTTGCCGGGGCGGTCGTGGTGTTGAAGCTGTCGTGGATGTCGGCGATTTTGCGGTGGAAGAAGGTGGCCAGTGAGTCGCACAGGGCTCGCGACGGCTGGATGTCGTTGGTGTTGGAGCTGGGGTTGGAGAGTTCCTTCACGATGTTGAAGAGCTCTTTGCTGTTGTGTGCGTTGTTGTCTAGGCGGTCTTTGAGTGAGGCCCTTTTGGCGGATCTGATGAGGTGATGGTGACTGCGGGTGGTGCTCTTGTGGGCGGCGTAGCTGTCCGCTGTCCGTTCGTGGAGCCAGATCTTCTCCAGTTTTCGGCATGTTCGTTTGGAGGCCTGGAGGTCTTCGGTGAACCAGGTGGCTTTCTTGCTGGTGTGGCTGTTGGGCGGATTCTTGAGCGGGGCGAGGGTGTTGGCGCAGTCGTCGATCCACTGTCTGAGGTTGCGGGCGGCGGTGTCGGGGTCGGAGGGTTCGGCGGGTGGGCTCAGGGCGAGGGTTGTGGTTAGCTGGTCTTCCGTGACTCTGCTCCAGCAGCGGCGAGGCATTTGTTCGGTGCAGTGGTGCGTAGTGGGCTTCCTGTAGGTGAAGTGGATGCAGTGGTGGTCAGTCCAGTGGGGTTCGGAGGTGTGGTTGAAGGAGACGTGTGGGCTTGCGGAAAAGATGGAGTCTAGCGTGTGGCCGGCGGCGTGGGTGGGTGTAGTCACGAGCTGTCTGAGTCCGAGGGTGGCGAGGTTGTCGATCAGGGTGGTGGAGTTGGTGTCCTTGTTGTTCTCGAGGTGGAAGTTCAGGTCCCCGAGGAGGATGTAGTCCGTGGAGGCGATGGCGTGTGTGCTGACGAAGTCAGCGATGGAATCGCTGAACTGTGGTCGGGGTCCGGGGGTCTGTAGATGAGGGTTCCTCTGAGGGTGGTGTTGGGATCGGTGTGGATCTGGAAGTGCATGTGTTCGGCGGTGCTGAGGGTGTCGTCGGTGTTGGTTGAGACTCTGAGGGTGTTCCTGTGGACGATGGCGATGCCTCCTCCGACTCCGTTGGTGCGGTCCCTGCGGGTGATCTTGTATCCGTCCGGGATGGCAATGGCGATGTCGGGGGCTGAAGCGGGATTCAGCCAGGTCTCCGTCAGGAATGCGACGTCTGGGGAGGTTGAGTCGAGAAGGTCCCAGAGTTCGATGGCGTGTTTGCGGGCGGAGCGGGTGTTGAGGAGGATGCATCTGAGGTAGTTGGGTTCTTTCCTGGGCGGTGGTTTGGCGGGGCGGGTGCTGGCGAAGCTGCAGTTCCGGCAGGTGAAGGGCCCTTGGGTGCGCTCCGGGGTGGCCTGGTAGCAGGCGTGATCTTTCCGGGGTTGAGTGCGTGGAGGGTGCTGGCGTCGTATCGGCGTCTGTTGATGTGGCGGGCGTGGGGGCTGCCCGGACCAGGGGGTCTGGCGCTGGGCGCGGTCACGGCGCGGACGGGCGCAGACGGGCTTGCTTTAGGCGCGCCTTCGGCGCGCCAGCGGCGCGGCCACACAGCGGCCGCCATAAATGGGGAGGTGGGAGGGAGGAGCAGGGAATGGGGCAGCGAATGGGCAGTGAGGGGGCGGGGCCGCAGGCGCAGCGGCGGGAAACAGGCACAGAAGGGAAAACGAGCACAATCAGGGCATCAAGGGGGCACAGAAAGGAAAAAAAAATGAGCACAATCAGGGGCAGCAAGGGGGCACAGAAAGGAAAAACGAGCACAATCAGGGGCAGCAAGGGGGCACAGAAAGGGAAAAACGCAGGCACAATCAGGGGCAGCAAGGGGGCACAGAAAGGAAAAAACGAGCACAATCAGGGGCAGCAAGGGGGCACAGAAAGGAAAAAACAAGCACAATCAGGGGCAGCAAGGGGGCACAGAAAGGAAAAAAACGAGCACAATCAGGGGCAGCAAGGGGGCACAGAAAGGAAAAAACGAGCACAATCAGGGGCAGCAAGGGGGCACAGAAAGGAAAAAAAAAAACGAGCACAATCAGGGGCAGCAAGGGGGTACAGAAAGGAAAAACGAGCACAATCAGGGGCAGCAAGGGGGCACAGAAAGGAAAAAAACAAAAACGAGCACAATCAGGGGCAGCAAGGGGGCACAGAAAGGAAAACGAGCACAATCAGGGGCAGCAAGGGGGCACAGAAAGGAAAAACGAGCACAATCAGGGCCAGCAAGGGGGCACAGAAAGGAAAAACGAGCACAATCAGGGGCAGCAGCAGGGCACACAGACGGAGCTGTGTGGTGGGGAGCGACCTACCAGTCAAGGTCAGGGGTCGCTCTCTTCACCACGCAGCGGCCGCCATAAATGGGGAGGTGGGAGGGAGGAGCAGGGAATGGGGCAGCGAATGGGCAGTGAGGGGGCGGGGCCGCAGGCGCAGCGGCGGGAAACAGGCACAGAAGGGAAAACGAGCACAATCAGGGCATCAAGGGGGCACAGAAAGGAAAAAATAAAAATAAAATGAGCACAATCAGGGGCAGCAAGGGGCACAGAAAGGAAAAGCAGAGTACAATCAGGGGCAGCAAGGGGGCACAGAAAGGAAAAAACGAGCACAATCAGGGGCAGCAAGGGGGCACAGAAAGGAAAAACGAGCACAATCAGGGGCAGCAAGGGGGCACAGAAAGGAAAAAAACGGAGCACAATCAGGGGCAGCAAGGGGTACAGAAAGGAAAAACGAGCACAATCAGGGGCAGCAAGGGGGCACAGAAAGGAAAAAAACAAGCACAATCAGGGGCAGCAAGGGGGCACAGAAAGGAAAAACAAGCACAATCAGGGGCAGCAAGGGGGCACAGAAAGGAAAAACGAGCACAATCAGGGCCAGCAAGGGGGCACAGAAAGGAAAAAACAAGCACAATCAGGGGCAGCAGCAGGGCACACAGACGGAGCTGTGTGGTGGGGGAGCGACCTACCAGTCAAGGTCCCTCATGTCATCTTGAATTCTGACTCTGTCTTGCTTAAGCTTTTTGCACAGAAAGGTAGGCCCCCAGACTTCTCAAGTTGTTTAGGCTATTCACGTTCAAGGTTGTTTTAGGCTTTCCTAAGCTTCGCTGGGATAATGTGTGGGAAGTGTGCTTGGTACCTTTCAGAGCAGAGATTGTTGTTGCCAGAGAAATGTGTGGAATGTACAGCTAAGTCTCGGAGTCAAAATACAGGGGCCTGGCCACTTTCTGTCTTGACCTTGACACAGACCAGTACGGTCAGCTCGGTTTTTTATAACAGAAGAAAGGGGGCGAGGTTTCTAGAACCTTCTCCTCAGGTTGAGTAAATGGTATTAAAGGCTGGAAATCTTGGTGCCCAGGCGGAAGCTCGCTTGTGGGGCAGACATGTTGTCACAAGGGAACTTGGGTCCCGATCGAGAATCCTGCCTGGGCTGTCAAAGGGCTCCTCCAGCTTGAGTTGGCAAGGATGTTGAGTGAACAATCGGTGAGGTGTTTTGTTTTTGAGTATTGACTTTGCGATGTGTGAGTGAGCTTGTGTGCACATACAAGTCTCTAGTGGTTATAATCATCTGAGGTGTTTTCTTTGAGTATTGACTTTGTGATGTGTGAGTGTCTGTGTGCACATCCAAGTCTTCAGTGGTTGTAATCATCTGATGTATTTAGTGTATATATCCTTCTGATTTCTGGCAGGACGTCCAGTATTATCTGCTTGCATTTGATTTCATATTATTATCCACGCATTTAACAGTTGCATTTGCCTACTTATGAGTGTGTTATTATTGCTTGCATATATATATATATATATATATACAGACATGTTGAATATGCACTATGCCGACATCTATGTATACTGTCTCATTGCATCTTGCATCTAATTTTCGTAATGGGTCAAGTAAGCTTTACCAATTGAATTAATGGGAATCTTTTAAAGGTACATTGGTTGAATACAGCAAATTTGCAGCCATTTGTGGTCTGTTTTAACAGCCAAGTCTGTTTTCTATGTTTGTCTAGGCCGGGAGGAAATGGCTATTTAAACGTTAATGTCAAAGGCCCCAATTAGATTGATAAAGGCTGCTGCGCAGCCGAAATGCGTATCTCTCCTACTGCAGGGTCGAGGGAGACCTGATAAATAAATAAGCCTTATTCTTACCTGCCATGAGTACGTGCCTCTTCTTTGCTGGAGCAGGATGTTTGTTTGGATATATATATATATATATACATTTGAATGTTGTTCATTTGACATCTGGGAAAGCCTTTCTGTTCGAGACTGTTGGATAAATAAAACCCCATTCCTTATTCTGAAAACAGTCTTTGATGTGTTTCATTTTTATAAAAGTGAAATCCCTTTCCAGGTGGTGTTTTCTTTTTATTGATTCGTCGTGTTTGAGCCTCCGTGTGGGAAGGCGGTATTTTCTATTACTTGGGAGGGCGAAGCAATACACAACCTTAGGGTTGTCTTCCCCCAACAGTTTCCTGCCTCCCTCCATTACCTGAGCTTGTTTTTGCTGGTTTTAGGATTCTACACACTTTACCACTGCTGACCAGTGCTAAAATGCTTGTGCTCTCTCCCCTAAACATGGTAAAATTGGCTTAACCCCAATTTGGCATATTTAATTTACCTATAAGTCCCTAGTAAAGTGCACTACATGTGCCCAGGCCCTGTAAATTTAATGCTACTAGGGGACTTGCAGCACTCACTGTGCCACCCACTGAAGTAGCCCTCTAACCATGGCTCAGGCCTGCCATTGTAGATCCTGTAGGTGCAGTTTTACACTCCCACTTTGACCTGGCAAGATAACCTTCTCGCCAGGCTTCAAACTTCCCTTTTATTAAATAAATACTTTTTTTACAACTCTGCCTGTTCTGGAAAGCTTAGCCTTGCTGATGCTACTTTTAAGAAAAAATTTGCACTTTCTTACACAGCACTTTTTAAAAACAAGAATGTGCTATATATTGCCTATTTTCATGGTTCCCTCTAGAGGTATTGGGAAACCTTGAGTACCTTTAGAATCTATGTGAGAGGGAAAGGATTAAAATTTGGCTTGGATACTTTTTGTGAAACAAAGTTTATGAAGGCTTGAGCGTAAAGTTCCTCAAACAAAAAAAAAAGGCTCCGCAATGGAGGGCTGTGGGTGCAAAGGGAAAGGGTTATACAGGTATTGAAAAGGCACAGGGATTGAAAAACAATTTAAAATATTAGAACTGCGATACAGTGCCTGACCCAAAATCACACAACTGGGGTCAGATTCATAGGATCGGCACAGATGAAACCAAATGCACACATTGCATACCAAAATTTGAAAAGTGAAAGAAAGAAGATTTTCTGCTGAAGCGGAAGCAATTATAGATGGGAGACAGCTAAAATAATAGACTGAGCATATCCAATAAAACATATATATCATGTCATTCTGCAGCACGCAAACTAACATTTCACTTACCTATAATCATGTTTCATAAATATAACTCTCAGATATAACAGTTAAAATTAACAATGCCTTACAGTTTACTCCCAGTCACCACTAGTTACCCACATTCAATGAAGTGGAATAATAAATATCTAGTTAAACTAGTTTTTCATTATATATTGAATAAAGTACCCTCTGCCATATATTATAAGGATATTAAAAGTCACAGAGGAGTTCCGTGACCATGTAGAAGAGTGAGTTACTTTATAAGTTCATGGAACTTCGAGGTGACTAGCAATGTCCTTGTAGAGGGTACATTATGGCATTGATTCTATACTACTTTATTTTTTAATTCTGTAATAACACCCTTTAACTTTTCATTGAACTAGAACTCAGTTATTGAGTGGGTCCATTCAATCTCGATTTATTTATAAAATGAATTGTATTTACAGTTTTTTAATGCTTTGGGAGGTGCCTAAACACAGAAACACATTGCCTTATAAAATTTAGGTTTAACACCTTCTCAAATCCAGTGAAATGTGGGAAATCTGAAAAAGGTAAATTGTGGTGGATCTCAAATTTGGGGTACCATTTTGCTCCTAAAGTTTTGGCAGCAGCGGATGGTTGCGCATAAAAGAGAACATCTTTTCTCCTTTAGAAAATTCCCTTTCTCCGAGTACTCAGTGATAGTGGATTTTTCAGTGTGGATTATAATGGACGATTTGCTGAGAACCTGACTTGCAGTGCTGATACTGTACGTGTCTACGAGGAGACACATTAACACAGATAGGGTTTTCTGAATAGACAAGTTTTTCCTTTGTAGGAGTTTTGGTGCCTAATCTAGGCTGGTGTTCTTTGCTCCTACGTGCACTGGAGAAAGTACATTAACCAGGGGTAGATTGCTGTTGGACGGGAGTCTGCTTAATGTGAATTGCGTTTGACCAGTGCCATGAAGGTGATGCTCTTGTTTCTATCAATTGTAAGATATGTCTTATTTTAACTTGCTAGTTTTCCTTTAGGGTAAGTTCATTGAGAAAAGCTTAGCAATCATTTTCCTTATTCACAGAGAAGTCTGCTGTGATTGATTAGTCACGCTGAGGTTAGTGAGATGTCACCACAAAGATGCACTGTCATTGGTTGGTTGCTGACAGAGCCACTCTATGATTGGCTGACCTTGGCATAGCTGCTCTGAGAGTTGCTGTTGCTCCTTGGCCTCTTCTGTGCGATTTTCACATCATTTTGAGCAGAAATAATGGGTGCTATGTTGAAAAAGCCTTAAGTCTCTATTGTACCTCCTACTGAGGGCAAGAAATTACCTGCCGAGGGAACGACTGCATATGAAATGATGGCGGACAAAGGGTTCTGTACGTGTACCTGGATTTCTGAATGGCATGCATATACTGCTTCTGATAAAGACTTGCAGTTTCCTTTAGAGGGTATCTTTAATATTAGAAAGTTAGATTTTATGAGACAAACTATGACTGATAGAAAACCGTTACCAAGACGTACACAGTTTGAGGCTCTTAATAAATGGGATCACATGGCTACAGAAAAGGAGAGAAAGAAAATGTTGGAGCAGGTGAAGAGTGCATTTGGACAATGGCTTGAGAGTAAGTGGGATCAACAGGAAAGATGCTGGAGGGAGTATATGATGGAGAGAGTGAGAGTTTTCCCACAACAGTCAAGGAGACAGCATACAAAAAGAAAACCAATGAGGAAAAGAGAGAAAAACAAAATTAAGAATCAGATGAGTAGGATAACTTTTTAAATGATCTTTTGAAATCCACACCTCCTCCATATACTGATGTGTAGAGACAGGGGCCTGGCCCTGCTTTAGTACCGGATATAGATGCATCGGGAGATAGTATGGGTGTGCAAGTACAGGAACCAACTACATCTGTGGTTGTAAGCACAATAGCAAGTCTCACAACTGAAATTGCAATGATAGCATTGCCAAATACTAGTGGAGAACCTACAACTGTTCCTCTAGTTCCAATCGATCTGCCAGTTACTACAGCAATTACTGAGGAACCTTGAATTATTAATGTTAGTCTTTTGGTAATCAAATTTAGAGAAATTTTGCAGGGGACAATTGACTTGAAAAGACTATAGTTATATAATGTTGATAAAATGAGATATTTGATCAAAGTAAAATGAAAAATGTGAGAAGAAATTACAAAATTGATTTGACAAATTATGAAATAAAAGAACTGGTTTGATGACTTTTAAGCTTCACATTAAAGATTTAGTTGAAAAGACAAGGGAATGGACTGACTTAAAGAAATACAGAGAAAGGTGGGAGAGGGACAGTAAGTAAAAAGAAAGCTTTAGAGTTAGGAAAGAAGGCAAAAGGGTCAATTAGTGATACAAAAATAGGGACAGTTTCAGAATTTCCATTAAGAGAAGTACATGAAGGGAATTATGTGCATGTGCCCTGGACAAGAGCTGATCTTTATGCCTTTACGACAAATTTTCAGAAATTGCGAGAGAAACCTGAAAAGTGGTATAAGGAAGTTTATAGGTTGACTGCTGTTTCAAAAATGCTCTGGCCTGACTTTAATTTATTTGAGATTGTAATGCCTAGTGACCTATAGTGTGGGTGTAAGGTTGATGTTGCTTGGCTGACTGAGGAACCTGAAAGGCTTGTGCCTAATAATGCCTTATCTGATGTGGTTGCTGACAAATACAAATAGATAATAGTGCATTTGAAATAAAAGGTGCCTGAGAAAGATATCAGATGGGTAAAGAATTTTTGAATGTCACAGGAGCTGACAGAGTCTGTACATGCTTATTATAAGAGACTTATGCAAATCTTTAAGCAGCACAGCGGAGTTGAAGATCCTAAGAAAGGTGGTGCTAGTGGTTTCATCTCTCCTTTTGTCAGGGGTTTGCGTCCGGAACCTAGTAATCATATACAGAAAACTGAGATGTGCTGACAGACAAAGAGTATAGATGAGATTTTAAAGTTTACCAAATATAGCAGTGATTGGTTTGATGCAAAGCAGAAAGGAATCAACAAGAAGCTGAGGGTTGCCCAGATAAGGCAATCTGAGAGGAATGCTAGGAATCAGTTGATGGGTTCTGATTTGGGGTATGTTCAGTCTGGTAATGCTGGAATGAATGTGCAGTCTTCAATGCAAAGTGTGAGAATGGGAAATGGAATGAAACAAATGTAGAGTCAAGCAAGAGGGATTTTTTTTTAAATGACCTTTATTGATTTTATATAACGCAATCGTAACAGTAACAAAGGTCAAGACAATCATATATCTGTCAGGAAGGTGATACAAGTAGTAGCCGAGAAATGGTTGCAGGCCAACCCAAAAGAAGAGTGGAAAAGCAGATGGAATTAGAGGAGGATGGGAAGCCAGGCGCCACCCTGTCAAAGGCCTAGTAGGGAAGGGGAGGGAAATGGACGAGGCACGGGTAAGCTGGCGAGGCATGGTGGGGACGTTGGGTGAAAAGGGGTGGGGAGAATGGGTTTTCCTGTAAGAAGGGCGTAGCGCAGCGATGCCGCTCGCAGTTGGAGAAGTTACATCGCAAGGTGTGCAGGGTGAGGCAAGAGAGGGCCTGAGAATGTTCATGGCCCGGGGCTGTGGACCATAAAAAAGGGTACCAGCAGGGGGGGCTGATATTCACTGCGTTGTCAGAGTGGGAGGGAGTGAAACTTGAGATAGATTCGATAGAGTGTATGCTGCTCACGGAAGCCAAGCAGGAGAGGGTCCCACTCCATCGCAATAGGGTATTGGCGAAGTCCCCTGGTTTCCTTCCTGCAAAGCGCAGAGGAACATGGAAGGGGGATGGTGAATAATTGTGGAATAAATTCAAACGTTGGTATGATGAAGAACACTGATTGTCACTTTTGTGGTAAAATAGGGCACTAGAAGTGAGTATGTCGACAAAAACCTGATTGAATCCAAAATTGTTTTGTTCCCCAAATGCAGAGAAATGTACAGTCATTGATCCCAATCCAATCAACTTCTGTGCAGAGCGTGTATGATCAGAAATAGTTCCCTATGAATATGCCTACAGCCTTAGTGTTGCAGCAAAACATGAAAAATAAAACACCATATAATTCAGGGTGTGAACAGAGTTCATTAAATGAGTAATAATTTTTCTCAGCTTTCTACACAAAATAATTTCCAGTTGTGGTGCCTAACGTGGAGAAGGAATGTCTACTTGGAGCAGTCCTGGAGGTAGACCACAGTAGCCCATATACTGACGGTGAAGTCATTGGCCACCCTGTTTCTTTATTAATGGATACAGGAGCTACCCATTCTACAGTTCATTCTGTGGAAGTTCCACACCTAATTCTCTCAGGAAGAGAAGTTCAAGTTGTAATAATTGGTAATAAACACATTTTTGATCAGGTCACACCAGATGTACCTGTTAAATATGGCCAATAGAAAATAATCATCAGTTCATTCTTTGTGATTTAATTCCTGTAAACATGTTGAGCATAAACTTTCTCTGCAAGATGAACCGCATGATATTATTGCACACCGGATGGTGTTGCAATTGAAACTCAAGATGAAGATTCTATTTAAAATTAAAACACATGATTCAAGAGTTCAGCTGTTCCCAGTCCTGACTAATAATGATTTGCCTTAGGATGTAAGATATGCTGTAGAAGAAGTGGTGTTGCATTTCTCTGGTAAGGAGATTGGATTATTAAAAGCGCTAAGTAAAACCCAATGCTATTTTCCCCAGAACTAAATAATACAAACTTTCTAGAGAAGCAGAAAGAAGCCTGTATTTTAAAGAATGATTGAGCAGAGAATTTGTTGCAACTCTCCCGTGATGGGAATTAAGAAATTGAGTGGGAAATGATGAACTGTCCAGGATTTAAGAAGAATAAATAAAATTGTGATTCCATATTGTCCAGTGGTAGAGGATCCAGCAGTGATTCTAATCCAGATTCCTTCATATGTAATATGGTATTCAGTTGTTGACTTATGCCAAGCACTCTTCTCCATTCCTCTTCATGAGGATAGTTAGTTTTTATTTGCTTCCCAATTTTAGGTTTAAATCTGTATATTGGTATACAGTGCAGTACCACCTACAACCAGGCTGGTGGACACAGCAAACAAGAAATTACATATACAAGAAAAAAATAATACAATATACTAGGAATAGAAGAAAACAGCAGCCCCTTTCCTAATGAAGACTCGTCCCACCCCATCTCCTTAAACTGTACCGCCCACGGCAATCCCCCTTGGTCATGATGCCCACAATTGTCCATGTCCACTTCAGAGTGGCCTGCTAGTGAATATCATATGGTCCCCTGCATCTTATAAAGCTTGCAGGGATCAGAAGGTATAGCTATGCAGTAGTACTGTGAGTCGGGGGGCACCTTTTGATACTTGGGGCTTGTGAGTTCTCTATAGTCTTGTTGGAGGAAGGCTAAACAGAATTCCCAAGTTCTCTCAAAGACAGCCTCTTTTGCCTCAAAAGTCGCCAATATCATTTCCATTCCCAGCACGTTCCAAAAGTGGGACAATCATGCCCCATAATCCAAAACTGTATCTTTGCCCCAAAGCATCACGAAGGCCTGCCTAACTGTGGCCAACGCCAAAGCTATAGTTCTTCCCCGGTGTGAGCGTAGTGGAAATGTGAGAGCATTAGGCAGTCTTAGTAAGGTATAGGCTCGAAACGGGGAGATGTCTTTATGAAAGATAGTGTTAATGCTGTGAAGGACCGCTGCCCAATATGTCCCTCCGTTCAGGCAGTTCCACAAGAGGTGGGAGTGTATCATGTGTATCGCATTCTCTCGAACACCATTGAGGCTTAACTGGATACCATTGATGGATCTGGCTGGGAGTGTAATACCAGTAATATGTGACCTTAATCATGGCTTCCCGACCAGCGGCACAGGTCAATGTTGTGTGGGTGCGGTAGAATATATCTTTCCCCTCCTTGTCTGTGAGTGTGCCTTCCAGCTCGCTTTCTCATCTTTTCTGGGCAGCTGTTCATGGCTAAGGGTTCGCTTTTAGAAGTAGTTTATAGAGATCGGAGATCAGGTACTTGTCATCGGTTTTGGTGAGGAGCCATTTCTCAAAGGGGGTCAGCTGGCGAGTCGCCGGTACACTTATCCTGGGTTGTGTCACCCATTGACGTATCCACATATAGTGCATGCATCCCCCCCCCCCCCAGGATGCCACAGATTCTCTGTAGTTGTTCGAAGGGTTGCAGGCCATCTCAATCATAGAAGTCCCCGATGAGTTTACAGTTTGCTAGTTGCCATGCCAGGAACTCGTTGCCATCTCTGGCTAGTGGGAATTCAGGGTTGCCTAGTATAGGGGTCATCGGGGAAGGCATAAACGTCAAGCCCCGTTGGACCGTTGGAAGGCAGTGCTATCCCAGGCTAAGAGGGTGGGCCGCATCACATGGAGAGCTATACACTCCCCAGGGTCTATTTCTTTTAGGGCGACCAGAGGATCTTCCACAAGTGGATGCCTGCAATCGATTGGTCCATAAAGCACCAATGTTTCTCAGAAGTCTTTCGATGCCATTCTACAATATTACACGTGAGTGGCCATATGGTAGTACCGAAAGTTAGGGACTTCCAGTCCTCCTTCTGATGGGGTGGCATATTGTTGCCGCCTTGGCATTCGGGGTTTCTTCCCTTTCCAGATGAATACCTCTAGTGAGCATTGTATCGCAAGCAACACACTACAAGGTCATTTCAGGGAGAGCCCCTGCATAAAATACAGTATTTTCGGCAGAAGGGTCATCTTAATCGCTGCATAAGCCCTAAATATGAAAGGCCCCAATGTGCCAACTTTGCAGGTCTTTGTGAGTCGTGTGCAGAAGATCGGCATAAGTCTGGTCGGCTGTGTGCTCAACCGTCAAACACAGTTTAATACCCACATAGGTGAGGTGACGTTACGCCCAAGAGAATGGGCTCAGATCATGATGGGTGGCTTGTGTCTTCGAATAAGTGCTGAGTGCTAGCACCTGTGACTTTTGTGCGTTTACATTGAACACAAAGAAATCCACATAAATCGATATTTTGTGTTCCGTTTGCCCAAATTTGACCCCAACAATGCCTGGATTTCTACGAATTGCCTCTGCTAAGGGTTCCATAGAAACAGCAAAGAGAAGAGGAGACAGGTGGCAGCCCTGACGGGGACCCGACTGTATCACTATGGGTCCTGATGTCCCATTGAACTGGACCCGAGCATCGGGCCAGTTATAGCCACTAAACGCCCATTTCTGAAATTTAGGACCCATTCCACTTCTGGTTAGGACCTCTCTGAGGAAGGGCCACTGTACTCTGTCAAATGCCTTCCTAGCATCAATAGATAGAAGAAAGGCCGCCAATTTGGCACAAGAAGGTTTGTCCATAATACGTAGGACTCGTTTCGTGTTATGTTGAGGGATGATTCCCGTCTGAGTCAGACTTATAAGGTTTTGCATATATGGGGCTAGCCGTCAGATCAATATGCCCGTGAAGATCTTCATGTCTACATTGAGAAGTGAAATAGGGCAGGACGATGAGCAAGTGGAGGAGTCCTTGCCCGGCTTAGGGATCTCCGTGATTAAGGCTGTCTGCATCGTTGGGGTAAGCGCTGCCGTATCAGCAAAGGAGTTGTATAGCTTAGTAAAGATTTGTGTAGTTTGGATTTGCTAGTAATGACTTCTTCCACCTTTATGGCTCCCTCCAGATCCTCTGTGTGTGGTGTTGTGAGGGACAGCAGTGAAATCGCGTCTAGGTATGTCTGGGTGTCCTCAGTGAGAGAGGGATCTGTGGAATAAAGTGTGGAGCAGCCTCTACTATTTCCTCAGGGGCGTATGCCGTGTTCCCTGTCTGAGTGGTGATTTGAGCGATGTTATTCCTTTGCTGTTTTGCCCTGAGTTTACAGCTAATATTTTGCCCGCATTGTCCCCCCGATATAATATTTATGCTTAGTACGCAATAATGCGTATTCTGTGGCATTCCAATACAAGGCTTTTAGTTATTGCTTCGCTACCGTGAGCTGGCGCCAAACCCTTCAGGAGCATGATCGTTTGTGTAGGATCTCAAGATCGCTCGTTGACCCCTCTAACTCTCTGTGTTTCGCTCTTCTATCTATATTGAGTGTGGTCACAGTGGCTATAAATTCTCCACTCAAGACTGCTTTAGGGTAGCTAATTGCGAGACCAACCCCTCATTTCGGCCAAGTATGATGAAACACGGGTGCGGATAGACTCCACAACCTCTGCCCACCTCAGGAGGGTATCATTCAGTCTCCAGTGTCACTTTCAGGGGGGGGGGTCGATACAGATCACAAAGCCTAAGCAACACCGGAGCATGATCGGACAGGGAGCTCACCCCTATTTCAACTTGCTGTACCTTCAGCATGAGTTGTGTTGTGCTCAGATAATAGTCCAGCCTAGCGTACATCTGGTGTGATGCTGAGAAGAACGTATAGTCCCTAGCTATGGGGTGGTGTGTTCGCCATATATCCACTAACCCAAAGTACTTAAACCACTCACGGGTGGCCGCTAAAAATGCTCCCTTTTACCCTATTCTGCGTGTGAGTGGTCAAGGTCTGTGTTCATTACCATGTTGAAATCTCCCCCCAGAAGAATCTCCGCATCAGGGGTTACTATAAATTGAGACAGCGCCAAAAGAATAAAGCCTTCTCGATTATCATTTGGGGAAAAGACATTGCAAAGTGTGAGTGTTCAGGTATGGTGTAATATGCGTACCGCTAACCCGGCGACAATGGAGGTATTTTGCCTGTGAATGTGTTGGCTAGCAGTATGGCCAGTCCCCCTTTCTTAGCTGGTCCAGAAGATAGGACCTGTCGAGCAAACCAGTGCGAACACAGTCGGGTCCAGTCCTTCTTAAGCAATTGGGTTTCTTGCAATATACATATGTCATATCCTGAGTCTTTAAACATACGCAACACTGAGCCACGCTTGGCTGAGGCGTTAAGGCCGGTAGTATTCAGGCTAAGGATCCACAGCATTTGGTATGTTTGGGAATGCCAAATCTCCCCATCTGTGGATGTGGGCAGTGTTGTATGTCGCTAGGGTTGTGTGTTTAAAAGCAAGTTCATTGTGGGAGTCTTGTCGTGGTAGTGGTTCACGAATTCCCTTGGTAACATAACAACAAACATTAAAAAACGTATACTCCCGCCAACTGGAGCAATCCATACGGATTGTGGGTCAGTAATATACCCATATGGTCCGTGGTCCATCTTACCAGTCATCAGCGTGTCGCCCATCCTCCCTCTGGCCCAGACATTGATAAGCTATAATGTAATACCTATGATCAGTGCCCAGGCCCCCCCCATCTGGAGGTTACCAAGCCCAGTAGTTGTAGTCTCATAGTTCGGTCTCATGGTTGTCTGCCTGCAACTTGTTCAGGAACTTTTGTCATTCTCTCTGAATCTTGTCCTATGAGGGTTTTGCTGTCAATGTCTTCTGTGGCTTTCTGGTCCACCTCCCGGCTTACCGCAGGCTATGCTATGTCCTGGGCGGTGTGCCTGGGTATGCCAAGTCTGTCAGTTCCGGAAGATCGATTACTGGGGCAGCCTCTGTGAGGGAGCAGACAGCGTGTGCCTCCCCAAATCCAGGTGAAGAGCAATCAGAAAGGGTGTATCTACCCTGCGGTACTCTACTGATTTACTCTGGAGGAAGTCAGCGAGCTTCAGAGCAAACCACAGCACAGAGACAGCTCTAGTTGCAGCCACAGACAACATCAGAATGCTACTAGATTGCGGAGAGACCACCAGCCTCATCCTCCTCGACCTCTCAGCAGCCTTCGACACCGTATCCCACCACACACTGATCAACAGACTCCACCAAATCGGAATCCAAGGAGCAGCCGTCAAGTGGATCGAATCCTACCTCACAGGAAGAACACAGAAGAGCATCCTCCCTCCCTGCTCCTCACTCCCTAAGAACATCACCTGCGGTGTACCTCAAGGCTCATCCTGCAGCCTAACCCTCTTCAACATGTAAATGACACCCTTGGCCAGCATCGTCAGGAGCCACGGACTCAACATCATTTCCTACCCCGACCACACTCAATTCATCCTCTCCCTGACTAACGACCCAATGACCATCAAAGACAAGTTCCAAAGATGCATGAAATATGTGGCTGTCTCGATGACCAACAACTGTCTCAAACTTAACACAGACAAAACAGAAGTTCTCATCATCGGAAAAGGAAAAGGCACCCTGTGGAACAACAAATGGTGGCCATCTGAGTTGGGCTAAACCCATCGAATACGCCCATAACCTCTGCATCATTCTCAACAGCCAGCTTTCCATGAAGAAGCAGGTCAGCGCTGTCTCCTTCTCTTGCTTCCTCACCCTCCGTATGATCAGGAAGGTCTTAAGATGGCTCCCACCCAACACCAGGCGTACCATCATGCAAGCTCTCATAACCAGCAGACTCATTTATGGCAACTCCCTCTACGTAGGAATCACCGCCCAACTCATGAGGAAATTCCAGACCATCCAGAACACAGCAGCCAGAATCATCCTCAACCTCCCCAGACAGACGCACATCACCTCCACTTCAGAAAACTCCACTGGCTACCAGTCACGAAGAGATGCCAGTTTAAGCTGCTCACCCACACTTAAAAAGTGATGTACACAACAAAGGACCAGCCTACCTCAACAAACGAGTGCATTTCCACCAACCCACAAGAAAACTCCATTCCAGATCCCTCTCCCTAGCAGCTACCAAACATCCGCCGTCAAGCAGCAGAGGCCGCTCCTTCTCCCACCTGTCGGCCAAGACCTGGAACACCCTCACCCTGGACCTCAGAGTCTCACCCTCGCTACAGCAGTTCAGGAAGAACCTCAAGACCTGGTTGTTCAACCAATAGCAACAGGCAGCGTGATCCCGCAGCATGATCCCACAGCGCTTTGAGACCCACACGGGTGAAGCAGCTGCGCTTAACAAATCCAGATTGATTGATTGAGTGAGCGGTTTCAGTTTCTGTCGACGTTGTAGTGTGCCCAGAACTAGATCTTGGTAGAGATGTACTAAAGCGCCGTCAAACTGAATGGCAGTCATCTGGCATGAGGCTTCCATTATAGCATCCTTCTGGCGGTAGTAAAGCAAGCAAGTCAGGATGTCCTGTTGAGCCCCGTCTGCGCTGGGAGCTCTATTGACCCTGTGTGTTCTGTCGAGTTGCATGTCGGCAATTGCAAGGTTGGGGAGGGCCTTGGGAAAAGGCATTTCACTGCAGTTCAATATCTTCCCTTCTCAGCCCCATGGGGAACTCCGCAAATGCGCATGTTGGATCTTCTAGACCTGTTCTCCAGGTCCTCTATATGTGCCTGCAGCATAAGGTTTTGGTCTCATAAGTCCACCAGTTCCTGCCTATAGGCATCTAGTTTCTCCTCCCATGCATCACTGGTCTCCTCCAGAGTGCAGGTCCTTTGTCCCAAGCCTCCCATTTTGTGCCACATTTCCTTTATGTCTTTGTAGACTTCTGCATGGAGGAGAGTGATATATTGACAAATGTTGTCAAAGAGCTCCTTCATGAAGGCCTTTGTTACCAGGGGCTCCTTCCTTCCCGGGTAGGTGCCACCAGGGGAGGGTTCTCTACATTCCCCCTTTTATGAGCTCTGTTCATGTTGGGAGACCGCTTTCCTTGTTAAGTATGTCTTTCATATTCGAGTCTTTGCGGGACCTGTGGGCCGCCATGTACGCAGAATGTCAGGCCCAAGGTGTGTCCCCCGAGGCGGCTAAGGCCCGCCCCCCCTCTATTCCACAGGCCCCAAGATTCGCAGACGTTGACACAGCAGACTGTCAATTATGGCAGCACTCTTGTGGCGTGAAACAGGCCCCGTCCTGGCTGGACCATAGACTCACCAGTGTGTAGCAAGTCCTCTGTCCGGCGCATGCCCCAGGTCCACAGGGCAGGGGAAGGGTCCCCGTCGCAGAGATCAAGACCTCTCCAACTGCTAGGTGGTCATCTGCTCTCAGCTCCCCTGTCGCCGGCGGGGGTTGGGGCACCAATGCCAGTCCCGAAGGGGTCTCTCCCTGTTGCAGACCTCACTAAGCCCAGGAAATCTCCCAGATGCTGCTTCGAAATGTGTTCCAATGTAGCGTCACTCTCCTGGGTGGCAGGACCAGGGTCAGTTCGAGGTCAGCTCAAGTGAGGGCGGGGCAGACACAGAGGCAGCAGCTTCACTCAGATGGGGGGCAGATGCAGAGGCAGTAGTTCCACTTACCCCTGGGCTGGCTCCCCAAGGTCTCCGCGGCTCTGCCTACGCTCTCAGCGGACCTTGTCGAGTCACTCCTGGGCTAAATCAATCGGGCCTCCAAATGACAAACCCCGGCTGCCGCAGGCAAAGGGAAAGGCACTGCCCCCACCTGACAGCAGGGGGATCTGTCAAACAGCGGCGTATGAGTACTCCAGACAGGAACTTGGCCTTGCGGTCCAGCAGCTGCGCCCCAACGGGAGACACTCATCACAATGATGCAGGGGGCACTCCGATTCCCGGACAAGGGAAGAGGCGCTGCTTCAGCCCAGCAGCAGGAGGATCTGGCCTTCAACAGCTCACGCACTCCCCGCCCCGCAGAGAGGAACTAGGCCACTCAGGCTGGCTGCCACACCCCAGCGAGAGGGCAGGAACCCTCAACGCGGCCAATCGGATGCCTACCGCCATGTCAGTGCTGCTCACTCTACTTTAGCGAAGGCTCTGATGGGCAGGCGGGGGCAACTGGGGCTAAGAACGGGGCAGCCGGTCACAGAGCGGAAAAGAAACGCTCCTAGTCCGTTGCCTTTTTGGCCAAGCCCCTGCTTTCCAATTTTAAAATAAAGTTCTTGTTTGATGTCAAATTCCACAAGAGTATTCTAAAAGTCCTTCAATTAATCAGTAAAATCTTTAGGAAAGATCTAGAAAATTTGACGTTGCCCTTTAAGTCAGTCTTGGTGCAGTACATTGATGACCTACTGGTCGCGTCCAAGACAAAAAAAGACTGTAAACTTGGCACAATTGCCTTTTTGAATCATTTGGCTGACAGTGGTCACAAGGTTTCACCTACAAAATTCTAGTACAGTAAAACGGAAGGGGTTTCTCTTGGTCATCACATTGAAAAAGAGACAAGGAAAGTCTCTAAAGAACACATTTCTGAAATTCTAAAAATTAATCCTCTTACCACCCAGAGGGAGGGGAAGATGTTCTGGGGAATTGTTGGTTAATGGTGTCAGTGGATTAGAAATTTTTCCCGGATTGCAAAACCTTTAGTAAGGTTGACCCATAGTGACATTTAAGATCTGGTACCATTTGACATGGAATGCTTAGAGGCCTTCCGGGTATTAAGAGACAGCGTAATGCACTCACTCTTGGAATGCCTGACTGTATTTTAGAATTTTATCTTTTCTGTTATCAGAGAAGTGGGTGTGCCCTAGCTATTTTGACCAAGAAACATCGAAAAACCATGAGTCATGTAGCCTACCTATCAGCTGAGTTGGATCAAGTAGCTTTAGGCCTTCCTGGATGTTTGAAATTGGTTGCAGCTGTGTGCATTCGATTGAACAAAGTGAAGAAATTGTAATGGGACATACGTTAATTGTATTTGTTCCACATTCTGTTGAGATTTTGCTGACTCGTACACAAACTCAGCATATGAGGAACAGTTGACTGACCAAATATGAACAAGTCATATTAGCAGCTGAAAACATCCCAATCAGAAGATGTAATTCTCGGATTCCTGCGACACTGCTTCCTATTTCAAACAAAGGTTGTGAAGACAAGGGAAAAAGGGAAGATGATTATGATGAAGAACCTGAGCATGACTGCATCAATGTCACATAATTATGTACAAGACCAGCTATTAAAGAAATTCCTCTCGAAATGGCTGATCTGATTTTAGACTTTATTTGTTGATGGTTCTTGTTTAAGAGATCAGTATGGAGCACTAATAGCTGCCTATGCAGTATGTTCCATTTCTGAAAACCTTGAAGAATTATATCTGCTGAATGTAATCTCAGCACAATTGGCAGAGCTGGTTGCATTGACAAGAGCTTGTTGCATCTCAGAAAACTTAAATGTCACAATTTATACAGACAGCCAGTATGGTTTTGGAGTGGTCCATGATTTTGGGCAACTGTGGTCACAGAGAGGTTTTATGACATCTTCTTGAGCTCCCAAACAGAATGGTCTCTATATACTTGATTGTTGAAAGCAGTTCAATAGCCAAAAGAGATTGTTGTAGTCAAGTGTGCAGCCCATAAAACTGGAAGACATGGTCACCCTTGGAAATAAATATTGATCAAGAGACAGAGACTCAAATAACAGACCAAGTTGAAGCAAGAAAAAACTCTATTGAAAACACAGCATGTATGAGTTGTTTCCTATTAAATTCAGTTCAGACATCTTTGGGTGAATTAAGAGATCTCAAATTGGAAGCCCGAGCAGATGAGAAAAGAAAATGGGAAAGATTAGTCTACAAAAGAAATGATCAGGATCAGTATGTCACTTTTGAATATAAGTTTGCACTATCTGACACGATGTTACATTCTATGACCTGCTATTTACACAAACAACTCTTTGGTGAAAACATTTGATAAATATTGGGAAAATATACATTTTAGAAATGTTGCTGAAGATTTGAGTATCTGTTGTCTCATATGTGAAAGGAATAATCAAGGCAGCAAGACAAATGTTTTGATGATTCTCACTGGCAAACCATTTGCAAGAGAGCGACTTCAAGTGGATTTTGTGGAGATGCCAGTTTACAATGGCCTCAAATACATTCTTGTGATAATGTGCTTGTTTTCTAAATGGGTCAAAGCTTATCTCGCCCGGAGATCAGACAGCCTTACAGTTGCCAAACTTTTGTTGAGGGAGTTGATATCAAGATTTGGTTTGCCATCTTCTATTGAGGCTTATTGTGGCTCACTTTTTAAAAATTAGATTTTGCCATTCATTTGGACAGCTCTCCAAATTGACCTGATTTTTCATTGTATTATCATCCTCAATCTTCTGGTGTAGTTGAAAGAATGAATAAAACCACAAAGAACAAATTGGCTAAAGAATGGACTTCCACTGGTTTAACATGGCCTGACGCTCTCCCTCATGTTTTGATGAGTATCAGAAGTACCCCTAACAAAAAGATAAGTCTCTCCCCCATGAAGTATTGATGGGCAGAGCAATAAGATTGGCATATATACCCCTCAGACACAAACTCAGCCACCCTGCTAGACTCCATGGACAACCTCGGCCTCAAACAGATCCTCACCAATGCCATGCACACAGCCGGCCACACCCTCGACCCTATCCTCACACCCAGTGACAAAATCCGGTACAGCCACATAACCGAGCTCACCTGGACAGACCACAGCATCATCCATTTCACCATCGCTGTCAACCGACAGGCCACCGTCACCATGCCCCCCGCTGCTGGACACCATTACCGAATCCCAAAGGACGACCACCTTCAAAACCCCCACCACCCTCCACACATCCGATGATGTCAATCAAGCTGCCTACCAATCAGAACGGATCACCACTAGCGCCGACTCCATCGCTGCTTCCATCAAAACCCTCAGCAACAAAAGAACCAACAAGCACGCCAACTGGTTCATCCCACGAACTCAAAGCAGAAAAACACAAATGCAAACCTCTGGAGAGGTGCTGGCGAGCGAGCAAAGACCCAGGCGACAGCACAGCATTCAAGACTGCCCTCAAATCATACCACCACGCCATCAGAGAAGCAAAGAAAGCTGCACTCGCCACCCGCCTCCAGGCCACCAACCGTCAACATTGTCAGAGAAATCTCTTTCCCAGACGCCGTCAGAAACACCATCCAGCCTTCCCAGTCCCTCTGCAGCTCACTCGCAGACTTATTCCACATCAAGATTGCCAACATCTACACGAACTTTTAACCCCAACTGCTGCAGCCGGACACCCCCGCTCCTCCCACTATCCTCCCGCCATACCTCCTGACCGACTGGACACCTCTCTGCACCAAAACCACAACCTCCATCATGTCCTCCATCCATTCCGGAGCCCCAACCAACCCCTATCCACACAACGCCTTCAACCTCGGACACAAAGTAATCCGACAAACGCTCACCAGCATCATCAACTAAGCGTTCAGTTCCGCCACCTTCCCGGAATCCTGGAAGCACGTCGAAGTCAAACCACTTCTGAGGAAACCCAGAGCGGATCCATCACTCCTCAAGAACTACCGCCGCATCTAGCTCCTCACCTTCCTGGCCAAGGTTCTGCAGATAGCAGTCAACCGCCAAATCACAGACTACCTGGAATCCCACCACCTGCTCGACCATGCCCAGTCTGGTTTCCGCTCAAACCACATCACTGAAACCGCCCTGGAGATTGCGTGATTCTCAGAAGACAAGTTCGGAAGAGTTGCTTGGAGACGAGGTGGCATGCCTCTTATCAAGTGATATTAGTGCCAAACATGCAGTGAAGTGAGCTGGAATTCCACAGTGGTTCCGCTCTATTCAAACGAAAAGAGTGAAGACAGGGAATAATAAATAGTGAAAACAACCACTGATTCACAAAGACAACTCAAGTTTGCTGCGTGGATCCAGAGGAGGGAGAAAAATGTAAAACTAGTGAAGATAACAGAGTTATCAAAGTTCTGTTCGATGAAAGTGAAGATCTGGGTGAAGGAACCAATAACAGTAACGAGTTTCACAGTAAGGATCAGAGGGAAGAGTGGTTACAATGTCAAAGTCAAAGGCATGAGTGGCAGCAAGAAGTAGTAGTCTCTAATCCAAACAGTGAGAAACTCCAGTTAAAAATTCAAGTCACAAGAACCCACAAATGAAGTAAGCAGTTCAAAGTGAATTGTGCTGCTGATGCTGGTCGAATTTCAAGTACAACAATGAGTGGAGAAGGTTCAGCAGTAGTCACTCATGAAGAGGAAAGGGCTGAAGTAAACAAGTAACTAAAAAGAACCGGTAAAAGAAACCACTGGCAAAATAAGAGACTGAAACTGATGAATGAAAAAACTGAAGTAATTGAAGTTGACTCTGGTGAAAGTGAATCACCAGCAGCTAAAAGAACATCAAGAAAGAACTTTGAATAGAAAGTATGCTTCACCTGAGAGGGTGTATGTAGCATCAATATCTGAAGAAGAACAAGTCTAATAAATCATTGCCATGACACTTTTGGAAGTGAGCCTGAAAGTGAATCAGAAGACAAAGAACCATATTGAAAACAATGCTAAAAAATAGGGAAAATCTGAACTGTGAAAAATTTTAAGAAAGCTAGAAAATAGAAGGAAAATCTTTTGTGATCATGAACTGAAACCTGAGGAAAAAAACACTTTTGAAATTTATTTCGGTCTTTGATTATTGTTGTCAAAGATATAAGAAGAAAAAGATTATCATTGTTTCAAAGAAAAATTTGGTTACTTTTTGGTTTTCACAATAATTTTTGCTTTTAGTCGCAACAGAAAATGGCATAAAGCAGATGCTGCAAAATTATTAGTCTGATCATTTTATTAATGGCACTAATGATGTTAGTTGGTCTGTTGTTGTGTCTTACTTTCTCAGGTGGGGTATGATTCCAGAAAGATTAAATTAACTACAATACATAATGAAGTAAAACATAACACATTGACATGAAGAGAAATTTTACAAAGTGCATTTCATGATAATATTTATGCAAAAATGATGAACGAATATATCGAGATTATAAATGTTAAAAACTGCTATGTATGCAATTTTCTTCCCTCTTGTGCAAGTGAAGGTGCTACCTATTTAAATTACTGTTATCTTATAGTTTGTGGTGTAATGTGTTTGTTAGTATTTTTATCAAAAATTTGTCTTTGTCTCCTTATCTGTTGGATTTCAAAATCTCACTGGAAGATCTACATATCTCTGCAGATGAAGGTGTTAATAAGGGTCTTAAATATGGTATACTTCTAAAATAAATTGCACACATTAAGGAGAAAATGAAAAATACTAACCAAGAGTATGTATTTGGCTTGAATAATGAAGAGCATGAGTTTAATAAAGAAGACAATGAGAGGAGAGTTAAAATTGTGACGGGTTAGAAAGAAGGGAGAAAGATAAGAAAGAAAATCTTTTGAGATCATAAACTGAATGTACTAAAACCCGAGGTAATAAAAGACTCTTTTGAAGTTTAATTTGGTTTTTGATTATTGTGTTAAAAGAAATAAGAAGAAAAGTATAAAAAGATTATTATTGTTTTCAAGAAAACATTTGTTAATTTTTGGGGTTTCAAGATCATTTTTGCTTTTAGTCTGATCATTTTATTTATCGTACTAATAATCTTGGTTGTCCTGTTGTTTTGTCTACTTTATCTGGAGGGATATAACTCCACAAAAGTTTAATTAACTACAGTACATAATGAAATCAAACATAACACATTGACACGTAGGGAAAATTTAGAGAGTGGATTTCATAATACTTATGCAAAAATGATGAACAAAGACATTGCGATTATAAATATTAAAAACAGCTATGCATGCACTTTTCTTCCCTCTTCTGCAAGTGAAGGTGCTACTACTTACTTACAATTACTGTTATCTTATAGCTTGTGGTGTAATGTGTTTGTTAGTATTTTTAACAAAAATTCGTTTAATTTTTTTTCCTTTATCCGTCGGATTTCAAAGTTTCACTGGAAGATCTACATACTCTGAACATGAAGGTGTTAATAAGGTCTTAAATATGATACATTTCTGAATATAATTGCACACATTAAGCAGAAAATAAAAACTGCTAACCAGAAGTATGTATTTGGTTTGAAGAATGAAGAGCATGAGTTTGATAAAGAATACAACGAGAGAAGGGTTAAAATAGTGAAGTGCTGGAGAGAAGAGAGAAACAAAAGAGAACAGATTAAAGCTGAGGGAAAAAAACAGATTGTCAAATTTGTATCCTAGTTTGAGAATGGAACATGAGAGAAAAGGTGAGATATGTATGGTGTGCTATGAACCTACAAGAATTGGAAAAGTTAAATATGTGGGAGACAGTGAATATGTGAAAAGCTATGTTGTAAGTAGTGATTTCTTGGTTGGTGAAGAGCCAATACTGAGAGAATGTATTATGTGTGTGGTAAGACTGTTTATTTTAATTTGCCCCTTAATTGGTTTGGATCTTCTTATCTTGCTTTGGTGATCCTAGAGTTTAATCATGTGACTGGAGTGGAAGCTGCAGTTGGTTTGAAGAGAGTGAAATATAGATTTGGACAGGTAGTAATAAATATATTAAAAGCTACTGTGGGAGCACAAACCCCAACAATTTACTAAACCCCAATATATTGATAACACCTAATAGGCTCCTACGATCCGGCTCCAGCACCCTTGATCGTGCGATATGATACACCACCCTCCACAACATTCAGCCCAAAAAATAGCAGAGTAAAATCAATAATAGTGATTGGGTCTACTCAAGAACTGAGTTCTAGTTCAACAGGAATTTAAAGAGTTTTATTACAAATGTAAGATAGGTAATACAGATAAATCCATACTTGTTATGAAGGCTGAAATACAGTACACAATAGGAAATCAGAATTGTCAGGCTCAACTAAAGAACAGTAACAGCATTTCGAAAAGGAAAAATTACAAAAGTATGAGGAAATTTAAAGTCTTGCCCATGTGCACAGAGGTCTATGGACAAAAATAAACCTCAAACAGACAGAGTTCCGTGAGGAAAAGTAAAAGTTGCCCCCATCCTCATAAAAACAGGTGTTGTTACACAATTTTTACACATAAACAATGAGAAACTGCAAATTCAGCATAACGTGATTATCAACAGTACATTTTTAGACAATCAGAAAATGCATCATCACAAATAAGTCTAAAGCACTATCCCACTTCTAAGAATAATCCAAATTTTTCATTACCTTCCACAGCAACAGAAATCTGAAGATGCAAAACATAATATGAAACATTCTCTAACAAACACCAATACATTAATGTGCTATCATACTTCCAGTGGAAATGTCCTTCAAGAAAAATTACACCAGGAACAAAATGGAAAGGTTCATTCATAATTCACACCCTCTATAGAATCAGACAATTACGTCACACTGCACTGTGCTCCACAAAACTGTGGGAGAGAAAACTTGCTGGGGACATTGACTGGGAAGGAAATGAGCAGGAACAAGATGAACAGAACACACAAAAACTGCATCCATTTTAATAAAATGGTGACTCAATGAAAATGTGGCAAAATTAAACTACATTATTACTTATACTTCTAAACAATTCTATTCATTTGTTTTAAATGTAACATTATTAATTCATTGGTTACTACTATTATTCATCATAAAATTACAAATTCACACACATTATTGGTTACCCAAAATTACACATTTAAAAAAATCTAAGGCCCTGATTATGACGTGGTCGGTATATTCCGACCCATGCGTAAACACCTGTTTATGCATGGGTCGCAATTACGAGTTGGTAGGTATTTAATGCATCCGATAATTATCGGATGCATTAAGTACCTCAACTGTTGTTAAATTTCGGCCGATCAAACCTGCCAAAATCTAGCGGGGGAGTATCATACTGTATTAACCGTACCATGCGTATTTTGGTACGTTAAACATCAAAATCCGCATGTTATTCTCCACCAACTCGTACCAGATGTTATTTATCGCACCCGATAAGTAATGTACCCCATGGTATAGTTATTTATCACATGCAATAAATAACACCTATACTCGCATTCAGGGCCCAACACTATTATTCCAACCATGGGTGTGGCTATAAATGATGTGAAAATTAGACATTTGTCTACACTTCATGATAGGCTTCCTTCTAATACAGCTGGAGCCTTGACTCAAATTAATTCTGAGCTAACTGCAATGTGGGCTATGATTATGCAAAACCGCTTAGCTCTAGATATCCTTCTCGCGAAGGAAGGCAGTGTTTGCAAGGTACTGAAGGTAAAGGAGTGTTGTGCCTTCATACCTGATAATAGCAGGGTTAATAATGTGTATATACAAAATGTTATTAATGATTCTCATGAGGTCCAAGCTTTAGAAGAGTATAATGTGTGGGAAATAGTAGGTTCCTGAGTTAGTGAGATAGGGAAGGGTTTTAGCAAGGTTGGTAAATGGAATAATACTTTGGGAGGGTGACCATTGAGACTAATCATAGCCCCTGTAATAATTATAATGATTTGTCCAATTGTCCTGGTTCTCTTGGTCAAATTGTCTGATATTTTTTTCCTTTTTTTACATTTTTTGTTTAAAAACTGTGAGGGTAAGGGTGAAGGAAAATCATTAAAGTGTAAGAGGGAAGACGAGCTTGAGATAGAAAATATCAAGGATTGTGTTTACAATCAACTAAAGATGATGGAGGAGTCAAACAGGAAGAAACAGAAAGTGATGCAGACTATTTTATAATTCTTAATTCATTAAACTTTTTATTATTTGTTTTTTTAGTGATTATAAAATAATCAGAGGGGGAATTTGTAAGAGATTTTAATGAATTTATATTTTTGTGCATAATTAATAATGTGCAGAATGCATTTTCACACTCGATTTTACATGTATACACTGGTATAGTGCTATTGAATTTTGAAACCAATTTTCTATGATGTGTAGAAGTGTATTTTCCTAGTGTTTGTTAGTTAGGCCACATTTAGTACAAACACCATCTTGTCCAAAATGGAAGTCATCTGTCACTCATCCTGCTCCACGCACCCCATCCACTTTCTCTCCTCCCAAACTCTGCAGCACGCACTCAAGCTGAGATGCAATGGTTTATTCTCCCCTTGATGAACCCCCTGGCACGATTTGTAACAATCACAAGTCTTTCTGTTAGTTTACTTTGCTCCATTCATTCACGTAATGCATTATTGTTCATGTATCTAGTTCTAAAGTCTCCGGACGACATTGGAATAGAGCCGTGGTACTCATAGTACGGCCCGCGGGCCGCCAGCGGCCCGGCAGGCCTTCATTGGCAGCCCACGGACCTTGCCTGAAGTTTCCACGGCCGGCAGTAAACACAGAAGATGACCGCAGGCGCATACCTAGTGAATACGTATTAAATAGGTATTCACTATGTATGCTCCTGCGGCCTTCTTCTGTGTTTACTGCCGGCTCCTGTGACTTCAGGGCACCTTCGGAAAGCTTCACAAAAGGCCCTTTAAAAGTCAGCTGTAAGCGCTTTCACAGCTGACTTTTAAAAGGGCCTTTTGGGAAGCTTCCTAGTTAGGACAACGACAGATAGAGGCGCAGAGACAGATAGAGGCGCAGAGACAGATAGAGGCACAGAGACAGAGGTGCAGATACAGACAGAGGCGCAGAGACAGATAGAGGTGCAGAGACAGATAGAGGCGCAGAGACAGATAGAGGCGCAGAGACAGATAGAGTCAGAGAGACAGATAGAGTCAGAGAGACAGATAGAGACAGGGACAGACAGACAGAGATAGAGACAGGGACAGAGACAGGGAGAGGGACAGACAGGGACAGAGATAGAGACAGAGACAGGGACAGACAGAGACAGGGACAGACAGATAGAGACAGGGACAGGCAGAGACAGGGACAGACAGAGACAGGGACAGACAGACAGGGACAGACAGATAGATACAGATACAGGGACAGGCAGAGACAGGGACAGACAGAGACAGGGACAGACAGATAGAGACAGGGACAGACAGATAGAGACAGAGACAGGGACAGACAGATAGAGACAGAGACAGACAGATAGAGACAGGGACAGACAGATAGAGACAGGGACAGACAGATAGAGACAGGGAAAGACAGACAGGGACAGACAGATAGAGACAGGGACAGACAGAGACAGGGACAGACAGATAGAGACAGAGATAGATAGAGACAGGGACAGACAGGGACAGACAGATAGAGACAGAGACAGATAGAGACAGAGACAGATAGAGACATAGACAGATAGAGACATAGACAGATAGAGAGATAGAAGATAGAGAGAGGTAGAGACATAGAGAGCAAGATAGAGATAGCTAGTGAGAGATAGAGAGAGAGAGAGCGAGAGAGAGCGAGAGAGAGAGAGATAGCAAGAGATAGAGAGAGATAGAGAGAGATAGAGAGATAGATAGATAGATGTGTGTATGCTGGGTCTGGTGGCTCAGTGGACGAATGCGTCCGCTGCAGGGGCCTGTGTTCAACCTCATGGTCAGTTTTTTTTCTTGCCCTAGCCCCGCCCCCCTCCCCCACTGACCCCGCCCCCACCGGTGCGGCCCTTGGCCACAAACCACACTCTAAATTAGGCCCCCGAGAGAAAGTTTGTGAGTACCCATGGAATAGAGGGTGCTGAATTATTATTCATGTGGTGGGTTAGTGCTTGCGTGTTAAGGCAATGTGACACATTTTTCATATGCTCTGATTTTGGTGCTGAAGTGTTACATTTGCTCACATCATAGTGATACTGTGGTTTTTTGTAATTACATATGTGAAATTAATGTATAAAACCCTCGAGCCAGAAGCTTTTATGAATACTTCTATGGATGCTGTTTCTTTCCTGATTTTGATGCACATTTGAGACTTAGAATAATTTCTGATTTATGCATACCCTATATAATTATGCATTTTTGAGCCTTTATGGCATTGATACTGTACTGCTTTATTATTTAATTCTGCAATAAAACCCTTTACGTGTCATGTTTGGAGTCTTTCTTACCGGTCTTAAGATGGTGGCATGGTTCTCCACTTCGGCTTTTGTAGGTCCTGGTTTGTCTGAGATATGGGCGACCCCTTCCGGTAGCCATTGTGCCGCCGGCTATGAAAAGCCTAAGCAGCCAGTGCCCTCCAGAAGGAGTCCCAAGAGGGAAAAACCCTCTAGGGAAAAACCTCTGATGACGAGGAGACTCCAGAAACGACGGAGAAGATATGAGCCAGGAAACACAAAGAAACCAGAAGCCCAAGATGGAGCAGGAGATAAACAGGAACTCAAACTGGAGCAGGAGGTGCCAAGGGAAGGAGAGCGTCAACGGAAGGAAAGGACCACCAAAAACTGAAGCAGGGAATCAACAGGTGCGATGACACACCAACAGAAACAAGGAGTGTTGCAATGCAAGGAAGGAAAATATTCTGCCCCCAGGAACAGGAAGTGACAAAACAGGAAGAAGATCGTTGCCATCTTGGATAGGGAAAGGAGTGAAGAGCAGAATAGGAAGGCCGCCATGTTAGGAAGGTAGAACAACCTTTCCTCAAGGCCCTCTGGGAGCATGACTGTGAAGGAGAGAAGAAAAACAGGCAACAAGATGGCCCCAAAGGAGATGATATACAGGATGATACCAAGCAAAAGGTAAGTGCAAGTGTCCCCCAAAAAGGCATAGGAAGCCGCAGTCTCCACCTGGGAACTGCGGTATTCCTAAGATGTTATGTGAAACATCTAATGGCCCGCCGTGCAAGTCCGCGGCGTGCGCGATACAAAGAGGCAGCAGGCTTCGCGGGGCGCACCTGAGATGCCAAAATGGAAATAGCGGGCTGCCGTGTTGCTCCGCGACACGCTCGAGAAGGAGAGAGAGGCGTCGCGGGCTGCACTGCAGCCCGTGAAGAGGAAATGGGCAGCGTCGCGGATCGCAGTTCGGCACGCGGCGCAACAGCAGGTCCCCCTCCCAAAGCCCCAGGTTTGTCAGGTAAAAGCCGGAAAAAACGTCGGACAAGAACAGGAGCGTGGACTGAGTCTGCATTCACCCAAGAGTTCTCACTGAGGGGATAGCCTTTCCAATGGATAAGGAACTGCAATCGGTTCCTAAAGAACCAAGAGTCACAGATTGTCTGAATCTCGTATTCGGGAACATCGTTAACCAAAACAGGAAGTGGACAGGAAAAAACCCTCTTATATGGATCTGAAACATAGGGCTTCAGCTGAGATGTATGAAAGACAGGATGTATTTTCCAAACACGTGGTAGCTGAAGTTGAAAAGACACTGGATTTACCACTTGGATGATCTTGAAAGGACCATAAAAGCGTGGTTTGAATTTACTGCGTGATAGTTGATGAGGTAAAAACTTTGAGGACAGCCAAACTTTGGTATTAATCTGGTATGCTGGAGACGGATGGCGAAGGATATGAGCAGTATCTTTCATCTTTTTTTTGGCTTCTTGGAGGTTGGCATGTACCTTTAATCTTATAGCTCGGAGATGGCGAATAAAAGAGGGTGCTGCTGGAACAGAAGCGGTGTCTTGAAGAACTGACGGAAAGGTCCTAGAATGGAAACCGTATAGACAAAAGAATGGGGTAGTCTTGGATGCACTATGGACAGTGTTGTTATAGGAATATTCTGCTAATGGTAGATAGGAGGACCAATCATTTTGGGTTGCATTGCAATAACAGCGGAGATATTGCTCTAGTCCTTGATTTAGGCGTTCGGTTTGACCATTGGTCTGAGGATGAAACCCTGAGGACAAGGCAACTTCAATGTGAAGGGATTTGCAGAAATGTTTCCAGAAGCGAAATATGTACTGAGGGCCTCGGTCTGATACAATTACCCGTGGGAGACCATGAAGGCGATATATCTCCGGGTATGAAGATTCTTCCAAGTTCCTTTGCTGTAGGTAGTTTCTTAAGAGCATTGAAGTGTGCCATCTTAGATAAGGAGTCTATAGTCACCATTATAACTTGGTTGCCTGCGGACGGTGGAAGAGAGGAAATGAAATCGGTGGGTATGGTATGCCATGGAGCAGGTGGAACACACTTGCAGGGCCTCTAACTGTACCTTTTGTGTTGGGAGGAATAATGTCTTACCGCAGTAGTAGTGTGTGCCATGTTGCGTAACTTGATCAAGTAGTTTCTTCCATTCTTCTTCCTTAATGGATTTATACTCTGATTGGACTCTGTCTAGGAAGGACTTAACCAGGCCAATAATTATTTGCGGCTCGATTATGTTTTGTTGTGGGAGCGTAGGACTTTCCGGATAACAACGAGACAATGCGTCTGCCAGGGTGTTCTGAGATCCCGCTATATATGAAGTGACAAAGTCATACTGGCTAAAGAAGTAAGCCCACCGGGCTTGACGACTATTTTGACACTGAATGTTACGAAGACATTGGAGGTTTCTATGGTCTGTTCTGATTTTGAGAGGTTCATTGGTACCCATTAGTAATTGTCTCTATTCACGACAGGCCAACTTCATGGCCAACAGTTCTCGTTCAAGAACAGAGTAGTTTCTTTCAGAGTCTGACAGAACATGTGATAGGTAAAAAACAGGATGTTCCAGTCCATCGTCCTCTTGTTGTTGGAGGAGGACTGCACCAACAGCTCTGTCTGACGCGTCTGTTTCCACAAAAAACTTCTTTGTTGTATCAGGATGACGTAAAATGGGTGCTTGTGTGAGCGCCTTTTTTAAGGACTGTAAGGCCTGTTCAGTGACTTCGGTCCACTTGAACCCTCATTTGAGTTTCTCCTTCTTCAGCGTTTGAGATATATAACTAGTTTGGTGAGTTGTTAATGAATTGACAATAGAAGTTTGTCAAGCCTAAGAAACATTGAGTTTCTGTAATAGTCGAAGGTGATGGCCAATCTAAAATAGCTTTTACCTTTTGTGGAAACATGGCTATCCCAGTCTTGTTAATTCAGTAACCCAAATATTCCACCTCGGTTTTGTCAAACTCACATTTTTCAGGTTTACAAAAAAGACTATTTTAACGTAGTCTTTCCAAGACTTGCATGACGTGCGAATGATGCAAATCAGAGGCTGCTGAGTAGACCAAAATGTCGTCTAAGTATATTACCACAATCTGGTTTAGAAGATCCGTGAACACATAGTCCATAAATCTTTGAAAGATGGAAGGAGCGTTGGCCAGCCCAAAGGGCATAACTCGGTATTCGAAATGCCCCAATGGAGTTCGAAATACGGTTTTCCACTAGTTCCCTTCCTTGGTGTGAAGGAGATGGTACGCACCCCTGAGATCCAACTTGGTGAACATCTGTGCCCCTCTTACTGACTCCAGGACATCCTTAACCCCTTCGCTGCGGAGGTAATTCCCCCGCGGGTGCGAGGGGGTGAATGCGGCGCCGCGGTGCTCGTGACGAGACCAGCTCGTCATGAGTCACAGTAGAGCTGTGCTCATGACGAGCTGGTCTCGTCACAAACCCGCCCACTCATTAATTCTCCCGCACAGGCGGGGAATTAATCACGCGTGGGCGGTGCGCACCTGTTATGACGAGACCAGCTCGTCATGAGCACAGCTCCACTGTGACTCATGACGAGCTGGTCTCGTCATAAGCACCGAAGGGGTTAATCAGGGGTAATGGATAGCGATCTTTAGTGGTGACCCTGTTTAAGCCTATGAAGTCTATACAGGCCCGAAGATCTTTGGTCTTTTTGGGTACGAAGAAGAGGGGTACCCCGGCAGGTGATGAGGATCGAGAGATAAGACAATTCTGAAGATTTTCTTCGAGATATTGTCTGAGGGTTTCTTTATCGGGTTCTGTGAGTGAATATATTCTTCCAAAGGGTACTGTTGCTCCAGTGCTTATTTGGTGCCGGTGGTTTCCGGTGCTTAGCAGCGGCACTTATTTGACAGGGCCGGGGCTATTGAATTATGCTCCCGTGTGCGATGGGCCCAGTAATTATTAAAAATAAATGTACCTACCTGTTCTGCTTCGGTTGCATGTCTGCCTGGAGGTCCAGAAAGTGGCCCACCCAGGTCCAGGCACAATTGAGGGTGTGAGACTAGATTGTGTCATGCGCAGTCAATGTAAACTGTGTGTGTGTGGTGCGTAGGACAGGACCAATTCGCCAGCGCCTGCGCTGCCACACGTGGGGAGATCAGCCGCCCCGCCGGAGATTGTTTTTTGTCAGAGGTTGCTGTGCTTTGTAACCGCCCAGTACATCTAGTGGGCAAGATCGGCCATGCCTGCTGCAGACAGAGGGAGAGGATCGCTCGATGACGTCATGGTCCAAAGAAAGATGTTCCTGCAGAACGTGGAGCTGTCTTCACTTCCGCCCATTGAATCCTCAAGTTCACGCCTTTCTGAAATGAGGCACAGCGTCCTTCTATATGCACCAATGCTGCAATCTGTGCAAAAACCGGTCATAATCAAAATTTCCTTTCTTGTCCTACTGCAGCCGTCATCAGTACAGCTGAAAGGGTAGGAGAATATCTTTTTTTTTTGCAGATTTATGTAGCACAAACTCAACGACCCAAAGGTTAAGTTTTCACAAGGACACGTTTATTCTTTGGTAGGTAAGGGGAGATTAAGTGATTTGCCCAGTTTCACAGGTTGTTGAGCCGTCACCAAGACCTGGTTCCCCAGCTCAAAAGAAGGCGGAGCTGCCCGTTAGGCCACATTCACTCCACAGTTAGTTATTGCTATCAACCCAGGCGTACCTGAAAATGTAGATATTATCACAAAATTTAAGGTAAAACGAGAATGCCACTTCCTCCAACAACATACACCCATTGTGAACATTTTTACCATTCACATACTTTTTAAGAAGGCTCCGAACGCCATAATTCTTTCCTGTATTTAATCTGTATGTGGCCACAATTTACCACTGATTTTTTAAAAGGCAGAACATATTATTTCTTTTTCATGACTAGTGCATTTTAATGTCAAAACTGTTTTCATTTGTAACGTTAAAATGTGACAAAATCCGTGCGTATGTTATATTCCTAAGCATCTCAGTTGTAAATTTAATCAGTTTAACAGACAACATGTGTATTTTAGCGCAGTTCCATGGTTGCAAGGAGCTGCTTTTTTATGACGTCCAGGTTACCTAAATGACAAAAGTCAGCATATCCTCTTTGTTTAAGGTTTGTGGCAGGTGGTATAAAGACTTGGGGGTAGGTAGCAAGTTGCAGCTTCAGCCAGTACTAGCTTTGCAATCAGCATGCCTTTTTATGTTGTTATTTTTTAAGCCCATGTGCATTGCACAAAACTACAAGCCCCGTGATACAAAGTGATGTTGTGTACAAAGCCAGGAGTGATTGAACGTGTCAGACAAAACACCGAGCCTCCCTGCTGCATTGAACTGGACACTCGCCCTTAATACTTATACAAATGATGGGATAAGGCTTGGGTTTTAGGAAGGACAGATCAGGTACATTATAAGGACTCTTTTGATTTTCCGCACCAAGCGGCCACGTTTACCCTAATCCATTTAAAGCTCTTACACTTTCGCATGCACTGTTTACGCTAATTCGTGGAGTCAATGCCTCTCTTGGATTTCAATATAATGTATTTCATTTTACAGATAAAAGGTTTTCCCCTGACGAAGGGCAGAGTCCCGAAATGCATAGGGAATTATAACCTATAAACACATGTGGATTTTACATTCAATTGTACCAGCGTACTGATGAAAAAATCGGAACGAATAACACTGATTTAATGTATATGGATGAAACCATTGTGATGCAACAAGGTTGAAAAATTAAATCATGAGAAACTTGGATTTAAAAGTCTACACAGTTATTTAATTTCAGAAGAAAGAATTTTGGGGACACGGTCCCAAAGGAGTGCCAGCTGGGGACACTGTTATTAATTTAACAGCGCCATTAACGTTTGTACATATTGACTCCCTAGGGTCAGAGGGAGATACCCACCAGCACCCAAACCAACAAACGTGATTAGTCAAGTATACACTGAATTTTTTTGCACATCCCAGCGTGCCACACGCTTCCATTAATTTTGACTAATCAAAAATCAAACACTTCACCTGGTGCAATCTTCATCCTGACCCACTCCAGACTGGGGGACTCACAGCCGAAGTCAGGAGACTCAGCAAACAGATGCCTGCACTGACGATGCGTCTACCGTTCAGGCTCAAACAATCCCGGTTTCTAAGTCAACAAACCTCAGCTTTATAATCTCAAAACACACTAGAAGGCTCAAGAGTCTTTCCTTCCACGCCAAGGAAACTTACTGGAATTGGCCACCTTCCATGCAAGCATTCCAGGGCAAAAGGAGTTCCTATGTTCAGATATCCAGCTGGAGTCTGATACTTCGTTCAGCTATTGTGACGCCATGTTTACTCATCATTGTATTGTTAGCATTATTATAACCATCATTGACATTATTAACCTCCCGCTCCCTACTTAACATCATGGTATAAGTGGCACAGAATTTAGTTGGAATACCTTTAAATCTTTAAACCCTCTGAGCAGTTAACACAATGAGGTCAGGCCGGCTGCGTGGGCCATTGCCACGACCCCAAACAAAGCGGCGGAGGAAGAATGAGGAGAATGGAGAGATTGGGGATGGATTTTTGCATAGCAGTCTGAGTAATCCAATAGGAGATACAGATCAAGAATTAGACAATCTAACAGCATTATCTTTAACTTCTCCTGCAGACGCCCAATATCCAGGAGTTCGTAGCAGGACCAGCCAACCAACTATCACAGGATATTTCAAACAGAAATATGAAATTGCAAACAAAGACTATGGAAAAGTACCAATAGCCTGCGGTGTAAATGGAGATCAAACTTCTACGAACAAAGCTGAGATACCGCAAAGCTTAGGACCTAACCCAGGGTGTATGCTTGATAATGTCCTACTCCTTCTAGGGAACAAGGAAGTCAGCAGTAATCACTCATCAGCCGATAATAGCCCCGGGATTTTTCCTACAGCGTGTGGCCTCCTTATCAGCAAAACCACAAACCAACGGCCCACTTCTGGTAAAAGCTCAGGTTCATGCCTCCAGTGCAAAACTAGGAGGACCACAGCAAATCCGTTCATCCAGTGGGCACAGAGGTGCAGCAAATCTCGACCTTTTAGCATCTCCAATCGTGGAGTTAAAGACAGCGATAGCTCCTAACGTAGGCACAATTACTCAAACACATCAGGTTCTTCGTCAAAATGTGAACAACTCCGTTATTAATATATCTTCTGGCCCTGACCAAAATACAAGTGACAAGGTTTTTATGTCCCCCTCCATTTGGATACCCTCCCTTATTCTGCCCAATTTAGATATTGTCGGTGGTTGTCAAATTATGATACTGGAGGCCTCCTCAAGCCCAAATGGTTGTAGGAATGCAATTAAAATGGATCCACCTAGCCTTATTCTAGAAACCAGTATCATTAATAATGACCACAAGTCGACCCTGGTCCCGAGTAAACTTTCCACAGAGAATGTGCTTACTTTAAATGGACAAAGTAAGGCTGCGCAAGCTGATTCTCCGATTAATCCTCTTTGTTCGGCAGACCTATCATGGCTAGCCAAATATGATGAAAATATTCGGGATGCCACCCGTGCTCTTGAGGAGAAATTAAAAGATCCCGAAAACGGAATATGGGGTAGTCTTCTCAATACAATAGACAATATCACCAATGCTCTTAATTACCACTCAGTCAAGCTGAACATCCAGGTGGACTTACTAAATACATTGGCTCTCTATGTAGCCGGGATAGACACCAAGTTACTCCACCTATCAAACCTGGTAGTTAAAGCCCAATCAGATAAAGATAATCAACTGTTCACATGCACCTGTGCTCATATGATTGATAAAATTTCAGAGCTACTAAATATAGTAAGGTCCATGGTGACAGAGGTCAAGACAATGTCGGACAGAATTGCAGAAGACAAAGCAGGCTTAACCGAACAAGATCATGGCCTTCACCCAGATACCAAAGCTTTAATTGTGGGAACATCAGGCGTCTCTGGGAACTCACAGGTAAAAAACGGGATTAGAAGAAAATCTACAAAAAATATAAATAGCTCTCATACCTGTAAAGTTCAGCAACAAAATACAATCTCATTTATAAGGAAGGAGATAGAAAGTGAAAAACAATCACCAAGGGGAGAGACTATCCAAACCATCTCTCAGAAACTTGAAGACTCGATGGAAGGAAACGAACCCATGGAACAATTATCAGTATCTGATGTTAATGCTTCCCAAGCCACCTCTAACCTGGTACCAACCACTAATACAATACAAGATGGATTAACCAAAAGAGCGAGAAAAAGATTAAGAAAAGCTCACAATAAAACAAAGAAATTAAACAAATCTACAAACGCTAGCTCGCCTACCGATCTTACCACAAAAGAAATGTATCCAATTTTTAGATCTTTGGAATCACGTCGGTGCGAAACAACGGCTGGCCCAAATGGTTTAGCCGTATCTCCCCCTCCCGCCGAAGCGGCCCATGATCCTACAATGTCACAACTAACTGTAGCATCTAATTCTCAAGCGTTAGGACAATATCAGGCCCAAAGAGGAATTGATCGGCAGAGTGCAGTGCAAAATGTGGTCAGAGGGAAGCGTGTTAACAATGTTGCCTTTTCGGAAAATATTTCAACTAATATCAAGTCTACAGTATCTTCTGGACAACCAGATGTGGATGACATCGTACCAGGTGATGGGAACACTCAAGGCATGCAGTTGTCACCTGAGACTAGTGGTAACATAAAAAAGGGAAAGTTAATGAATAACAAGCAACCAGATGCAACTACGAAATTAGTATTTACCCCATAGTATATTTCAAGGGGCCCCCACGATATTTTGCATCGTGGTAATATTTTGAAATTGTTGAACTCAATCCCAGAGCTTAAAGACTTAACATCGGAAGACTTAGATTCGGTTGAATTTAAACAAGATCCCAATAATCCCACCAAAGAGATGACTTTCACAACTTGGCACCGAGATGAGACTGTTAACAAAATTATAGCAAACAGCTTACAATTTGAGAAATGGGGCATCAAACTATGGAAAAGCAATGAAAATCAATATCCAACTTTACTGATCCCAAAGCTATCAATTAATAGCCCTGCTTCAATAGATTCCTCTACAAGTATAAGATCAGGAGGTCATATCAGGGTATTAAAAGGAGCTTCAGGGCCACTATTTAATCTAGATTCGTCATCCGGGATCAAAATTACAAGTTGTAACCCGGGCACTCGAGTTTGCGAGGAGCTAAAGAAAAATACAGCCCTTAGTGATGACTGGAGCTGGCGTCCTAAAATACTCACAAAAGGGAAAGCTGGAACACACGAATGATGCTTAAAAGGTTCAATCAAGGACATAAAACCTTTTAATATTTGCTCGTGGAACACCAACGGCCTTAAAACCCTTATAGAGGATCAAGATACAGTAACCTTTTTAAGGGACTTTGATGTTTTAATGTTCCAAGAAACATGGAATATGAAAAAGGAACCCCTCATTGGATATTACGAGTATTCGAACTTTGCATCCCGTACGCCAGGCTTCGGTCGCGCAAGTAGCGGCTTATCTATCTATGTATCTTTGAGCTTGGATGTCAAACATTATGAAATCGATTTCGAATTGGCGTGGCGTCTGTGCATTAAATTAGACCTCAAACAACCTATAATATTTATAAATGTTTATCTAAGTCCAAAAAACTCTGTCAAGACATCTCAATTTACTGTACTATGGGAAGCAGTCAAAATTTTGTACCATGACCACCCAGCCACTATGCTAATTATCTCAGGAGATTTTAATACGAACCTCCTCACCAAAAACTGCGCTAATAAACCAAGCAGAGCGCTGACACAGATGTGCCGTTCCCAGCTCAATAAATATAATCTTATGTTACTACAGGAAGACGTCCAAAATCACAACAAGAGTGTACCCACATTCAAAAATCAGGTCAACTGTCCATCATTGATTATTCCATCATCTCAATGGAGTTGACACCCTCCTTCTACGATTATCAAGTGATTCCTAGGATAGAAAGTGATCATAATCCACAAACAATTTCCCTGGTATTATAAATTGCCCACCTGCCCGAAGCAAGATCTATGATAACCGGGTCAACAGCCTTTAGTCTGAAAAGGCTAGTGTGGAACTCGAGAAACCAAAAGGAAATATGGAAATTTCTAGAACCTGCAATTGCTAAGGCGCTAACTGAGAAAAGACAAGGGAAGTCTATGGTTGATATTTGGCCTTGTCTGTGTGCTTCCCTTTTTGATCGTTTCCCTCCTTCTACCACATCAAAAGGTCCATTACGAGGCCTAAAAAATCAGGATGGTATACAAATAGGCTGCTTTGTCAAAAGAGAACTTAATAGAGCAATAAGGGCGACTTTTAGAAAACCGAATGGAGTACTAAAAAGTCGGAACTTCACAAACTAAAAAGGCTCAGAAGGCTCTATAAAAATGAAATATGGAAAGCCAAAAATACGTACTATGAAGGAATATGGACCAAGCTGCATTTCTCCTGCAAAACTAAAAATTTTAAAGTATTCTGGGGCATAATAAACAATCTTAAAAACGGTAGTAAAAGAGCGAATAGCGCTAATATCGCCGAATCATGCTGGGCGTCTTTTATTTTCAATCTCTATGGTTCATCCCCGGACATACTGCTTAATAATAATGTTTTTCATCAAAAGTCAAGCCCGTCGAGCAGAGAAGACGGTGGAACTTCTAGGAATGTTCAGTATCGCACTCAAACCGAGCCACAAGTTAAAGAGACATGGCAAACAGAACAAGTAAAAATGGCAATAAGCAGGATTAGATCGAATGGAGCGCCAGGCCCCAACGGAATCCCAAACTCAATTTTTAAAGCAAAGCTTGATCTATGGTCAGAGATTTTAACAACCTTGTTTAATGATGTTATTAAATCTAAAATGGTCCCCGAGTCATGGCAGGGAAGCATAATACAGCCAATTTACAAAAGTGGTCAACAAGAAAACCCAGCAAATTATAGGCTAATTGCCCTAACAGACGTGGAGGCAAAAATCTTCTCAAGCTGTTTGCTGAATGACCTGGAAGAATGGGCCGCAAAAGAAGATCTAATTCCAACATTCCAAACTGGTTTTCGAAGGGGCGAGTCAACGACTACGAACTTGACCTTACTGACTTTATTGGCCGAAAGAGCAAAGTATAGAAAGCAAAAGCTATATATTTGTTTTGTCGACCTTAAGGCCGCTTTTGATTCCGTCCCCCGCAATTTACTATGGGCCAAGCTATCTGAATGGGGTATCCCAAATCAATTGCTCAACATGATTAAATTGCTATATACTAACACATGGGTCCAGGTTAAAGTCGGAGACGGTAGATGCGCAACTCGCCGATTTGAAACTAAAAGTGGTCTTAAACAGGGTTGCGTCCTGGCTCCATGCCTTTTAAATCTTTTTATGGCCGACCTACCGTTGTATTTTTAAAAAGTTAATACCCATTCACCTACTTTTTTAGGCCAAGATATCAAATATTTACAATATGCAGACGATACCATATTGTTAAGCCACACTGCCATAGGTTTAAGAAGATTAGTTGATTCATTCAACAACTATATTTCCGCTAATGGCTTACAAATAAATACCAAGAAGACAAAAATAATGACGATTGGTGGTACAAAATCAGACAAGAGAGAATGGAAGATTAACGGGTTACATATTGAAACTGTGAAATTTTATAAATATTTGGGAATCACATTCGACGATAAATTGTCTTTTAAACAGCATTTTATTAACCTCAAAGCAAAAGCTACAGCCTTGTCCTTTGCTTTTAGGAAGCTGAGAGATACGTTGGCATGTCCAAACCATGAGCATTTACTTAAGGTTATGAAAGCAAAGCTGATTCCTTCTTTGGCCTACGGCTCAATGATTTTTCGAGGGAAAGACGCGAAAATCCTTGATAACCTACAAATAAAAGTTTTTAAATCTGTTTTTAGGGTTCCAAGGTATATGGGGCATGCCAACGTCAGGTTGGAATTTGGTCTGAAAAGACAAACTCTGTTAAGGCAATCTGCCTTTTTAAAATCGTTATATTCTTTTTTCCGCTCAGACCAGGGCACCCTCGCAAACAAGTGTTGGCAGGAGATGATGAGGTATGAGCATGCTAGGAGTTGGAGAGCTTATCTAATGGAGAGTTTAAATAATTTTAAGTCTCCGTCTTTTGAAGACGAAGTCATGAGCAAAGCGGTGCACAAACAGACAATAAATCGATCAGCTACCTTCTATCGATTCTCTTAGATAAGGATGAGCTCGCAAAAAAGAGTCACTCTTGGTCAGTTATTAACTCATTCACCAAATTAGAACCTCAACCATATCTTACGACCCATTTAAAATCATTTTTAAGGGACAGATTTATGTTGTTACAGTTTGGGAGATATCTCACAAAGGATGGAATTCCTATATGGGAACGAAATTGGTCCTCAAACAGCTGTAGGTTATGTGGCTTTCATAAAGAATCTTTTTTCCATATTGTAACTACTTGCCCTCAGTTGTTAGAAGAGAGGAAAGTTCTGTTGAAATCCATCTTTAACGAATTAGGGGTGAGAACATGTCGACAAGCTATTATAACCTGTCTCACTGGGAATACGCCCGCCTGATCCCACAATTTGTAAAGTTCGTCCTCATCGCAGAAAAAAGCTACTCTCTGAGTGTGACACCCAACATCAGTCGCATGCTTAGATTATTAACGATTGGTTTTGCAGGATAATGTTGTTAATCTCATTAATATTAAATGAAAATTTGCAATCGCAAAAAATTGTTCCTAAAGTTCTGTGTATGGCCCCGAATCTGAAGTTCTAAAAGATTTTAATTGTTTACAATAACTGGAAAAAACCAAATCCGAGGTTTTAAAAAAAAAAGATTTTAATTGCTCGTAGAACTGGTAAAATCCTAATACTAAATCAATTATTTACATAGTGTCGGCCCGTTCTGACGAGGAGAAATTATCCATTTTAACTAACAGTTCAGAACGTTTTTTTAGCTGTTAGACTCTGCACAATTGCACTTTAATTATCGTTGCTAAATGTAAGACTCTGCACAAGAGCTTTTAACCATTGCTGCTAACTGTAAGATATTGCACAGGTACACTTTATTTAGTACATCTTAATTTTTGAAACACCAATGTATGCATTTCAAATTTGGGGGTAGGGCAGGTAGTTCCCTTGAGAAGGTTTTTATTTTCCATTTGGAGAAATGATTTTTGTGATAGGTGTGAAATATGAAACAATTTTAAAATGTACCTCAATATTACTCATATCAGATTGTATTATATGTGCTCTTGTTTTTATAGTTGCTATATTAGACAGACTGATTTGGTATAATTAAGTGCACTCTTATTATTGCTGTTAGATGCTAGACACTGCACAAGTGCACTTTACCTATTGCACCTCAGCTATGGTATATTGAAATGTGAATTTTAAAAATTGAGGGTAGTGTGGTCGTTTCATGGTGAACATTTTAGCTTTAATTTGAAGGGATATCTCCTGTGACTGGTGCAAAATATGGTATTGATCACTAATGGACCACTATCTTTCTCAAAACAATGATGTATATGTGCTCTGTCGGCTAAATATGTGATACTAGTTAATCTAATTGGTATAATAATGTTCATAACCCAATGTGTTTTTATTCTTGTTTGTAATGAATTTTATTAATCAACAAATAAAGTATTTCTTCTTCTTCTTCTTCAACTGGAATTGGCCACCTTCCATGCAAGCATTCCAGGGCAAAAGGAGTTCCCATGTTCCCTCTGCATTCTCACATGTTCCAGCCTTTATCTTAACGAAGCTTACGAAAGTCTCCGCGGTACATTCAACAATCTCCTCTCCAAAAACAAAGCAACCTTGAACGTGATAACCCAAACAACTTGAGCACTCTGGGGGCCTGCCTGTGCGCGCAAAAAGCTCTAGCAAGACAGAGTCAGAATTCAAGATGACATAAAGGCATGTCAAAGTCAATAGTAAGAACTTCATAATGCTTCCCGATGTACAACACAAGGCACATTTGTGCACCACTGCCTATAGCATCACATACTTCATCTCTCAATGTACAACATAATGCACATTTGTGCACCACTGCCTCTAGCATCACATACTTCATCTCTTAATGTACAACAAAATACACATTTGTGCACCACTGCTCATAACACTGCACTTCGGGACCAAAATGTACATTCCACACCTCTCTCTCTCATGCTCTCAAATGCACATCCCACACGTTCTGTTCCTGGCAAGCTGTTCTACTCTTAGACAGCTCCCACTTTAAGACTGCAAGATTACACGAAGAAATCTTCAAGGAAAAAGGCATATGCAGGACTTACATTCAGGCTAGGGTAAAGTAAAACACCAAAAGTCAATTAAAATGATGGTAGTCAACGGTCATCACGTGGTGTCAAACCATAAGAGTGCCTCTATCACTACAGTTCCGTCCACTGTATGTACCTGTTCTGGGATCTCCTTAGGAACACAACATATTTGTCTCTCCATAGCCCATCCTTCATTCAAATACATTCCACTAGCACCACAATCTAGCAATGCTAGTACGTTTTCTTCTACACCATTAGGTAGCCTTAAGAGCATCGGCAAAAGAAAGAGAGAAGTGGATGTTTCTTTTGAGGTACAAATCGAAGGGATTCCAGACCATCCCGTCCTCTCCCTTCTTATAGAGGACGGGATTTGGCGTTTTCCTACTGCCTGGGAGGACGGGTAGGACAAGTGTGAATCATGTGCCCCAAGGCGCCAAAATACAGACACAGTCCTTGTTTTTTCTATATTCTCGTTCAGCCTCGGACGGGGTCCTCTAGTCAGACCTATCTGCATAGGTTATTCTCCTGTAGAAGGCAGTATGTCAGAAACAGGGTTTCTGGTTTACGAATACTAGGTCTAGTTATTCTTGAGTGTTGCTGGAGTTGTGATTTTCAACTCTCCAGTCGACATTCATTGAGGCGATGTTCAACTGATAATGCTAAATCCATTAACTCAGTCATAGTCTCTGCACGAGATGAATGTACTAATTCATCTTTAATTTCTTCTCGAAGACCTCTGCAGAAAAGAGTGACTAATGTTCGTTCCACCCAAGTGGTCTCTGCGGCTAGTTGCCTAAAGCGTATGATGTACTGTAAGACATCCTGACTCCCCTGTTGGCTGTCACAAAAGGCTTCTTTCGCTGGGGTCTCCAGACCAGGCCTCTCAAACATTCGTTTGAAGGCAACAAGAAAGGACGCATAATTCGACAGTCGGGGATCTTCTGTGGCTACCAAGGGTGTTACCCATGCTAATGCAGGACCAGACAAGGCGCTAATGAGATACCCTACTTTAGTTCTATCCAAAGAAAATTGAATTGGACGAAAGGCAAGAAACACAGTTAATGAATCCAAAAATTCCTTCAGTTTGTTAGGATCTCCAGAATACCGAGGAGTGGAGGTAGAGACCATGGGCACATCAGATGTCTTAGCTGTCAATACGTGGTGTAAGGCTACGTTTTCTTCTCGTAGTTGTTGTAGTTCTTGAGCTTGTTGTTAAACCATCTGCACTAATGCCTGTGCTGTTTCCACTGATCCTTCGGAAGGAAATGACTTGAAAGATCCATGGCACCAGGATCAACGCAGGTTTTTGGGCGTTGCAAACTGTCACGTTTGGAGTCTTTCTTATCGGTCTTAAGTTGGTGGCACGGTTCTCGACTTCGGCTCTTGTAGGTCCTGGTTTGTCCCAGATATGGGTGATCCCTTCCGGTAGCCACGGTGCCACCGGTCGTGAAAAGCCTAAGCAGCCAGTGCCCTCCAGAAGGAGTCCCAAGAGGAAAAAACCCAGTAGGGAAAAACCTCTGATGACGAGGAGACTCCAGAAACGACGGTGAAGATATGAGCCAGGAAACACGGAGAAACCGGAAGCCCAAGATGGAGCAGGAGATAAACAGGAACTCAAACTGGAGCAGGAGGTGCCAAGGGAAGTAGAGCATCAACTGAAGGAAAAGACCACCAAAAACTGAAGCAGGGAACCAACAGGAGCGAGGACACACCAACAGGAACAAGGAGTGTTGCAACGCAAGGAAGGAAAAGATTCTGCCCCTTTTATACCCAAGAACAGGAAGTAAAAAACAGGAACAGGAAGTGACAAGGCAGGAACAGGAAGTGACAAAACAGGAAGAAGACCGTTGCCATCTTGGATAGGGAAAGGAGTGAAGAGCAGAATAAGAAGGCTGCCATATAAGGAAGGTAGAACCACCTTTCCCTAAGGCCCTCTGGGAGCACGACTGTGAAGGAGAGAAGGAAAACAGGCAACAAGATGGCCCCAAAGGAGATGACCTACAGGATGATACCATGCAAAAGGTAAGTGCAAGTGTCCCCCAAAAAGGCATAGGAAGCCGCAGTCTCCACCTGGGAACTGCGGTATTCCTAAGATGTTATGTGAAACATCTAACGAGCCGCCATGCACGTCCGTGTCGTGCCCGACGCAAAAAGGCAGCAGGCATCGCGGAGCGCACCCTCAACGCCAAAATGGCAATAGCAGGCCGCTGTGTTGCTCCGCCATGCGCTCAAGAAGGAGAGAGAGGTGTCGCGGGCTGCACTGCGGCCTGTGAAGAGGAAATGTGCAGTGTCACAGGTCGCGGTTCGGCCCGCGGCGCAACATTACGTTTCATTGGTCTAGAACTATGTTATGGATTGGGCCCATTCAATCTTAACTTATTTATTAAATAAACTGTATTTACTGATTTATTAATGATACTTTGGGAGGTGCCTTAGCATGGGGCCACATTGCCTCATGCAACTGAGATTTACTACCATCTACAATCCAGTGAAATGTGAGAACTCTTATTGAGGTAAATTTTGGGGTGTCTCTAATTTGGGATACCATCTTTAGACCATTATAAGGTCAGAACTCAAAAAGCTGCCTGTAACATGGATATTAGAGACAGGCTTATAGGTATTAGCCTTCCATGTATTATACATGAATTAAGGCACATGAGCTCTATATGTACTATTAGCATTTCAGCACTGGTAAATGTGCATGTATAATTATTACTTCTCAGGTTGACATGTTGTTCCATTGGAGCGTAATCCTTAATGTATCTTGGGACTTTTTGTCAACCTGAGTCTCTGATCATTTATCTTTACTTTGAACTTGCAGGTTAAGAAATAAAGTCTGTTTTCTCTTGATATTTTCTCCACTTCAATAACATATTTTTCCTTATCCATTATCTTTACTGAAATCAAGAACATTATTTTGTAACTGCTTTTCTATAAGACCTCATTTGCATTTCTTGCTGGTTTTGAAATCTTCCCTTTTTATACAAAACTTCGGGAAACTTACTGTAAAGAGTCTAGATCTTTGAAATGGAGAAGATTTAGTTACTGAAGAACTATGGGCCATATGTATGAAATTTCCATTTTGCATTTCCTAAATAGCGAATCCCCAAAAAAAGCTATTTAGGAAATGCAAAATGAATGTACTAGGATAGAGATTTCCTAATAATAATTCCTACAGATACGGATGGGAAACGTCCTTTTCAGACGGAACCGGAATCAAGCTGTGCCAATACAGCGCCGGCAATAGAACGAATGTGGCATTAGCACGCATTCGTTCAACACGCAAGTTGTAACAATGACTTGCTTTTAGGGGGGAACATTGGTAGAATGGTGTTGGATTTCAAGTCCAACACCTTCCCTACTGTTGCGCATACTGGAGTTGGAATAGTAAATTAAACTATTCCAACATCCAGCACCCCCTAAGGCAAGTTGTTAAAATGACTTGCGTGCTGAACAAATACGTCCTAAAGACACGTTCGTTCAAAAGATGGCATTCGGAATGCATGCATCCTAAACACAAGCAGAATACTGTCATACATTCGTACGGATTGCTATGGGAAATCGCTATTTAGGAAATGCTAAACCAAGGGTGCCTATGAGCCTAAGGCCCCCCTTGATTCACCCCCCACAAAAAGTGGTGCACATGTAAGGCGCACAAATGCCCTAGGGGCATGTACCGTGCGTGCTACATAGCACTTTAAAAAAAACATTTTGTGTGCATTTTTTAAAATTGAACATTGGTTATCATTGATGGCAACAGCATTTTCTAAATGCCCATTTAGCATTTAGGGAATGCTTTCTACATGTGCTTAGGCAATCGAAAAGAGGAAATCCCTATTAGCGATTTCCTTTTAGAGAATCGCAAAATGCAATTTCTACTGGTTAGAAATCACATTTTGCGATTCCCTATCTGCCTTTGTCCATATGGAAAGGCAATTTAGCATTTCTTAATGGACCAAAATTCTTTCGCACATATGGCCCTATGTGCTCTTTCAGTTTCTATCATCATATCTGGTGGTGGGATTCTTACATCAGGTAATGTTTCTTGCTGGAAATTAATTTCAGGGAAACCCAGAATTCTTATCTTACTACCCCTATTATGATTTTCTCCCCCTGTTATGATTTTCTCCTCCGTTTTTGCTGTTTTTATAAGTCAAGAGGTATTTGTGAAATCAATTTTTCTATCGTAGTAAGCATTCTGTTATGCTGCTGTGATTCTGTTCAATTACAAGAACTCTTTTGTTTAGCAATTCATGTTGTTTCAAATGTCATGATTATATTGTTCACCAAAATCTTATGCAGAAACCGTTTCTAACATCCTCTGTGGTTGTCCCTCTTCTCCTTGAGCCCTATGGATGATTACCTGTATCATCTTTCACCCTTTTATATGAAAATGATTACTGAAGTTTTAAGCCTTAAGCGTACTGTGCGGAGCAGATTTACTCCATGTTTTCCAAGATAAATCCGCTCCATACAATTACAAGATTGTGATTTATCTGCACCCGGTTTTACCAAGTGTGAATGTAAAAAAAAATGCTATTACAAGTTATGGGTGAAGCTGCCTTATGTGGGGAATTACCATAAAAAAAATACCTCTTGGCCTGAGCCGGTGGCATCCAAAACTACCACCAACACCAATAAAATATGCACATGGTAATAATATTAACAAATGTGGGGAAAAAATGTAAACAACGATTAACACATTTACACATGTAAACTTTGATAGTGTCAAGATATCACAAACAATATATTCACTACAGTGGAATACAATTTACTAATTGTACTCATATGTAGGTGTAGACCGCGTACGGGAACTACTGAACCCCTGTCGCAGCAGAGCTGCTGTTATATGGTCCTTCCTGCAGACACCGTAAAGGCAGTGTCTTGCCTGTACAGAGCACTACATGCAGATCAGCAATGCCCGCAGGAGAAATTGCGCTCAGTGGGAAGCAGATTTAGACACCCCAATTTCGGCAAAGGACTGGGACAACATATTAGCTAGGGTAACCAAGGTCTCCAGAAATGCGCGCTTCAAGCTCATCAATTGCTATGTCCTACATAGATCCTACCTGAACCCACAGCACATAAGTCAATACTTTTAGATAGCAGATGCAGCCTGTCCTAACTGCGGGGAAGAGAGGGCGCACATGCTCCATATGTTCTGGACCTGTCCGAGATTGCATGAATGTTGGCACGGGGTCTCAAGGAGGAAGAGTGGAGGAGACTATCGAGAGATAGGTCCCACATACCCCAGCTCACTGCCTATTAGGATGGATTCCCCACACATCTAAGACGAAAGTCACAAGTAAATTTCAAGACCTGGTGTTTGTCCTTGCTAAATGAAAGATAATGAGGAATTGGAAGAAACAGGGGTCCCAGGATACATACATGGAGGAGGGAACTGCTGAAGTGGGCAGGATGCGAGGGGCTGCTATTGTTGAGAGAAGCTAGGAGGGGGATAAGGAACACAGAGGTGGCCCGAGCCTGGGAAGCCCTGATGGGCGGCTTGCCCAAACCCGACCCGAGCACGCCCAGGAGATCACATGCGAGGTCCCCATGAGAGTTTCCTGGAGAGTGCACCCCCTTACTCACTAGGCCTGTCATGTAGACGTTTAAAAGACCACGGTGATGATAGATTGGTATATGACTGCCCCAACCAATACCTGGATATAATGAAGAAATACTGCTCTACCAGAAATTAAGTCCGCACATGCTATACAGTACTGACACATGGGGGTGCGGGGGGATTAGTTTCTGGATTGATATTAAGATTGTTACATTGCAATGCCTAGATTCTATACATATGCTGTAGAACAACTATAGAGCCGAAACAGCTATGACAATTGTAATGATGTAATGCAGAATGTATAAAACCAATAAAATCTGTTTACAAAACAAATATGTAGGTGTAGACCACAACTTCTCTCTCCTACTCTGCCAAATCGTACCATGGTTGAAGCAATGGCTCTGCCTCACTAACAACAGCAGGTGGTAACTTCACTGGCTATGCAGCTGCAGTTACAAATGAAGCACTAGCTCTAACAACAAAGACCCTCTAGAAGGGCCCGCACTGATCAGGAGATGCCTACATTTACTGAATATTCCCAGGGAATATATTTCAATACACTATTGGCTTGACATGGATGACAACAACAGCTTACTGGATGCAGCAGGAAACTCATTAAGAGACCAACATTGGAATATGGACTGCCATTTCCCACTTTGTAAAATAATTTTGGCAATATTATATTTTTTTCCTTGTGTTGTTCACCACGGATGCTGGAATTTTTCCCTCACAGGAACATGAGAAAATTCTGTGAATTTAGCCAATGGTTGATGTTTTCACGGCATCCTAGGTAAGAAAAAGTGGTGTTATCCATACAAGCCATTCCATCACAGACTGCCCCTTGTGTCTAGTTTTCAAAAATGTTTGGGATTAGTAAGTGTCCTCGGCTGCCTGCCGACACTGGGCTCAAATACAGAAGGTACCCACATCTCCAGAAAGTCGAAATTCAATTAAATAATCTTGATGGTTCCATGTTGCATTTTGAAGCCTTTTTTTGTCACGGGTGAAAAGGCTACCCACACAAGTCAGCTACTCTTTTTATTGAGAGAATTGTGGTAACACAGAATAGTAGAACATCTTTTATTATCTATTGAATTTCGCTCCATTCTTAGTTTCTGAATATAAGTCAGTGTGCAAGAGAGAACACATGCTGAATCATGATATTATGGCTAACCCTTATGAATCACTGTATTATGGGTAACCTCAAATTCAGAGTCATACGAATAATCACTATTCCAAAAATCATATTCTTAGGTACATTTGCAAAATGCAACTGTACAATATCCAACGGGAATACAAACAAAGCCACAACAACAGCAATCATGTACACATGCTTCCTGTAAAATAAGAAAACTGGTCACAACCCTTCTTTCAATTGAGATACAACCAGTAGAAGCAATAAGAGTTCCCTAGGGGGCGCGAATCTCACACCCCACAGGGTGTCTATTCACCAGGTGTCCTTAGTCTGTTGTGAAAATGATCCCATCAGGGACCCAAGATCTTAGTGTGCTGCTGTGGGCAGCCTATTACCCAGTATACCGACTAATCTGCGATCATCCCCCATTCCAAAAAGGGCGTGGCTGAATCTCTCATGGCAATTATGAATCTGATACCTATCAGTTGTGTCTACTGCGGTGGGCATCCCAATTGAACAGTATCCCCCACTAACGATTCTAGTGTAACTAAAAGTCTGGGCCATTATGTTTGAATAATCAGGCAATCCAAAGTCACATATAGCAGGGTGCCTACTGCCGATCTGCATATAAGGCAGTGTGGGTCTCTCTTTCATAGCCTGGGCGTAGTGTAGTAAACTCTGTAAAAATTCTTAAATTGTTTGAGTTGTAGTCAGGTCGGGATCACCTACTGTCTGGCTGCGACCGTAGCCTCCACTCAGGCCTCTTTCACCAACTTCCCCAAGTCAGTGTCCCATTTTTCTTTTAGTGTAACCAATGGCTCGGAAACGTTGACAACCAGTGTTCAGTAGAGACGGGAGATGCCCTTTTCCCCAAGCACACCCATGGTGAGCTTGGGCTCCAGCGGGTTGTACTATGGGATGGAGGCCAGGCAACTTTTGCAAGTGTCCAGAGCATGCTGCAATTGCAGATAAACGCAGACTGGGATCTATGGAACACAAACTAAGCTGCCATCTGGCCAAAGGATAACATGTAGCTCTATGAACCCACAAATCCCTCAACTTTGAGATACTAAACCAGTCCCAATTCTCAAATCCCTGCAACTTAGATAGTTCCCCAGCAAGGACCTGTACCACAGTGGTGTTTCCCTAGTTAACTTCTTGGCCCATCCCACCCATTTAAGCGCCCTGTGCCAACATTCCCCAGGGATTGCAGTTAGGGGATGCGTCACAGCCGGAATACTTATCCCATATAACCATGATCAGGGTGAAGAAAGTGACCCGACTAGGGCCACCCGGGTCACCACTGACCACCTCTCAGCCTTCCATGCTAAATGAAGAGTCAGAGGAACAGTGGGGAATATGCACCAATAATCATTTATTATATACGCTCAGAGCGGGGCTCCGTCTGCACATCTCGAGAGTACTACAGAGGGAACTGAGGAACTGTAAGCATAAAGATATATTATATGCATTGCATGGTCAACTAATAACACGCCCACAGTGAAATGTTCCCAACAGATGTGGGCGAACAACGTAAAGACAAAAAAAAAGTTTCTACTCTTGTAACTTGCACAGCTCAGAACACTTTCAAAGCCGTTCCACCCTCGGCTGCGATTAAACTGCCAGACAGGTGGGAGAGGTTCTTTATCGAGGAAAAGCTATGCACTGGCATGAACAGTTGCTCGTTACAGAAATGAAAGTTAGCAAGGGGCATTTCTTGAAATCAAACAGGATTAGTTTCGAAAAGTACATAAAATGGCGCCTGATAAAAGAAAATGGCGTAGCGAATGCTAACTTATGCATGGCATTAAAGAGCCTGAACGAGCATAATCTAACCCTCCATTTAGCATGAGCTAAAGATATTTTCTATTTAGAAAGTAGGTAAGACTGGCACATATTCAGGGGCAACTGTGGCATCATCATTATTTGATACAGCATCATAAGTAGACATGTGATAAGGTGGAGCTGTGGGCACTGTTTACAGTTGACGTCCGATAGTGGGACAGCATGGAGGGATGTGTCTTCAAATATCCCCTCATCTATATTCATAAGATCATCGATATCATTCTGTAACATCATAGCAGCATTCGTAACAGAGGCAGATGTTTTCTGTTTTGGGTGTTAAAACAGTGGCACAATTGGAACAACAAAGCAGGAGACATTGAATGAGAATACAACAGAATATTAATACTGCTATGAAATAAACTATTTCCTTTAGGATCCAACCCCAATTACCTAAGAAAGACCAACTCCAATTTCCGCTTTCCATGCCTTTGATATTATCAATGATATCCATAATGTGTTGTGTTATGTTCTTTTCCAAATTCTCTATACCAGTAACACACTGGTCGCCAATTATTGCACAAACACCACCGCTCTTGGCCAACATAAAATCCACCGTATATCTAGTCTGTTCCGAATACACCTGCATGCTTTCTAACTGAGTAGTAATATCTATCAAGGCTGCCACCGTAGTGTTGGATAGAATCTGCAATTTACATTCGAAATACTCTCTAGCTTTCTCACCCCTGGCCATAGCAGTGCCACCCAAGGTATATATGGAGGACAGGATGTATCCAAATGTTACACCGTTGCTATAGCTATTCACTTTCAACTCTGTTACCCCTTCACAAAATTCTTTTGTTAGTGTCCTTTTTACCCATCTTGTTTTAGGTCGGACGTTTTTACATGGAACACCTAAAGGCAGTACCATTCCGAGAGCCACATCATCAGAACCATTGTAGACATTTGAATAAGTCCCATTGGACAGAAAGAGAAACCCTGGGAGGGCATATATCGGCCCCCCATAATTCACTGCAGCATATCTGGAATTCATTACAGAAGTGCTTGGATCTGATTTATTTACTAGGGAAAGGGTGTTTTTATACAGTATTGTCCCTGAACAAGTAATGGAAAAAGAAGTATCTGTAATGTTCACTATGGGGCAACAGGCAGCATAATAACCAGCCTCTCGGGGTACTGTCAATTCTTTATAATGCCAACCCACGAGAGTTATGTTCTGTTCTTCCATATAAAACTTATCAGAATATGTGTTGTTATCACAGCCAGGGTAACCCTCACCCTGTGGTTTTCGGCGGTACAGACATGGTCCGGGGTAACCAAATCCGAACATTCCCTTTACCTCCACAAACTGTGGTGGCCGAGGGTATGCGAAGTTAACAAGTGACAATAGGTATGCAGTCCAAAGGCTAGTGACAGATCGGATAGGATAGCAGGCGGTCCCCTTCCCAAAGAATATCCTATGAGTTTTCACAAACACGTTATTCGTGGCAGCCCTCCTATTGCGTTTCAGGGGAAAGTGTTCATCTATGTTGAGTGTGGCTACACTATGTGTATCTTCCAGGAACCATGATACCCCACATACTATTATTACCACCGTTACCAGAACAATGACACACGCAATCTTACTTTGTATAGACCAAATCGCACTACGTTGTCTAGGAGCGATTGGCTGATCCTCCTCATTAATTTGCCTACCAAAAGGATGCATAATGGAACAAAGGAAGAAGCGCAAAAATGATAAGAAATATAAGTGTTCCCAGTGTCCGTCAGAGCCTCCCTGGTACAGGCTCCTATCATCCATCAGTTGGGGTTCTTGAGCACCGGCGGTGGAGCTTGCGCCGTCCTAAGCTCTTTCCTAATCTATCCCACGTCGCTAAAGGTGGTATACTTTTCAAAGTATACTTTCCTGACTAATGTTCAAACAACAAGAGCAAAACAGATGCAACGCTTTCGTTTATCCACTCCCTTGTTGGTACTGCTACTCAGCACTTTCCTACCTTGTGCAGTCCATCACTAGTCTTTCTTTTTCTTGGACTCGATGGTCCTCAGCCGAGGACGTAAGTTGTACCTGGCAGCTCCCGGCACTGTATGATCACTGAACAGAGGCTCCTGGATAGCTCGTATTTCTGGTGGGACAGCCTCATTCAAAACATCGTTGTTCTCTGTGTGTGTTTGTGTCCAAACCAACTTTGCATTACTGAAAGGCACGAATCTGGGCACCTGCTCACATTAAACGTCTCCTATTCCCTCCTTGACCCACTGGTCGTAAGGCAATGGCAAAGGTATTGTTTTACAGTGGGTCGCGTGGACCCAATTCTTTCGACCAGCAACCTTTACGGCCGTCTGTGTAGCCAGAAGGACTTGCTCAGGACCTTTCCTGGGCTCCAAATTTTCCTTCCTCTGGAAGTTTCGGATTAGAATGAAGTCTCCAGGCTGGAGGGTCCTGGCTGTGGCCAGGACCCTCTGGCTTAGGAGGTAAGGAGTCTTGCATCTGTTGGTGAATAGAACGCAAACTTTCTGTCAATTGCCGAAGGTAATCAAGCAATACAGGATACTCAATATCGGAAAACTTTCTCGGCCTAGGGACCCCCCAGACATTTGCTGGGCGTCCGAAGACAATTTCGTAAGGTGACAAGCCTGTTCTAGAATGTGCTGTAGTCCTAGTGGACAAATGGGCCAAAGGAAGAGCATCTGGCCATTGCAACCCTGTTGTCTCTTTGATTTTTGCCAATTTGAATTTCAGTGTGCCATTATACTTCTCGACCAACCCCGCTGACTGCGGGTGATTGGTGGCATGGAATTTTTGTTTAATATGCAAGCCTTCACATATTAGCTTAATCACTTTCCCATTAAAATGAGAGCCATTGTCACTCCAAATAACTCTGGGCATTCCGAAACGCGGGAAAAACTCTTTAATAAGTACCTTTGCTGTTGTGGTAGCTGTATTGTCTTTAGTAGGGTAAGCCTCCACCCATTTACTGAATGCACATATGACCACTAGAACATACTTGAGATTTTGTTACAAAATTCTAGCTCAATGAAATCCATTTGAAGGACTTCAAAGAGTAATGTAGGTGGTGCAAAGTTACCGGATGGTGTGGGGGTACCTTTCTCAGGATTATGCAACAACCAAATCATACAATTTTTCACTAAGTGTGCAGCTGTTTTGGAAATATTATCATTACACCAAACTGGGGCCAATAGTTTACAAATACCTTTTGCACTGATATGAGCTGGGCCATGAGTCATAGTAACCACAGGGAGTACGTATGCATCAGGTAACATCCATTTCTGTTTTCCTGATAAATCAATCCAACATCCGTCTTCATCTAAACGTGCTGTACTCTTGCCACACTGCTAATTCTTCTATCGTGGCCTCACTTTGTATCTCTTTCACACTCTCAACTGTGTTTTCAAACATAGTGTTCTCTGGAACCCATCAAGTTGGGCTTGCAATAAACATTCTCTTCATCTTACTCTGAGCCGTCTCTCTGGCTGTCTGATCAATGAATGCATTCCCTCTACCTACATCATCTGTCACTTTCTTGTGGACACTACACTTTACAATAGCCATTTTCTTAGGAAGTGTTAGTGCAGATAGTAATCGTGATATCAAGTGTCCATGTTGTATCTTAGTACCATGTGAGGTAAGAAACCCTCTCTCTTCCCACAGACGCCTGAAGTTGTGCGCAAACCCCAATGTATACTGGCTGTCTGTGTAAATATTGACAACTAACCCTTCGCTCAAATTCACAAGCTCGTATAAGGGCAACAAATTCTGCTGCCTGGGCAGATTGATAGGGGACTCGTGATGTCTCTACCACTGTGCGCAATGTAGTGATAGCATAAGCTGCAGTCGTGGTGCCATCTGATAATTTAAAACAAGAGCCAGAGACATATAGTTCTCCTTGGGGATCAGATAAGGGAACATCAGTCAGATCTACCCGTCCTTTCGTCTCTTCCTCTGTTCGGAAAATACAGTCATGTTTGTCAACTGCATCATTCTTAGAAGGGAAGGGTAGTAACGTGGCTGGATTCAGAGTGGCACATCTTTTGATCGTAATATGTTTGGCAAACAATGTCAATTCGTAGCCAGTAAGACGTGCACTGGTGAGGTGCTGTGTCCTTGTTTTATTTAAAAGTGTGTCCACAGCATGGGGCACCACAACTCTGAGGTCAGTATCAAGTATGAGTCCAGCCGATTGTCTGATGGAAGTGGCCATGGCCGTGACCGCTCGCAGACAACTCGGGAGGGCCCTTGCGACAGGATCGAGCAAAGCAGAGAAATAAGCGCAAGGTCTCTGTCTATCGACAAATTTTTGGGTCGAAACAGAGAGAGCACAACCAGCCATCTCGTGGACTTATAACACAAAAGGCTTGTTATAGTCAGACGTGCCTAATACTGGAGCAGAGCAAAGTGCAGTTTTTAATTCTTCAAAAGATTGCTGACAATCTGGCGTCCAAGGTAAAGGCTCATGGACGTCTTTTGTTGTTAATGCACGCAGGGGTTTGATCAGTAAGGAATAGTTAGGGATCCACTGTCAACAGTAGGAAGTGATGCCTATAAAAGCATGCACATCCTTTTGAATTTGTGGACAGGGTATTTTATTAATGGTACTGATGTGTTCTGGCGTTAACCTTCTACCCTCATTCGACTGAAGGTGACCTAAATAGGTGACTGCCTGTCTGTACTGAAACTTCAGGGGTAACAATGATTTCACCGTACTATCCTTGCAACCTTGTTCAGTATCAGAAGCAATTAACAAATCGTCGACATACTGTACCAATGCATTGCCTGGAGAAAGTGAGAGTGAATCCAACTGACCTTTCAATGCTTGACTATAAATGCTAGGACTTTCAGTATAGCCTTGAGGAGCTCTGCAGAATCGGAAACTTTTGCCTGCCAGTGAAAATCCGAACAAATTCCTGCTGTTTGGGTGTATGGGAATGCTAAAGAATGCATTTTTTAAATCAATGACAGAGAAAAACTTTGCAGTAGATGGAATCATTGTTAAAAGTGTGGTGATATCAGGAACCACTGGAAATTGCGGGACCACTATTTTATTGACCTCGCGCAAATCAATCCCAAAACGATATACATCACCAGCACCGTTGGGAGAGTCTAGAGGCGCCCTTTTTAGGACCGGAAGAATAGGACTATTGCATATGTTACTGGTGGTCTCCTCAACAACTCCCTTATTTATGAGGTCCTGAACAATATTAAGGAGAGCTTGTTCTCCTGCCTTTGGTATTTTATACTGGGGAATGCGTGGTAGTATGGCGTTGTCCTTCACTCGTATAGAAACTGGGGGTATGTGCAATAAGCCTATATCAGTGTCACCAGTGGCCCATAATGTGGGTGGTACTGGATCAAAGTCAGGTGGAAGGGTAACATCTTAAGATAGGCATTGTCTAGTACCCACGTCAGGACCCATGAAAATATAAGCCCCATCTGGCAAACAATATAGGGTAGCATGCAACTTCTTTAGCAAGTTCAAGCCCATTAGATTTTCACCACAATTAGACGTTACAAGGAATGGGGAATCCACAGTAAAAGGGCCAACAGTAAGAGCAAGAGGGCGCGAGATGAGGCTTACAACCGGTATTCCTGAAAAACCCACCGAAACATTATTATGGCCAGACAGGGCCGCCCCAGGGACCAGGTGCCGGGAAATAGAGCTCTTTGTGGCACCTGTATCAACCAAGAATTCCTTAGTAGATCCTTGCAGATCCACTTTGACATAAGGGCCACGCTGATCTACAGATATGTGAACTGGTCCCTTACCTCGTCACTGGCTGTCCTAGCTGAAAGACATCCCTGTCACCTCATCAACGTCATAATCGTCGTTGTAGTACTGTCCTTCCCTGGTGTCATCGAAATAATTGTCGGGACCGCATACAGAGGCAGTAGTGTGTTGTTGTCTATTGATCCCACGGTCCCTGCTTCCAGGACCCCTTCCTCTAGTGGACGAAACATTGTGCAAAAGTACAGGGTACTGACTGCGCCAGTGACCTTCTTCCTTGCAGTAAGCACACTGATTCTGTCCCAAAGGTGTCATGGGTGGCTGTCTAGTGCGTAAAAGTTGTTGTTGTGGTCCCCGTCCTCTAGTGTTACCTCAATATGCCTGTTGCAATAATACCTTTGTCTTTAGAGCCTTATTTCTTTTATCAGTTTTGTCTTTCTCTTCATTATCCCTCTGCTCATAATATTGGGCCATATTTAGAATCACAGAGGGGGAAGACGTGGACCATGTGCTTTCAGATGCTTGAAGTTTAGACATTATTTCCGGAAGGAGATTAGTGACAAACCTATCAACAAATAAATGGACTCCCCCCCTGTAGACATATCCTGCCCACTATAATCCCAAAACGTCTCTTCAAACCTGGTGAAGAAATCAGAAACACTTTCGTCTTTCTTCTGCCGGCAGGCAGTCAGTCTGTCCCAACTAACTTTCTTGGGAGGAATGAGTGTTTGCATGTATGTTTTTATGCGACCGGGTAAGGCAAGCAACTCAGCACCTGGTTTGTCTCCTGGCTTTCTATCTCTGTCCCAACCCCTAATCGCATCCCACGTTCCACCCAACTCAGCAATATGGTTTTGGGTATGTACCTGTCGCCAAATATCAACTGGGACTAGTAGGCCAAAAAACATTTCAATATCCGCAAGAGTCATCACACTAGAAGAGGCAGCTCCTGTCAATTCTTTATACTAAGCAGTAGGATTTTTTCTAGGATCGGACAATGTAGCATTTAGGGCCAGAACTTCACTTCTTTTCCATGGTGTATAAACCCATTGTTTCTGAAAGCGGGCAGCTACAGCCGGTCTGGTAATCACTCCATGTTGATCCACCACTGCAGGGATTTCTGGGTGGTAAATGGGGTGAACTTCTCGCATTGGGAACTGAGTTATTTGAGTGGGACTCTGATCATGTAGTCTGCCTCTATAAGTAATTAGAGCGGAAATATTCTTGAAGGCATCAGCTGTCTGCTCCTGAAAAGAGAAAACCAACTGGGTGTCATCGGCGTAAGAAATCGCCTTCACCTCCCAGTTGGCAATCAGAGAGAAAAGCGGAGCCAGATACAGATTAAAAAGCAGAGGGCTCAGTGCAGAGCCCTGCGGAACTCCACACCAAAGGGATTTGGGCTTTGAATCAAATGGTTGTAGGGCAACCTTCTGAGTGCGGCCGGTCAGATATGATATCAACCAGGCCAGCGCCTTACCCCCAATGCCCATGTCCCGTAATCTCTGAATCAGTATGGAGTGGTCTACCGTATCAAATGCCGCAGATAGATCCAGGAGCACCAGCAGCGCTGATGCCCCTGAATCAAGCGAACCTCTCACTGACTCCGCCACCTCGAGGAGAGCAGTCTCGGTACTGAAGCCTGTCCGGAAACCGGATTGTGTGTCATGCAACGATCCCTGGTTCTCCATAAAATTAGTTAGTTGGCGCTGGACCAGCTTCTCTAACATTTTTCCTGGCGCAGGGCAGTAGAGAAATTGGCCTGAGATTATTGAGATCTCCAGGGTTTCCGTTGGGTTTTTTCCTCAGGGGAAGGAGGGTCGCATGTTTCCATATGTCAGGGAAAACACCGGCTTCGAGGGAGGTGTTCCAGATATGAGATAACGCGCCGCTAAGAGAATGGGACAACACTTTCCAGAGTCTAGACGGACATGGATCATCAGGGGCGCCTGATCTACATTTTTGGATTTCAGCCAAGGCATCCTGCTGCGAGATTGGCACAAAATTTGTAAGCGAGGGTTCCTTCGCCACTCTCGCCGGTCTGTCAGATTTTACCGTAGCTGCTGGAGTGGAGAAGGAATCATAAACCTTCCTAATCTTATTGTCAAAAAAACTAGCAATCTTTTCACACAAGGCAAAAGAGGGTACCACATCAATCTCTAATGCTTTTGGCTTAAAAAAGGCCTGAACCACCTTAAAAACTTCTTTACTACAGTGGTCTGCTTTGTGAATACTAGTAACTATATAATTTCTCCTGGCTGCCTTTAGCAGCTTGTGAAGTTCCTTTAACGCATTTTTATAAATTGCTTTTGCCATTTCGCAATAGCTCACTCTCCACTGTCGTTCTAAACGTTTGCACCTACTTTTGACTTCTCTGAGCGAATCAGAGAACCAGGGTGCAGAGGGAGAGTGTCTAATAGATTTCACAACTCTGGCTGGAGCGATGGACTCAACAGCCGCGGCGATGCAATTATTTACAGCAAGAGCGTCTGTATTAGGGTCTGAAGATAGGGGTGGAAAGTTTTCCTGTAGGATTGGGTACAAGGATGCTGCGGTCAGGTTCTTCCAGTTGCGTTTTATAATGGAACGTTTCCCCTTAAACTGACCGGGTGTGGCCAGGCTGACGACAAAAGGAATCAAATAGTGATCCGACCAAACCAGTGGGCAAGGAGTCTCCACACCTATAGACGCAATATTGGAAAAGACTAGATCTAAGGAATGACCTGCTTTGTGCGTGGGGGAGGAGACAAATTGCGTAAGGTTAGCCCCTGCTAGGGAAGAAACCAGCTGAGCCGCTTGTGCACAGCTGGGATCATTAACATGTAAATTAAAATCGCCAAGGGCCGTAAAATTAGCATATACTAGCGATTTTTGTGCAATGTAATTGCAGAGATCCAGGCATACCTTCGCAGAACAATCAGGTGGTCTATAGATGAGAATGCCCGCAAACAATCTGTATCTGGCTCCGCTTTTCTCTCTGATTGCCAACTGGGAGGTGAAGGCGATTTCTTACGCCGATGACACCCAGTTGGTTTGCTCTTTTCAGGAGCAGACAGCTGATGCCTTCAAGCACTTTAAGGGCTGTTTGAGAGACATAGCACTTTGGATGAACAATAATAAGTTAAAACTTAACGCGGATAAAACAGAAGTGATGTTCTTTGGAAAAGGCCCTGCGCCGGCACCAGATCTGTGGTGGCTGTCAGAAGTGGGCGCACCTCCCACCCCCGCCACTAACATTAAAAATTTAGGTGTAAGGTGGGAGGCTGATCTTTCCTTCTCAGCTCAAATTCACCAGGTCTCTGCTACTTGCTTTAGCAAGTTGAGAAACCTCTGTAAATTTTTGCACTACCTACCCGAAGACTGCCGCAAATCCGTAGTCCATGCCACAGTGACATCTAGGCTGGACTACGCAAATTCCTTATATCTTGGCCTTCCTAAATATTTGATCAAACGACTTCAGATGGTACAGAATGCGGCTGCGAGACTGATCAGACGCATACCTTTTCGACATCATGCCTCTCCGCATTTACTTGCGCTGCATTGGCTCCCAGTAGCCAAAAGAATTGAATTTAAGGCCATGACTCTGGCCTACCGAGCCCTGAAGGGAAAGTGCCCCGATTACCTTAAACAAAGGCTATACAGCTACAAACAAATTCGATCTTTAAGGTCAAACTCGCAGAATTTGCTCTGCACACCCCGCTTTGCGAAAGCTTGCTTTGGGGGCAGAGCGTTTTCTGTGAAGACGGCCAAACTGTGGAATTCCCTGCCTGGGTATCTCCGCCAGGTTGATTCAGAGTCCTGCTTCAGAAAAGCACTGAAGACATGGCTCTTTAGGTCTGAATAGGCTCGGTCTCAGTGTATCCACCTCGACGTGTGCACCGCCTGTTGCTTGAGCGCCGGGACACCTCTGATTGAGGTAGCTGTTGCGCCTTACAAGTTTCTGTATTATTATTATTATTATATTCCTGAACACTTGGGCCGGCTCCATGTTAATTACATAAGCATCTTCATTAATATCAAATAGTATTTGGGGTGCTTCCGTTTCGATGTGTGTGCGCCAGAGGTCAATTAGTGTAGCAGACATATGTTTAAGGGCATGTTGCTGTATAAAAGGGTCGAAGTCTCACATTAATTGCCATATGTCCTCAAGACTGTAAATTGGGTTGCGAGCCCACCATATTGCCTGTTCCGCTATTACTTTTTTCTCTTCCTCCCCCACACCAGATCGCATTAAAGGACCTAACCGTTCCCTGAATCCAGTTAAATCTCTATCTTCCGGACCGCGCGCTGGTGTGTCAGTAACTAGTGTTAATGAAGGATGAGAGACTGTAACTGGAGTAACAGGAATTGCTGCAGTCATATGTTGTGATGGAAGGGAAGGAGTAGGGGGTACGTTAACTGGGGCGGTAGGGGTAGCAGCTTCAGAGACTGAGGCACCTGGTGTGAGTTGTTGTTGCTGATGGGGAACAACGGGATATATCCGTTCTGGGGCATATGGTGGCGGGGTCGTGTTTCTAATAAGGTCTCCATAAAAGGATCACCATCTTCCTGAGCCATATAGGACTTATCTATTTGTAACAGAAATCTTCTGTCTTCGCGTTCTATTCCTTTCTCCTGCTTGTCCTTATCATAAGCTACAGCCTTTTGTGTAAGGGTCTGCATATTTCATTTTCTGGTATCTTTCTCCATTTTTAATCGCCTCTGCTTGGCCTCCTTCTGCCAAGTACGAAGGGAGTCAAACATAGACTGTCTACTGTGTCTTTTAAACAACTGTTCCTGAAGAAATCCTATCTTTTGTTCGTCAAAGGAGTCTGTCAAAGGCCACTGTAACACTGCATTGTCCCTCGTATATTTGTGCCATAACGTACTAAACATAATAGGGCCAAGGCCATGTTTTATATACATATCAAAATTAGTTCTACCTTCAGGAGGTGCAGGCTGGGATTCTTCCAACCGTGCACCTTTAGAACAACAATAACAGCACAATCTCCGAATCTTACTCAAACCAGGCATTGCAAAGAAAAGAGAAATAAAATCCTTATTTTACCTGGCAAAGTATTTGCAAACACTTTTCACCAAAACAGTCCAGGTACTGAAACAAAACCTGTGGTACCACATAAACTGAAACAGACTCACCTGGTGTCAAGCACACCGATAGACTGATTCTTCACTGCCGACTCTTCGGACCAAACAGTCACATCACTGGTTCGCCGTTCAGGACTCCAGTCGGGATGACCGCTGGCGAGGCACCCTCCGGTGGGACAGAGGCAGCAGCTGCAAGAAACGTATCTCTTCGTGCAGGGATCCCTGAGCCGTCAGTCCGACCTGATGATGTCCTCGTCCTCCCCCTCCGTTTGTGGAAAATGGATGGGTCATGCCCAAATTGAGTCCCTGTTCGGGGGCCAACTGAAGGAAGTGACCCGAATAGGGCCACCCGGGTCACCACTGACCACCTCTCAGCCTGCCATGCTAAATGAAGAGTCAGAGAAACAGTGGAGATTATACACCAATAATCATTTATTATATATGCTCAGAGCAGGGCTTCGTCTGCACAGTCTCGAGAGAGTACTACAGAGGGAACTGAGGAACTGTAAGCATAAAGATATATTATATGCAACTAATAACACTCCCACAGTGGAATTTTCCCAACAGATGAGGGCGGACACTGTAAAGACAAAAAAAAAGTTTCTACTCTCGTATCTTGCACAGCTCAGAACACTTTCAAGGCCGTTCCACCCTGGGCTGCGATCAAACTGCCAGACAGGTGGGAGAGGTTCTTTATCGAGGAAAAGCTATGCACTGGCACAAACAGTTCCTCGTTACAGAAACTAAAGTTAGCAAGGGGCATTTCTTGAAATCAAACAGGATCAGTTTCCAACAGTACATAAAATGGTGCCTGATAAAAGAAAATGGCGTAGCGAATGCTAACTTATACATGACATTAAAGAACATCAACGAGCATAATCTAACAAGGGGGCTGGCTGGTCATAGGAGTCTTGTTGCCAGATCTTCCCTGTCTCCAAAGATCCAATGATTGATTGGAAGTAGCTGGGCAGCCCAGTAATATACTTGTATGTACACTGTCCCAATTCCCGCGCCATATGGCACCTTGATGCATTCCTTGTGTGCTACTCTTGGGGGTGGGGGGTCCGTCCCACATGTAAATATTCGCACTAGATTATGCCTTATTGAACAATGCTGGAGGGATCCAAAAAAGGAATTTCTGCAATATGTAAAGATTCTGTGGGATGGCTACCATTTTAATAAGTGTTCCAGATGCCTGCAAGTTCAGTGGTAGTGTGCTTCATTTGGCTATGTGGTCCCGGACCTTCGGCATCAGGGATACAACGTCTGTGTCCAACAAGTCTTTGGGTCCCTGGAAATTGTAATTCCGTGGTACTTGCACACATTTAAGGGCCTGAATGTCTGAGAACAAAGGCGGTGAGTCTCCCACCGAGGGGATCGAAGCAGATTTCCCCCAGTTCACATGAAGGCCAGATGCCCTTCCTGTATACCCCTAGGACCTGCATGAATCTAGAAATGAAGATGCCAGGTTGCTGTACATAAAGAAGAATGTTGCGTCCATATAAGGAGATTCTGTCTTCAAAACTGCCCTCCCACCTCAGCCCCCACAGCTGTGTGTCTCGCCTTACCCACTCGGCCAGCAGTTCCATTATTAAGACAAAAAGGAGAGGAGAGAGGAGGCATCCATAGCGGGTGCCTAGCCTAATCAGGAAAGATCTGGCCATTTCCCCATTGATCCTAACGTTCGCCCACTGGGAACAATATAGGCATTTTACGCAGTTTGAAAATAGGGGCCAAAGTTCATCAGTTTTAGCACCCCGTGTAAGAAGGGTCATTCGATAGAGTTGAAGGCTTTTTCAAAATTGAGCTGTAGCAGAGCTGCCACACCCCCTATGTTTGCCAGAATTCTGTTAAGCCTACGGTTACAGTGTTTTGTTCCTCTGTTTGGCATGAAATTGTCCTTGTCACCTGCGACTAGGGTCCGTATTACCCTCACCAGTCTATTATCCAAGGCTTTCGCTATTATTTTGGCCTCAATATTAATCAGGGAGATGTGCCTATACAAGGCACAACTCTTCAGTGGTGGGCATCTTTAAACATTGTCAACATAGGTGGGATCAAGGTGGTAGTGTATTTTAAAAAAATAGACAGGGAATCCGTTTGGAACCTGGACTTGCCCCGAGGGCATGGCCTGTACAATCATTGCCAATTCCTCGGCAGTGAGCGTGAAGAAATAGGTTACTTACCTGTAACTGCAGTTATCCAGTATTTGTATCTTTCATAGATTCACATGCCTGAATGATTCACATGTCTGAATCATTCCCCGTCGTCGAAGTGGGAGTCCCACGGTACATATAATAAAGCAGTAAATAGTAAATTCCATAGGCAATCATGGAGGTAACCATGTATTCAATAGCCTATCAACCTCCTTTTATAAAAAGGACCAAACTGAAAACACGACCAATCAGCAACCAGCACCCTCCAGAACCTTTCCAAGAGAGGCTGAATCCCTCAGATTTTCCAGCACAAGTGTAGTTAGTAGTACTGTAATGCCAGAGGAGCCTCTCCGGGGAGGAGGGTGGGTTGCATGTGAATTTATGAAAGATACCAATACTGGATAACTGCAGTTAAAGGTAAGTAACTTATTTCTTATCCAGTATTGGGGTATCTTTCATAGATTCACATGCCTGAATCAGAATAGTAAGCAGTTCCGTATATATATAAATATATATATATACATCATTCTAGTAAGCACTTAAGTGGACGGTGGGTAGTGCTAAAATATCCTTCAATGTAATGCAAATACCCAAAGTAATGGTGTGCATACTGAACATTGGTATATCACATAAATCAATGATATGACTTAAAGAAACCACAAACAAGCTTGCGGAGACGCAGGCGAAACGCGTAATGCTGGGCACTTGCCATAAGAAAGATTGTTATGGAATGAATCTATCACCGAAATAAAGCACTTATTGGAATCTCTCCGTGTGGTCCGTACCTGCCAAGTTGCTGCTAAGTGGGCGCTTTAAGGACTTTTGGTTTCTCCATATATATATATATATATATATATATATATATATATATATATATATATATTCTGCTCCAAAGGTTGTCCACCTGGTGAGTAGCACTCGATCAGCAGCTTTGTTTATGATAGGTAGGGACGAGGATCCGTTTGTAGAAGCTGCTCCGTAATGGAAATGCCTGAGGCGTTTCGAAGCTCCATATGCTTCTCTTCAGAGGCTTGAACGGAGACAGTGTGTGCAAACGCTGAACCCACTTCGCCATTTTCATATTGCACACCCACCAATGGGAAGCTCGAATGAGACTGTGCATTGTGGGAAATGTGGTCCGGATAGCACACAAATCTTGTCCTGTATGGACCCTGCAAGTGGACTCGTCATCAATCCTGTTTGCGGCTGCTGGTTCACATAGCCGACATGATAGTTACCATGTCGGGTGGCCCCCATAACATTACGGGTGGTGCACACTCCGCAGCAGGACGGCCGCGTATTACATTCTGCTCCAAAGGTTGTCCACCTGGTGAGTAGCACTCGATCAGCAGCTTTGTTTATGATAGGTAGGGACGAGGATCCGCTTGTAGAAGCTGCTCCGTAATGGAACTGCCTGACGCGTTTCGAAGCTCCATATGCTTCTCTTCAGAGGCTTGAACGGAGACACTGTGTGCAAACGCTGAACCCACTTCGCCATTTTCATATTGCACACCCACCGATGGGAAGCTCGAATGAGACTGTGCATTGTGGGAAATGTGGTCCGGATAGCACACAAATCTTGTCCTGTATGGACCCTGCAAGTGGACTCGTCCTCAATCCTGTTTGCGGCTGCTGGTCCACATAGCCGACATGATAGTTACAATGTCGGGTGGCCCCAATAACATTACGGGGTGGTGCACACTCCGCGGCAGGATGCTCAAAGCATCCGCCAAGGTATTCCGGAGGCCTGGAACATGCTCCGCTGTTAGGGATATTCAGTGGAGAGCCAACCAGTTCCATAACTGCTGGGCGTCCTGTGAGAGAGATAGGGACTTGGTGCCTCCCTGTTTGTTGATATAAAACATGCTTGTGGTGTTGTCCGTGCAGATCAACACCGATGATCCCTGTATTCGAGGGAGGAAAGCCTGAAGGGAGAGAAAAATGGCTTTCAACTCCAACCTGTTTATGTGCATTTGACGTGGAGTAGAGGACCACTTTCCTTGAACCTGCAGGTCCTGCAAGTGTCCTCCCCAACCTTCCATAGAAGCATCTGTTGTTACTATGTAGTCTGGAATCACTGGGAGAAAGGAGAGGCCCTGGGACAGATACGATTTTTGTGTCCACCATTCGAATGCCTCTTTCATGCGTGGGGTGATAGCTACCATGTCGTCGAAAGATCCCGTGGTTTGAACCCATTGGCATTGAAGTTCTTCTTGTAGAGGCCTCATATGTAAGCGAGCCAGTGGTACTAAGTCGATTGTGGAGGAGAGCATTCCCAGCAGAGGCTTTGTTCTGAATGGTGTTCAAGTTGGCTCCCAGAAATGTCATTGTCTGGCTTGGGAGGATTGATGATTTTTGATGATTTATCGAGAGTCCCAATTTGCGGAACAGGGCTAGACAATCGTCTGTTGCGGCCTTTGCTAGACAAGCTGATGGGGCCTTCAGCAGCCAATCGTCTAAGTACGGGAATACTTGATGACCTTTGTTCCGCAAGGCTGCTGCCACAGGAGCTAGAAACTTCGTCAAAATTCATGGAGCCGATTTGAGGCCAAATGGAAGGACTCAGAATTGATAGTGGGTACCAGCCACTGTGAACCGGAGGAATTTTCCGTGCTTTGGATGTATAGGGACATGAAAATATGCGTCCTCTAGATCCAATGAAGTCATAATGTCTCCGCTGTTGAGGCGTCGCAGGATGTCGAAGAGCGTGAACATCCTGAATGTTTGACTTTTGAGGAATTTGTTTAATTTCCTGAGGTCTAAGATAGGTCTCCACTCTCCCGATTTTTTGCGAGTAAGGAAGAAGCGGGAGTAGAAACCTTTCCTTCTCTGAGGAAAAGGGACCTTTTCTATTGCCCCTTTCTGGAGCATAATCTTTGCTTCCTTTTTGGGTAAGTGAAGACGAAGGGGGTGTGATCCCCTGGGTGGGGTATTGGGAGGTATTTGGGTAAATTCCAAAGTGTGGCCATAAGAGATGATATCCAGGACCCACTTGTCTGACGTGATATTGCGCCACTGGTGGATATGGTTGGAAATCTTCGCACTGGCTGGGAAGGAGGGAAATGTAACTGGTACCCTGTTGTAATCACTGCTTGCGACCGGAGTCGCGGGCTTGAGACACTGGCTTCCGTCTGGAGCCTTGTCTAGAGAAACCAGCGGTTGTTGGTTGTCGGTAGGATTGTTGTTGGTATCCTTGGCGATATTGTGGTTGGTAGGACTGGTAAGTCTGGGCACGTTGGTAGTTTCCTCTGTATCCAGAAAAACCACGGCCTCGAGCTCCCCGAAAGGGCACTTTACGGTACTGAAGGGTACCTAGCGCTTTGGCAGTATGCGTATCTTTCTTAATTGCAGTAAGCGCTTCATCTATGTGATTGCCGAATAGGCTATCGCCATCGTATGCCATGTCAAGAATTTTTTACTGTACTTCTGGGCGGAAGGTTGTTGCTCTTAGCCACCCCTGGCGCCTTAGAACAGCCGCACCCGCTAGCTGACAGAAGCTTGTAGTGGCTATATCCATTGCGCAGTCTATGATTTCTGCCGCCGCTCTTTCACCTTCTGCAAGGATCTTATTAAACTCCTCCTTATTTCTTCTGGGATAGGGTCTCTCATTGTCCCCATATCGGACCACATTTGTCGATCATAGCGGCCCAAGATGGCTAAGGCATTAGAAGCTCTGACAGAAATTGCCACCATTGAGGAAAATCTTTTTCCAATGGAGTCAAGACGGCGACTCTCTTTATCCGGTGGAGATGTGATGGGAGTAGATTGGCTTTTTGATCTCCTTTGGGCTGCCTGCGAGATCACCGAGTCAGGCTTGGGATGACCTGTGAGACATGCAGGAAAATCCTCTGGTGCCCTGTATTTTTTATCAAGTCTCTGTAGCACCGGAACCACAGAAGCTGGCGTCTTCATAACCTTAATACCCTCTTGCCAAATGTAATCAATGATAGGTATTGACCTGACTGTCTTCCTTGATTGTTCTTTAAAATCGTACAGAAAGCAGTCCGATTGTTTTACAATTGTGGGCAAGTGGAATCTGGTAGTAGCTCTGTCCATTATATTGTGGAAACCTCCAATATCCTCCGGAAGTGAGTCTGAAGGACGATGTGGTGGAGGGGACGGTGTTGGTACTATATAATCATCCCATTCATCCGTGGGCGGAGGAAGATCATGGATTTCTCCCTCGTCAGGCTCTTCCTCAGAGGTTGTAGGATCCTCTCTAGGAGGCAGAGGAATTATGGGACGTGGCGTCAATCCGGGTGTGGCAGGAGGTGGCGGTGGTGGTGTCAGAGGAGCTACAGGCGAGGGGGGGGCACTGTAACGCTGTCCTCTTGAGGAGGAAACCTCCTTTTATAATCCGCAAACATATTTTGTACGTCCACTATCAGGGTTGGAGGCAGTTGAGCAGGTTGTTGCCTTGGCTGTTCAAAGTATGTGAATTGATGATACTGAGTATGAGGGACTGGATACTGTTGATAGTATTGCTCCTCATTGTCATAGTCTTCGTCTTCTTCCTGACACTTTACGTGGAGTTCAGAAGGGTTATGCGCAGTCCCAAATGGGCCCTCATCCTCATCAGTATCTTCCACATCAAACAGATGACTTGGAGGTAGTGGAGACATTTTTGGTGTTCTAAATTCCATTTGTGTAGCTTGTAGGAATGGAGTTGATGGACCTGCAGACAAAATTGGAATTCTTGTCGTCTGGGCACGTTGGTAGTTTCCTCTGTATCCAGAAAAACCACGGCCATCGTTGAGGTCGTAGACGGTAGAATTATCGTCGTCGACGGAGTCGTCGTCGACGGTGGTATTGCCGTCGAGGGTGGAGTTGTCGATGGTGCAGCTGTCGTCGACGGTGCAGCTGTCGTCGACGATGGAGTCGTCGTTATGGTCTTTGTCGACGACGAGGTCTTCGTCGAAGATGCGTTTTTTGGCGACGGTCTCGTCGACGATGAGATCTTCGTCAATGGTGGTGTCTTCGTCGACGGAGTCGTCGTCGACTATAGAGGTAACGTCGATGGTATGGAACCCTTAATACTCGCCGTCCATGTAGTTAGCGCTGTCGACGGTCTCGACGACGATAGAGTCATTGTCGTCGTCGATGAAGTAATAGGCGTTGGCGGCGAGCTTGACGCCGATGAAGATTTGTGCCTGATTTTTCTTCTGGAATGGCTTGAAGATTCCGGTTTTTCCTTGGATGTCCCCGAAGAATGAGGGGAACCTATCTCTGAGGAGACCTTAGGCTGTTTCTCCTGTTTCAGAGATTCTCTGGTCAGATGAGAGACTTTAGAATGTTTCCTTCTCTCTTCAGGCTGACCCTCAGGCGACCTGGGCCTCTTATGAGTCTTGGAGGACGTATCGCTCTCAACATCTGATGAAGCACTCTGCTTGGAACATAAATGGTCTGGCAAACAAGCAGGAGGATCCTGAAATTGGAACATAAATGGTCTGGCGAACAAGCTGGAGGATCCTGAAATACTAAATCATTTAAGGTCATTTGACCTGATATTAATTCAAGAAACCTGGGAAGAGCATGAGATAGCGCTACAAGGATATACGTCACAAATTGTCCCAGCTATCAAAGGGTCAACTTTTGACCATCATTCAGGTGGCCTGGTGACATATGCCTCAATACTTACAATAGGAACAATAGAGGAGATCAAGGCTATAATTACAGCCCCAAGTGCCATGCAGGCAATAGCTATAACAATCAAAATCAATAAGGAAGATCGGACACTTATCGTAATTAATACGTACATACATCCAAAGCACAGGCTCAAAGGGGCCAAAGAATTGGTCACCGAACTGGCAAGAATCATAGAAGAGAGGGATGCGGAGAACATAATCCTGGCAGGCGACTTCAATCTCTACCTCTTTGGAACGGCCTTAGAAGATGACCTAGTACAGGAACTCAATATTGCGTGGGGAATACCAAACCAAGCCCCTACCCCCTCAAAAAAACAAACAAGATGTTCAATTCAATTACTTAGAGAAATGGAACAATTAAATTTGAGGGCGCTGAATGGCCGATTCAAAGAGGACAACCCGCCAGCACCAACTTTCCACTCCGAAACCATTTCCTCCTACTTAGATTTCACCTTAGTAACTCTTCCCTTGTTTGCCACCATAGAATCCTTTAGACTGGGCGAAAATGGGCAAAGTGACCATCTTCCGCAAGAAGTGGCGCTATGAGTAACTAGAGGGAACAATATGGAAGCAAGGATAAGCGATGGCACCGAATACACCTCGGATTTCAGGCGAATAAGGTGTAAGCCTGACAAGATCGAAGAACTATCCATCAAAGCGAAGACACTTATCCACCAAGAAAACAACCTGAAAGCGACCTCAATAGAGACTTGGGAGGTCTTCACAAAGGATCTTGGGACAATATTTGCCACAAAGTCAAGGAACTTGACAGGGAAGCAACTGGGTCGCTTACCAGGAAAGGCCACCTCACCCAAGACAAGAAATCTTAAACGGAAAATAAATCAAGCTTTAAGACAACTTCGCAAACAACCACAAAACCTAGCCCTGCAAACCGAGCTATGGGACCTAAAGGCAAAGTAAAAAAAGACAGTCTGGGAAACAAAAAGGCAAGAGAATGAAGAACTTTGGGTAAAGATACTGCATGACTCGAAGCTTAACAACAGTGCCAGGTTCTGGCGGACAATCAACAGCCTTCAGCGGGCAGCCCATCCAGGAATAAACTCACAAATAACAGAAGCCATTTGGGCACACCACCTGCACAACCATTTTAATGACAAGAACCAAGAGGGGAGCTCAGCTGAGGAAAAAACGTGCACCACCGAAAGGAAAACGAGTGATAACACAAATAGTACTAAACAAAGGACAAGTGAATGCGTCATACACTATGTGACTCCAAGAAATCAAAAAGACCTCGGGACGGAAGGCACATCGGGCTCCAAACCATCATCAAATAGCAAAGAATTTAGTAAAGAAATAACAGCAGCCCGGATTAAGACACAAATATCAAAAGGGAAGCGGGAAGGAGCCCCAGGCCCAAATGGAATACCTCCAATATTGTATAAGCAGGATACAGAATTCTGGAGCGAAATACTAGTACCAGTCTTCAAGAGCATACAGGAAACAGAAAAAAGCCCAGCATCCTGGAAAGGATCGATCATCGGCCCAATTTATAAACAGGGTGACAAGAGCAACCCTAACAACTACTGACTTGTCCCTCTAATAGATATAGAGGCAAAGTATTACGCAGGGCTAGTCCTGGAGGAATTGACAACCTGGGCATCAGCAAAAGGCATCATCCCCGTAAACCAAACAGGGTTCTGTAGAGGACAGGGTACTATAACTAACATCATGGCGCTAACCTTGCTGATAGACGCGGCCAAAGCAGCAAAGAGCTCGCTATTCCTATGTTGCATAGACTACAGCGCAGCATTTGACCACGTAGTTCGCGCCAAACTGTGGCAGAAGTTGGAAAAGTGTGGCATACCCGAACCCCTCCTAAAACAGCTAATCCTATTACACACTGATACCTGGGACAAGATCAAGCTGGGAGCCGGGACGCACCTCTCAAGGCAAATTAACACCACCAAAGGGCTGAAACAAGGGTGCGTTCTAGCCCCCATGATGTTCAATCTCTTTTTAGCAGACCTTCCAGGGGAACTGGACATCAGTACATTGCACGCCCCACGGTTGGGAAACATCTCGTTGTCCAACCTCCTATATGCGGATGACTTGGTTTTAATAAGCCGGACCCCAATTGGCCTGCAACACCTGCTGGACATTACTAATAAATTCTCGAAACGCAACGCATTATGCATCAACTTAAAGAAAACAAAAATCATGCCAGTGAATTACAAAAAGACCAAGAACATCACGTGGTGCCTGGATCGGCATAGCCTAGACCGGGTAACCAATTATAAGTACCTCGGAGTTTTACTTTCAGCAGAGGCTCGTACAAACCCCAATTGGAGGCCCTGCGACAGAGGGGCATAACGAGCTACCATGCAATGAGGCCCCTGAGAAAGTTCTACCAGACCGAACACTAGATCCCCTATTACAGGTGATTCGAGCACGATTGCAGCCAATGCTAACATATGGAAGCGAACCAATACACGGGAAAGATGCGATAGTCTTAGATAAAATAATAAGTAGCACATACAGAGGAATTTTTCAGCTACCAAACTATGTGTCTCCCGCCCAAATTCGCCTGGAATTCGGTCTTCAAAAGCAAACAGTAGAAAGAAGGGGTGCGTATATAAAATGCTGGCATAAGATCAGAGGCGCCGAGCAAGGATCCCTAAATGCGCATCTTTGGGCAGAGCTGTCACATCGAGAGAAATCTCCTGCCAGAGAGTACTTGGTCGAATCACTAGAAAGCCTCGAACTGACCAACCTCTGGGAATCCTCCACAGATCACAAGAGCTTTAAAAAGGTTGGAACCAAAGTGACAAAACTGATCTCCATAACAGAAGACAAGGAAACCTTGGCCAAGAGAGCTCATGGATGGATAGTACTTAATGACTATAAAGCTCTTACGCCACAATCCTATTTGAAAATGGGAGTTAAACAGAAGATAAAAGAATTTTTTTTAAAGCTGCGCTTTGGCATTTTACCAATTCTTCCTCATCTGCCACCTTGGAAAAGGAGACCAGAAGACCAGACCTGTCGCCTTTGTGGAACAGGAGATGAGGACCTAGTACATATTATTTGCATCTGCCCAAACTTGATTGACATACGGCGCGCCTTACTCCGAGCTACACTGAATCAGAAGGGCATTAGGACCTGTTGGCAGGCTGTAAAATTGTGTTTTAACCCAGAAGAGATTCAGCTAAACTGCAGACTCACAAAATACTTTGACATAGTGACTGAAAGACTCAAGATTCACTGAGCACTTTAACGGTCAACCTTCACGTGGACCCGCCCCGATGAACCCATGTCGCACCTTGAAGCACAAGCACTTTTTCCAAGTTTTTACCTGCCACATAGGAATGAACAGACATCTTGTCCATGTTTTTATTCATCTTATAAAGGTTTTATTACAAAACAAAATTGAGCTTCGACATATACTCCACATATTGCATAATATCAATAAGCTAATTATGCAGTCTGTGTTTAAAAATCTCAATGTACAAACAAGGATTGTTACGTATTTTAATATTGATGGTTTTAAATTGAGAGTTTTAAATTGTGAGTTTTAATTAACTGTACAATAAAAAATTACTTACTAATTACTCTGCTTCCTCTTCAGCCACAATAAAAGACTGCCCTCTCTATCTTTAAGGGTCTTAGTTGAAAAAGTGCGGCATATTTTACACTGCTTTGCCTCATGATGAGGATGGAGGCAATAGATGCAATCTTTGTGGGCATCATCAATATGCACTCTTTTCTTTCCGCAGGATTTACAAGGTCTAAATAATCCTTTTTTATCAGACATTCTTCTATAAAATTATAGAACAAGACTTATCTGAAAAAGATGAAGAGCTGAGCAGAGCTCAGGGAGACTCCCTTACACACGACGTACAGTGAAAATCTGAGGGATTCACCCTCTCTTGGGAAGGTTCTGGAGGGTGCTGGTTGGTCGTGTTTTCAGTTTGGTCCTTTTTATAAAAGGAGGTTGATAGGCTATTGAATACATGGTTACCTCCATGATAGCCTACGGAATTTACTATTTACTGCTTTATTATATGTACCGTGGGACTCCCACTTCGACGACGGGGAATGATTCAGGTATGTGAATTATTCAGGCATGTTAATCTATGAAAGATACCCCAATACTGGATAAGTCCTACTCTCTATTGATAGCGATGGCATTATCAGGTCCTTTACTGTTGTAAGTAGTCTTTTAGGTGAGTCAGGTGGATGTGATCAGTATAACATTTCATAATAGATCGCAAAAGTGTCAGATATTCCTTGAGCCATGTAAAGTATCGTCCCCTCCACCCATAGTACCTTTGGTACAAATCTGGATTCAACACTCTTATTAGCAAGCTGATAAATCAGCTTTCCGGTTTTGTCCCCAAGATCGTAAATTCTATGATCTGTGACCGTCAGGGCCCCCTCAGGTTCATCTAACATTCATTGTTTAAATGCCAGCTTTCTCTGTATGCTAAAGCTCTCCTTGAAGTTCGGGGGTTGGGCCGTTTTACAAGATCTCCTGGTTTAATAACATCAAAATCACCCTGGTTAATATGGGGATGAGTACCCTGTGGGAGGAACCAGCTGCTAATTTATTTCCATCTAAAAAGAACTTCAAGGCAGCTTACTGGAGTATGGTCAAAATTAAGCGGTTCTCATCTATCATGAGGCCCACCCTGACTAGAGAATTCTTGGAGATCAAGTATGAGACCAAGGGGGATATTAGCAACAACTTGCGATAATTATCGCAAACTGCACTTAGCGCGTTTTTTTTATCGCCGCGTATCGCTGGATTTTATTGCGGAGATAACACGTTATTAGCAACGTTTATCTCCAATGCGATAAAATATCCAGCGATAGCGGCGAAATGCGTGAATATCGCTGGAAACCCAGCGATATTCACGCATTAACGCCATGGGGGACTTAGCCTGACAATCCACCTCCCATTTAACAAACAGGTAAGTCATGTTTTTAGCAGGTGTTAAATTCTAGCGATAATCGCGCTTAGCGCAAGTTTTTTTATTGCTTCGAGTGCGTTGCTAATAGGGGGAAGTTGTGTTAGCGACTGTTTTCAGTCGCTTTTAATTGGGAACGCCTACCTTGCATGTCATTAGCGATAATCATCGCTGTCATGCAAGGCGATAGGAAAACGGGCCGCTATCACCAGAAAGCTGTCGCTAACGCCTGTTAGCGACAGCTTGCTGATAGAGCGATAAAAAACTCGCCGCTTTGGCGGCAAAAAGTGCCGCTAAAGCGGCGATAAAGCCCTTGCTAATATGCCCCCAAATTTGAAACCTATTGGGACCTCATTACCAGGCCAACAGACAGGAAACTGTATCATCAGTTCAGGGTAGGCTCACTTCCTATAAGAGCTCTTACTAGTAGTTGGCACCTGCCAACGGATGACAAATGCATTTCATGCCCAGCCCAAATTGAGACATTAGCGCATATTATGTTCGTATGTCCAGCCTATAATCTACCCAGGACCAAATGGCTTAAACCTATTTGTATGAATCTGGGCACAAGATCGGCTCTGGAGGCCTTAAGGATCTTAAGGACAAACACTAAAGATTCCATAGTGGTAGCAGTGGCAACATTTTTGAGCTGGATGTGGGTCATCCGGGCTATCAAGATGAGGGTATACTAACCTTGGGGCATATTAACAAGGCGGCGTTAATGAATTATCGCCGCTTTAGCGTCTGTTTTCGGACGAAAAGCGGCGATAATTTTATCGCCGAATTAACAAGGACACGCTAGCGCGTGATTCCTGACTTAGCGTCCGTTTCTGCACGCCTCCCATCGCATCGCTAATGAGATGCAAAGGGGGCGTGCCTGTGAAAACAACAGGGGAAATATCGCTAACCCAGGTATCGCCATATTAGCAACGTGGGTTAGCGATATTTTAAATTGCGTTAAGTATGTCTTAACGCAGGAATTTAACGTCTGCTAAATTCCTGACTAAGGCATACCTAACATGGGGGTGGATTGTGTGGCTAAGACCACAGGCCCTATCGCCAAGTATATCGCCGTTTTCCATGGGACATCGCTGGAAAACCAGCGATGTTCCATGGAAAACATCGCTATCACTGGAAAATTATCGCCTTTGCGCTAAGTGTTGTTAATACAGCGCTAGCATGGCGATAATTTCCAGCGATAGCCGGCGATAGGATTCCTCACGCTAAGCACGGCCAGCGATAATTATCGCTGGCCGTTGTTAATATGCCCCCTTGTCTTTTTTATTCTTGAGGGTTGAGATAGCACGGAATGGGCCTGTTGACAAAATTTTCTGTCTAGACCCCGAGATTTGGCAATTTATGAGATGATTATTTGCTGACCCTCCGTCTAAATCTGGTCCCCATATTATGGGCTGATAAAAGGAAACAACTGCCCTGCTACAGTTTTCGTGTTCTTACGTATATTGCTCTTTATGGGCTTTTTAAATGTGTTTTTATCTTTTGTATTTACAACTTTGCCACTGTATGTAACAATGTTTTTAACTTATATGTAAATATATTTGTGGTTTTTACATAAGCCTGGATGATTGTAGATCGCATATTATATCCCAAGTTTTTTAATCACTGATGTATTCTGTCTTTTATGAATTTGTAAATCGAAATAAAGACTTTATTGACTTGACTTGAAATGCCAGCCTAGCTGCCCTCAACAGGCGCCATCCTTTGGCATTTGGTGATGCCACCAGGAGTCCCTCCAGGGATCTTACCGAGTCCCTCCATGGATCTTACCTGCTGCTTCAGAATCTTCTGCTCTTGTTCCCTCTCTCTTCTGCTGCCTGTCGAATAGACTATAATTTTTTCCCGAATGACCGCCTTTAGATTCTCCCAAAGGGTAGAACTGGAGGGCCTCGAGGTAGAGTTCAGTTTTATATATTCATCTATCTCGTCTCCAATATAATCTTAGAACTGGGTGACGTGTAGCCACCTAGGGTGCAGTCGCCTTTGCACATCACATCTGTGGCCAATACCATCCAGGAAAAGCACAATTGGAGAGTGGTCTGATAAAGCCCTCGGTAGTATAGCAGAGCCTGTCATCCCTGCTAAGTCTCCTTCCTGAACAAAGAAATAATCTAGTCTGGAAAAGGACTTATGCGAGTGTGAGTAGTATGTATAATACCCAGGGGTGGCTGCTCCCAGAAAGCAGCAGTGGGGAGGGGAGAAAGGTGGTGGGGGGGAGGAATCACTTACCTGCCGGCCAGCCAGCTGGCCAGCCTTTGCCTCTTCTCCGTCCTCTTCCTGGCTTCTTCTGTGCAAACAGGAAGCAGGAAGCACCCAGGCTCCTAGGCTCTCCATAGCCAATCACAATACTGCAATGCAGCGCTGTAATTGGTCTGAGCGCCGTAGTTCGATGCTCAGCCAGGAAATGGGAGCCCATGAAATCGGCCCGTGAAACAGCAGAAGTCCATAGCGGTTTCCTCCCATTAGAAAACGCTACGGACTTCTGCTGTTTCACGGGCCGATTCGAGCCCTGTTAAACAAAGCGGTTGCCTATTTGATGTGTGGAGTGACTATACTCTATTAGGTATGCCATAAGTTAATTAGCTCTATTAAAACATTTGACTTTGGCGATAACTACAGGGAAATTTGTGGACTTTGCCTGATTACGCACTTTAAACTTCAGCTATATGGCAACACTGACCGCTTAGAGTATATCTAACTATAGGTTCTAGGGAGAGAAGACCCACACTCCCCTGTATACCTAATCATTGGGGCTCCAAGGACTTTTGGATTCCGTGACACGACGAGTCTTTAACTTGGTTTGCCTCATGTCTGATACAGACGAGCCTTGAAAAAGTTGTCCATTGACAAAACACGTGTCGGCTGTTTTGATACTGACCTGCGCGTCAACAAATTTGGGATGATTTAGGAATAATAAACATTGGATCTGCAACATTGACAGACCAGTAATACATATTGTCGTGGTGCTCTGGAATTATGACTGTATTCCACTATATACAGGAGGAGACAGTAACCTAGAACAAGAAATGGTATGAACAAGAAAAAGTAAACCTCCATGATGGGTTGGAAGGACCAATGGAATGCTAAGCCGTGCAACTGCCAGCATAGGGAAATCTGCAGCGTTCCAATATTCTGGCCCCAAGCCATTGCTCATCCACCATGGGCAGGAAACACAACCGTGCACACAAGGAAAAAGGCCTCTGCATGTAGCCAAATGCATGGATTCTGGTCTACATTGCAGATGAAAGAACCTGTTGGAAGGTGAATTTTGCGGTGGTATTTCACCACCTTAATTTGAGCAGGGGTGTGCTATCTAAAATAATAAGACACACGTGTGAGATGCAGGAACTGAATCAGAGTGGCACTATTTATTCAAAGGAACAATTTAAACAAGAAATGTCAAAAGACACATCATTAATCAGGAATAACTCTGCGCAATCTAGCAGCGACAAGTGTCAGAGACACATTTTAGATGAAGAGCAAAAACATGCAATGTAATAACTTTAAAATCACGGCAATGCAAAGTGAGAGAGAGAAAATTGAACTTTAAAGTACAATGAGCATTAAAACCTCAATAGGAAATGCTAAATAAAACGGTTAACTGGGAGCACCAACGGCGTGGAAAACACTGCAGAAGGTGGTCAACGAATGGACTGAAGAGCAGATCTTTTATACTCTTTTAATGTAGAACTATTGACCACAGAATCAAAACATTAGCAGGTGCTTTTGACCGCAGACGTTTGGTCACTTCTTGTAAATATTAAGAAGGCAGAAGTGACACTACGGTACAAATGTTTATCAAAAGGTCAACTGATGTTTGACCGTAAATCATAATGAAATTGAACATTTATCGAAAATGATTTGCGTCACTTCTCGGAAACTTTTTAAGAAAGCAGAAGATTACAAGAGGTTATAGGTCATTTATTCGGGCAAGTTGCTGTCTTAAGTTCCTAAAGCAAGCAGAAAAACATCAGATGTGAAGCAATGAAATGACCCAACTAGCCCTCACCTGATTCTTACCCCATCGTATTCTTGGAACTAACGGGTGCATTCTGTTATTGGTACATCCTCGTGATGTACAGGAACTATGTGCACACAGAGGACAAGGGTGACGGGTGGGGGCTTGGTGCCCGTGTTTACCAGAAAGACAATGAACTGAGGTTCGTGGCTGTCAGGAGGGGAGAGATATCTGTAATCTTATGAGACAGGCTTGGGGCCTACCGTGTCCAGTGTATGCTTTAGGGCACTATGGGCAATTTAGCAGTCTGTTACCTATGGACTGGCAGGGACATTCAGGGCTTTCATGTTTCAAAGGTGGGAAGTAATAGCTGAGACATTATATGGTAAAACTAGACCCTGCTTCATTCCCTCTTGTTCATTCTTGAACAAACTTCTTGCAGCATATCTTGCAGGCCCTCCTCCTAGTTGGTGTATCCAAGGGGTGTCATTCACAATGGAACATTGGCACATTGGAACATTGGCTCTCCTGTGCCTTCCTTAACTCTATACACTCTCCTTCATGTATGTCAACTAGCAATGTATATCATTTTGGCGTAGACGATGGTGGATCTATATTTAAATCCTATCTTAGTTCGTAACTACTAGTGGTGAATTGGGGGCTATTGACCTGGCACTGCGTAATGGTAGCAGGCTGCATTGAGTGTATTCCTGTCGGTGCTAGTTCTACTACTTCTAAAAGTGCTAAGTTATCCCCATTCCCTGTTCTATCCTTCTTCTTGTATATAGGCCTTCTTAATGTTCCCTATTCCTACCTAATTCATACCTAATAATTTACTACCAATATTTTTTAGCAAAATGACAGAAAAACTGTACGGTACAACAGAGGAGCAACAGCACACCGAAAACCGGTAACAAAAACATTTTTTAGAATGGCAGACAGCCACGAAGGCATCCAGTCAAAGTTCAACCAATCAGTGGCTGTGTCTGCTATGGCACCTCCTTCAGGAATCATTTTCTTTTGTATGTTGTCCAAGTCCTCAATGACCTTGGTTATGGAGCCTTTTTTTTCGTCGTTGGCAATGTGCAGCACAGACTCCCTATCCGAAGGCATACCCTCCTCTTGGTGTTTCGAAGCCAGCGTGCATTCGCCTTCATCTGGAAAATCATAATGATGGTTTTGAAAAAAGCTGGACCTTGTTTAATAGGCAGTACTCCTGGTGTATGTCTTTGAAGGCTGTCCACCCAAAGTACTCAGCATACCGCCGATGTCGGTGGAGCAAGGTAACAGAGTCAGTCATTGGATGGGAATGGATGTGGAAGATATTGGCTGTAGGAACGATCAGGTGAACTTCATGCATTGTTCTAGTGAGCACAGGCTGCTTGATCGAGGAGGTAGTTGGAGATAGAGACATTCTCCGCAAGCCCTGTAGAAATCCATTAGGCTGGAGGTGCCATATTGCATGTCCAAATTATAGATGGTGCTGTTGCATCCAGAGTTGCGCCCAACAGGTACCGTGTCATTTCCTAGAAAACAGAGAAGAGGTGGCTTTAGTTTGAAAGCTTTTTTTTACCTTTGGACATTTTCTCCCCACCCCAAGTGTATCTTCCAGTCTATCCCATCTCCATAATCTCAGTCTACCCTAGGTGGCCCTACGGACGTTGCTCTATACCTCAAGTAGCCTGGGGCACTCCAATTGTCATGGACGTAAATTTGTGCAAATAAGCAAAAAACAGTTCTATTTTGGCAAGGTAGAGTGTGGGGTAAATACCCATTACAATCTGATGGTGATCTTGTTATCATAAACCCATTGTTCCTACCAAAAGCTACACTAAGGTCGATATCAGGAACTCCTATCTTGAGTTTCTTTGCTACCTCCCCCTCTATTCTAGAATTGTCAGTGATAACCTCGTGCATTATTGGGGTGTGGTCCCATACTGTGGTATTTACGAACACTGCAGAGATGTTGGCCTCAATAATCTGAACTTGCCCCTGTATTCTGTAGAGGAACAGGCGTAGGAGATATTTTACAGTGTGTGGTGATACTTCCCTAGGGAAAATCAGTCTATCTGTGCCTACTGCGTGTGGAATGTATGAGCCACATAAAAGAATTCATTATTTTTCTGTCTCCCTATTGAGGCCATCTCACTGTACCACATGTTGTTGTGAAGCGAGTCATGAGCAGCATGCTGTCTATCTGCTGGGGCATTATTTACATTATTGCGTTATTACAGTATTATTTTCAACAGGGGAAGGGGATGAGGACACAGGGTGTGCATAGGTATTTGGGGTGCTAATGTTACTGGCAGATGTATTGGAAGACGTAGCATTACTAGGGAGGTCATTTCCCTCAGTATAGGTGCTAGCAGAAAAAGTTGACTGGGATATGGGGTGCATAGTGGCGTTGGCAATAATTTGAGGAATACAGGCCTGTTTATCAACACAATGAGAAATTACAGCGAACCAATTAAACATTCCTAGTGCACTCTGACAATAATGTAAAATATTAGAATACAAATACATAGCTTCGCATAGGACACTTCTGTGTGGCGGCGGCTGAGTCCATAGACCACCAAACAATCACCGTCTTCTTCTTCTGGGACAGTCAATGGGAACAAGTTACCCTCCTCTAGTTCGTCGTTCAGTGTTGAGGGGGTGCAGGGTCGACCCTGATGTCTGTTCCGTTAATCCATGCTGTCCTCTTGGGAATGGGGACAGCTGTTGGTGAAGAGTCTATGACTTTAAAATGTCCTTCAAATTTTGGATCACCGTCTGACCTTTTTCCGGACAAAATTTGTGTTCCAGGACGGATATGTGGGAGCTCAGGATCGATGGGACCCTTCTCCTTCCGCTTGGATATCTAGGTAGAAAGGAACTTCGCAGCGCTTGCTAATTCACACAGATACTCAAACATTTCCGCTTTTACAATTTCAGAAGAGCTTTCAGTATGAATTTTAAGTCTAGTTGCTGGTACTCATACATTTATCAATTATTCAGTGACAAGCATATGGGGCGTTAGGTGATGGTCAGAACTTGGAATATTTCTGAGTGAAAACAGGGTAATATGGAGGCAATTTTGCTCAATTGTGGCACTTATCTTGCTTATTTTATTTATTTATTTATTTATATTTTTTTAAGCAGACATTCAGGCAGTGCTGAAATTGGCTGCCTCTTTAGCATCACAGTGGACACATGGTCCAGCTTTGATCCAAACGTGTGGGAAAATGTAGTGGGGCCTTTTGCATGACATGTTTTCCTGTTGCAGTCTGCCTATGGATAAAATCTAAGGGATCTAGTCCTAACCCCCCCGTCACACCGAATATGTTGTCTACTCCTCACCAACCATTCTCTGTCTATGACCTGTGGCTAGGTGTGAAACAGTAGCTGTGCAATTGTGCAGGCACAACATTCAGAAATAAAAAATACAAATGCACTGGTGGAACTCCTAACGAGACATGAGGTGGTGGAAACATGAACATTGAGCATATGTATGCAAACATCCCGAAAACAGGAAACCTAGTACACTGCTTAGGGACGAAGGGAAGAACCCAAAAATAATAATGTCTGCAGTGTGCAAAACCTCGAAACATCAATTAACTCCGAAAGCGAGAGCTACAGCCTCCTTCTTGCCTGCTGCCCCTGCTGCCGCACTGCCGCACCACTGCTCCGCCCACTGGTTCGTGCCTCAGCTGCGCAGTCAGGCTACCGCTTCCGGGGTGAACCGGCTCCTGCGTCGGCTCTGACATTCAGCCATCGATTACCCTGATTACCCAGCCTCGCCCCCGGTGCCCAACGACAGCGCCACTTCTAGTGCCTGTATTCCTCGTTAGGATCGCCGGCTGGCGGCTGGTGGGAGGGAGTCTCTTGGCACCCCCCTCGGTACCCAGGCACTCGATAGCTGACTCTCAGGAAGTATGGTGGGCGCAGTGGCTTCTCTGAACTGGTTGAGAACAGCAACCTCCGTGGTCACACGCGGGACGCCGTGACATCGTGCATCCCTTAAGGAGCAAGGAACATTGGAAAAAACTTCGGGCTATGCGATGAGGAGGTGGTGGTGGTGTGGAGGTGGCAGTGGTAGTGCGGTGAATTCAAGAAGGAGGTAAGTTTTAGACTTTTGTTTGTCTTGCTCCCTCCTTCTGTTTATTTTCCTTTTAAAAAAAAATAAAAAATGAGTACCTCCTCCTGTCCATCCCCCCCTGTGCTCCACAGTAAGAGACCTCTCCTTGGTGCCCCAAAAGGCAAATCGCAGGGGAGAGCCAGTAAAAAGAGGAAAATTGGAGGGGAGAAGGGCTCAGCATGATCAAAGCGTATCGTCAAATGAGGCCCCACGCTCACCCCTAGCAACCTCAAATAGGAACTTTGTTTTTAAGCATTATCATAATGGCACTCAACAGCCCTTAGAGGAGGAGGCTAAGACCCCCCACGGGCGCCTCAGCACGCCAGATTTGACAACAGATGTTTTACAGTGGAGAGATGTGGTGCAGCGGCCAGGGCAGCTGACTTCGGAGCACAGGGCTCACGGTTCGATCCCTGGCTCCGGCAGCAGCTCAGGTCAGCACCATGTGACTCAGGGCAATAGTTCACTTAATTTCCACGACGGCCCCCAGCGCCTTGAGACCCGTAAGGGTGAGTAGTTCGCGCTTTACAAATACGGATTTACATTTTTTTATTTACACACAGCACCGGATGAAGTGCAAACAGCAAATCCTTCAGTGTCTTTATTCAAGAATGGAACTGCGTCCGCAAGAGGGGGCCCAAGACTGTCTTCTTCTCCATGTTTGAACATTTCGTTATCTTCATTCAGTCCCGATGACTCCAGCCCCTCCCAGTCCCCTTGTCGGGAAGATCAACAGGATCAAGCAAGCCTTACGTCATTATATAACGCTCCCATGGTTGGGGAGCCAAACCCCACGCTTGGATCGCAGGGGAGGTCTATATCATTCCAGCCCACCTCTCCATCGTCTTTGTTGGACGTAATGTTACTTATGCAGACTACTTTGCATGGGATTCTAGAAACATTGGTATCAATAAGGACAAATCAAGTGGATCAATCAAATTATTTGAATGATATTCGACACAAATTGAAATCTTTTAAAAATAACTTGGGTGGCTCCATGAATACTCAATTATCTGCTGCAGTAACGGCTACAGAGCCTTTGGGGGCGCATAGTGTTATTCCAGGGAAGCCCGAATGTCAGTTAAATATGGAGGGATCTGTTTATATCTCTAAATACCCCATGCTTGTGAGGAAAAAGCAGTATGGTTTTATTCCCTCCAAATTCACCGCAAGGTTGTACCGTACAATGGGGTTCAGGTCTTGGAATGGATTGCTTGGGTCCCGTGCCCCGCGTGTAGGCAAAAGGAATTGCCTGTATATGAAAGGGAAACACAGTAATGGCACCTGTCCCCAAGCTCAACATCCCAGACCCCAAGGTGGTAACACCGTGAATGTACTCCCATGTAAAAAGACATGTAAAAAGGTAAACCATAATGTAAAATCCTCCCTAAAACCAGTCCGGATCTCACTCCTACCTCCCCGGTAGTCCGTTCTACCGCTTCTAATAAAGACCAAATAGCAGCCCGCAATAAGATGGTTGAGCCTCAGCCTTCGAATAAATTGCCCAATGAACCCCCCTCTGCTTACGAATCCTTTATTAGGACACAATTAGGAGGCTCAGAACTTCTGCTCAATATTACTCGTCGAGGAAAAAAAGCAAAGAAACTTCGACCCTTGAATCGCTCCAAAATTCTTCAGTTATTCCAACAAACCCCTTCCCTGTCAGGGATAACTTTGTTGGACCTAGCCTTTGTGGGGTTTCAATTGGGCGATCAAGGTAGAGAAGTTTCTAGAGCTTCTTTCATCTCCCCCTGTATTGCGGACCTAGTACTTAAGGCTGAAGAAGACCTAGCAAAAGTAGGTCTACAGGCCCTGTGCCCCATAAAAAAGAGCCCTCAATCATTAGCACCTCAGTCAGGTTTGTTTCCACCTGCCATCTTAAATATGCATAGCAGGTTATCTGCTACCCAATGGGAACGATCTATACCATATATCCCGCCCCTATGGCCCGAAGCCACACAGCAAAGTAGCCATCCACCTACCGATCTGAGAGTGGTTATAGTTAACGATAGGCCATTCTCACAGTCCAGGCAATTAGTATGGGCTCAAGGTAATAGGTTCTCCCCCCTGCGGCACTTGCCAGAGGAAGGTGACTGGAATACTAGGTCCACCCAATCCTAGAACGAGGAGTCCTCTCAAAACCTGAGAATCCTAAGTTGGAATATCCATGGGTTCGAACGTTTGAGGAACAGCGGTGAATTGGAAGAAAGTTAGAAACCCTTACATCTGGTATTCCTTCAGGAGTCTTGGCTAAGAGAGGACCAGTCAGTAGAAGGCTTCATGGCTTTGAATAGTAAAGATCACTCCCGGGGTAAGGGGAGAGCATCTGCAGGTGTATTAACACTAATATCGACTAAGGTTATTAAGAGACCATTAGAGGTCATAAATGTTTCAAGCGGTCTGCAGTTATCAGTCGTTGAAATGGGCGTGGGTAAAAATGTCCTTAGTTACTTTTTACTCATAAATGTCTATATTCATAAAGAGGACCATCGGCAAATGAAACACTGGTTGGAATTATTTGAATCTCCTTTCCAGCATTTGGTGGCAAAATACCCGGAAGCAGTGATAATAATGGCGGGGGATGTAAACGCTCGTCTCTTCCCTGTACAGCTAGACCAGCACTTGGAGGAAGCATTGGATTCCTATAATATTCCCTTAGCACAGTTTCCCCCAGGTACCATCAAAAAAGAGGCTAAAGTGTTGAGCCAAAGGCTGGCAAGCCATGGTCTGATTTATTTAAATGGACGCTTTAAAAATTATTCACCAGCAGCAGCAACATTTCAGCAGGGCCACTCTTTGGGCCCCATTGATTACATAGTCACGTCCTTTTGGCATTTTGACCTTTTTAAGAGTTTTGAGGTGGCAAAATATGAGGGCAGTGACCACTGGGCAACTATAGCAGTCCTTGATTTGTGTGAGCAAGTATCCCCTGAGAGGGTTTTGCCTCTGGAGATGTCCTACCCGCGTAGGCTCACAACACATTTAGACACTATGCATCTACAACAATTAGCTTCCCTTCAGCTAGAAGAGATGATTGTTACTCACCCTATTCATGTTGATGATGTAGCTGTGTGGTATAATAATATTGTGCAACGAGTTTTGGGCTGTATTTCAGTGAAAATATGTGAAAAGGGTGTACAGACAAAATCCCGTTCGAAGGGCCTTACGGGCTGGTTCGATTTGGATTGCCAAAAGTTGAAACGATTGGTGAGACAGAGAGCAAAGAGTGCTAGGCGTCATAGCGTTCCCTCAGCCACCCAAGAGCTGGTCAAACTTAAACGCCAATATAAATCCCTTGTGCAGACAAAAAAGGCAGCCTTTTATTATAGTAAGTGGGAGGAGATGCAGGAAATTATATCATTAAATGACCAGCAAAAATTCTGGACAAAGGTCAATGAGTTTAATGGTCAAAACAGGGGCACTCTGGCCTGTATGATTCCGGAAGCCCAGTGGGCCACTTATTTGACGGATTTATATAGGGGACCTTTAGGTTCAGACGGCCCTCAGAACATCTACGGGCAAACTCTCCCAGTTATCGGGTTTTCAGTAAAGGAAGTAAAGGCTGTTATCGATAGAATAAAAAACTTTCCCGAGCCGCCGGCCCTGACAATGTTCCAGCAGTAATAATTAAAACAAATAGTGTCTGGTGGGCTACAATTAATTCTATTTTGTTTAGCTGGGTTGCAGGGTCTGGCCTTTATCCTTCTACCTGAAAGGGGTCCATAGTGAAACCGATTTTAAAAAAAGGGAGTGGTACAGACCCGATGCATTATAGGCTTATAAGCCTCCTGGATATTTCATTAAAGATATTCTCCAAGATTATCCTGGCCAAACTCGAAGATTGGGCCACTGAAACTAAGAGAATCCCACTAGAACAAGGGGGCTTTCGGGAGGGTCATTCCACCATAGACCACTGTTTTGCTCTGTGGGCCATTACTCGAAAGGCTCTGGAGGAAAATCAAAGACTGTGCAGTTGTTTTGTAGATTTACAGACAGCCTTTGATTCTGTTGACAGGGATATTCTGTGGGGAAAACTTGCTGTCTGGAATCTACCACCAAACCTTCTTGGGGCTCTTCAATCCTTGCACTCCGGTAATTGGGCTCAGGTGGAGTTAGACAAGTCGGGTCGGTTGTCCCAAAGAATCTCTATTGACAACGGCCTGCGCCAGGGGTGCGTTTTAGCACCCTACTTTTTAGTTTATTTCTGGCCGACCTCCCAACAGTTATTTCCCAATCTAAGTCTTTTTTGCCTAAAATTGGGGACCAGCATATTGCTTGTCTGCTCTATGCAGACGATTTGGTATTATTGGATTATACCCCAATCGGTTTGCAGAGGAAACGCGATGCCCTGGCATCTTATAGCAAGCAAAACCAGCTCCGCATTAATCTGGAAAAGACTAAGATTATGATCTTCAGAAAAAAAGTGCAGAGTTTTTCCTGGTATTTAGGTACACAGGTGGTGGAGCAAGTGGATCAATATAAATACCTGGGTTACATTTGTAGGAGAAATCTGAATTGGGGTGCGCATTGGGACGCCATCAAGCAGAAAGCCCTATTGCAGGCAAGCTGTCTGTCTGGATTCAACTGTAGATTTGGGGGGCTATCCCATATCCCATTATTAAAGGCCTATGAAGGGAAGATACCACCGTTAGGCCTGTATGGGAGAGAGGTCTTTTCTCTTGATCCAACCTATGAATGGGACAGACTGGAAGGGGTAGTGCTTAAAAGACTTCTGTCACTCCCCCAAGGTACCATGGTCCAGGCTATAAGGTGAGATCTGGTCTCTTGGAACATGGCGGCCTCTACTCGGGCTCTAAGATACTTTAACACATTGTTGGAGGATGATGAGGTGGCTAAAGTCTCCAAATTGTGTTGGGAAGAGATCCAAAGTAGTGAAAGGATGTGGGCAAAGGCGTTTAGATCCAGAATAAATGCAATTAAGAACCTCCATTTAAATAGTGGCACAGTTACATCTTGGCTCACCTTTCCGGGCAAACGAGCACTGAGAGAATCCGCTCTCATGGTGTCAGAATCAATCGATCTATTGTATTTAAAGAAGAAATCATCCATTAGTTTCTCGTTTGCTACATTTGGCCAGGATAGTGTCTTCCCTTATCTATCACGGTTACCAGATCCAGGTTTGAGAAATGAAATATTAAGGGCTAGGGTGGGTTGTAATCCAATCTATTCATCCCACCCACATAGGACTAGGGTGCAGAATAATAGTGGTCTCTGTCCCTGCCCTCTGAAAGTTAAATGTACCCTTACGCATATTCTTATGGACTGCGTCTTTTATCTCGCAAATCGAATCAAGTTTTTAAGACCTTTGTTTTTTAAATATGATGCTCTTCATAGGAACAAAGCGGTGGAGTTATTGTCTGAGATGTGCTATTTAGATGTGGCAGTTGGGATTGCTCGGTTTTTACGATCTGTCAAAAAGAATTTTGAAGATGAAATGTAATGGGTGGGGGGAGGTAGCTAGGAGGGGGGTTCTTTTAAAGGTTTTACTTGTCAAATGTGTTTTTAGAATGTTTTATGGACAAATGTCTAAATAAACTTGTCTCTGAACCTTAACCTGAAAGCGAGAGAGGAACCAAAACATTGTACTATAATTGTTCCCAAGAGATAGGAACATCTCAATAATCTCCATCCCAGTAACACAATTGGGAAACAAAAACTCATAGTGGTTGAACTGCAAAATATTTGCAACCACCGCTAAAGTCTGCACCTGTAGTCTAAAAGGCATTTTTAAATCTAAACACATTGTATTCTGAAAATATTGCAATACTGAGCATCGCTACTTAATGCATACTGTCCTTTAACATTGAAATACACTTTATATCAGCACGTATTATTTATTCTTTGTATTTCCTAGCACTGGGGCGTGTGTGGAGGAAGTCGGTGTGGTGGCTATCTGTGGTATCTGTGGTAATCTATTCCTACGGATCTCTGGTCGTTGTCTCATATTTTGTATGCTGCACAGAGCTGCACATATCCCACAACTTATTCCTTCCCTCCTGCCACACAGCTGCACTCATAGTGCCCCTGTGTTAGGAAGGCCTCTAATGTGTCACAATTCAGAACAACATTGAATTAATAAAGGGATGTCCCCATCGCGTTCATTGGACAAGATCCTGACCTGCCCTATTTTGCCACCTTTCGTGGTCATGATCTGAAAAATGCGTCACTGTAGGACATGTGTATATTTATATATATCCATGTGCACTTAACTGACTATTTCAAGCAGTGGTGATGCCGGTGGTATTTCATGTAGTGATACAATCTTTTATTTCACTTTCCTGCTGCTGCCAAAAAACCCACAAGTTGCTTTTCATACTGCAACCTGTCACTTATTCTGGCACTCGTCAAAGCTCGCAAAGTGGACCCTAAAACTGAATTGTAGAGAGGTCTAATTCACACACTTAAAATGAGGGAAGTCTGTGAGCAAAACACTGATGTGCTGCGCCATTAGGCTGGATGCTCTTATTCTTGAAACAAGCACACGCCGAACCCAGCACAATGCTTTTAATTGATGCCGGGCAAAGAGGCGGTCGGTCAGGAGTGTGTCTTTAGTACAGTGGTCATAGGGGAGCGAAGCATATATATATATATATATTTTATTTTTTTTCTGCAATGTGATCCTTTGACCCAGGGCGCTCGTCAGCGGGTGCTCTGCGTAGGGGCCGGATCCTGGCCCAAAGACATCAATTTTGAAACAAAGGACGCGACGGCTGAAACGCGTTGGTCTGAGTGCTGAACTGAACTTGAAATAAAGTAAGCTTAATCCAAGCTTTGAGTGCCGCGTCCTTTGTTTAAAAAAAAAAAATATATATATATATACATACACACATATACATACACACATATACACAAATATATACATTTCCAGTGACAAAACTGTATAACGTGAAACCTGAAACCCTGTATTTAATCTCGGCTTCCCCATTTTACCAAATTGTGTGATCCTAGGCAGTTTATTTCTCTTGTTCTCCTTTTCCTTTCTTACTCTTTGTTCAATATAGGCATGTCTGCCACAGTGGGGAAGAGAATCAGTCTTTCCGAATTCATTCTTTAAAACTATTCCTTGAAACAATTTTTCTCACCGCACTTGACATAATCTGTTGTACGGGACAGGAAACTTATACCAACTGTATATGTATATATATATTCACTGAAAAACCATAGGTTTTTAGGGACGTTATAGTTAGAAATTAGCATTTAAAAAACCTTTGAAATTCACTGAAAAAACCATAGGTTTCAGGGAGGTTATAGTTAGTTGGACAAAACCAGAGAAATTCCGCCGTTATAGTTAGTTCAGCTAACTATAACTTGCGCCCCCGCAATGCACTGCTGATGACGTCACATATTACATCATTCATGACATGGTCAGTGACATCACTGATGACATCACTGATGACATCATCCAGTGACTTTGTGTTTCTATAAAGTTTAAATATGTATTATATATATTCCAAGGTGTATTGAAGAATGAGTGGGTGTATAAGTGTCTGGATTGAGGATTTAGTAGGTGCATGACTGACTGTTTAAGTGAGTGATTACATGTGTCTTACTGAATGCATGGGTTAGTGACTAAACTGTGTGAATGTCTGTATTAGTCTGTCAGTTGATGTGTAAGCGGCTGCATGGGTTGGTGAGTGGCTACATGAGTGTCTATATGGGTTATTGATTGGTTGTCTGAGTATCTGTATGGGTGCCTGAGTGTCTCTGTGGGTGGGTGGGGGTGTGTGACTGTGCATAGATGTGTGAGTAGGTGATTCACTGGGTGTATGGGTTCAAGAGTGCATCTGTGAAGGTCCGTATGGGTGGGTGAGTGTGTGTATGGGTGTGTTGGTGAGTGAATAGATGTCTCAGTGGTACAATACCATACTGGAAATCTCCGACGAGGAAGGGAACATACACAGAGACACAACCGAGATAGCTGCAATTTTCAAACAATTCTACTGTGCCCTGTACACCTAACACAGAACATACCCCGTTGACTTCACCCCTTTCTTTGATGACACCGCCATCGCCTGGCTTGGGGATAACCAGAGAGAATTCCTTCTAGCACATCACGAAGATGATGAAATCATCTCCGCCATAATGCAGTTACAGTCTGGCAAAGCCCCTGGCCCGGACGGCCTCCCCGCTGAGTTTTACAAAACTTATCATCACCTTATCATTCCCGCCCTGCGCCATGTCTTTGAGGAGGCCAGGGAGACGGGTATCCTCCCACGATCGATGCGGGATGTGCTCATAGTCTCCCTACCCAAACCAGACAAACCTCCCGCACAGCGCGATTCCTACAGACCCCTCTCCCTTATCAATGTAGATGCAAAAATACTTGCTAAGCTCATTGCAAATCGCATCAGTCCCCTCATGACCGCCTTAGTCCTCCCCGACCAATCGGGGTTCATTCCCAGCAGAGGCACTTCCCACAACCTCCGGACTCTATTTGCTGTCCTTCACGACATCGATCCCGATATGAACGCGGTGGCTGTCTTCCTTGACGCCACCAAGGCGTTCGATTCCCTAGAATGGGACTACCTGGCGTTCGTCCTTCAGCGCATGGGTTTCCCCGCCCCTTTCCTAGCATGGATTAACCTACTCTACACTGACCTACAAGCCAGTGTTCTAATTAACGGAACTAGATCCCCTCCCTTCCCCGTGGCCAGAGGCACTAGGCAGGGATGCCCACTATCCCCTATCCTTTTCGCCCTAGCTATCGAGCCTCTGGCTGCTAAGGTCCGCCAACATTATCGAGATCATGCCCTTATGTACCCTGAGCGGCAACTCCTGATTTCCATGTACGCTGATGACCTCACTCTTTACCTGCGCAACCCGGAGGACAGCCTTAATCCCATCCTTCGGCTGCTTATCCTCTTTGGCCACCTCTCTGGGGTCAACAGTAACTGGGGAAAATCCCAAATTTTCCCTCTAACTGCTGCCACACCGCAATTCACCGCAGACTATCCCTTGGCATGGTGTGAGGACATGATTAAATACCTGGGGATTGTCGTCACACGCGACCACAGCGCCTTGATGACGGCGAATTATGGGCGCACCTTGGATCTCCTCACTGACAAAATCACCAGATGGATTGCCATGCTCATCTCCATGGCCGGGAGAGCCTCACTCATAAAGATGGTAATCCTGCCCAAGCTGCTTTACCTCTTCATCAACATCCCTTATGCCCCTAGTAGGCATTTTTTTCAAGCCCTCAAGACCCAACTCATTCGCCTCACCTGGGGAGGGAAACACGCCCGCTTGCGCTGGGACACGCTCACGTGACCCTTTAGTGAGGGAGGTTTTGAGATCCTGGATTTAGAACTGTATTTTAGCTGCGCTCAGGCCCACTTTGCGGTCTATTGGATTGACCCCCCCCTACATGCCTCACTTAGCAGTCGAGGACGGTTACATGTCCCCAACCCCCTACTCCGCATACTTAAGCGCACCTGCTATTCCGCGCCAACTGGCTTCCTCCACGGTGGACTGCACCACTAGCGCTTGGCATGACCTGGCCCGCCGCCTTCATACCACCATACTATACTCCCCCTTGTTGCCTATCCGTGGCCGGCTTGACCTCCTGGTCACGCGGGAGGGAGGATGCTGCCAACTCCTCCGCAAACTTGGGATTCACACATGGGTTCAGCTATACACCTAAAGGCATATTCCGCAATAGTGAGGATTTCTTTGGAACCACCACGCCCACCCCTTTAGAACGCTTTTACTATATTCGACTGAAGCAGGACGTTAGAACTCTCACACCAAGCTTCCCACAGGAACCTCCTGTACTCGCCCCGCTGCACACTCTCCTTCAGAAGGACACCCCTGCACATGCCATATCAATGCTCTATCGCACCACTCAACATGAATGCGAATATGACCACCCCCTGGCTAGGGCTTGCTGGGAAGCAGAACTAGACTCTCCCATCACTGACGACCAGTAGTCCTACTGTTGTCAACAAACCGGGAAAATATCCGCTAACAGTAGACTACGCATCATTCATTATCGCTGCCTTCACGTCTCTATTACACTCCTGCGCGCCTGATGCGCCTCCACCTTCGTGACGCTGACCGCTGCGATCAGTGTGGGAGGGAGGGAGCCGACTTCAGACACTTAGCCTGGGACTGCCCCCCCATCCGAAGCTACTGGATGGAAGTGTTGGGGGCACTGGACCGCATGACCCGACTGCATATTCCCGAGGACCCTCTGGTCAAACTACTAGGCTATACCGAGGCGCTGGCCGCTTCCCTGAGAAAATACGTCTCTTTGGCACTACTGCTCACCAAACGAAGGGTGGCCTGCAGATGGGGAAGGGGAAGAGCGCCTAAATTCAAAGTGTGGCTGAATGATTTAGTCTATTGCCAAGAACAGCTCACCACCTACGCCGAACTCCTCCCACCATCTTCCCGCCCCCGAGACATCTGGGCCCCCCTTCAGTCATATCTCTTGGAGCAGGCCAACACCGCCGACATAGACGCAGCCCCCTCACTGACCACTTGACACGGTCCTGGTGCGTCAAATGTTACATACCATCACACATCCTGCCATGGCCCCGCAGATTGTAGTAACGGAGGTCAAACCTGTAAGACTCGGGTCACACGTGACATACTGCTCAGATTGACTCATGTATTGTATTGCCGGTCAATTTGTAATGTCAATTTGCAATAAGTGAAACTGGTTATCTGTGAATGCTGTACTTTTTACTGAAATGCCAATAAAAAAATAAATTTAAAAAAAAGATGTCTCAATGGTACATGTCCAAGTAACTACATATGTAAAGGGCAGTGTATGTGAGAGTTGGAGTATATAAATGACTATACATGAGAGTCAGTGATTGTGAGAGTAGCCATATAGATGAGTGTGTACTTGTATCACTGATTATATAAGAGAGTAAGTACGCGTTAGTATCTGTATGAATAAATGAGGTGGTGTGTGTATAACTGTATAGGTGATTAAATGGGAGTGTGATTGATTCTTTGCATGACTGACTAGGTGTGTGAGTAACTCCATGGATGAGTGGTGGTGTATGACTGTCTGTATAGGTGTATGAGTGCATATGATAGTGTTGCATTGAAGAGTGACTGCATGTATGAGTGATTGTATGGGTAAATGAGTGGATGTGTGTGTAGACCTAGAAATCAGTGAGTGCGTATGTAGTAACTGGTATTGGTGTGTTGATCGTTTCGAAAATGGTAGTCTGTATTTTATAGTGGGTGTATCAAAGTTTATATTAGAGTGTGAGGAGGTGCATCAGATTTTCACGTGAATGATGTCATCAGTGATGTCATCAGTGATGTCATTTGAGATGTCATCAGTGATGTCATCAGTGATGTCACTGACCATGTCATGAATGATGTAATATGTGACGTCATCAGCAGTGCATTGCGGGGGCGCGAGTTATAGTTAGCTGAACTAACTATAATGGCGGAATTTCTCTGGTTTTGTACGAGTAAAATGTCCAACTAACTATAACGTCCCTGAAACTGATGGTTTTTTCAGTGAATTTCAAAGGTTTTTAAAATGCTAATTTCTAACTATAACGTCCCTAAAACCTATGGTTTTTTCAGTGAATTTCAAAGGTTTTTTAAATGCTAATTTCTAACTATAACGTCTGTAAAACCTATGGCTCTTTCAGTGAATTTCAAAGGTTTTATAAATGCTAATTTCTAACTACAATGTCCCTGAAACCTATATTGTTTTTAACTAAATTTAAACAAGACGTGCATACTTTTTCTAGTAAAAAACTAACTGTAACAGTAGTCTGTTATAAGTTATAATTTAACAATGTTTAAAACTTAATTAGCAGTAATTAACATATAAGTGTGGGAAAAGTGTGACGCAGCAGCTATGATACCTGACTTCGAACAACAGCGTTCACAGTTCGATTCCCGGCTCCAGCGGCACGTTAGCCCACCACTATGTCACTGTGGGCAACACCTTGCTTAATCTTTCCGACGCCCCGGAGCGCCGGCACACCTTTCCTGGGGTAGCTGTACGCTTTACAAATGCTCGCATTTTTTTAATTTAAAACCATAGTGATGAGAAATATGATCACGTTTTTTTTTCTTCTATTCTGAAAAGATCTTTTTTTTTATGTCTTCTATTTAGAATTACGGCAATTAATAAATGTATTTACTCATGAGAATGGAAATGACACGGTTTTCCGGGTAACAGTTTTTAAGCTCTCCAAAGTATGTACATATTAAGGACCTTATACGTGTTAGGTTTGAAATCAAAACTTTTTCCACTTCACATTTTGTAACTTTTCCCAACACGTGCACAAGTTAAACAGTTAAAACGTGAGCACGTGTCAACTGTAAAACGTGACATCTAAATGGGCGGAGCCGCATCTTCCTTCCATAGACTACTCAATAACCAAAAAGTATATAAACCACACCCGTTGATTGATTAGTTTCGTTTTTGCGAGTTATTTACGCATCTCCATTCAGTGATGCAGGTGCTCTTTTCTACAGTCGGATTCTTCTTTTGCGGCCACAAAACATAATCCTGAGTTGTAAGTTGTTTGATTATGGCATACTAGATATTTATAATACGTAGCTATTTGTCAATATTTAAACACTTGTATTTAGAAAAAAGTGTTATTGGTTGTTTTTGCCATTTATATGTAACGTCAGCAGCTTGTTTTCAGAAACAGACAGAATACAGCAAACATTGTTCCTGTTCTGGCTCCTTTGAGCTCATATAGTGTGACTTTGTATATTATAATATTGACACTGTACTTGACCTCAGAAGTGTTGGTGACCCGTCAGAGCGAAGACTAAAGATTTATATGTAACGTCAGCAGCTTCTAGTTTGTAGTCTATTTCCCCCTTGAGATCATATAGTGTGAGTATGTATATTATAATAGCCACACATTATGATCTCAGAGGAGTTTGTGACCCGTCGGCGCGAAGACTAAAGATTTATATGTAACGTCAGGAGCTTCTGGTTTTTAGTCTATTTCTCCCTTGAGATCATATAGTGTGAGTATGTATATTGTAATATTTACATTTATACTGACCTCAGTGGAGTTTTTTTGATATTTCAATTTTTGTCTGTTGCGGTTCCTATTCACCTTCTCCCTATAGAATATATACTACCAGTAGTGTATATTATTATACTACTATCCTATATATTCTCAAAGGAGTACGTGATTTGTTAGCGGAGCAGTGAGCGACCTCTAAGGACTACGACCGAACTTTCCCGAATTCTACAGAATAGAAATTATAAAAAATGATAAAGCGTACATTTCTATGTAATATAAAGTGATTTGTTTTTAACTGTTTTTTACTTGTTATTGTTCTTGTGACCTGAGATGATGTAGTGCGGGAGTGTTTCTTGTAGCACTTCTTTTCTACTTTATCTAAAAGTAACTCATGCCCTCTTATATTATCAAGAATATGGGGCAACACTTTTACAAACTATAGCAGAAAAAAAGGGAGGGTGTGCCCACGCTTAAGGGATATTTTATGAATTGCGTTTTTATTTGTCACCCCTTTGATATACACAGCTTCAGTTTCCAAAGAAAGTATATTTGTAATTGCTTAATAAAAACTATTTGAAACCTAGACTGAAATTTTTGCTGCGCAACCACAGCTCCCCGTCAGAAAAGTAAACACCACATTATAACTAAACAGTGCTCCTGGGAAGTATCCCACCCGCAAACTTAATAAAAAGAAGACCGCAACACACTTTGTTATTTTCCCGCCGTGATTTGTACACCCCACGCCAATTATATAAATGGCCCTTAAAATATATAAAAAACAATTTTTACCTTCACAATCCATGTCCACCACCTTGTGACCACTGTACAGAGTTAATAGTGTTCCTACCCTCCCCGCTACTACTTTCTTTTCCCGTACTCCATTGAAGTGCGTCACAAAATGGTTCACAACAGTGAACCGTTCCCAGCCAATAATGAGCAAACTTGTACTTGGAACACTTTAGCCAATAAAATGTCCATGGTGTTCCGCAGAGGGGGAGGGAATCGCTCCCAACACTTCTACTTTCAATGGTTTACAGCCAATGAACATTAACCTTGGGAAGGTCCTGCTTGGAACACGTTACCCAATCAGATGTCCCTGATGCTCCGCGGAGGGGGAGGGAATGGCTGGCAACACTTCTACTTTCAATGGTTTACAGCCAATGAACATTAACCTTGGGAACGTCCTGCTTGGAACACGTCAGCCAATAAGATGTCCCTGCTACTCCGCGGACGGGGAGGAAATGGCTGGCAACACTTGTACCTTCTATGGTTCGCAGCCAATGAACATTAAGCTTGGGAAGGTCCTGCTTGGAACACGTCAGTCAATAAGATGTCCCTGCTACTCCGCGGACGGGGAGGAAATGGCTGGCAACACTTCTACTTTCAACGGTTCGCAGCCAATGAACATTAAGCTTGTGAAGGTCCTGCTTGGAACACGTCAGCCAATCAGATGTCCCTGCTACTCCGCGGACGGGGAGGAAATGGCTGGCAACACTTCTACTTTCAATGGTTCGCAGCCAATGAACATTAAGCTTGGGAAGGTCCTGCTTGGAACACGTCAGCCAATCAGATGTCCCTGCTACTCCGCGGACGGGGAGGAAATGGCTTGCAACACTTCTACTTTCAATGGTTCGCAGCCAATGAACATTGAGCTCGTTGTTGGAACACCTCAGCCAATTAAACGTAAATTTTGTTCCAGACACACGAACAGAACACGCCCTCCCACATAATATTAAATTTCGTCTAAGAAAGTGACACTGTCCGTGATAAAAGTGAACACCGCATTATAAGTAAACATTACTGCGCATTATATTAAAGGAAGGCTGCAATACGGCGCATTGTTATTTTCCCGATATGATTTACACAGCCTACTGAACATTGCCGCAATACCGCACATTCACACTACCTGTGTGTGCACCCTACACACTGCTTGCCGCAATACGGCACATTGTTTTCCCGATAGGATTTCCAGAGCCTACGCAACCTTGCCGCAATACCGCGCACCATTGTTCTGCGGATGTGATTTCCACGGGCTACGCAACATTCAAACTCCCTGCCTCTGCACCGTACAGACTGCTTAAAGTAAGATCACAGTGTTCCTACTATACCCTCTTATACAATTTTTCTCTTTTGTTTCGCCCTACGCCTTTTAACTCAGTCACAAAATGGCTGCCAACACTTCCTAGTTTCAACAGTTCGCAACCAATGAGCCGCACGCTCGTGCTCGTAACGCCTCAGCCAATCAGATGTCAGAATTCTCAAATATCGATATCTGTAAATTTTGATATTTCTCTAAAACTACTGAACGGACTTACCCCATTTAAACAAAAGCGTGCTTTCTGGACCAAGACCTTTCTCCCTGCCACATTTGGTGTAATTCCGTTCAGCAGTTTGACCTGTAGCCTTGACTAAGGTTTCCTATGGAAATTGCATGGAGAAAACACGTTTTGGGACCCCCTTTTTTCTCAGCCCCCCCTTCACGAATCACCCCCAAACTTTCAGGATAGAAGCTCACCTGAAAAGAGGAACGTTTTGGAAAATTTCGTAAAGATTCGTCAAACGACGCCAAAGTTATAAGCACATCAAAAAATGCTTTTCCTATGGAAACGTGGTCCTAACTATAACTATCTACTGGCGACCGCCAGTAGATAATATATATATATATATTTTTTTTTTATTATTTTCCTGTTCAGTTTGTAACCACAGGAAATCTATTGCACTATGTCTTTCTTGGCCTGGGCTCAATGCCCAGAATCTGTGGCCAGCCAGGAGCGCTAAAATAAAGGCAGCCCAAGAAAAAATCTTTCAACCCTTCAACACCTCGTAATATCAAAAAGCATGTGTTGTGTTTAATTGTACGTTATGCTAAATAGAGCCTATTTTAACATAACATGTGTATTTGTAAAGAGCACGTTCACTCAGAAGGGTATTTTGGCGCTAAATAGCAGATGTTTATTGTTCCCCAACTCAATGGTACTCATTTTATCCACCTCAGAAGGATGAAAGGCTGAGTAGACCTGGTAGCATTTGGACCTGTGACCATGAAGTCAAACACAGGCCCCCACAGACCCAACTGAGGTGCATTATGTGTCATGCATGTTGTGTAATACGCCTTATTTTCTAGTCTTTTGCTTATAAGGGCCTAGAATAATGTATTGGACCTATATTTTGAAGCGTTTTGTCGTGGATAGGGGATAGGCGTCATTGAATCTATGGGGCCAGGAAATGTTATGTGTTATCCAAGACGAAAATTGGGTGTAGTTAGTGTGCATTCCATGCCATCAATTTGTCTCCCCTCTTGTCTCCCGAGTTCTGTGCACATGCAATGGGGAGAGAAGAACAGGATTATTTAGCTAATTCCCTTCCTTCTGTCTAATGTTCACCATCTGCTCCGATATTTACGTTGCTCTTAGTCCAGTGTCACTAACTTCCTTGTTCATGAGCCACACTTTCAAAATCTCTTTTGTATTAGCTAACTGTGTGTGCTCTGTGGCTGTACCTCCTGGATCGGTGCTTGCATTCGGGCTACTGCTGTTGCTTGGCGGGGTGGCCCTTTTTACTGTTTGGACTGTTGTTGAATTGGAGGCAGGTAGGAGTAAATTAATTGGGGCTGAATTGCTTGGTGCTGCAGCTACATGTGGGGTGCAACACCTTGCGTGTTGCCTGCTAAAGCATATCAGGGTACTTGTTGTGTAACTGCGTCCATATCTTGTTGTGCATTTTGTTTAATGGAGTACTGTCATATTGTGCTTCAGTTAGTGTTGTTCCTTTTATTCCTGCTTTTAGTATTTCTTCTGCTTCCTCTTCAATCAGAGAGGTGAGCAGGCTTTTAATGTCACCTACCGCTAACGTGATACCAGCTGTATGTTGTTCTAAGACTGCTATTGATTTACTAGCACCTTCTGTTAGCGGTGGTAGTTGTTCTTTCAAATTGTCTTTGTCCATTTGGGGCCATTGGAGGCCTTGAGGGACGGCATCTGGGCTTTTGAACAGTGGGGGCATTTGATGAGTCACTGTGGTATTTGTTGTTGTGGGTCATGTGAGGTCATATTCACGTGCATATTTCTGCCACATCTTTAAACTTGCCCTCATGTAACCGCAGTCCCACTCTTCATCTCCCTCCCCGTGTAGGATGCAGTCTTCTGCTGTTGCCATGTTTTGCGGATCGAAGGACCCAACTCGTGGCCGCGGAATCATTTGTGGTGCAAGACTTTCTGTCCAACCTGCCAAATTATCAGTGAAGGGATCGACATAGAAGTCAGAATCCTCCCCGAGTGTAACTATTTCATTGGGTGTTAGGTCTTTGCCCTGTAATGCATTTTGTTTACTGAGCATCATATTTCTGTAATTTTTTTAAATTTTTTTATTTTTTTATTTTAGGAACGTATTAGTTCTAGTTCTAGTGTTCTCGGCTAAATACCCCTTCCCACGCGTGCTCAAGCTAACAGGGAAATGAGGGGGACAAGTATAATTTAACAGAACGGAGCAGGTCAACATGCACACAACATATACATACACAATTTTTATGCACCTGCATTTTTTCTCACTAAAAAATGGAACACAATTAGAATCAGTGCACCAGGCACCGATCTTAGAAGAAACCGCAACCAAGTCAGTAGAAGTTGCAGAGACAAAAAGACCAGAAACTTGCCATGCAACCAGGCAACTATTTGTCCAAGAGAAAAGAATCGACATTTCCTTCACAGTTAATCAAGAGGCAAAAGCTGTGCACTTTTGTTGTGGTACACAAAAGATAGTCACAGTGGAAATTATTCACAATGTATCTGCAACCAATACATGGTCTATATACAAGGAATATGACAACACCAAATGGATCATTCAATAAATGATTATGATTTAATAAATATCACAAAAATTGTCATCATAGATCATAGACTCAAAAATTGTGAACTGAATATCACATTTAACATTTAGTAAAAACAGGTGCATACAGCGTGAAGTGATAGGTGCGTAGTTAGGATAAGTGAAAGTGATGTGCAGGGGGAAAGGTGGTGCATATATATACATCAATATACAATAATGATAACCTAACCTGCCAAATTACTGGCAAAACATACAAATGCAAAATCATAAACAAAAGATGCAGATATAGATCCTCTGTCATCCAGGTTTGATAAGTGAAGGGAAGGAGATGTCGACGTTTCGACCCCTATAAAAACCAGCAGATTTGACGTCTTGGAGGTGGGGTCTTCATCAGGACCAACGGGGAAGGGGGAAGGGAAGCGAAGGGTATATGTTGCACCAGTGACAGCACAGGTGTCTTCAGGCTGAAAGATAGTGATGTGGGCCAGCAAGGCTCTCACGATAGGTACAGCAGTCCGAATAGGAATAAACCAAAGGTACGCAATAACCTAAGGCCGCGGATGTATCCGTATAGAAAGAGCAAGGGTTCAAACGTAACCCATAGCTCTGGGAAGCGTCGAGACTTCTGACAGCTAACCAGAATTTGGTTTATTCCTATTCGGACTGCTGTACCTATCGTGAGAGCCTTGCTGACTGACGATCCCGTGCAGAAGCTGGGCATTGCTAATGCTGTTTTAGCGCTAGATAACTCATTTCGCAGCCACCAGACGTGGATTGACGAATGGTTGCAAAGGCTGGAGCTTCCTAATACTTCCGAGCGCAAAAAGAAAACTCCCTTACCTGCCACAATATAAGGACAGTTGAAATCTTTATGGACTCACACCCTGAAACCATGCAAAAGCTGAGATCTGCCAGACGCACTCTCCTCTACCTGTCACAATATAAGGACAGTTGAAATCCTCAGGGACGCTCACCCTGAAACCATGCAAATGCTGAGAGCTGCCAGACGCACTCTCCTCTACCTGCCACTGTTGGAAAACGAGGCAGTATCTGTGAGGCCTGCACAAATAACATGTCACATTTGTCCTTCACTGAGAACCAAGCACCTTAGTGTAGCGCCTGACTCTCAGAGGGTAGCGTTGCAGAGCAGTCTAAGGCTTACTCAAGGGAGGTGGTGTGGGCTAGTAATCGCCATTACAGGTGCGCGAAATAACACTCAATAATTGATTGACCAGTCTGTACTTTGCTTTATAAAAGTAAGAGTACATTTATTACACGCACACACTACTTAATACTATGCAACAATTTACAAATATACATAAGCTGTTGGAATTACTTTGTGACATTGCATAACATTTCCACCCCTCCCAAAGGGGGGTGGGGTCTAGTACCACCACTCCCATGTATGCACACGATCTTGCCCCCCTAATGCAGTGGGTTGAACATAACCTGGAGTGAGGGCCCTGCGCACTGGCACCATCCCAGTGGCGACCCACCCCATTATCTCAACAAGCATTTAAACTAGGCACACCTGCCCTGGTGACACATAACCCTGACTGAACATGTCATACTGACCATATAGTATACCCCTCTACATCTTAGGGGCTAACAGTCTGGGTTGTTCTTCACCTAACGCAGCAGCAAGAATACATGTTTGGGCATCACTTTAAATGAGGTACTTATCATAGAGGATAACAATTATAATGCATTGCAATCACAGCCTCTAAAAGGCATCACAGGTAAAATCACAGGATTACGCAAATACTGCCAGACACCCTAGCAGGAATGTCCAGCAACATAACCCCATTTGGCTTATGACATCACCTTACACAGGTACTTCACATAACACATGTGACTTTCAGTCCTCCTAAAAGAAATAACATTAGTAAATGCATTTGTGGTGCAATTACACCTCTTCACCTCCAGGGGATGCCCTTCGCCCCTTGAGGCAGTCCCTAAGGCACCCCCAGCTGCAGAACAAAAGTTCCAGCCATGGGGATGCTCACGACGCCTAGCTGAGCCCTTGAGGGGTTATTCTTTTGAGTCCCCATGAGACTTAGGGGGGGGACTGTCCTTTTCGTGCTGGGGGAGGCTGCGTTGCTCCTGCAGCTCCCCCTGCACCTTGGCACACACCTCGTGGTGACCCCATCCTCCTGGGGCCACCACACGCAGAAGAAAAGCGGTTTTCCCTTGCAGGCCGGTCCGGGCCTGCAAGGCATTATGGGGCGAGGCTCTCCTGCCTCATGAATATTATAGCAGCGGCTCTCCCGCTGCGTCGGGGAGAGCCGCGATGTGGGCCTCCGGCCGCTTCGTTCCCTCGTTGGAGGGTCCGGCCCCACCCGGACCCCCAGGTGAGTGTCACAGCTCGAGGAGCCCACCCCCGGCTGTTCTTGCCATTCTTCGGGCCCGGTCCAACCTGGGCCCCTCGCACCTCCTCTCCGGGGCCCCGGTCCCACCCGGGCACCCCGCGTTCTGTATACGTTGGAGGGCAGCTCGGGGAGCCCACCCCCAGCTGCCCTCGCCGGCTCCCCGACTGGCCAGCACCCTCGCGTGCTGCCATGGGAGCCGGCACGTCTCTTCTGGTCTGCCCGCTCTGCGGGCAGACGCGAGGCAGCCTCCGGCCGGGCGGGTCTTCAGGGGAGTGCGACGGCACTCCCCCGCCTTCCCGCTGCCGTGGGGGAGTGCGGCGGCACTTCTTCGTCCTCCTCGTCACTCCGGGGCCCTGGGATGGGGTCCCGTGCCCCCTACAGGGACTTCTTCACGTCGGGCCCGGGGATGGGGTCCCAGGCCCCCAGTGGCCATACTTCACGGGGAGCGCGACAGCGCTCCCCGACTTATTCTTCCTCGCTTCGGGGCCCGGAGATGGGGTCCCGGGCCCCTGGAACACTTCACGGGGAGCGCAATGGCGCTCCCCGGCTTGACTTCTCCCATCGGGCCCGGAGTTGGGGTCCCGGGCCCCTGAACAATCTTCACGGGGAGCGCGACGGCTCTCCCAGGCTGTTCTTCGCCTGCGAGGGTGGTGGTCGGCGGCGTGCCCCCTTCTTCTTCAGCGCCATCGCCGGGGCCCGGTATTGGGGGTCCCGGGCCCCAGAGCTCTCTTCGTGGGGGGGCGCGATGGCGCTCCCCCTTTCCCGATGTCGTCGGGGGCCAGGGTGGGCTCCTGGCCCCCCTCTGCTGGGCATGTTCACGGGGAGCGCGACGGCGCTCCCCGACTTCGCTTCTGCTGGGGGCAGCCCCTGGGACCTGACCCACCCCGGGGGCATCTTGGAGACCGGCGGCGGAGCCCCACGCGCTGTGTCGTCGGTCCAGCCAGAGGTCAAAGGTTGCCTACCTTCTGGGGGCATATCTCAGCCCCCAGTGGTCCGATCTGCACCATTCTGGCCTCCTCTCGCTCCTGATAGCCATCTCTACCCATCTGGAGCACTTTTCGCCGCCTTTCACCTGGCTCTCCTCCTGGGCCTCTCTTCTCCATGCGCAGAGGCCCCGGCTCCTGCTCACTGGTCCTGGACTCCTCTCCTGGCGCTATTCAGGATCCTGGGACAGTCAGGGGGTTCCTCCTTCCAACTGCCCATGGCGCCACGCTCCAGCACCATCTGCCTCAGCAGACCACACCCCAGAGAGAGCTCTTCTTCCTGTGCAAACTCTTTTAAAAGAATTGGGGAGGGGGCTGGCAGGAAGTCTCTGCTTGCCCTATCACACAGCGACACATCACTTCTCTGCCCCTGCTCCCTCCTTCCTGCCCAGGCCTCTGGGTTTGTTCAAAATGGCGTTGTCCAGGGGTCTCATGCCACATGGTCTCTGAGAGCCCCTTCCCCCCTCGCTGTCTTCTGTCCAGAGCAGCTTGGTGCCTGGCACCAGGTGACAGCTGCTGATGGATGAACCTGTAGCTCCACCCATCTTCTCTTCTTGGAGTGGAGGCCTTCGCCCTTGGAATGCTTGTTGTGCAGGGCTGGCTGGGGGAGGAAGGTCATTAATTCAGCCTGGCCGGGTCAGCCCCAGCCAGGCCCTGGTTATGAGCTAACTCAGAGAAATATAACATTTCTGGATGACCCAAAAGCAGTACAAATATGACTTTGGACTCTGCAGAATACTTCTTCTCACATAAGTTACAGTGGACTTTGGTGCGTGTCTGGAATTTGTAGGCCCTAGGAAAGTAAAACTAGCCCATGTGCTCCCCATCCTCTTAAGAGAATAATGGAATAAAAACAGTAAAGCACACTGACTTTCCCTCAAATGTTTCTTCCCATTGTAGAAAGCCCATTCCATGTCACCACCCAGTTCTGCATAAGTCCTGCCACACCATTCACTTTGTAGCTGCTCCTGGGCTGCGCACGCCAGGAATCTCCCCTGCGCAGCCCTTACACTTGTGCACACTCATGTACACACGTGTTTGCATGTAACCAGCCCAGTGCCCCTTACTCTGGCGGCAGCGCAGCGGCCTACTCGCGCCAGGGGGCACTGGTAAAATACACATGCAGTCCCTTTCATCATGAGTTCACTGTGGGTGAGTCCCAACTTATGAGGCTCTCCCACAGTAAAAACTCAACAAATAGCGAAAAATCCGGGCGGCACAGATGGACAGAACCACCTTCTAACAGACAAAATATAAGGACAGTTGAAATCTTCAGGGACGCTCACCCTGAAACCATGCAAAAGCTGAGAGCTGCTAGACGCACTCTCCTCTACCTGCCACAATATAAGGACAGTTGAAATCTTTATGGACTCACACTCTGAAACCATGCAAACGCTGAGAGCTGCCAGACGCACTCTCCTCTACCTGTCACAATATAAGGACAGTTGAAATCTTCAGGGACGCTCACCCGGAAACCATGCAGAAGCTGAGAGCTGCCAGAACTGTGGCTTTGGGCAGTACTACACCTACAAGTGCTCAACCCACCACAGCCAGACGCTTACACCAGGACAAGGCAAAGATAAAAACCAAAAGTTCTTTGACTTACCCGGGCATGCGTGGCTGATCAGTCAGGAAGAGGCACCGAGGGGCAATCTCCGGCCGCCGCCACAGGGGAAGAGCTCCCTCGCCTTGCAGCCCGGAAAGTCTGTATGCACGGCCGCAGTGGTAGCCAGCTGTTGGAGGGTGAATTTTGCGGTGGTCTTTCACCACTTTAATTTGAGCAGGGGTGTGCTATCTAAAATAATAGGACACACGTGTGAGATGCAGGAACTGAATCAGTGGCACTATTTATTCAAAGGAACAATTTAAACAATAAATGTCAAAAGACGCATCATTAATCAGGAATAACTCTGCGCAATCTAGCAGCCACAAGTGTCAGAGACACATTTTAGATGAAGAGCAAAAACATGCAATGTAATTACTTTAAAATCACGGCAATGCAAAGTAAGAGAGAGAAAGAGAGAAAATTGAACTTTAAAGTACAATGAGCATTAAAACCTCAATAGGAAATGCTAAATAAAATGGTTAACCGGGAGCACCAACGGCGTGGAAAACACTGCAGAAGGTGGACAACGAATGGACTGAAGAGCAGATCTTTTATACTCTTTTAATGCAGAACTATTGACCACAGAATCAAAACATTAGCAGGTGCTTTTGACCGCAGACCTTTGGTCACTTCTTGGGAAATATTAAGAAGGCAGAAGTGACACTACGGTACAAAGGTTTATCAAAAGGTCAACTGATGTTTGACCGTAAATCATAATGAAATTGAACATTTATCGAAAATGATTTGCATCACTTCTCGGAAACTTTTTAAGAAAGCAGAAGATTACAAAAGGTTATAGGTCATTTATTCGGGCAAGTTGCTGTCTTAAGTTCCTAAAGCAAGCAGAAAAACATCAGATGTGAAGCAATGAAATGTCCCAACTAGCCCTCACCTGATTCTTACCCCATCGTTTTCTTGGAACTAACGGGTGCATTCTGTTATTGGTACATCCTCGTGATGTACAGGAACTATGTGCACACAGAGGACAAGGGTGATGGGTGGGAGCTTGGTGCCCATGTTTACCAGAAAGACAATGAACTGAGGTTTGTGGCTGTCAGGAGGGGAGAGATATCTGTAATCTTATGAGATTGGCGTGGGGCCTACCGTGTCCAGTGAATGCTTTGGCACTATGGGCAATTTAGCAGTCTGTTACCTATGGACTGGCAGGGACATTCAGGGCTTTCATGTTTCAAAGGTGGGAAGTAATAGCTGAGACATTATATGGTAAAACTAGACCCTGCTTCAAACCCCTGCATTCAAAGATACACACAGCGCCACCAGACCGTTTAGAATAAAGCCTGCAATTGACTCTCTGCCTATGAGCTGCTTTACCATGACCACCCTGTTCCTCAAGTTGGGCCTGGTTGACCTTTGAGAGCTCTTCCTTTGCACTGTCTGGCACAACTGAAGGCACCCACCACCCCCACCTGTGAGCCAATCACCATCAGTGAGGCTGATCAGTAAGAAATCGTTCCACTTACCTGCATTCCTACTACACCCAAACCTTGCTTCGCTAGGAACTCCCCTCAATTAAATAAGCATTCTCTTGTATTGTTTTTATTCTCATTAAGTTATTAAAAGGTTCTTTTAGAGCCTCTGCTCTTACTGCTCCACTCCAGTGTCCAGGTGTTTACATCCCTCCACTATCCTTCTCAATCCAAATAACTGACTAACATATCCACCACTGAAATCACTTTCACATTTCACTATACTAATTTACCACTAATCCTTTATGGGTACCGGAGTAGCGTGCTACTCGCCGAAAAAGCGCTTCGATGCCTCGTCTGGGGTAGTAAGCGCTATATAAATGCAATTACAATACAATACAATTCCTGGTTCTCCCTTCACACACTCTCCTTTCACGTTGATGTTTTTTCTTGTTTTTTTTTTTTTACACAAATCTGCACTACATCCTGTCGGTCTGGCCACCAGGGGTGGTCGCAAAAGATGAGCCTTTTGCAACTCTGCCTCCAGTCCTGGGAAAGAATTCCTAATGAGGCCTCCTAAACCTAGACATCATATTCTAGAAGAGGCCTCCATACCTTGCTCATAATATTCTAGATGTGGCCTCCATACCTGGGCACAATATTTTGGATTTGTCCTTATGGAGTGGCTACCATGCACCATAGGAGGCATCAAGGCCAGAATACAGTCCAAATTTGGCCTGCACAACGGTTGAAATAACTGGGCCCGGGTAAAATTTCAATTACGCTGGTGCAATTCACATAATTTCCAGGCATTTCGTATTATGCTTTTTACATGATATTCTGTCATTAATCCACATGGCATAATTGGGGATTGCTTGGGTAAAAGTCCTGCATAATAGCACCAAAACAACACGAATGGACAGAATGCAGGCAGCTCTTGTTCACTGCATTTGTGTTTTCTGAGCTACTGTTTTAGTACAAGTTGCATCCTCGTGTCAGTTTTGGATGCAAGGACAAACTTTTTGCTAAAAAAAAAATAGGGCAAGTAACATTTTCTTTTTGTGCAATTTTGCCCAAATTTGATGTATTTACGCAAAATAAAATTACGCATAGCTGCATACCCCTACAAATAACTTTAGACTGATGTGAGCTTTGGCCCTTATAAGACAAAACGAATGCAGTCCAGTAGACAACGATCTCGTTGAAAAAGCCTGACTAGTACTAAATACCAGTGACAAAAGGCAAACCCATAGATTTTGATAGGGAGTTTAGGTATGTAGCCTTCCTTAAAGACTCATGCCTTACGTGCCAACAGACAGCAACAATGCAACCCTACATGCCATGCATTCTACTTTAATTGCATCAAACACACATTCCACGTTCTGGGAGAATAGCAAGTGTTCTGCTTTGAAATGTCAGCAGAGATGAGAAGGCCGCATTCTTTGGGTTTAAAATAGATTGTTCCAAACCACATTGCTTTAAGCAGAATCCAGGCATGTAAAATAATGTTGCCACGTTTCTTTTTTTCCTATCTTCAGGTTTGCCTTTGTTTCAACGAGACAGATCAATGTAAATTATTATATTAGTAAAATAGCTTAGTGTGTTGGTGCGTCGGTTGCAGCATTCTGCTAAAACTGCAGGTCACAAGTTAGAATCCCATTTAGACGATTTAGACCTTTATTTCGGCTGCGTAAAACTGCAGGTCACAAGTTAGAATCCCATTTAGACGATTTAGACCTTTATTTTTTCCACGTGAAAAAGAGAAGTACTTATGCTAATTCCCTACTGCCAGCATATACTATATGCAACTGTCAAATAAACAGTTACGCAGGAAACAATTCCTATTTTTTTTTATTATACTTACATGTTCAGTTTGTAATTCGCACTCCCCCCTCCCTCTAATGAGCACACCAAGCTCCTATTAAGTTCATCTATTACACAGAAACAGAAGTAAATACATGGAATGGTTCTGTGAGAGCACAATACTAATCCCAGTGACCAACAATAAACAATATCTAGCAATAACCAATAGCCACTGATTTATCCCCTAACATTAGGTTCCTATGTGCCATAGAGCGCTTCCACCCCTCGTCAGGGGAAGTTAGCTCTTAAACCGAACTAGGAATCAGAATATATGCCAATGATCTGCAGATTGGACTTTGGCTAGATGATGACAACTTCTCGCTCTGTAGTTCAACAAAAAAGCATTCAGATGGGCAATGGATTGGGAGCAACAGGTTAAAGTGGAATGAAGAAAAAGATAAATCCTCATATTCAGTCAATGGAAGATTCTATTAATTGACAACTACGGGCTACCAGAACTGGGCACACACACCTCTAGAACCTGACAAGATTGTAGAATCTCTGGGAGTGAAGTTAAAAAGTCAGCTATACATGGCAATACAAGCTTCTGCCCTAGTTTCAGCCTGCGCTCCTAGTTTCAGCCTGCGCTCCTAGTTTCAGCCTGCGCTCCTAGTTTCAGCCTGCGCTCCTAGTTTCAGCCTGCGCTCCAGTTTCAGCCTGCGCTCCTAGTTTCAGCCTGCGCTCCTAGTTTCAGCCTGTGCTCCTAGTTTCAGCCTGCGCTCCTAGTTTCAGCCTGCGCTCCTAGTTTCAGCCTGCGCTCCTAGTTCCAGCCTGCGCTCCTAGTTTCAGCCTGCGCTCCTAGTTTCAGCCTGCGCTCCTAGTTTCAGCCCGCGCTCCTAGTTTCAGCCCGCGCTCCTAGTTTCAGCCCGCGCTCCTAGTTTCAGCCCGCGCTCCTAGTTTCAGCCCGCGCTCCTAGTTTCAGCCCGCGCTCCTAGTTTCAGCCCGCGCTCCTAGTTTCAGCCCGCGCTCCTAGTTTCAGCCTGCGCTCCTAGTTCCTAGTTTCAGCCTGCGCTCCTAGTTCCAGCCTGCGCTCCTAGTTTCAGCCTGCGCTCCTAGTTTCAGCCTGCGCTCCTAGTTTCAGCCTGTGCTCCTAGTTTCAGCCTGCGCTCCTAGTTTCAGCCTGCGCTCCAGTTTCAGCCTGCGCTCCTAGTTTCAGCCTGCGCTCCTAGTTTCAGCCTGCGCTCCAGTTTCAGCCTGCGCTCCTAGTTTCAGCCTGCGCTCCTAGTTTCAGCCTGCGCTCCTAGTTCCAGCCTGCGCTCCTAGTTCCAGCCTGCGCTCCTAGTTTCAGCCTGCGCTCCTAGTTTCAGCCTGCGCTCCTAGTTTCAGCCTGCGCTCCTAGTTTCAGCCTGCGCTCCTAGTTTCAGCCTGCGCTCCTAGTTTCAGCCTGCGCTCCAGTTTCAGCCTGCGCTCCTAGTTTCAGCCTGCGCTCCTAGTTTCAGCCTGCGCTCCTAGTTCCAGCCTGCGCTCCTAGTTCCAGCCTGCGCTCCTAGTTTCAGCCTGCGCTCCTAGTTTCAGCCTGCGCTCCTAGTTTCAGCCTGCGTTGATCAATTCAAAATCTTAAGGAAAGTGTTACCGTGCTTTTCCCTTGAGAGAAGGCATATGTCAGGCACTACCTTAATAGGCTCACAACAGGAGTCTGCATAACTTCCTCTGGCTCCCTATCAGAGCGTGGATTAATTTGAACCTTTTATATTTAGTGCACAGAGCGCTTTCCAGGGGCTCTCCAACCTTTATTACGAGTCTCCTCCAGAGATACTGCCCCCGGAGAGTCCTCTGTTCTGCTTCCGCAAATCTTTTAAATGTACCCAGGTTTCGTAAACAGAGTACGAGGGTGCAGCTTTGCGATCTGTGGGGCGAAGCAATTGAATTCTTTTCCTGCTCATCTTCTTTAAGAGTCACTAATTATGCTCAGGTGTTTTCTCAAAACATGGATTTTTGAGTGTTCTTTCTTCTCTCTTGCTTGATCTTCTCCTATTTGTTAATCAATGAATTTTCTTTCCAGAAGTACATAGAGACGCTTGTTGCTACTGAGCTCAACAAATGCAAACTAACATACCTGCAATACCAATACGATACATAAGTGGCAGAAATGCGTTATTGTACTGGCAGTAGAATAATGACAGCTATCCGTTGACAGCACTGATTAGGAGTTAGGCATAGTTGTAATTTCTGCATGCCAGGGTAAATAGCGCATGACTAACAAATCGTCTAATCACAAGTTAAAAACTGCATTTGTTACTTAGTACATGTGCTATATTCTGCATGTCTGTGGTCCACATGCACCATTTAAAACATGCTATTAACCTCGTGATATTTACCACATGGAAAAAAATAACACGTGGTAAATAAATAACAACCAATTACAAGAATGAGAGGTCATTCAAAACCAGTGAAAAATACCATCTTAAAATAGCTCCAGTCAAAAGCAAGTGGTAAAAATTCCTAAAAGTGCAAGGAATGAATGAGACGCTGTAAAACAATACAAAAATCCATGACCAACAAAATAATGCAAAAACACACAGTGCATGCACTCTTGGGGCTGAAACAAATAAGATCTCACATACACCTACACAGGGCCGTACCTAAGTTACAGCAACTCACACTTCCATTCTGCAGTACATTTTTTTTTTTAAACAATTTTTATTAGCATTTTTATGTTACTTTGTATACAAATAGGCATTTAGGTATTACGATTGATTTAAGCCATGCAATTATACATTGCAGTTCAACGGGTCTCACCAGGGTGTAGGAGTACATACTAAAGAAGCACAGTTGGTTAGTGAACACCCTGTGACAGACGCTTGGTGTCTTAGAGGGCCTTAATGTTTGCCTCGCAAGGAGCTATTACCTTGAACCAGCATCCGGTCCTTTAAACTACCGGTGTGTGTGAGTAACTGGGGGTTGAAACTTGGGATGAAGGGAGTTTGGGCGGGCTGGAGCTGCTTGTATAAGTGTCTAAGGATAAACGTAATCATGTTGTTACATGCCTTTGTGAGGGGGGCAGGGGAGGTGCCGGGAGTATGGGGTGTTTTAAGAGTGCGGCTCAATCAAATTTAGGTGTTTTACAGATAGTTCTACACCTGTGGAGGTACTGGGGGGTCATGTCTCTCGACCGGGTCCGGAAGTGCTCGCGTCCACATAAGCATGTGGGGGGAACTCAGGCTGTGTGTTGTGACTCGGGCCGTCTGGGGTAGTCGGTGGTAGAGCTGGTTTTGGGTATCGACCATGTGGTGGCGGAATTGATGCAGAAGCGTAGCCCACTCCATGGAGATGTGTTTCCTGCGCACTCCCTGTGCCTCTCCCCACCTGATTGCGTCTTCTTCTGCCAGGCCCCACTTTCTAACTGCCCCCACCCAGGCCGCTAATGGGGGTCCCTCTGGGGTTCTCCAATGCATTGTGATCCCACTCTTTGCCAGCAGGAGGGCTAGGGAAACAAAATTCCACTCTGCAGTACATCACCATGGCTGCAGCACTGCTAGGCCACTATACCATGCTATGCCAGATCCATGTTCTGCTACAACAAACCACTCAGTATGAGTATGGAAACCCGGCCACTAATCAATTACTTAAATTGGGGCAGCAATGTAGGATAAGAGCAGGACTGACAGAGTAAAGCTGGAACTCATAAACATGAGTCAGCTCTTGATCCAGAGGATACATATGCTCGATATGGGCACCATACAAAATATATTTTCATCATTATTGATGCCCTGAAGCCCAACATAGGGATCCACTCCCATCCCCCTTTCTGAAAATGTTAGCAGCACTAGAATTTGTGGTAATAGGCACCACACAGCAGACAGTAGGATTGGTGCCTGGCATTTCTCAGTCAACCTTTAGCAAAATACTCTAAGTGATGAACGCCTTGCTGATAGTGAGTGAGCAGCTATACAGTTCCCCTTGGACACCCACACAGCTAATGCCAGCAAAGTACACATATATGCTACAGCAGGATTTGCTAGGGTCAATTGACTGCATTCATATACACCTGATGGCCTAACGTAGACAGGAACAAGTGTGCTGAAACCATAAAATGAAGAACACTATTAATGTACTAATGCTGTGTGATGTGGATCTGTGTATACTGACCTGCTGTGTTAGGTGTTCTGGATGAAACCACAATGTCATGATGGCGATGAGAAGTAACATTAGTCATACTGTGGTGACACATCATCCTTAAGGTACTGGGCAGACAAATCAACTTTTATCATCAAGATTATAATGCATTATGAGTGTTGTAATCCAATCTCAATACATGACAGCAGTACCATTAGAGAGTTGTTAGCCCGTATAATATCACATACTAGGATCAATGTGAATATTTGTAACAAATTATATCAGTCCCTCTTCACAATCTTGATTCTCAACTAAGGCAACTTCGTAACAACTGTACTTCCATTACAACTCTCATGGCGCTTATCATGGATTCCTTTGATTGATCGCTAGACCTTCTTTCATGTCTTCCACTCGAGACATGTTGAGGACAGTCATATTTTTTTCTTCCCACAGCTTGAGGTAGAGCTGAGGTAGAGAACTATCACCAGTTGGCATGCTTGTGTTTTGCAACTCACTTAAGTACCTATCATTTCAAGCTTTGGAACCTGTTTTTAATGTTCTCAACATCATGTGGATATGTTGATTCAGTATTGACTTTGTCCATTATCACCTTTGATAGGCATGGTTTTGTTTTTGGTGGCACCTTCTGCATGAGATGGCACATTAGACAGTCATGGTGTCTTACCACCTCCTTCACCAGGATCTCCAGCTCAGGAGCTGTAAACTTGTACTTTCTTTCCCTGCCTGGATCCATGATGAACAAGCATTGGCATAGCCAATATGTCTCGCCTTTGGTACTTTATAAGTGTTTAGCCAGAACTATTGATTTTGCCAATGTCTTTAAGCTATGTTGTAAGGCAGTGTGGCTGGTGTGCGGCATGTTGAAGAGTTATAATAAAGTGTTATAAGCATTTTTGTTATCTTGTATATAACCAAGAAGACATTATGTACAACTGAACTACCCTATTAAACAAGCACTGGAAATGCAATAGGATTCCCATTTGCTTGAGTTACAGGTATTGGTGTTGTAAATGACATTTCTTTTACCTATGTGTTATGGAGTGTATGTATGTTGTGTGTAGTGGAATTATGTGGGTTGGATTGGAATTGTTAGTTGTGCAATTGAGTGGTGTGGAGTGGATTTGTGCAGTCGAATTATGCGTCATTGTGTGCAGTGGAAATATGTGGATAGTAATTATGTGGCGTTGAGTGTACTGGAATTATGTGGAGTGGGATTGTGTGTTATGTAGTGTAATGGTAATTTGTGCAGTGGTATGTAGTGGAGTTTAATTATGTGGTGTGCTCTTGAATTTTATGGCATGATGTGGAATTTTGTGGTGTGGATTGGATGTATGTGGAATGTTGTGTAATTGTGTTGTTTAGTTGACTTATGTGGTTTGGTTTCGAATTATGTGGTGTGGATTTGAAATGTGTGTAGTTGAATTGTGTGGTGTGGAACTGTGGGGATAATCAACACTAACTTGTCAAAAGCAGCACCCCACAGAAGCAATCAGCTTTTGGCAAAGTGCAAGACCTAGTAACAAATCTCACTCGCCCTGCTGCCCGACCTATTATTTAAATCAACAAAATGGGAACTCATGAGCCAAACCACTCGGCAAGTACTGCACCTAGCTATTTAACCATTTTACTACATCTTCATAGAGATTTGAAGGCATGATACCATAATTGTCAAGACAATCCATGTCACACACCACATCTTCAATGAGCTAGGGCTCAACCGACCAACATTTAGCATGTTATGGTTTTTATACCATATACAACAATATTAAAAGCAATAGTACAAGTCCCAGAATGTAACGTATTGTTTAAAGGCCAGCGCTGTCTCGAACGTGTTGCATATAGCATGGACTGTTGTCAGTTAAAAATGGATGCCTTTGGTTGGCGAAGAAGCAATATGTCGGCATGTACATGTAATGTCTTGCCTGCCAGGGACCTATGAGTATGGGAGAAGCAGCTCCGATGCATGTCATGACTTGAGCACAGTTTAAAGATGCATGACAGCTGATGGTTCAGGAGTTGAAGGGGACTCATTTAAGGAGGTAGGTGAACTCACTCACCAGCTGCAGTATCCACATGACTGCATAATGCTCGGTACAACTGCACCAGTTATCTGCTGGCTTCAGCCTCGGCTCGTGGTACCAGTGGCATGCACAGCACACTTGGAAGCAGCTAAGCAGCCATTCAACTGACAGGGAATCGCTGCTGTGTAGGCGAACACTTAAATTGTCAGAATCACATGCTTGCGGTGTTTTGAGGCAGGACATTCACCGGAAGTTAATTACGAGCGGTTAGGGAACGCAAACAAAAATAAAGTACAATTCACCAATTTTAGTAGCAGGCCGCTACAGGAGACGTGACCAGAAGGGGGCTATGATGCTACAATCTGAACGCTTATGTTTATTTTTCACCCAAAAATGTTCCTTTTATTGCGCTGTGATGATTGCTCTGGCTGCTCCTACCATGTCCACGAGTGATCTTGTTCCTATGTACTAACGATGTAATGGAAGTACACAAATAAAACAGCACAGCCACTGGCTGCTAGGAGACGAAACTGGGAGGGGGGACAGACACGAGGTTTTGCGGAGACCCTGAAGTAGTTCCATGTTAATGAGTATGAGATTGCTCTTTTAGCTTTGGATGTTTAATGCACTTTGGGTCAATAGAGAGCAGCGGTGGAAGTGCATTAAAAAAGTGTGGCAACTGTGATCCTGAGTACCATAGGGGTGGGATCAGTGATTGTGGGAAGGAGAGGGGGAGGCGCATTTCGTTCAGGTAGCAGACTTCCTGGAGGCGGCACTCGTGGAGATACCAACACTTTGCCTTTTGGTGAAAGTTTTTGAATTGCTTTTATTTAAAGACGCGGCCACATTTGATAGCAAACATTTTACCGAAAATTCTTGTGGAAAAAAACAAAAAATAGAATGCAGAATTTTAAGAATGGAAAAAACGCTGACTCCTCTTCAGTTGTCTTGTTGTAAAATTTTAGCTAGCTCCAACATAGGTTATATTTGATGACGCAGGCTATTGTTAGTAACATTGATGCTGGTGGATGGTGAGTTTGGGTACACAAGCGGTCATATCAATCAGACATGACTAAGATCTGATGTAGCTCCCAAAAGCCACTGAAGAGCAGCGTTCTTGCTTGTGCTTCTCTCTGCGCATCCCCATGAACCTTAACCATTTTAAAGAGAAAATTCTCATAAAAATGTCAACAATTTTTATTTAAGGCTGTTCCACAACAACCTTTACATTGATCATTAAAGATGTGAAACGGACATAAAGACTCTAAACATGCTCACAGCAATGGGTGACTTGCTGGCTGCGGCTCGTACCTCACTCCATGTTTTGGTACTTTCGAGCTGATGACATAAGGCTGACTGGAGTGAAGCAGGGCGTTAAAGATTAACACTAAAAGCCTAAAAACTATACTATTCCAGCACCACTTATGGCTGAACCAAAAAGGTGAAAGCGAACGAGGAGTATCAAACTGGAAGCAGCAGCGGGAGGGTTTGGGAAGGCGGGGCTTTGGTGGACGTCAATGTCACAACTAGGCTGCGAAGCCCAGACCGGGAGGAGGGGCCAGAGTGCGCTGTTTTCAAGGCTCAAGATATTGAGTGGAACTTGCCTGCATTTCTGCAAAACACTCGCCTCTATTACAACAATTTGCATCCATTCTATTGATTGTAAATAGAGCGGAGGGTTGTTTACCTGAAGCAGCATGCTGGAGGACCCGGGGAGGCGGGGCTTTGGCGGGACGCAAATTCCTCAACTAGGCTGCGGAGCCCGGACCGGGAGGAGGGCCAGCGTGCTTTACTTGACGAGAAGAAAATAAATGTGAGCCTAAACTATCCCAAATATCTAAATGGCAGCTTCCTGTTTGCTGTGTGAAAATAACAGCTGCTACATCCATAAAAAGACAGAAGTGGATGCCTGCTTGTGCCCGGGGGAACTGCAGGGTGCGTGCTGGTTCGGAGCTATGAGCGAAGCGGCATTTTATCGCCGCCAACGAGGGAGCCCGAAGCGGTGCGCATGAAGGCGATGCCAAGGACAACAATGGAGGAGCGGGGGCGAGCGCGGCAGCCTGCTCAGCTGACCAGACGCTCGTGCGTCATGGCCTTTTGCCGGCATGTGTTTACAATTATCGCGCCCGCGTCTGGGCACGATAATTGGAAACACATGTTTGCCGCGCGTACCCATCTCAAAAAGGCCAGCCACGACGCACGAGCGTTTTTGGGACTGCTTTCAAAACTCACTTACTAAAAGTCTTCGCCTCTAAGCAGCGCTTGCGCGCTACTCGAGGCTCGACCTAAAAAGGCTGGCAGGTTTCTGCTTGTGTTGACTAAGTGATATCAGATGATGGCAGAGGATTCCGTTTGTCTTGTTTCAAGCTGCTTTGTCCACACAAAATGAGTGCCTGCACACTCCCACACATGAAGGAGTTGTTGGTGTATTTTCGGGGTGTCCTAAGGCTCTTTTGTGTGTTTAAATGGCTGTTTTTATTCTCTATGGATTAACCTTTTCGCTCCAAGAACTTCCAATGCCTGAAAAATGGCACTTCTTGATGTTTTGTCCATGTGCTATTTATCAAATTAGTTATATACTATATGCGCTAAAATACACACATTCAGGATGTAAAACTCGCCCTAAATAACAATCCCGCATTACACCATAAAAACCCATAATCAGTGTTATTTAACAATTTTTTTGTGTGAACCTCGTGGAATCTGTATGTGCAAGTTTGGTGTTTTTTTACCACCAAACTCTTAATTGAGGCCTAAGACTGTGATTTCAATACAATCTATTACATCTAAAAGCATGCGAGCCTGTATATGTATTTGTGTGGCTGTGTAATGATTATGTGTATGTCTGTATGTGAAAAGGATGCTGAAATGGGCCACGTCAGTTTTTCACATTGATAGGATTTTTAGTCCAGATTTTCCTTTAAACAAAAGTTGAGTGTGGCGATATTGTTGTGAAGTCACGCAGCATGTCTCCTTGAATGGACGACATCGCCTCATTCATTTTAAGTTCATCAATAGGATTTACTATACTCCAGCACAGCTGCATAGATATGTGCTTCGCGACTCCACAGAGTGTGAGAGATGCGGCGCCAACCCGGCTGGGTTTATGCATTTAGCTTGGTTATGTCCTGACATAGCTAATTATTGGAGTTCAATATTCCAAACACTAAGCAACATCACAGGGCTGCCGCTGTCGCCCGACCCTTTACTAGCCCTTTTAGGACACTCTAGACAGATACGGAAAGATGCACGCCGTTTGGTTGACATGGGCTTGTTAATAGCAAAGCGAGGCTTAGCGATGCGCTGGGCCCGAGGGCCAGTTCCCACCATTGCTATCTGGTCTAAGGACATGCTATATTGTAATACGCAATCTGAGCTGTACAGCGAGCTACTTCCTCCTCAGAGTCGCCACAAAAGTTTTTGGGGCCTTTATTAAAGTTACATAGCTGGACAGGAGTAAGATGCACCGGTGCAAAGGGAACTGAAGCGTAGAGTTAATAAGGCTTTAGACAGGCCCTCTGGGCCTTTCCCCTGGTTACTCTTTTGTCCAACCCCTCTTCAATTGCAGCGTATGTTATCATCTTTTGGGCCACTGGTCAGGACAGCTTACAACTGTCTTTTTATAAATGCTCATGCTCCGACATAAAATGTATTGTTGGGTGACTAAGTTACTCATCAGTCTGTACAGCCTAATAGGTTTGAACTTTGTAACTTGCTGTGTTGCTTGACCAATAATGTGACCACACTGTGACTGTTTGTGATTCTTAATGGTTTTTGCTTTGTGTTCCTTATTTTTGCAAATTCAATAAATAAATTTAATTAGAAAAAAAAAAGTTGGGTAACATACTGACAGACCACTCCAGATCCCCAACTACAGCCTCTACAGTAAATCAGACTTAGGGCCTGATTCAGATGTTGGCTGGACCAGGACGGAGTGGGCTTTTTTGTAGGTCTTATTGCGCGCCAACCTGGCGGTCCACCTGCCCACTTTAGATGTTATCTAGCAATGGGAGAAAAGACCGCCGCGGTCCCACCGACTCCACCAGGTCTTTGATCTCCACCCCTACAGCGGGATGCGCTGCAGCAGGCCGCGGCGGGACTCCAGACAGGATTCCCGCCCTCCAGATTTGGATGTGGACTGTTTCGAAGGGAATTCCGGCGGGAATCCCTCCTACTTTGGATCTGCGGAATGGTAAGAAAAGGGGTGTAAACTCACCTTTTCTCAGGGTATAGGCTGCAAATTCGTCGTCTTCTCCATTGCCCAGGTCCCCCTTACCTGCTGGACGTTCACCGCGATGGACCGGCACCCCGTTTTGACGGATCCGAAGGTAGGTGTTCGTGGTGTGTGGATGTATATATTGCATGGTGTGTGTATGTTGGTGGGGTGCAACGCAGAATGTACACAACATGCTCACTACATATAACCTACATGAACATATGTGCACATACACAACATATATGTGGTTTACGTTAAAATATAAATCCCACTTACCTGCCTCTCCACCACCACAGTTGCCCCCGTCAGTACTCCGCTGACAGGACACCGCCAGCCCCACAGGAACAGCCAAATCTGCTCAGTGGGACCCCGCTGTCCAGACTGCGACGGCGGGCGGTTCGCCAGCACAGAAGACTGCCACCGCAGCAGTCTTCTTTGTATTGCGTATGCATCTCATTACAGCGGGCAGAAGACCGTCAGCTTGATGAAGTACCTGGGCCCAGACCGTAAACATCTAAATCAGGCCCTTAGTTCTGGCCTGGGCAAAGGAGATGGCCGGTGTAGAAGGATGTTGCACTGCAGACGGGATGAGCAATGACTGGTGAAGAGAGTCGGGTGGGCAACATGTATCTTTTTGCTTGAAAATTAGTATAAAATGTGGATCTCTTCTTAGCCAAAGTAACAAAGAACCCCCTTGCCTCAATATATCCAAACTGTATTTCTTATGTCGTAACTGTATTCCTAAATAACATAATTGCAAAAGTGATCATATTTTGCAGGGTCCAACCAGCAATTTACTCTCATTTCTAAAGCGACCTTCAGTTCCAATCTCCGTCACTGAAATGCATTGACCAAAAAGATCAATTGCACAATCACACTGTAACAGAAAGTTAAATATTTTTTTTCCGGACAAATCAGGAATTATGGGATACACTGAATCTGGACCAACTTATTCATTTTCAATATTCCTGAATGTCAGAAACAAGCAAATTGACATATGTAGGCTCTCTAACTTCGTGAACCTCTCTTCAGCGTCTGAGTCCTGATAAAATGGCTGCCATTTTTTTTATTTCCCTCTCTGCTGTTTGCCGTAGCCGTAGCCTGACGTGCAACGAGCGCGTGTGCGCCCTGTCGTGCTCGTGCCCGCTCACCCGCAGTATCATCGAACCGGACGCCTGCGATCGGATCGGACATCCGATACCGACGCTAAATTTGAACAAAAGGAGAAACTGAATAAAAAGGAGAAAATATAAATTTGTTGTGATCTACCGTCGCTGACCCCTGGCTCAGCGGAAAATGTTCTAGAGAAGGCCTGGGGTAAAACGCTTAAGGCAGGGTCGGGCAGCGCGGTATTCCTCTATGGCCGTGGTACGCCGTTAGAGCCTGGACCACCAGCAAAACCGGTAAAATCTCCAACAATTGCTTACAATTAACTTATAAAAATTGGACTAAAACTGGACTAAATTTTTGCAGAAGAGGACTGGAGAAAATTGTAAAATCGGATGGAGGCAGAGACAGGACAGGACAAAACACTCAGGCGTACAGGCATACAGGCACAGGCACAGCAGAAGTAAGTGGAAGTGTTGGCTATTAAGTAATTTTTTAAGTAAGCTACTGAGTAGAGCAAGTTAATTTAAACACCGCAAAAGTGCAGTAGGTGTTCCTGGAGGAGTGCAAAGGAAAAGTGCTGCGTAGTAGTGGGGATGGCACCTGGCAGAGGTAAATTGCAGAAAGGCAATGGTCCGTCAACGGACACCATAACGAGAAATGATCCAGTAGATGAGGTTACGGCAGAATCAAAAGGAAAAGGGAAAAAGTCAGCATGCCAGATCAACAGCAGGATATCCCAGGAAAGCCCGCAACAAGACGAGAAGGGAGGAGGGTTGGTCCTTTCTAACCCCATCAAGGACTTCGCGAGCAAACATTTTAAAAGAAAAGAGCAATTGCCAAGTCCAGGCAGAAGTGCGGATGGGCAACAAATAGAGGCCCAATACGAGGTCGGGTTGGATTGCCCGATTCCACCAGACCCAGATTTACCCATCATTATCAACCAATCATCATCCAACCAAAGTGTTCATACTTTTAATCCAAGGTTGTCTTCATCACCAAGTCTATTCACCCGCCAGATAGGTGGAAGGCCACATCAACAGAAGGAGAAGGCGGGACCTATAGAGTATAGTACCTCAGGATTGGTGGATAATGAGTCTGAACGGGGGGGCAGATGGAGAGCCCTGAGCTAAACCCAAAAAGTTCAAGTGAGGAAACTGCAAGCTCAGTATTTGACTCTACCCCTAACCTACGGATTTCAGCGACCCCATCTTCAACTATGTTGGATGTAATGGTGATTTTACAAAATACTTTACAAGGACTGTTGGAAGCATCTATGGTGAATAATGATATATTGAAATCCCAAAAAGTAAGGCTGCAGTTAATGGTGGGCGAGCTGAAACAAATCCGAGAACATATGTCATCTATAGTCAGACCAGTAAGGAGCGAAAATGTACATAGAAAGCCAGGAGAGCAAGCTATACATACAGTAGGGGGTCACAGAGTAAATGTCTCTAGGTGCCCAATGCTTGTAAAGAAATCTGGAGAGGCAACCAGTTATAGACAATACATACCAAGAGCGAGAAGGGTGGTCAAGAATATAAAGGGGAGGGAGAAGTTATTGGAAAAAAAGAACATTGTCAGTATCAGGGTTAGTGATAGTAGAATTAAGAAATCAGAAAGCCTGAACTCAAAAATGAACCCCCAGAAAACTCAGAAAGAGCTAAAGCATAGAACGAAGGATGAAAATGAAAAAGGAGGAAAGAAGATACAATTATGATAAAAAAAGATGAAAGTAGAGAGCTGGAGAATGGTGGCCCAAGTAGACTACTAATTTGGAAAGATAATGTGACGGTGCAAGGCATGATTAGTGGGAACTTAACCACGTGGGGAAGGGAAGTGAAAAGACAAAACATGGAAAAAATAAAAGATAAGGAGAAAAAGGAAGGAAGAAGTTTGTGGCTGTACCTAGAAGCATCACACTATAAGGAGGGGGGTAGAAGATTAAGAAAACTACACCCCCTATATCAATCTCAACTATGACTAACCTTTTCTAAATGTGTCAGCCTAAGAGAGATAGGGACAAATGACCTTCGACAAGAAGGGTTTATACAAAATAAAAACGGGAAGGAGGTAACCAAAGCACTGATGTATTCTGGCTTAGTAAAACATACAATGGTAAAAGCAGAAAAGGAGCTGCAGAGGGAAGGAATAAGGTTAATCCCAGATGCAGAACTACCTACAGTGGATAATCAAAGATCAGTATTTCTGAGCCATCATGCCGGTCTTGGGCAAAGACAAATAAGACTAATTGACCAGGAACTGGATGGAAAGGAAGGCATGGAAATCACAGTAACTGGGGGGAGGATGGCAAAGGGCTGGAGGGATGAAAACTGTGGAGATACGTTCTTGAACTGTACTACGCCAAACCAGAGAGAAGAGGAGTGGCTAAGTGAAATAGATTAGGATACTGGGTCATCGCACAGCCTTGGGGTTCTTTCTTGGAATATAAATGGCTTTAGTAAAATTTCAAAATCAGAAACCTTCAAAAAATAATAGATACCCATGATATCGTGTGCCTGCAAGAAACCTGGCTGTGAGATGTAACCCCAACATTAGAAGGATATGTGCCGGTTCATAAGCCTGCAACAAAAGGAAGCAAGGACAACCTGCAGGGGGGATATCTACCCTAATATCAACCAGAATAGCTAGAAAGGTAACACCCCTATCAGTAAGATGAAAATGGCTGGTAGCATGCAAGATGGAGCCCCAGGACTCATACCCTATGAATGAAAAGTTGATAATAGCTAATGTCTATATACAGGGGGGGAGCGGTCTGAGGAATATAGGCAGGAAATGAGATGGATGAAACAGGACATTGATTGGTTGTGTGAAAGTTACTCGAAAGATATTTTTATATTGATGGGGGATCTGAACCACAGACTGAACCCAAACAAAATGGATAGATGGTCCAAAGAAATGCTGAAATCATTCAATTTAAAAATGGCAAATTTCCCTAGAACTAAAGGATATAAATGGGATATAGCGCTGGGAAACTATCTGGGCTCAAAAGGTCTAGTTTGCTTAAATGGGCGGGTAGGTGAGGATTGCCCAGCACAACAGACTTTTAAGATCGGCCAACAATTATGCCCAATTGATTATATGTAAATGCATGCCTGGATCTTTGACAAAATAAGGGATTTCAAAGTGGGCTCTGAAGAGGGAAGTGATCGCCATCCTCTGAAGTTAAAATTGAGAAGAGGAAAAGTTGTACAAAGGGAAAAGGTGATCTCCATTCAGATGGATTACCCTAAATAACTGTCCACTAGATTAACAGAGGAACATATGGAAAAACTGTCAAATTTACAGCAAAATACATCACTTAGTGATAGCTTGGAGCTTCACCCTGAAGGGTATGAGAATATCATTGGACAGGTAGTAAAGTGCCTTAGAGCAGTCTTAAAAGGGAAGGGATTAAGAAATGCAAAGCTCCGAAATAATCAAAGTAATAAAAACAAATGGTTCACTGAGGAATGTAAGATCCTTAAGGCGCAGATAAGGAAAGGGGAGAGAAACCTTAAATTAAGGTATGACAGAGAAAGCCATATTGCGCTGATGAAGTTAAGGCGAAGGTATAAAAATTTAATTAGAGACCAAAAAAGAGAATATAAAGAGAAGTGTTGGAGACTTATGATAGAGGCAATAGAAACTAAAAACATAAAAGATTTTGGGAAATTAGTACAAGAAGGGTCAGGAAAAACTCAGGGACGGATGGTCTGTGCGGTGGAGGAACAAGCTTGGGTGGACCATCTGGAGGAGATATATGGTAAAGAGGTGGAGATGTTGGGGAAACAAGTAACCCCTTGGGAGAAAGTGGGTGAGGATATAAGGGCTATGTTTGCATTAAGAAACATTAGAAATATTATCGCAAGATTAAGCCTTACCCGATAATATGCCTGCAATAATTATAAAAACTCGCCCGGACTGGTGGGCGGAGTTATTTAATAGGTTGTTTGATAGAATTTTGGATACAGGGATTATACCTGAAAACTGGAGAGGGGCAATTATTAGGCCAATAGATAAAAAGGGAGATATAAAAAGCCCAAAAAATTATAGGCTGATTAACCTTCTGGATGTGGCCGAAAAGGTATTTGCAAAAATAGTCCTGGGAATGTTAAAAGATTGGGCAGATCTTAATGGTATAGTACCACCTGAACAAGGGGGCTTTAAGGAACGGCACTCGACAATTGACCACTGTTTCTCGCTCTGGTCTATTGCATGTAAGTCTGTGGAGCAGAGAAGGAGCCTATTTTGCTGCTTCATAGACGTCCGTGCAGCTTTTGATCTTGTAGATAGAAACCGCCTATGGGAGGCATTGGGAAAGTTAGATATCCCAAAAGACCTGATTCAGGAGTTACATAGGAGCAACTGGGCCCAGGTTATTTTGGATACTGCGGGGACTCTAACGCAAAAAATACAAGTGAATAATGGGTTGAGACAGGGGTGTGTATTAGCCTCTTTACTTTTCTCTTAATTTGTTGCCGATCTGCCTGTGACCCTAGCTGCTGCAAATGGATTCAGCCCCAAGATGAATGGTAAACATGTGGCATGCCTCCTGTATGCAGACAATCTTGTGATTTTTGACCAGACAGAAATAGGCCTGCAAAAGAAATTAGATACATTTGCGAATTATTGTATGTGGAAACAATTAGTGGTTAATATGGACAAAACTAGGGTGCTTTACTTTGGAAAAGCTAAAAGCAAATTTAATTGGCACCTAGGCTCGGAGAGACTTGAATTAGTCAATGAATATAAGTATCTTGGAGTCTGGTTTGAGCAGCCCTTGAAATGGAAATTTCACTTAGAGGGTTTAAAGACCAGGGCTATTGCCTTGGTGAGTGGGCTGAAAAAATTTAATAAGGCCTTTGGAGAAATGTCAGGTAGACCAGCTCTAAAAGCCTACGAAGCAATGATCCCCCCGCAACTTCAATACGGAGTTGAATTGTTATATATTAATGGTAAAAACAGGTGGGATGCCGAGGAGGGGAAATGCCTGAAGTATTTACTGTCACTTCCCAGTTCAGCCATGATCCAAGCAATAAGATTAGAAACTGGCATGATTTCATGGAATATGTTGGCTGCAAAAGCCCTAATAAGATTCTGGGGAAAATTGAGTGGGGAGGATGGACAGAATGTTTCTCAGTGGTGCAAGAATGAAATTGTGCAAAGTGAATTAAAATGGGCAAAAAAGGTTAGGACCAACCTGGTTGCCGTTTGTACAGATATAAAAGTAATGCTGCTCCCACAGACCTTACAAATAGAAATCTCCAAGAGTGAGCTAAAAGCGCTAGACAAAGAACTGTCCAACGAAAGTGACTATCAATATCTAAGAGAGAAAAGAAATCGGTGCATTTTATGCTAAATGCGTGGCGGAATAAAGTGAGTTATCCGTATGTGGATACCCTACCAAACCAGCTGCTAAGAACCGAAGTGTTGAGAGTAAGAATTGGACTCAACCCTTGCAAGATAAGTGATATGGTAAAAGCAAAAATGATTGGTATAGGAGGGAACTGTTCTTGTGGGTTGAATACTAAATGTGATATGTTGCATATTTTGTTGGATTGCCTAAAAATCAAACAGCGGAGACAGTGGTTACGCCCAATATTCCTGAAGTATGGAATTATGACTCGAGGGCACGCTGCAGAATGTTTAACTGATATGCACTTTTTAGACATAGCATGTGCTATTGGAAGATTCATGAGGGCAGCTAGACCAGTGTTTATTGAGAATTAGTAGGAGTGCAGATGTATTTTACAGGATTACCTGCAGATTTTATTGGTATATATTTTACATGGGTAATTTTTTATGGTTTTATTAGATGAAATGTATCATTATATATGTATTTGCTATCATATTTTAATGTTGTGCTGTTTGAAAGCCATTGGTCTAAATAAACATATATTTGATTGATTGATTGATTGATTGATTCAAGGGATTAGCTACCGCAGACCCCCAATTTTAGTTTGGTCAGTGCTCTAGCAGTTGGATGATTTCTTTGATCCTCCCTATAAAAGGAGTCTAATGACACAGACGAGCAGAGGAGAAACAGCCCAATTGGTACGAGTCTTTGCCTTTAAAGAAAACTTCTGGGTTGGCGGGGAAGTTTGCAATTATTGGAGAAAATCCCTATTTAGGTCCTGTTTTTTTAATACCTGTTGTTTTCATATTTTTAAACTTGGCTTAGTCCGGCTCCTTGGTTTGGTTTTAGGAACCGCCGCCATTTTATTTTATTTGAGGGATCAGCCACCACAGAGCTGCCATTTTAGTTTTTTCATCGGTCTAGCAGTTGGCTGATTAGTTTGATCATCCCAATAAAATGAGTCGCATGCCACGGGCGCGCAGTGGAAAAACAGCTGGGTTGACGGGGAAAATTGCAATTATTAGGAAAATTCCTTTTTTAGATCCTGGTTAGATCTTGTTTTCTTTAATTACTGTTTGTGAGAAATTGTTGTTGGTTGACTGTGGTGTGAGCCCTAGTCAAGCACCAGCCACAATCCCTTGCAGGGTGAACCACAAAAAGCCACTAAATAAGCCTGCAATTAACCCTGGGTAGCTCAGCACAAAAAGGAGTCAGACTTAACTCAGAGGCAATGTGTGAAGTATTTATGCAGCACACAAACAGTAATAAAGTAAAAAGACACTGCAAGAAAAATCCCAAACCAATTTTGAAAAATAGAGTACATTTTAATACATAATTTGACATTAAAATGACAAAAATCCAAACCATAGAACTGGAGGTATGAATTTTTAAAGAATAAACTGGAATATAGTGCCTAAAAGCATAAAGCGCCACCCGGGGATATCTGGTCACACTAGATCGGGTAAAATCCAAAAGTTCAAGCCAACCGTGATGGAGCGTGGGTCGGATACAGTCTCTGATTAGCCCCCCTAATCTTCTCAAGTTTTGTGCCAAGAGTCGTTCTCGTAAAAGCAGGTCGCCGGGAGCAAGGAGAGTGTCACTGGTTGTCGTGGTGCGCACAGAAGGCCAGGCGTCGCAGACGGGCAGGCTGGAGCCTCACGGTGGCGATCCAGGCAGGCAGACGATACTTGTTGTACGAAGTGAAGAACTTGCAGTGGATCCCACTGATTTCCTGTGAGAGCAGCTTGGTTCCAGAACGAACAAGTCAGTTTGCGAAGAGACCAAAAGCTTGATTTTAAGAGCTTAAAAACGACTTCCAAGGGCCCAGGACCTGAGAGGCGCCTCCTGAGGGTCAGGAGCTCGTCGGAGATGGGTCCAGTTGCTGGGGAAGCCTGTTATCTCCCTGAGGCTCAGATCAGGAGGCTAGCAGACTAGCCCTTCGAGTCACTATGTGTTTCTGGGTTCAAGATGGAGTTGCAGGTACAGTTCTTCTTCCACAGGCACGAGGTCAGCAGGTCAGCACAGCAAGGCAGCAGCTCCTTCAGAGTAGCCGTCCAGCAGTGACAGTCCTTTCAGCAACACAGCAGTCCTTCTTCATGGCAGAGGTTCCACAGGTCCAGATGTGTACTGAAAACTGGGTCTGAAGGTCCTATTTTTTATACCCTGGTGCTCTGCTTCTAGAAGGTCGGTGAAGGTTCTGTAAAGGTTCTTTGAAGTGCAAAGAATTTCCAGCCTCCCTGCTCTGGCTCCAAGCCGGCTGCAGTGACAATACAGGGTCGTTAAGCCTATTATGAGGAGACAGGACATAGCCTATTCAGGTGCAAGTGGGGCTGTGCACAGCTCTGCCCTCCCATCCCGTCAGTGATGGCTCATTGAGGCACAGCTAATCCTACTATTGTGTGACTCTCTGGGAGGAAGTCACGAAGTTTGTCAGCTACACCTAGCCATGTGACCCAGACAGGGCTGCATGCACAAAGGCCTATGGGCAAGAAAATGCCAACTTTCTAAAAGTGGCATTTTCAAAATTGTAATGAATATTCCAACTATACCATTAAGGAGGGTTTATCACTACAATCCCATAGGTACCAAACATGATATATCTACCACCTCTCAATTCGGAATTAAAGCTTATTAAATGTACTAAAGAATCCCCAATGTTATACTATGGGAGTGGTAGGCCTCACAGTAGTTAAAAAACACATTTGTGAGTTTTTCACTACAAGGACATGTAAAACTTAGTAGTACATGTCCTATCTTTTAATTACACAGCACCCTGCCCTATGGGCTACCAAGGGCCTACCTTAGGGGTGTCTTATCTGTAATAAAAGGGGAGTTTAAGGCTTAGCAAGGGATTTTAGGATACATGGCAGTGGGACACTGCATTCAGGCTGCAATGGAAGGCCTAGGTCAACTTTTAGAGTGCTACTTAGGTGGGTGGCACACGTGCTTCTGGCCCACAGGTAGCATTTAATGTATAAGCCTTGGGTATATGGTATACCACTCTACAAGGGAGTTACACGTAAATTAAATCTGCTAATTAGGTAAATGCCAATCAAACCAAGCATGTTTAGGGGAGTGAGCACAAGCATTTTAACACTGGTTTGCAGTGGTAAAGTGCACAGAGCCCTTAGGCAAACAGAAGCAAAAATCCAGCAAAATTAGAGGCAATCGGGAAAAAGTTTGGGGGAAGACAACCCTAAGAAAGACAGAACTAGCACTGTTGATTTAGGTTTTTATATTTTTTGACTTGGCTTAGACCGGCTCCTTGGTGTTGTTTTAGGAACGGCCGCCATTTTGTGATTTGAGGGATTAGTCACCACAGAGCCTCCAGTTTAGTTATGTCAGTTGCTAGCGGTTTGCAGATTTGTTTGATCCTCCTTATTAAAAGAGTCACATACCGTGGATGAGCAGCGGACGTGCCGCTGGAGCGCCAAAATCGACCCGTCTGCGCTTGTCCCAAGCCAGCCATTCTGCCGGATTTACCTTGTTACTGCTGCATGTAAGGATATACTCTCAGGAGGAGTTATTAGTATTAAGAGATGGAGTGTGTCACCCTCATGCTCTTTTTAATCCAGAGCACTGTGAGGATAATTAGTTCACCTGTATGGATACTGTGTGCGTTAGTGCACACGCTGCTTTCCAAGTCTTGTTGCACAGGAGTGTCAGCAAATCCCCTTCTCAAGCAGCCGTGCCGTAGGGGATGGACCCATTGAGATGGCCCTCATAGCTCTATACAGTAATGAAAATGAGATTAACCGACGCCCGCTCCCGCGGGTGAGCATTACGTTGAGACTTTGAGTCATCTGCGTAATGTTAGGGTACGCGAGCCATGTCGCCCTGGCCAGGTCCATGAGGCCAGCATGCTGAAGGTATTGGCCCTGACCCAGTCCAAAACCCTCACGGGCCTGTTCGTACGAGAAGAAGGTCTCATTTGGGTACAAGTCTGCCAGCACCTGGCAACCTCCCTCCCTCCATGCCCGAAATGAGATGTTTTCCATCATTTTTCGCACTGGGGCGAGAATCCATACACCCAGTTCCCGATGAAATGGTGCATGCCCAAGTATGGCCTTCCATATGGTCGCAGTCTGTTTGACCACATATGGCAGGTCACCAGTGGCACCCACCCCCTCCATCAGAGCCGTTTGGAGTCTATCTGGCTGGACTCGCCCCCGAGTCGTCTTTTTTCCCAGTTATCTCCCTCATCCATCCACCGGGCCGTGTGTTGCAGGTGCGCTGCGTAATAATGTAGATCCAATCTGGGGGCTTCCAGACCCCCCTCTTCGTACTGCCTCGTTAGAATATGCAAGGCCACTCTGCTGCGATGACCCGCCCAATACAGGGGCACCAGCATGGAGTTCAGCTGCCTGAACACCCTCATGGGGATACTGCACAGTGAGTTTTGAAGCACGTACAGGCAAAGCGGAAGAACAACCATCCAAGACACCACTATTCTTTTCATGAGGGAGAGTGGCAAGGTGTTCCAAAAGGCCACTGACCGCTTCAAGGCTTCAATCACAACAGTCACGTTGAGCTGCAGCAATTGCGATTCCACAAGCGCAACCTGTACACCCAGATATCGGAAGTGCCCAGTCTCCAAATGCAAACCAAGCCTCGGAAGACGCTCCAGCGGCACCACCATCAATCCAGCTAGTGGTAAGAGCAGGGACTTGTGCCAATTACGGAGCAAACCAGAGTAGTCGCCAAAATCATCTAGAAGCTGCAACAATCTAGGGACCGCTACACAGGGGATGCAATATAAAATAGGGCATCATCAGCATACAGCGATATTAAATGGGATCTCTCCCCTATGCGTACTCCCCATTGCTCAAGCTCCTGTCAGGCCCATACTGCCATAGGTTCAATGGCGAAGGCAAACAGCAACGGCAATAATGGGCAGCCCTGCCGCGTTCCTCGCTCCAATGTCCATTTTTTCGACCGGCTCTGGCCCACTCATACCCGAACGCACGGCTCTGTATAGAGACGTTTGACCCACCGGCAAAACAGCAACTGAATCCCGTTGCCCTAATCACCTCCTTAAGGTATCCCCAATGCACAGTGTCAAACGCCTTCTCGAGGTCGACGGACACCAACGCCAGTTCCTCGTCCTTATATTGTCCCTCATGCATGACATGTGTTAAGCGCCTTACATTCATGCCCGTGTTGCGGCAGAGGATAAACCCGCACTGGTTCTCATGGATGAGGTGAGACATATGTGAGGCCAGTCACCTCACCAGAACCTTACACAGTATTTTGGCATCGGAGTTAATCATGGTAAGCGGGTGGTACGAAGCTGGGTCCTGATCGTCACCCCCCTGTTTCAGTAGCATGCATATTTCCTCTTCCCGCAGGGATGGGGGCAAGAGTCCCCTCTCGAACGCCTCCTTATATACTTGCAATAATGGTTGCGCCAACTGTTCCGGATAGGCCTGGTAAAATTCAGTCGGGAAACCATCCCCTCTGGCGCCTTGGCCCTAGGCAGCTCATGCAGTGCCTCAAGTATCTCCTCTGCTATTAGTTGTGCCTCTAACTTCTTCTTTGCCGCCAGAGCGAGGCGCGTCGATGTCAATCTCCCAAAGAACGGGACATAACGGTCCGCCCTGACAGACGGGTCTGCAGTGTATACCTTCTGCAAATGCTGTTGAAACACTTCCAGTATGCCTGCCCTGGAGTGCACCATGTCGCCCGCTGAATTGCGCAAGCAGGTAGTCAGCGGGGGTGTCTGCTCCCTGTGCAAAATCCAGGCTAGTAGGCGACCGGACTTGTCACCTTTGGCATGGAGCTACTGATGGTATTGGGAGAGCATGTATTTGTGCAGCCTGTCCTAGATATCGCTAATTTGTTTGCGCAGTGTATGCTCTCAGGCACTTTCGGTGGAGTGTGCCTGGTCACAAATTTGGGGCTCTGCTAAAGCATCCTCCTTGTCCCTCAACTCCCGCTGCAGCTGACGACGTACTCCACAGGTGAGTCCCATACCCACTCCCCTTCAACACTAGAGGCAATCTACAGGTAGGTTTCGGGATACTGCAACTCTTTTAGGGCCAGTGACCCCTCCCCAGCTGAGATTGACTGTGGCCATGGGATGATCTGTCCTAACACCATCAGTGTTGGTCACCTGGTACATGTACCCAGGTAAAAGCTGAAGTGGGGACACCAGTTTTCCTCTCACTATGGTGACACTAGCCCCTGTGTCCCTACAGGCTACAGCTTTCTTACCATTAATCAGAGGCTCCTGCCTGTACTTGCCCAAGGTATTGAAACTTACAGTAAAAGTGGCAAAACCCATGCCACCATTACAGACTAAGGTGGCCTGTGTGGGGGATCTGGTTACGCCAGTATTCCCCTCGGTACCCAATGAGAACCCAACTAAATTTTTGTGTGCACTACTACCACCTGGAGGGCTACTACTTGGGGCACTAGGGGGTGTAGTAGTAGTGGTATTCTTATTGCTGGCCTTGGGGCAATTGGAGTCCCATTTCTTGAGGCCTTTCTCTTCGCAGATATAGCAATAATGTTTCTTTCCAGGGGAAGGCGTTTGGGACCCACCCCCACAGGAAGCTTTTTGGGGACCTTCAGAGGACTTATCTTTAGACTTATCCCCACCTTTCTCTTGGGCTTGGGAAGAATCCTTCTTCTGGTCACCACCTCCTCCATGGTTTTTCTGCTTAATCCTGGTGCAGACCCATTTATCTGCCTTCTTTCCCAATTCTTGGGGAGAGGTCAGAGTCCACCAGGTACTTGTGCAGTAGTTGGTTCTGACAGTTATTAAGGATGTGCTCCTTTATCAACAAATTGTACAATCCCTCATAGTCCTGTAAGCCAGCCTTCCAGAGTCTTAATAGCACTGTCAATGAAATCTACCCAGTCTTGGGCGTGTGCCTTTTGGGTGTCTCTGAACTTAATCCTGTATTGCTCAGTGGTTAAGCCAAACCCATCTGTGAGTGCACTCTTCAGGACTGAATAATTGTCAGCATTCTCTTCTCTAACAGTAAGGAGCTTGTCTCTAACTTTGTTAGCAAAGGAGAGCCACAGGATAGCTGCCCACTGCCCTTGAGGGACCTTCTGAACTTTACAGGCCCTCTCCAAGGCAGTGATCCATTTATGGATATCATCCCCCTCCTGGTAAGGAGGGACTATCCTGCTCGGGTTCCTAGTGTCAAAGGATGTCTTTCTGATTCTAGGTACACTATTGCTGCCACCGTAGGACTCTAGTCCCAGTTTCTTCCTAGCTTTCTGTACTTCCAGGGTATCCTTGTCAAGAGGCAACTGATCTTGCCTGAGTCTAATTCTCTCAAGTTTGATCAGATGGTACTCCCTTTCCAAGGAGACCTCCCTGTTTCTAGAGATGGAGGTCCCTATGGAATGATCTGAAGCATCAGACTCGGCAGAGGGGGACCTAGACCTCCTCTGCCTACTCTGAACCCTCCCAGAAGGAATAAAGGGGACACCCTCTGTGCCATCTGCACTATTCCCTCAAGGATCAGAGTTTGCTAGTGTGGAGTCCCCAGACTCCTCTTTGTCATACTCTGAATTAAGGTCAGTAGGGGGAACCCCTCCTGGCCTCTCTTCTGGAGCCTCCCCACCCACATTTTTATTCTCCTCTGTCCCACCAGGATTCTGGTCATCCTGGTGAAGTAGCTCTAAGAGGGACTTTGTAGTGGGGTTGTTATCTGCCTTTATTTTCTAGGACTACACAGGGTCCTTAGTTCCTGGAACTCAGACCACTATACTTAGCAGATGTGGGTACACTGAGATCCCAAACTAAAGACATGTGACTAGGTGAAGTGGGCTGTTGCACCTACCTACCCTAGTGGAAACTAAACTTCCTAAGATTGGAGAAAGGGTTGTGCTAGACCCTTAACAACCAATCTAAAAGTTCAGTAGAACTTACTTGTCTAAAAAAATATTATATGTGCCTAATGCTAGTGATGGTTTTTCAATTAATCCACACCTAGATTCGCTGGTAAAACAATGCATGCTTGAATCCCAACCGCTGCACACCAATGTAAGAGACTGGCTTGGTATATGGTGCTCACTTATGTAAGTGTAGCACCCTGCACCAATCTAGACATCCCTTATGGTGATTTTAGTGGTCTTAGGCAACCTTAGAAAGCTCTTTAAGTGGTGGCTGTGAAGAGCTGCCTTCAGGCTTAGTCCAGGAGTGTAAAGCAGCTTTGTTTTACCAGTACTTAATCTTATGGTGTAGGTTAAGTGAAAAAGAACCACACAGTGTAGTTATAAAAATAGGTATTTAATATTAACACTCACTAACACATTGCAATATCTCCTACCCGGAGATATAACCACAATACACACTATACTTTTTTGATAATAGAACACGTAAGTAGCACAAATACACAGTGGTCTCCAGGGGGAGACCAAACCATATACTAAAATAGTGGAATGCGAACCATGACCTAAGTCGAGACTGGACCCAGTAGACGTAGAAGAGTCGAGGACCCAAGGAACCACCCAAGGAAAGTACCCCGGAACCCCACAGAGGCCGTGTGCAGAGTAGGAACACGACCGCGGACTCAATACAAGTCAATGGGTACGTCGTGGTTACAGTTTTTAAGAAGAAGGACCCTTCCCACCGGACCCTGAAGAAACCCAGTGAAAGATGAAAGGTTGGAGAGTCACCCCAACCATAGAAAATACTCCAGGAGCCAGGATACCTACACCAGGGAAGCCGGGTGTATAGGTGCGAAGTGACGTCGGAAACCGCCGTAGACCACAATGGAGGACTTAAGTGAAGATGTCGCTGGCGAAGAAGGTGAAAGAGTCCGGTGGAACCCAAAGGGGGATTCAAGATGAGAGGTACCTGCAAGCAGAGGGGACAGAGTCTATACCACTCAGGAGTGGCCAGGAGGCACGGAAGATGAATGCCCACCGATGTCGGAGCTGCAGGTGAGTTGACGGTGCCCTTGAAGTTTCAGCTGTGTGGACCAGGCGACACTGTGGAAGACCAGGAGCCATTCACGAGCTGTCCCACGTCGAATGTCAAGAGCCAGGGGGTCAGTGCCCGGCAGGGGCACCAACAAGCCTTGACAACAGCAACCAACTTAGTAGTTGAAAAAGGTGCAGTGTCGGGACCAGCAAGGTCCAAGTGACTCACCACGAGCAGGTAAGTCAGAGCAGGCCCTGAGCAAGCAGGCGACCCCACTGGAGCCAAAGAAGACCCTCAAGGTGACCCACGGACCGAAGGCACAGGAGTCGCAAGAGGACCACGAGAAGCTCACCAAAGGATGAAGGCCCACGGTGCAGAGGATGCGGTGCAGGCAAAGATCTTAGCTGCAGGAGATGCTTGAGTGTGGAGCTTCTTGGAGCCCGAAGATCTCTGGTGAAGAGAGTCAACGAGCCTTGGCAACGGCAAGTCGACGGGGTGCACAGGAGTACTGCTCCAGCGGTTCAGACGAGGGATACTGGCTTCAAACTTGCTGTAAAGACAATGCAGGCCTCGAGGGAGTTGCAGAACCACCACCTGTGTTGCTGAACCTTTTGGAGTAAGTAGGAGCTCAGGATCAACAGCCCGGTCAGCTTTGTTGCAGTGCCTGCAGATGCAGGGAAGTGACTCCTTCACTTCAAGGGAGATTCCTTCGGGTGTCTTGGATGTCCACAGGCATGTAGAAGAACCTGTATGGAGCACAGGCGGCGCAGAAGACTGGCAGGATGAAGAGACCAGGAGCAGCAGGAGTCTTCCCAGTTGCACTCTCGGTTCCCAAAGCGAAGTTCAACGAAGTCCAAAGTGCCCAGATGGTAGAAGATTAATTGGTTTCGGATCTAAATCTTGTACCACAATGAATCTAAGGAACCACCCACAGGTAAGCCCTTAAGTACCCAAAGGAAAGGGTTGGGAAGATTCAGGGGACCCTCCCACAGGAGGGGCTGGACAGTGGGAGGATACTCCCATGTCCTTTGTCCAGTTTCGCTCCAGAGCGGGAGCCAACGGCTCCCTGAACTGGTTCCAACTAGAGTACGCATGGAGGGCACCAAATGTGCCCTTCAAAGCAGTCTAGTGGTGCTAGCAAGCGCCCCCACCCTGTCCTAATACACTAAGTCCTGTCTGGGAAGTGGTCACACCTCCCTGTGACAGGAAACCTATTGTCCTGCCTTCCCCTGCTCGAGCATGGCTCAGCAGCAGGAGGGCAGAATCGTGTCTCTGGTCGGCAGCAGCCATAGTTTGCTGTCTGGGTCTAGAAGACTCGTACTGGGAGCACTGAGGGCCTCCCGGAGGAGCTTTACAGTGCATGGAATCATACCGTCAACACCGTTTACGGTGTTGGGGTATGATTCCAACATGTTTGATACCAAACACGACAGGATTCATTACAGCCAGTTTAGAGTTAGCCATCGCCTAATGATGCATGGCCACTCTATGTATCGTAATGGCTGATGCACTTACAACCTGGATGAATGGACTCCGTGGATTGTATGGGTGTCCTGCTCATGCAGGGGCACCCTCACACTTATAACTGAGCACCCTGCCTTCAGGATTGAAAGGCCTGCCTTAGGGGTGACTTATAGGTTTTAAGTGCAGTGACCTCAGATATAAGGAACCTTATATCTGTCGTAAGTGGTGCTAGCACCAGCTTACACAGGCTGCAATGTCAGGGCTGTAGTCACAATTTGAGTGGTCTCCCATGGGTGGCATAATACATGCTTCAGTCCATAGGGGACCCCTGGTGTACCTATACCCTGATACCTTAGTACCATATACTAGGGACTTTCAAGGGTACATCAGTAGCCAATCTGGGGTATACCCAAGTACTCACCATGTCTAATTTAGGGAAGAAGCATGGATACTGGGCTCCTGATTTGCAGGATCCCAATCAGACTAGTCAGAAAAACAGCAACACTAGGGAAAAAGTGGGGGATCCTACCTTCCTACATCTATCAGATTAGAAAAGCTAACATATTTATGAAGTGAGGGTCACATGTACTAAACATTGATTGCAAAATACTAGTCGCAATTAGTGACCAGTATGGTATTTTGTACTATGTTCTAATAGGTCGGTTTACAGAATACCGAATTGAAGTGGGTCACAACTCGACATTCCTCATGAATATTAAGGAGGTAGGTTGCAAATTGCGGCCAACTATGATTCGCTGCCATCACAGGGATCGTGGCCTGATGGGGTCAGCAGACCACCATGTCTGTGATTGTTTTTTAGTAAAGCAAAGCTTTTTGTTTACATGCCGATACGCTCCCCTTTGCGAATGGGTTACCACCTCCTTTGAGGTGTTGCTAAAATATCAATGTTTTACTATGGGATTTCGGTAAAAAAACATAGCAGGGGTGAGTGCAAAAATACAGTAAGATTTGCAATATATGGTGGTACCGCCAATAGAGATGTTGTGTATACAATTGAGAACTGTATTGCGAGCATTATACCGCTGTGTTAGACTTGGCATCTTTTGGCGTGTTTCCCCTGAGTTTTTGCTTTCGGACCTCCCGGTTTTGGCTCTGTTTTTGCTGGCTTAGTGTCTCTGCGCACTTTCTCACTGCTGATCAGTGTTAAAGTGCAAGTGCTCCTGTTGTAAATTGTGTTATGGATTGGTGTTTCCATGATTGACATATTTGATTTACATGTCAGTCCCTAGTAAAGTGCACTGAGTGTGCCAGGGCCTGTAAATCAAATGCTGTTAGTGGGCTGCAGCACTGGATTGTGCCACCCACACAAACAGCCTGTAAATGTAACTCTGGCCTGCCACCGCAGAGCCTGTGTGCAGTCTGGGACTGCCATGTCGTCTTGGCAAGTGTACCCACTTGCCCTAACCTTCCCTTTTTTTTACATGTCAGTCACCCCTAAGGTAGGCCCAAGGTACCCCTGTGGGCAGGGTGCAGTGTATGTGAAAGGTAGGACATGCCCTGGTGTGTGTGGCATGTCCTGATAGTGAATTACTGCCAATTTCGTTTTTCCCTATTGCAAGGCTACCTGTTCCCATAGGACAGAATGGGGAGTTTGTTTATAACATCTTATAAACATAACTGGCCCTGGGAACAAGGTAGAGAAATAAAGTTTAGTATGCCTGAACTCAGAATCTAAAGATGCATCTTTTAGTAAAGGTGATTTTTACATTCTGTGTTTGAAAATACCACTTTTAGAAAGTAGGTATTTTCTTGCTTAGCCATCCTGTGTGCCTCTGCTAGGATGTGTATTGGCTGTCTGGCTTTGGAGTGACAGGGGCTGGGGAGTAGCAGTGGCTCCAGAGAGTCTAGATGGGTCAGGGATGGGCTGAATAGACCTGGGCTGCATTCAGAGTAGTGGGAGGAGTTATCACTAGCACCTGAATAGGCCCGGTCTGCATTTAGAGTGGTGGGAGGAGATTTCCCTTGCACCTGAATAGGCCCTGCCTGCCTTGGACAATGCTGTCTCCGCCTCCTGCTGGCAAGCTGGGCCAGAGAGGACCAAACTGGTTTGGACTAAGCACAGACACTCTCTGCCTGAGAGGACAAAGGAATTTGGAGTATAAATATTGGGGCCCAGACACCAGAACTTTAGAACTCTTTTGGACCAAGAAGACTGCCAAGAAGAAGAGCTGGAGAAGCTGTGAAGAGGAACTACCACTTTGCTGAGTGCTTTGCTGTGTTGGCCTGCAGTGGCTGCTTCCATCTTGGGCAGTGAAAGGACTGGACTGAACTTTCTGCAACTTCTTTCTTTGAGTATCTCCAAGGGCTTGCCCCTGTTCAAGAAGTCTCAGGAACAGCAAAGACTTCAAGTTCTTCTGCCCTCAGCACTGGGGATTGTGTGTTTTGTGCTGCAGCAGCCTACTCCGTGTCCTGAAGCGATACCAAAGGGGATGATGGACGGAGCGTTTGAGCAAATCAAACACTCACCCCCAGTCAACTGATCTGGGTTTAATCCATCATCATTCTTTAGCTCACTCCACCACCCCAGTTCAGACATGGCCATATGCAAATCAGTCTGACCCTGTGCCTCATGGGAACAGTCCAGCCCGAACTGCCAAGCCATGTCTTCCCTGGACCGGAAACAAGCATCCTGGGACCGGTTTCTGGCTATTCAGCCGTCATCAGCCAGGCTAGCTTGAATCCAGTGGCAAAGTGAGCAAGGGACCCACGTCTGGGCATACCCTGCCAACTTAGGGCGAACAAAGCGATACCAAAGGGGATGATGGACGGAGCGTTTGAGCAAATCAAACACTCACCCCCAGTCAACTGATCTGGGTTTAATCCATCATCATTCTTTAGCTCACTCCACCACCCCAGTTCAGACATGGCCATATGCAAATCAGTCTTACCCTGTGCCTCATGGGAACAGTCCAGCCCGAACTGCCAAGCCATGTCTTCCCTGGACCGGAAACAAGCATCCTGGGACCGGTTTCTGGCTATTCAGCCGTCATCAGCCAGGCTAGCTTGAATCCAGTGGCAAAGTGAGCAAGGGACCCACGTCTGGGCATACCCTGCCAACTTAGGGCGAACAAAGCGATACCAAAGGGGATGATGGACGGAGCGTTTGAGCAAATCAAACACTCACCCCAGTCAACTGATCTGGGTTTAATCCATCATCATTCTTTAGCTCACTCCACCACCCCAGTTCAGACATGGCCATATGCAAATCAGTCTGACCCTGTGCCTCATGGGAACAGTCCAGCCCGAACTGCCAAGCCATGTCTTCCCTGGACCGGAAACAAGCATCCTGGGACCGGTTTCTGGCTATTCAGCCAGGCTAGCTTGAATCCAGTGGCAAAGTGAGCAAGGGATCCACGTCTGGGCATACCCTGCCAACTTAGGGCGAACAAAGCGATACCAAAGGGGATGATGGACGGAGCGTTTGAGCAAATCAAACACTCACCCCCAGTCAACTGATCTGGGTTTAATCCATCATCATTCTTTAGCTCACTCCACCACCCCAGTTCAGACATGGCCATATGCAAATCAGTCTGACCCTGTGCCTCATGGGAACAGTCCAGCCCGAACTGCCAAGCCATGTCTTCCCTGGACTGGAAACAAGCATCCTGGGACCGGTTTCTGGCTATTCAGCCGTCATCAGCCAGGCTAGCTTGAATCCAGTGGCAAAGTGAGCAAGGGACCCACGTCTGGGCATACCCTGCCAACTTAGGGCGAACAAAGCGATACCAAAGGGGATGATGGACGGAGCGTTTGAGCAAATCAAACACTCACCCCCAGTCAACTGATCTGGGTTTAATCCATCATCATTCTTTAGCTCACTCCACCACCCCAGTTCAGACATGGCCATATGCAAATCAGTCTGACCCTGTGCCTCATGGGAACAGTCCAGCCCGAACTGCCAAGCCATGTCTTCCCTGGACCGGAAACAAGCATCCTGGGACCGGTTTCTGGCTATTCAGCCGTCATCAGCCAGGCTAGCTTGAATCCAGTGGCAAAGTGAGCAAGGGACCCACGTCTGGGCATACCCTGCCAACTTAGGGCGAACAAAGCGATACCAAAGGGGATGATGGACGGAGCGTTTGAGCAAATCAAACACTCACCCCAGTCAACTGATCTGGGTTTAATCCATCATCATTCTTTAGCTCACTCCACCACCCCAGTTCAGACATGGCCATATGCAAATCAGTCTGACCCTGTGCCTCATGGGAACAGTCCAGCCCGAACTGCCAAGCCATGTCTTCCCTGGACCGGAAACAAGCATCCTGGGACCGGTTCCTGGCTATTCAGCCGTCATCAGCCAGGCTAGCTTGAATCCAGTGGCAAAGTGAGCAAGGGACCCACGTCTGGGCATACTCCTGCCAACTTAGGGCGAACAAAGCGATACCAAAGGGGATGATGGACGGAGCGTTTGAGCAAATCAAACACTCACCCCCAGTCAACTGATCTGGGTTTAATCCATCATCATTCTTTAGCTCACTCCACCACCCCAGTTCAGACATGGCCATATGCAAATCAGTCTGACCCTGTGCCTCATGGGAACAGTCCAGCCCGAACTGCCAAGCCATGTCTTCCCTGGACCGGAAACAAGCATCCTGGGACCGGTTTCTGGCTATTCAGCCGTCATCAGCCAGGCTAGCTTGAATCCAGTGGCAAAGTGAGCAAGGGACCCACGTCTGGGCATACCCTGCCAACTTAGGGCGAACAAAGCGATACCAAAGGGGATGATGGACGGAGCGTTTGAGCAAATCAAACACTCACCCCCAGTCAACTGATCTGGGTTTAATCCATCATCATTCTTTAGACTTCAAGTTCTTCTGCCCTCAGCACTGGGGATTGTGTGTTTTGTGCTGCAGCAGAAGAAAAAGCAACCCGACGCCGTTTACGACGCCGCTGCCTACTCCGTGTCCTGAAGGCACCGCAGAGGGCACCGCTGCAACGTGACCCTGGTCTCACCGACAACGCCATCTGACGCCGCCACTGAGCCGCTGCTCGCATCGCGACCTGTGGGCACCACACTCCGCACCACCTCGCTGCCTTGGTATCCCCGACGACGCTGCTTCACGCTGACATCGACGCTGCTGCTTGCACCGTGGTTTGAGGGCACCGCTCATAAAGTTACACGACGCACCGCCCTCATCCCTCACTGCAGCCTTGGCCTACCGACGCCAGCACCATCGACTCCAGTTCGTCAGCCGACTACAACGCTTCAGCAACGACGACGACGCTGCTTGCACCGTGACCTGCCAGCACTGCGACGAGCACCGCATCACTTCGCACCGCGACCCTGGTCTCACCGACGACGCCATCTGAAGCCGCCATCGAGCCGCTGCTCGCACCGTGACCTGAGCGCATCACACGCCGTACCGCTGCACTTCGCACTGCAGCACCCGACGCCCGCCGACGCCAGCGCTCCTGACTTCAACCGCGAGGAGTTCGATCTGCAACGCGTGCGACTTCGAGGGCCCGACGACTCCTGCACCGACCTCCGTAACTGACACCTGCGAACGCCGTGCTTTCGGAAGCTCAACGAGAGGTCGCCGATGCCCTGCATTTCTGAAGGTACTGTTTTGCGGGTCTCCCCGACACCGTAGCTGGCCCGCGACGCCGCAGTCCGCCAGAACTGTTTGGATTTGTTCACGACACTGTGATAGCCCCAGACGGAGCTATCAACTTCAAGGAACTTTATTTCAAGGTTATTTTTATAACTGAAGATTTCTAAGTACTGTATTATGGATTTTTATAGTTTTTGGTCTTGTCTTAAGTATATAAAAAATATTGGATATTTTTCTAAACTGGTGTGGTGTCCTTTTGTAGTGCTTACACTGTATTACTGTTGGTCATGTGCAAATGCTTTACACCCTGCTTCTAAGATAAGCCTGACTGCTCGTGCCAAGCTACCAAGGGGGTGAGCAGGCGTTATTTTAGGAGTGTAACTCCCTTATCCTGACTAGAAGGAAGGGTCCCTACTTGAACAAGGTGCAAACCAGTGCCAACTAGAGACCCCCATTTCTAACATTGGTGGCAGCGGTGGGATAGGACTTGCGTTTGCACTTGACTTACAGTGATTGGTGTGCATTACTACCATATCGCAGACCATTACGTACCACATACTGCTTTTTGGTCTATTTTTGCCTTTCCATTGGTCTTGAACTTGAACTTTCCAGTACAACATGCCTGAATCAATTGCATCATCTGCTGCATCCTTTGAAGTGGATTTGAGGAGGAGAGGTTAGAAACCTACAATGTGAAGGAATTGAAGGCGATCTGCAAAAACCTCAAAGTCCAAATCAGGGGCCTCACCGGAAAAGAGGAGCTACAAAAGGCGCTGAGGGCCTGGGTAGCAGCCAGATATGCTAGTGAGCTGTCTGGGGATCTTGGCATGGAGGCAGAAGAGCCTATTCCAAGGGTGGATGTGCTTTTGGGAGGGGGGGCACCCTCTAAACCAGGCAGCAGTGGCTTGTCCCCAGAGGAGCTGGAGGACAGGCAGGCAGCAAGGAGAGTTGCTATGGAACCAGAGAATCTTAAGTTAGCCATGGAGGAGAAAAGGATGATGCTAGACCATAAGATCAGGATAAAGGAGCTGGATCAGAGGAGTAGAACCAGCTCAGATGGTGGCAGCAATTCATCAGGGCAGTCAGACAGAATTGTGCACATCCCCAAGAATGTAGGCAAGAAATTCAAGAAGGGAGATGACATACAAAGGTGGTTCCAGGGGTATGAGGCATCTATTCATATGAATGGGGTCCCTGGAAGGAATTGGGGGGCAGGATTGTGGCCTCTCTTTCCAGAAGAAGCTAGGGATACTTTGATAGCTTTGGGTAAGGGGTAGAATCTCACCTATGCTGATTTGAAGGACGCTCTCCTCACCAGGTATGGTCTCACTCCTGAGAAGTATAGGGATCAGTTTAGGTCTAGCAAGAAAACTGATGCCAACACTTGGTTGGAATGTGTGATTTCTTTCTGCAGGTCTCTGGATGGCTTGGTGAAGGGCAGTAATGTGACAGTTTTCAGGGGCTCTACAATTTGATTGCATGGGAGCACTTTTCTAGTCTATGTTTTGCAGAGCTGCGCCAGCACTTGGTTGATAGTAAGCTAACTGACCCCAGGAAGCTTGCTATTGAGGCGGACCGCTGGGTGAGTACCAGGGTCCACAAGAAAGCGTTTGGGGGAGACTCAGCCAAAGGTGGACAGGGTCCCCAGCAGAAAAGTGGGGGGGACAAGGGTAAAGCACAGGAGTTCTCTAAAGGGCCCCAAACTAACATCCAGGGTAAAGGTTCCCATCCCCCAGGAGATAAGAAGCAAGGGGTCTCTTCAGGAAAGCCTGCTGAGACCGGCCCCCGCAAGTGTTTTTCATGTGACCAGGTGGGTCACTTGAAGGGGGACCCCAAGAGTCCCAAGAGGGCACAGCCACCTACCGGGGTGCAGTCCAAGATGTTGGCTAGTGTAGCGCTTGGGGAGGAGTGGTGCCCACAGGAGGGTGGGGATCCCGCAGAAATGACCCTCGTCTCACTAGGGGACAGTGAGATGGTCCCAGGAAACCAGGTGCCCCCTAACACAAAGAAATACAGCACCTGGGTGACCATTAATGGGAAAAGGTAGAGGCTCTCAGAGATACTGGAGCCAGTGTGACCTCAGTCCAGTGTCACCTGGTCTCTGAAGAGCAGGTAGTCCCAGGGGCATTCCACCAAGTAGTGGCTGTGGACAACTCAGAGCACCAGTGTATGGTGGCGCAGGTTCCCTTTGAATGGGGGGGGTCTCAGGTCCCTTGAGGGTTGTTTTGAGCCCTACCATGCCTGTAGCTTGTCTGCTAGGTAACGACCTGGAGCAGTCCTTGTGGAAGGATGTTGAGCTCAGGTCTCACTTGAAGATGCTTGGGTTGCCAGATTGGGCATGCGTGTCCACTCGGTCAATGGCGGCCAGAAAGGGTGATCAAAATGACCTGGAGCTTGAAACAGTGGCCCAGGTCCCTGCCAAGAGAAAGGGCAGGGGGTGCGGGAAACAGTCCCAGAGGTTCCCACGGACTGGAGGAGGCTGACCTTGAGGGGGACGGCTCGGTGCCTACAGGGGAGCAGGTAGCTGAACTGGGGGACATCTCTGAGCTGGCCCATTGGCAGCAAGAAGGTGGTCCCACCAGGGAAGAATTCTGCAGGGAGCAGAAAGAATGCCCTTCTCTAGAGGGTCTGTGGTGGCAGGCTGCAGACCAGGCAGCTGGTGATCAGTCTGGATCACATTGGATCTACTGGGAGAATGGTCTCCTGTATAGCGAGCCTAAGGTCGCTGAGCCTGGGTCAGCCTGTGTGCTGGTGGTACCCCAGCGCTTCAGGACCTTCCTACTGGGTCTGGCTCATGACGTGCCTTTGGCAGGACATTTGGGGTGGGACAAGACCTTTGACAGGCTTGTCACCCACTTCTTCTGGCCCCAAATGCGAAGGCAGTCAGATGGACATTGCAGGTCTTGCCCAACTTGCCAGGCAAGTGGTAAGAGTGGGAGGAAGGTCAAAGCTCCTCTGCAACCTTTTCCAGTTGTTGGAACCCCTTTTGAAAGGGTAGGGATGGACATTTTGGGGCCACTGGATCCCAAGACAGCCATGGGCAACAGGTACATCCTGGTCTTGGTGGACCATGCCACCCGGTACCCGGAGGCAATCCCTCTCAGGACAACGACGGTGCCAGTGGTGGGCAGGGCGTTAATGGAGATCTTTTCCTGCGTGGGTTTCCCCAGAGAGGTGGTTTATGACCGTGGACCCAATTTCATATCAAAGTATATGACATCCCTGTGGAAGGAGTGTGGTGTAACCTACAAGTTCACCACTCCTTACCACCCACAAGGTAACGGTCTGGTGGAAAGATTCAACCAGACCTTGAAGGGCATGATTAAGGGTCTAACAGAACCCATGAGGCGTAAGTGGGACGTCCTCTTGCCATGCCTTCTCTTTGCATACAGGGAGGTACCTCAGAAGTCTCTTGGGTTCAGTCCCTTTGAGCTTCTGTATGGCCACCCTGTGAGAAGACCTCTGAGTTTGGTGAAGGAAGGCTGGGAGGCAGCTCCTAGGAAAACTCCCCAGGACGTGTTTAGTTACATGCTGGCCTTCAGAAACCAAACTGCCCGCTTCAGGAAACTCGATCAGGCAAACCTGGAGGCAAGCCAGGAAGAAATGAAAAAGTGGTATGACCAGAATGCCACTCTGGTCGAATTTCAACTTGGGCAAAAAGTGTGTGTCATGGCCCCAGTGGAACCTTGTGCCTAGCAGGACAAGTGGACTGGGCCTTTTGAGGTGGTGGAGCGCAAAAGTGATGTCACCTACCTGGTGAATCTGCAGACTCCCAGGAACCCTTTGAGGGTCCTCCACGTGAACCGCCTCAAGCCCCACTTCGAGAGGACCGAAGTGAGCATGCTCTTGGCGACAGATGATGAGGTGGAAGAGGAGAGTGAACCTCTCCCTGACCTCCTGTCCACCAAGGAGCATGATGGGTCAGTGGAAGGTGTGATCCTCTCCCGTACACTGACCCCAGAGCAGCAGAGTGACTGTCATCAGTTGTTGGGACAGTTTGCCCCACTGTTCTCTCTGACCCCAGGTGTTACTCACTGGTGTACCTATGACGTGGACACTGGTGACAGCCCTCCTGTAAAACACAAGATTTACAGGTTGACTGACCTGGTCAGGGCCAGCATCAAAGAGGAGGTCTCTAAGATGTTGGCGTTAGGGTTGATCGAGCCCTCCAACAGTCCTTTGGCCAGCCCAGTGGTCTTGGTCCCAAAGGCTTCTGCAACCGGTGCCACTCCAGAACTGTGGTTTTGTGTGTACTACCTTGGGCTCAATGCCGTCACCAGAACTGAAGCGCACCCCATGCCCAGAGCTGATGAGCTCATTGATCGGTTGGGAGCCGCCAAGGTCCTCAGCACGTTTGATTTAACGTCTGGGTACTGGCAGATTGCTTTAACCAATGGGGCCAAGGAGAGGTCTGCATTCTCAACCCCAGAAGGACATTACCAGTTCCAGGTGATGCCCTTTGGGTTGCAGAATGCCCCTGCCACCTTTCAGAGGTTGGTCAACCAGGTGTTCGCTGGACTGGAGGATTTCATTGCCGCATACCTGGATGACATTGCAGTGTTCAGTTCCAGCTGGGAAGAACACTTGCAGCACCTCGGTGAAGTGTTGAGGGCTCTGCAGAGGGCAGGCCTCATGATCAAGGCCAGTAAGTGCCAGATCGGGCAGGGTTCTGTGGTGTACTTGGGACACCAGGTAGGAAGCGGCCAGGTGGCGCCCCTACAGCCCAAGATTGACACCATTCTGGCTTGGGAGCCCCCCAAGACCCAGACAGAGGTGAGAGCCTTTTTAGGTCTCACCGGTTACTACAGGAGGTTTGTTAAGGGCTATGGCACCATTGTTGCCCCCTTAACAGAGCTGACTTCCAGGAAGCAGCCCAAGAAGGTGATCTGGACTGAGTCTTGCCAGAAAGATTTTGATGCCCTGAAGGCCGCCATGTGCACGGTGCCCGTGCTCAAGGCACCCGACTTCTCCAAGGAATTTGTCGTGCAAACCGACGCTTCAGAGCATGGTGTGGGAGCGGTGCTCTCACAACTGAAAAAAAAGGGCCTAGACCAGCCTGTAGTCTTCCTTAGCAGGAGATTACTCTCCAGGGAACAGAGGTGGAGTGCCATAGAAGGGAAGCTTTTGCTGTGGTCTGGGCACTGAAGAAGCTGAGACCCTACCTGTTTGGGACTCACTTCCGGGTTCAGTCAGACCACAGGCCCCTCAGATGGTTGATGCAAATGAGGGGTGAGAATCCAAAACTGTTGAGGTGGTCCATCTCCCTACAGGGAATGGACTTTACGGTGGAACACCGCCCTGGCACAGAACACGCCAACGCAGATGGTCTGTCCAGGTTCTTCCGCCTTAGTGAAGAGAACTCCGAGGAGGTTGGGTAGTTCTCCCTACTTTCAGCTGGAGGGCACATGTGTTAGACTTGGCATCTTTTGCAGTGTTTCCCCTGAGTTTTTGCTTTCTGACCTCCCGGTTTTGACTCTGTTTTTGCTGGTTTAGTGTCTCTGCGCACTTTCTCACTGCTGATCAGTGTTAAAGTGCAAGTGCTCCTGTTGTAAATTGTATTATGGATTGGTGTTTCCATTATTGGCATGTTTGATTTACTTGTCAGTCCCTAGTAAAGTGCACTGAGTGTGCCAGGGCCTGTAAATCAAATGCTGCTAGTGGGCTGCAGCACTGGATTGTGCCACCCACACAAGCAGCCTGTAAATGTAACTCTGGCCTGCCATTGCAGAGCCTGTGGTCAGTCTTGGACTGCCATATCGACTTGGCAAGTGTACCCACTTGCCAGGCCCTAACCTTCCCTTTTCTTACATGTCAGTAACCCCTAAGGTAGGCCCAAGGTACCCCTGTGGGCAGGGTGCAGTGTATGCAGGACATGCGCTGGTGTGTGTAGCATGTCCTGATAGTGAATTACTGCCAATTTCGTTTTTCACTATTGCAAGGCTACCTGTTCCCATAGGACAGAATGGGGAGTATGTTTATAACATCTTATAAACGTAACTGGCCCTAGGAACAAGGTCTAAAAATAAAGTTTAGTATGCCTGAACTCAGAATCTAAAGATGCATCTTTTAGTGAAGGTGATTTTTACATTCTGTGTTTGAAAATACCACTTTTAGAAAGTAGGTATTTTCTTGATCAGCCATCCAGTAGGCCTCTGCTGGGTTTGTGGATTGACTGTCTGGGTTTTGGATGACGGGGGCTGGGGAGGAGCAGTGGCTCCAGAGAGGCTAGGTGGGTCAGGAAAGGGCTGAATAGACCTGGGCTGCATTTAGAGTAGGGGGAGGAGATTTCCTTTCACCTGAATGGGACTGGTCTGCCTCTGACAATGCCGTCTCCACCTCCTGCCAGGAAGCTACACCAGAGAGGACAGAACTGGTCCTGGATGGGCACAGACACTCTCTGCCTGAGAGGACAAAGGATTTTGGGCTATAAAAAGTGGGGTCCAAACCCCTGAACTTTAGGACTCTTTTGGACCAATAAGACGGCCAAGAAGAAGAGCTGGAGAAGCTGTGAGGAGGAACTACCACTTTGCTGAGTGCTTTGCTGTGTTGGCCTGCAGTGGCTGCTTCTGTCTTGGGCAGTGAAAGGACTGGACTGAACTTTCTACAACTTCTTTCTTTGAGTATCTCCAAGGGCTTGAGGTAGAGCTTGCCCCCGTTCAAGAAGTCTCAGGAACAGCAGACTTCAACTTCTTCTGCCCTCATCACTGGGGACTGTGTGTTTTGTGCTTCAACAGAAGAAAAAGCAACCAGACGCCGTCTACGACGCTGCTGCCGACTCCGTGTCCTGAAGGCACCACAGAGGGCACAGCCACAACACCGCACTGCGACCCTGGTCTCACTGATGACGCCATCTGATGCCGCCACTGAGCCGCTGCTCGCTCTGTGACCTTTGGGCACCGCACTCCGCACCATCTCGCTTCATGACGCCGCCTTAGTATCCCCGACGCTTCACGCCGACATCGACGCCGCTGCTTGCACCGTGGTTTGAGGGCACCGCTCGTAAAGTTACACAACACACTGGCCTCATCCCGCACTGCAGCCTTGGCCTACTGATGCCGGCGCCATTGACTCCAGTTCGTCAGCCGACGACAGCGCTTCAGCAACGACGCCGCCGCTGCTTGCACCGTGAACTGCCAGCACCGCGACAAGCACCACATGACTTCGCACCGTGACCCTGGTCTCAATGACGACACCATCTGACGCTGCCATCGAGACGCTGTTTGCACCACGAGCTGAGGGCATTGTACGCTGCACCACTGCACTTCGCACCGCAGCACCTGACGCCCGCCGACGCCAGCGCTCCTGACTTCAACCGCGAGGAGTTCGATCTGCAACGTGTGTGACTTCGAGGGCCCGACGACTCCTGCACCGACCTCTGGAACCGACGCCTGCGGACGCAGTGCTTTCGGAAGCTCAATGAGAGGTCGCCGATGCCCTGCATTTCTAAAGGTACTGTTTTGCAGGTATCGCCGACACCGTAGCTGGCCCGCGACGCCGCAGTCAGCCAGAACTGTTTGGATTTGTTTGCTCACGACGCCGTGATAGCCACGGACGGAGCTATCAACTTCAAGGGACTTTATTTCAAGGTTATTTTGATAACTGAAGATTTCTAAGTACTGTATTGTGGATTTTTATCGTTTTTGGTCTTGTCTTAAGCATATAAAAATATTGGATATTTTTCTAAACTGGTGTGGTGTCCTTTTGTAGTGCTTACACTGTATTGCTGTTGGTTATGTGCAAATGCTTTACACACTGCCTCTAAGATAAGCCTGACTGCTCGTGCCAAGCTACCAAGGGGGTGATTAGGGGTTATTTTAGGAGTGAAACTCCCTTATCCTGACTAGAAGGAAGGGTCCCTACTTGGACAAGGTGCAAACCATTGCCAACTAGAGACCCCCATTTCTAACACGCTGTCATTGTTGATTATGCCAGGATGGTTGAACTGTGCTGAATCCTGCTACTTTAAGTTCTAAAACCAATAAAAACTGCTATTAAAAAACATGAATGGAAAACCTCATTATTTACTATGTTTTGGCTGTTCGAATACTAGGTCATTTCTTTTGGGCTGTGCAGTGTTCCTGCAGCATTTCAGTATTTTATTACTGAGGTACTGAGAGGGTTTTTGGATGTGCTCTGTATTATCTATTTAGGTGACATTTTGAACTTCTCTGATAACCTGGAACCTCACATTATCATGTCAATGTCGTATTGCAATGATTAGGAGAGCACCACTTCTTTACTAACATGGATAAATGTATTTTTCACGTCAGCACTGTGGAGCTTTTGAGGTAGCTCATTACACCTGAGGGCATTAAGATGGATAAAAACTATGCCCGTAATTGTTCAGTCACCTACACCAACTTAAGTCATTCATTGGTTTTCTGAAAACATAAACAACCATTATGAAGTTACTATGGAAGGGAAAAGTTTTTGTTTGGTCAAAAGAAGAAAAGGCATTTTGATTTTTTTGAAAGAATGATTTTCTAGTGCCAAATACTTAGTCGGGTCTTGTAGTCTGCTGATGCCTCTAGCATGATGTTTTTACTTAAAGGAAGTCTGCTAAGTGGCACTATATCATATGATACTATCAGCCATGCCTAGCTTCTCGACCAACAGCATGATGCTGCATTGTGGGCCTTGTAGTTACTTTTGTTCTGTCATTTCTGTCTCAAAGACCAGGCACTCAAAGTGTTGTTGGCTCAAATGCCAATATTGGCTGAATGTATTTTACATGACATGGGGTCACCTGTTAGTTATGTTTTAAAATTCATCTAGTCCATTTCAAAAACTGCTTGTTTCACACATAAAACCAATAGTAAACCCTGCTTCAATATTTTGTGATTGGTCACTCTTTCATTCGCATCATACATTAAAACAAGCACTTGCAATGCAAATTGTTTCGTCTTTTGTAAAGTGAAAAATGTTATAATGAACTTCTCAACACAATAAAGGTGGGTATGGAGAACAGCAGTGCAGCCTCCCCTCACACAATGAGTAAGTAGAAGACAGTTGGCAGTAATAGAAGGACCATCACACAATTCTCTCACACATAGAGGATAGGAGCAACACAGGTAGCTTACAGAATGATGAGAGAATCAGAGGAGTTAACGGACTGTTGTATGCTCACTGTAAACAGACATACAAATATAAGAAGTACAAAACTCCTGGAAGAAACCACCAATACTCTTATTGAATTACCATACAATCATGTACTCATATAGGATAATGAACCCTCACCTGCCTAGTGGTATATGCTTCATCAGTGGGTTCCACATCTAGCACTGTGAAGCATCCAAGACTAATACTGTTAACTGGTTGTACAGTTTCCTAGGTATGGGTTCACTAGTTTGGATCAGTTTATGTCCTTAATGTCCACATTTATGTTTGCACTCTGTTAAACTGTCAGAGCTATATTAAAAGGTTGTGTGGGTGAGCTAGGTTTTTTTTACTGTTCGCTCTGCAACTAATGATTAAAAGTAAGGAGGGTCAAGCAACGGACACAGCTTCTCTGTTCAGTCAACATGGTTTGGCGTTCAAATACTGCAACTATGGGGTCATACACCTTCCTCGGGACTATTGGTGTCTCACATCAAATATTGTGATGCAATCCCTGGTTTATAGGGTATGTTATGTAAGTAAACTTAGTGTCCTTTATTTTTTCATTAGATGGATCATCTGCAGTGGAATGGGTACACCTTAGGCAGACACTGTGCAGGCTTCCCTCCTTCAGATGAGGCAGTAGAAGTGTAAGCTTTCCCCAGCACTGGACATGTACCAATTGGGCAGCAGCAGCACAAGCTTTGCTTCACTAGGGAACAGGCACGCATAGCAGTAGTAAACCAGGCTTCCCTCCTCTACAGAAGGCAGCAAGTGCAATCTTCCATTCCTCACAGAACAGATCCAGCAGGGCAGACGAGTACAAATGTTAATTGCTAACAGAACATGTGCAGTAAAGACATGAGAAATATGTAGGTTACAGACAAATCTCTGGAGTGGGTGCTCAAATCACTGGGAGCCTGAGGAATTTATAGATGGATGAATGAGAGAATCTGAGATTTCTGACACCAATCTCACTTAGGTGGTATTCCACGTCAACATCCTGAAAGCCCTGCTGCTGTCGCTCCGAGACCTGCTGTTTATGTTGATTCTTCGGTTTTTCACATATTTAGAGGTAGCTGTTACCTAGTAGGTCATTGTGTTTTGGGCAGCCCAAACACAGCCTAAGTAACTGCTCTAGACAGGGACACAGACGCCAACCCCTTTCGAAAAGGTTTTGAATGCATGTGCAACCCCAGTCTCGGTGCTGCACCTGTTCTAAATGTTGAGGGCTGCTACTGATCCCACTGATGGAAGCAAATATGTCACCTGTGGAGAGCCTGGGGTAATAACCCAGGGCGATTTTATTGCGTAGCACATCCATTAGGGGCACAATGAGGCCCCTGTTTTCATGTTTGTGGACAGTCCTATTCTGCCTAACCTGAAAAAACATTCTATCTGAGTGGCCACATTATCTTTGGCTAAGACGCACACCGAATATTGCTGACATTAAATGACCTCAGACGGTGTACCAGCCATGGGTGATCTCTGTGCAAGAAGCAGCAGGTGATCTTGCACAGGGATGCTGCTACGACTGCTATAAGCACTAGGCGCATTAAGTGATTGGCGCGCTCGTGGGATGCTGGGTGTGCCTTTGAGGGGCTGAAGGTGCTCTTAGAGTACTGTGTGTACACTTGGGGTGCAGTGAGTACTGTTAGGGTGGGAGTGTCTATGGAGTGCAGGGTCTTATCTTGTGGAACGTGCTCTGGGGGGCTGGCTGTGATCGAAGACTACTGCATATATTGTTGGGGTGTTGGCGGGTGGTCGCGGGGTGCTGTTGGGGATCCCGCACCCTCCCTCCTCTGCCCCCTACTGTAAATGACAGGTGCCCTATGGAATGTGGGCCTCGGAATGGAAGCCATGCTGTAAGAGCTGCAGATCACAAGCCTTCACGGTTTCCATTCCGCACTATTAATACAGTCTCTATTTATAATCGCCGGACTCCAGGAGCCGCAGGCTGGGAGGGGGCTATAGCAGAAGCAAGACCCACCGGGGACAAACCGACGCGCACAGAAGAGGGCTACAAAAGTCTGGAGAGAGCCCAGACAGAGTGAAGACCTCACAGACCCGGGAGAGCCCACCTGCATCCCAGTCAGCAAGCGGGCCTCCATATCGAGGAGTGTTTATCCAGCAGCCTCCTTCGGCCAACCGCCAAGCAGAAATCCAGCAGGGACAGGCCAGTGCTCAGGGACGAGGGCGAGACTTCAGCATACAGGCCGGGCAGTGCTCACACAGGTTCTTGTATGACCTCTTGACAGTGGGGTGCATGTGAAGAGGGCGCGCCTCGAGCACAGAGACCCAGTCCCCTGACTGCCCACGGGAAACGGACTACAGCTGTGGATCCGAAGCAAGTCACGGAAGACGAAGAAGAGGGAGGCAATCTTCAGGAAGACTAGAGATCGCAGGGAAAGAGAATACATGCTACAGACTCTGACTGCGCATCGAGTAACATACACCAGCCCCGAGATCAGATTCAAGCACTTGGAAATAAACCGTCCACGCGGTCGGAAGAGGGCGCTCCTGTGCCGTGCTCTACTCACAACAAGGATACGAGGCCAAAGGTCAAGGCATCGGTGGCACGCTGTCTGGTCTTTCTGGGGACTGGGAGCGGCAGGACTGCAGACACTCTGAGACTCACATAGCTCTGCATAACGTGGCCTACAGACCTGCTGCGGCAGAGAGATGGCACACCAGTCCTCAACACACAGCCCCTATCTGAACGTGGATGCGATCTGGTCCCGTGTGGGTGTGGCCCGTTTGCTGCAGGTGGCGTTCGCCTGCGCCACATTGAGCCTAGTGGTGCACCGTGCCGGGTACAGCGCCCCCTATGGCATCTTCTGCATGTGCGTATGGTGCGTCTGCTGCGCGGTCTCAGCCTTCATCATCAGTTGTGAGCTAACACGGCTGCATGGCTGCATGCGAGGCATCTCTTGGGGGGACTTCACTGCCACTTTCGCCATGCTTGCCACTCTAGCATCGCTCACCGCTGCCATTGTCTACCCTGTCTACTTCGCCCAACTTGCCTGCTACCCCATTGGCTGCGAGGTCAGAGACTTCCGTTTGGCTGCTTCCGTTTTTGCTGCCCTGCTCGTGGTAGCTTATGCCGTGGAGGTGGGCTTGACCCGGGCCCGGCCTGGGCAGGTTACCAGCTACATGGCCACAGTCCCTGGCCTACTGAAGGTCGTCCAGGCCTATGCGGCCTGCATCATCTTTGGCGCCTTGGCCAACGAAAGCCAGTACCGGCGCTTCGTGGCCACGCAGTGGTGCGTGGCTGTTTACAGCTTCTGCTTTGTGGTGACTGTGGCCATCATCATCTTAAGTGTTGCCGGGCGCACAGGGATGCTCCGGTGTCCCTTTGAGCGGTGCGTGGTGACCTTTACTGTCCTGGCCGTGCTGATGTACATGAGTGCGGCCGTCATCTGGCCAGTCTTCTGCTTCGACAGTAAGTATGGCTCAGCCCAGCGTCCGCAGCCATGCCCCCGGGGACGGTGCCCCTGGGACAGCCAGCTCGTCGTAACTGTCTTCACTCACGTCAACTTGCTGCTCTACATCGCAGACCTGGTCTACTCCCAGCGGATCCGCTTCACCTCGCGGCCATAGCAGCGCTGTGTAGCGTGCATCGATCACGGACTCTGCGCCGGCTCATCTCCTTCACCTCGCGGGTCCTGAGGGAATGTCCGCGCAACATCCGGTGCACTGCCTCATCCGGTGCACGGCCTGATGGTTCTGAAGAGCATGTTGCGCTACATCTTGGACTTGGCGTGCGCCAGCAGATCAGCTTCACCTGCTCTCATGACTGCAGCTGCGCATTCAGGCTTGCATACTCCAAGGAGATCTTTGCTACAAACGTGGGCCTGAAAGAACAGGATGCAAGGCGCCCAGGGATCAGCACTCTGTGAGGAGTATGGTAGCAGGATGAGAGATGTTATTTACATCATGGGTGGGTTTGGGGATGTGAGAGTTAACGGAGGGGCAGTGAGGGGGTGAGACATGCAGGCTACTTTGCCGCCATATGGCTTTGCATCCATGATGTTGAGCAATGACTTGGGATACTCGAAGTGTTTGCAATAGGTGTGAAGCCAGCAAGGGGGACAGCCGCTGCTTTCACAACCCTACACAAGAAAGCAGGGACCCTGCAACGCACCCGTGCAACAAAAGACACAGCATGCAAGCTCCCATCACAAGGTGCTTGAGAGACAATAATAATAAGACAGAAAACATCTATTACAAATGGATGGATCCACCCTTTCCACGAGAAGGTCAATAAAATCGATATAAAATTATAAGATGTATCTTGGTGGTTAATTTTCCTATTCTTGGATGATCTCATTCACAAAGTTATCTGAAACCTACGTTAAAGGCAACGAACCCGAAGATATTTAGCATTCGGACATTCTACTGAATGAACAGCATTCTTTCAGGCATACAACCTACACATTAAGTGCAGGCATATACATTGCCTACAGGACACTGGTTGGAATCCCATCTGCGGAACCTGGCCTCCCATCAGTCTGAGATTCGTTTTAGTCACAGGGCTAAAAATAATGAAAAAGCTTATACTATCTATTGCATTTTCTTTAGATGCAAAGTGTACATTGGAGGATACATACATATTGTAACACCTAAAGAAGAAAACACAAAAGTACTGAAATGCTTTTCATACTTTTAGTTCTAATGCGTGTTTTGTGTTTCATTACATAAATATTAGAATTCACTCTGAATAATACATGACGTCATATTACGTACTGTGGTTTGCTGCCGAATATTCAGTAAGGCAACGGGTCTATATAGCACTGTTAAAACATTTCTTTACACAATCACGTCAACTAAAAAACTTCTAAAACTTTTGAGATATCTTTTTTAAGTGTCGTAGTTCACACCCATTGCATCATTAACTCTCTTAAAAATGCATTAAGAGAAAGGTAGTGATTGAACAAGGGGGAGTTGTGCAGTGCACACTACAGAGATGTCCAGTGTGACAGGAACATATTCTATCCATGCTTGTTTGAAATTGAAATATTACATCTCGACGAGCAAGCAAATTAAAAGGCCTAGTCTTACCACCTTAATGTGTCTGTCCCATTCCCCACCCCGTAATATCCTTTTCACCAAATCTTCATCCCAAACATATTTAAACAATATTATAGTTAAAAAAATGGTAACCAATTGAGTCTCATCATTTTCTATACCAGCAACCACGTCCAGTGTCAATCATGCACGGTGAACCATCGTTGATCCATTAACCTTAGGCCACCGAATCATTGTCCATATTAAAACAATCACGCATCTCCATATGCTAAGGTGGTCATTGCGAAGAAATATGCATCATATTCCAATGTTCCAGGAGGTCAAAACCGGTGTCCATTAACCCCGTCCACTGTTGGCCCATCACAATGAACCATTGTGGTCCAGTATCCTGATGTCACATGATCATTATCCTTATTCAACCATTATACATCACCAAGGATCAATGCTATCCATGCAGAGAAAGTACAAGCTAGTATCCATCATACATGCCCACTGCTCAATGTGCTGCATGCAAGACATGCATCGTGCTCCATTGCACTTAGCGGACCATTCCGCTTGCAACACCACATCCCTTTTGACATCTCTTCACTGTAACTCTATATTGGTCTATCATAACTGACCCACAGGGGCCAAAAGGTGCTCCATGCTGATAACAAAAAGTGCTGCATTCTCTATTAAAAAAGCTGGTATGCTTATCTTTCTTTTGAAATCAGTCATGATCCTTATAGATTGCAAATTGCTTATTTCATAAACTTTAGAAACTGCCCAGACAACTGACTTGATTCACCTTTTAAGCAATTTAAAACAACTTCCAAGTAAGTCCTCACATTAAGGGTCTGAAATATTGGTTGAAGCCATAGGTGCCTCGAGGGTTATAGGGCTTTGCATATGCAGATCATGCGTATTAATTACTCCCCTGATTGGTCGCATCAGCTGCATTGATTATCATTTTCACCTTCCTTTCGGCCATACCGTTAGCACCTTAAATGAATAAGGTTGAAACACATTCTTATAAATAAGTATTTTGAGTAGTTGCTGACAGGCAAGCTCAAATGCACTGGGAGCACGCCTTGAGTGTAAAGGCCCGCAGCCCAACTGCCAAGAGATCTGGCTCTAATATTACTGAGATCCTGGTTGGATGAGATTATTTTTGCGGATTTCATTAATAATTTCGATGTCATTTTATGCGGTGAGTTGTTATGTGTTAGGACCTCTGCACTCAGAGCCTTCATAGAGGTTGCCAAAAACAGAGCTATGGCTCCTGGAATTTCTCACAGAGTTGTTACGTCGTACCTATTGGAGCTATTTTCAATTTTTGACGGTACGAAACACATTTTGCCCTCAGGTCCAAATCCATGCTAGTTTGATGGAGTAAGTGCAGTTATAATACTGAATTTTCCTTTAATGTATACGACTTCTTTTAGGATCAGTTCACTTCATACACATTTTGTTGACTCTTGTCAATGTAATGTGTAAATACTGGACGAATGTATATTCTTTCTGCAGGTGTACAGCTGTACATTAGTAGGTCAATTATGTTTTTTGTTGAAAATATACATTGGTGAGAACGAATCTTCATTTATTTGCTCGAATGAACAAAATCACTGCAAATGCACATTTGTTTAGTGTCATTCCTCATTTTAAAGAAGTGGAATCCACATCGGCGTTATTTATGCGATTGCCATTTCATTTTGGCTGGATACTAAACATACATACATTTATCGTTCCTGCCTGGAGGGCTAAGCAAGTCAGGTTTATGATGCTCACCGAAGATTGCGTTTTTATGCACATGCCCAAACTACAGACAACTGTTCAACTTCATGAAGGTATTTTTCCACAAAAGGCATTTTTCATTGTTTTTAGTGTTCACACGCTCAAAGTAGATTATGTGTGCATGTCAAGTAGCTGTGGAGAGGAAGTGGCAAGGGTTGAGAGAAAGTAAGTTAGTGAAGGTTAGAAGGAAGGTGAGAGCTGGGAAGAGAAGGGCTGAGAGGGAGGAGATAGGGTAGGCTGAGAAGAAATAGGTGGAGATATGGGAGATGGGTAGAAGGAGCGGCACCTGGTAAAACAAAGTGGGAGAGAGCAGCAGATATTAGGCGAGGGCTCGGAGGGGAGGACTCAAGAGGTCGCAAAAACTTAGAAGTAGGGAACGAGGAGGAGAAGAGGTAGAGGTAGATGAGATAAAAGGTGGTGTGAGAAAGGTACAGAGGAGGTGAGTCGCAGCAGGGAAACAGAATAAGAGAGAATAAAAGGTAGTGGTAAAGAGAGAATCTGAAAGAAAGGGGGAGATGTTGAAAAATTATTGGCTACGTGATGGATTAAAAGGGGCGAGTAATTTAGAAAATACGTGCCAGATGGACTGTGGGTGCTACAGGTGGGTGAGTGCAGGTGACAGCTGGAAAAGAGGACGTAAGTGAAGGAGTTGAGAGGTGGGACAGACTGCAGTCAGCATTCCAAGGACTATGTCTGCCGAGTGGGCAGCCCTGTATCCAGTTACAAATACTCGTAGACTGCAGGTGATAAATGGAAGGATTTCTAGAATCCCTGGAATGATCGGATGGCACAGTCTGAGAATGTCAAGAATGATGACATGGCACCCAACGGGACATTAATTGAAAGAGCTCTAGGCCCTGAATAAACAAAATTCTCTTGGCAGCGCCTTCTGGGCACAAGCTGCTGACCCTTGACCCCGACAACCCAACAGCCTGCTCAGCATGTGTGCCTGTGTATTTTGCGCGCACGTGTGTTTTTTCTTTGCATGTCAGACAGAGTCAGCCACTTTGAATTTCCCTCACTGTCCAAGAGACTCAAACTGTGAGCTCAGTTTGGGTCACCCCCACAGTCCCATTAATCTTAATGTTCTGTCACATCAAAAAAAATCGACGTTTTTGTGGATTTCTGAACATTTGCCTCAACCCCTGAAATGTCACTTTCCTGTAGTCCTGAGCCTTGATCGCTTTATTTTCACTGTCTACGGGGAGAGGTGGGAGAGCCAACAGAATAACAGGGAAAGCCGAGCCTGGCTTGGCTCATGGAGCCCATGCACGAGCCGACCCTGGGAAATGTTTGCTGTGTACATCATACATCGTGACCTTTAAAAAAGTGTATGTCTTTAACGTCATAGCTTTGACATTAAGACTTCACTATTGGAGCGCTTTACATGAGCACCAGTTACATTACACAAGGTCACATTCATTTATTTTATAGGCAAGGGGAAATTAAGTAATTTGCCCAGAATCCCAGGGTGTTGAGCCGACACCGAGACTTCAACCTGGTTTCCCAGTTGCACAGTTGTCAAATCTGCCCTAAACGCCCCATCCTGGGAAGAGGGAGGGTGGAAGGCAGAAGCCACTTGAAAATTCAGCTTGTTGTGGGCTCGAGGTTCCTTCCACAGGACCTCGAGCTGAGCTGTCTGGCTCGAACTTTCAGTGGCTAGTCTGCTTCTTTCTAGGAGCCGCTTCCCTTGTCTAAGTGTGCCTTGTGCATATCTGCCACACGCACAGGCACGGTAAGCTTACACAGAGGCTCTCCCCTGTGTCAGGTACGCCTCCTTCCAGCTTCTCAGGGTAAGGGTCCTCTGACTGGACAAACCTGTACCAGTCTGCAGATACACTTCACATTGAAGTAAATGCACATTACCCTGAACTCTTGGATGAGGCCATGTCCAGAACCCACTCTGCTGGTTGACTTTCACTGATCAACGATCTAACCAACGTGCCCACAGCACTGGTCCAGCCTCTTGCACGAGGATTGTCTCGAAAACTATCCACACAATGTACCCTTCGATATTATGTTATCTTGTGTAACATAGGTTTGGATGTGTAACTAAGAGCTGGGCCCTGTTGTACACTGAGAGCAGCGCCACTGGAATTATTTGGAAATTGAAGACAAAAATATGTCAGGGCTGCCTACATTACTCAAGAAAAGGCAAATAATGTGGCATAATAAAACACATCCCGTTGCCGTATTATTTCGCTATTTAGTCATTTTAACACAGGTTAATACCGTTTGGGCAAATGTTTTACCTCTTAGTATCAGTTTAAAACCTGAAAACAGCAATAACAGCTGGAGTGGTGACAGTCACATTTGCAAATGGTCAGGTGCTGCGCAGCACCACATACTGCTTTTTCTTGATCAACGTTTGATCAGTGTGAGCTTGAAACAATTTTTATGTAGAGATAGGCAAATTATGTAGCTGATGGTGAATTATGTGGCTAATGCAATAGATCCGTAAATAGGCAGAAAAGGCCGAGAATCGCATGAATCCAGTGACCCTGATTGAGAGTTATGAACTCACGTTGACTCTGTTTTCTGTTGGTTTCACTTCCGGCAATGCAGGGTTTTGGGAGGACTGAAATATCGTTACTGTTTATGTACTACCTCCTCCAGCACAGCTGGATCAGGATTAAAGGCACCGCCTATGCTTAGTCTACCTTTTTACTGAGAGGTGGAGTATCACATCTTCACCCCTACTCTAACATCCATGTTCATGCTAGCTGCATCTGTGCCAATCTCTTGCAATCAGGGTGATAAAGTCCCAGTTGACATTATAGTAAGATTTAGCAGATGTCCATCTGCTATCAAATTAACGGTGTGGCCAACATACCCTGTGTGAACTCTAGCAAAACAGACACTTGCTACTGTTCTTACTCCGACAACAGGTCACCACACTTGTGGCCCAACCTCGGACCATGTGACACCGCTTCTAGGGCAGTAAACATCCTATGATTTACTGACGTAGAAGGTGAAGCAATTGGGAATGAAATCATTACAGGTTTGTATATACTTTTAAAAACAGTTTAAATTACATAGAAATTACTTTTGATTACGTTTGCGTTACTTTTGGATAACATCGACTACTCGGGGTGGAATGCCTAGATACCACACCGTGGATCCTACAATACAAGGTAAGTAAGACTTTTTCAGTTTTTCAATATAGTTACTTTTCTTCCATACAAAAGTTCCACTCGACAGAACATTTTTTTATGGGGAAAAGAAGGTTATCAGTTTGCAGGTAAGTAAATGACATGCAAGAATAGTTTTTGGGGGTTAGAACCAAGGTTCCCTAAGGTTCAGGTAGGCACTCAAATTGCACCACCAGCTGCACTGGGCGGTCGGGTGCAGGGTGCAGGGGCCCAATGTTAGCCAACGGGGCTCAGGGGGCCTTCGGTCAGGGACTGCTTTCAAGCAGGCCACTTGGCTGGAGGAGCAAAACTCCTGGGGTTAGGATCAGCACTGCAGGGGCCAACAATAAGCACATGAGCTGCACCACCAGCAGCACAGGGGCGACCGGGTGCAAAGTGCCACGGTGACGTTGGGGACCCTGTGGATTTTAATGGAGATCTCCGATTCGGCAAATATGCTGCAGGATCGGGCAAGGAGGCTTCCTGAAGGCGCCCACCGACTGGAAAGGTAAGTGGGTTCCTGGGGGATGCCTGGACACCGTCGGTTGGGCCACCCAAGGCCATGGGGCTAAATCCAGAGCCTGCTGGCCTGCGTAATCTGAAGTATAACCCTTCAGCTGTCTGAGGTCTGGGCTTGTATATTGTACATTACCTATTAGCCGAGGTATAACGGTGCTCCCTGAAGCCCTAACTTATAATGTATGTGAAGCTAGAGAGATGGCTCTGATGGCTGATGCCAAAGCTTTTATATTCTAAGTTCTATATCACTTGAGGGATAGCATTATTGCCTATTGCCTGTAAGATCTATGAAAACAGAGTCAGCTCTGCTGTCCAAAGCTGAATCTTACATTTTATATGAGTTGAATGTAAGTATACTAAGTAAAGCCAAGCCATAACATTTATGAAAACTGAGTATAGTTCCGCTGTCTGAAGGGTACGATCTCTGAAATCTGTGTGACCTAGGCTGGCTCTGCTATTTATGACCAGAGCCTTTACATTTTGTGTTGCCACATGGAGTGGAGAGGTGTGGTGCAGCGGCCAGGGCAGCTGACTTCGGAGCACAGGGTTCACGGTTCGATCTCCGGCGGCAGCTCAGCTCAGCACCATGTGACTCTGGGCAATAGCTCACTTAATTTCCACTACGGCCCCCAGCGCCTTGAGACCCGTAAGGGTGAGTAGCTGTGCTATATAAAAACGGACTTACATTTTACATTCCCTTAAATATGAGAACTTTTTGGGTAGCAGTGTAGGGTATTAAGACTCCTACCCATTTCAAATGCATACTTTCAACAATACAATTCTTTTGACATTAGTAACTCACATTTGAAAAAGCAGCTGATGTCCATGTTCGAAGATGACTCATTCACACTGAGCACCAAAATAACTGCAGTTGGTGACTCTTGCAGTTAAAGAGCTGTAGCTGTAAGAGAAAAACAATTTTGAGAATTATGTTTATGAGTATCCAAAATGTCGAAAAATGTTTGTGAGAAAATCAAATTTTTAGAACAGTAAAATATGAGAAAATCATGGGTTCGTTATCAAATTCTATTTCTTGATGATTATACGTTTTTAATATTCACAGACACTTCCAACAGTTCCTAGTAAACAATCCTCAAAAAGATCTGCAAAAAAATGGTGTATTTTTGTTTTTTAATAAGAAATGAATGAAAACTTGAGAAAATAAATAGTTAAGTCTCAGTATAGTTCTTTTTATATTTCTACTGCAACCCTAAACAAGTTCTGGCAAAGCCAATAGATCTAGCCTAAGCGAGATTTATTGACTTTGTCAATGTTTTTTAACCATATTGTGCCACGTTTGTACAAAACGATTATTATATCATAATCTCTCTCTCTCTGTATATATACATATAGATATTACCTACTGGCGGTCGCCAGTAGGTAGTCATAGTTAAGCCTGGGCAGATAACTCCGCTTGTGGAGTTTGCAGAATTTTTTGCACTCAGCACTCTGCGAAGCTCGCAGAGTTTTGAAAAACGCTGCAATGGTCCGCAAAGCAGAGTTTTTTCCTCGCTCGCCAACAGTAAGTTGGCGAGCAAGGAAAATCCAATGCTAGACCACTTCCCAGCGAGATTTCTCAACTCGGGCGGTCGCAGATGGTCGCTACTGCTCACGTTGAGAAACCTTCCGTTCACATTGAGGAAGCTGCCGTTTGAGTAGAACTTCTACTCGAGCGGCAGAAAAAAGCATTGCCCTATTGCACTGTGCGAGATGCAGTTCGTGCTGATTTTACAGTGCTGTACAAACACCCGGCACTAAAAATCAGGGTGAAGGGCGTGAGGTGACCCACTCCGCTGCTCGCGCAACTCCGCGTAGCTTGGCGGAGGTTTTTAGTCACTTTTAGTTATAGTTAAGCCCATGTTTCCATAGAAAACCCGTTTTTGACTTGCCTATATCTGTGGCGTAGTTTGATGAATCTTCATGATATTTTCCCAAAAAAGTATCATAGTGAGTCTTGTTGTGCATGGAAAGTTTCAGGGTGATACGTCAAGCGAGGGCCAAGAAAAAGGGGGGGGGGTTCAAAAAAGTGCATTTCCCATGTTAATTCTCATAGGAGCTTTAGACACGCTTGCAGTCCGAACCACTGGATGGAATTATACCGAATTTGGAAGAAAGGTAGATTTGGTTACAAAGATCACGCTTTCAATTATTTTAGTAAATCCGTTCAGTAGTTTCTGAGAAATTAAAGGAAATCCAAATTTGTATATTTACGACTGCAGCTAATTCGCAAATAATACCAAGCTTGTGCAGAGATCTGCAGAGCTCTGATTGGCTGACAGCACTTCAACCAGGAAGTGTTGGCAGCCATCTAGGGACTTGGCTTCAGTCAAGTCCCCCAAAAAAGTTATAAAAAAAGAAAAGGGGGCAGAGTAGGAATACCCTGACCCCTTAATCTTGATCATGGGGTCCCAGAGAGACCCCTTAGGCCAAAAAAGCATTAAAAAAAAAATGTTGCAGCGAAATCACGGAATTTGCAGCAAAAAAGAATTACAAGTGCGGGCTCCCGTTCTTGTTTTGAAAAGGGCCCCTGGGTGAGACAGGTCCCGGGGGCATTTTATAACAAGCATTTGCAATGCAATAGGTCTCGCATTAGTGAAAGTTTGAGCTATTGGTGTTGCTAATAATAATTAGGGCTCCCAGTTTTATGGTATTTATTTTTTTGACATTTCTGTCTGAATTTATCCATATTTATTTTTTATCAACTTTATCTGTATTTATCCATATTTATTATGGGATTTGTGAAAAAAATAAAGTTGAAACTGGTATATTTCCACATCTATTTAACCAATAAATATGCAGTCATGCTTCAATGCCTGCCAGGTATAAGTGATATGAACACCTGCAGAAGATAAATCAATGCATTTATATGAAAATATGCACATTTCAGTATCAGCCTTGTGCATATCTACTGCTGTTTAAGCCTCTTTACTAAAATTCCTTTCTTTTTATACCCCCTTACCTATCACTCCGCACAGTTATTGGCCTGGCGGTCATGGAAAGTGTATTTAGAAACACATAAAAAGCATCCAATTTCCGTTTTTATCCACAGTTAAAAATAAATACAGACAAGAAAATAAATGGTTTTCTGTCTGTATTTGTCTGCAAAAATCAGTAAAACGGAAAACAGGGAGCCTTAATAATAATGCAACACCAATAGCTCAAACGTTTAGTAATGGGAAACCTATTGTATTGCAAATGCTTGTTCTTCTATTTCTTTACTTTTGAAGCAATCACGGCACCCACGCTTTAAGGCTAAAGCGCGGGGGCCAAGGTTGTAACAAAAGTAAAGAAATAGAAAAAAAGGCAAGCGGGTGCTTTTAAAAAAAAATGTATTGACTTTGGAAGCAATCACAGCACCCGGGCTTAAGCTTAAGACATTTAAAGCTAAAGCGCGGGTGCCGCCATTGCTACAAAAGTAAACAAATAGAAAAGAAATGGCAGGCGCACACTTTTTTTCCTATTTATTTACTTTTATTACATTCGCGGCGCCCATGCTTTAGCTTTAAACATCTTAAGCTAAAGCGAGTGTGCCATGATTGTAACAATTTCGTTTTTGTAATTTATTTACTTTGGAAGCAATCACGGCACCCACGCTTTAGCTTAAGATGTTTAAAGCTAAAGCGCGGGTGCCGCGATTGTAACAAAAGTAAAGAAATAGAACAAAAAGGCGTGACAAAAGGCTCCCATCAGTCGCTTGAGCCCATGCCTCCACTTCATGCTTTAAAACTCTCATGTGATTTTATCAACATGTAGGTAAAGCTAGGCTCCTCCAAAGGAAAACTGTATTCATCTAGAGAGTGTGTTAATCTAGCTTCAAATGTATGATGTATATCTGTCATTACTAGGCATTGCGATGGCTTGGCAAGGGTGTGCATTACAGGAGCATTATAGCCGCTGGATGTATATTATTTCATAAATGTAGAGACTGGAAAAATGTCCGCCTCATTGTGGTAATTAAGCATATTGTAATATTGTATATATAAAAATATATATATATTACCTACTGGCGGTCGCCAGTAGGTAGTTATAGTTAGGACCTAGTTTCCAAAGGAAAAGCGTTTTTGATTTGCCAATATCTTTGGCGCCGTTTGATCGAATCTTCGCGAAATTTTCAAAACTAATGGGGTGCTCCGGTCAGCTCCTGTCTTGAAAGTTTCGGGGTAATTCGTCAAGTGGGGGCCGAGAAAAAAGGGGTTTCCCAAAACGTGTTTTCTCCATGTTAATTTCCATAGGAAACTTTACACAAAGCTACAGCCCGAACTGCTGAACGGAATTACACCAAATTTGGCAAAAAGGTAGCACTTGGTTCAGAAAGCGTTCTTTTTTTTTAAATGGCGTAAATTCGTTCAGTAGTTCCTGTAAAATTAAAAAATATCGATATCTGGTGACCGCGGTGGATCCGCGAACCCTCCCGAGCACAAGCTTTATTCCGATTGGCTGCCAACACTCCAAACCAGAAAGTGTTGGCAGCCATCTTGTGACTCGGTTGAACCGAGTCACAAGAAAACAGTAAAAAAATTATAAAAATCAAGAAAAGGGGGCAGGGTAGAAACACCCTGACCCCCTTGGCCTGCTCAGGGTGTCCCACAGGGACCCACAGGGCCCAAAAAAGCATTAATTCTTTTATTTTTTTGGCGGGATTCGCGTACGGTACGCGATCCCTGGCGAAAAAATAAAATAAAAATGAAGCATGGTCTCCCGCGCTTCGTTTTAATGAGCCCCCGGGAGGGCCAGGTCCCGGAGGCAATGTTGTTAATATATGCCCCAGGGACTGCCACCTCCCTGGGGCTTCTTTCAAAAAACTGTGTGGGGGGGCTCCTGCCCCCCACGCTGCCCCGGGGACCACCATCTCCCCAGGGCATTCCTTATTCTGGGGCGGGGGCCTCGCGGGCTCCCTCAAGCCCCGGGGACCGCCACCTCCCCGGGGCTTTACTTCAATTAGAAAGTGTGGGGGGGGCTCCTGCTCCTCCCCACACTGCCCCGGGGACCACCACCTCCCCGGGGCAATTTTAAATTGAGGGTGGGGGCTATGTTTACATTGGGAGAGGGGCAGCACGGCCCCCCTCTTGGAACCCTCCATGGCCCTGGGGACCGCCACCCCCCAGGGCCAGCTCCAGCAATGTCCAGGGATGCCCACCCCCGGGACATTGCAGTTTGCTATGACAGGGCGGGAGCACGGCTCCCGCCCTGTCATAGCAAACTCTGCTTTGCTTCATGGAAGCGAGAGCAGGAAAACTGCTCTTGCTTCCATGAAACGAAGCAGAATTGATTTTAGGCAAAAGGAGCTGCATGTTTGCAGCTCCCTTTGCCCAAAAGCAATGCCGGCTTCCGCAGAAGGTGGGGAGCCGGCAGGGACCGCGGGGGCATTGGGGCTCCCGCTGCGGTCCCCAACATTGAGGCCAGGCCCCGGGGGATGGGGTCCCCGGGGCAAAAAGTGGCCCAGGGAAGGGGGGCCACGCGACCCCCTCCTGTGTATGTAATTTAAAAAATAAATAAATAAACGAGACAATGCCCCGGGGGAAGGGGTCCCCGGGGCCAATAATGGCCTCAGGAGGGGGGCCGTGCGGCCCCCCTCCTTTAAAATTATTATTTAAAAAAAAAAAAAAAATGTGGCCATGCCCCGGGGGATGGCGTCCCCGGGGCCGAAATTGGCCTCGGGAGGGAGGCTGCGCAGCCCCCTTCCTGTTTAAAAAAAAATTACAATAAAATGTCGCAGGTCCTGGGGGATGGGGTCTCCAGCGCCCACAAAATATTGAGAGAAGGGGGCCACGCAGCCCCCTTCTACCTAAAAAAAAAAAAAAAAGCAGGCATCTCGCCGGAGGCCCCGCCCCCTCCCTGCACCACTCCGCAAATGTTCTGGGTTGGGGGATTAAGTCCCCTAGATCCTTAAGGGTCCTTAGGGGCCAACTAGCCCACCAGGTACCTCCAGTAATCCCCACACAGTGGGATTGCTGAGAGGTGGTCCGAGGCCACGCCCCTTTTTACCCCACTCTGCAAATGCGCCTCTTGGCGGACTGCTGGTGGGGCAATGAGGTCCTCTTGTGTCCTGAGGACCTCAGGACTAAAGTGGACTTCATCGCCCGAGCAGCAGTGCGCCAGGAGGCACGTTTGCAGAGTGGTGGGAAAAGGGGGCATGCCCTCAGACCACTCTTAGCAATCCAGCTGTGTTGGGCTTACTAGAGATAACAGGAGGGCTAGTTGGCCCCCAGGGACCCTCAGGAGGCAAGGGGACTTCATCCCCCAACCAAGAGCGCACCAAGAGGCACATTTGCAGAGTGATGGAGAAAGGGGGCGTGGCCTGTGTCCAGTCTCAGCAATCCCACTATCTGGAGCTTACTGGAGCTGTCAGGTAGGCTAGTTGGCCTCTAAGGACCCCCAGCATCGAAGGGGACTTTAATCCCCATCCAAGAGCGTGCCAGGGAGCGCGTTTGCAGAATGGTGGGCAAAGGGGGCGTGGCCTGGTATGAGAACTTACCAATGCTGCTGTGTGGTAGTTACTGGAGGTAATAGGAGGGGTAGTTGACCTTGGGGGCCAACTACCCCTCCTGTTACCTCCAGTAAGTCCCACACAGTGGTATTGCTAAGAGGTCTTCGGAGGCCACCCCCCTTTCGCGACCACTCTACAAACACGCCTCTCGGCACACTACGGGTTGGGGGATGAAGTCCACTTTACTCCTGAGGGACTTTGGGGGCCAAGAAGCCATCCTGGTACCTCCTGTAAGTCCTACGCAGTGGAATTCCTGAGCGCTGGTCGGAGGCCCAGCCTACTTTCTGCACCACTCTGCAAACCCGACTACTATGTTATAGTTATAAATTAGCATTTAAAAAACCTTAGAAATTCACAGAAAAAACCGTTATAGTTAGTAATTAGCATTTAAAAAACCTTAGAAATTCACTGAAAAAAAACATAGGTTTCAGGGACGTTATAGTTAGAAATTAACATTTAAAAAACCTTAGAAATTCACTGAAAAAACCACAGGTTTCAGGGACGTTATAGTTAGTTGGACATTTCACTCATACAAAACCAGAGAAATTGGGCCGTTATAGTTAGTTGAGCTAACTATAACTCGCGCCCCCGCAATGCACTGCTGATGACGTCACATATTACATCACTCATGACATGGTCAGTGACATCACTGATGATATCTCAAATGAACATCACTAATGACATCACTGATGACATCATCCGCTTAATATCTGATGCACCTCCTCACACCCTAATATAACCTTTCATACACCCACTCTAAAATACAGACTACCATTCTCGAAACCATAGACACACCAATACCAGTTAGTACATACCCACTCACTGATTCATAGGTCTACACACATCCACTCACTCACCGATACAGTCACTCATCAATACAGCCTCTGATATATGCACTCATACACCCATACAGACACTCACATACTGCCACTCACCCATAGAGTTACTCACACACCTAGTCAGTCACCCAAATAATCAATAACATTGCCATTTACTCACCTATACAGTTATACACACACCACCTCACTTATTCATATAGATACTAACACATACTTACTCACTTATACAATCACTGACACAAGCACACACTCATCCACACAGCCACTCTCACAATCACTCACTCTCACATATAGTCAGTTATATACTCCAACACTCACATATACTGCCTTTCACATATGTAGTGTCAGAACACAGACTGGAAAACCACTAACCTTGGAGCCAGATACAGCGGGATCGATGTTTGATGCTATTTAACCCTATCCCCTGTCATGGAACGTCCTGAAAGTATACAACTAACACTCAACAGGAAACACCAGTTTGGGGGAAAGGGAAAAAAGGGACAAAAGAGACAATAAAGATGCAGCTTTGGAAATACACGATGAGGAATGGACTTGAAGTTGTAGGTTTCAGCCCTATGCTCGCCACGCCAACAGTCTAGCCCCGTGTACCCTGTAGCGAAACAAAATAACACATTAGTAACGGCCACAGTAATAGTAGGGGTAATTCTAGTAGAAGTTATGTGTAAGCACTTACATTTAACATTGCCGCAATCATCCTAATGAAAAAACCATAAAAACCCGAAAATAGACCAAAGAAATGAATAAGCACTCTTAGCCTGTGAGGTCTCTGCACCACAGAAAGGAAAGCAAGTGTACTTAGCTGGGTGGCAACAAGCCTGCAAATTGAGAATGTCTCTTCTCAGCAGCAGTGATTAATCCTCAGGGGCCGAGGGTAGTTCACCAGCGCGTCCGTCTACGAAAACTAGGTGTTACTGTACAGTAAATGCTGAATCAGTGCGTATGAGTAGAAGCGCTCCAGCACTTATGCACAGAAGAATACAGGGTCAGAACCAGAGCCTTACTACGCCCCTTTTTATGCGCTCCAGCGCATATCTAGATTTTGGGATAAAGCGTTTATGAGCCTCCCACGGCTCTCAGATGCGCCCCAGCGCGATAGCAGTGGAAAAGTTAGATGCACAATACGAGCTTTACTGCAGCTCTCGTACGCGCTTCAGCGCGTTAACAAATGGAAAAAAGAAAGGAACTCCAAGCCTCTCAACGGCTCACGAACGCGCTCCAGCGTGTTGGCATGATATGACCAAGAAAAGAAATCCGAGCCTCTCAACGGCTCACGAACGCGCTCCAGCGCAAAAACAACAAAAAAGGAAATACTCGTCTCTCAGCGGCTAACTAATGCACTCCAGCGCGTTAGCAGGGAAATGACCGCGGACAGCTGAAGGAGGCAAGGAAACTCAGAAGTCTCCAACCACAAGGAGCCCCCAGCACGGCGAGGCGTTGCAGGAACTCCAGCAGGCTGACCTTTGATTATTGACAAGCACCGGGCTGCTTGTAGGCGGCGCTTAAGTAGGTCCATGCTTACAGCTACCATGTGCTCCTCCCACCAGGTATTATGGATGATGTAGTTCTAAACACATACACGCCACTCTTCCCTATGTATTTATATGGTTTTCCCTGCTACCTACGCCTATTCGTGACATGTAGTTACTCACACATATACCACTGAGACATCCATTCACTCACCAACACAGCCATACACACACTCACTCACCCATACAGCCCCTCGCAGACGCACTCATGAACCCATACACCCACTGAATCACCCAGTCACACATCCATGCAGGGAGTTACACCCACTCACCCACCCACATAGATACTCAGGCACCCATACAGATACTCAGACAACCAATCATTAACCCATATAGACACCCATGTAGCTACTTACCAACCCATGCAGCCATTTACATACCAACTGACAGACTGATACAGACAATCACATAGATTAGTCATTCACCCATGCATTCACTAAGACACGTTTAATCACTCACTTATACAGTCAGTCACGCACCCACTAAATCATCCATTCAGACACACACCCCCACTCATTCTTCAATACACCTTTGCGTATCTCTATATACCATTCTTAAACTTTTAAAAATCTCTGGATGATGTCATCAGTGATGTCGTTTGAGATGTCATCAGTGATGTCATCAGTGATGTCACTGACCATGTCATGAGTGATGTAATATGTGACATCATCAGCAGTGCATTGTGGGGGCGCGAGTTATAGTTAGCTCAACTAACTATAACAGCCCAATTTCTCTGGCTTTATATAAGTGAAATGTCCAACTAACTATAACGTCCCTGAAGCCTGTGGTTTTTTCAGTGAATATATATATATATATATATATAGCACTTGGCTACTACTATAGATTATGGGACCTTCTGCAGACAAGAATGAAGCACACATTTGCCGCGTGGCCACCATTGTTTAAGATTAAGGGTGTGCTGCACTACTTAGAGTTGGGCGAGCTGCCCAGAAGAAAAGCAACGTGCGGCCGCCTATGTTGCTGATCAGAAGGCATGCCAGGCTGCTTAAAAAAGGAATGCTGAAAAAATAGAGGTGCTAGCCGTACAGCTGCCATTGTTTAAGATTTAGGGCGTGCCACGCTACTTAACATTTTTTATTTTTAAAAATAGAGTTTGGCCAGCTGCGCACAAGAAAAGAAAGGCACGGCCGCCATTGTTAAAGATGATGGGTCGTGTGCAGTGTTACTGTGCAGTTAAACCCCAGGCTGGGTTGCAGAAGCAGGAGGGCTTGACCTGCCTGCAAAAGCAGCTAGGAGAAAGTCATTACTAAAATAGTGCTCAGAGGCTGTAATTAAAACATCTAGAGTAACAACACATGTAACAGGGGCAGTCCTCATTAGAGATTACAACTAGAGAAAAGGCGGTACTAAGGAGGGACTACTAAGCCTACTGACCAATGAAAAGCCACCATTTACAAAGGACAGTAATAGGAGCCAATTAAAATGATGGGCGGAAAGTGGGTGGAGCTTAATGCCCATATCCTGAATACAGCAGACTTTGAAGAGACAGCGCAAGCACTGCCTCAGCGAGACCTAAAAAAAGGAGTGGTGCGACAGGGCCCCCCGAGGCTCTTTGAGACCCAGGGACCACCACCTCCACGGTGCTTTATTTAAATATTGGAGGGGGGCCGCACGGACCCCCCCACCATAGGCTCAAATGAGCTCCGGAGACCACCACCTCCCTGGGGCTTTAATTAATAAATGGAGGGGGCTGTGCAGACCGCCCTCCTGGTGCTGATTGAAGCCCCAGGGACCATAACCTCCCCAGGGCTTTAATTTATAAACGGAGGGGGCTGTGCAGACTGCTCTCCTGGTGCTGATTGAAGCCCCAGGGACCATCACCTCTCCGGGGCTTTATGAAAAAAAAGAGTAGGACCACGCGGACCCCCCTCCATTGGCTTCAAGAGCCCTGGGGACCACCTCCTCCCCGAGCTTTCTTCATTTTTTTCAAGGAGGGGTGCCACACGGCCCATCTCCTGGGCCATTCTCAGCCCCGGGAACCATCACCTCCCCGGGGCAGGCCTTTCAAATTGAAAGAAGGGGGGCCACCCCTCTTCTTGAGCCATAAATGGCCCCGGGAACTGCCACCCCCCAGGGCTGGCTCCTGCTATGTCCTGGGGTGCCCAACCCTGGGACAAAACATTTTGCTCTGACATGGTGGTAGCTTTGACAGCTCCTGCCAAGTCATCAGAGCAAACAATCCGCTTCCAACAAGCGGGAGTTGACAAGTGGGAGCTCCCTGTGTGTGAGAGCAACTCTGACTTGCACAGGAGGCAGGGAGCTGGCAGGGACCGCAGGACATTCAGGATCCCCCCATGAGCCTCAATGGTGCCGACTGGGTGCCCTGGGTGGGCTCCAGGGCATCCAGCAATTCAAGGCTGGGCCCCAGGGGATGGGGACCCCAGAGCCGAAATCAACCCATGGAGGGGGGTTGCGTGCCCCCTTCCCCATTGAATTAAGGCCTGGCCCCGGGGGGGGGTCACTGGGGCCGAAATTGGACTGGAGAGGTGGGCTACGCAGCCCCCCTCTCTCATTTAAAAAATATATTCTTTAGGGCTGGGCCTTGGGGTCCCTTGGGCCACAATCGGACCGGGAAGAGGGGCCACACAGCCCTCCTCCCCATTACAAAAATATATTTTTGTAGCCCAGGCCCAGGGGGAGGGGGTCCTCAGGGCAGAAACAGGCTGTGGAGCGTGACTGTGTGGCCCACAATCCACTTTAATTAAAGTATTTGGCCCCGGGGAGGTGTTAGTCCGCGGAGCTTGGGGTTCCACGCGGCCCCCCTCTTAATATTAAGTTCATATAAAAGCCCCAGGAGGGGGAGGGTCCGTGCAGCCCACATCCTTTAGTAAAAATAAAGCCCTGGGGAGATGGTGGCCCCTGGGGCTCTTGGAGCTTAATGGAGGGGGGTCCCCGCGGCCCCCCTCCTTAATATCAGTAAAGCCCCAGGGAGGTGGTCGTCCCCGGGGCTTTTAAGTGGAAAAACAGAGGGCAGAAAAATGAGCAGGAAAGACAAAACAAGGGCAGAAAAATTGCCAAGAAAAGCAAAACAGAGGGCAGAAAGGGCAAAACAGAGAGAGGAGAAACAAGCAGAAAAGGCAAAACAGAGTAGAAGAGGGCAAAACAGATGTGAGAAAAACAGGCAGGAAAAGCAAAACAGAGGACAGTAAAACAAGCAGAAAAGTCAAAACAGAGCAAAAGAGGGCAAAACAGAAACTGAGACCCACTCAGAGACTCACGCCCCCACTCACAGACCCAATGAGACCCTCATGCACCCACTCATAAACCCACTGAGACACTCACGCACCCACTCACAGACCCACTTAGACATTCGCGTACCCACTCATAGATCCACTCACACTCATGCACCCACTCACAGACCCACTCAGACTCATGCACCCACTCACAGACTCCTCATAGACTCATATACTCACTTAGAGACTCATGTACCCACTCACAGACCCACTCAGGCTCATGCACCCATTCACAGACCCACTCAGAGTCTCACGTGCCCATTACAGACCCACTCAGACTCATGCACTCTCTTACAGACTGACTCAGACTCATGCACTCACAGACCCACTCAGAGACTCAAGCGCTCACTCACAGACCCACTCAGAGACTCATCCACCTATTTACTGAGCCCCTTAGACACTCATCTACTCACTCACAAACTGACTTACGTACTTAAGGAGGAAGTCGCAAACCCACTCAGACGCTCTGACATCCACTCATAGACCCACTAAGACACTCACATACCCACCCATATGTACTCAGACACTCATGCACTCACTCACAGACTGACTCACGCACTCATGGAGGCACTCACAAACCCACTCAGATACTCTCACACCTACTGAAAGTCCCATTGAGACACTCACTTAGACAGTCATGAATCCACTCAGACTCATGCACCCACTCACAAACCCACTCAGACACTCATGCACTCACTTACAGATTGACACACACACATGGAAACACTCGCACACCCACTCTGACACTCATGCACTCACTCACACACCCAGTGACACACTTATGCAGCCACTCCTAGGCCCATTCAGGCACTTACATACCCATTCACACACCCATTCAGCCATTCTCGCACTCAGTCACACACTCACTGAGACACTCATGCACTCACTCACACACTCTCAAAGGTTACAGGTTACACTTAGGAAATAAAATGGAAAAACCTTAGAAATTTACTTGAAAATAAAAGGTTACAGGAACATTATAGTTAGGAAATAGAATTTAAAAAAAACTTAGAAATTCATTGAAAAAACCAAAAGGTTACAGGGATGTTATAGTTAGGAAATAGAATTAAAAAACAGTAGACATTCACAGAACAAAAACAAAGGTTACAGGGGCGTCATAGTTAGGCTCACATTTCACTCATACAAAACCATAGAGATTTATCAGTTATAGTTACCTGAGCTAATTATAACTTACACCCCTGCAATGCAGTGCTTATTACCTCACATATTACATCACTCATGACATGGTCAGTGACATCACTCATGACATCTCAAATGACATCACTGATGAAATCCCTGATGACGTCATCCACAGAACCACTCATACCCCATAGAACCTCTCATACACCCACTCCCACACAACCCCTCACATACCCATTCACAGACCCATACCAGTACTCACACAACCAATCACTCATCCATAGAGCCACTCACACATTCACTCACTCATACTGCCACTCACACACCCACTAACTCACCCATATAGCCACTCATGTTCCCACTCACTCACCAATACAGCCACTCACACATCCACTTATACAGAGATACAAACACTTACAGACCCACTCATACACCCTTACAGCCACTCACACACCCAATCAATCACCCATACAGAAACTCACACAGCCACTCACTCACCCATACAGGTACTCCCACACTCACCCATACAGCCACTGACACAGCCACTCACTTACCCACAGAACCACTTATATAGCCAATCACACATTCGTACAACCACTCACACATCCATACAACCACTCACACACCCATACTCATCCTTACATCTACCCGCACAAACATTCACTCTCCAATATAGCAACTCACACCCACTGACTTACCTATACACACACTCAAACAGCTACTCACTCACACATACAGCCACTCACACACCTATGCGGTCAATCACACAGCCACTAACTCACCCACACAGCCCCTCACACATTCACTCACTCTCCAATACAGCCACTCAGTGACCATACAGCTACTCACATGCCCGCTAACATATTCATACAGCCACTCACACAAACTTACAGCCACTCACACACCCACTCAATCACTCATACAGAAACACACACAGCCACTCACATACCCATTCACAGGCCCATACCAGTACTCATAATACCAGTCACTCATCCATAGAGCCACTCACAAATCCACTCACTCATACTGACACTCACACACCCACTAACTCACCCATATAGCCACTCATGTGCCCACTCACTCACCAATACAGCTACTCACACATCTATTTATATAGACATGCAGACACTTACAGACCCACTCAAACACCCTTACAGCCACTCACACACCCAATCAATCACCCGTACAGAAACTCACACAGCCACTTACTCACCCATATAGGTACTCACACACCCACTCACCAATACAGCTACTCACACACCCACTCACTCATACAGCCACTGACATAGCCACTCACCTGTAGAACCACTTACATACCCATTCACACATCCATACAACCACTCACACACCCACTCTCACCCTTATAGCCACTCACACAAACATTTACCCTCCAATACAGTCACTCACACACCTATACACACACTTAAACAGCTACTCACTCATCCATACAGCCACTCACACACCCACTTCCTCACCCATATAACCACTCTCACAGCCACTCAGTCACCCATACAGCCACTCACATACTCACTCACTTTCCATACAGCCACTCACATACTCACTCAGTCTCCAATACAGCCACTCAGACATCTACTCACACACTGATACAGTCACACTGCTACTCAGATGAGATATGTTAGAAATAGTACAGCAAATTACTAGTACAGAAAGAATAGTAATTTAACTTATGCTGTAGCTTTGTATATATCTTTAAGTCTCAGAAACGTTTACTGAAACACTTAAACTCATGGGGTGATGTCATCAGTGATGTCATTTGAGATATCATCAGTGATATCACTGACCATGTCATGAGTGATGTACTATGTGGGGTCATAAGCAGTGCATTGCGGGGGCGTAAGTTATAGTTAGCTCAGGTAAGTATAACTGCTGAATTTCTATGGCTTTGTACAAGTTAAATGTGAGCCTAACTATAATGTCACCGTAACCTTTGGTTTTTTCAGTGATGATATATATATATATATATATATATATATATATATATATATATATACATATATACACATCCAGCAAAAGAAAGGTTACCCCACAGAGGAGCCTTCACACAGGTAAGTTCAGCTTCAGGATTTTAATGCCGGCTGCTTGTAAGAGAAATGGACGCATCACTGCACACAATATCCAAACCTGACGCGTTTCATGTTGTTCACACTTTATCAAAGGCATTGCATCAATGGAAACAACCTGACGATAGTGCACCATTTAACTCGAGAAATCCCGCCCCAGTGGGCGTGGCAGCACGCGTTGCACTATAGACTCTGTAGTGTCACATGATTATCCTCGAGTGAGGTATCAGGAAGTCCATACATTTAGCACTCAATATTACCCAAGGGGGTCGCTGTGTCTTCCTCTTTGCACTCTGCAAACACCTCACTGCCAGCATTCCCAGCACCTGTCCTGTTTCACGAGCCTACGCCAGCTGGCGTACTCCAGGGCTGCTTTCTGCAGCGGGGCCTCCTCCACGCCTGGGTCAGACGTATAAATCCAGCAAAAGAAAGGTTACCCCACAGAGGAGCCTTCACACAGGTAAGTTCAGCTTCAGGATTTTAATGCCGGCTGCTTGTAAGAGGAAATGGACGCATCACTGCACACAATATCCAAGCCTGACGCGTTTCGTGTTGTTCACTCTTAATCAAAGGCATTGCATCAATGGAAACAACCTGACGATAGCGCACCATTTGACTCAAGAAATCCCGACCCAGTGGGTAATATTGAGTGCTAAATGTATGGACTTCCTGACACCTCACTCAAGGATAATCATGTGACACTACAGAGTCCATAGTGCAGCGCGTGCTGCCACGCCCACTGGGGCGGGATTTCTTGAGTTAAATGGTGCGCTATCGTCAGGTTGTTTCCATTGATGCAATGCTTTTGATAAAGTGTGAACTACACGAAACGCGTCAGGCTTGGATATTGTGTGCAGTGATGCGTCCATTTCCTCTTACAAGCAGCCAGCATTAAAATCCTGAAGCTGAACTTACCTGTGTGTAGGCTCCTCTGTGGGGTAACCTTTCTTTTGCTGGATTTATACGTCTGACCCAGGCGTGGAGGAGGCCCCGCTGCGTAAAGCAGCTCTGGAGCACGCCAGCTGGCGTAGGCTCGTGAAACAGGACAGGTGCTGGGAATGCTGGCAGGGAGGTGTTTGCAGAGTGCAAAGAGGACGACACAGCGACCCACTTGGGTAATATTGAGTGCTAAATGTATGGACTTCCTGACACCTCACTCGAGGATAATCATGTGACACCACAGAGTCCATAGTGCAGCGCGTGCTGCCACGCCCACTGGGGTGGGATTTCTTGAGTTAAATGGTGCGCTATCGTCAGGTTGTTTCCATTGATGCAATGCCTTTGATAAAGTGTGAACAACACGAAACGCATCAGGCTTGGATATTGTGTGCAGTGATGCGTCCATTTCCTCTTACAAGCAGCCGGCATTAAAATCCTGAAGCTGAACTTACCTTTGTGAAGGCTCCTCTGTGGGGTAACCTTTCTTTTGCTGGATATATATACATATATATATATATATATATATATATATATATATATATATATATATATATATATATATATACATACACACACACATATATCATATAATGAAATAATATGTTTGTATGATAACATTTGTACAGTATGGTATTGTGTTATTGTACAATATGGTATGGTATGGTTTGTTATTGTATGGTATGCTATGGCCAGACATTGTATAGTATGGTATGGCATGTCATTTTGAGTATGGTATGATATAGTTTGTCATTGTATAGTCTGGTATGGAACGGCATGTCATTGTTTAATATGGTATGGTGTGGTAGGGCCTGTTATTGTATAATATGGTATGGACTGTCATTCTATAGCATGGTATGGTCTGTCATTGTATAGTATGTTATGGTATGGTGTAGTACGACCTCTCATTGTATGGTATGGCGTGTCATTGTATACTATGGTATAGTATGTTATGGCCTGTAATTCTATAGTATGGAATGGTATAGTATGGCCTCTCATTGTGTAGTATGGTATGGCCTGTCATTGTATAGTATGGTTTGGTAAAGCTTATCATTGTATTCTATGATATGCTATGGTATAGCCTGTCATGATATGGTATGGAATGGTATGCCATTGTGTAGTATGCTATAGTCTGTCATTTTATAGTATAGTACAGTAAGGTATGTTATGGCCTGTCAATGTCCATAGTATGGTATGGCTTGTCATTGTATAGTATGGTATAGCCTGCCATTGAACACACTGGTATGGTCTGTCACTGTATAGTATGGTATGGTGTGGCCTTTCATGGTAGAGTATGGTATAGTATGGCCTGTCATTGTATAGTATGAAATGGTATGGCATGCCCTTGCATTGTATAGTATGGCCTGTCATTGTATAGTATGGTTTGGTATGGTCTGTAATTGTATAGTATGATATGGTATGGCCTGGTATTGTATGGTATGGCCTGTAATTGTATAGTATGGTATGGTATAGCCTGTCATTGTATAGTATGGTATTGTATGGCCTGGGATTTTATAGTATATGGTATGGTATGGCCTGATATTGTATGGTATGGCATTGCCTGTCATTGTATAGTATGGTATGGCCTGTCATTGTAGAGTATGGTATTGTATGGCCTGTCATTGTATAGTATGATATGGTACGGCCTGTCATTGTATGGAATGGAATGGAATGGAATGGAATGGTAGACCACTGTATCGTATGGTATGGCCTAACATTGTATAGTACAGTATAGTATGGTATGACCTGTCATTGTATAGTATGTTATCTAATGTATGGTGTGGTATGGTATGACCTATAATTGTATTGTATGGTGTGATTAGCTATGGCCTGTTATTGTTTAGTATATGATATGGTATGGCCCGGGATTGTATAGTATGATATGGCACCTGACATTGTATGGTATGGTCTGACATTGCATAGTATGATATGGTATGGCCTATCATTTTGTAATATAATATAGTACGGTGTGGTATGGTATGGCATGGCCTTGCATTGTGTAGTATAGTATAGTCTGTCATTGTCTAGCATGGTATGATATGGTATGGCCTGTTATTGTATGGTATGACCTTTCATTGTATAGTATTGTATGGTCTGTTGGTCTGTCATTGTATAGTACGATATGGTATGGCATTGCCTGTCATTGAAAAGTATTGTATGGTTTGGCCGGTATTTGCATAGTGTGGTATGGTCTGTCATTGAATAGTATGGAAAGGTATGGCATGGCCAGTCATTGTATAGTATAGTATGTTATGCTATGGTATGTCCTGTCATTGAATGGCATGATATAGTATTGCCTGTCATTGCATAGTACTGTATGGCTTTTTATTGTATAGTATGGTATCGTATATCATTGAATAGTATAGCATGGTTTGGCCTGTCCTTGCATATTAAGGTATGGTCTATCATTCAATAGTATTGTAACGTATGGCATGGCCAGTCGTATAGTATGGTATGTTATGCTATGGTATGTCCTGTCATTGAATGGCATGATATGGTGCCTGTCATTGTATGGTAGGGTTTGTCATTGTACAGTATTGTATGGCTTTTTATTGTATAGTATGGTATGGCCTGTCGGTGTATACTATGTTGTGGTATGACCTGTCATTTTATAGTATGGTATGGCCTGTCATTGTATAGTATGGTATGGCATGACCTATTATTGTATAGTATGGTAGGGCCTATCATTGTATAGTATGGCATGGTATGGTTTATCATTGTATAGTATAGTTTGGCCTGTCCCTCTATAGTATAGCATGGTATGGCCTGTCACTGTATAGAATGATCTGTCCTTGTATAGTATGGTATGGTATGATATGGTATGGCCCATTGTACAAAACTGGGCTGCTAGTTGAGGGCGATGAAACCCTACTGAAGCGTGAACCACAATCCTTGTCATGGTGAAGTCACGAGCAAATCATAAATTTACCTGTGCTCAACCCTTAGTTAGATTGACACAGAGCAGTTAAGCTTAACTCAGAGGCAATGTGTAAAGTATTTGTGCAACACTTCAAACAATAATAATATGAACGCAATGCACAGAAAGGAACCCACAATAATTTAGAAAAATAGAGTAGATTTTAAATAATAAAACAAGACCAAAACAACAAAACTCCAATCAGTAGAACTGGAGATATTCAATTTTAAAGATTTAAGTGACAATAGAGCCATAAGGCCCAAAGCGCCACTATTCACTTTCTGGTCATATGAGACCAGGAGAAAGTCACAAGATCAGGCCAACCATGATGGAACACGGGTCGGATACAGGTTAGTCCTGCTGAAAAGTTACCTTCTCAGTCCAGCACATAGAGTTCCGTTCATGGTGGAGGGGGCCGCGAGGAGCAGGGGAGCATCGTGGACGGTCATCAATGTAGCCCGAAAAGCAGGACTGGCATTGCGGAAGGTCTTCGATGTAGCATGAAGATCCTGTTGTCATTGCGGGCGATTGGGCTGGAGCTTCGCAATAGCGCTCCCCGTGAGCAGTCGAAGCTGTAGCACGAAGGGTTGGGTTGACCGAACTTCGCATTGGCGGGCTGTGCAAGCAACGGGTTCTGGCTCCAACAGGCCAGTTTGCAGTCATAAAGAGCCCACAAACTTAAATTGCACTCCACTGAAGCAACACCAAGAGCCCAGGACATAAGGGGTACCACCTGGGGAGTCAGGTGCTTACTCCAGCTGGATCTGGGTGCTGGTTCAGGTGGTTGGGAGTCTGTTATGTCCCTGTGGCTCTGAACAAAAGGCCAGCAGGGAGCCCCTGGAGTCACTCTGGGAATCTTGCTTCAGATGCAGGACCAATACCTCTGAGTCAGGCAGCAATCCAGCAAGGCAGCAGTCGATCAAGGCAGTAGTAAAGCAGGGCAGCAGTCCAGCAGAATGGCAGTCCTTTCAGCAGCACATCAGCTCTTCCTTCTGGCAGAGTATCTACAGGTTCAGAAGTGTACTGAAGAGTTGGTGTCTGTAGTCCAATATTTATACTAGGTGCCTACTTTGAAGTGGGAGAAGCTTGTAGAGGTTTCCCTTTGAAGTGTACTGGCTTTCCGCCTCCCCTGCCCTGTCTCCAGACTAACTACAGGAGTTATGGAGCCCTTTGTGTGGAGGCAGGACACAGCCTATTCAAATCTAAGTAGGGCTGTGCCCAGCTCCGCCCTCCCATCCTGCAAGTGATGGCCCGTCCAGGCACACCAAAGCTCTCTAGTGTGTGGCTGTGTAGGAGGAATACATAAAGCCCAACTGCCAGCTACACCCAGTTATGTGACCCAGAGACAGGCTGCAGGCACTAAATGGCCAAGGCAGGAAAATGCCAACTTTCTAAAACTTGCATTTTCGAAATTGTAATTTAAAATCTGAGTTTACCATAAGAGAGGATTTTTCATTACAATTCCAAAGACACCAAACATGAACTCATTACCTGTTCCCATTTGTAAGTTACGGCTTATTGAATGTAATAAGGTAACTACGATGTTATCCAATGGGAGAGGTAGGCCTTGCAGTAGTGAAAAATGAATGTAAGAGTTTTTCAGTTCCAGGACATGTAAAACTTAAAATGTAGATTTCCTACTTTTTGGATACAATGCACCCTGCTATCTGGGCTGTTCAGGGGCTAACTGTGAGAAAGTGCCATCTTTCTTGCATGGTATGCCCCCACTTTTTGCTGAAATGCTGATGTGCTTTGACTGAGTGTGCCCTGGGCTCCTGCCAACCAGGTGCCCAGGGCCCGTGTTCCTTCCCTAAAACTGCATTGATACCTACACCCAATTGGCATCCCTGGCCACAGGTCAGCCCCTGGTAAATGGTACCATGGGTACCCAGGGCACTGTGACCAGGGAAGGCCCCTAAGGGCTGCAGCACTTGTTGTGCCACCCTTAGGGACCCTGTACCTTTACACACACACACTGCCTTTGCAGGCTGCGTGTCTTGGTGCAGAACAAAGCGAAGAGTCGACATGGCACACATCCCTGTGTGCCATGCCTACAAGCCACTGCCCTGGCCTAGGTCAGCCACCCCTCTAGCTGGGTGCACTATGCCAGTGGTGAGGGCATAGAGGCATGAGCCCTGTGCCCTACAGTGCCCAAGTCCATTCTTGGGCATTGTAAGTGCAGTGCTGCCATTAAGAGTATATGGTGCTGGGAGTCTGTCATTACGAACTCCACAGCACCATAATGGCCCCACTGAAAACTAAGAAGTTTGGTATCAAACTTCTTAGCCCATTAAACCCCACTGATGCCAGTGTGGGATTTAATGTAAACGCACTCAGAGGGCATCTTAGAGATGCCCCCTGAAACCAACCCGACCTCCAGTGTCCGGACTGAGTGGCTGCCCAGGCTGCCACCACCAGACATGTTTCTGACCCCTGGGTCGAGAGCCTCTGCTCTCAGGGGCCTGAAAGAATGCGCATCCTGGGGCGAGGTGCCAAAGCCTCCTCCCCCAGTATGGGCAGGGGGAGCTTCAAAGGCCTGCCGCCTTTTGAGCTTCCCCAGACCACTTGCTGCTTCCAGCAAACTGGTCCCCACTGGTTCTACCCCAACTTCTGGCGGGAGAACCGGCGGGAAAACCAGAGGCAGGAAATGGGTTGTGCCCACCTCTGCCAACTCCACCCCTAAGGTGGGGAAGACGAGGTGAAGCCCAAACTCGAGTCCCCGCCATCTTGAGGATGGGGGACCCAGCCAACCAGGGACAGGCTCCTGCCCCCTCCCACTGGAGAGGAGCAGAATAGGGGTGTACCCACCCCAGGGAAGGGACCCATTGGCCCCTGCCCTTACCTACCTGTAACCACCCCTAAATTTAGTATTTAGGGGCTCCCTGAACCTTCCTTCCTCAGTTCCCGAATCCGAAAACAAGAAGAGAAGACGAAGCAAGAAGACCAGCCGTGCAGCTGCTAACAAGGAGGCGACGACAACTGACTTGGCCCCAGCCCTACCGGCCTGTCGACCTCTGAACCTGCTCCTGCGGAATCCCGGCCTCAGCAACCTCAAAAACCCCGGAGGACCTGACTTCTGTGCCACAGCCTTCAAGCCAGGGACTCCCACGAGTAGTGGTACTGCTCAAAAGAACAAACTACAAAAGACCCAGCCCGGGCACGGAACCGCGAAACCTGCACCCTCTGCACCCGCCGAGCCCGGCCTGTGCCTGAGTGAACCAAGGCTCTGAGGACGTCCCCCCGGCGATTCCGACCTGGAATCCAGTGCCCAAGGACCCTCCTCGACGACCCAGACGACGCCTGCAGCCTCAGGACAAGGGACCCCTCCAACCGCGACCAGCAGGGGGGTAACACTGACTGACTCGCACCGGGAATTTCTTCTAAGTGTGGAGTTTTGGAACTTTAAAATAATCACCTAAAATCAACCGAGTCACGAAAACGAAAACACTCACCTGGCATTAGAAGAGGCCCCAGTGCTGGACCGGGGTGCCCAACACTGGCCCTAAAAAGTAATCCCAACGTTACTTACCGCTAACTCCATTTTCTTCCATAGGGATCCATTGACTGGTTTTCTGTGAAATTTCTTCTAAGTGTCTACTTTTGAAATACTAAAATATTGTTTAAAAATCACAACAGTAACGAATTCCGAACTACTCACCTGCTATCAGGAGAGACGTCAGTACTGCCTCTTTTAGACTAGTACCAACCATGAAAAGTAATTTTTACCGTACTTACCAGTAACTCGAAATTCCTCTCATAGGATATCATTGCCTGCTTTTGTTGAAAAAGTTTCTAAGTGTCGATTTCTGCATTTGACAAATATTCTTTAAAAATCGTGCCAACGATACAAACGTAATTACTTACCTGTTTTAGCTAGATACCCCAGTGCTGAACCCGAGAACTCAGCACTGGATTACAAAAGTAACGTGAACCTGCTTTGCTTGCAAACTGCATTTCCTTCCACAGGATAACATTGGTAATTTTACCCAGAAAAGTTTCTAAGTGTCGACTTTTGAAATACAGTAATATTCCTCAAAAATCACTACAATAACCAAAACGCTTTTTCTTACCTGTTTCCAGGAAGTGTCCCAGGACTGAATCCAGGATCCAGTCCTGTGGTTAGAAAAGTAACCTACAAAGTCATTAATTGTAATTAATCACAATTTTCCATTAAGCTCAATGTTGCATTGTATTTGACCCTGTGTTGCCTCTGGCACCAACTGTGATTATTACAACCAACAAGTCTATTGCCTATTTGTAAGGTGGCTAACCAAAACATCTCATACTGAGAAAGTATATTTTGACCCTATTGTTGGTTCTAAAATAAAACAAGCATATATTTTTTTATATACAAACCATTGGCCTAGAGTTCAGTTCTTGAGTGTGTGGCTTCATTTGCTGACTGAGTGTGTACAACAAATGCTTTACACTGTCCTCTGATACTGCCTTACTGCTCGACCAAGCTACCACTTTAGAGAGTAAGGTTATATCTAACTTTAGCCTCTGCCAAACCTCTGGGGACTGGGGACTCTGTGCACACTGAACCTTACTTTGGTGCAGTATATACTGAGCCACTTTCCTACATTGGTGGATCAGCGGTGGGATACAAACTTGCATTTGTTGGACTACTCGGGTACCACCTGATCATACGACAGAACTCTTAAATTGCCTTTAGAATTCTGATTTTTTTTTAAATTGGCATTTTTTACCAAATTACTAAAAGTCTTGTTAGGGCCTTGCTTAAGCCCCTTTAGCATCTTAGAAAATAAAAAGTCACTATAGTCAAGGGTAGAGGGGTTAGAACTTTGTTAAAATGTCTCAAGACAAGAACCCAGCTATTAGTGAAGATAATAATGACATACAGGAACTGGTTGAGGAGCTCGACCTCACCCCTTATCTTCATTTGTCTTTCAAAGAGATAAGGTCCTTATGCAAACTTAAAGATATACCAATGGGCCAGCATCCAACCAAACAAGGGCTCCAGGAGCTCCTGGCTGAGTATGCTAAGGCCCACCCCTCTGAGCATGGTGATGACCCAACAGAGGAGGAAAGGAGGGAGGAGGATGGGGATGGTAACCCACCTCCACCACTGCCTAGGGAAGATAGGGTCCCTGCACCCTTAACTCCAAGAATAGACCTCTGGGGACCTAGAAGCCACATAGGTGGTTCAGGTCTCAGGGAGGACCCTGAGGACAGCCTCAGGGAAGAGGACAACTTTTTAGCTAAGTTGGCCAAAAGACTGGACCTAGAGACCAGACTCCTGGCTCTAGAGAAGGAAAGAAAAGAGATGGGTTTAGCACCCATCAATGGTGGCAACAATACCAATAATAAGGATAAGGAGGAATCCTATGATCCTAAAATCCCCAAAGGGATTGTCCCTAAATATGAGGAGGGTGATGACATCACCAAATGGTTCACAGCCTTTGAGAGGGCTTGTGAAATAAGAAGGGTGAGGAAACCTCTCTGGGGGCACTCCTGTGGGAACTGTTCTCTGGTAACTGCAGAGACAGGCTTCTGACCCTCTCTGGGCCAGATGCAGGGTCCTATGACCTCATGAGGAAGACTCTGATTGAGGGATTTGGATTCACTACTGAGGAGTATAGAATTAGATTCAGGGGGCTCAAAAACCCAGACCCAGTCCTGGATTGACTTCGTGGACTTCTCAGTAAAGACACTGGATGGGTGGTTAGCTGGACATGGTGTGCAGGATTTTACTGGATTGTACAATTTGTTCATGAAGGAACATATATTAAGTAACTGCACAAATGAAAAGCTGCATCAGCATTTGGTAGACCTAGGTTTAATTTCTCCCCAAGAATTGGGAAAGAAGGCAGACCACTGGGTCAAGACTAGGGTGACAAGGACAACCACTGGGGGTGACCAAAAGAAGGTGGTCACCAAACCTCCCCAGGGGAAAGGTGGTGAGAATCCCCAAGATAAGAAGTCTGAGTCTTCCAAAGGGCCCCAAAAACCTGTTCTGGGGGTGGGTCCCAAACTACTCCCTATGTGCCTCAACCCTATAGGGGAAGAACTTTGATCCCTTAAAGGCCTGGTGTAATAACTGTAAGAAGTTAGGACACCTAACTGTAGATAAATCTTGCCCCCACAACAAAGCCCCTAAGGCACCCAGTACAGCTACTCCTGGGGCAGCAAGTCTACAGATGGGATCAGAAGAGTGCCCTGAGCAAATCTGGGGACACACTCAGGCGAGTCTAGTCTCACTAGGGGAAGTGGAGTTTGCCACTGTAGCTGTGTGGCCGCCCAACTTGAAGAAATATTTACAATACCCTGGGTGAATGGAACTAGGGTAGAAGCTCTGAGGGATACAGGTGCCAGTGTCACTATGGTGAGGGACACACTGGTTTCCCCTGAGCAATATTTGATTGGGAAAACCTACCCGGTCACCAATGCTGACAGTGTCACCACTAGTCATCCCATGGCCATGGTGACATTAGGCTGGGGGGTTACTGGCCTGAAGCAGGTAGTGGTCTCTCAGAAGTTACCAGCTGCATGTCTGCTAGGCAATGATCTGGAAACCTCAGCCTGGGCAGAGGTTGAGCTAAAGGCCCATGCAGCCATGCTGGGCATCCCTGAATTGGTGTGTGTAAAAACAAGAGCACAGAGCAAAAGGCAGGGAGGAGAAATAGTGTTGGAGCCTGAAATGATGGCCCAACCTACCAAGAGAAAAGGAAAGAAGACTGGGGGACCAGCTTCTACACAGCCACAAGAGCAGGACCCCTCTCCTCAGGGAGAGAACCTGGACACCCCAGAGGGAACTGAGCCCCTGGAGCTTGACCCTTACCAGGTTGAACTCTTGGGCCCAGGGGGACCCTCTAGGGAAGAGCTGTGCCAAGGACAGCAAGACTGTCCCACTCTTGACAGCCTGAGGCAGCAAGCTGTTTCAGAAGCCAAGGGAGATGTCAGTAGTACCCACAGAGACTATTGGGAAGAGGGACTACTGTACACTGAGGCAAAGACCCCAACCCTGGAGCCACCAGGAGAGTGGTAGTGCCCCAGAAGTACAGGGAGTTCCTCCTAACTTTGGCTCATGACATCCCCCTAGCTGGACATCTGGGCCAAACCAAAACATGGGAAAGGCTAGTTAGCCACTTTTACTGGCCCCAAATGCACCAAAAGGTGAAGGAGTTTGTCAGCTCCTGTGTTACCTGTCAAGCCAGTGGCAAGACAGGTGGCCATCCAAAGGCCCCCTGATACCACTACCTGTGGTGGGGGTTCCCTTTGAAAGGGTAGGTGTGGACATAGTGGGTCCACTGGAACCTCCCACAGCCTCAGGGAACAAGTTCATACTGGTGGTAGTGGATCATGCCACTAGGTATCCTGAGGCTATTCCCCTTAGGACTACTACAGCTCCTGCAGTAGCCAAGGCCCTCATTGGTGTCTTCACCAGGGTAGGGTTTCCTAAGGAGGTGGTTTCAGACAGAGGTTCCAACTTCATGTCTGCTTACCTGACCCACATGTGGAAGGAGTGTGGGGTGCAGTACAAGTTTACTACACCCTACCATCCACAAACCAATGGCCTTGTTGAGAGATTCAACAAGACATTGAAAGGCATGATCATGGGACTCCCTGAAAAACTCAAAAGGAGATGGGATGTCCTACTACCATGCCTGCTTTTCGCTTACAGAGAAGTGCCACAGAAGGGAGTAGGTTTCTCACCCTTTGAACTTCTGTTTGGCCATCCTGTGAGGGGACCACTCTGTCTTGTGAAGGAGGGCTGGGAGAGACCTCTCCAAGAACCCAAACAAGACATTGTGGACTATGTGCTTGGCCTAAGGTCCAGAATGGCTGAGTACATGGTAAAGGCATCCAAGAATCTTGAGGCCAGCCAGGAGCTTCAGAAGCACTGGTATGACCAAAAAGCTGCACTGGTTGAATTTCAACCTGGGCAACAGGTATGGGTTTTGGAGCCAGTGGCACCCAGGGCACTCCAGGACAGATGGAGTGGCCCTTACCCTATCCTAGAGAAAAGAGTGAGGTCACCTACTTGGTTGACCTGGGCACAAGCAGGACACCCAAAAGGGTTATCCATGTGAACCGCCTAAAACTCTACAATGACAGGGCTGACATCACCATGCTGATGGTGACAGATGAGGAGCAGGAAGCTGAAAGTGAACCTCTCCCTGATCTCCTCTCCCACAGCCCAAAAGATGGGTCAGTAGATGGAGTTGTCTTTTCAGACACCCTCACTGCCCAACAGCAGACTGACTGCAAGCAAGTCTTGCAGCAGTATGCTGGGCTCTTTCCTTGACCCCTGGTCTGACAAACTGGTGTACCCATGATGTGGACACTGGTAACAGTGCACCTGTCAAAAACAAGATCTATCGTCAGTCAGACCAAGTTAAAGAAAGCATCAGAGCTGAAGTCAGCAAGATGCTGGAGCTGGGGGTTATTGAGCCCTCTGAGAGCCCTTGGGCTAGCCCAGTGGTTCTGGTCCCCAAACCCCATCAACAGGGTGAAAAGAGAGAGATGAGGTTTTGTGTGGACTATAGAGGTCTCAACTCTGTCACCAAGACAGATGCACACCCTATCCCAAGAGCTGATGAACTGATAGACAGATTGGGTGCAGCCAAATACCTGAGTACCTTTGACTTAACTGCAGGGTACTGGCAGATTGGCATGGCCCCAGGAGCCAAAGAGAAAACAGCATTCTCTACACCTGATGGGCATTTTCAGTTCACTGTTATGCCCTTTGGTTTAAAGAATGCCCCTGCCACCTTCCAGAGGTTGGTGAATCAAGTCCTTGCTGGGTTGGAGTCCTTTAGTGCAGCCTATCTTGATGATATTGCTGTCTTCAGTTCCACCTGGCAGGATCACCTGATCCACCTTGGGAAGGTATTAAAGGCTCTGCAAACTGCAGGCCTATCTATCAAGGCATCCAAATGCCAGATAGGGCAGGGCACTGTGGTGTACTTGGGCCACCTGGTTGGTGGAGGCCAGGTACAACCCTTACAGCCCAAGATCCAGGCCATCCTGGACTGGGCAGCTCCAACAACTCAGACCCAAGTCAGGGCATTCCTTGGCTTGACTGGGTACTACAGGAGGTTTGTGAAGGGATATGGGTCCATTGTGACTCCCTCACAGAACTCACCTCCAAGAAGATGCCAAAGAAAGTAAACTGGACAGCCTGTTGCCAAAAGGCTTTTGACACTCTAAAAGAAGCAATGTGCTCAGCACCAATTCTAAAAGCACCAGATTATGCCAAGCAGTTCATTGTGCAAACTGATGCCTCTGAGCTGGGGATAGGAGCGGTCCTATCCCAGACCAATGATGAAGGCCAAGACCAACCTGTTGCTTTTATAAGCAGAAGGCTTCTCCCCAGGGAGCAGCGTTGGAGTGCCATTGAGAGGGAGGCCTTTGCTGTGGTTTGGTCCCTGAAGAAGCTGAGGCCCTACCTGTTTGGGACTCACTTCCTTGTTCAAACTGACCACAGACCTCTCAGGTGGCTAATGCAAATGAAAGGAGATAATCCAAAACTGTTGAGGTGGTCCATCTCTCTACAGGGAATGGACTTTGAAGTGGAACACAGACCTGGCACTGCCCATGCCAATGCAGATGGCCTTTCCAGGTTCTTCCACTTAGACAATGAAGACTCCATAGGGCAAGGTTAGTCTCATCATCTTTCGTTTGGGGGGTTGTGTGAGAAAGTGCCATCTTTCTTGCATGGTATGCCCCCACTTTTTGCTGAAATGCTGATGTGCTTTGACTGAGTGTGCCCTGGGCTCCTGCCAACCAGGTGCCCAGGGCCCGTGTTCCTTCCCTAAAACTGCATTGATACCTACACCCAATTGGCATCCCTGGCCACAGGTCAGCCCCTGGTAAATGGTACCATGGGTACCCAGGGCACTGTGACCAGGGAAGGCCCCTAAGGGCTGCAGCACTTGTTGTGCCACCCTTAGGGACCCTGTACCTTTACACACACACACTGCCTTTGCAGGCTGCGTGTCTTGGTGCAGAACAAAAGCGAAGAGTCGACATGGCACACATCCCTGTGTGCCATGCCTACAAGCCACTGCCCTGGCCTAGGTCAGCCACCCCTCTAGCTGGGTGCACTATGCCAGTGGTGAGGGATTAGAGGCATGAGCCCTGTGCCCCTACAGTGCCCAAGTCCATTCTTGGGCATTGTAAGTGCAGTGCTGCCATTAAGAGTATATGGTGCTGGGAGTCTGTCATTACGAACTCCACAGCACCATAATGGCCCCACTGAAAACTAAGAAGTTTGGTATCAAACTTCTTAGCCCATTAAACCCCACTGATGCCAGTGTGGGATTTAATGTAAACGCACTCCAGAGGGCATCTTAGAGATGCCCCCTGAAACCAACCCGACCTCCAGTGTCCGGACTGAGTGGCTGCCCAGGCTGCCACCACCAGACATGTTTCTGACCCCTGGGTCGAGAGCCTCTGCTCTCAGGGGCCTGAAAGAATGCGCATCCTGGGGCGAGGTGCCAAAGCCTCCTCCCCCAGGATGGGCAGGGGAGCTTCAAAGGCCTGCCGCCTTTTGAGCTTCCCCAGACCACTTGCTGCTTCCAGCAAACTGGTCCCCACTGGTTCTACCCCCACTTCTGGCGGGAGAACCGGCGGGAAAACCAGAGGCAGGAAATGGGTTGTGCCCACCTCTGCCAACTCCACCCCTAAGGTGGGGAAGACGAGGTGAAGCCCAAACTCGAGTCCCCGCCATCTTGAGGATGGGGGGACCCAGCCAACCAGGGACAGGCTCCTCCCCCCTCCCACTGGAGAGGAGCAGAATAGGGGGTGTACCCACCCCAGGGAAGGGACCCATTGGCCCCTGCCCTTACCTACCTGTAACCACCCCTAAATTTAGTATTTAGGGGCTCCCTGAACCTTCCTTCCTCAGTTCCCGAATCCGAAAACAAGAAGAGAAGACGAAGCAAGAAGACCAGCCGTGCAGCTGCTAACAAGGAGGCGACGACTACTGACTTGGCCCCAGCCCTACCGGCCTGTCGACCTCTGAACCTGCTCCTGCGGAACCCCGGCCTCAGCAACCTCAAAAACCCCGGAGGACCTGACTTCTGTGCCACAGCCTTCAAGCCAGGGACTCCCACGAGCAGTGGTACTGCTCAAAAGAACAAACTACAAAAGACCCAGCCCGGGCACAGAACCGCGAAACCTGCACCCTCTGCACCCGCCGAGCCCGGCCTGTGCCTGAGTGAACCAAGGCTCTGAGGACGTCCCCCCGGCGATTCCGACCTGGAATCCAGTGCCCAAGGACCCTCCTCGACGACCCAGACGACGCCTGCAGCCTCAGGACAAGGGACCCCTCCAACCGCGACCAGCAGGGGGGTAACACTGACTGACTCGCACCGGGAATTTCTTCTAAGTGTGGAGTTTTGGAACTTTAAAATATTCACCTAAAATCAACCGAGTCACGAAACGAAAACACTCACCTGGCATTAGAAGAGGCCCCAGTGCTGGACCGGGGTGCCCAACACTGGCCCTAAAAAGTAATCCCAACGTTACTTACCGCTAACTCCATTTTCTTCCATAGGGATCCATTGACTGGTTTTCTGTGAAATTTCTTCTAAGTGTCTACTTTTGAAATACTAAAATATTGTTTAAAAATCACAACAGTAACGAATTCCGAACTACTCACCTGCTATCAGGAGAGACGTCAGTACTGCCTCTTTTAGACTAGTACCAACCATGAAAAGTAATTTTTACCGTACTTACCAGTAACTCGAAATTCCTCTCATAGGATATCATTGCCTGCTTTTGTTGAAAAAGTTTCTAAGTGTCGATTTCTGCATTTGACAAATATTCTTTAAAAATCGTGCCAACGATACAAACGTAATTACTTACCTGTTTTAGCTAGATACCCCAGTGCTGAACCCGAGAACTCAGCACTGGATTACAAAAGTAACGTGAACCTGCTTTGCTTGCAAACTGCATTTCCTTCCACAGGATAACATTGGTAATTTTACCCAGAAAAGTTTCTAAGTGTCGACTTTTGAAATACAGTAATATTCCTCAAAAATCACTACAATAACCAAAACGCTTTTTCTTACCTGTTTCCAGGAAGTGTCCCAGGACTGAATCCAGGATCCAGTCCTGTGGTTAGAAAAGTAACCTACAAAGTCATTAATTGTAATTAATCACAATTTTCCATTAAGCTCAATGTTGCATTGTATTTGACCCTGTGTTGCCTCTGGCACCAACTGTGATTATTACAACCAACAAGTCTATTGCCTATTTGTAAGGTGGCTAACCAAAACATCTCATACTGAGAAAGTATATTTTGACCCTATTGTTGGTTCTAAAATAAAACAAGCATATATTTTTTTATATACAAACCATTGGCCTAGAGTTCAGTTCTTGAGTGTGTGGCTTCATTTGCTGACTGAGTGTGTACAACAAATGCTTTACACTGTCCTCTGATACTGCCTTACTGCTCGACCAAGCTACCACTTTAGAGAGTAAGGTTATATCTAACTTTAGCCTCTGCCAAACCTCTGGGGACTGGGGACTCTGTGCACACTGAACCTTACTTTGGTGCAGTATATACTGAGCCACTTTCCTACATTGGTGGATCAGCGGTGGGATACAAACTTGCATTTGTTGGACTACTCGGGTACCACCTGATCATACGACAGAACTCTTAAATTGCCTTTAGAATTCTGATTTTTTTTTTAAATTGGCATTTTTTTACCAAATTACTAAAAGTCTTGTTAGGGCCTTGCTTAAGCCCCTTTAGCATCTTAGAAAATAAAAAGTCACTATAGTCAAGGGTAGAGGGGTTAGAACTTTGTTAAAATGTCTCAAGACAAGAACCCAGCTATTAGTGAAGATAATAATGACATACAGGAACTGGTTGAGGAGCTCGACCTCACCCCTTATCTTCATTTGTCTTTCAAAGAGATAAGGTCCTTATGCAAACTTAAAGATATACCAATGGGCCAGCATCCAACCAAACAAGGGCTCCAGGAGCTCCTGGCTGAGTATGCTAAGGCCCACCCCTCTGAGCATGGTGATGACCCAACAGAGGAGGAAAGGAGGGAGGAGGATGGGGATGGTAACCCACCTCCACCACTGCCTAGGGAAGATAGGGTCCCTGCACCCTTAACTCCAAGAATAGACCTCTGGGGACCTAGAAGCCACATAGGTGGTTCAGGTCTCAGGGAGGACCCTGAGGACAGCCTCAGGGAAGAGGACAACTTTTTAGCTAAGTTGGCCAAAGACTGGACCTAGAGACCAGACTCCTGGCTCTAGAGAAGGAAAGAAAAGAGATGGGTTTAGCACCCATCAATGGTGGCAGCAATACCAATAATAAGGATAAGGAGGAATCCTATGATCCTAAAATCCCCAAAGGGATTGTCCCTAAATATGAGGAGGGTGATGACATCACCAAATGGTTCACAGCCTTTGAGAGGGCTTGTGAAATAAGAAGGGTGAGGAAACCTCTCTGGGGGGCACTCCTGTGGGAACTGTTCTCTGGTAACTGCAGAGACAGGCTTCTGACCCTCTCTGGGCCAGATGCAGGGTCCTATGACCTCATGAGGAAGACTCTGATTGAGGGATTTGGATTCACTACTGAGGAGTATAGAATTAGATTCAGGGGGCTCAAAAACCCAGACCCAGTCCTGGATTGACTTCGTGGACTTCTCAGTAAAGACACTGGATGGGTGGTTAGCTGGACATGGTGTGCAGGATTTTACTGGATTGTACAATTTGTTCATGAAGGAACATATATTAAGTAACTGCACAAATGAAAAGCTGCATCAGCATTTGGTAGACCTAGGTTTAATTTCTCCCCAAGAATTGGGAAAGAAGGCAGACCACTGGGTCAAGACTAGGGTGACAAGGACAACCACTGGGGGTGACCAAAGAAGGTGGTCACCAAACCTCCCCAGGGGAAAGGTGGTGAGAATCCCCAAGATAAGAAGTCTGAGTCTTCCAAAGGGCCCCAAAAACCTGTTCTGGGGGTGGGTCCCAAACTACTCCCTATGTGCCTCAACCCTATAGGGGGAAGAACTTTGATCCCTTAAAGGCCTGGTGTAATAACTGTAAGAAGTTAGGACACCTAACTGTAGATAAATCTTGCCCCCACAACAAAGCCCCTAAGGCACCCAGTACAGCTACTCCTGGGGCAGCAAGTCTACAGATGGGATCAGAAGAGTGCCCTGAGCAAATCTGGGGACACACTCAGGCGAGTCTAGTCTCACTAGGGGAAGTGGAGTTTGCCACTGTAGCTGTGTGGCCGCCCAACTTGAAGAAATATTTACAATACCCCTGGGTGAATGGAACTAGGGTAGAAGCTCTGAGGGATACAGGTGCCAGTGTCACTATGGTGAGGGACACACTGGTTTCCCCTGAGCAATATTTGATTGGGAAAACCTACCCGGTCACCAATGCTGACAGTGTCACCACTAGTCATCCCATGGCCATGGTGACATTAGGCTGGGGGGGGGTTACTGGCCTGAAGCAGGTAGTGGTCTCTCAGAAGTTACCAGCTGCATGTCTGCTAGGCAATGATCTGGAAACCTCAGCCTGGGCAGAGGTTGAGCTAAAGGCCCATGCAGCCATGCTGGGCATCCCTGAATTGGTGTGTGTAAAAACAAGAGCACAGAGCAAAAGGCAGGGAGGAGAAATAGTGTTGGAGCCTGAAATGATGGCCCAACCTACCAAGAGAAAAGGAAAGAAGACTGGGGGACCAGCTTCTACACAGCCACAAGAGCAGGACCCCTCTCCTCAGGGAGAGAACCTGGACACCCCAGAGGGAACTGAGCCCCTGGAGCTTGACCCTTACCAGGTTGAACTCTTGGGCCCAGGGGGACCCTCTAGGGAAGAGCTGTGCCAAGGACAGCAAGACTGTCCCACTCTTGACAGCCTGAGGCAGCAAGCTGTTTCAGAAGCCAAGGGAGATGTCAGTAGTACCCACAGAGACTATTGGGAAGAGGGACTACTGTACACTGAGGCAAAAGACCCCAACCCTGGAGCCACCAGGAGAGTGGTAGTGCCCCAGAAGTACAGGGAGTTCCTCCTAACTTTGGCTCATGACATCCCCCTAGCTGGACATCTGGGCCAAACCAAAACATGGGAAAGGCTAGTTAGCCACTTTTACTGGCCCCAAATGCACCAAAAGGTGAAGGAGTTTGTCAGCTCCTGTGTTACCTGTCAAGCCAGTGGCAAGACAGGTGGCCATCCAAAGGCCCCCCTGATACCACTACCTGTGGTGGGGGTTCCCTTTGAAAGGGTAGGTGTGGACATAGTGGGTCCACTGGAACCTCCCACAGCCTCAGGGAACAAGTTCATACTGGTGGTAGTGGATCATGCCACTAGGTATCCTGAGGCTATTCCCCTTAGGACTACTACAGCTCCTGCAGTAGCCAAGGCCCTCATTGGTGTCTTCACCAGGGTAGGGTTTCCTAAGGAGGTGGTTTCAGACAGAGGTTCCAACTTCATGTCTGCTTACCTGACCCACATGTGGAAGGAGTGTGGGGTGCAGTACAAGTTTACTACACCCTACCATCCACAAACCAATGGCCTTGTTGAGAGATTCAACAAGACATTGAAAGGCATGATCATGGGACTCCCTGAAAAACTCAAAAGGAGATGGGATGTCCTACTACCATGCCTGCTTTTCGCTTACAGAGAAGTGCCACAGAAGGGAGTAGGTTTCTCACCCTTTGAACTTCTGTTTGGCCATCCTGTGAGGGGACCACTCTGTCTTGTGAAGGAGGGCTGGGAGAGACCTCTCCAAGAACCCAAACAAGACATTGTGGACTATGTGCTTGGCCTAAGGTCCAGAATGGCTGAGTACATGGAAAAGGCATCCAAGAATCTTGAGGCCAGCCAGGAGCTTCAGAAGCACTGGTATGACCAAAAAGCTGCACTGGTTGAATTTCAACCTGGGCAACAGGTATGGGTTTTGGAGCCAGTGGCACCCAGGGCACTCCAGGACAGATGGAGTGGCCCTTACCCTATCCTAGAGAAAAGAGTGAGGTCACCTACTTGGTTGACCTGGGCACAAGCAGGACACCCAAAAGGGTTATCCATGTGAACCGCCTAAAACTCTACAATGACAGGGCTGACATCACCATGCTGATGGTGACAGATGAGGAGCAGGAAGCTGAAAGTGAACCTCTCCCTGATCTCCTCTCCCACAGCCCAAAAGATGGGTCAGTAGATGGAGTTGTCTTTTCAGACACCCTCACTGCCCAACAGCAGACTGACTGCAAGCAAGTCTTGCAGCAGTATGCTGGGCTCTTTTCCTTGACCCCTGGTCTGACAAACTGGTGTACCCATGATGTGGACACTGGTAACAGTGCACCTGTCAAAAACAAGATCTATCGTCAGTCAGACCAAGTTAAAGAAAGCATCAGAGCTGAAGTCAGCAAGATGCTGGAGCTGGGGGTTATTGAGCCCTCTGAGAGCCCTTGGGCTAGCCCAGTGGTTCTGGTCCCCAAACCCCATCAACAGGGTGAAAAGAGAGAGATGAGGTTTTGTGTGGACTATAGAGGTCTCAACTCTGTCACCAAGACAGATGCACACCCTATCCCAAGAGCTGATGAACTGATAGACAGATTGGGTGCAGCCAAATACCTGAGTACCTTTGACTTAACTGCAGGGTACTGGCAGATTGGCATGGCCCCAGGAGCCAAAGAGAAAACAGCATTCTCTACACCTGATGGGCATTTTCAGTTCACTGTTATGCCCTTTGGTTTAAAGAATGCCCCTGCCACCTTCCAGAGGTTGGTGAATCAAGTCCTTGCTGGGTTGGAGTCCTTTAGTGCAGCCTATCTTGATGATATTGCTGTCTTCAGTTCCACCTGGCAGGATCACCTGATCCACCTTGGGAAGGTATTAAAGGCTCTGCAAACTGCAGGCCTATCTATCAAGGCATCCAAATGCCAGATAGGGCAGGGCACTGTGGTGTACTTGGGCCACCTGGTTGGTGGAGGCCAGGTACAACCCTTACAGCCCAAGATCCAGGCCATCCTGGACTGGGCAGCTCCAACAACTCAGACCCAAGTCAGGGCATTCCTTGGCTTGACTGGGTACTACAGGAGGTTTGTGAAGGGATATGGGTCCATTGTGACTCCCCTCACAGAACTCACCTCCAAGAAGATGCCAAAGAAAGTAAACTGGACAGCCTGTTGCCAAAAGGCTTTTGACACTCTAAAAGAAGCAATGTGCTCAGCACCAATTCTAAAAGCACCAGATTATGCCAAGCAGTTCATTGTGCAAACTGATGCCTCTGAGCTGGGGATAGGAGCGGTCCTATCCCAGACCAATGATGAAGGCCAAGACCAACCTGTTGCTTTTATAAGCAGAAGGCTTCTCCCCAGGGAGCAGCGTTGGAGTGCCATTGAGAGGGAGGCCTTTGCTGTGGTTTGGTCCCTGAAGAAGCTGAGGCCCTACCTGTTTGGGACTCACTTCCTTGTTCAAACTGACCACAGACCTCTCAGGTGGCTACTGCAAATGAAAGGAGAAAATCCAAAACTGTTGAGGTGGTCCATCTCTCTACAGGGAATGGACTTTGAAGTGGAACACAGACCTGGCACTGCCCATGCCAATGCAGATGGCCTTTCCAGGTTCTTCCACTTAGACAATGAAGACTCCATAGGGCAAGGTTAGTCTCATCATCTTTCGTTTGGGGGGTTGTGTGAGAAAGTGCCATCTTTCTTGCATGGTATGCCCCCACTTTTTGCTGAAATGCTGATGTGCTTTGACTGAGTGTGCCCTGGGCTCCTGCCAACCAGGTGCCCAGGGCCCGTGTTCCTTCCCTAAAACTGCATTGATACCTACACCCAATTGGCATCCCTGGCCACAGGTCAGCCCCTGGTAAATGGTACCATGGGTACCCAGGGCACTGTGACCAGGGAAGGCCCCTAAGGGCTGCAGCACTTGTTGTGCCACCCTTAGGGACCCTGTACCTTACACACACACACTGCCTTTGCAGGCTGCGTGTCTTGGTGCAGAACAAAGCGAAGAGTCGACATGGCACACATCCCTGTGTGCCATGCCTACAAGCCACTGCCCTGGCCTAGGTCAGCCACCCCTCTAGCTGGGTGCACTATGCCAGTGGTGAGGGCATAGAGGCATGAGCCCTGTGCCCCTACAGTGCCCAAGTCCATTCTTGGGCATTGTAAGTGCAGTGCTGCCATTAAGAGTATATGGTGCTGGGAGTCTGTCATTACGAACTCCACAGCACCATAATGGCCCCACTGAAAACTAAGAAGTTTGGTATCAAACTTCTTAGCCCATTAAACCCCACTGATGCCAGTGTGGGATTTAATGTAAAACGCACTCCAGAGGGCATCTTAGAGATGCCCCCTGAAACCAACCCGACCTCCAGTGTCCGGACTGAGTGGCTGCCCAGGCTGCCACCACCAGACATGTTTCTGACCCCTGGGTCGAGAGCCTCTGCTCTCAGGGGCCTGAAAGAATGCGCATCCTGGGGCGAGGTGCCAAAGCCTCCTCCCCCAGGATGGGCAGGGGAGCTTCAAAGGCCTGCCGCCTTTTGAGCTTCCCCAGACCACTTGCTGCTTCCAGCTAACTGGTCCCCACTGGTTCTACCCCCACTTCTGGCGGGAGAACCGGCGGGAAAACCAGAGGCAGGAAATGGGTTGTGCCCACCTCTGCCAACTCCACCCCTAAGGTGGGGAAGACGAGGTGAAGCCCAAACTCGAGTCCCCGCCATCTTGAGGATGGGGGGACCCAGCCAACCAGGGACAGGCTCCTGCCCCCCTCCCACTGGAGAGGAGCAGAATAGGGGGTGTACCCACCCCAGGGAAGGGACCCATTGGCCCCTGCCCTTACCTACCTGTAACCACCCCTAAATTTAGTATTTAGGGGCTCCCTAAACCTTCCTTCCTCAGTTCCCGAATCCGAAAACAAGAAGAGAAGACAAAGCAAGAAGACCAGCCGTGCAGCTGCTAACAAGGAGGCGACGACAACTGACTTGGCCCCAGCCCTACCGGCCTGTCGACCTCTGAACCTGCTCCTGCGGAACCCCGGCCTCAGCAACCTCAAAAACCCCGGAGGACCTGACTTCTGTGCCACAGCCTTCAAGCCAGGGACTCCCACGAGCAGTGGTACTGCTCAAAAGAACAAACTACAAAAGACCCAGCCCGGGCACAGAACCGCGAAACCTGCACCCTCTGCACCCGCCGATCCCGGCCTGTGCCTGAGTGAACCAAGGCTCTGAGGACGTCCCCCCGGCGATTCCGACCTGGAATCCAGTGCCCAAGGACCCTCCTCGACGACCCAGACGACGCCTGCAGCCTCAGGACAAGGGACCCCTCCAACCGCGACCAGCAGGGGGGTAACACTGACTGACTCGCACCGGGAATTTCTTCTAAGTGTGGAGTTTTGGAACTTTAAAATATTCACCTAAAATCAACCGAGTCACGAAAACACTCACCTGGCATTAGAAGAGGCCCCAGTGCTGGACCGGGGTGCCCAACACTGGCCCTAAAAAGTAATCCCAACGTTACTTACCGCTAACTCCATTTTCTTCCATAGGGATCCATTGACTGGTTTTCTGTGAAATTTCTTCTAAGTGTCTACTTTTGAAATACTAAAATATTGTTTAAAAATCACAACAGTAACGAATTCCGAACTACTCACCTGCTATCAGGAGAGACGTCAGTACTGCCTCTTTTAGACTAGTACCAACCATGAAAAGTAATTTTTACCGTACTTACCAGTAACTCGAAATTCCTCTCATAGGATATCATTGCCTGCTTTTGTTGAAAAAGTTTCTAAGTGTCGATTTCTGCATTTTACAAATATTCTTTAAAAATCGTGCCAACGATACAAACGTAATTACTTACCTGTTTTAGCTAGATACCCCAGTGCTGAACCCGAGAACTCAGCACTGGATTACAAAAGTAACGTGAACCTGCTTTGCTTGCAAACTGCATTTCCTTCCACAGGATAACATTGGTAATTTTACCCAGAAAAGTTTCTAAGTGTCGACTTTTGAAATACAGTAATATTCCTCAAAAATCACTACAATAACCAAAACGCTTTTTCTTACCTGTTTCCAGGAAGTGTCCCAGGACTGAATCCAGGATCCAGTCCTGTGGTTAGAAAAGTAACCTACAAAGTCATTAATTGTAATTAATCACAATTTTCCATTAAGCTCAATGTTGCATTGTATTTGACCCTGTGTTGCCTCTGGCACCAACTGTGATTATTACAACCAACAAGTCTATTGCCTATTTGTAAGGTGGCTAACCAAAACATCTCATACTGAGAAAGTATATTTTGACCCTATTGTTGGTTCTAAAATAAAACAAGCATATATTTTTTTATATACAAACCATTGGCCTAGAGTTCAGTTCTTGAGTGTGTGGCTTCATTTGCTGACTGAGTGTGTACAACAAATGCTTTACACTGTCCTCTGATACTGCCTTACTGCTCGACCAAGCTACCACTTTAGAGAGTAAGGTTATATCTAACTTTAGCCTCTGCCAAACCTCTGGGGACTGGGGACTCTGTGCACACTGAACCTTACTTTGGTGCAGTATATACAGAGCCACTTTCCTACACTAACCTAGCGGTGACTTTTATGTATTCATAAGGAAAGTTTGGGCCTGGCAAAAGGTTTATTTTGCCAGGTCAAAATGGCAGTTTAAAACTGCACACACAAGCTGCAATGGCAGGCCTGAAATATGCTTACAGGGCTACTTAAGTGGGTGGCACAATAAGTGCTGTAGGCCCACTAGTAGCATTTAATTTACAGGCCCTGGGTACATACAGTACGGGCCTGATTCACAGAACTAACTTACGTCAAAACGTAAACGTAAACGTAAAGTTAGTACTTTTTAGGTATTCACAGAATACACTTACTCATTTGGTATTCACAGAATGAACTTACTCATTTCGGTAGTCACAGAAGTTAGTAGTCCGAACTTTAGGTCTACTAACTTCTGTGAATACCGAAATGAGTAAGTTCATTCTGTGAATACCAAAATGAGTAGGTGTATTCTGTGAATACCTAAAAAGTACTAACTTTACGTTTACGTTTTTGACGTAAGTTAGTTCTGTGAATCAGGCTCAATCTCTTTACATTCGGCCTGATTCACAGAACTAACTTACGTCAAAAACGTAAACGTAAACGTAAAGTTAGTACTTTTTAGGTATTCACAGAATACACCTACTTATTTTGGTATTCACAGAATGAACTTACTCATTTCGGTATTCACAGAAGTTAGTAGTCCTAAAGTTAGGACTACTAACTCTGTGAATACCGAAAATGAGTAAGTTCATTCTGTGAATACCAAAATGAGTAAGTGTATTCTGTGAATACCTAAAAGTACTAACTTTACGTTTACGTTTACGTTTTGGACGTAAGTTAGTTCTGTGAATCAGGCCCTAGGTACTTATAAGCCAATTAAATATGCCAACTGGGGACAAGCCAATGTTACCATGTTTTTAAAGGATTGAGCACACACACGTTAGACATTGATTAGCAGTCCTAAGGCCAGCAAAAACAAGATCAGCAAAAAATGGAGGAGGATGGCAAAAGGCTTGGGGGAAGACCACCTGAAGGCTGACAGGTCTAACACCTGTCATTGTACAGTATGGTATTGCACATGGCATTGTATGGTATGGTATGGCCCTTCATTGTCTAGTATGGTATGGCCTGTCAAAGGTTTGCGGGCCTTGATAGGAGGACTGGGACATCGCTGACCCCAAAGGAGTCCCATTTGCCCCACAGGGTGACTGATGGACTCCGTCTTCACTTAGGGAACTACCCGGTGGTTAGCAGAAAAGACGGGGCGTCATAAGTGAGGTGGTAGTGCCCCCTCTGGCTCCCACTGTAGAGGTCAAACATTGCACTATCGGACTGGGAACGACTCCCTCCCTGCTTTGTCTATAGCACCCTAGCTGACTTTCTGGTCTTGGTTGGAATGGGGATGTCTGGGTCAGCCAAGGACACACCCGGGCCACAACAACACGGGCGAGGGGAACCTCACCTCTGTGGGGGGGCCCACTTTGCCAGGCACAAGATGCACACAAAATCACAGTTCCTCTGGATAAAATGGACCAGATATTCAACGCGGTTCACACCTCTAGACAGGTGTTGGAGGGCAAAATTGACACAGTGGCTATCTACATGGTATTCTCTGGAATGACATTTCCAAGCTGACAGACCGTCTTAAACGTAAATCGGATACTTTGGGAGAGGTCTGTCCACAGTTAAAAGGGCTTCAAGATCAGCCTCGCCACCTTTCCGAGCAAGTGGAGATTTGGACCGGAGAGTGGAGGACGAAGAGGGGAGCTTCCGGTGCAACATCATCCGGATCGTTGGCCTATCAGAGGGAACAGAAAGAGCAGACACGGTCATGCACTTAGAACGCTAGCTGACGATGGAAGTATTCCCACAGGGACTCTTGCAGTTCTTTGTGCTGGAAAGAGCCCACAGGTGCTGGAGCGCCCTCCACTGCTAGGAGCTCCACAGAGATCACTGGTGGCACGTCTCCTACATTACAGGGATCGAGATCTGGTGCTACAGAGGGCACGCGCATGTGGTAACATCAAAGTGGCCAGGACCAAGGTTGCCTTTTTGCTGGACTACATGATGGCAGTACAGAGGAAACAGACATCCTTTACGGCAATCAAGAAGGGCCTCCGGGATGCAAGAATCCGCTATGCAGTGCTCTTCCCTGCTCACATGAAAATCATGGTGAAGAAAATGTGGTTGTTCGACGATCTGGAGAGGCCTTGGACCTGGCTAGAACTGTATAAAGCAGGGACAGATTCCGCTTCATGGACCAGGTCACTGTCACCGATGAGCAAATGACACAGAAAAGTTCGGGCAGGAGCACCGACTCGGCCCTCTGAGTTCCAGAAAGCGATGGAGAGAGAGGTGGCTCTTGACGTGTTGTCCACCTTACATGCGTTGCGGACCAGAATGGACAGCGAGCAGCAGACCAAGTCATCCCCTAGCTCAACGGATATGGAAAGCATACTGGGATCTTTGCGACATGGACCAGTGGACCCTCCGCAGACAGCGGAGGACCTATAGACTTTTGGGGACTTTCAATTAACAGGTCTGCAACAAAGTGAACTCTGGGCCACAACTGGTGATGTGCTGAGAGGAGAGCATAAACAATGAAGAGATACTGTGCAATTGCAGGCCTGATCTGATGCTTTAACACTGAGATAATGGCAGGCAGACACATTTATGAGGGATCCAGGTAGATGCAACGAGGCAGCAACTGCAGGAGAAGCCGCCCCCTTACAAAAACACTGGCAGACGGACTAGTACTGGGGGGTTTATTGAACTGTTTTATGCTGTCAGTTATGCATTGGTTTGTACGGCTGACCGTTGCCAGCTCGCCTGGGGAGGAGTTGGGCTTTCTTGTTGTTGTTGTATCCACGCTTATTTGATGTGGATGGGCTTGCCTAATTTTAGGGTGTTGGGTGTGGGAACAGCGAAGGAAATGCTAGTCAACCCTGGCAGAGGACACTGGGCTCACCTTGGGGTGGGGAGAGCGGGGGAGAGGTAACATACAAATGACACACATAATGCAGACACGACCCACTAGGTACACCTTCCTCACCTGGAATGTTAGGGGGATGGGCTCCATGGTCCACAACCAAATAGTATATAGTCTTAGCGTACCTGAAATGCAGGGGTGTAGACATTACATTCCTACAGGAGACGCACATGGGGGGGACCGCTTTAGGGCTCTCCAGCGCAAAAGGTGGGGACAGATCTTTTCAACGCCCTACTCTGCATTCTCCAGGGGAGCCATGGTGTGTGTGAGTCCGGGAGTCCCATTTGTAGCTACAGTTGCTAACTTGATGAAGAGGGGCACTTTGTCCTACTTTTAGGTGTCCTAGACAGACAGAGTGGTACTGGGTAGCATCTACTCCATGGGAACCCTAAACAAGAGCCTTATATGAATGACTTACTACAAACAGTGCTGACCTTTGGTAGTGGCAGACACCCTGTCATGGCTGTGCCACATGCTGCTAGCCATGACAGGGACGATTTTCCAGGAGCACGAGCCAGGTGGGAGGTCACAGTGGGATGACCATTTGTCGGCAAAGAATAGGACCACCTATTAGAACACACTAAGAAGGTCGCGAGAAACACTAACTTCAAATACACACAGTTTAACTACCTGCACATCACATATCTTACACCCCACCAACTGAACGCTATGTACCAAACTACTGATAAAGGTTCCCCAGATCTCCGAATGCACCACCACATAGCTGGTAAAGAGCGGAAGAGGTAGTACTGCGCCTAGAAGATTACAGGGGACTTCGAAATAAGCCATTAGCAGATCTCTGGTAGGAAGTCGTAGCCAGCTTTGAAACTGAGGGAGATGGGATGACATGCATGCACAGTACTCCGGGGATAGCTAGGAATTGGCAGGAGTACTGGGAAGGTAACAGCTACGGAATGGGATGCAAGATGGCCCTCCTTTCCCCCTCTCTCTCTACCACAGTGTCATAGGTTTCCTGGCACTCTACAAGAACGCCCCCAATAAGCACCCACATGCTTGAAGGGCTTCATTGGCTTGGGATCAGTTTAAGTTAACTTGGTTGAATGTTTTGTCAAAAAACTGTGATGCTCAAGTAATATGATGCTGTTGAACACTACAATATCCAATGTTGTATGAGTTTTACCATAGGAAAATTTATAAAACAGATCTGGGGAACAAAGGCGACACTAAAAATCTGCGACTTATGGTGCTGTTATGCTGTACCAAAGAGTCGAAGGAGAGGGGATGAAAAGTAAAATGGAACAAACACGAACATGAGTGGTGAAAGTACCAGTGTTGAGCAAAGCCAGGAGCAAGACAACCTAAAAATACACACACTATTACAAAGTGCTGCAAGTAGATCAAAAAACTGGGCCAAGTCAGAAAGCGGAAGCAGCAAAAGGACGCCCCCCCCAAAAAAGAAGCAGTATATGGTCCATGCTCCAGGGACAGGGGAAACACGCCCTAAAAGTGAAGGCAGCAGGCGTTGCTAAAATAGGAACCAGCAAATAAGACTGAAAATGAAGTCTACAAATGGTAGGCAATGGGCAGGCTTTAAGCCCCTTTATGTAAACAAAATATCTGTCAAAGCAACAGCCCATGCACTGTCTCAAGTGACACCTAAAAAGAGAAAGGGCAAAGATGGCAGACAACAGCAAAAGGAAAAGAGGTAGGGTAGTATAGCAGTTGAAGAGGGTAACAGAGGAGGGTGGAAAAGAACTTAAAAAAAACAACAACAAAAACCAATCCAGGTACAGGCACTGGAAGTAGGAGCGCGGGGGGTGATGCAACAACTCCAAAATAACCGTGCTGGAGTTCAGAAGGTGAATGAGCAATAAAGATGCCTTTTAATTATGTCTTTCTTTTGTCACATTTGCTGTGCATTCAAAGACGGATCAAATGCCAGGCTGTCTTCTGACAAACTGCTGCTTATTTATTTATTTTTTTGATTTTCAAAAACCTTTATTGAAGGCAAGAGTCGTTGACCACAGCATGGTGCCTACATCCCTGGGCGGGCCGGCAGCGCAAATTAATGGTATGCATAGCATTGTAGACGAGGGAAGATACACAGCAAGCCGCCTACAACCACATCGGGCCGGCCGCGTTAGGTGGGGCAAGGTTAGCTAGTAGCAGTAAAGGGTCATAAGCAGTTTGATCCTCAAAAAAGGAAAACAATTGAAATCAATATCATTACCACTTGAGCACAGTTATAAGTAGAAGATGCCATGTATGCTGACGCATGCTAACAGTAGTTCTAAGAAATGAGTTTACACTATGTTTTGTCGCCTCTTTGGGCGTTATACCCTGGCCTAGGTGAGATCCCACATGCATCAGGTCACATCCCTGTTGTGTACCCCAGCGACGCTAATGCTAGGTTCAGCAGCTGTGTCTGCAGTGGTGGTGTGTTCCAAGAGATAGATTTGGAGGGGGGCCCATATATCTTGTGGCCGAGAAGAAGGCGGTAAGAGGTCAGCATAAGTGTGTAATTGCTCTTGACAATCCATAAGTTCTTGCAGCCAGTCTTTGAATTTGGGGGCTCTCCCCCTTCCCCACCGGCAGGTGATCCGCCTCTTGGCGAGAAGGAGCGCTAGGGATACATACTTTCGCACCTTGGCGTCTATCGTCTCAGTATAGCCCAGAAGCACGGTTAGGGGTCATCAGGAATATGTAGCCCAGTCATATGTAGCCCGCTGTTAACACCTCCGTCCAGTAGCTTCGTATGGGTGGGCAGTCCCAAGCCAAGTGCCTAAAGGCTGCTCCTGCACTACTGCAGCAGTCGCACCGGTCAGTGTCTCGAAGGTGAAGGCGATGCAAGCGCGCAGGTGTGTAATAAAGACGGTGAATGTACTTGTAATGAGTGATGCGCAATCTGCTGCTGGCGGAGATGTTTCCAGTTTGGCGACAGCAGAAGGACCACTGGACCTCGGTAAGGAGGGAGCCCAGTTCCTCCTCCCACCGTCCTTTGGCTGAGGGGGGTTGTATTCCCGGTCACTTTGGACGGTGCGGTATAGTAGGGACACAACGTGTGTAGGGGTAGTTTGCTGCAGAAGGGCGTGTACGAGGGGCATAATGGGGGGCTCCTGCGGAAAGCACGGAGTGATGGCTTTCACATCCTGCCGTAACCTGACATAGAAAAACCGTTCTAGTGGGGTGGGAGGTGAGGTGCCAAAGAATTCCTCACTGGTGCGAAATGTGCCCCTGAGATAGAGTGTCCCCCAGGTCTGGAGGGACAGTTTCCAAAGGAGTCGACGGCAACCTCCTTCCTGTGTGACTGGGAGGTCATGCCTACCGTGGAGGGGCAGTAGGGGGGAGTAGAGTAGGGTGCAGTGTAGTAGTCTAGCTAGGTCATGCCAGGCACTGACGGTGCATTGTACAGTGGTGGAGGCTAAGCGACTCGGAATGACAGGAGTGCTCAGGTAGGCCGTGCACGGGGTTGGGGCCATGTACCCGTCCTCTATCACCAGGTGTGGCATGTAAGGGGGGGGGGGATTTACCCATTATGACGCGAAGTGAGCCTGAGCGCAACTGAAGTATAACTCCAGGTCTGGTACTTCAAATCCCCCGGCACTAAAGGGTTGTGTGAGGGTGTCCCAGCGCAGTCTGGCTTGTTTCCCACCCCAGGTAAGGCGAATAAGTTGAGATTTGATGGCTTTGAAGAAATGTCAGCTGGGGGCGTAGGGGATATTAATGAAGAGGTAGAGCAGCTTGGGTAAAACCACCATTTTTATAAGGGAGATGCGCCCAGCCAGGGAAAAGGGTAGTGCGATCCATCTGGTGATTTTTTCAGTTATCTGATTGAGTGCCCGCCCATAATTGGCTGTCATCAACTCACTCCTATTGCGAGTGACGACGATGCCGAGGTAAGTAAGTGTGTCGTCGCACCATGTAAGGGGATAGTCAGGCTTGAAGCGTGCAGTGGCATCAGTGAGGGGATAAATCTGGGACTTCCCCCAGTTAATATTGACTCCGGAGAGGTGACCAAAGAGAGTGAGCAGCCGGAGAATGGGGTTAAGGCTTTCATCCGGGTTACAAAGGTAAAGGGTGAGGTCATCTGCATATAAGGAGATTAGTATTTGCCTCTCTGGATAGATGAGAGCATGGTCTCGGAAGTGCTGTCGGACTTTGGCAGCCAGAGGTTCAATAGCCAGGGCGAAGAGGAGGGGCGAAAGAGGGCACCCCTGGCGGGTGCCCCTGGCTACTGTGAAGGGGGAGGATCGGGCGCCGTTGACCATAACGGTGGCCCGCAGACCGGTGTATAGCAGGTTAATCCAGGCTAAAAAAGGGGGGGGGAACCCCATGCGTTGTAGGACAAAGGCAGGGTAATCCCATTCCAGGTAGTCGAACGCCTTAGTGGCGTCGAGAAAGACGGCCGCGGCGTTTGTGTCAGGGTCAATATCTTGGAGGACTGCAAACAGGGTGCGCAGGTTGTGAGATGTGCCTCTGCTTGGTACGAAACCCGATTGGTCAGGAAGGACCAGGACGGGCATTAGGGGGCTGATGTGGTTGGCAATCAATTTCGCTAGGATCTTAGCATCTACGTTGATGAGGGAGAGGGGTCTGTATGAGTCGCACTGCAAAGCTGGCTTGCCTGGTTTCGGCAGGGAGATTATGAGCCCTTCTCGCATTGTCTGGGGTAGTATGCCCGTTTCGCGGGCTTCTTCGAAGACATGTCGGAGTACGGGGATGAGTAAATGGCGATATATTTTGTAGAATTCCGCCGGTAGGCCGTCAGGCCCCGGGGCCTTGCCAGATTGTAATTGCATTATGGCAGAGATGATCTCCTCATCCTCGTGATGTGCAAGGAGAAATTCTCTTTGGTTATCTCCCAGCCAGGCTATTGCGGTATCCTCAAAGAACGGGGTGAAGTCTGCGGGTTGCGTTCTATGTGTCGTGTATAAGGTTTTGTAAAAACGTCTAAAGACAGCTACAATATCTGGGGTGTTTCGATGTAGTAGGCCTTCCTCATCAACTATTTCTAGTACGGTGTTGGAGAATCTGGGGGGGCGAATCAGGGATGCAAGCGCTTTGCCTGGTCTCTCGCCTTCTCCATAGCGGCGCGCTTGGTGGTATTTCCCTCTAAACCTACATTCCCTTTCGGCCGTCTCCTGATAGTCATTGAGCAGGTCTCTCAGGCGTGCCTTCAATTCAGGGGTGGGTGTAGCCTGTATCTGCATTTCTGTTTGCTTGAGCTCCAGTTCTAATTTACGAAGTGTAGCGCGGATATCTCTCAAGACTCCACCGCTTTTAGCGATACAAATTCCGCGCATGGTGACCTTAAAGGCCTCCCACACCATCGAGTAATGTGTCACAGAGTTGTTGTTTCGGGGGGGAAAATCTGTTCTCTTGCTCTAGCTCCGTCTTGAATACTGGGTCTAACAGGGCCTGAGGGGCCAGGACATGTAGGGCGATTCTTCGTGAGGAGGTGTAAGAGTGATGAGCACTGGTGAGTGATCGGAGTATGTGCGAGAGAGGTGAGAAGTGTGTGACAACCATGGGGTTAGCCCTTTAGTGAGAAGCCATCCGTCTATGCGCGACCAGGAGGAGTGGGCAGTGGAGAAGCAGGAACCTTCCCGAACCTGCGGGTGAAGGGCACGCCAGGCGTCAATCAAATCATGGTCTTCGATAATGCGGTTGAGGGTGTAGTGTGCATTGGAGTAGTGATGGGGTTGTGGGTGCGACCGGTCCAGTGTCGGGTCCAGGGTAGCATTGAAATCTCCTTCCCACATCAAGTGTGTAGAGCCAATGTCAAGTACCTTACCCCAAAGGACCCGAAAAAATTCGGGATCATCAGTGTTCGGTCCGTAACAGGAGACAAGAGTTATTGATTGAGCAGCAGTCTACCCCATAGGATGCTGTAGCGACCTTGCGGGTCGCTGTAAGACCCGATGGGGGTGTAGGGGAGCATGCGCTTCACCAGTATAACCGTGCCCTGGGCGTAAGAGGAATATGATGAGAAGCATCTACTGGTCGCCCAGCGGGACGCGAATGTGTTGGGTGCAGTGGGGGCAAAGTGTGTTTCCTGAAGCATAGCGCAGTGGATGTTTTGGCGTTCCAGATAAGAGAGGATGTGTCGGCGTTTGGGGGGGGTCTCCTAGGCCGCGCACATTCCATGTCAGGAAATTATAGTTGGGGGGCCTAGGTTGGGTCTCTATGATGGTGATGCAGGGTAATAATGGCGGATAGTGAACGCTGTCTGAGCTGGTCAGCTAAGCAGGGCATACATGTGCTAGTCAATGCAGTGAAAAGTGGCATGAAACAATCCCCATCCCCTCCCCCCTCCCACAGCAGCAGCCCAAACCTGCCGTGTTGTGTGTCCCCCCCCCCATCCCCAAAGATTCCATGTTCCATGCTCCCAACAGGGGAGAATGGGCACAACGTGTCAAACATTCAGGACCAGAACAATATAGGGTTTTCCTGTGTGGGTAATAGAAAGAGGGCGACCAAATACTCCTCGCTTCGGCGAGGGCGCTCGGGGGGGATTAGTGGAAGTTTTCACCAGTCCAGCGCAATTGCAGGAACGAATTGCGAATGAAGGGGGCAGCCACGCCAACCGCCGGGTTGGCCCAGCGGGAGTTGTGTCACAGTCTGCCGCGTGGTGCGCAGGCCTCCAGGCCATGAAGAGAAAGTAGGGGCGGCGCCCGTAGAAATAATCAAGTGGAGAGCGGCACTGATACCTCGGGTCAGGGCAGGGTCGTCACTCTATATCCGACGTGCCTCCATCTTTATTGGGCCGGGTGGAGGGAGAAGCGCGGTCCGCCGACCTCCCAGGTATGGTTTTTAGAAAGTCATAGACATGCTGAGGGTTGGTGAAGAAGTGTTGCTTCCTCTGGTGAGTAACCTTGAGGTGCACTGGAAAGAGCATGGCGTATTCAATGTTCATTTGTTGGAGTTTTTTCTTCACTGGGAGGAATTTTCTGCGCCCCTCCTGGACAGCCATGGTAAAATCCGGGTATAGGGAGACCTCTGTGCCCTCAAAGAGTACCTTCTTGTGTTCCCTAGCGAGTCGCAGGGCAGTGTCCCGATCTCTATAGTTAAGGAGTCTCGCAATAATGGGGCGAGGAGGGGTGCCAGGCACGGGGCGAAGGGCCAGCGAGCGTTGCGCTCTCTCTATGATGAACACCGATGAGAACGCCTCTCTGCCAATGGTGGTGACGAGCATGCGTTCCACGTACTCTTCCATCCTGCCAGTGGCGGTGGATTCCGGTACTCCCAGGATTCGTAAATTATTGCACCTGGAGCGCGATTCCAAGTCCTCATTCTTCGCGGCTATGAGTTTCAGAACCCTCTCCAGGTCCAGGGTTTTGGTTATGGTTGTGGCGGAGGCGTCATCGAGGTCAGAGATACGTTGCTCTGTTTCCTTGAGGCGCTCCTCATTTTGGTCGCTTTTATGCGCTAGGGTGTCTATACGGGCATTCATAGTGTCCATTTTGGTTTCTATAGAGGACAGACTGGATTGTATGGCGAGAAGGAGGGCCTTCAGATCATCTGTGGACGTAGGTTGGTCAGGGGTGCCGGACTGTTCTCCCTCCATTTCAGCCTGTGTGCGAGTGGATTTCCTGGCTTCGAAATTAAGTTTAGGTTGCTTCCCATCCGTTCTACCCATGGTGGAGTAGTAAAACAGTAGGAGACGGGCAGCTCCCGGGCTGGCGGGAGAATGATGTAGTGCGGCGTGGGGGTAGTTATGGGTCCGCCAAAGCTGCGGGGCCGCGTGGCGTGTCCGTGCGCAAGGCAGGAGGTCCAGAGTTTCCCACTCCCCACAGGCCTCCGGCGAGACAGGGAGGATGCCGCGTGGGGACAAAGTAGGATCGGGAGCAAGCCGCCACTCACTCCGCGTCAAACCTCAGGCGGCCGCCCGCAGACGAGTAGGTCTCCACCCGGGCAGGCGGGGAGTGTGCCCGGTGGTTATAGCTGGAGTCACAGTGGCGATGGGGCCTCCGAAATGGCGGGGAGCGAGACCTGCAGCAGGGCCGACACTCAGGTGTCAGGGTGGTGTCTGTCATTAGGTAGCAGGGGGGCCTCAGAACCTCATAGGCCGCAACCCCGCAAAGCCATCGGCATTCAGCGGGGTGCAGTGACAACGGTGGGGCAGCCCAGCGGAAGGCAGTGAACAGGCTGGCCAGGGGCTAACTTCCTCTCAGTAGTCAGTACAAGCAGGGTATGTCACCTAGTCCCTGCAGCCCCCAAGGGTACCCTTGGACAGTTCTGCTGACAGTGTATGGGCAGTATAAGGTCCAGGTTATTGGTGTAGACTGGGAGCTGCTGCGTGGGTCCCCCACCTAGTGTGGAGACCCCACCGGCGCCAAAAGGAAGTTCAGTGGGAGCGCCCCAAGCAGTCCCGGCGGCCGCCAGAGTCACGCGGAGCGGTGTAGGCGCGGATGGGAGAGCTGTCCCCCACCAAGAGGTGGTCTGCGGTGGGTCCCAGAGTGCAGCCTGTGGATGGGTGGCCAGCGGGCAGCGCACCGCCGGCGGGTGGCACAAGGCATCGCGGTGCAGGCGCAGGGCGGTGGACACGAGGTCGGGAGCAGCAAAGTGCCACGGCAGACTCACCAAGTTCAGCGGAGGCGGGGTGTAACAGTCTCCGGCGCGGGTAGGCCCCCCAGCAGCTGGACACAGACTCGGGCGGTGCAGGCCTCTCCATCCCGCCATCGGGCCCAGCCAGGGCTGCGCCGGAACGAGAAGAGGGCGCCCGCCCCGGGCAGCGCTGTCAGCGCCGGCGAGTCCCGCATCTCCCCCGCCAGCGGCCCCCAGCCCAGAGTCACAAGGGCGGGCAGGCGCGGGGCACGAGCGGCAGGTACTCCTTCAGCCGACCCGGGCCAGAGCCTCCCGGTCTTCAGGGGGGACTCAGCTGCATGGCCGGCCGGGGAGGCGGCAGCGGGATATCAGAAGCGCAGTGGTAGGCGGGACAGGCTCGGCACTCCAGGCAGGCGAGGTTCCGGTGGCAGCGCCCACCACCAGCTGTTTTGACTGTCCCGAGCCGGCGGATCACGCCGCGTCGGGACAGTCAAAAGGCCGCGACCGCCTCGGCCGCCATTTTGGGTCCGCAGGGCGGAAAGTAGACGGAGGCAGTAACCGCAGTTATAGGCCGGCTTGCGGTGAGATTTCTGCGATGGCGGATAGCAGATGGCGTGTGCTACCCCTCCAGTGTAGTTTCAGGCGTGCAGGACTGGATTAGAGGAGGATGACAGCCGGATTGTGTCCCGAGCAGCAGGAGCCTCACGTAAGTGCGGCCATCTTGCTTTGCGCCCTCTAGCGCCCCCACAAACTGCTGCTTATTATATTAACATGGAGACTAGAGTTTACTTTTCTTCCTCTGACTGCAAAGTGAGGAGATTTTGCAAAGTGAACTATCTGAAGTTTGGGACATTCTTGCTTGCATGCAGGGAGTGTGAACTGAAAGGCTATCAATCGGGATTTGTATAGCATGGCTAATTACCCGTGAGGGTATCCAGGCGCTGAGCGTGCTGCTGCAGGGGATGGGGGAGTCTCAGTTAAACAAGCAGGTCTTGAGGTTTTCTGAATTCCACCAGCGATGATGATGTCCGTTCCAGGCCTTTGCAGTGAGGTGGGAGAAGGAGCGTTCTCAACTGTTGCTGTGGCGGATGCAGGGGGTGTGGGCGAGGTGGAGGGAGGAGGAGCACAGGTGTATGGGGGGAAGGTGGAAGTTCAGCCTGTGGTTGATGTACGCTGGTCCCAGGTTGTGGAGGACTTTGAAGGTGTGGATCAACATCTTGAACTGGCATATCTTCTGAATGGGGAGCCAGTGCGGCCTTTTGAGGTGGGGTGTGATGTGAGTCCATTTAGGGAGGTCTAGGATGAGTCCGGCTATAGGATACTGTTTTGTTTCTAACACACAACAAAATGTAAATACCTGTAAATTAACTGTACAAAAATTTGCAAATGTTTACCAGTTAGGAAGGCACAAATGACTCACATTTGTTTGTAATTACGAAGTGTGAAGACTTTAATACGACCCAAAAAAATGAAGACACTTTACTTGGTGATGCACAAATGATCGATATTTGCGTAAACTTCCACATTATCTATTGTTTGTACAATATACATTCTTATCAGTAAAACTGCATGTCTGTGCAAAATTTAGTGGCCATTTCAATGGAAAATGTGCTGTCTGTAAGTGACAGGGTGCTACCACAACATGCTTTTGTAATATATTTGAAACAATGTGCTCCTAAATGCTGACCTGGCTACCTACTGCATCCTTACCACTCTGCTGAAGAAATTTTGTGGCTCATTTGCTACATTTGTTTTTTGTGTGACGCTTGGATTTTCCACAATCCTTATGACTTCAGTAATACTGATGGCAGCAAATTGTTCCAGCACCAGTGGGTAAATGAGCTGTTTGACGTTTAACATAAATTAAGAGATGGGGCAAAAAGCTTGTAAGGAAGAGACAAGTATTGGCAAGTTTATGATAAAAACAAATATTGTTCCCTGAGTCATAAGTTACATTTTTTAATGCTTTATAATGGATTATTATATTAGCTTGATGAGGCTCGAGTTCCGGGTACACTCGGTAGAGTCAAGTAATCGGGCAATGTGTGCCTGTTCAGCTGTAGCAGTCAGTCCTCCAGTCTTGCTTGCCTCATTCTCTCGCCAGTCATTTGCATGGCATGAAAAGAAACACAATAATGAAAGGAGCGCATCCCCATGAGTCAAAAAATCATAATGTCATATAAATAAAATCATTCAGATGATATCTCTGACTTAAGGGGACGTGCCTTTCTTTATTTAACAATCAGGCCAAGGCTAGAAGTTGTAAAATGAACTGTGTCTCTAAGTTAAGTGTTAGAAAGTCGTAATTTCTCAGCTAAGCTGCTTAAGACCAAGGGTTTGGTAAAATAGAAAAGTAAATCGTAATGAGCGCGGGAAGAAAAATGAGGAGGGTGCAGCGGGCACTTAATCAAATAAGTAATCAGTTAAAGGTACAACCACATGTGTCTTGTGAGTCACACAGTCACCTTTTAACGTTTCTGCGCATCGGACGGCCTGGAGTCGTCCGACGCCACAGTTGGCGTGTGTTGGATGCCTCCGGCCATCCTAGGCCCACCCATGGGGGAAGCGCTGGCGCTCCCCTGTGGGCCGCCCTTCATGCTTCCCCCACCGGGGAGGGCAGCGGAAGCCCTTCCCCTGCTCCACCCCGCCCCCTCCACGTCATTAAATGCAAACGGACGCGCTGAAAGCCATTTGCTTCCAGCGCGTCCAAGGAGGAGAGGTGAGTTTCTCCTCGTGGGGGGTGGGGGTGGGGGGAAAGATTTAAAAAAGAGGCATCGGAGGAAAGGAAAGGGTTTTCCTTCCCTCCGATGTCTCTTTTCAGCATTCCTGCTGCACGGTCGCGCATGTGACGCGATTGTGCATTAGGAATGCCCACTAGACCCTAGGGGTTTTGTTTGTTTTTATTTAAATGGCTTGTGTTTCGGGGAGCGGCCCCTTGGGCAAGGGTCTCTCCCCTTTGGGGAGCAATTTGTTTGGCAGTTTCAGGCAGATAGGCCCAAAAAAAATTCTTTCATTGTGTGCCCACTAGGCCACCAGGGATTTTTTTTATTTAAATATGTTTTTGGGGAGCGGCCCCTTAGGCAAGGGTCGCTCCCCTTTGGGGAGCATTTATTTTGGCCGTTTCTGCTCCCCTGGTGGGGCAGATCGGCCCAAATAATGTATTTTTATTATTGTGTGCCCACTAGGCCACCAGAGATTAAAAAAAAATGTTTGTGGGGAGCGGTCTTATGATTTAAGGCCCATCTGCCCCCGGGGGGGCAGAAGCCATTAGACACCAGGGATTGTTTTTGTGTTGTTGGGGAGCGGCCCCTTGGGCAAGGGTCGCTCCCCTTTATGGGGTGGTTATTGTGGCCGTTTCTGCCCCCTTTGGGGGCAGATCAGCCATATTTTTTCAGGCCCATCTGTCCCCAAGGGGTGCAGAAGCCACTAGACACCAGGGTTTTCTTAAATGTTGTTGGAGAGCGGCCCCTTGGGCAAGGGTCGCTCCCCTTTATGGGCTGATTATTGTGGCCGCTTCTGCCCTCTTTAGGGGCAGATCAGCCATATGTTTTTAAGCCCATCTGTCCCCAAGGGAGGCAGAAGCCACTAGACACCAGGGTTTTTTAAATGTTGGTGTTGGGGAGTGGCTCCTTGGGCAAGTGTTGCTCCCCTTTTACGGGGTGAGTATTTTGGCTGTTTCCGACCCCCCCTTGGGGGCAGATCGGCCTTATGCTTTTAGGCCCACCTACCCCCCAGCTTGGCTGGTGGATTGTGTGTGGACTGGTGCGTTATTTGCATATGTGATCGTAATGTTTTATTTCTCCTTTTTATTCTAGTGCAAAGCTTTTTATTCTTGTTTGCACTTTCGGCAGTGGTTGATCTGCAGTTTTGCGTAGTTGCATTTATTTGGTACGAGGAACATTTTTGTTGTGTTTACTCCAAATGAGTATTATTGTCATTCATGAATGAATTTTTTGTAAGTGGCGTCATAATAGCAGCATATTTAGTTAGTGTTTTGAGCGTGAAATTCTTTGCGATGTGTTTTGCGTTGTCTTGTGTAATTTTCTTTTCTTTTTCTTTTTTAGTGGGATATTGTTGGTCCTTGCTGTGTCAGTGCAGAATAGGTGGTGGTGAGTCTAGCTGCTTCTGGCAAGTGAGTGGTATAGTTTTGGAGTATATAGGTCTTTGTGATAAAGCCACATTTTGTTTATTACTTATTTTACAAAGTGTTTGTTGTTGTTGACTTTTTTGACAAGTTACCTTTATTAGTAAGGATTATGGATAGCCGCAGAATTACTGCTCAGCAGGTGGTTGGTATGCTTTTTGAATCTTCCTCTGACCATGATTATGAGACTGACAGTGCGCCAGAGGGAGAGGAGGCAGTGCAAGATTCTGGCAGTGAGTTTTCTGTCCATGAGGAATCATCAGATGATGAAGCTACTTTCAGTGCGGATGAAGCTACTCACAGTGCGGATGAAGTGCCTGTTTTAGAGGAGGACACTGATGTGTCGATGGTGCAGCAAGAGGCATCTGGATTGCAGCCTAGGGCTGCAAGGCTTCCCATTGGAAGTGCTGGACTCTGGGTTGATCCAAACATGGTGAAGCCGGTGTTGCCTGCCTTTAATGGTGATGCAGGGTGTAGAGAGAATTGTGAAATTGTTTTGCCTATGCTGTTTTTTCAGTTGTTTATGGATGATGTATTTTTGGCTGAGATTGTTGAGCAGACTAATTTGTATGCTGAACAGTATTTGAGGGACAACTGTGCCAGACTTAGGCCCACTCTAGAGCTACCCGGTAGACTCCCACAAATCTGGATGAGATGAAGTTTTTGGGTTTGACTTTTTTGATGGGCTTGATAAGGAAGCTGTCCCTGGCTTTATATTGGTCTACTAGTCCATTGATGGCAAAGGCCATATTTCCTGCAATTATGAGTCGTGGTCGGATGCTGCATTTTGTTGATAATGCTTTGCCGTTGCCACGAGATCACTCTGACTGTGACCGTCTTTTTAAGATTCGGCCAGTTCTTGATCACTTTGTAGATCGATTTTCAGAGATCTATACTCCAGGGAAAGAAATAGCTGTTGATGAGTCTTTGGTCCTGTTCAAGGGCCGTTTGGTTTTAAGGCAGTACATTCCTAGCAAGAGGGTACGTTATGGAATTAAGATGTATATGTTGTCTGAGAGTAGAACAGGATATGTCTATAATTTCCAGGTGTACACTGGTAGGGATTCCACTATTGACCCCGCTGGTTATCCGTCCACTTTAGGAGTTTCAGAGAAAATTGTGTGGGAACTTGCTAGAGGACTGTTTAACAAAGGTCACCATTTGTACCTAGATAACTTCTACACTGCTGTGCAATTGTTTAAGGAATTGTTCAAAGTGGACACTCTGGCTTGTGGCACAATCCGCTCTAACCGTAAAGGTTACCCAAAAGAGCTTGTTTGCAAAAAGTTTCAGAGGGGACAGTGCTGTGCATTGTGTAGTGATGAACTGCTAGCTGTGAAATTTGTGGACAGGAGGGATGTATACATGCTGACTACCATCCATGATAACAGTACTTCACCTGTGACTGTTTGGGGCCAGGTTGCTGAAGTGCGCAAACCTGTGTGCATTGTAGACTACAATAAGCACATGGGTGGTGTTGATAGAGTAGATCAGAGGTTGGAACCTTACACTGCTGTTTGCAAGGCTTATATTTGGTATAAGAAGTTGGCCATCCATCTTTTCAATTTAGCAACTTTTAATGCTTTTGTTGTGTTCAAGGAGTGTTCTCCAGCGTCAAAGATGACTTTTGTTCAGTTTCAGGAGTCTGTGATAAGCAGCCTTGTTGTAGTGGAACAGGCAAGTGTTCCTAGAGTTGGAGTGGTGGAGGATGTGGCTAGATTGAAAGATCGCTACTTTCCCAGATTTAATTCCTCCCACGCCCAAAAAACCAATCCCTGTAAGAGATGTAGAGTCTGTTTGAGAAGAGGTATGCAGAAGGAGAGTCGTATGCACTCTGCTGATTGTCCTTCTAATCCTGGAATGTGTGTGCTCACATGTTTCAGATTGTATCACACTCAAAAGAGTTTTTGGGATCAACCGTGAGTCTAATAGGGTACTGCCTGGTGTCAGAACCCCACTAATATTGTGCAAAATTGGAAGGAATCCAGTATGCATGTCCAAGGTTGGGCTTAAAGGAGTAAAAGGTAATCTAATTAAAAGAATGAGAAATTCCAAGATGGCTGCTCGAAGGCTACAAACACCTTGGCATTATAGCGCTGTATTGAAGAAGTTAGGTGCGCGCTGCCTCTGAGCTGCGCACTTCACAGAAGAATTCTATTTAGTCAGATGATAATTCCTGGGCACCGTGAAAGTTTAGTCAGGGTAGAGGCGTTGCATGAATACTCGATGTTTAGTTCCTCGCGTTTATGTTATTTTGTAATCTTGCTAAAAGAACATGCAGAATTAAATATGACAAAGGTAATTTCCAGGTCAGCTTGAAGTACGGAGCTGCATTCTAAAAACAAGTGAGTCAGAAAAGGTCAATTTATTTATTGTGAACTCAAAGCTGTCCTCTGCTGGCTGTAGAAGCTGAGCTGTAAAAATGTTTAGCTTCCGAGATCCACAGTTGAAAATCTTGTCAGCTGGTAAAAGAAAATGTATTAATTGTCCTCTGCTGGCTGACAGAGTGGAGAAATAAATCATCTCAGCCCTCGGAACCAAAGCTGAAATCAGTCAACTGTTTAAAGAAACATTAATTATTTCAAGGTCAACGTGAGGAGCGAAGCGCATCGGGAAACAAATAATCAGGCTTCATTTAAGTTCTGAAATACATCCATTTAGCCTAAGGCATAAAATAAATAGGTTAATGGTTAATTTACAGTGCTGTGTAAATAGTTATTTAATCAATTAGTCTCCTCTTCACAGAAAACCTGTCAGCTGGGTAAATGAACAGTCTATTCTGCTGCAGTTAAAATCAATAGAAAGAAAAGCAAAGGAAATAAAAGAAAGAAGAAACACTTACCTGAGGAGAAGGCAGCTTGATTCCAGAGTTCATCTTAAAGTCACGCAAGTACCCTGTTGAGGGAACAATCTATTTAATTATTAAGTAAAGGAACATTGGTGTAAAATGGATTAACCAGAAAATTAATATCAAGTTGCAAGCACCATTTTCTGAAAAAAATAAAAATAAAAAAAGGAACTGTTTGAAAATTAACATGAAAGAAAAAAGTGTATTAAAAACGAAAGAACAAGAAATAGAAGAGGGGCTACAGTCCATCCTTAATTGGGTAGACACAGTTTGGCAGTGACAAAAATAACACAGGCACAGTAGTGTAGGAGGTTAATTAAGTTGTTGTACAATTTTATCTTTGTGCAGGTTCCCTCCTGAGAGAATAGCAGAATCGAAAGAACAGAAGAAGGAAGCCTGAGGCGCGGTTCAAGGAGGAATCCAATCGGTCTGGGCTGTCTCTTCTCTCTCCCATTCCCCTTTCCCCCCTTGGTGCCGATCTGTCAGTTGAGAGTAATTGACTGGCGGTGGGGTCCTTCAAGGGGCATTGGGACCAGCGCCGTACTGCTCCTGTGACAAGTTGGTAAGAGCAATCCCATCACCTGGTCAGTATGGTTTTATATTTGTTCTTCAGTTTCACGGTTGGCATTAGAATGATGTATTTAGTTACAGCTGTTGTGTTTGTAGTTATATTTTTGTGTCTAGTTCCAATTGGTTTGTGTTTTCTATCTTGTTAAAAAAAAATCTGATTACGCTGTGTGTGGACTGGCGCTTGGCTGGGGGTGTGCATGGACTGGCGCTTGTCTGGCGGTGTGCATGGACTGGCACTTAGCTGCCGGTGCGCGTGGGCTGGAACTTAGCTGGCGGTGTGCGTGGGCTGGAACTTAGCTGGTGGTGTGCGTGGGCTGGTGCTTAGCCGGCGGTGTGCGTGGGCTGGTGGTGTGGGTGGACTGGCTCTTGGCTGGCGGTGTGGGTGGACTGGCGCTTGGCTGGCGGTGTGCATGGGCTAGCAATTGGCTGACTGTGTGAGTAGTGACTTGCTGCTAGTCATTACTCACTTTGCTAGCCAAACACCACTACACACACTATGTCAACCACCAGCCGGTGTGATTGCTGTGTTAGTCAAGTGGGCGTATGAAAGTGATGGGCCCTTGAATGGCGCTGTCTGTTGATGTGATGGTTGTAATGTGCTGGGCCCCGGCTGGTGGTGTGAATGTGTCAGGTACTGTCCGGGACTGTCTGGGACACAGGCAGGGACTTGGGCAAAGACTGGTGACTGGGTAGAAAATGAAGCAGAAAAAGGAGCACAGCGCTGCCCAGGATCACACAGGAAGTCAGAGGAGAAACGGGATCCAAAGGGGAAGCCTGCACAAAGGAACAAGATGCCTAAGACTCAGAAAGGACAGGCACTCATGAGGCGATTTAGCATTCAGAATAACTACGCCCGAACGGACGTGCAAGACATATATATACTCACACACACAACAATAACAATAAAGGGAATGTGGGGTAAAGCACTCTGGAGCTCCACACAATAAGACTAAAGCTCAGTAAGTTCCTCACCCACTATTGCTGTTACAGATACTGACTGCAAATACCCACATATAGGATATGCATGCAAAGTCAGGGTCTGTGGAGCTGATACCTATGGTGATGTTATAAATGTAACTCAAAGACAATACTCACAGTGAACAAGAAACACTACCTATGTTGTCAGCTGTGCCCACGGATCCTGGCGATCAAACAGGAACATGCAAGGCAGTAACAGCAAAGGGGTAGAACTAAACACAAGCACAATAGACAAGGAGCTAGCAAGGAGGAGTGCTTAACAGGAAAAGAAGGAAGGCACAGAGCACACTTGGCAGACAGCAGGTAACAAACATGCAAGGTAATAGAAGCAAGACAGCAGGAATAGAAAGACAGCAAACTAGGAACTGGAACCAAGGAAATGGGAAGAAAAGTAGGGACTGGAAAAGGATATACAGAAGGGGAGGCTACGAGGTATGCTAGAATAGAGTTGAATCCGGAGTCAAGAAAACACAGTAGCACTGAGGGCTGTGCTGGAGCAGAAGCAAGAATTGAGCAAAAGCTCAAGGTAGCACTGCAGGCAGTGCTAGTTCAGGAACAGGAAATTACTATAGCTCAGGAGTCAAGATAGCACTGCAGGCAGTGCTAGTTCAAGGAAAAAGGAAATAGCTACAGCTCAGGAAACAAGGAGTCAAGAGAGCACTGCAAGCAGTGCAAATCAGGAACAAGAAATAGCTGAAGCTCAGGAACAAAGAATAACTATAGCTCAGGAACTCAGGAAACAAGGTAGCACTGCAGGCAGTGCTAATTCAGGCACAAGGAATAGCTATAGCTCAGGAATCAAGGAACAATGATTAACTATAGCTCAGGAATCAAGGAATATCAAAAGCTCAGGAAACAAGGATCGGTCTCACCGGAACACAGCTACAATGACCAACCTTGGCCTGAAGTGAGCTGGGGCTTAAAAGAGCTCACAGTAATCACATGTATCAGGTGTGAGCAGGCTAGCAGCAGCCAGCCACAGGTGAGCTAAATTCCTCCACCTATCCTTGGCCTGCAGGGGTGGAGTCGAAGCAGTGAGCAGGAAATTCTAGGTAACGGAGTGTCAAACATGAGCAGGCTGGCTTCAAGCATGAGCAGGCTGGCTTTCACAAAACCCGGCATGGATTGGAAATGGATGGCAATTTGCAAGTAGAATCCAAGTGACTGGAAGTCAGTATATGCATGAAGGGGAGGGTGTGGAAGCTTATTAGAACACTGGAGAGCTCCACAATTCAGCCCCCTGGTGGTGGACACGAGAATGCAGAGAGCGAATTGTGACAGTACACACCCTCCAAAGACAGGTTCCCGGAATCTGGAACTGGATTCAATGCCTTTGCTCCTATGAAATAGGTCCATTTCTATCAGCATTTTAGTGCAAGATACCAGAGGACTGTGGGAAAAATGTGATGGTCTGGAGGGTAGAATAACAGACTGTAAATTAACAGCAGTATTGGAGGCAGAAGCTGAAGCGTCCAAATCCAGTAATGGCGACTTAGGAGCCTGAATCAAAGGTGCTTGATGTTTTGATGATGACAGGCTGCAGTAGCACTCTGAAAATGAAGGCAGATTGAATGTAGGTTCAAAAGCAGATAACGGATTGGCAGGAGGCACAGATGTCAAAGGCAAACTGGCTGAAGACAAAGGAGGTGACAAGAAGCAGACCTGAAGTTCTGGCCCTGGAGGAAAAAAATACAGAAAACACATATGCAGGAGACTTTGGAAGCGGGTATGCAGGAGACCCAGGCCCTGGAGGCTTACATGTTGAGAGTTTTTTCTCTGATGTTGGAGGTTTAGTCTCTGAATGGACACGTACTGAGACCTCTGAAGGCTGGCAAACTGGAAGCACAGAGTCAAAAAGCAGGCAGCCTGGAAGCTCTGGTTCCGAAGGCAGGCAGCCTGGAAGCTCTGGTTCCGAAGGCAGGCAGCCTGGAAGCTCTGGTTTGGAAGGCAGGCAGCCTGGAAGCTCTGGTTCGGAAGGCAGGCAGCCTGGAAGCTCTGGTTCGGAAGGCAGGCAGCCTGGAAGCTCTGGTTCGGAAGGCAGGCAGCCTGGAAGCTCTGGTTCGGAAGGCAGGCAGCCTGGAAGCTCTGGTTCGGAAGGCAGGCAGCCTGGAGGCTCCGGTACTAATGGAATGCAGGCTGCTGGCTCGGGCTCAGATGGCAGGCAAGCTGCAGGCTCGGGCTCAGATGGCAGGCAAGCTGTAGGCTCGGGCTCAGATGGCAGGCAAGCTGCCGGCACAGGCTCAGATGGCAGGCAGACTGCAGGCTGAAGTTCAGAAGGCAGCAGGCCGGCTGAGGTCTCTGGAGACTCTGAAAGCAGCAGGCCAGCGGAGGACTCTGGAGACTCTGAAAGCAGCAGGCCGGCTGAGGATTCTGGAGACTCTGAAAGAAGACAAGCTGATGGCAGAGAGGCACAAGGATGACAGACTTTAAATTCTAGGAATGTCGATAGCCCATGAACAGTAGATTCCCTGTTGTCAATCGTGAAATATTCACAGTTCCTTGGCTCATTAAAACACACTGAAGCGCTTTCTTCGGGATGGCTAAGAATACTGCTTATCTTAGAGTCTCTGATGACCAGACTCCCTTTACCATTTGGCAGTTCACATGTCTTAGTCAGAGGAAACAGGTCAGAGATTACTTGGTCTTTGGAAATGTTTTCAATTTCCTCTATATTACAAGGTGTTACAGATGCATCAGAGCATAGAGTAATATCGCCTGACTTCTCAATATGTGGTGTACTTGAAGGCGAGAGAGCAAACAAGGGGTCAGGATTTTGTTCCTTCTCAATGAGGAGGTTGGCTTCAGTCGCAGCAGTTAAATCAAGAGTGTGGTCTGAATCACAGGATATTGTCACATCAGGGATTATGTGGGGCACTGGTTCAGGTTTTGTCTGTATGTTAATGGCCTGTCTATGGGTTATCTCTGAGATAGAACTTACCTCACTACCAGAAAAAGAAAGCAAAGAGATGTTTTGTGTTTTGCCTAGCATTCGGGGTTTCCGAAAACTGGAGGGACACATCTCAGATGTAGCGCCTATATGTAATTTAGCACTAGAAGACAAAACACCAGAGGAGTTAGAAAATTCAGACTTCAAACAAATACTTTCATTAACTGCACTGTGAGACAAGGTACTATGGCTTTTCTGAGTGGAATATGAGTGATCAGCCACAGTATTATTCACACAATTGCTGGACCAGCTCTGAGGGGAACGCAAAAGAGAGTGCATGGTTTCATTCTCCATTTCTAAGGAGGCTAACATAGAGGTGGAAAAGCAGTCTTGTACAGGGGTTTTAGATTCCCACTTGAACTCTGGGTTATAGTTTTTTAACAGAGTCTGAAACATTTTATTCTCTCATTGTAATTCAAGAATCTTAGATGTAATTATATCCTGTGAAGACTGCAGATCTTTCTCTACAAGGACAGTGGTAGACTTGGCAACTTCACAAAAAGCAACTGAGCTACACCTTGGATTTTGTTCAAAATTGCTACTAGCTGCCTGCGTTTTAATAGGTCTTCTCTCTTTTGGCAAACTGATCACAATTTTCTTTGAAAGTAGTATTTAACAAGGACCCTTTAGTATCCGAGACTGTGATCTTTACTGGATACCAGACTGGGTAACATTATTTGAATGGAAAACAGAGGATATGAACTACATCTGCTCTTTCTCTGGTTGTGTGGTTGAATATGCTTTAACTGGTGTCATTGAACTACCAGTTTGGTAAGGGGTCGATGAATACTGTGTCTGGAAATTGTCTTCAAAGAAAACATTGTCTTGACAGAGGATCTCTGAGTTACAAACTTCAGAAAAATGTCCCTTAACAGTATCACTCTTTGAATTACTATGTTGTCTTTCTGCTGCTAACAAAGGTTTGCAGAAATTCGTTTTCATCCTGTAGGTCACTGGCTGACATCAGGTGAGGATCAGGGTTACAGATGGAATGAAAATCTAACATAGAAGGATCAGCCAACCACAGGGAATAATATTCAGCACTTAAAAGTCTATTTTGTTCCATGAATCGATCTCTAGTGTCCAAGGACTTTCTAATATGTTGTACGGAACTGCGCTGCCTTGGTAATGGATGTCTGCCAACATGCGCAGACTTTCTGGATCTGATGCTAAACATCTTGGCAAGAACTAACTGTGAGAGCTTTGAGAAAAAAAGTGGCAGCTAACTGAATGCAAAGAAACCTCACAAGTGACCCTGGAAATGTGGGTTGGTCATTCTGTCAGGGACTGTCCGGGACTGTCTGGGACACAGTCAGGGACTTGGGCAAAGACTGGTGACTGGGTAGAAAATAAAGCAGAAAAAGGAGTACAGCGCTGCCCAGGATCACACAGTAAGTCAGAGGAGAAAAGGGATCCAAAGGGGAAGCCTGCACAAAGGAACAAGATGCCTAAGACTCAGAAAGGGCAGGCCCTCATGAGGCGATTTATCATTCCGAATAACTACACCCGAATGGACGTGCAAGACATATATATATACACACACACACACAACAATAACAATAAAGGGAATGTGGGGTAAAGCACTCTGGAGCTCCACACAATAAGACTGAAGCTCAGTAAGTTCCTCACCCACAATTGCTGTTACAGATACTGAAAGCAAATACCCACATATAGGATATGCATGCAAAGTCAGGGTCTGTGGAGCTGATACCTATGGTGATGTTATAAATGTAACTCAAAGACAATACTCACAGTGAACAAGAAACACTACCTATGTTGTCAGCTGTGCCCACGGATCCTGGCGATCAAACAGGAACATGCAAGGTAGTAACAGCAAAGGGGTAGAACTAAACACAAGCACAATAGACAAGGAGCTAGCAAGGAGGAGTGCTTAAAAGGAAAAGAAAGAAGGCACAGGGCACACTTGGCAGACAGCAGGTAACAAACATACAAGGTGATAGAAGCAAGACAGCAGGAATAGAAAGACAGCAAATTAGGAAATGGAACCAAGGAAATGGGAAGAAAAGCAGGGACTGGAAAAGGATATACAGAAGGGGAGGCTACAAGGGTACACTAGAATAGAGTTGAATCAGGAGTCAAGAAAACACAGTGGCACTGAAGCTTGTGCTGGAGCAGAAACAAGAATTGAGCAAAAGCTCAAAAGTCAAGGTAGCACTGCAGGCAGTGCCAGTTCAGAAACAGGAAATTACTATAGCTCAGGAGTCAAGGTAGCACTGCAGGCAGTGCTAGTTCAAGGAAACAGGAAATAGCTACAGCTCAGGAAACAAGAAGTCAAGAGAGCACTGCAAGCAGTGCAAATTAGGGACAAGAAATAGCTGAAGCTCAGGAACAGGAACAAAGAATAACTTTAACTCAGGAACTCAGAAAACAAGGTAGCACTGCAGGCAGTGCTAATTCAGGCACAAGGAATAGCTATAGCTCAAGAATCAAGGAACGAGGATTAACTATAGCTCAGGAATCAAGGAATATCAAAAGCTCAGGAAACAAGGCTCAGTCTCACCGGAACACAGCTACAATGACCAACCTTGGCCAGAAGGGAGCTGGGGCTTAAAAGAGCTCACAGTAATCAATGCATCATGTGTGAGCAGGCTAGCAGCAGCCAGCCACAGGTGAGCTGATTTCCTCCACTCATCCTTGGCCTGCAGGGGTGGAGACGAAGCAGTGAGCAGGGAATTCTAGGTAACAGAGTGTCAAACATGAGCAGGTTGGCTTCAAGCATGAGGAGACTGGCTTTCACAAAACCCGGCATGGATTGGAAATGGATGGCAATTTGCAAGTAGAATCCAAGTGACTGGAAGTCAGAATATGCATGAAGGGGAGGGTGTGGAAGCTTATTAGGACAATGAAGAGAGCCCCACAATTCAGCCCCCTGGTGGTGGACACGAGAATGCAGGGAGCGAATCGTGACAGAATGGTCTTCTGTGTCACGTATGAAAGGTGTGTGAATGGCCTGTAAAGAGGTTGGTGCCTTGCCGTGGCTTTACAGCTCACGAGCTGTGAGTCATTGGTTCAGGTTTTTAACCTTTTAATTATTAACAGTGCATTTCCTTTTTGTGAAATCTCTTGGTAATAAAACATACATTTTGAACCTTTCACTCACCCTGGTGCCAAATCCAACCAGTATGTGTGTGTACTTGAGGAACAGATGGATAGGCAGTCATATTTGTCTTATCTGTCTTTCTGTGCTAAGGTGTAGTTTGACTCTAGGGAAAATTGACCAACTTTAGATATTTTTGTAAACTAAAAAAAATGGGGAGTACTGGGTGGTGTGCCTCTCATGGATCTCAACACACACTGCCATGCAAACCTCAAAATGTGACTATCGTCACACATTTTTTCTTGCATTAGTGTGTTATAATCTTCTGGTATCAGAAAAACCACAATTTTCCTATCATCCAGCAGTGGAGCCTGGAGCCAAAAACCCAGGTGCCCCCTTGCAAAACCAGGTCGTTTGTGATAGGTAATTTTGATGTCTCCTCAATACGTTTTGGGCCCTTGCAGTCGCGGGTACTTGACCCACAAACGCGAGTGAGGTACCATTTTTATGGGGAGACCTGGGGGAACGCTGGGTGGTAGGAAATTTGTGTCAGCCCGGTGATCCCACAACTTTCCCACACATACATTTGAGAAACATTTGATTTGTTTCAGCTAAATTTGAGGTCTGGAGGGGATTCTGGGTAGGAAAACATTGGGGGTCCACGCAAGCCATACCTCCCTGGACTCACCTGGGTGTCTAGTTTTCAGAAATGTGTGGGTTTGGTAGGTTTCCCTAGGTGGCCGCCGAGCCCAGGGCTAAAATCCCAGGTGACCCCCCCTTGCAAAACCAGGTCGTTTTGTGATAGGTAATTTTGATGTCTCCGCAATACGTTTTGGGCCCTTGCCTGTCGCGGGTACTTGGCCCACCCATGCGAGTAAGGTACCATTTTTATCGTGAGGCTGGGGGAACGCTGGGTGGTAGGAAATTTGTGTCAGCCCAGTGATTCCACAACTTTCCCACACAGAAATTTGAGAAAAATTTGATTTTTTTCAGCTAAATTTGAGGGTTGCAGGGGATTTTGGGTAGGAAAATGTTGGGGTGTCCACGCAAACCATACCTCATTAGACTCCCCCGTATGTGTAGTTTTCAGAAATGTGTGGGTTTTGTAGGTTTCCCTAGATGGCCGCCGTGCCCAGGGCCAAAAACCCAGGTGACCCCCCTTGCAAAACCAGGTCGTTTTGTGATAGGTAATTATGATGTCTCCACAATTCATTTTCGGCCCTTGCTTGTCGTGGGTACTTGGCCCACCCATTCGAGTGAGCTATCATTTTTTTGGGGAGGACTAGGGGAACGCTGGGTGGTAGGAAATTTGTGTCAGCCCGGTGATCCCACAACTTTCCCACACAGAAATTTGAGAAACATTTGATTTTTTCAGCTAAATTTGAGGTTTGCAGGGGATTCTGGGTAGGAAAACGTAGGGGGGTCCATGCAAGCCATACCTCCCTGGACTCCCCCGGGTGTCTAGTTTTCAGAAATGTGTGGGTTTGGTAGGTTTCCCTAGATGGCCGCCGAGCCCGGGGTCAAAAACCCAGGTTACCCCTCTTGCAAAACCAGGTTGTTTTGTGTTAGGTAATTTTGATGTCTCCACAATACGTTTTGGGCACTTGCCTGTCGCGGGTACTTGGCCCACCCATGCAAGTAAGGTACCATTTTTATCGGGAGACCTGGAGGAACGCTGGGTGGTAAGAAATTTGTGTCAGCCCCATGATCCCACAACATTCCTACACAGAAATTTGCGAAACATTTGATTTTTTTCAGCTTAACGTGAGGTTTGCAGGGGATTCTGGGTAGGAAAACGTTGGGGGGTCTACGCAAGCCATACTTCCCTAGACTCCCCCGGGTGTCTAGGTTTCAGAAATGTGTGGGGTTGGTAGGTTTCCCTAGATGGCCGCCGAGCCCAGGGCCACAAACTCAGGTGACCCCCATTGCAAAACCAGGTTGTTTTGTGATAGGTAATTTTGATGTCTCCACAATACGTTTTTGGCCCTTCCCTACTGCGGGCACTTGGCCCACCCACACAAATTAGGTACCATTTTTATCTGGAGACTTTGGAGAATGCGGGGTGGGTGGAAGTTTGAGGATCTACGCAGATTCCATAGCTTTCCATTACAGAAATGTTGTCAGGGGACACGGTGGCTCCACTCGCACAGGCACGCAATGAGACATCGGGAGAACTACAATTCCCGGCAGCCTCGAGTGGACGTCTGACGTCAGACGCTCCACCTCACGTGATGCAGGAAGACTCGGGATAAGGCGAGGCTGCGGCTACAGACACTGCCGATTATTCGTGTTGTCAGAGTATGGATGATGGCCATATCTTCCGTGATCCTGGTCGGGTAAGGGTGCCTGTAGCACCGCTGGTTCCTTTGTAACCCTTGAAGTTTTCTGAACACTTTATTTATACTTTGGGAGCATACCAGGCTTGGGTGCTCATTTCCTTTTTCCCTACGTTGGTGAGCTCTCCGTTTGTCATAACCTAAGAGCTCTTGCGAGGGAATAGAATATAGTGATCGTGGTTCATAAGTATTTGTTGCCCTTTGGATGTGATTTATGTGGGTGTACATTATGTGATTTCCCTATGTTGGCGAACTCTTCCCTGTACTTTTGCCCACAGAGTTCATGCGAGGAAATAGAAGTGTTCATTGCAAATTGCGTAACGGTGTTACCGTACGTGTATATCCATAACGGCAAGAGGTTCTTGCTTTTGGTGAGAGTGAAGTGAACTCTCAATTTGGTTTCTTTATATCCCGGAGGTTCCTGGATATAATCCTATGAATGAAACAAGTTACCACACAGACTATCGTTCCTAACTATGCTGAAGAGAATACTTGTCTTGCTTGTTTGTATCTGATGTGGCTTATCCTATTTGTACGCTCTATTCTTTTCCTCCACAGGGGTGATATAGACAGAGGTTCTTCTGAGCTACTGCCTTAACCCTAAAATACCAGGTATAAGATAGGTGGATTCTAACACATGTATTAGACACCTGAAGAGTAGATTAACCGCCTCATGAATCCTTTATGTTTTCCAGCAAATGGTATGAAGTTTAGAGGTTACAAGCTCAGCACCCCTGTTAGCCGGCAATCTTTTCTTTCGTTACAGGTTAGTGGAAGTATGGGTACAATGGAGGATTAAAGGAGTAGGGGAGGTTGAAAAGGTCAGGGTAGTAACTTATTCTTTTGTGTTTTACAGGTCTCCCTCCCCGCTGTCCCCATCCTTCCCTTCCCCCGCTTAACCACCCTTTAGTCTGTGTGAATTCATATCCAGACTTGGGGCTGTTGAGAGGTGGACCCCTATGAGCATCGGTTCGATCCTGAGGATACGTTCAGGCACGGGACAGAGATCGCACAAGTGGATCCCCAACCTACTACGTGCTCCGCTTTGATCAAGTTGACAATGCGTCTGGACCATAGATTAAGGGAGAGAAGAGGGGAAGGCAAGAAGAAAGAGAGATATTCCCCCCGTTTCGAAAGACCAAGGCCCCTGGATCCGGGGGTAGCCTCCTCCGAACCGATGGAAATCGGAACCGTGCGGGCATCTCTGACTGTGGATGAGAGAGATTATAGAAGAAAAACGGGTTATGTTTGTATTGTGGGAAGAAGGGACACTACCTAGAGAGTGCCCGGTAAAACCCAAATTCAGCCGTTCACGCCTGGGAACATCTGTTGGGAACAGCACTAAGCCCTTGGCGGGAAACTGAAGAGCTCGGGATGTGAAGAAGGGAGTCTCTGAGCGTGATGTGTATCCCTTCCCTAAAGAAAGAACCTTTTTCGGTTACAGAACATTTCTTCATACCCTTGGTGGTGTATATAAACCAAGAACCTTGTTCCACACAAGCCATGGTGGACTCCGGGGCCACGGGTTGTTTTATGGATACCGAAGAGGCCCGCAGATTAGGGGTACGGCTTGTCACGAAGCCAATCCCTGAGGGTGTGTTTGCGGTGGATGGCAAACAACTGGAATCTGGTCCCATATGTCAGGCCACCGAGACGTTTGTAGTGGAATGCAACCAAGGACATCAAGAGCTTCTATCTTTTAATATCATCCAAGCACCGTTATATGGGATTATACTAGGATTACCTTGGCTCTCCACACACAACCCCACTATCGACTGGGAACAGAAAACCCTAATCATAGATTCAGAATATTGCAAAAAACATTGTTTGCAGGCTTTCGAGCTACCTACTCAAACTTTGGGGAACCAACATCACATTGCTACTGCAGCAGAGAAGGAGACGGATCTACCCTCCTGCTATCAGCAGTTTGAAGACGTTTTTGATGATCAGATGGCTGAAGTACTTCCCCCCCACAGACCCTACGATTGCAGGATTGATCTGGTGCCAGGGTCGGTGGTTCCTTGTGGCCGGGTTTATGCTTTAACGGAACCTGAAAACAAACACTTACGCCAGTATTTGGATAAATACTTGGCTTTGGGATTTATACGTCCGTCCAGTTCACCAGCGGCCTCTCCGTTATTTTTTATACCCAAGGCGAACGGAGAGCTACGAACGTGTATTGACTTTCGTGCCTTGAACGCCATCACCATACGCAACCAATACCCGCTCCCGTTAATATCAGTATTATTGGAGCAAGTGAAAGGGGCGGTGATATTTACGAAACTGGACCTCCGTGGAGCCTATCATTTGGTGAGGATGCGTCAAGGAGATGAGTGGAAGACGGCCTTCAAAACTCGGTATGGGTTATACGAGTATTTAGTCATGCCATTCGGTTTATGCAATGCGCCTGCGGCGTTCCAGTTTTTCCTCAACGACGTTCTACAGGCATATCTGGACCAGATAGTCGTGGTGTACATCGATGACATCCTGATTTATTCAACACAGGAAGAATAACACATAAGACATGTGAGTTTGATTTTACAAGCCTTAAGGGAGCACCATCTCTTTTGCAAGATCAGCAAATGTGAATTTCATGTCTCTACAGTTGAGTTCTTAGGAGTTATGCTCACCCCCACGGGACAGGAGATGGCAGAACGGAAAGTGAGAGCAATCACCGAATGGCCTTGTCCTAAGAACGTGAAAGACATTCAGCGTTTTATGGGGTTTGCAAATTTCTATAGGCGCTTTATATCCCAATTCTCCAACAAAGCAGCCCCCCTTACTCGCCTAACGAAGAAAGACACAACTTTCCTGTGGAATCAGGAAGCACAGATGGCATTCGACACACTGAAGGAAGCATTCATTACTGCTCCCATCTTGATACATGCCAACCCAGCCTTGCCATTTATCCTGGAGGCTGACGCCTCAGATGTTGCGATCAGAGCTGTGCTATCCCAAAGAGATGCCACCACAGGACAGATGCATCCGGTTGCTTTCATGTCAAAGAAATTAAACAGGGCAGAACAAAACTATACCATAACAGAAAAAGAATTGCTAGCGATCAAAGAAGCGTTTGGGGAATGGAGACATTGGTTGTTAGGAGCACAACATACTGTCACGGTATATACGGATCACCGCAACCTCCAGTTTTTAAAGACAGCACAACAGCTCTCTCCTCGATTACTACGATGGATGACATTTTTTGAAGAGTACAACTTCATTGTAACTTTCCGCCCTGGAAGCATGAACAAAAAGGCGGATGCCTTATCCAGGCAAGAATCCACGGCGGTTCCATTAAGCAACCCCGAGAGAGCTATCATGGATCCACAGAAAGTTATTGGAGTAACACACAGTGACCACTTTCTCAGAGACGTCATGAAAGGACTCCAGACCTTTCTATGGAAGGACTGGTTGAAATATCATCCGGAATGGAAAAATAAACAAGGCGTATTCATGAAAGGAACTCAAGTACTCGTTCCCACTCTCAAACTGAGACGGACTGTTTTTCAGTGGTGTCACATAAATCCCAGTGCAGGTCACCATGGCAACGAAAAGACATGTGAAAAGGTCTTGCGGCAGTTCTGGTGGCCCTCTCTTCGACGAGATATTCCTGTATGGATAAAGAACTGCATTGTGTGCGCTCAAACCAAAACTCCTAAAGGCAGACCCCAAGGGCTATTACAGCCTCTACCCACTCCAGACGTTCCATGGGAAAGGTTTTCGTTGGATTTCATAGTGGGCCTCCCTAAAGACAAGGAACATACGGTTATTCTAGTAATCATCGATTATTTAACAAAACTGGGGCATTTTGTAGCCTGCAAGCAAATCCCTACAGCAGGACAATTAGCCAAACTATTGATGATACATGTGGTGAGATTGCATGGCCTCCCTCGGGTGATTGTGTCGGACCGTGGGGCCCAGTTCACAGCCAAATTCTGGAAAGTATGGTGCTCGGCTTTGCAAATCTCTTCCGCCTTGTCCACCAGTTTCCACCCCAAACAGATGGGCAGACAGAAAGACTGAATCAGACATTGAAACAGTACTTACGTAGCTATGTAGAGAGCAACACCGATGCCTGGGTGGAGTGGTTATGGTTGGCAGAAATAGCGTATAACAATGCTCAACACAGTTCCACTAAACACTCTCCCTTCTACAGTACTTATGGGTATTACCCCCGATTTATACCGTTCATTACACCAGGTAGGAGTGAACGTATTCCAGAAGTACATGAAAGGATAGTTCAGATACAGAAAATCCTGCAACACACAAAAAAACACCTAGTTCACGCTAAGGACCTATACAAAAGACAGGCTGACAAACACCGCATACCAGGGCCCACCTACAAAAAAGGGGATCTAGTGTGGCTATCGACACGCAACATTCGATTTAAAAGGTATAGCGTGTTTAATCCAAGGCACATAGGCCCCTACAGAGTAGTAAGGATTATCAACCCAGTGGCGGTGAGACTTGCATTACCATCCCATATGAGAATCCACCCAGTGTTCCATGTCTCTTTGTTGAAACCGGCGTGTGGCCCGGCACGCAAGAAACCAGCTCCTGTGTGGATTGATCAGGACGAGGAATATGAGGTAGCATGTGTTCTGGACTCCAAGATCAGTCGCAATAACCTCTGGTTTCTGATAGCCTGGAAAGGGTACGGTGCTGAGGAGAACTCTTGGGAGCCTGAGTCTTCGGTGCATGCTCCAAGGTTAGTTGCTGCGTTTTACAAACGACACCCTGACAAGCCTTGTGCCTGCCTGTGCTCTCCGGGAGGGGGATGTACTGTCAGGGGACAGGGTGGCTCCACTCGCACAGGCACGCAATGAGACATCAGGAGAACTACAATTCCCGGCAGCCTCGAGTGGACGTCTGACGTCAGACGCTCCACCTCACGTGATGCAGGAAGACTCGGGATAAGGCGAGGCTGCGGCTACAGACACTGCCGATTATTCGTGTTGTCAGAGTATGGATGATGGCCATATCTTCCGTGATCCTGGTTGGGTAAGGGTGCCTGTAGCACCGCTGGTTCCTTTGTAACCCTTGGAGTTTTCTGAACACTTTATTTATACTTTGGGAGCATACCAGGCTTGGGTGCTCATTTCCTTTTTCCCTACGTTGGTGAGCTCTCCGTTTGTCATAATCTAAGAGCTCTTGCGAGGGAATAGAATATAGTGATCGTGGTTCATAAGTATTTGTTGCCCTTTGGATGTGATTTATGTGGGTGTACATTACGTGATTTCCCTATGTTGGCAAACTCTTCCCTGTACTTTTGCCCACAGAGTTCATGCGAGGGAAATAGAAGTGTTCATTGCAAATTGCGTAACGGTGTTACCGTACGTGTATATCCATAACGGCAAGAGGTTCTTGCTTTTGGTGAGAGTGAAGTGAACTCTCAATTTGGTTTCTTTATATCCCGGAGGTTCCTGGATATAATCCTATGAATGAAACAAGTTACCACACAGACTATCGTTCCTAACTATGCTGAAGAGAATACTTGTCTTGCTTGTTTGTATCTGATGTGGCTTATCCTATTTGTACGCTCTATTCTTTTCCTCCACAGGGGTGATATAGACAGAGGTTCTTCTGAGCTACTGCCTTAACCCTAAAATACCAGGTATAAGATAGGTGGATTCTAACACATGTATTAGACACCTGAAGAGTAGATTAACCGCCTCATGAATTCTTTATGTTTTCCAGCAAATGGTATGAAGTTTAGAGGTTACAAGCTCAGCATCCCTGTTAGCCGGCAATCTTTTCTTTCGTTACAGGTTAGTGGAAGTATGGGTACAATGGAGGATTAAAGGAGTAGGGGAGGTTGAAAAGGTCAGGGTAGTAACTTATTCTTTTGTGTTTTACAGGTCTCCCTCCCCGCTGTCCCCATCCTTCCCTTCCCCCGCTTAACCACCCTTTAGTCTGTGTGAATTCATATCCAGACTTGGGGCTGTTGAGAGGTGGACCCCTATGAGCATCGGTTCGATCCTGAGGATACGTTCAGGCACGGGACAAATGTGAGGAAAATGTGTTTTTTTGACAAAGTTTGAAATTTGCAAGGGATTCTGGGTAACAGAACATGGTGAGAGAAACACAAGTCACCCCATCCTGGATTCCCCTGGGTGTCTAGTTTTCAAAAATGTATAGGTTTTCTAGGTTTCCCTAGGTGCCGCCAGAGGTAGGGTTCAAAATCCACAGCTAGGCACTTTGCAAAAAAAGGTTCGGTTTTCACTGTAAAAATGTGGTGTGTTCACGTCGCGTTTTGGGCCGTTTCCTGTCGCGGGTACTAGGCCTACCCACACAAGTGAGGAACCATTTTTATCGGAAGACTTTGGGGAATGCAGGGTAGGTGGAAGTTTGTGGATCCACGCAGATTCCAGAACTTTCCATCACAGAAATGTGAGGAAAATTAGTTTTTTTTCCCCAAAGTTTGAGGTTTGCAAAGGATTCTGGGTAACAGAACCTAGTGAGAGCCACACAAGTCACACCATCCTGGATTCCTCTGGGTGTCTAGTTTTCAAAAATGTATAGGTTTGATAGGTTTCCTTAGGTGCCGGCTGAGCTAGGGTTCAAAATCCACAGCTAGACTATTTGCAAAAAAAAGGTCAGTTTTCACTGGAAAAATGTGATGTGTCCACATTGCGTTGTGGGCTGTTTCCTGTTACAAGCACTAGGCCTATCCACACAAGTGAGGTACCATTTTTATTGGGAGACTTTGGAGAATGCGGGGTGTAGGGAAGTTTGTGGATCCACGCAGATTTCAAAACTTTCCATCACAGAAATGTGAGGAAAATGTGTATTTTTTTCAAAGTTTGAGGTTTACAAGGGATTCTGGGTAACAGAACCTGGTGAGAGCCACACAAGTCGCCCCATCCTCGATACCCCTGGGTGTCTAGTATTGAAAAATATATAGGTTTGATAGGTTTCCCTAGGTGCAGGCAGAACTAGGGTTCAAAATCCACAGCTAGGCACTTTGCAAAAAAGGGTCAGTTTTCACTGTAAAAATGTGGTGTCTCCACGTTGCGTTTTGGCACGTTTCCTGTAGCGGGTACTAGGCCTACCCACACAAGTGAGGTACCATTTTTATCAAGACACTTTGGGGAATGCGGGGTGGGTGGAATTTTGTGGACCCACACAGATTCCAGAACTTTCCGTCACAGAAATGTGAGGAAAATGTGTTTTCTTTTAACAAAGTTTGAGATTTGCAAGGGATTCTGGGTAACAGAACGTGGTGAGAGCCAAACAAGTCACCCCATCCTGGATTCCCCTGGGTGTCTAGTTTCCAAAAATGTATAGGTTTGCTAGGTTTCCCTAGGTGCCGGCAGAGCTAGAATTTAAAATCCACAGCTAGGCACTTTGCAAAAAAAGGGTCAGTTTTCACTATAAAAATGTGGTATGTCCATGTTGCGTTTTGGCCCGTTTCCTGTCGTGGGCTCTAGGCCTACCCACACAAGTAAGGTACCATTTTTATCGTGAGACTTTGGAGAATGCAAGGTGGGTAGAATTTTGTGGATCCATGCAGATTCCAGAACTTTCCATCACAGAAACGTGAGGAAAATGTTTTCTATTTACACAGTTTGAGGTTTGCAAGGGATTTTGGGTAACAGAACCTGGTGAGAGCCACACAAGTCACCCCATCCTGGATTCCCCTGGGTGCCTAGTTTTCAAAAATGTATAGGTTTGCTAGGCTTCCCTAGGTTGCGGCTGAGCTAGGGTTTAAAATACAAAGCTTGACACATTGCAAAAAAAGGGTCCGTTTTCCCTGCAAGAATTTAATGTGTCCACGTTGCGTTTTGGGCCGTTTCCTGTCGCGGACACTAGGCCTACCCACACAAGTGAGGTAGCGTTTTTATCGGGAAACATAGGGGAACCCAGAATAGTAGAACAAGTGTTATTACCAATTAACTTTCTTTGCATTTCTGCCTTCCAAATGTAAGACAATTTGTAAAAAAAAACATGCTTGTATGGGTACCCACAATTTTGGAGATGGGCAAAAAAACACTGTTTCTAAAGTCTATATTTTGTTCCCATCTCAGAAATATATTGGTTTCCTTGGTACCTATTTTTCACTCTTTACATTTTACCAAATGAATTGCGATATACCCGGTACACAATGACAAACCATTGCATGACGCAGCTCAGTTATTGGCTCTGGGTTCCTCGGGTTCCAGGTGAACCTACAAGTCCTATATATCTCCACAACCTGAAGGATCCAGCGGATGTAACGGTATATTGCTTTAAAAAATCTGTCACACTTAGAAGAAGTTACAGGTGAAAACGTTGGCACAAATGGCAGTTTTTTCAACTCAATTTCAATATTTTCTATTTTCAACTGTTACTTTCTATAGGGAAACCTTGAAGGATCTACACAAATGACTCCTTGCTGAATTTATAATTTTGTCTGGTATAATGGGGTGACCCAGTGCCCCTCAGAACCTGGGTATGTAGTTATAGAGGTAAAGTGGGTGCGCCGATTATTTATGTATATTGTCTGCGACAGCCTTGCATTGTTTTCCACATACTAGAAAACGTAAAAAAAGTACAAAAAGAAAAAAAGTTATTTCTTCTCCTAACAACAAAAAATGTTTTTTTCCTTTTGAATATTATACGTGATTTTTGCCATGACTATTGGTGTGTTTCTTGTTTTCTTTTCATTAATTATGAATGAGACCAAAATGTTTGCATAAGTCATTCTGCACACATATATAAATAGGTTTTTATTGAAAAAAACAAAAAAGCAATTCTGTTCCCGACAGAACCACTTTACCTCTATGAATTCAGAATTTTGTCTAGTTTTCAGAAATGTATAGCTTTCTAGGATCCACTATTGGTTTCACACCCATTTCTACCACTAACTGGAAGGAGATTGAAAGCAAAAAAATAGGAAACATTAGCTATGTCCCAGTAAAATGACAAAACTGTATAGAAAATTTTGGTTTTCTGACAAAAGTCTGCCTTTTCCTAAAAGCTGAGAAGATGGTGATTTCAGCACCACAAACCCTTTGCTGATGCCATTTGCAGAGAACAAACCAGACACTTTGTTCTGCAGCAATTCTTTCCCATTTAAAAAAAAAGAAAAGAATTAGCAGTATTTTGGCTAATTGCTGTGCCCCCTGCAGGGGAATCCACAAACCCTGGGTACCTTTAGAATCCTCAGGGTGTCGGGGGAAAAAAGGGCGCAAATCTGACGTTGATACCTTATGTAGACAAAAAGTTACAGGGGCCTAAGCACGAACTACCCCAAATAGCCAAAAAAAGGCTTAGCACAGGTGGGGGGGGGTGCAATTCCAGGCCCCCAAAGCTATAACAATGGCTTGGTCTGTGGGTATTAGTCATTGTTATGTATATGAAATTAATAAACAACTGTTGTCGTGCTTATTGGTAAGTTAGACAAATAGTGCCACCATTTGGCAGACGGTCATAGATGTCATAGGTGCAGGTGTTGATAGTAAAATGCCGGCGCTGAGCAATGGAAAAATCCTTTCAAATTAAGCACTGCTATGAGCAAGAACCTTAGCAAAATCCTGCAAACGAACTTCTTGCCAGGGTAAAGCCCTATTTAAAAAATACATGCCCTATTTAAACAATACATGCCAGGGCATTGCTACCCCAGTGCTCAATTTGTAAAAGATTAAGACTCAAAGTTTTGCACAGAAACTTGTAGCCATCGCTACTGAATATCGGTGTGCTAAATACCAAGACTATGTTGTCTTGATTCAGCCTCATGCCTCTTTAATCCACCACCGGGCACTCCCGGCCCATTTAACAAATTCTTCCAGGTTTGACCCGTTTTTTCATCCTTCCCTTCTTCTTCTCCTCCTTTCCCCTTGTGTGTTTTTCTCTCGCTTGCTCTGGGTCCGAGTCTGACAAGGAACAAATGAGTGCTGGTCTCCAAAAATGAGTGTCAGTGGTCCCCATCTGCAACCACTGGCACAAATTAAGCACTGGCTACTCCCTCCCCTTGAGTATTGGGGTTGGTTACTACAGACTACACCAGGTGATGGCATAATACAATGTGCGCACGCGAAGAGGTCCACACTAACATGGGGCTGTGACTACTGTGTTGGATCCACTAGCCACCTGCCAATGGGAGGCCATGGAAAGAGGGGCAAAGTCCCTGCGGGCTCATTTTCTTGCACAAACTGTGCTGTAAAATGCACCTCTATGTGCTCTCATTTTCCACTTTGACTTGGGAGAGAATACCCCAGTACTTCCTTGAAAATGCTGGGCTGATATGCTGCACTCACTAAATCCAATATGGGCTTGCATTTACGCCCTACCATTTTTAAGTTGCACCAGCCACCATTGTATAGATTCTTACATTCATAGTTGAAATGTCTTATATCTCACAATAGTTCTTTAGCAATAAATTAATATCCAGTGCAAGCTTTTGTCTGTGTATATACTATCAACATTATACATCATCAACACATTTCAACTCTCATTATGCTGTGAACCCCTATAGGTTCACAGTATTATTCAGTAGTCATTAACCACTTGACTGCTAGGGCTTTCCCTTCTCTAGTCCGGAGCCCATTTGTGGATGTTTAAGGTAGTTCATGCTTAAAACTTCATAAATTTTTTTCCACAGAGTCCTTTTTCCCAACATTCTGGGGAATTTAAAAGTACCCGGGGTTTGTTGATTTCCCCTAGAGGGAACAGAGAAAATACCCAAAATTTACCTAGTTTGTTTTTTTGGGAGGGAGGGAGGGGGAGTGCTGTGAAAGAAAATGTGTATTTTCTTTCTAAAAATGGCATCAATATGAGGTTTGTTGTGCTAGGATCACCATTTTCCCAGCTTTCAAGAACAAGCAGAGTCATATTAAAAAGAAATTTCTTTGACCAGTTTTTGTATTTTTTTAAGAGGTGGTCCGTTTTTGAATTTCTTTTTTTTTTTTTATTCTTTTTATTTGAAACATAATTGGCATAGGTAAGTTGTTCAGTTACAGAATATACAGTGTACATATACAGTCTTACCGTATTCATCAATCGTTGTCCTTATTATGACATTGCAGGTATTGTGCTGCGCATACATACTTTCGTACAGGTATTGGGTTCTATCACCTTAAGGCATTTCTAGGTCGTCACTCACTGTTTGTAATGCACATATTCCCCCCCTATAGGTGTTCCAGCCTCCCCACAGTCTTATCCACTTTTTGGGGCAACCCCTTCGCACATAAACTGTTTTTTCCGCCACCATGGCCATGCCCATATCTTTGCACCATGCTGTGTGCGTGGGGGTGGCAGCTACCCACCAATGTTGGGCTATGTTCCTTTTTGCTAGCATCATCCCCAGTGTCGCCCATATCTGCGCCGTGGCGGTAAGGTCCGTTACTTCCCAGATGTTTAACAGGCAGCGTTTGGGTTCTGGAGGGACTGGGTTCCCGCTTACTCTCGTAATTGTGTCCATGATAGATTTCCAGTATGCCATTATGGCGGGACAGGTCCAGAGTGTGTGGAAGAAGGTACCAAGCGCCCCACATTGTCGCAGGCAGAAGTGGGTATCAGCTTTGCCTATCTTGTAGAGAGTGACTCTAGTGTAATAGATTCTGTGGAGGATTTTGAGCTGTACAAGGCGCAGCTTAGACGTAATCGCTACCTCTCTGGGTGATGCTAGTGCTTCTTGCCAATCAGTGTTGTCTAGGTCGCCAACCTTCTCCCCTCATTTATCTCGCAACTTTTGCATGGGGTCAGGCATGTTATTAATGAGTTTTCGATATGTCATGGAAATTGCTTTAGTGTGCATATGATCAGTCAGTAATCTGTCCTCCAGTGGTGAGGCTTCGGGCGATGTGGTGTCAGTGAGGATTACTGCCTCCAGGGCATGTCAGATCTGGTGATAGCGGAATTGTTCCGTGGGTGCCATCTCGTACTGTTCTTGTAGCTGGGTGAAGGGGATCACCTGTCCTCGCGCCCAGAGATCTCCCACCTTAGAGATTCCTATATCGTCCCAGCGCTTGAAGCCTTTGCTCTTTCCCAACCGGCCTAGTTTGTCCGTGACCCATAGGGGCGTTGCTAGTGTGATCTTGTTGTACCACCCCAGTTTTTTGCACGCTATGTTCCATATCTGAAGTGTGTGGTTCGTTGGGCCTGTCAGGGCCTGTGTCTTGTTATAGAGTGCTCGAAGTAGTCCCTCCTCGCCCAACTCAAGTCTATCAAGGCCATAAGCAGGGTCTGTATGGGGGATATGTAGCCATTGGTTGATCACAGTCAATTGGGATGCCCAATAATACGTCTGTATACTGGGAAGTGCGATGCCACCATCGTACCAGGTTCGGAACAATTTTGTCATAGCTATGCGGGCCGGTTTATTATCCCAAAGGAGTTTGGTGACCTCCGTTTCTATGGCCCGAAAGTACGATTGAGGAACCAAGAAGGGCATGTTTTGCAGGGCGTACAGAAACCTAGGGAGCGCCATCATCTTGAAAAGTGCCGCCCTTCCCAGGAGCGTCAGAGGCAGCGATTGCCAATGCTTTGTGTCTCTTTGCAGTCGTTGCAAAGGGGTTTGAAGATTTAAAGTCATAAAGACCTCCGGGTCATGGGTGACATGGATTCCTAAGTATTTGAAAGTGTCCCTTACTATTGTTACATCACAGCCAGCCGGCAGTACTGGTGGAGGCCCGTGCAGTATATATAGGACCGATTTAGTCCAATTGATCGTATACCCTGAATGTCTGCCATACGAGCTACATATATCTAGTAGGCGTGAAAGGGAACGCCTAGGAGAGGCCATTTAGCAGAGGACATCATCTGCGTAGAGGGATATTCGATCCTCATAACTCTCTGTCCAGCGGAGTCCGCGAATGACTGGGTCTTGTCTTATCCAGGCCGCTAAGGGCTCTAGTATAAGGGCAAAGAGGAGTGGTGATAAAGGGCAGCCCTGTCTCGTGCCTCGATGTAGTGGGAACTCCCTGGAGATATGCCCGTTGGCTACCACATGTGCCATGGGAGAGGCATACAGCAACCGAACCCAGGAGCAGAATTTAGGTCCGAACCCCATCTTAATAAGGACAGCAAAGAGGAAGGGCCATTCGACCGTGTCGAAGGCCATTCGCGCGTCAAGGGATAAAACAATCGCATCTTCTTGAACAGTATGTTTACGGCCCAGCACGCCATGCAGGCGTCTCAAATTTAGAGCCGTATTCTGTCCTGGCATAAACCCTGATTGGTCTGGGTGTATTAACGTGGCCAAATGCGGTGTAAGTCTGGTGGCTAGGGTTTTAGCCAATATTTTGGCCTCGGCGTTGATCAATGATATCGGTCTGTAGGAGGCACATTCTCGGGCAGGCTTACCGGGTTGGTGGATGGCCACTATCGTCGCCGTCTGTTGGTCCCGGGGGAGTTCTCCCCCATCCAAGCTGGCCTGATACATAGCCACCAGGTGGGGTGTAAGTGTCGTCATATTTCGTTTGTACCATTCTATTGGGATACCGTTAGGGCCTAATGCCTTTCCTGACTGGAGTTTTCCGATTGCTATTGCTATTTCTTCGGGGGAGAGTTCCGCCTCCAGTGAGTGGGACTCCTTTTCTGTGAGTTTGGGAAGCCGGATATCACGTAGGAATTCTGTCGCCTCCTCCTCTGTTATGGTAAGCGCTGAGGTGTAAACCTGTTCATAGTGCCGCGCTAGAAGGTCTACTATGTCTTGAGGTTTTGTGATAACATCACCCGTGGGAAGCTCAAGCTCCGCAATCCACCTGTCGGCCTTCTCTTGCTTGTCGAGCCAGGCCAGGAGCTTGCCGGCCTTATCAACGACTTCATATATGGTATGTTGAGTGGCAGAGAGTCGCGTTTTCGCTTCCTCCCATAAATGGTCTCTGTACTCCTGTTTTTTGAGGAGTAATAGATGGGTGGTTGTGTCAGAGGGGTCCTGCCCCTGAGCCACCTCCAAGTCACTCATCTCTTGGTCAAGGGTCGCCACTGCCTGGACTTTCACTCGTTTGTGATTTGTTATAAGGGAGATCGCCTGTCCACGGTATACTGCCTTGTAAGCCTCCCAGAGGACAATCGGGGAGGAAACTGAGGGCGCGTTCTCAATAAAATAATGTTTTGTGGTATCGGTCAGCCCTTTCCATATTCCCGCATTTTTGAGATACCCGGGATATATGGGGAACATTTGGCGCTGTGTTGTGGTGTGCCATGTGTAAAGAGTGCTAACCGGGGAGTGATCCGAGATGCCCCTCGGTAAATGTGTAACTTCCAGAAAGTTCCCAATTTCACCTGCTGGTGCAAGTATATGATCTATTCTCGATATTCTATTATGTGCGCCTGAAAAGTATGTAAATTGCCGTGCCCGTGTGAAGCGGAGTCTCCAGGTGTCTATCAAACCCATAGTGTCTAGGAAGTCTGCAAAGTTGGTACGTGTCTGATGTTGGGGTCAAGGGGGTGTCTGGTCTAAAGCGTCATTCAATGTGGCATTGAAGTCGCCCCCTATAATTAAGTGACCCTGCAGGAGCAAGAATGCAATGAATGCCGGCAACGCTATCGAGTGAAGCGCTGGGGGAATATAAACCGAGACTATATTGATCACCCGACCCTCCCATTGGCATGAGAGTGCCGCAAAGCGGCCTTGGTCGTCTGTATACTTATGTTTTATGATAATCGGGTGTTGTTTTTTAAAGAGGATCCCTACCCCCCGGGAGCCGGTTGTAAACTCCGAGTGTACCGCTAGTCTAAAGCCCCATCTGTCTAGTGCTTTACATATCGTTCCTGTTAAATGGGTCTCTTGTATCAAGGCTATTGCCGTGCCTTACGCTTTAAATATTGCAGGACCAGTCCCTGTTTGAGCTTAACTCTAAGCCCGTTGACATTCCAGGATATGATAGGTAGGTGCTGTGGGCACATTATTACTGGATCTACGGGGTCAGGTGATGTCGCCATAGACAGTGCTGGTGTTGTGTGTTACCCGGTCCAGGTATGTTTGAAGCAATGTCTGAGCAGTATGTACACATATATAAAATGCCATAGAACAGTTAAAAAAAAGAAAACCAGTTATAACCAAACACTCTTGATAAACCCCTGTTGCCTCCCCCCTCCCTGCCTCCCTGCAAGACGGTTCAAGAACTACCCGCCACCCCAACTTTGCAGAGTGCCTATTTCCCATTACCCAGTACCTTCGGGGGGGGAAGAGAGAGCTCTCGCGGTGGTCCCCCGGGGCCATCTCGCTAATATATTTACCCTTGTCTCTTTTACTTAGGAAATCCCTGCGGGATCTCGGAGACCTCTGGTCCATTCAGAGCCATGCAGTGGATCGGCGGCAGTCTGTCCAGAAAAAGTCCCACAATCACGGCGGGCCTTTGCAGGGGCCCATTGTCTCCTTCATATCTGTCTCAGTGACGCAGTCTTATGATTCTTCATCATAGACCGCAACATAACCAATGAACGGGTTCTCACTTGTCCGTGCCCTCAGAGGAGGGTGTCCATAGGGTCCATTTAGTCCCCTTCATCCTGTGCTTCTGTCGCTGTCACCCCTCCCGTCTGTTCCGGAGATTGCGATCCCGTCGCTCCACGGTTGGTGTGTCGTCCAGGTTTACCACGGTGCCGGACCTGTCGCCATCCCTCAAGCCAGTCATGTGCTTCTTCTGGAGTGGTGAAGAACTATGTCTTACTGTCCGCCTCTACTCTCAATTTTACAGGGAACATCATAGAATATTTGAGGTCTCGGTTCCTGAGTTCCCGCTTGATGGCGAGGAAGTTATGTCGCTGTTTAGCCACTGCCGCTGTGTAGTCCGGGAAGAAGGAGATCGTGCTTTGTTGGTAACGGATCGGTGGGGCCGCTCTTGCGGTCTGAAGAATGAGGTCCCGGTCTCGGAAGTTGAAGATTCATGCCAGTATGGGCCAAGGGGGTACTCCTGGCTTGGGTCTGCCCCCGGGGACGCGATGGGCACGTTCCACCGAGAAATAGTTGGAAAGTCCTCTGGGTTGTAGGTGATTCTTCACCAGGTCTTCTACGAAGAGGTCCACCGCGGGTCCCCCGGTTCCCTCCCGCACTCCCACAATTCGGACGTTGTTGCGACGGGAGCGTCCTTCGTAATCATCCAGCTTCGCCGCCATAGTTTTATTGTCGGTTTCCAATTGCTGCATTCGTTTCTTGAGGGTGGCCTTGTCTGTGTTCAGAGCAACTGTTGTGGTCTCCACCTCCGCCACACGGGAGCTAAGATTTCTGAAATCGGCCCGGATCAAGGAGAGTTCAGTGGTGACTGTGTCTATGCGAGATTCCAACGATGTGTGCACTTTATTGAGCATGGCCATGATGTCTTCCAGCGTGATCTCCTTTCGTGCCGCGGGTCCCTTGGTTGCCACCGTGCCGGCATCAGCGTTGTCTCATGGGTCTTGATCCTGCTTGGAATAGGCATACTTTTCAAGTTTGCTTTGTTGGGTCGTTCGTTGGCCACGTCCCCCCATCTTTCCCAGTTCTGCAGCCATGAGCAGTAAATGCTGTTTGCTCACCGGCAGTACTCACCGCCTCCTGCCTGTGCTACTCTTTAGCGCACGCGGACTGTCGGGTTTCCTACCGGTCGGCTGGTGTGAAGACGTTCTTGGCGGGAAAGCTCGGGGGTTTGTGTATATATACGCCTGCTATGAGTGTGCGTCTCTGGGCCGCTTTATTAGTCGTTGGCCTTCGCTCACCGGAGCCCCTTAAACAAGCAGGTCCATTCGCACCAGGAAGCGAGGAGGAATGGCTAACCTCCCCGCCTGCAGCAGTCCCACTAAGCATCTCTAGACGTGTGGCTCCAGTGCATGCTCAGGTCGTCTAGCAGGCCGGCTCAGCAGTGTGGTCCACTCTACGCAACACTGTGACCCTGGACGCCGCCAGGTCCCGCCGTACCTTATGCCGATCTGGTGTGTCCTGGGGGAATCTGTACCAATGACCCCTCCATGCCACTGCATGCCTCCCAGCAGGCCGCCGCACCCCAGGTAGCGTTTCCGAAACGGGCGCTCTCCACCGCCCCTTCTGTTGCGCACACACACCAGTGCAGGCTCCGCCCGTGTACTAGCGAGCAAGCCGCAGCTGCTGCTGCAGGCAGTGGGCCCCCCGCGCTCCGTACCTCGCGGGTCCCACCGCACCGCTGGATATGACTCAGTGCAAATAGAGCCTTGTAAGGAGTCCCTCGCATTCAGTGTGGGCCCGCTGCGCAGCACGTCACTAGGCGCCGCGGGACTCCGAACGTTGGGGCCGCTCGGCGGTGCTGTGCAGAAATTGAGGTCCCGGTCTGCAGGCCTTCCAGGCTGCGACTCGCCCTGTCAATGTTGTGCAGTAGTAACGGCGATTTCAGCCTCTGAAGCGGCCCGTTGTATGCCGCAGGGGTTCCGACGCTCTTGATATCCTTTTCTGTGTGCTCAGCATACGGAGAAGTGATCGGATTTTCAGTTTGGCCTCCGGAGGTCCGGAGCTCCTCTAAGCAGCGGCCATCTTCGCCGGCTGCCGGCCACGCCCGCCCCGCCCCCCCACCCCACCCCCGTTTTTGAATTATTTTTTTTTGTTTGTTTTTTTGTTTTTGGCTTCAACATACTTGCAAACCCTTTGGTGTGATAAATCATGTGCAGAAATTTGTATTGAATGAGTTGGTGTCTGTTGTTATAAGACACTTATTTACACTTCTACACAACCCTGTGCCCATTATTCATCCTTCAACTGTTGCCCTAGTTTAGTTTCCTATTTACTTCTGCTTGTGGAACTCCTGAGTCAGTTAAACATGGATTGATTTATATAATCTGGAAATCAGACATTGAATGTTAGGGTTGGTAATTAATTTGTCCATGGTAATAGCTGAGATTCTTGAAGAAATGCTGTGATTTGGTTTTAATAGCAGGCATGCAGTCTGTAATACACAAGGGTGTCTAGTGGGTAATGGTGTGGGCTACTAGTAAGTGTTTGAAGTGCTATGAAGTTACCATTTAGGAATAGGTGCTTAGTAATTATGCTTTTTATTTGGGGGCAAATGTGAGTGGTAATGAAGGATTGTCCAGTAGGGCATTGGAGAAGCGTATATTATATCTTCCCCTCTCATGTTATTAAGTCTGTGCCATCACCACCTAGTACAGGACACTATATCAAGTCTTCCTAGTGGTCTATTGCCGCATTGCTCTGGTACTGAGAGGGGTTGGATGAGTGATTTCCCCACTCCATCACTAACTGCAGAAGGCAAGCTGATGTGTTAAACCAATAGTGAACGTACTGTGCTGTTGACACAAGTAATACAACTTGAAATTTGGCTTAGAGTTTCGTTTCCCATTTAATAAGGGATTGCTTACTAGGCCAGATCAATTTGATCATGAGTGACCTCAGACTGGTAAAATAAATTGCTGGATCAGAGGACATGGAATTTTTTTGCCACCACTTAAGTGGGAAGTCAATGTTCGTTTTTTTAATGCCCCATGTCAATTGAAAGATGAGTGATTGTGACACTGAGAAGCCTCCAAACCCATTATTTCTAGGAATAATAGGGTCTCAAGGTAAAGGAAATGCAGGAGCAAGATGGCGTCTGAGTAGCTTGCTGTACCACTCACCGCTCTTCCATTGCCTCGGTATTGCGGAGCTCTATCACCTGGACTGAGCTTTGTGGCTTGGTTTTGGTGCCCTGATCCCTCCTTCGCCAAGCAGAAACTATTGTGGATCAATCCCATCAAGTTAAAATGTCAGATCGTCACCGCCGCTGCGTGGCTGCTTCGCCTGTTTGCCTGCGGCAGATCCGGGCCGTCACGGTCTTCCAGAGTCCTGTCCTCCAACTTCATGAAGAGCCAGGGTTTGAAAAATCTGAAGATGCGTGCCACCGGCCCTCAGGTTTCCGGCACTGCAGCGGCCGCGTCCTCTACGGCACGTGAACCCAACAAGGAAAGTAAACCACGAGAGGCCCCCAGCAAGGGCAAGCAGGAGACCGTGGGAAAGAAAAACTCTCTGCTGTTGACTCACAGCACGGCGCAGCTGGAAGGTGGGTCTCTGCAGCCTTCTATCGCTCGTCTGTTTGCACTCCCCAAGCAGCAGGTCCGCATGGAGATGCCCCTGTGGATATGGTTTGCTGTGCAGTTACGGACTCCTTGACAGGAACCCAGGAAGTACCAGGGATTAGTGGCATTCAAAAGGCAAATTCAGAGATCCTATCGGCCTTGGTACTGGAAGCTTCGCTGCTGCAAGGCAGTGGCGTAACAAAACTTAAGGGGGCCCCCCTGCAAAGTACATGCAGGGGGGCCCCCAGGCTCCGGACCCAGTCTGGAGCTCTCAGGCCAGGGACCTGCCAATGCTAAAGGGGGCCCCCCGCACCGCAGGGGCTGCGGGGGATTTTGTTACGCCACTGGGTTCACTTGGTTCTACGCATACCCCTTTGCTAGGAATCTTAGAATTATCACTTCATAAGACTTCCTCTTCCCAGTCCTAAGATTTGAAGGGTGCTAATCTCCAAGGACTGACTTCTAAAATCTTTAACTAGAAATCTGAAAGATTTTTGCACCACGCCTCCAGGGGAGGGATAAGACAGAGCTGTAGCATGGCACAGGCTTGTATGGCGCCTGTGGTAGACAGGTAAGATGTTTGTCTTATTATTTAGTTCAGTGAGGTTTGGAGGACTTATTCAAAGAGAAAGAATTAAAGAGGAGGCTGCTCTGCTTCCATCCTCTTTATGATTAAGGCATAAGTCTTGTTAGGTGAGCAGACAATGGATTCCTGCATGCCACTTCTCCTCTTTGCCCTGGGATGATGCCATGAAACTGTTTATGTACTCCACATTGCACAGCAAGCAGCATGGTGGGGAGAGTTTTTTTAAAAAAACTTTATTTTTCCCTGTATGTGTAAAATTTGGAAAATTGTTATGGAGCCTTGCTTGGCTGATCTCGTGGAGTGGATCTCTAGATGCAGAGGGTTGTAACTGATGCTTCTGGGCCAGTTTTGTGCTGTATCCCAGTAGTGTTTGCACACACTTTCCATAGGAGCTTTCTTTATTTAAGAAGAAGCTCAGTTTTACATGGTTAGTAGTTTCACTAAGCATATTTTGTACTAAAAGTATCTCTTTGTGCGCTATGAACTCGCTCTCCCTTCCATTAGAAAGCGTTTCTCAAAACAGAAACATGCGAATCAAGAAAGAAAGCCTGTCTCACTCACACAGATGACACAGGCATAACAGGAGAGAGCTATAGCATTGGTCTGTTTTCCCTACATCTCCTGCTACTCTAGTCCTGTTAACAAATAGTTTGAGGCTGATGATTGAAAAGACTGAATGCTGTCATTGATCTGCATTTCCAACCTCAGCTGCATCTGCATGGTCCTGGTCTTATTCCAAATGAACGGCCTTCTCAACCTGGTTATCATCTGGGTGGGAATGATGAAGATTTTGTCTCTTTAATAAATCATGATGAAATCCTCACAGTGGAGCAAAATGGTGTTATATTTTTAAAAAAAGTGTTTTCTTTCAAAGGCCTAAGATGATTTTTTGGTTTCTCCCTGAGCTCTTCCATTAGTTGCAAAGGCTTTCCAGCTGGCCCGTTTGAGCCCTTAAAAGAGGCCCCTTTTAATATCCTTTCTGCTAAGGTAGTTTTTCTGGAGGCCATCGCTTTGGCAAGGAGAATAGAGCAAATTGGTGCCCTACATTTTTTTCTTCTTTTCTTTCCTGTGGTCCTTGTCCCACGTCTCTCTCCTGCTTTCATTCCAAAAGAAATTATTCGTCCTTATCTATATCTTCCACTTCTTTACCTGGGGAGATTCCTCTGCACTCTCTAGATGTGGACAGAGCTGTATGCATTTACCTTCAGAGAACTTCTGAACTTCGTTCATCAGATCATTTTTTATGACTTTTGGTTCAGTAAGAAAATGATATAAACCTTCAGTGGATACCTTTAGTCAATGAGTATGAAATGCAATTTTAACCTCTTATGAGTTGTCACGTATTCCTTTCTCTCCTTCTATTTTGGGCTGCTCCATAAGGCGTATGGCTACTTGTTGGGCAGTGGCCCTGAGAATTTCAGTGTCTAGGGTGCACTGAGCAGCCACTTTACAGACTGCATGTGTTAAATATTGTGGCTATGTTGGTTCCTTCAGTCTTTGAAGCAGTGAATACATTAATATATTTTATTTATTTGTCAGGGTAAATGTATGGGTGCAGCATCAATTTCTTTTTTGTTTGTTCAACCATGCCTCTTTTGTTTGTTATATCCTCAAATCCTATAACTAAGAGAAAGAAGTGTAACAAAGCAGTAATGCCCTGATTACGTACTGGCACTTTTCATTATCCTGAGTATACTTTTCCTTGCCCCAGTCCTACTCCCTCCCTCCCTCCCTCTCTTGAAGTTGTGGGAGGCATAGATGTATTTTGTTATGCTTACAATTTCAGGAAGTGTTTAGGGTAGAGCTCTGTCTAGTACCTCCCTTGGAGGAGGGTCAGAAGCCAGTCCTTCCTCAACTCTTAGGCCTGGGAAAAGGAAGAGTATATAATGAAAGTAACTGGTAAGTAATAAAGGAGTTCTGTTAAACTCAGCGCTGGAAGCTTCTAAGCTTTCCTCTCACCACTGCCCAGCAACAGGATACAAGGGAATATACATGAAATCGTCCAAAGCCTTCCCTTCCTCTCTGCAGAGGCCTAATCAATGCCTTATTAATGAGCAAAATAGACAACTGTAAAAGCTCCTTTCCAACCTTCCATGATATGCTCTTGCCTTACTGGACAAGGACCTCAGCTTTGTCAATCAAACCCTCTTTGACCACCCCAAACAATGTTTTGCCTCCTCTTTCATACACAATACCTGGTGTTTGTCTGCAAACAACTACTGATGCAAGTGTGGCCTATTTACCTGATCACACGCTCTCGCTGTATACCCGCATGCAAGATACACTTTGCTGCCCGCCACATACTATCCACTCCCAAGCTGCGTGGCACCACATCCAGGTTTGAATCTTTCAGCCTCTTTGCTCTGCTGCGTTTGTACACACTCTAGCGTGTTCTAAGTAGCCACCTCCCTCTCCTCTTTAAAACTGCACTCATAGTGCACCTCACTTTAATCAAATGAGTGGAATGCTGCTTATAGAGTGCGACCACTACACAAAGGGAGCCCCGGCACAGAACAAGGAAAAAGAAAGAAACAAGCAAAAGTGTGCTACACAAAAGAAGAGAAGGAAAGGGAAGGAAAGGAAAGGAGGAAGGAAGATAGATGTGATAGGAAGAAATAGAGAAGAAGGAAGAAAGAAAAAGGGGGATGAAGAGAAAGAAACACAAGCAAAAGAAATAGGAGTAGGAAACAACAAAAAAGAATTAAATAAACAGAAAAATAAAGAAACAGAAGGAGGGGGAAAAGGAAGAAGAAAGAAAGGAGAGGTGAAGAGGGAGGGAAAGATGGAAAGGCAGGAAGATGGAAGTGTGAGAAATAGAGAGAACGCTGATGTCGTACAAGTTCTTGAGACACCCTCTCCTCCGCACCTTTCTGGTAAGCTCTGTCGGAGGAATGAGGAAGCGAGCTGCGTGCTGCACTCGAAACATGCAGGGTAACTGGACGTAACAGTGTGAGGAGCAGAACTGAGGAAAGACAGGCACAGAGGAGAGACAGACAGGCACAGAAGAGAGACAGGCACAGAGGAGCGGCTGCATGGAGAGAGGACAAACAGAGGGATAGGAGAGACAGCAGCGGGGAGGAGACACAGGGGCCGAGGATAGATAGACAGGAGTGACAGATACAGTCGGGGAGAGGTGGGGCAGAGCGAGAAGCACACATGAGAAAGAGGCACAGAGGAGAATAGATAAGGGGGGTGAGCCACAGAAGAGAGCAGCAGAGAGGCAGCCGAAGCCGAGAGTAACATGTAGAAGAGACGGACACAGAAAAGGAATAGATAAAAAGACAGTCCGAGAGTAGAGATAAATAAAAGAAAAGACAGAGGGCGAGAAGGCACGCTGTCACACCAGGGTGGAGAGAGACAGACAAGAGAGAGGCACAGAGGCACCAGAGTGGAGAGAGATATACATCGTGACAGAGAGGTCACCGCGAGTACAACCACTGGCGGAAGACACCTCGTGGGAAAGGGACAAAGAGACAAGGCCACCAAAACATACAAAGTCTGAAAGAGACACTCAAGACATGCACTCCGAGACACGCGGGGCAAAAAAGCCTATGAGCAGTAACTAGTCTAGAGCAAGAGAGAACACCGTGCGTCAGCCTCAGGAGACGCCGTAGGGGAGACATCAGAAGACAGGCAGCCCCAGGAGAACAGCATGTGTGGCATGAGGAAGAGAGAGACCACAGCGTCAGCAGCGCTCTTGTATCATCCACGAAACCCCCGAATCTAGAAATCCGCATGGCCCTGCAAGATGGGGGTCCCCAAGACAAGGTAGGTGATACCCCATTGCTCAGATAAAGACATGCACTTCTCAAGGTCTGGGTCAGAGAGAAGTTTGCTTTGTTGAGGTCACTGGTGGCCGTGGCCCTCAACATGTTGAACATGTGCAGCGCCGAGTTTGGGACTGCATAGTGCCTAGCGCGCGCGCTTCAAAGCCTTTTCGAAGAGGTGCACGTCTGTGTGCCTGGAGATCCCACTGGGGCCCCCTCACATTACAGAGAGGCTGGAACACGGGGGCTGCGGGGCCTACATTACGTTTTATGGCCTGCCCCATGAAGCATGTGATGTCCAGTATGCTGCCCAGCCCAGAGCCCACCCCACTCTCTGAGACACACCTGAGGTCTGCAGCTTCAGTGAAAGGCGCGAGCGGGTGCCAGAAGACCGGGCAAAGCTAGCCAGGGGCTAGCAATAATTAAATTATGGCCGCAGCCACCAAACCCTCTCACCCGTCTCGGATTGATGGCATGCCTTCCTCGTCCTTGTGCGCACTTTTAATTGTGCAATGCGAATGCGCATGACAATGACCAGCTCACATGAGGTGCAACGACGGCGAGACAAGCGTAACCTAAGTTACGTAACCTAACCAACGTATAATCACATCCCAGGCACAGTGATGTGTGCAGTGCTTTCTTGCTTGGCGGAGGGGGCCCCTGGAGCGCGGGGCCGCCCCCGCAACGCGGGGGTTGCGGGGGCCTGTGTTATGCCCCTGGCAGATCCGTAAAAATGTTGTCACTCTTTAGAGATCGGAGGTGGGCTCTTCCTAATCTCAAGTTATATTATTGGGCTACCACCCTACTACACTGTGTCGTTCTCTTACAGGAACGCTCAAGTGGATATGTATTGGTTCCTCCCTCTCCCTATTATGAATTAGTACTTGGCTCAGAAGCATGGGGCTGTCTATGGGGGCAGTTAGATTTTGCATACTATAAAAGGGTATGCTTTAAGACCCTTCACACCGCCTTTAAGGTCTGGACCTCAGTCCGTCGATTGTTGGGTATCAGCAGAGTGAACTACTATACCCCCTTCAGGGAAATAAGAACCTACCAGAGAGCTTTCGAGACTCTTATATGATTACTTGGATTAATGCTGGGATCAATAGACTAGGGGTGTTTTATTCAGCTTCTGGTCTCATTTCATATAATCACCTTAGATTAGATTTTGATCTTACTCATAAAGAATTCTTCAAATACCTTCAAATTAGGAATTTTTTACAGCAGAAAGGAGGCTGGCCCACTGGGTTTTTTAAATTGATATTATAGAGATATGATCGATTTAAAACCTCCCCAAATCAGCAGCTTATACAATCTTTTGAACAATTTAATGAAGGCTGACTTAGAAAAATATTCCGCAAAGTGGCAAATGAAATCAGGTATTTTGGATGTGGCTTTTCATCAAGCTTTTTTACTTGCAAAACATGTGTTAATGTCTGCAAATCTACAAGCTCAGTTTTACAAGACTTGCTTTTGTTTATATTATATCCCATGCAGGATCGCCAAATGGGGGGAAGGTAAAAGAACACGCTGTCCAATGTGCGCTCTGTATGAGGCCTATATTGTGCATATGTTTGCTACTTGTGGCTCTCTTTCTCCTTTGATCGGTGAAATTCATAACTTTTTTTAAGATAAGTTGCCCCTGAATGTAACCCTAACCCCTTCTTTGATATTACTGGGATTGCAAGATAGTGCGGGCTTCGACGAGGGAGGGGCTGTGCTCTGTATTTCCATGGCTACTTTTAGGCTATGTGTCGCCTCAGCCTGGTTGGATGTTAACCCTCCCTTCTTTCAGCAATGGTTGGCTCGACTTTTAACAATTTATAACCTAGAAGAGGCAGTTTAAGCAAGAAAGGGCCCTCGAGCTAGGTAAGAAGGGTCTGAGAATTTGGAACCATTTGACTAAATGGGTTAACCAATCGGCTGTTAAAAAAAAAAATGTAAATTAAAAAAATCAACAAAAAGAGGGACCAAAAAGAAAATGCTTGGGGGGATGTAGGTCAGTTCCCGGTTGTAAATGCACCTGTCTCTTTAAGGGGTAACCCGATTCAACCCTCTGGTTTGTGCGGTATGCTACTAGAATGATTGTTGCGATAATTTATTCTTCCCTGTCGTTCTAGCTTTTGCGTGATCTCTTAGATGATGAATTTCTTTGCCCCTATATTGAATGGTTGTAATTTTATGTAACTATAAGTTATGAAATGTATTCTGTTTTGTTGTTACGAACTAACATATTTATATGTGATTGACTCTTTCTTTGTAAATTATTATGTGGCTTCGGGTGCGTTGGGGGGTGGGATGTTGCTTGGTGTTGTTCAAAAATAAAAAATGCTAATAAAAAAAGAGGAATAATAGGGTCTAAGGTACACAAGGGCTCCTTGACAAATAGCAGAATATCACTGCGTGCATTAATAGTAGTAATATGTGTGATATGACTCTAAGTCCATAGTTGTAGTTTTCTTGCTGCACTATCTTCTATATGCACGGTACACCTCCTGAACCACCATTGTGAAGTCTGGGGGAATAGATATTGTTGAACCTTGATATTTCAGCTCACGTATTTCGCGGACTAATTGCAGGATTGTGTCTCTATCCCTGTAGGGTGTTACAGTGAGTCATCCAGTGGCGCATGACGGCAGTCTCAGTGGCATTGATGTGTGGGCATGTGCCACCACACACAGAGCAGAAAATGGAGGTTTGTCAAAGAATTCCGTGAGCAGAGATTCCATGAACCGCTACATCTTCCCTGTTGCTGTGATGCAGCGGTAATTTCACGGTAATTTCTCAATGCAAAACCTCATTTACCTTCTAATTTACCGCTGCAAAGGTACTGGACCCTTGCCACTGTATATTACCTTCAGGAGACTTTACATAAACATGAAAAATCAAAATACAAATAATATTTAAGCCAATAAAGAGAGTTGGTGAGTATTTTAAAGGGTTTTATTTTCTAGTTAAAAGTTAAGGTTCTCTGACCCTTTATTCATTAGTCAAATATCAATCAGGTTACAGAATTTGGAAAACAGGAAAAATAGAATTAATACAGAACATATTATAGGTTGCATACAAAACATTCCATAAAGGAAGGGAATGAGGCAAACAAATGTCAATCAGAATTCTCCAAAGAAAGTTCAGGAAAATATGATTCAAGAGTGAGTTTTTGCAAGGCTAATCAATAATTAATAATTGGCAAAAATCTCCAATAAAGAGAAATAAATGCATAAGACAAATAAATCTTTTCAAAACTAATTAATTAGTCAAAGCATAAACTTATAGTTTTAGCATCTAAATCTACCTGTTCTATCCAGCTCCACTCTCTGCACTGGTCTGTTCAATCTGAGAGAGGCTGCTTCACAAGGAGCGAGACAGCCCGCCCTTCACAAGACCACAGAGGAATGTGATCTGCCTTGCCAAAAATATGACGTGCAAGGCTAGCCTATGCCCCCCACCTCCCTCTATCTCTCCTCGGACGCAATCTGCTCTCAGACTGCACCCGCGACGTTCGCGTACCTAACCCATATGATGTCTGATCTCATCTGCTTCTTCTCCTCTCCTCCCTCTCAGACTAAGGCCCTAAAGCTTAAGGCTTAAAAAGCGAGCCCCCACGCCCCTAAGAGGTTATTATTTATACTCTAATTCTTGGCTGACTATTCTAATAATGTTGCAAATTTTCAGTAAAGCTTGTACCGTGATTGGTTAGCTTAGATGACATGAGGGTCTCACCATCCTGTTCTCATTGGCAAATCCAACCCATACCAGTTTTAACAAAAGAAGCGTTAATGATTAATACAATTATATGTTTTAGCAACATTTACTAGGAAAAATGTTTCAGTCTATTTCCTCCTTCTTGTCACATCGCACGCAGGAAGGACACATTCCACAAACACTGATACATTGGCAGGGTAACAAGAATGTACAGTTCATGGTGGCCTTGACTTCTTCCTCCACTTGAGGCAAGCTGGTATAATCTGCGCATGCGTTTTTCAGCACGATTCTCAGCCATGCTGGATTCTTAGGCAGCCATTTAATGGTGGGCCCATAAACAAAACAAACACAAAAATAGTATTAATTTATGAAATAAAACCCATTATGTTTTACCTCCCCCATACTAATACCCTGTATAAATGATTACCTAGCAAAAGCTATTAGTTTAAAGCAGCTTTTCTTATTATTTGTGCACAACATGCAAAAATGTGCAATGTACAACATAGCATAAAACATGCACTAGTGTAAATTTTGAAAGCGCACACAGTTAATACATACTCATAGCAACATGCTCTAATGTTTTAGATAGCTTTTCATGCCAAATGCGTTTGCCCCATGTGTAGTGTTGGTGCATGGTTGATTAATTAATGCACATTATAAGAAGATGTGTTATGAACTGAATATGCATTGTCTAAATATGCAACAAAGCCAAAGTCTCTTGAGACAGGAACAGGGAGTGTAGATTATAAGGGGAAGGAAACTGGGAAGAGAGAACACATTCCATGATTCAAAGCTAAAGAGGCCACTGAAATCACAAGTTTTCTCTACACTGCAAAAACACATGTTAATTCAGCACAAGCATTTCAGACTGAAAGCATTTATGACCAAGCCTCATTTTATGTTTTTCACTTTGCATGCACCAAAAGTGCCACTTTTAAAAGACTTTTGACTAGGCATGTGCCATGTGTTTTCACTTGCACCAAAATTTGTGTGCCATTTTAAATGCAGTCTGTCTGAAACATAAAAATAAAGCAATGCTTAATTTGAGAAATCTAGCTCTATCAGCTGTTAACTCTGGAACTCCTAGAATGTGAATATTATTTTTCTGTGAATGTGCTTTGAGGTCTTAATTTTTGGCTTTAATTACCGCCAATACTTTTTCCATGCTGAGTTCTTTTCATTCCTGACAGCAGAGTTATCCTCAAGAACAGAAATTCGATGTTCTGTCCTGTCCATATGAGAGTATTGCTTATCTAACCATGCTTTCATGTGGTCTATTCTTGTGTTAAGGGGTCAATTTTGTTATTTATAGATAGTTGTGAGGATCTTTTGCACATTCAATAGGACTGATTTAACTTCCACATGTTCTGCCGTACTTATATCAAATGCTTGACCTCCAGGTATTGATGACTGTTCTTTGTCGCATCCTTTGGTGGGCCTTCGGGTGTCAAACAATAACATGAGTCGTTTTGTCTCTCCCTTACCTGTGATGGTGATTGAATGCTCTGTGTGGTGGATGGTAGTCTGAGCCTTCTGTGAGGTTCCAACCCGCCCACCAAAGCATGAGCAGACGGCCGTCTAGCTTGATGCAAACTCTCAAACCTGGTCTACACTGCTCCTTGACCATGAGCATTTGAGTAATCATTTTTTGTGTTGGTGTAGGCTTTTGCTCACCAGCTCTGTGACACTGACTGATTGTCCTCTCAAACATGATGTATTTCTTATCATGGGCTACTTGGTAAGTGAAGATGGGTGACACCCAAGCAAACCATTCTGTTGCAGCGATTACATCTAGGCTCCATTTTAGTTTTTCCTTCTAACAGCATCTTTTTAAGATGGTGGTTTAAATATGATTTTCACTAACACGAGACAATGTCATGCACGCATTTTCTTTTGGTAGACTTTGCTCTATAGTCTGCACTGTTAGTTCCAGGAACACACACATTAGAACTTGAAATCCTTGTAGACTTTGTTCTATAGTCTGCACTGTTAGTTCCAGGAACACACATATTAGAACGCAATGTCCTTGCTTTATTACGTGCTAGTAGGAGACAACTCTTTCTTCCAGACTAAGTAAAATTGTTATTCTGCGGCTCTAGCAGAATGCGATAAGACCAGTGTTTTATTATTTAAACCGTGCCCATGTTGAAGTCGGTGAGAGGCACTTCACAGAGTTATCAAAAATGCTGCAGAGAGCTATGAATGAGATTCATCCCCGCAGTTCCCGATATTCATCCTAAGAAGGAACATAGCTGCGCAAGCAGAGATGTGGGCAGGCTTGCACACTCAGACAGCGTGCATTCATTAATGCACAGAGGCCGGCTTACTGAGACATTACACCAAGGTATGGGGTTAGATCATTCCAACTGGGTCTGGCAGAAGGCTACTTCCATTATGCTCTTGTTAGAGTAGGAGTATTGTTGATAGAAAGGAATAACATTAGGAACAATTAACATGGTTGAATTGTGTGTTTTTCACCATTCTAATAATGTTTATAACAATGATGTGTTTCATCTGTTTAATAATCGCAATTCATGATTTATTTACAAGGATTAGATCTTTTCAATAAACATTTGAAAATGTATTATCATTTCTCTTCTTTGTAAAACTTTGGGCATGCAAAAGTGACAAACGAAAGGGTTAGATCTGTTTCGACAAATTCCTTGGGAATTAGAGTGGTCATGTTCGAGGAGGTTTTAGGAGTTTAGATGAGGTACTGTGAGCTAGCCGAACCAACGTTTACTGATATGAGTAGACTCAGTCTTTATATTGTGAAGTTTTGCTGACCTAATACACAGTCCTACTAAATTCACAGGAACCGTGTAACTTGGCGCCACCAATGTTCTAGGTTTGATACTTATTTAATGGGTCTCCTGAGTAGTTTTCTTTCGTGTGCCCAAAGCTCTTTTATTACCTTTATACAGCGACGTCCATGGTGATCAGGATTTATCCTCCTTGGTTTAATAGGAAGCACCCATTTATTTCTGTAGGTTGCTCAAGCTTGGTCTTTTAAAAGGATAGTCCCCTTGTGAGCGTTGTGGGAGTGCGGGCCAGATAAACAGACGCGGAGGCTGTATGTAGTGAGCAATTTTAAGTGATTTATTGTGAACAACAGGCTGTCTGGGCTCGCAGGACGGGAATGATTCTTCTTTCGTCTTTGGTTCTTCTTGTCCAGCGGCCTCAGTCTCTTTTGTAGTCTGGTCTCTTCCCACTTCCGAATCCAGTGAGCGTCCCCGGAGGCTCATAAAGAGGGGAGAAACAAAAGGGAGCCATCAGTCGCTGCTTTGACCGTATTAGGCTACCCTTCACCACACCCAATCGGTGCTTTGGAACAAAAACGTTGAGGGCGGGACAGGTAAAGGAAACATGAAGGACGAAAAAGGGGTATAGGGTAAAGTAAGTTACGGCAGAGGAGATACGGTGCTTATTGATGGGACGTGAGGGATGAGGTACTTCAGGGTTGCGTGTACGACGTGCTTTACACCCACACCCTCCCCTATCCCACCCCCGGTATTCGCTCACCTCCTGCCTCCCCTGACCCCGCTGTCTCTCTCTCTCTCTCACAGTGATTCACCGGCTCCGCCGCAACTCTCCTGAGTTGCGGCCGCTCTCCAGCCTCCTCCGGTGGGCACCACCACTCCTCGCTCCACTGCTCTTCACCGTCTCTTCCATCTGTCTCGTCCTCTTGTCTCGCGTCGTCCTCCGTCTCCTCCACGCTCTGGCTCTCTTGCACCTCCTCTTCGCCTCCTGCAAATGCGCCGCCTTCCTCTTCTCTTCGGGCTGTTTTCACGGCCCATGTGTTATTGCTTCCGGGGTCAGTCCCTCCCCCTTCCGCCGACTCCTGCCGCATAGTTGGTTCCTGTAGGGATACACGACAGGAGGGCGGGGTTATCCTTTCCGACGGCGTTCTAGGGGCATTGTACTCCCCTGGGTTTCGCGTGGATTGAGGACAGTTTTGGACATGGCACTCCGAATTAGCAGGTACAATACTGGTCCCCATTGGCACCGTCTCACATCCCCTTTCCCTAGATGTCCTTCTTGTAGGGGTTATGTCCAGAGGGTAGCGTGACAGAAAGTCCACATTCATCTGTTCTACACCCTTCCGATGTTTGGTAAGAAATCTATAGGGTTGTAAGGACAAGAACCACCGTAACACCCTTTCGTTGTGGCCTTTATTACGGGCTAGCCATTCTAACGGGGCATGATCTGTATAGAGGGTGAACTCCCGTCCCTCCAGATAATATCGTAAGGTGTCCAGAGCCCACTTTATAGCGAGGGCCTCTTTTTCAATGACCGCATAATTCTTTTCCCTAGGATACAGCTTTCTACTGATATACAGTATAGGTTTTTCTTCTCCCTGGGAGTTGCGTTGTGATAGTACTGCCCCTAATCCTTGGTCTGACGCATCTGTCTGCAATATGAAGGGTAGTGTATAATCAGGGCTGGTTAACACTGTGTCTGTCGTGAGTGAGGCTTTCAGGGACTCAAAGGCCTGGGACAATTCAGGGGTGAGTTGTTTTAATTTGGCTTCGGTTTTCTTATTTTTCTGTAACAGGTCCGTGAGAGGGGCCGCGGTTTGGGAAAAGTTTGGTATAAATCTCCTGAAATAACCGAGTAAGCCTAGAAAGGCTCGGAGATCTCGTTTCGATTGGGGAAATGGTATTTGGGCGATGGCGGCCACTTTGTTATTTTGGGGCCGAATGACTCCCTCACCCAACAGGAATCCTAAGTATTTGACCGTCTGAGCGGCTAAGTGGCTTTTGGCTGGATTAAGCGTGAGATTATAGTACCCCAAGGTATGAACCACCCTATACAGATTCACCAGGTGTTGTTCCCAGGTCTCACTATAAATAATAATGTCGTCTAGATAAGCCCCGGCGTATTGCTCATGGGGTTGTAACACCAGATTCATGGCTCGCTGAAAAGTAGCCGGGGCCCCATGTAGCCCAAAGGGCAACACTGTGAATTGGTATAACCCGTCAGGGGTAGAGAAAGCTGTTTTCTCCCTGTCTTGTTCTCGTAGAGGGATTTGCCAGTACCCTTTGCACAGATCAAGGGTACTGATGTATTTGGCCTTGCCTATTCGCTCAATCATTTCGTCTACCCTCGGAAGAGGGTAGGAGTCAAAGTCAGAGATTTTATTTACTTCGCGAAAGTCTATGCAAAAACGGACTGAACCATCCGGTTTCGGCACCAAAACTATGGGGGAGTTCCACTCGCTCGTGGACGGCTCGATTATCCCCATTTGCAACATTTGTTTTATTTCTTCTCTAATTGTAGCTCTACGGGCCTCAGGTATTCTGTATGGTCGAAGCCGTACCTTCTTTCCTGGTTGGGTTTTGATAGAATGTTCTATCACCGCTGTTTTCCCTGGGGTCAGCGAGAAGATCCCCTGTAGGGGACGGAGAGTATCTATGAAGGTCTCTTTTAAGTCAGGAGGTAGATCAGGATCGATGCATTGGTCCACCAAAGGTTTCTTATCTACCCCCACACCCACCAGGACGGGGAGGGGTCCTTCCCACTTCTTTAACAAATTTACTTGATATATTTGTGAGGTGCCTCTGTTCTGGTCTAGTTCTATTCTGTAGGTCACTGGAGTAACCTTGTCAAGTATGACGTAGGGGCCCTGCCACTGTCCTAACATTTTATGGTCTGAGGAGGGCATCATAAATAGTACCGGATCTCCCACAGAAAATGTTCTCGCTTTATTTCTTTTGTCATATTGCGTTTTCTGGGCTGTCTGAGCTTCCTCCATATTTTGTTGGACTATAGTGCGGATCTGCCCCAAGTGAGTTTTAAGATTGTCTACGTATTCTACTAGGGGTTTGGTTTGGTTTGGCTCAGCCTCCCATGTTTCTTTGGCCATATCTAAAAAGGATCGGGGTTGGTGTCCATACAAGAGTTCAAATGGGGAGTAACCGGTGCTCCTCTGGACTTTACACCGGATAGCAAACAGTGCCAGGGGTAACATGTCTTCTCACCTTCTGGTTTCCAAGGTCAGGAGTTTTTTTAGAGTCGCCTTCAGGGTGGCGTTGTAGCGTTCCACCAAACCATCGGTTTGGGGATGGTATGCCGCCGTTCGTATTTGTTTAATACCCAACTGGGTACACACCTGTTTCATTAATTTTGAAACAAATGGGGTCCCTTGATCCGTTAGGATCTCTTTTGGAAACCCTACTCGGGAAAACACTGTTATCATGGCTTTGGCTATGTTAGGGGCATCGGGATGACATAAGGGTATTGCCTCAGGGAAACGGGTGGCGTAGTCCACTAGGACGAGCACGTAACGACACCCGCTTCTGGATGGCAATAATGGCCCTATGATGTCCATCCCAATCCTATAGAAGGGTTCGTCAATAATGGGAAGGGGTTGAAGGGGTGCTCGGGACAGTCTATGTCTACTATTTTTCTGGCATATAGGGCATTCACGACAATATGCTCGGACCTGTCGATAGATTCCTGGCCAATAGAACTTTTCCAGGATTGCTTGTTTGGTTTTCTCGTCACTGAAATGACCCCCCAAGAGATGACTGTGAGCTAGGTAAAGCACTTTTTCACGAAATGGGCCGGGAATCAGTAGTTGTGAGGCCTGGGTAGGACTACCCTTTCTATATAGCAAAACCAAAGGGGATGATGGACGGAGTGTTGAACATTGCAAGCACTCACCCCCAGTCAACTGATCTGGGTTTAATCCATCATCATTCTTTAGCTCACTCCGCCACCCCAGTTCAGACATGGCCATATGCAAATCAGTCTGACCCTGTGCCTCATGGGAACAGTCCAGCCCTTTTGGAAACCCTACTCGGGAAAACACTGTTATCATGGCTTTGGCTATGTTAGGGGCATCGGGATGACATAAGGGTATTGCCTCAGGGAAACGGGTGGCGTAGTCCACTAGGACGAGCACGTAACGACACCCGCTTCTGGATGGCAATAATGGCCCTATGATGTCCATCCCAATCCTATAGAAGGGTTCGTCAATAATGGGAAGGGGTTGAAGGGGTGCTCGGGACAGTCTATGTCTACTATTTTTCTGGCATATAGGGCATTCACGACAATATGCTCGGACCTGTCGATAGATTCCTGGCCAATAGAACTTTTCCAGGATTGCTTGTTCGGTTTTCTCGTCACTGAAATGACCCCCCAAGAGATGACTGTGAGCTAGGTAAAGCACTTTTTCACGAAATGAGCCGGGAATCAGTAGTTGTGAGGCCTGGGTAGGACTCCCCTTTCTATATAACAGTCCGTTTTTTTTAAAGAAGTAGGGACCTACTTGAAGAGGGTCTTCGTTTGCTAGGGCTTTATCCCAGGCTTCTTGCAGGACCGGGTCTTCTCTTTGTGCTGCATGAAAATCCCTATCAGTCTCCCAGGGATGTTCTTCTACACGGACAGGGTAGACAGCATGGGTTTTCCCTTTTTCTTTTCTTCTTTGGTTGCGACTCTTCTTCACCTTGGACGGGGGCCATTCATGATGCTCGTCTTGGGAGAAGGGCGCTTCCCTCCACCAGTCCTTCCCTTCTGATGCAGATCCCGTGAGCAGGTTGGACAGTTGTGGATAGTCGTTCCCAAGGATAACCTGTTCTGGCAGCCGGGGAATGAGACCTACTTTCAAAGTAGAACCAGGGTCGGTTGGATGCTGTATGCGAACCCGTGTCGTAGGGTATTGTTTGGTATCCCCATGAACACACTGTATGGTCACTGTCCCCTCAATCGTTCCGATACCTTGTTCGAGGTCTTGGGGTTGTAGAACACTTTGGAGGCACCCCGTATCTGCCAAGGCTGTCAGGGGTGGTCCATTCACTGTTACTTTACAACGATAAGGAGGTGGGGCCCTCTTGTGTGGGGAACAATAATAGTTGTGAGCCATTCCCACCTCCATTGACTCGTCCTTTTGAGGACAGACTCGGGCTATATGACCCATTCCTCCACAATTGTAACATTGAGGACCAGGAACAGGGGCTCTAAACAGGGTTGGTCCAGGGACTATGGTAAGAGGTTCTGGTTTTCGGGTTATGGGGGCCCGGGGTGGACGGTGTATTCCAGTGTTCCCGGTTCTCCAGGGGGTCTTGTCTCGTCCCTTCTGGATCTCTTGTGCCCTGCTAAAGGCACTAGCAATTCCACCGCGGTTTCAAGGGTAAGGCGGGCATGTTGTCGAACCCATTTCTGAATAGGAGGATGCAACGAGGATAAATATTGTTCTAAGTACACCTTGGACATGATCTCCTCTTTCGACGAAGCGGAGGGTTTTAACCAGCGGTCGGCCAAGTCTTTCACATGAAAATATAGCGCTCTTGGTGTTTCCTGGGGTCCCTCCTTTAGTTGTCGGAATCGTATTTGGTACATTTCATCATCCACATCCAGCCTTTCGAGGATACATTGTTTTATATCTGCATAGGGAGTAATACCTTGTATGTTAGCGGCTTGGTAAGCGGCTTGTAGTTCACCTGAAAGCAAGGGTCCTAAATACTGCCCCCACTTATCCGCTGGCCAGGCAGCTGCCATGGCCATCCTCTCGAAGTTATTGAAAAAATAATCAGGGTCCTCTCCACTCACATATTTTTGTAGCACCAGCGACGGAAGAGTGGTAGACCCCCTTTGTTGTCCAATAGCCTCGGTGAGTTTCCCCAGTGCCGTTTCATGGGTTTGACTTTGTCCAGTGAGTGCTTGTTGTAGTTTTCTTCGGTCTTCTTCAACGACCGTGAGGAACCTCTCCATTGCTTTTCCAAGGCTCTCCTGGCTTTCAGCCATCTTGGTGATTGCAGCCTCCATATCTCCGGCGCATCCCACTTCTGACACCACTTGTGAGCGTTGTGGGAGTGCGGGCCGGATAAACAGACGCGGAGGCTGTATGTAGTGAGCAATTTTAAGTGGTTTATTGTGAACAACAGGCTGTCTGGGCTCGCAGGACGGGAATGATTCTTCTTTCGTCTTTGGTTCTTCTTGTCCAGTGGCCTCAGTCTCTTTTGTAGTCTGGTCCCTTCCCGCTTCCGAATCCAGTGAGCGTCCCCGGAGGCTCATAAAGAGGGGAGAAACAAAAGGGAACCGTCAGTCGCTGCTTTGACCGTATGGTCGGAGTATTAGGCTACCCTTCACCACACCCAATCGGTGCTTTGGAACAAAAATGTTGAGGGCGGGACAGGTAAAGGAAACGTGAAGAACGAAAAAGGGGTATAGGGTAAAGTAAGTTACGGCAGAGGAGATACGGTGCTTATTGATGGGATGTGAGGGATGAGGTACTTCAGGGTTGCGTGTACGACGTGCTTTACACCTACACCCTCCCCTATCCCACCCCCGGTATTCGCTCACCTCCCGCCTCCTCTGACCCCGCTGTCTCTCTCTCTCTCTCACGGTAACTCACCGGCTCCGCCGCAACTCTCCTGAGTTGCGGCCGCTCTCCAGCCTCCTCTGGTGGGCACCACCACTCCTCGCTCCACTGCTCTTCACTGTCTCTTCCATCTGTCTCGTCCTCTTGTCTCGCGTCGTCCTCCGTCTCCTCCACGCTCTGGCTCTCTTGCACCTCCTGCAAATGCGCCGCCTTCCTCTTCTCTTCGGGCTGTTTTCACGGCCCATGTGTTACTGCTTCCGGGGTCAGTCCCTCCCCCTTCCGCCGACTCTTCCAGCGTAGTTGGTTCCTGTAGGGATACACGAAAGGGGGGCGGGGTTATCCTTTCTGACGGCGTTCTAGGGGCATTGTACTCCCCTGGTTTCGCGTGGATTGAGGACAGTTTTGGACATGGCACTCCGAATTAGCAGGTACAATACGGGTCCCCATTGGCACCGTCTCAGACCCCTATAGTGTTTCCTTTCTTTGAATTCCATTAATTAAAAATGGCGCACGCAGTGGTTATTCCTATTAATTGCAGACAAGCAGTAACTAATCATTTCACTAGATATCGGCTTGCCAATGGCGGTAGAGATGTGACCTTCATTGTGTATACATGCACATTTTTTTATTCCTCGGTTACTTTTCCATCAGTCGATGAAAATTTCCTAACGTTTCACACATATTGTAAAGCTGTTGTTCCAGCAGCATACAAGACCATATGAGTATTTAGAAATACCATTAACTTACCAGAAATATCACAACTAGTACCAGCTGCCCTTCCACATACACGTCAAAAAACTGGGCCCTCTCAGTAACCAAGGGGCTACCTGGCCGGTCTTAGCAGGCTATACGACTCTTCCACATACAAATGCATTAAACCAGCGAGAGATGCTCGCTCTCTTGAACCATTTGATTAGATTTTATCAACATCTGATTCAGTACATTATACGTACATTAACTACTGCCCAAGCAAGGGCTCCTCAAGCTGGACAGGTGTGGTTAGCTGTACCTGTAATTAGTCCAGTTACTATTAATCCCATTATCTGTAAAATCCCAGCCAAACATGATGAAATTGCGCTTTGGATAGCACAAAAAACAAATCAGCTTGAGGCAATTTGTCCCCTATACAGAACCCCATGATAAATTTAGAATTCTCACTATGTGCTTCCCACTTGGTATGGTTCCATCAGTTGAGGAGTGTAATACATGGGTACTGTATTTGCTTGGATCTACACCATTACACATGGTACTACTTCTATTGCTGTTTTGTCTGCAGTGCTTAACCAGAGTCAAACTGAATATGGATCAGCCCCTGCACTGGATGTGGAAATGAAATCCATTGGCAATTTTGCAACAGTGTCCTCAATTATTTGAAGTAATATTGGCGGGAGGCAGCTTCTTTGACGATACGCCAACGGTTCGCTTTAATTCCCTTAGTGGATCAGGAACATGAGCTACCTAAAATAATTTCTGAAACCAATACATCAATAGGTCGAGATAGTTTGGGAACCAGGGCTAATAAGCCACAACTTAAAGGCAAGTCAGAACCTGAAAATGCCAAGCAGACACCTGAGTCTTCAAAAGAAATGCTCGGATAAAAATAATGAAAAAGACTAGAATTAAAACATAGACTGGATCTCCGCAACAATGATAAAATTAAGCATCCTGATAGGCATCAGTATTCAACATCCTTCTCGTTCCTCACATGACTCTTCAGACAAGTGGAGTATGTGAAAGCAAAGACGGACTTACAGCGCTCCTCTGACATCAGTGTAAAAAGGAGGATGAACTTCCACAACAAAAGGCACTATTTAAAAAGCAGAAAATGGCAGGAACTTCTGTTAAAAATGCTACAAACACTCAGAACTCTTCTTCAGAACAAGACATGGGCGAGAACACTTCTCGACAGTGCAGTCGAGGTCACAGTAGTTCACCAGACTCCTTGAGAGTTTCTGGTGGCAAGATCGACTGATGAATATGTGTAAGTTGAAACTCCAGATCAGCGGCTTAACCCTCTAGATAGAATTTGTGATTTGGACATTCAAATTGAGGGTGACATACTAATAAAGTAATATTCTGGCAGAATTTGACTACTGAATACGACATTCTCTTGGCTGAGCATGATTGGTCACCGAAGTCTGATAGAAATGTCTCACAAGGGGGGGGTTGTAATCATACCTTCCTTTTCTGTTCTTGTTCCAGGCGAGGTTAAAGCAACATGTGCTACAGAATGGGCTCTTGGGCAAGCCCCAGATTTAGATCGTAATCAATCAGGTTGGGATAAGGAATCACCTTATCATGTTATGCCTATAAGGTTCAGCCTACAGGTACAAGCACAATATCCTATTAAACATGAAGTTAAATGCCAAGTTAGGGAGATTCTATCACAATTAGAATATCAAGGTGCGATTGAGCATCGTGTCTTCCCTATTAATAATCTATTATTTCCAGTGCTTAAACCTGATCATTCTTATCGTATATTCTTAATTTACCGACATTTAAACAGTCACACACTGACTTTTGCTGTACAGAATTCTCACAGCACAGGCTTGATAAATAACATAGTTAGTAAAAATACAAAACTACATTGGACATTTCCAATGGTTTTTCCTGTCAAAATATAGCACCTGAAAGCTGGAATTTGACTGCTTTCTCAGCGACGGGAGTACAACGAAGGTTTGTCGACTCCCACAATGCTATAACAATAGTCCAAGTCTATTTGCAGCCCAAGTGATGTCAATTTTACAAGAAATTGACTCAAAAGCATTGTCTTACTTTGATGACATTTACATCACAGACATTGATTTAAACACACGTTTAGCCAGGGTGAATCGTATTATTCTGGGATTCGCTGCTAATGGCTATAATTATTTTCACAAATCTAAAATTGCCTTTCTCAATTGAATTATCCAATGAAGGCAAGAGTTTGGCACCACATTTCTTAAGCAAATGTGGTCTACTTCAACCACAAAATACCTTAAAAAAGCTTCACTCGCTTTTTTGTTTTTAAACTTTAGGTAGAACTTACATACCTGATTAGGCACAACAGGTTAGACCACTGTACAATTTAATAAGTCTTACATTTTCTACTAAAGAGATTGGACTATTAAACATACTAATATTCTCCGAACGTTGCAAGCAGACATGCTTGAATCTAAACACTTACATGCTCGTGTTAATTCTACTAATTTAGTGATCCACATAATTGCGGATTACAGTGGTTACACATATGTTTTATTTAATGAAGGAGAAGCAGTTCCAATTGCATATAAATCACATTTATATCTCTATGTGGAATTGTGTTTTGCATCTACAGAACTTTTTTTGACTGTGGTCCAAAGGGCTGTATTGAAGGAACGTCCATTGGCACAGGGGAAACGTATAATTGTGGTGTCTCCTGTTCCAGCCTTAGAGGCCATCACCAAGGCCAGCGTCCCTAACGCAAAAGCCTTGCATCCTAGATGGATCCAGTGGGCCACTTCCTTAACAGCTTCTGATGTAGATTACATTTTTGAGGAGTACCCCATTTCTAGTGAAATTTGGCCCCTAAATGAATCTGCTTTCATAATCTATACTGATGGTTCAGCCCAGCCGGGGGTGGGTACAAAGTACAAGTACTCAACTGCATGTGCTGCAGTTAAAGGTGTCATGAAAGATGGTGTATTTTAGGCACTGAGAACATACACAGAAACTTTAGGCGACTGTACTGGTCAGCAATGTTCCCTCTAATTTTTTCCTCTGTGTGCGGCAGTGTAAGGTCTATGTGCCCTGCAACCAAGGCTATGTGCACCAGTAACCAGACCGCACGTCTGGGTGCAGCGTCAAATAACACTACAAACTTTTGCTTAAAAAAGTGAAAAGACAGTGCATTTCCACACATACAGCGCCACATGAACGGTCTTAATGCAGGTTTGAAACCGTCCCACATAGCAATTTGAAACCTTGGCAGCTATGTTGCTGCATTTCTTTTCTTAATAGAGCTCGGCTGCGGGATGATTGTGTGCATTTGTTAAAGTTTTCATGTTAATTGCAGCTCATGACGGGCGCTGCGGTTAACATGAAAACTTTAACAAATGCTCTCTTTGAGCAGGAAAAATAAAATGATAATAACTTAGTTATTATCATTTTATTTTTGGCAGGTTCAGGGCTGGGTTAAGGTGGGGCCGCATCAGGCGTTAGACTAACGCATTTTAATGCTGGTGTCCGCATCACCGCATTAAAATGCATTAGTCACGCATTCTAGCGCCCCTCTGACAATACTGCAACTGAGGCGCACTGCCAGTGAGGCAGCACCAGAACGCTAAAATTGTCTAACATATATGAGCATGCAACTGCGCCTTCAAATTTAAAATGCTATGTGTCAGAGATAGAATATTCATGAACAGTGCTGAGCAGGCAGGCCAGAGTTTAACAGATCAATTAGCCATTCCCCAACTAGCCTTCCTGTGAGTCTACTCTGGGCGTACCAGCCATCATGTGGGTGATCCCTGGAGTGGGTCTTGCCTGCTGTTTTCCCACAATCCCACCACCCTATTGATGACCAGAAGCACACACATGCTTCGAAGATTGGACACACTAGCGGGCAGTAGCTTTGTTTTTCCTTGCCGCACCCGCCAGCAGAGAAGCCACATTACCTGAGCCTCTTGCGCAGGCTGTTATAGTTTTACAGCCTGCTGAGCCCATTCCCTCCTAAGCCCCCGCGTCAGCCTGGACAGAGATTGTTGACAAAACCGTCAACTTATCAGCCTCTGGACATGTGTACTTTCGAGAACCAGAGGCACAGCATTGGTCTTGTCACTTGATCCCGGGATTTGATTGTCGTCAGAGCGGCACACAAGTGTTTAAGTGCGACCGGCAGAGGTAGGAGGCGTTTTTAAAAACAAGCTTATAATCCATATTTTCAGACATTCTGTTTGTATGATCTGGGTTTAAAGTAATAATCGCTTTGTTTTGGAAATAATCTGCTTTGCCACACTTTTTGAATCATCGCCGTTTAACTAGTGTCACGGTCAATGAACCATGCTTTACCTCCCAAAAAAATAAATAGTTTTCTTGGAAAATGGACTTTGTGAGATTCAGGTCGTTGCCCAACCCTTACCTCAGCTACCACCTTCTCCCCAAAGATGGGGCGCAGCAGCCTTACTGCCTTGTCACACGGTAGCTGCGGCTGAGAGCACATCATTTCAGGGGTCAAGAATTAGGTTTTTAGGGAAAGGGAATGGTAATTACAAGTGTACGTGATTCAGGACCCCAAGAGTAAAAAGTAGAGCTTTCATTAGAATACTCTGCATGCTGCACAGAGAAGGGAATTAAACATCTTTCCGCAATAGAATGAAAATGCAGCTCTGCTGGGGTTTTCTCCCCTCACTGCCAAACAAACTATGTCCATCGGATTCCCTTTCTTTTCCGACTCCAAGCACATAAAGATTTTTGTAGTGACTCTGTCCAATCATGTTGTTTCACCTCATGCACTCTAGCTCAGCCATTCTAGTAGCAAGACGATCATTAACCCTCAAAGTAGTCTGCTTGCTTTCTAAAAGCACCACACGACATCACTGTCTGCATTATCATTACACCCTGTGCCTTCCAGTGCATAAAGTAGCAGTCACGCAGTTTGACTGGTCTGCTCAGTTTTCAGTGTGCTTCCCCTTAGCCCACTTTAATTCAGTGACTTCTTAGAGTTTCTTGTTGCTCAATGGGGTGTAATTTCAAATATTTATATGTTTCCCTCATCTTTATTGCTTGATTATGCTCGGGAGAAAGTGTCATTTATAGTCGATGAAACGTCACTCATAATTACACTGAAATTATGAAAATGTCACACATAGCAATCTGAAACCTTGGCAGCATTGAATCACCCTGCAGCCCAGCTTTATTAAGAAAAGAAAATGCAGCAAGTCTACAAACACAAAGTGTGCTTTCAGAATCACCTGAAAGCACATGGCGTGTTTGTAGACTTGCATTTCTTTTCTTAATAGAGCGCAGCTGCGGGGTGATTGTGTGCCTTTGTTAAAGTTTTCATGTTAATCGCAGCGCCCGTCATGAGCTGCAATTAACATGACATTTTTTTTAAAAGGCACACAATCGCCCCGCAGCCCAGCTCTATTAAGAAAAGAAAATGCAACAAGTCTACAAACACAGCGTGTGCTTTCAGGTGATTCTGAAAGCACACGCCGTGTTTGTAGACTTGCTGCATTTCTTTTGTTACTAAAGCATGGCTGCGGGGCAGATTATGTGCTTTTGTGAAAGTATTCATTTTAATTGCAGCTCGTGACGGGCGCTGCAATTAACATACTTAAACAAAAGCACACAATGTGCCCCGCAGCCCCACTCTAGAAATAAAAAAAATGAAGCAAGTGCTCCCTCCTTGATCCCACAGGCTGCCTCTTCCTCCGCAACCAGGAAATGCATGTTTTTCGCACCACTCCCCTTTTAATAGCAGCGGCGCAAATGCTCTCGGGGGATGTGTGTGCGCGCCACACACACAGCACTGCGCGCTTGGGGGCACAGAGGTGCGTGCACGTGCGCACCTTAAAGGGAACAGTGCTGGTCAGCTTCCTTAATTGAAAGCTTTTGTTCTGGCTTTGCAGAATACGGATTCACAATTCCCCACACTTATGGTGTGTGATTCCTATGACTGCCTCCAGGCTTTAGTGATGATTTACCTTACTGGCGCTTGAATGGATTCAAGGATTCTAAAGGAATTTCTATTAAGCATTAACTGCTTTAGAGGAAGGTGGTGGCTCTGTAACATTCTTTGCCACAGGCTCCTGTGATACACACATTGAGTCATCAGCATGTTGGTATTCACATTGCAGGGAATTCACTGGCTGATGAAGCTGCTGAGGCAGCTGTTAAGACTGCTTATGTGCTGCGATTACTCGTTCACATCCGAGAATAGATGATGACATATAGCTACGGTCACTGCCTCGGTTAGAGGCAAGCGCCTAGCTAAAGGCTATTCAGCTAAGAACTCCTATCTATTGAGTCCTCAAAATGTTCCTTTTACCCACATTACTGGGGTGGGTGATCGAGTAATACCCAACCAGGACAGCATGTTAGAGTTAATAAAAGCCACTCATGAGGATTTGGCATCTGACATGCGGGTGTGGCGGCAAATGTTTCTTTATTATCGAAACGTTACTCGTGGCAGGGTTTTTAATCAGCAGACCAAAAAATGTGTCCTATGCCGCAACATTTGTCAACAAACTAAATGTTCCACCATTGCACGCCCACCTCAGACAAAACTTTTAGTTTCAAATAAGCTATTACAATGTGTCTATTTAGATCATTGCAGACCACTCTATACAGATGGTGCCTTCAAATATATCTTAGTGGCTGTTGATTCTTGTGGATGATTTTTATGGGTGTGGTCACAGTGATCGGCTGACGCTCTAAATATTATTAAAGATTTGCAAGTCTTCATCAATACATATGCAGTGGCAGCAATCCAATCGGACAAAGGTCTGACATTTATCTCTAAGGCATACCCGGATACTATGGACACCCTGGGTGTTGCTGCGCATTATTCTGCCCCCTATCATCCTCAGGAAAATTCGATAGTGGAACGGAAGAACCGTGACTTAAAGCAGTTCTTAGCTAGAATATTAGGTTCAGGTTGTAGTTGGATCCTTCACCTGAATGGTGTAGAGAGAGCTTTAAATAATCTGCCTAGATGATTGTTGGGTGGTGGGACTCCATATGAAATCCTCTCTGGGGTTCCAATGTTTGTTCCAGATCTTGATTACTCTGGTGCAGTGGCAGAAGTTGTGCCCTTTGACATCAACTAATGTTTCACTGTCTTACAGGAAATACAGGACTTCCGAGATGAACACTCGAACTTAAGTCTTAAACAGTCTGCCACTGACGAAGTGAAGGTGGAACTAGCGGCTTCTGGCTGGATTGCTAAAGTTGGGGACCTAGTCAGAGAGAAGATTGCAGATAAAAAAAGAGTTTGACCTGTCCTACCGTGCACGGATGCATGTCCTTGCCATTCAAAGTAATCAAACTGTGATTTTGCCACTGCTTGTTGGTTGTAAACAAACACAGCAAGTTTCAATTGATTTGACCAAGGTACACCATGTGGCCAGTCCTCCATAGTAGGCCACAAGGGTTTCTGAGTAGTTCCGTGTCACCTTTCCCTACCCTGCAAAAGATCCCTCTATAAGTAGTCCTAATCTTGCTACAACACGGCTGGGGATTTCAGATGCTGAACTTTCAGTCATCCAGACTGATGATTAAAATACGGGGTGTGATTCTGAGGTGACTGCCATTTTCTACTGCTGCTCCTTGCAATGACTTTGTGTATTACCAACTGCCTTTGGAAGCCTCCATCTGCTCTCCTTTGCTTGATGAGGTCCCTGTTTTTACTCAGAATGCAACTGGTTATTTTGTCAACACTGATGATTTTTCTTCAGACTCTAAGCATTTCTCCTTGCGTGGTGTGAGTAGGCTATTTTTTTGCCTGAAACAGAGTTACTTGATTCCTCCTTGGTCCTATTGTTGGATTTTTCCTTCAATATTTCTTCTCGTCCTTTGGATTGGATTTGTGACAGTCTTTTTTCTACTGCTGAATGGACACTAGCTCCCTAATCGTATTGCTCCATTACTGGTAGATGAAGTGCTCACTCCCTGTTCTTCTTCACATAAGGTCTGAAGAGACTTGTCCATTGTGAAAATGACTGCATTCCTTTTCCATGATGATATTGTGATGTTTCCCCATTACATTTTTGATCCTACAGAAACATTGCAAGTTCCTTATGTATTTAAAGTTGCTATGGATGGCATCGTTACCCCAGGTTAGATTTCTGATTAATGGGATATTAGCACTGTTACTATATTGCTATCTGAACTTGAATCATATACAGTATTGAAAATGAAGATTTGTATTTGAATTCTGCAAATTATATGCAGTGGGAACACTGTGTGACACCACCTTTAGGTAGTTCAAATAAATATTTGAAAACATTCCCTTATTTTTCCAGTCATGTTCCTACAGACCTGGTTTCATATTTCTATAAGGTTACACCTTCTCCACCAAAGAAAAATATGCTGACGCAAACAAAATTGATTTATTCTGATTCGTTTATTGCACAACTCTCCTACAGGGTTACGAGTATCCGAAAAATAATACTGAGCTACATTCTGTTTGGGGAAAACATGATTGGCAGATCCAGGGCACTGAAGCGTGTTTTAGAGCATGTCTAATTCCCCGGCAAATGATCTTTTTAAACAAAACAGTACAACATACTACATGTCTTGGGTTTGGCAATGTAAAGAATTTGAATACATCAAGCATTCCCTTAATTTTTGCAAAGTTTTACTGGCAACAGTTTGTAATTTCAGTGGACAACAACTTAATAAAATGGTGCAGAATGTAACATACAATTCTTCACAATGGTTGTACTGATTGTTTTTTTAACTCTTCCCAGGGATTTAAAGCAAACAAGCCAGACCCATGGTATGTTCAGTCACATCACTCAGGGGTAGACACTAACTACAGTGTGGGTAAACTATGCCAGCAATGGTGAGAAGACTCAACATTATCGGCAGTTAAACACCATTCATCACTCCATTCTGACAATATGGATTTGCAGGATATTCTGTTCAGTCCCAGATCTCCTTGTCCTAATCGTTTTATATATACCAGTTATAATGAAATTTGGAAAATTTTCCAACAAAAAGCTGCTGAACATTTGAGACAAATTGATAGAGAAAATTTGTAAAAAGCTTAGGCTGTTGTCGATAATGGGATGACCACATTGTCAACTCATATTTGTTCATTGAATAATGTTCTTTCATCTGTATTTGATATCATTCAAAATGACATGTCTATGCTTCAACATGGCCAGAATCAGTTGAGATTGATTTTGCAATTGAGTTGGACTTTGCAAATTTTAAAATCGGATCGAGTGTCATGGAATTATTGGAATGCAACTAAATTGTTTTGCCCTATAATTTGACATTCATGCAAAAAATAATGGCTAAAAAGGAAGCCACCTATATCATGCTCATATCACTGTTTGGCTTATTCATGGTTTTATTTCTCTCCCAATTTCCACGTTTCATTTCCCAGCTTGTCTCAGGCATTCTCAGGTAGGCAGATATGAAGAGACGGGGACACATTTTTACACAAAGCTTGGTTTATTCCTTATCAGTAGAGATGCATACACGAGAACAAATAGGTGTTTGTTAGTTTAAGTGAATTTGGAATTCGCTTGAGGCACTCCTTGTTTTGTAAAGAAATTACACTTCATGGAGCTTGTAATGCGTCAATGGCCAACTTCGCATGTTATTTGAAACGGACTCCTGTACAATTGATCAAAACTGAATTTTTGCTGCTTTCTAATGGATTCTATTTAATTTTAAATGATAAAGGTTCTCGCGGAATGAATCCAGGTGTCCCTTATGTGGTTACTGTTTTCAAGACTGTAACTTGCTGTATACATATTTTATATCCTCCCACACATACTACTAGTGAAGTAACTGTGTGGCCCAAGGGCCCCGTAGATAAAATAAGCTTTGATTGATTGAGCAGACTGAAAGCATTATTGTTTCAAAAAGATGTGGCTCTTACATCTGATCGAGAAACTTTTGATCTCCAAGTAGCATGTTCCTCGTCGGAGGTGTAATCACTTTAACACACTCAATTGCCGCAGCATTTCGGTGAGCAAGTGTACCTTATTTGTAATGCTTCCAACATGGCTGGAGTGGCACACTTTTTTTTAAGTAATTGAGTTCGGACTTGTTTCTACATTCCAGACTGTACTTTTTGCATTCCTTATTTTCAAGGGTTTTTGGAGGCATTCCGATAGTTTTATTGCTCCTTGTTGAAGTATGGGTTCTATTTTTTTACTCTGAAATGGATGTCCCACAAGGCCAAATGGAAATGGAACTACTACTCGTACTTCTGTGTTGTGAACCCATGATACAGTATTTTGGAGAGTTGATATTGCTGGAACTAAACGGACACTGGTCTCTGTCCTTCCGGCCCGTATGGTTTCAGAGAGTGCAGTCTGTGTTTCGATGTCTATGATACTCATTCGAGTGTGCACTTAACTTATGCCTTGCTACGCAATTGTTGCAGTTTCTAGATATAAATCTGCTTGTGCGTCCTTTGCAGTTGCAGCGGCTGTGTTGTAAACTGATGTTGCTTCCTTTTCTGCAAGATGCTTACTATGAGCCTCCTTCGCCAATGCCAGATGCTCCTCCGAATTCATGTTTTCTGGCATCTGAGCTCTCTTCTGATGCTGCACTCCTGCCACTGTTGCCTTCGGCATCTGCTATATGGGCTGGTGATGACTATCTTTGTTTCTGGATCTTGCTCTTCAGGCCTCTTTCGATATGATGTCTGTGGATGCCGATTCCCTGCTGGGCCCGAATGACAATCCGGATATGAATGTTGTGGACACTTCGGAGATGCTGTCCTTCATTTCAGATGCCTCTTAGTTTCATTCATTGGCATTTAAACAATTTTTTTTGTAGTATACTTGGTTTTTAATTGCCATTTTTTATTTTGCTTTGAGTCTGCTTCTAATATTAAAGTGTTCATATGAAGTGCAAAGCTTTTTACATACACAATGCTGTTGCTCTGTTTTTATATAGTCGGATCTTTTGCCCTAGGGAGAGTGTTGTAGCAATTACATTTAGTCTCCATGTTAGTTTTTCCTTCTAACTTAACATCCTTTTAAGAAGGTATTTTGAATGTTTTTCACTAACAGGAGACAATGCCATGCACACATTGATTTTTTATAAAAATTGTTGTTCTATAGTCCGCACTGTTATTTCCAGGAACAAACATATTAGAATACAATGTCCTTGCTTTATTATGTGCTCTTAGGAGATGACTCTTTCTTCCAGACTAAGTAAAATTGTTATTCCGTGTGTCTCTAGCAGAATGCTATAAGACCGGTGTTTTATTATTTAAACCATGCTGAAGTCGGTAAGAGGCACTTCACACCAGAGTTATCATGAATGCTGCAGAGAGCTGTGAATGAAGTTCAGCTCCGCAGGCCCCGACATTCATCCTTGCATAAGAAGGAAGATAGCTGCACAAGCAAAGACGTGTGCAGGCTTGCACACTCAGACGGCATGCATTTGTTAATGTACGGAGTCCAGCTTCCTGAGACATTAAATCAAGGTACGGGCTTAGATCATTCCAACTGGGTCTGGCAGAAGGATACTTCCATTATGCTCTTGTTAGAGTAGGAGTATTGTTGATAGATAGGAATAACATTAGGAACAATTAACATGGTTGAATTGTTTTTTTTCTTCACCATTCCAATAATGCTTATAACAATGATGTGTTTCATTTGTCTAATAATAGCAGTTCATGTTTTATATAGAAGGATTAGATCTTTTCAATAAACATTTGAAAATGTATTATCGTTTCTCTTCTTCGTAAAGCTTTAGACATGCAAAAGTGACAAACAAAAGGGTTAGATCTGTTTCCATGAATTCCTTGAGAATCAGAGTGGTCATGTTCAAGGTTACAGAGTGCACTCTGGAGGTTTAGAAGTTTAGATGCGGTACTGTGAGCTAGTCGGACCAACATTTACTGATGATATCAGTCTCTATATTGTGAAGTTTTGTTTACCTAATACGTTTCCGTACTTTGAGGATACATACTATCAGACTAACACAGAACAGTCACACTTTCAGAATTTCCAGAGGGGGGGACGCAGACAGACAAGGAGAACTCCCTACAACTGGACATTCGACAACATGATTAGTGAGGAGGGGGAAGTGGTAGAACAACCGTCCACATCTAATCAGAGTAGGGTCAGGTTTACACCACAGAATAGAGCCAACAAGGACTTAGGTGCTCTTCTGAGGTCTCTTTTAGGCCAGAATCAAAGGGGCAACAGAGGAGTGGGAGTACAACGGGGAAGAGGCAGAGGCAGGCTCAACCAACAGCCAACATGGCAGGCATACTCACCCCGAATAACCCGCAGCAGGGGCAGAACACCGCTTTAACTAGCCCTTTGAACATTTTCCAGCAGGTGCAGACTGCCCCTATACCTGATACAATGGATATAGTTGTCAATCTCTCTGACTACTCACTCTCTTTGGAAGAGTCACGGGTCCTGAACAAAGGTTTGGGGTTTGTCCCGACACCCAAGCATGACACCTTTAAGTGTAGAGTTGAGTTCTATGAATTGATGAGAAAAATTAAGATCCACAAGTTCTTTGCAGATAAGGAAATGGAACCTCCATCTATTTTTGCTACCAACTTGCATCGCCCCTCGGGGTTTTGCCCCCCAAGTTCGTCAGTGGGCCCTGAGGTGGCTGTGTTTGAACAGCGAGTCCTCCATGATATTGAGGCATTGGAGCAGTCAGAGAATCATTCCCATTCTCACAACATGAGCAGCACTGACTGGCTGGCAGTAAAGTCACTACTAGATAATGCATTGATATTGATAAAACAAGCCGATAAAGGTGGTGCGGTGGTAGTCCTCAATACACAAGACTATGAAATGGAAGTCTTGAGGCTCCTTGGAGTGCGCACCAATTATCAACCATTAGCACGAGATCCCACACCAGAATTACAAGATACAATCAGGGCCTTGGTGGCGGATGCGAAGGAGAAAATGTGGATAACCCATAAGGAAGCAGACTTCCTTGTGAATTCAAAACCCAGAGTGCCGGCATTTTACATCCTGCCAAAGATCCACAAAGCACAGCGCCCGCCCCCAGGCTGCCCGATTGTATCTGGGTTCCAGTCTGTGTTGGAGTCGCTATCCCAGTTTGCGGACTTCTTTCTTAGGGAATCAGTCATTACACAACCATCTTTTGTGCAGGACACTACGGATGTCCTTAACATCTTGGACACAGTAGAGTATGACCCCACGAGGCAATTCCTGGTTACTATAGACATCGAATCGTTGTATATCAGTATACCCCAAGATGCTATGCTGGTGGCAGCAGCGCGTGCTCTTGGGGCACTCGAGTGGTTTTATGACACTCCCCAATCTTTTGTTCTGCAGTGCATAGAGCTGGCACTCACAAAAAATTTCTTTGGATACAAAAGTCAGTTATACCTCCAAGCGTCTGGAACATCTATGGGGGCCACATTTGCGCCTAGTCTCGCCTGCATTTATGTGGGCCAGTTCAAGGAACATGTGATTCATCATGCCTCCAACCCCTTCCAGGAGAATATTTCTCTTTGGAAGAGGTTTATTGATGATGTCCTGTGCATTTGGACTGGACCGGAGGACCAGTTACTTGCATTTTTATCATGGCTGAGTGAAGCAGATGATTGTCTGCGGTTTACTTGGACCGTCAGTTAGGATTCCACGGTGTATTTAGATGTAGATATAACAGCAATGGTCAATAGATTGTCGAGGACTGTCCATCAAAAGCCCACCGACAGGAATTCCCTGCTGCACTATCGCTCATTTCATCCTAGAGCATTGCGTGACAACCTTCCTGTGGGACAGTTCTTGAGGTACCGCAGGAACTGTTCATCTACGGAAAAGTTCATGGAACAATCAGAATAGTTGGTCACGAAATTGAAAATTGGTCACGAAATTGAAATTGTAGGGATTACCCTACAAAGGTGGTCAAGAGAGCACGCAAGCGTGCCTTGAACACACCCGTGAGGCCCTGCTAGAGAGAAACATCAAACACAAGGAACCGTGTTTACCTGTAGTCACCACCTTTGATCCACTGTCCACTAAAGTCAGACAAATAATAAGGAAACATTGTTCACTGCTGGATATTGGGGAGAAAAAGATGCCGCCCCCCAGATTTGCCTTTAGAAGGGCTCCCAACCTAAAAGACAGGTTGGTTCATACACCCCCTACTCAGCAGAAAAAGGAGTCAGGCTTGCCAACAGGGAATTATCCTTCGGTTGTTGCTCAGTCTGTGATCTTACTGAAGCTACCAAGAGTATCCATCTCACAAATGGGAGAGTGTGGTATTTAAATAAATTTAGCAACTGCAATACCACACATGTAATTTATAGGCTTACGTGTACATGCGGATTACATTACATTGGCCTCACATCACGTAAAGTAAAAGTGCGCCTACAAGAGCACCTGAGTACTGTAAAAGCAGGGAAACTGACCACTCGCCTTGTTCAACACTTTAAGGAACAAAAACACAATTTCAGGGATCTGAAGTGGATTGTGCTTGAGAGGGTGGTGGGCGATACACACAACATTGATGATATCTTAGCTAGGAAAGAGGCAAGGTGGATTTTTACTGAGAAAGTTGATCGCATTGGCCTGAATGATTCCATTGAATGGAACAGAGTGGGTAAACAGTAAGGCCGCGGGTGAGCTGTGTTGATGTCCCCTGGATTATGCGCACCAGTGGGTTTCCCCTGGTGTGTGTATTTCAATTACTGGGGAGAACCGCGAGTCTTGATATTAACAAGTGCGATGATATGACCCCAGGAAATTAGATTGTCAGTATGATGGGAAAAATAAGGGGGGTTCTTTCCACTATACTCTTAGTAAAGCCTAGACTGTGGAATTTCTTTCACTTTAAAAAAAAAATGTTTTGAGAATCCTCTCTCTTTTTTTCATGTTGGGTTCCATTTAAGTGTCTCTCCAATAGGGATATAAATCAATAAGTGTGCCCTAAGACCTTTTTTTTAAAAAATTACTCGTTTTCTATTAAATAGGGTGGATCCCCTTATATAGTAAGCAATTCCACACCATTGCAAAATGGCCGCCGTGTTAGTGGGGATTGACAGTTGATCATAGAGGGACACTGGGAATTGTCTTCCGGGTCACGTGTTTCCTCTGCCGGTCCTTCTACAAAAAAGCAGACGCGGGCGTCCCCCGGATATCACCGGGTCGGAGCACCAAGCTGTGGAAATCCGCGTACGCGGTAAGAGGGACCCAATGGGTGGGGGCGTGCTCGCTGTTAGAGAGCGAGTACGGAAACGCCATCTCCCCTGCACTCCCACTGTTAGAGAGCGAGTACGGAAGTGCCATTTCCCCTGCACTGATCAACTGTTCAGTAGCACCGATATACGGGTGATGGTGGAACAGTCCACCGTGACGCGGATACAGGCAGCGCAATGGGCACAGGATTACACGGAGGGCAGTGTTCATGACATGGCACGTATAGAATGTGCCTGGCACAATTATTTAAACAAAAGGGCACGAGGTCATTGATTGTGAACTATGGCATTGAATACGAGTTAGTTTGTGAAATGTGTACGTGTGCTATGAATAGTGTGATGTCTAGATTTATTACCTGGTACATCTAACACGCATGTGTTTTCAGGTTGATACTGACGACTGCAGTTATCATTGGGACACGCGACCATTTGGCGCTGGACCCCCATAGAAGTGGTTCGCAGGTACGAAGGATGACAGCAACCACTTGGTAATTATGCAAGTATAAGGAGTGGGCTTAAATGAAGGTTTGAGTGCATTTTGAAGTTTGGTTTTATTTATGGTCGGCACGTTCTTCTTTTTAATCTCGTCAATAACCACAGGTTTGGTGTGATTTACAAGTGAGGTGAAGACTGGTTTCCCCATCAGCCCTGATGAAGTTGCCGTAAATAGGTTGGCAACTAAACATGTTGGCCTTGCGTTTCTGAAAATGGCCAAACATACGCCATTCTTTTAGCTAAATCATGTCTTGCAAGTGAGTCGTACCCCATTTTAATCCTGGGAATTGAATTTCTCGTTTCACATTGGGGATTAGGGGGCACTGAGTGACACAAGCACTTACAGTGCACCTCCACACGTTTTTCATTGATTTTCTTTCTTTGGATTTCTCACCTATGAGAAATTTGAATACACACCTTTCCTTTTTCTTTATGGTCACGAAAGTCACCGATGATGATAACGTGGGCAAACTGGTGAGTACCAACCAGCAGCTCCCTGGGTGATGCTAACGTGAGGTACTTTCTGACCATTCTCACATTTTTTAAGTTTGTCACCAATTTTTTGTGGTTTTCAAATTTCCTTTTGACATTTGTATGGGATGTGGTATATTGACGTTTTTTTAAAACTGAACAGTTGGACTTACAGGTTATTGGTAGTAGGCCTGTCCTGTGAGGGAAGTTTAATGTTTTTTTTAAAAACTCCCCCTATGTCCTAAAAAGAAGATAAAAGAGTTATCTGTTCAGAGCTAGTCGGGTCCTTTTGTGTTTATAAATACCTAATACATAGTCCTACTAAATTTGTGTGAACCGTATAACAACTCCGACCCGTTTCTTTTACTGGTCGTAAATGTTGGCACCAATTAACTAGTGCACTGGTAACTATCATCTTACGATGAGCTAAAAAATGGATCAGGACAAATGACTTTGTATACAATCTATTCCCTGCATATCTGTACCGGTGTACTACACTTATTGTCTACTCATATTGCACTCTCAAAGCCTCATCAAAAAGCCCAATGCAGCAGCACCAATTTTATAGATTCTGTAGCACATGGGCGCAAACTGCACACAATTAATAGGTACACTTTGGAGCCTTCACATCACTTGTACGCCAATAAGTCAGCTGCTTCCACTATGCTGAATGGATTTCCTTCAGCACGAGGCGTCAGCAATTCCCCAGGTCTACGAGAACTTCAGAAACAGACCAGCTGGCCGTTCCGGAATGGAGCTCTTGACAAACGCCAGCCAAGACTCCTCCGTTTCTTTGTCATCCACCCACACACGCTTCTGTCTGAGTGTCTCTGTACCACTGCTGCACCGCCGGTCATGATGCTAATGTTGTGGAGCACAACCTAACCCACACACTTCGCCACCGGTCTGTACTTTCTCTCTCCTCAATTCCTGGGTCAAGGGTGATGATAGCAAGCTCCAAATGTCGATCACCAGGCATGCGATCCTGCTCAAGTGTCACCAGACCCTCCACCGCCTCCAATTAGGCCGCAAGTAGCACTCTTGATTCTCCTGTACATATCAGGCAATGGACATCTTTGGCAAATCTAAATGGTTCTTCAGCTACCTTTCGGTTAAAATAAAGCATATTACCATGTCTGTGCATGCAGTGGTGTAGCAAGGTCAGGTGGTACCTGGTGCGGAAAATTTCTTGTCACCCCCGGCTTAACGTACAAATACAAACAAATAGCATGCATCATAACGTTTACGTTCCTTACCAGACTCAATATCATAGAGAAGAGGATGATCACAATGAATCAATGAACTAAAAAATGTAACAAAAATAAATTCAGCACAGCACTAATAAGCTTCAGTAATAATGCACAACTAACTCAACAGAATGACGTGGGGCGACTGACCGGCAAGGCAGCGGATAGGATTGGTTGCAGGTTGAGTGATGATGAGTCACCGGTTGTTTACGTCTCGCTCGAGTACAAACTGCAGAGACAGACTTCGGCGGAAAGAAACCCCCCCCCCCTTCCTTATCCATACGCTGTCCACTACACAGCGTCGAGATCAGCCGCGTTTCGTTGCATTTGTTGACTGAACTAAAAAGTTGCAATACGTATTATGTTGACTTGTTGAGGTTAATTAATTGTCAGACGAAGTTATTAAACTCGTTTGAAATAATATCATTTTTTCCCAAAAAAGTGTTGTGAGCCCCCCCAATTTTTTTTTATTTTAAAAAAACATATTTTTGCCATTTTGTCACCCCCTCAGTGATAACACCCGGGGCGGCCTGCACCCACCGCAGCCCCCTTCCTACGCCACTGTCTGCATGTTCTTTCTACCTCAGATGCTGCGCTTTTTATCATATTGTTCATCTGGCCCCAAGATCCTTACTACTGTACAACCATTTTGGAGCACAGCTCTCAAGCACCCCTAGGCTTTAGTTACCTAACTCAATGACACCTCTTATCTACCTACGAAAAACAAGTTTTTACCTGCATATAATCTGAACCTTTGGCCTTTGTATTACTGATTTTTGCAGCAACTGGATTACCACATACTGCAATTTTACCAACGACTTATGACTGTGCTGTAATTTGAATACCAGGTAGCACCAAGTACATAAATAAGGCAATGAAGCACCAAATTATGCAGGTAGGTTTGTTAAATTAAGCGTCAAGGGACAGGCGCACTATGCACCAAGGAAGGGCAAATTATGCCAAATATTGCGCTATTTATAGCAAATGATGGTGTGCATTACGTTGCTAAATGCAAATTATACTGCAAATGTTGTTATGTTATGAGATTTTAACATGCTGATATGATATGGATCCTAATCTTACAGAACAAACTGTAAAAATAAAACTGTACACATTCAGCATACCATATTCAAAATGCCATAATTAATGATTTTCTCTGCATGGAGCAAAGCAATCTCACTTTATGAACACTGGCCTTTCAACCTCTGGAATAAAATAATTTGTGTACACCTATATACATCAATGTGCGACGCAGAAAACAATGCTAGATGAACACATTTAGGGGGTCATTATGATGGCGGGTGGATCGCCACCGCCCGGCCGACGGTGGCGATCCGCCCGCCATCACAACATGATTTACCCCCTGCCATATTATCATGGCGGGGGTACCGCGGCAGACGGAAAGTCCGTCTGCCGCTTTTCCGCCGGTCGGCAATCGTTACGATTGCCGGCCGGGCGGAGCTGGGGCATAACATGGTGGCGGTGCCTTAAAGGCACCGCAAACCATATTATGTTGACGGGGTGACAAGGCCTTTCCATGGCGGCGATGCCGCCATGGAAAGGCTGGCGGGAATTGCTTTGGGGGCCCGTTGTGGGCCCCTGGATGGGGGGCTGCACTTGGGGGGTAACTATGGTACCCCCCTTCATTGCCATGCACAAGGTGGCAGGCACCGCGCGGTGCCTGTCACGTTGTGCATGGCAATGCACAGCTTGCCTCTTTGGCATTGGGGCGGGTGCTGCTTCAAGCAGCACCCGCTGCAATGTTGGAGATGCGGAATGCGACCGCCAGGGTGGCGGTCGCATCCTAATTGGCGGTGCAGGACCGTCTCACCGCTGGCGGTCGGTCCCAGCACCGCTAGGGTGGCGGGCAGACTTCAGTCAGCCATCCTAATAAGCCCCTTGGTGTGAGAAAAGGTTTGCCTGCACATCCCAGTTAAAGGTATGCTTTGAAACCCGTACAAATATTTTTATTTACGCTTCTTTCCTTTTTAAACTTATTTCAGCATATTTTGTATACAACACAACCTTCAAGATAGTACTGTAAATTTCATATTCATTATGTCCATGTTTCACCATAATGCTCTTTAGGATTCTAGTCACAGACCTTTAAAAGACATGCACCATGTTTTGGATTTTTCTAAACACTGAGCACCATTTGGTATAGCTGTTGCTTTGAGAAGAGTATCTACGAAATAGCAGCTGCTTTTAGAAGAGGGCATGTGATGTAAAAATACTTAAACTAATGGTAAAAAACATTTTTGTGAAAAAAGTTATCATTTTCTCCATTCTATTTGGATTACTTTTAAGATCTATGGATGTTTGTATTTTAACTTCATATGGTCGAAATCATCACTTCCCTTATATGTCTAAATCAGGTGTCTAAAACCTTTTCTATAGTAATAGCTACACATGTTCAGTGAAAATCATCCCAAGCTACTAAAATATTTAGAGTTTTAATACTGACCACATCAGAAAAGATTACATTTGTGCCCTCCATATACAAGATTGCCAGCAGTGATCACCTAAGTGCGTCAGGGACAGAGCCCAGCATTAATGTGAAAAATGCTTTGTCTATGTGGAATGCCTCTTCATGGGTAATGCATAACAGCCAAAGCTGCAATGCCCCGTACCAAGTTAACATTAGTAATTTGTCTCCCCAAACACCAGCTGTTGAGTTCTGAAGATACACACATTTGCGTCTAGAATATACACTTTTCAGTTATGGCATACATATATTTATTCAATCAAGCAAAAGCTTCTCATTTATTAGGCTGAGCTGTACAGAGGGTAGCTACTTAAGGGTAACTGGAGAAACCAGGTCTAAATACAATAGTCAACAGGTGAAAGGTGGTCAGTTAACTTTTGCAAAGTATCTTGCAAAGTGTTGCACCTCGTGTGCAGCATTTTTTAATAGCTTTTGATCTGGTAACACATTATTCTGTCAAAATCTACAAGGTAGGCAGCAAATGTTGGATTATGTGTCAAGTGTAGTAAATCCATATTTCCATACGAAGTGCCAAAAAACTGCGACATTCCAGTGGCTCTGTCTATGTGGTATTAATGTGCTTAATAGGTACAATTAACATGCAACACATAGTGTAACTTCTATAGGGGTGTTACAGTAATTGTGATCCCAACCTAGTTCTCTCTGGGAGGAACAAGCATAGAGAAGGTATGGTAACCTAAACTTATGGTCTAAGAATCAATGAAATAGAGGAGAGTTCATCTAGTAAAGTTTGGATAGTTGGCTCTCCACTTACAATGTGAGTGTTAAAGGTGTTTGCAACAAATCATCCTGTGTTTGGTAAGAGAAACAGGGGTTTAAATGTGCTCCATCCACACAGGGAATATGTAAGACAAATTATGATAATATTTGGCCCACATACTTAGAACAGCATAAACCACAATACATACCAATTCATAAAAACACAATAACAGCTACTAGTAAATGTCTGCGTTCCAACCCTGAGTGCACCCCTTATGCGAGGGACTGATGTGTTATTAGCAGCATGCTTGATGGTATAGTTCAGAAGGGATCCTTAGGTGAAAGGCATGTTACTTATGATGAGACAAATGGCATGAGTAAAAAGCAATGGCTATCGCCGTTTACTCTTTTTTGCATTATAAAAAAATCCTGGGGATGGTGTTTGTCCAGTGTTTATAAAGAATTTTGCTTTTATTTATTTCCTACCCTCATTTATTCCTATCATTAATTCTTCCTTCCTTGTTTCCTGCTCCTAATTCTCTTCTCTGTACCATTTCTTTATATTTATTCTCCCAAGTAACTTTTTATTCTTTCCCTCACCTGCCTGCCTGTATCATTTCCGAGCGCTCAAACTCCTCTTTCCAGCAATTCAGTACTAAACTATGTCCTGGATGCACATGGATGGGGATATCCTTGCACCCATTATGATTTGATTCCGGCAGATAAAACGTTATTGGTGAATATTTAACACACCTTCCTGCTTTCCAATTCATCAGACAAATGACAAAGATTAACAATGAAGATTTTCTACTTGGGAAAAGAGACATATATATATCGTGGGATGCTCGGTGCTCTATTATTGCTAACTAGCGTCAAACCGTCCTGCTCCTTGTCTCAAGATATCAAGAAATTGATTAATAAACATGGTAGTACTGTCTGATCCAGGCATACTTCTGCTCTGAATGGTCTCAGGGCAGACATCTGCAAGGGAATTAATATGTAGGCTGTTAGCTATACAGTCTTTGGTGACAGCAAACTCTGCTGCTGCGCAGGATGTCTTTGTTGTTCGCCTATCCAATTTATATCATGAATGAAGTTAACTTTACATTGTTGAGCCATGCCAATGAAATTTTGGGTTTACATGAAAGCCAGCACAATGTCCACTAAGAATTGATTTTTACCAAGCATGTGTGCCTTTGTTTGCCTGAAAGCAATATGGGGACTGTCCTACTTCCAGGCATGTGCAAGAACTGCCCAAGCCATTTTACATTTATGTTCTATGCAGCAGTCACTGTTCTACTGCATTTTTTGTCATGCTAAAAAGAACAAGCACAGCTCAATATGATTCCATTCAGTACACCACTGTAATTTGTACTGGTGATTTTATCAAGCTCTAGTTCTTCTTTTAGCACCATAGGTTCCAAGCTTCATTTTGACATGGTGGCAGTAGGAATGAATATGGAATTTAAAGATCCTAGGTCTGTATCATGAACATCTTCTAATTCCGCATGCAGGCTCTGAATGGGTCCACGCACCTATTTCTGCTCAAACTGTGTTGTTTGCAGCACATACTTCAAAACATACCAAATGGCATGCGTAAAGCTGCCATGTTTGCCAATGTTGCCATGTTTGCCAAGTTGTTAAATGGCAAACATTTGGGGAGAATGACGATTCTCCAATTAACATACAGAGAGAATCTTGATTTCATTAAAGACTACGGAGGCTAACATTATGCAATAACTTTTATTGCTGCCCACACATGCAGCCCTTTAAAGAACATGTATTACATCATAAGTAAAATATTCCATAGAACATAACAAAACGTCGTGGTAACCAGGCATCTTCCTCTTAGAGCTGCGACAAGGTAAAGTATTTGTAGATTCTACCCCTTCCATGTTAATTGCACTTGATAAGAAAAGAGTTCTCACAGTGACGCAGAAAGAAAAGAAGGAGAGCAAGTAATAACTATTGCTAAGTACTTCAAAACTACAAGACAAAGTAAGACGTAAAATTTAATCATTACGTATATATAAAACGAAGAATACAAATCTCTTAAAAATCCACCAGGGAGTGTTGGGAATTATAATGTTAGTCTCCGTAGACTTTAATGAAATCAAGATTCTCTGTATGTTAATTGGAGAATCGTCATTTCATTACAAGACCGAAGGCTACCATTATGCAAGTTTAAAGCTTTTTAATGCTCTATTGCTTATATGTTCCACAGGTTTAAGGCAACATTTAACAAAAGTGGAAGCATTTGACCAGTATGCTGCTTTGAGAATATCCGCAAGGGAGCCTCCACCCCAGAACACCTTACTGGCCATAGTGCCACGGGAAGAGTGTGCGCCAAACTTGGATAAGTCTATCCCTGCTTCCAACATTGCTGTCTCTAAGCCATCTCGAAATTGTAGCAGAAGAGACTGCCTTATAGGGTTTTACAAAGGATATTAGTAATTGACTTTCACTATTAGGTCTAAAATTAATCATTTTCTGTTCATAGACTTTCATACAACTCATCACACATAGTTTGGGGTAATCAGTAAATTAAGGACAAAAAATATTTTCAGACATAGTTTTGGTCCTTTTCCATATCTCAAAAAGTACTCCATCTGGGGAATAGACTCTATTACAGGTTTCTAACGCCTTAACATCTGACACTCTTCTAAAAGATATTAGACAAAGTAATGTTGCTAGCTTTATTGATAATTGTTTTCTGGAAAGATAACAGTTATCTGGCCAAGAGGTGAAAAGGTCGAAGATAAGATTAACATTCCATAGTGAATCATATTTGGCCTTTGGAGGACACTTAAGTCTTATTCCCTTCATTACTCTACGTATTAAGGGGTCCGTACCAATAGAAAAATCATTTAACAGTGAATGGCTGCTGAAATTGCAGATCTGTAGCAGTTTACTGTTCTGTAGAATAAACCTGAAATAAATAGACCTGCTAGGTAATTGGCTACCTCTGCCACAGGAGCGTCCACGGGATCCAGATCCCATTCCAGGCACCAACTACACCATTTTTTCCATACACCAGTGTATTGTTTCCTTGTTCCCGGTGCCCATGACTCATCCAGTAGGGTTTTAGCCTGTCCTGAAAGGCCAGAGTATCTTCTTGAGCCCCTGAAATCCTCCAGGCAAGAAGGTTCATGTTTCCTTCTAAAACAAGAGGGTGTACCTCTCCTTCTTGTCCCTGGAGAAGGTCTAAATTCCCTGGGATAAGGCATGGGACCTCCATTGCCAACTCCATCACCCCTGGGAACCATATTTGAGTATTCCAAAATGGCGTAATTAGAACGATGGAGCAACGCTCCATTCGAACTTTGAGCAAAACTCTCTGAATCAGTGCGAAGGGAGGGAAGGCGTAGCATCTCCATTTGTTCCAAGGTTGAACCAGAGCGTCCACTGCAGCAGCTTGGGGGTCTGGCCTCCAGCTGAAATACTGATCTATCTGAAAAGTTAGTCTGCTGGCAAAAAGATCCACCTGAAAAGAGCCCCATAAGTCTTGAACTTTTTTGAAGACTATTGGATTCGGTTTCCAGTCGCTCGAGTCTCTTAGGAATCTCGAATTCCAATCTGCCCTCGTGTTTAGATGACCAGGGATGAATTCTGCTTTTAGAACTATTTTTTGACTCCAGCAGAAGTACCAAATCCTTTTGGCTAGATCTGAAAGTAACCTTGACCTTGCCCCTCCCAAGCGGTTGATGTAGGAGACAGCGGTAAAGTTGTCCAGTTTGATCAAGACTACGCTGTTTTTTAGGATTGACTTGAAGCTCATTAATGCATTCAAGATCGCCAACATCTCTAAGCAATTAATGTGTAGTGTGAGTTCCTCTTGGGACCATTTCCCACCTGTTTCCATTTTTCCTAGTCTGGCACCCCAGCCTATATTGCTTGCATCTGATTACAGAGTGTGATCCGGGGTGTTCCCAAATATTGCTTTCTCATTCCAATTGTCTAGATTGTTCCGCCACCATAAGAGGTCTTCTCGAGCCTCCAATGACAGGGGAACTCTGTCTGAATACCAAAGGCCCTTCTTCAGCCCTGAAGATTTCAGTTTCTGTAAGGCCCTGTAGTGAAGAGGTCCTGGGGAGATTGCCTGAATCGAAAAGGATAAGAGACCAACTACTCTGGCTAGTTCCAGCAAGCTCACTACGTTTTTGGATAAAACATAACTTACTTCCTTTTTTATTTTGGACAACTTCTTTAAGGGGAGTTGTAACTGGGCCGAAATGGTGTTTACCTGGAAACCTAGGAATTCCAGGTTTTGTGTTGGGGTCGTAACGGGCTTCTCTATGTTGATAATAAATCCTAAACCTTCTAAAAGGTCCACAGCCCATTTCAGGTGAGTCAGCAGTTCCTCTTGACTTTGGAACATCAGCAAAATGTCGTCTAAGTATATTACTAGTCGAACTCCTCTTCTCCTCAGAGAGGCCACCACTGGTCTCAGGACCTTGGTGAAGCACCAAGGTGCTGAGGAGAGGCCGAAGTGGAGACAACGAAATTGGTAGGTCACTCCTTTCCATACGAACCTTAGGTATTTCTGAGACTCTATGTCCATAGGAATTGTAAAGTAAGCGTCCTTGAGGTCCAGTTTTATGAGCCAATCTTTCTCTTAGAGGATGTCTCTCAGAAGATAGATACCTTCCATCTTGAAGTGTCTGTACACGAGGAAAGCATTTAGTTCCCTCAAATTTATTATGGGGCGCCAACCTTTCCCTTTTTTCTTTACTAGAAAAATGTTGCTCACAAAACCCAGACCAGTCTTTGATACCTTGGAAATCGCCCCTTTTGATAGCATTAGACTCACTTCTGCGTCTACCAGAGCTGATTGTTCTTGGTCTAGGGTTTGTTCTCTGGGTTGGATAGTCTGATAAGGAGTTGTAACAAAATCTATCCTGAATCCTTTTATAGTATCTAGTACCCAAACATCGTTTGTTAGTAAAGACCAGTTCTGGTAGAAAAGGCGAAGCCTTCCCCCTACCTTTGGGAGAGAAGAACCAGAGGGAAGAGTCCTTACCTTGTTGTCCATGGCTTTGGAATCAGCCTCTGCTTCCTCCGCTTCATGCGCGATTGCTGCGACCTCTTTCCGGAAAGAAGGAATTGTTCCGGCAGAAATATCTTCCATATCTGCGTTGATTCTGCTGGTAGAAGGAGGACCTCTGGTGTCCGTGGCTGACAGCCAGTCCCGTCCTGTCAGCCCTTCCAAAAATTCTACCTCCAAACATGCGTCTCATGTGTGACTGGGCCTTACTGAAGGCGGAGAAGGTGGAAACATATTTCCCCAAGGTTTTAACAAAGTTTTTGCCGAAGAGTAACCCATTCGGGTCACCCTGGACGTCCTTGTTCGTCAGGTCTCCGAGTTTGGGGTTCATCCGCATCAGTATAGCTCTTCTCCTTTCTGAGGTAAGGCCTGCATTGGCATTGCCAAGAAGGCATAGGGCGCGCTGGCTCCATCCTCGGAGGAGTTCGGTATCCACTGGAGTGCCTTTAATAGAGGATTCCTCAGCTAAGTCTAGGATTCTAGCCAGAGGTCCTAGAGTGACACTGCTTGAGGCAACGTTCCAGACGTTTCCTAGGGTCCCTTCCTGTTTTAAACAGGAAGGTAATTAATTCTGGGTCTAAATTTGGTTTCATACCTGACTTATTATCCAAAAAGGGTCTAGGGCAGCGTTTCCCAAACTGTGGTGCGCGGACCCCCAGGGGTCCGTGACACATTCCCAGGGGGTCCGCAGGACTTCAGTGCCTACGGTCGGTGTAAAAAACGAAACGCTCATGCGCCCTCACAGCACATAAGAGGTGTGAATGTTGTTGGCGCCGGGGCGGCAAGACTGCAATACAATCTGGCCCTCAGGCTCACAGCACATAAGAGGTGTGAATGTTGTTGGCGCCAGGGCGGCAAGACTGCAATACAATCTGACCACTCACCATTCAGCTATAGGTGCAAGCTGAAGGGTGATTGCCCTTATTGTGTTATTCACTTCTGCCCGTCACCCGACATCGCGCTCGCACGGCAGTGCGTGCGTTTCCTCTTCTGTTTGTGGCCAGGCCCAGGGCATTTTGCTACCATATGTCCCCATTTGCCCTGAAAGCAGCTGTGTGTCGAGATTGAAGAGCATTGGAGGCTGGAGCATGTTGAACGGGCAGGAGGGCTCTTCTCCGTCTGGAACTGCATGTAAGTGTTTAATTTGTGTGTGCGCTTTTGCTAACGTACTGATGTTTTCAGGTTTAGTAATGGCAACTGCAAATTTTCAGTACTTTCCGCTTTGCTACTACAGTACCTTGTCTTTGCTTCTGCCCGTACTTAGTATGCAAGTCACTGAGATCGGCGCGCTTTTAATGTTGATTTAATTAGAGGCAGAAATATTGAGTATCAGCCGGGCCATGAAACGGTAATAAACTTATGACCCTAACGGAACTGATCAATATGAGCTGGAGTGATCGCCTCTCCCAGACTTGCTAAAATTAGAAAAAACGGAAGCAGGGTTTTATTTCAGGCCTCAGCAGTTTCCATTACCGCGCCTTCTGGACGGGGCCGTGAGTATCCCGCGGGCCTCCACCTCCGTGCATCGGGTTTGAAATTCCACCGGGAGGATGGATTTTTATTCTAACATTACCTGGCTCGGTTTTTGTTGTTGTTGTTTTTCTCTTTGTTTGGTTGCAATCTGCATCATTAGCAGGCAGGACATCCTCCCCAGTCTTGGCGATGGGGCTGCCTGGGGTACAATTCCGAGATTTTTCTGAATGACTGCTAATAGTATTTGCTAGAAAGTGTTTTACTTCATGTTGCTGCGTTGCAAAGGGCAGGCTCAGAAGACTAGGTTTCTCATTGTAAACGGAAGTAAAACTACGGTAAATGGATGAATAACAGTTCCCGATTGACACCAAATGGCAACGCAATTTGGATTTTTTAAGTAGCAGCTGAGGCTAAGACAGCAGCACAGATTCTGAACAAGCAGCGTCATCTAAACCCGCTTTGATTACAGGATGCAACACACTGTCTCGTAACTTCTTGTCCAGGTCTGGGTCCCACCTCCGAGAAGGCAGACGTCTGTCATAAGCTGCTCTTAGCAATCCCTGCCTCTCCATCACAGTTCACAGCGGACCCCCCCACCCAAGAAGGCAGACGTCTGTCATAAGCTACTCTTAGCAGTCCCTGCCTCTCCATCACAGTTCACAGAGAACCCCCTCCCCCCATCTGTGATATGGTTTATTAGAAAAACAAACAAGTATAAACATTGTGAGGTCATAAGCATTGTGTTTTGTGTGCACGTAATAGTTTGCATGGTTGATGCATCAGTAATGGATTGCAGCGTTTACTATGATTGGTGAATTTCAGTTTTTAGGCTTTGTTTTGTCACCATAACTTCACTTGAACTGGGTTTTTAAGTGAATTTCTGAGTTTTTAAAAACCTATGTTAAGGTGTTATAACCAACCATAACTTCACTTCACTTTAAATGTAGCTCAGTGAATCACAGAGTTTTTTGAGAGTTTAGTACAGCCAACTTCTGAAAGTGTTCCCTTCCCAATGTGCACAGCCTTTGGCCAGCCGGGCCCTGTGCCTAACCCACAATTAAGCCTGGGCGGAGTTTGCTTCTGACACTTCTTTATTATAACTTTTCAGCATGCTGCAGACTTCTGTACAGCACAGCTTAAAGACATAGGCAAAGTCAATATCTCTGGCTAAACACTTATAAGGTCCCAAAGGCGAGACCTATTGGCTATGCCAATGCTTGTTCTTTCAGCCCCACCTCGCCCCTGCTTCTAAATTTAAAGAGGACTGTAATGGAAATACTCATCTGATAGAGTCACGGAAGTGAGGACTGTACCACTGATGCCCCCGGGGGAGACTGAGCTGGAATTCAAAAGCGTTTTGCTTCGACAAAAGAATCAATTATATATCACTGATCACCAGGTTGACAAAGTAATATATTTCTGTTTGGGGATTCGTTTGCACACAAACAAAGACCTACTCCCCTGCTGACTTTGAACAGGGCCGTCCTGTCATGCGAGGTTGACCTCGAAGCTGGTGAACCGGGTTTGAGTCTCAGCAGGGAAGCTCAACATCCTGTGATTCTGGGCAAATCACTTAATCTCCCAGTGCCTAACAAAAATGAACGTGTCCATCTGTAACGAAACTGGTGGTCATGTAAAGCGCTCTGATACCTGATATCCTCGGGTCTAGTTTGCGCTATATAAAACTCTTTAAAAAAAAAACTGTATGAAGGTTCACCGGTCTGAACCTGGAGGAACCAGTCGCTAGGGTCTTCGGGGAGCTACGAGCTGCCCCTGTGTAAAAATCCTATTTGTGTATGCCTGAATGGTTGTGGAATATGCTCCCTTATCAGGACCACTTAATAGACACTGTGTAGCCTTTGTGGTTTGTTGTTGGCAGGGGATGGAGGCAGTGGGCACCTTAACAGGAGAGGGTCTCGTCAGGTGCCATGCGAGGCCTCTCTAAAATATGCCTTAACTGCACTGCTCACCCATTGGTGGTAAAATGCTGTTCTACTGTCTGTGACTAAAGATTATGCCTAACAGGTGTTTATGGTAATTGGAATAGCATTGTTCCATGATCTTGCTGAAACAATATGCCTCCTGTGCAGATACCATACTGCCATCTCTTGCACTTCCATGAGGAACTCCTAATATAGGCCTTGAATTTGCTCTATACACTGGACTCATCGATTTGTGCACTATCTTGTTAGAATTTTCACATTGGTTGCTTCTTGGGGCATGTCTTTATTATAAAATGCTTCATAAATGTATAATATTTGTAGTCCTTTTTAAACAGTGAATAGGTAAACATGCTAATAATTCAGTCATTCAGCCTGTTTCTGCAAGGAAGGGTCACCACTCGTAGCCTCTGAAATGAGAATGTAGAGGTGCTGCTATGGCTGAGAGCAGGAGCCTTGTACCACTAAATAATACACCGCTGTATGCATACATGGCCATGCCAATGGACCCAATTCAGGCTGTCTCCCGCCTGAAATTGCCTCTGCTTCAATAGACGTAAATGGAGGAAATACATTCTCCCAAACATTTTTTTAAATAACCCACTTTCCTCTTCTAAAATGTTGGCATGTATGTGTATGTATTTAACTATTCTCAATGTCACATCAGCTGCTCATGCCATGTCCCATGGCTGCCAGGAACCACACAGGAAACTTCTGTGACACTCAGGTGTAAATTGAATCTCAACCTCAACACAGTTACGGTCAGTGTGTAGCAGACAAAATGACTTTCTGAAGTGTTCTCGCTTAACTCCAACCCTGATCATATTTTCCCATACTATTGTGCGAACCTCTCCGTGCAATTAACAATGGACTGCTTCCACAATGGAGGCCAAATGAATGAGCTATGTTTAATTAAACTGAGCAAATGGAATTATCTTGAAGCAGCGTACAAAAGATTCTCATATCCATGCATATGATTTGCTTGTGTCCTCTGTCTTTTCAACAAGTGCTGATACAGTGTTAAAATCTTCTTACAGGTGCTGCTTCATCTCTAAATGTCAAAGCATATGTAGTCCGGAAACATCTGATGAGGGCAACCTGTAGTAGGTAAAGTAGTGAAGGTCTACTACGTGCCTCACCAAATAGCTTTGATAGAAATTGATTCCATAACCTGTTGTGAAATAGACTTGTCATTTGTATCCTAAACATAAGGAAGATGGATCGCTGGCTTAACCTTAAGCGGAAAGCCACTGAAGAAATCAATGATGGGCCATCATGCTCAAAACAAAGTGATTTAAGTGAAAAGAAAAGGAAGTGTCGCAAATACGATGGTGAATATTTACTAATGGGTTTCACATGTTCAGGTTCAGAATATGAACTGCAACCACAATGCGTGCTATGTTATGACATTTTGTCAAATGAGGCCATGAAACCTTCTAAATTACGAAGACACTTGGAAACTAAGCATAAAGAACATGCAACTAAATCCATAGAATTCTTCAAGAATAAAGAGCAAGAGCTCCTAAAAAGTAGAAAAATAATTAAGAAAACTGCGACAGGATCTGTTAATGAAAATGCTCTGAAAGCTCATATGAAGTGTCCATGCTCATAGCAAAAGCTGGAAAACCTCATACAATTGCTGAAGAACTAATAGTACCTGCTGCTATACCCATGGTGACAGCAATGGTTGGAGAAAAAGCAGCAAAAGATTTACATTTGGTGCCATTATCTAACAACACTGTAAAAAAGCGAATTGACAACATTTCAGACAACATAAAGGAAGAGTTGATCGAAAGAATTTGTAAAAGTCTGCATTATAGCCTGCAAGTAGATGAAAGTACAGACATAGCAAATAAATCTCATCTCCTGTGCTACGTTAGATACGATTTTGAGGGGAACATTATTGAAGATTTACTGTTCTGCCGCTATTTGATACATACCACTGCTGAAGAGGTCTTCAGCAGTTTCAATGATTTTCTGACATCAAATGGAATTCAGTGGTCCAAATGCATAGGAATCAGCACAGATGGGGCACGTGCCATGTCTGGGAGACTAACTGGACTTGTAGCACGAATAAGGGAAATTAACCCTTCAGTTGTATGGCATCATTGTTGCATTCATCGAGAATCTTTAGCCACTAAGAAGATACCAGAGGAATTAAAAAAGGTCTTGAATGAGTCAGTCAAAATTGTAAATTTTATCAAAGCTAGGTCACTAAATTCAAGGCTTTTTGAACAGCTTTGTCAGTCCATGGATAGTGATCATCATCAGCTTTTGCTGCATACAGATGTCCGATGGCTGTCTCGTGGTAGAGTTTTGTCTCGGCTTTTTGAATTAAGAGATGAAATCAGAGTTTTCTTCACTGAACTGGAATCTCCATTTGCACTTCATGAGCGCTTACATGACTATACTTGGTTAGCTATGCTGGCATATATGGCAGACATCTTCACCCATTTAAATGCACTCAATTTGAGTATGCAAGGAGTAGGTATCACAATTTTTAATGTCGAAGACAAGATTGAGGCAATGATAAAAAAGTTAGACTTATGGGCTCGTCGCTTATCACAAAGAAATTTTGATTCTTTTCAGAACCTGAAGACATTCTTGGAATCTGCTGATGATGAATTATCGAACAAAGTCTTAGAAATTTTTATCCAGCATATCCAAGATATGCGGTGTAGTTTTCGTCAGTACTTTCCACTTCCGGATGAAAGCAAAAACTGGATTGAAGATCCTTTTAATGTAGATATGGACAATTTAATGGGGCTGACCGCATCTGAAGAAAACGGTTTGATTGAAATCTCTACAGATAGTGCACTTAAACTTCAATTCAAGGAAAAGTCTCTGAGTCTGACAAATTTTTGTCTGCATGTACGAACAGATTACCCTGAATTATCGTACAAGGCACTTAAGGTTTTACTTCCTTTCCCCACCACATATTTATGTGAGAAGGCTTTCTCAAATCTTATGTACCTTAAAAATAAGTGCAGAAATCGCTTGCAAAATGTTGAATCTGACCTAAGGATTCAACTTTCCGAAATAAAACCAAACATTGAAAAGTTAGTCACCGAGATGCAGCACCATCCTTCCCATTAAAATGTTTTGATTTTTGCATATTTTTCAATATAAAATAATAAAAGCTTTAGTAATGCAAGTATTTGTTTGGTGTGTACTTGTTTGTGTATTTTTTGCGAATTACTGTTTTAATTTTTTGAAATTGAAATTGTACAATTTGCTTGGGGGTCCCCGGCTTCCAGTAGTGATTCAGTGGGGGTACTCAGGAGTCAAAAGTTTGGGAACCACTGGTCTAGGGCATTCTTACCTCATTCGGTTTCGTGTATCTTTCTCAAGTGGTTTTCTTATCCATAATTTGATAAACTTGGCTACGTGGTCCAAGGGCCACCAGTCAGATCCTCTAGGATGAGTAATGCGAGAGGGATTAAACATCTCCATCCCAGCTGGGTCCTTAATGGAGCTGGAGTTACTGGGTTGTTCTAAATCCTCATTAAGGAGGTCATCATCAAATTTTTCGAGGGATTGAATGTATATTCGTCTACCTCATCGTCAATATCAATTGGTAACAAATAGTCATCATCATCATCGGTTATAGAACTGATGTCTTTTGTGACAAGAAGGGCACTTGGTCTTTTTTTGCCGCGAGGGGCACCTGCACTTATTGCGCCAAGAAGGTCGCTCTTTCTCTTTGTGCCATTAGGGGCACCTACCTCATCTGAGGCGCACAGGCTACCTAGGGATAACACCCGGTCTTTTGTAGCGCGCAGGCTACGATGGGATTCAAGGTGCTTTGACTTTTTCAAAGCCTTACCTCCTTTCTTGGGTAGAGGGTTTTCCTCTTCAGAGATATCAGCTGAGTCTTCCTCAGGAATGTGGTCCCTTTTTCTTTTGGTAAAAGCTGCCTCTACTACCTCTTTCAGAGAGGATTTCAGTTGTCTCTCAAATAAATTCATTAAAGAATTCTCTGTAAGGGGAATATCCCCATTAAACTGCATTTCGTTTTCTGACATTTTTTTTTTAAAGTTTATTTAGGAGGAGAAAAAACATTCCCTTTTAATAATTATTATTTGTATATATAGAACGCTTCATGAGCGTTAATTATATATAGAACGCTTCTTGAGCGTTAATTTCGTTATAGGTATAGTGCAGTGTTTATACACTGTCTGCCCTGATTTCAAGGCTATTTGTTGCTCCAAAAACAAAATATAGTAATATAATATTTGTGCTCCTACTGCTGAAAAACTGACCTTTCCTTTCAACGTCTCCGTAGCACTCGCCGTTGGGGTCTGCGCTGTGCATTGTCATGGAAACACACAGCGCGAGCCGGAGCGGGCCTTTCGAGAAACTCACATTTTTGCTTGGCGGGTCCCAAAGGGGGAGCCCGTCCGAGCAAAAGAGGCGGAAGTGAGCAAGCCCCGCCCCGCAACCACCGTTGAGGCGAGGCAGAGCCGAAAGCCATGAACAACAGGGAAAGTCGTGAGTAACACGGTCCCGGCCGTTGAAGTCAGCCGAGGCCGGGGTACTTCGGGAGGCTCGCAGGTCGGGAAGGTAAACAGGGAGGATCCGAGCCACTCGGTCTCGGTTATTTAAGTCAGCCGGAGTCGGGAGAGGACGAGTCTCGCGCTGAGCGCCTGATCAAGTTTTTTGTTGTTGTTTTTTTTAAAAAAGGTTGTTTTACCATAGATAAATTAAACAGTTGGAAAAAAATAAGCAAACCTGACCATAAATTGGAAGGGTGACAGTACGAAGGGGTAGTTTACTCACCTTCTATGCTGAAAGGTATTCCCTATAGCAGCGTTTCCCAAACTGTGGTCCGCGGACCCCCAGGGGTCCGTGACACATTCCCAGGGGGTCCGCAGGACTTGAGTGCCTACGGTCGGTGTAAAAAACGAAACGCTCATGCGCCCTCACAGCACATAAGAGGTGTGAATGTTGTTGGCGCCGGGGCGGCAAGACTGCAATACAATCTGGCCCTCAGGCTCACAGCACATAAGAGGTGTGAATGTTGTTGGCGCCGGGGCGGCAAGACTGCAATACAATCTGACCACTCACCATTCAGCTATAGGTGCAAGCTGAAGGGTGATTGCCCTTATTGTGTTATTCACTTCTGCCCGTCACCCAACGTCGCGCTCGCACGGCAGTGCGTGCGTTTCCTCTTCTGTTTGTGGCCAGGCCCAGGGCATTTTGCTACCATATGTCCCCATTTGCCCTGAAAGCAGCTGTGTGTCGAGATTGAAGAGCATTGGAGGCTGGAGCATGTCGAACGGGCAGGAGGGCTCTTCTCCGTCTGGAACTGCATGTAAGTGTTTAATTTGTGTGTGCGCTTTTGCTAACGTACTGATGTTTTCAGGTTTAGTAATGGCAACTGCAAATTTTCAGTACTTTCCGCTTTGCTACTACAGTACCTTGTCTTTGCTTCTGCCCGTACTTAGTATGCAAGTCACTGAGATCGGCGCGCTTTTAATGTTGATTTAATTAGAGGCAGAAATATTGAGTATCAGCCGGGCCATGAAACGGTAATAAACTTATGACCCTAACGGAACTGATCAATATGAGCTGGAGTGATCGCCTCTCCCAGACTTGCTAAAATTAGAAAAAACGGAAGCAGGGTTTTATTTCAGGCCTCAGCAGTTTCCATTAGCGCGCCTTCTGGACGGGGCCGTAAGTATCCCGCGGGCCTACACCTCCGTGCATCGGGATTGAAATTCCACCGGGAGGATGGATTTTTGTTCTAACATTAGCTGGCTCGGTTTTTGTTGTTGTTGTTTTTCTCTTTGTTTGGTTGCAATCTGCATCATTAGCAGGCAGGGCATCCTCCCCAGTCTTGGCGATGGGGCTGCCTGGGGTACAATTCCGAGATTTTTCTGAATGACTGCTAATAGTATTTGCTAGAAAGTGTTTTACTTCATGTTGCTGCGTTGCAAAGGGCAGGCTCAGAAGACTGGGTTTCTCATTGTAAACGGAAGTAAAACTACGGTAAATGGATGAATAACAGTTCCCGATTGACACCAAATGGCAACGCAATTTGGATTTTTTAAGTAGCAGCTGAGGTGAAGACAGCAGCACAGATTCTGAACAAGCAGCGTCATCTAAACCCGCTTTGATTACAGAATGCAACACACTGTCTCGTAACTTCTTGTCCAGGTCTGGGTCCCACCTCCGAGAAGGCAGACGTCTGTCATAAGCTGCTCTTAGCAATCCCTGCCTCTCCATCACAGTTCACAGCGGACCCCCCCACCCAAGAAGGCAGACGTCTGTCATAAGCTACTCTTAGCAGTCCCTGCCTCTCCATCACAGTTCACAGAGAACCTCCTCCCCCCATCTGTGATATGGTTTATTAGAAAAACAAACAAGTATAAACATTGTGAGGTCATAAGCATTGCGTTTTGTGTGCACGTAATAGTTTGCATGGTTGATGCATCAGTAATGGATTGCAGCGTTTACTATGATTGGTGAATTTCAGTTTTTAGGCTTTGTTTTGTCACCATAACTTCACTTGAACTGGGTTTTTAAGTGAATTTCTGAGTTTTTTAAAAACCTATGTTAAGGTGTTATAACCAACCATAACTTCACTTCACTTTAAATGTAGCTCAGTGAATCACAGAGTTTTTTTGAGAGTTTAGTACAGCCAACTTCTGAAAGTGTTCCCTTCCCAATGTGCACAGCCTTTGGCCAGCCGGGCCCTGTGCCTAACCCACAATTAAGCCTGGGCGGAGTTTGCTTCTGACACTTCTTTATTATAACTTTTCAGCATGCTGCAGACTTCTGTACAGCACAGCTTAAAGACATAGGCAAAGTCAATATCTCTGGCTAAACACTTATAAGGTCCCAAAGGCGAGACCTATTGGCTATGCCAATGCTTGTTCTTTCAGCCCCACCTCGCCCCTGCTTCTAAATTTAAAGAGGACTGTAATGGAAATACTCATCTGATAGAGTCACGGAAGTGAGGACTGTACCACTTATGCCCCCGGGGGAGACTAAGCTGGAATTCAAAAAGCGTTTTGCTTCGACAAAAGAATCAATTATATATCACTGATCACCAGGTTGACAAAGTAATATATTTCTGTTTGGGGATTCGTTTGCACACAAACAAAGACCTACTCCCCTGCTGACTTTGAACAGGGCCGTCCTGTCATGCGAGGTTGACCTCGAAGCTGGTGAACCGGGTTTGAGTCTCAGCAGGGAAGCTCAACATCCTGTGATTCTGGGCAAATCACTTAATCTCCCAGTGCCTAACAAAAATGAACGTGTCCATCTGTAACGAAACTGGTGGTCATGTAAAGCGCTCTGATACCTGATATCCTCGGGTCTAGTTTGCGCTATATAAAACTCTTTAAAAAAAAAACTGTATGAAGGTTCACCGGTCTGAACCTGGAGGAACCAGTCACTAGGGTCTTCGGGGAGCTACGAGCTGCCCCTGTGTAAAAATCCTATTTGTGTATGCCTGAATGGTTGTGGAATATGCTCCCTTATCAGGACCACTTAATAGACACTGTGTAGCCTTTGTGGTTTGTTGTTGGCAGGGGATGGAGGCAGTGGGCACCTTAACAGGAGAGGGTCTCGTCAGGTGCCATGCGAGGCCTCTCTAAAATATGCCTTAACTGCACTGCTCACCCATTGGTGGTAAAATGTTGTTCTACTGTCTGTGACTAAAGATTATGCCTAACGGGTGTTTATGGTAATAAGAAAAGCATTGTTCCATGATCTTGCTGAAACAATATGCCTCCTGTGCAGATACCATACTGCCATCTCTTGCACTTCCATGAGGAACTCCTAATATAGGCCTTGAATTTGCTCTATACACTGGACTCATCGATTTGTGCACTATCTTGTTAGAATTTTCACATTGGTTGCTTCTTGGGGCATGTCTTTATTATAAAATGCTTCATAAATGTATAATATTTGTAGTCCTTTTTAAACAGTGAATAGGTAAACATGCTAATAATTCAGTCATTCAGCCTGTTTCTGCAAGGAAGGGTCACCACTCGTAGCCTCTGAAATGAGAATGTAGAGGTGCTGCTATGGCTGAGAGCAGGAGCCTTGTACCACTAAATAATACACCGCTGTATGCATACATGGCCATGCCAATGGACCCAATTCAGGCTGTCTCCGCCTGAAATTGCCTCTGCTTCAATAGACGTAAATGGAGGAAATACATTCTCCCAAACATTTTTTTAAATAACCCACTTTCCTCTTCTAAAATGTTGGCATGTATGTGTATGCATTTAACTATTCTCAATGTCACATCATCTGCTCATGCCATGTCCCATGGCTGCCAGGAACCACACAGGAAACTTCTGTGACACTCAGGTGTAAATTGAATCTCAACCTCAACACAGTTACGGTCAGTGTGTAGCAGACAAAATGACTTTCTGAAGTGTTCTCGCTTAACTCCAACCCTGATCATATTTTCCCATACTATTGTGCGAACCTCTCCGTGCAATTAACAATGGACTGCTTCCACAATGGAGGCCAAATGAATGAGCTATGTTTAATTAAACTGAGCAAATGGAATTATCTTGAAGCAGCGTACAAAAGATTCTCATATCCATGCATATGATTTGCTTGTGTCCTCTGTCTTTTCAACAAGTGCTGATACAGTGTTAAAATCTTCTTACAGGTGCTGCTTCATCTCTAAATGTCAAAGCATATGTAGTCCGGAAACATCTGATGAGGGCAACCTGTAGTAGGTAAAGTAGTGAAGGTCTACTACGTGCCTCACCAAATAGCTTTGATAGAAATTGATTCCATAACCTGTTGTGAAATAGACTTGTCATTTGTATCCTAAACATAAGGAAGATGGATCGCTGGCTTAACCTTAAGCGGAAAGCCACTGAAGAAATCAATGATGGGCCATCATGCTCAAAACAAAGTGATTTAAGTGAAAAGAAAAGGAAGTGTCGCAAATACGATGGTGAATATTTACTAATGGGTTTCACATGTTCAGGTTCAGAATATGAACTGCAACCACAATGCGTGCTATGTTATGAAATTTTGTCAAATGAGGCCATGAAACCTTCTAAATTACGAAGACAATTGGAAACTAAGCATAAAGAACATGCAACTAAATCCATAGTATTCTTCAAGAAAAAGAGCAAGAGCTCCTAAAAAGTAGAATAATAATTAAGAAAACTGCGACAGGATCTGTTAATGAAAATGCTCTGAAAGCTTATATGAAGTGTCCATGCTCATAGCAAAAGCTGGAAAACCTCATACAATTGCTGAAGAACTAATAGTACCTGCTGCTAAACCCATGGTGACAGCAATGGTTGGAGAAAAAGCAGCAAAAGATTTACATTTGGTGCCATTATCTAACAACACTGTAAAAAGCGAATTGACAACATTTCAGACAACATAAAGGAACAGTTGATCGAAAGAATTTGTAAAAGTCTGCATTATAGCCTGCAAGTAGATGAAAGTACAGACATAGCAAATAAATCTCATCTCCTGTGCTACGTTAGATACGATTTTGAGGGGAACATTATTGAAGATTTACTGTTCTGCCACTATTTGATACATACCACTGCTGAAGAGGTCTTCAGCAGTTTCAATGATTTTTTGACATCAAATGGAATTCAGTGGTCCAAATGCATAGGAATCAGCACAGATGGGGCACGTGCCATGTCTGGGAGACTAACTGGACTTGTAGCACGAATAAGGGAAATTAACCCTTCAGTTGTATGGCATCATTGTTGCATTCATCGAGAATCTTTAGCCACTAAGAAAATACCAGAGGAATTAAAAAAGGTCTTGAATGAGTCAGTCAAAATTGTAAATTTTATCAAAGCTAGGTCACTAAATTCAAGGCTTTTTGAACAGCTTTGTCAGTCCATGGATAGTGATCATCATCAGCTTTTGCTGCATACAGATGTCCGATGGCTGTCTCGTGGTAGAGTTTTGTCTCAGCTTTTTGAATTAAGAGATGAAATCAGAGTTTTCTTCACTGAACTGGAATCTCCATTTGCACTTCATGAGCGCTTACATGACTATACTTGGTTAGCTATGCTGGCATATATGGCAGACATCTTCACCCATTTAAATGCACTCAATTTGAGTATGCAAGGAGTAGGTATCACAATTTTTAATGTCGAAGACAAGATTGAGGCAATGATAAAAAGTTAGACTTATGGGCTCGTCGCTTATCACAAAGGAATGTTGATTCTTTTCAGAACCTGAAGACATTCTTGGAATCTGCTGATGATGGATTATCGAACAAAGTCTTAGAAATTTTTATCCAGCATATCCAAGATATGCGGTGTAGTTTTCGTCAGTACTTTCCACTTCCGGATGAAAGCAAAAACTGGATTGAAGATCCTTTTAATGTAGATATTGACAATTTAATGGGGCTGACCGCATCTGAAGAAAACGGTTTGATTGAAATCTATACAGATAGTGCACTTAAACTTCAATTCAAGGAAAAGTCTCTGAGTCTGACAAATTTTTGGCTGCATGTACGAACAGATTACCCTGAATTATCGTAAAAGGCACTTAAGGTTTTACTTCCTTTCCCCACCACATATTTATGTGAGAAGGCTTTTCAAATCTTATGTACCTTAAAAATAAGTGCAGAAATCGCTTGCAAAATGTTGAATCTGACCTAAGGATTCAACTTTCCGAAATAAAACCAAACATTGAAAAGTTAGTCACCGAGATGCAGCACCATCCTTCCCATTAAAATGTTTTGATTTTTGCATATTTTTCAATATAAAATAATAAAAGCTTTAGTAATGCAAGTATTTGTTTGGTGTGTACTTGTTTGTGTATTTTTTTGCGAATTACTGTTTTAATTTTTTGAAATTGAAATTGTACAATTTGCTTGGGGGTCCCCGGCTTCCAGTAGTGATTCAGTGGGGGTCCTCAGGAGTCAAAAGTTTGGGAATCACTGCCCTATAGCGAAAAGGTGGTCAAAATACAACCGATATAGTATAAATAAAGTTCCTTACCTGTAATGAAGGAGGTCGTCTTTGGGTTTGATCAAATAGGCAAACAATATCTTATAATGGTAGTTCTTATATTTAAAATAGTACAAAATAGAGAGATAGAATAAACATGTACTTAACTGTCCAGGAGCAGCAAATAAAAGAGGAAGATGCCTGTTACCACGACGTTTTGTTATGTTCTATGGAATGTTTTACTTATGATGTAATACATGTTCTTTAAAGGGCTGCATGTGTGGGCAGCAATAAAAGTTATTGCATAATGGTAGCCTCTGGTCTTGTAATGAAATTGAACCTGATGGTATGACGACCATAAAGAGTGTAAGAAAATCTGAATTTTAGGGGGTGAATGGCTGTCAACTAGTATTTGCTTGTTGAGAGACCTAAGATGAGCACACAACCTTAACTTCATCTGTTGTTTTGGAACCAGAACAATGGGGGACACATATTCAGAAGGCTCCAGGGGATAGATGACACGATTTCCACAAATATCTTCTAACATACTTCATAACTCCTTTCTCACACTAACTGGAACTTTCCAATGACTATATCATACAGGAGTGGCATTTTTCCTCAATTTGATTTGGTGTGAAAATGCTTAACGTAGCCTAATTCTTTTCTAGAACACTCTTGTACATTTCAAATATTTTTAGAAGGATTGCATCATATTCAAGTGTGAAACTGCTAAAAACTGAACAGGCTGCCAGTCTCAGCGCCATCCCCAGATTACCTTGATGCCTTCACTCTAATGTGTTTTGCCCTTTTACAGCCACCTAGGCTTATGCCAAGGTTTTCAATACTTTAATTGAATGCAACATAAAGAATCCTGTCAGACCAACAGTGTTATATCCATATGCAAAATGTTCCTTCAACATAACATTATTCCAATTTGATTACAAAAAAATGAATTAGAAATAATGATAAAAGGAGAAGCCAAATCAACCAATATTATCAATACAAATATCACATTCTGGTGGAATGTACGGTCCCTCATCAACACCACAAATATTTTGCTGAAAAACAGAAACTTGTTGTTTTTGCTATACTTAAAACAAAGCTACAGTCCAGATCAGTATTTCTTTATCACCATCTTGTATAAGAATCATTTTCTTAAAACTCTTCCACCTCTGACTCTCTTCTTATGTGTATCAACACATTTGTCCATCAATGTTTTCCTTTATAGAAGGCAAGCCTCTCCAATAGTCTACTTGTTGTCAGCTATTTCTTTGCAGAGTATGAGGATGCCTCAATACTCTTGAAGTGTTGATCATTTCCTTAAGGGAAGATCCCAGTGCTTCAATAATAATATATAGATCCATAAAGGTACAACAAGCAATTCAACTGGTTCACTTGGAGGTCGATATCTGGTATAAAACTTGTGTCTTTGCCTTACTATATGTGAATCATCTTTGAAATGAGCATATCCACAGCTTCAACGATATCATAATTGTCTCCTACTGCCATGCTTGTCATCTTGGTAAGTGTTTGAAAACATTTTGAGCTTCTCTTCAGAGCAAATTCAATAATAATGCCTTCTTTCTGTCCACGTCAAATGTCTTGCCATCAATAGCAATTATTTACCAGTTCAAAACATGTTTTCCAGGTCAAGTTAGTTCACCTGTGTTGGAAGTGGAGGTCCCTGTCGCTTACCGCCGCCACCAAATGCTGTAGTCGGGCGCCCTCGACCCCTCGCTTCAACGTTAGGCTAAGTAAGGACACCGTCTGAGATAGCCCTGCTCACCCCCTTAGTAGCTCGGCACGAGCAGCCAGGCTTATCTCCAAGGCACGAGTGTTCAGTATGTGCAACCACGCTCACAATAACCCCATGATGTCATCACAAATAGACTCCACACGAGTATTGATAAAAAGAGTTTAAACTTTATATAAGAAATTATACCATACGACCACACGATACAAAAATCAACATATAAGAATGGGTAGTATTCTTTCCGGTGGGTTGGTAGGTTCAAATCCCAACCACCACGTCTAACCAACAGTTAAGCTCTTCTCTAACCGTTTCCCAATAGGTTAGACCAGTCGTATTGCTAGAAACACACACGTTGCATAAGGAAACAATACTGCAATGCGTAACGATATTCTCTTATACTGTGCAACAGAGAAATAATGCCAAACGTAGCGCCACAGTCATGTACTTTGCAATTGAAGGAATAATGCAATGCGTATCACCACCAACATGCCCTGTACCAGGAAGAAACAAAGCAATGCGTCACGCTACAATCCTGTGCGGTGCAATAAAGAAATAATACACTGCGCCACGTTATACTCAGATACTGTGCACTGACAAAATCATACAATGCGCTACGTTACAATCAAATAATATGCATGGGAGAAATAACGCAGTGCGTAGCGCACCAAGCATAAAGTTCGTTAGGCACAAATTAGGTCAGGCGTCATACGACAGTTCGATAGTTCGTTAGCAGCAATAATGCAATTGTGTAATACGACAGTTTGACGTGCTCCAGTAACAGTGCCCCCGTTATGGATCAAATGATGACACACAAAGTACTGCTTCCCACTCCGGCCCCAGTACTGCCCCGTCCTGGGTCAGCACGGGCCGGGATCCGAGCCGAAGCAACGGCTCGCGCAGCTGACTGAGCGGGGGGCCGAGAGAGTGTCCCTCCGGGCCCGCACCCCACCCCAGGTGTTGATCCACGTTACCTGGGGGGGCGCGATCCCACTCTCCTCCCCTACGTCAGCGACTTGGGCCTTGATCCAGAACTCCGTCACGGGTTTTAGCGGACTCGGGTCGGCGGCTCAGCGCTTCCGTGGCTGCCGGTCCGGGCTGCTACTGATGGACTCCGAGGGCCCCGATGACTTGGCCCTCACTCCGGCGGACTCGGTCCACACCGAGACCCGCCCTCAGCACTGTGGAGACTTTACTTCAGTTTGGTGCACAACCTAACCCGGCACTCCTCACCAGCACCTCAGGTTGTACTTCAACACGCACACCGCGCGTCCGAGACTTGCCTCTTCTCTGGTGCTCACGACGATCCAGCGCTCTTCACCAACGCTCCGCTTGCACCTCAAAACGAACCCTGCGCGTTCGAGCCTCGCCTCTTCTCCCGGTGCACACGATGTCCAGGCGCTCTTCCTCACGCCCTGGCTGCACCACGACATGCACTTCTGCGCGTCCGAGTCTCACCTCCTCTCCCGGTGCACACGATGTCCAGGTGCTCTTCCTCACGCCCTGGCTGCACCACGACACGCACCCTTGCACGTCGGAGACTCACTTCTTCTTTTGGTGCCTACGAGGCCCAGGCGCTCCTCACCAACACCCGGGCTGCACCACGACACGCACCCAGCGCATCCGAGACTCACTTCTTCCGCTGGTGCACACGATGTCCAGGCGCTCCTCACCAACGCCTGACTGCACCACGACATGCACACTGCGCGTCCATGTCTTGCTGCTTCCTTTGGTGCACACGAGGCCCAGGCGCTCTTCACTAGCACCCGGGCTGCACCACGACACGCACACTTGCGCGTCCGAGCCTCGCCTCCCTGTGCACTCCACAACCAGACGCTCCTCACCAATGCCTTGGCCTGCACCACAACACGCACTCTGCGCATCTTAGACTTAGCTTACTCCTGCGTGCCCACGATCACACGGCACAACTTCTGAGGGTCTCAAGCGGCACAAAGCACGCGCACACCACGTTGCTTGGGACTTCTCCGGAAACTTTTATGATCCTGTATTTCCAAACAGGGAGCCAGCTCACCTCGGGCCCTTGGGGTTACAAGACACAGCACAAAGCACAGTCTTCTTCAAGCAGGGGGACCCAGCGCCTCCAAGCACAGTCCCAACAGCCTCTTCCTTAGTTAGAACAGCAAACTGCAGACCAGCCCCAGATCACGAAGCAAGGATTGGTCTATCCACCACAGTCTCTTCAGTTGTTCCTTCTTTAGCAGAGGTTCCTCTTGACCACAGAATGGGTCCAAGCCTTTTCAGTCTCAATCCATATCTGTTTCATTCCAACGTTCAGGGGTTTCAGCTCTCATAGTTATACCCCTTACTGTCTTTGAAGTTTGTATGTGCTCAGGGGTCCCTGACCCCTCCCTAAATCAGTTCTGGGTGTCTCCCTCCCAGTGTCACCTCTCTCCCTTTGATGCTGGGGGTCTGGATCCTTAATCACTCAGCAGGAGATGGGTCAATTGGTTTATAGCAGCAGCCCAGGCCTTTTCACCTCCCGGGCTTCTCCTCCCCCTACTCTCCAGATGCAGGGCAGCCTGGTGCCATCTCAACCCTTCCCTGGGTCAAGACCTCTCCCAGCTCCTCTCACCTTTCAATTCCAGACAGACAATCCACATTTCAGAGACACACACAAACGCTCAGGGCACAAAACTCAGCCACTTCTAAAAGAGTGGTTTATAAACACACAGTGACAAAACCACCTTTACAGAAAGATGCATTATGACACTGTGAGTTCACACATACCAAACTTCACCTCTCCATTATAAACTGACAGGAAACTAGGCTAACAAATACAACACCTAGCCTCCCCCATTCTGTCCTATGGGCAGGATGGCCTTTCAGCAGTGAAATACGAAATGGAAAATTTTTCACTGCCAGAATACAACACACACCTCAGTTTATGTTCTGCCTTTTACCTACACTGCACCCTGCCCAGGGGTTACCTGAGACCTACCACAGGGGTGCCCCATGTGTATGTAAAAGGGAAAGTCAGGCCTGACAAGGGGTTGCACTTGTCAGGACAACATGCTAACTTAGCATTCTGCACGCAGGCCCTACACTGAAGGCCTGAGTTCCCTTCTCTGCACGCCCTTGCATTACTAGCCCTTGCACACACAGTGCACATCACTAGGGACTTTTACTAGTAAGGCAAACATACCAATCATGGCCAACCAATCACCATACATTTTACACAGGGAACTCCTGTACTTTGCCACTGATCAGCAGTACCCAAAGCATCTAAATTGGCATCTCTAGGTCAGGAAAACGGTCTAGGGGGAAAGCAAAAGGTTTAGGGAACTTTAACCAAAAAGGCCAAGTCCTACAACCTGGAGTTTCTAAAAATAAAGTGGTTGGTTGCAACTCTGCATGATGAGATGACAGAAGAAGCAAATGTTATGATTCTAAAACTGCTTTACAATTGTGCTAACACCAATAGTCCAGTAGTAGGCAAATGCCATGATATGTCTACTTTGGAAAGAACTGTACATGATTTTAGGCAACAACAAGTAGAAAGGCAGGAGAAGAAAGACACTAGCAGGCTGTGACCCTAAACCATACTACTATCCAAGGCAAGAAAATACAGTCAGATTTGATCTCACAAGAAATAGGGCACTTGCACTTGAAAAACAATCAAAATCCTTATTTCCTGCTTTTACAATCAACATCTTTGTTTCTATAACAGACTACTTATGATTGGAAAAGGGTAAAGTCTATACATCTACTTGAGCACATATTTGTTCACAAGCCTTTACAGCTGGAGAAAGGCAGTCTATTACTATGAACAACATGGGAGAAAAATATATTTTTTAATGTGCTCACATCGGCCACTCTTCGTGGCACAACAGTCATCCTCCTCCTCCAAAGCTCAACAAGTGAACAGCATTTGCATCCTCCGAAACCCTCAACACAGCCCTCCGGAGTGGGCGGCAAAATCCTAGGAAGCCTCACTCCTGCTGACATATTCTCATAAAGAGGAGCGTATCATGGAATGTATAATAGATTTCCGGAGCACTCTGGTGACTCCATGAGTAAGAAACAGCTTGAGTTGCTGGATAAACTGGCAGCAAACTACAGTGCTAAAGGCTGAGCTTCTTTCCAAATGTGGAAGTATGGCTTCAGCGAAGAAAGGAGCAAGAACTGGTTTTCTAGTGTTTATTCTGTATAAAGCCTCTATCCCAATTAACTGCAGATGTCTACCTCTGAGTTCGCAAAGGCTACTGCAGCCAGCTGGAATCCCAACATAAAGCCGGACGAGAAGATGGCTAGTGACATGAGACAACAGGGAAGAAGAACAAGACAGCTCACAAGACAAAACACAGAAACAAACATGAGGACAAAGCCAAAGCACAGAATGTCAAGCACGCAGGAAACATAGTTCTCTTACCTACAGGAGACTTGGCTAGCAATGCACTAATGGGATGGGTCAACTGCCAGTTCTTAACATATCTGGGTTATCCACTTGTCCCGACATGACTCTCAGAGCTCCACTGGAGTTGCTCAGTCCTTCCTGCACAGCTCCTTGCCTTCTTCAGGCAGCTACGCTATGGACTGTATTTCTACACAGCTCATCACTGTAGGGATACTAAACAATACCTCTCTCTTCTCCACAACAGCTCATTCGCTTACGCCTTCTACCCAAGAACTTCTAGCATGATTGTTGAAGGACTTTCAGGTCAGCGACGGAGCCTAAGGTGCCAAAGATACGAGCCCTTGAATTCAGAAATCGTCCCCAGGTCACTGCTGTGAGTAGCATGGCACTAGTCAGTGAGAAATCACTGGAATACTAAACTCGAGATGCCAACCTATATTTATAATCGGCTAACAGACTACAAAGTAGATCCCAGAGTGCCTTTCCGTAGTGGGATATATCTGGTTTAGAGGAGTAGGTTTCACTTTACACTAGTTAATTAGCCATTTGCCTTTGTTCTGCATATTTGGCAGGCAAAACGATGGAGTTTGATGATCCCCGAGAGGTGCTTGTGAGACCATAGCACAAAAAGAGCTGGGTTTCCTTCATCTGTCTAATACACAGAGACCATTTGTGCGCACCTCTGTGGAAGATGAAGAGATCTGCTTGTCTCTTAAATGTGATGTAGATCTCGTGAGGAGACATTTACAGCAACTTCAACAGAATTACCATAACAACTTTCCTTAAAATAGTGCACCTAACTTTAAGCACTGTGTAAATTGGACACTTATCTTCAGACTTCATCCAAACACCCAGTCAAACAGATCACAAACTCTAAAGCAAATCTTAAATAAATGAAATTTAAAATGTCATAAGAACAGGGTTTCGAATATAAACAAGGTTTTTAATGGTGTATGTTAAAAACATTTAGGTGAAGGACATTTATCTAATTATATACAGGTAACATGCTCATTCTATACAGAAATTCAGCCTTGCATTGTCATCTAGTGATCTCTCATATAACTGAGTATGGACATCTCCAAGGCCTCTAGATCAATCACTATAAGTCTGAAGTACTCCCCTTACACTAAATGTTATTTGATGTGATGCAGATCCCGGTTTCCAATGGTGTCCTTATGGGATCCAGTTCATTGGGGGTGCCTGTGAGAAGTATCTCTATACAGCTGTATACATTGCTAACGTCCTACAGCAGTGGTTCCCACACTTTTTCGACCCACGGCTCCCCTGACTTATTGGCCGTTGTCCACGGCTCCCCATTATGCTACTTTTTTTGGCAGGTGGAAGGATGCAAGCCTGTCCTCGGGAGTACTTCCATTTTTCTCTCTGAAAATAATTGGGATGAAGCTGGTGAAGGTATTGTAATCATAGATGCGTAAGCAAACCTAACACCCATCTTTGGATATCAGTACCTTTTGAGTAGATGAGCCAAGTTTCCACGATGCGAATTTAAAACAAAATTAGGTTTTACGATAACCTAGACAAAGATTTGTGCTTAGTTCCTTCAAGCACATACTTACTATGCCAATGTGTGTGTGTGTGGGGGGGCATGGGAATTTTAGTTTACAGGGGTGAGGGAATTGAATTTTGAAGTGTGCCAAGATTCATGAGCATTTGCCGTTAACAAAAATAGGAACGGTTCTGGCTGCAGTGACTAAATGAGGGCTGACAATGGTTCAAGGAAAAATCCTTCATCTGTGTGACACAAATGACAGAGCTTCGCTATGAATCTTCCTAATGGCCTGATTCAATCCAGGGTACAGCATGCCATCATTTTTTCAGTTTCATTCCACTCTCCTTTTGTGCAGCTAAAAGCTAAGGAAACTGTGCAGTGCACCTGCCACAGACTGCTTCACGCCTGCCAATTCAAACGCAAAAGGACATGGAGTGTACAATGCACAGGCTCCTTGTGGAGCGATGTATACACAATCTCTCCAACACGGGCATCCTCCCCTGTGCACCGGCCTCTCAACTGTCACAGCCTGGCCTTTGGATGTACTGGCAGTCTCCGCTTGCTATAGCGATAAGACATGCAGGAGCCATGCTTATTGTTGTGATGTATGCACCCCTACCAAGAGGGGCCAGACGTCCAGGATTTAACGGGACAGTGCCAGTTTTTGGCCATCTGTCCTAGCATCCAGACAATGTTATTATTAAAAAAATATGCATGTCCCTATTTCGGAGTAAGTCGTGCATGCATATTAGAGTAAAAATGACGAACATGCACACATTTCTACTGGTCTCTCTTGTGGCATCACAGAGCAGACTAAATACAATTCCTTTAAAGACTAGCTTTGCGGAAAACAAATATTACAGGCAGGAGGGACTCGCCCACTGCGGTGTCTTCGGGCCCTGGAGGACCGTTCACCAGCAGGTTATCCTGGTCTGGCACCACAGCTGGATGGTGGCTTACCAATCGGCTGCAGAGAGGCACGTCGAGGGCAACAGGTTCCACCTCATTGACAGAGGTCGCTCTGGTTGGCACTTACTGGCAGCCCACCCCACCTTTCGGCCATTGACAGGTTCCCCACCATTCACTGGAGGGCTCTGTCTGTGCTGCCTCTGAGTAAGCCAGCGGCCGGACCCGAGGTAGCTAGGAGACTCCAGTGCTCCATGCCAAAGTGCCTTCCTCCGCCGAGATCTGTCTGGCCTGTACAGTGAGTCACAAGCTCCTATTGCACCCCCCCCCCCCCCCAAGCCCTTTAGTGTAGCAGTGCTAGCACCCGTATGCCGCCGCCTCTGAGTGTCACTTGTTTGCACACAGACAGGGCTGTTGCACTTACAATAACCTGCATCGGAAAGGACTGTGCATATGACGTGCGGTGGTGTCAAGGGTGGTGAGAGTGCTGCCCGCCCTCTCTCCACTGGCAAGGACGGTGAGCGCGGAGCTCGCTCCTTGAGGATGGCATGTGCTCACCGCCAGGACGGAGTGTACCCCAGCAGTCAGGGCAGTGAGAGCATCAGCTGTTCCTGTGCTGCCCTAAAGTTATCCACCGGGGCCTTTGTTGAGATAGGGCCGGCCAGTGGTTCCCAAACTGCGTGCTTGCTTCGTGGCGCCCCCGGCTAGTTTCGACGGCACACCAGGGTGCTGTTGCGCACAGATTGGGAACCGCTGCCCTAGTGGTTCCTGTTCCACTTACAAAGCGTTCAACAGGGGTGAGCTCTCAAGTGGCTGCCAGTCTTAGGTCCGATTGAAGTGCACAGTGTTTCAACTGAGCGTAGCGATAACGTTCTGAGTCAGAAAGGTGGAAGACACGTTGGCAGTGCTCAAACATCAATATGTCCCAATTATGAAAGATGTCAGAGACCGTGAGATAACCTCCCTCCCTCCAAGCATCAAAAGGATCAGACAATAAGTCTGGGGGGAATGCTGGGTTATAGTGTAGCGGGGTGAAAGAGGCTAGTAAGGTGGTGCATTCTGCAGTCCTATTACCTTCATCCCAAACTTTTAACCCCTTCGCTGCTAGGCCTTTTCCCCTCCTGTGCTAAGCCTTTTTTTGGCTATTTGGGGTAGTTCGCGCTTAGGCCCCTGTAACTTTTTGACCACATAACGTATCCACGCCAAATTTGCGTCCTTTTTTTCCAACATCATGGGGATTCTAAAGGTACCCAGGGTTTGTGGATTCCCCTGGAGGGGACCCAGAAATTAGCCAAAATACAGCTACATTTTGGTTTTTTGGGGAAAAATGCGAAAAAAGGGCTACAGATGAAAGCGTCTGGTTTTTTCCCTGCAAATGGCATCAAAAAAGGGGTTGTGGTGCTGAAATCACCATCTTCCCAGCTTTCAGGGACAAGCAGACTTTTGTCAGAAAACCAACATTTTTTACACAGTTTTGGCATTTTTCTGGGACATAGTCTATTTTTGCTATTTTTTGTGCTTTCAACCTCCTTCCAGTTAATGGTAGAAATGGGTATGAAAGCAATAATGGATCCTGGAAAGCTATACATTTCTGAAAAGTAGACAAAATTCTGAATTCAGCAATGGGTCATTTGTGTAGATCCTTCAAGTTTTCTTTATAGAAACAAACAGTTAAATATAGGAAGAATTGAAAATTAGTTGAAAAAATCAGCCATTTGTGTCAACGTTTTCACCTGTAACTTCTTCTAATTATGACAGCTATTTGAAAGCAATATACCGTTACATCCGCTGGACCTTTCTGGTTGTGGCGATATATAGGACTTGTAGGTTCACCAAGAACCCGACGAACCCAGAGCCAATAACTGAGCAGCGTCTTGCAATGGTTTTTTATTATGTACCGGGTATTTAGCAATTATTCTGGGAAAATTTATACATGGAAAAATCGGTATGAAAGACACCTATGTATTTCTGAAATGGGAACAAAATATAGAGTTTAGAAATAGTAGATATTTGCACATTTCTGAAATTGGGAGTACCCATACTAGCATGAGAATTATAGGACATTTTTCAAAATGACTTCTTTTTTACACATTGTCTTTCATTTGGAAGGCAGAAATGCATCAAAAGTCAATAGATAATAACAGTTGCTCTACAATTTTGTGTTACTCTAAGTCTCCCGATTAAAATGGTACCTCACTTGTGTGGGTAGGCCTAGTGCCTGCGACAAAACGCAACATGGACACACCACATTTTCACAGTGAAAAATGACCCTTTTTTTGCAAAGTGCCTAGCTGTAGTTTTTGAACCCTAGCTCTGCCGGCACCTAAGGAAACCTAGTAAACCTATACATTTTTGAAACCTAGACACCCAGGGGAATCCAGGATGGGGTGACTTGACTGGCTCTCACCTGGTTCTGTTACCCAGAATCCCTTGCAAACCTAAAATATTGTCCAAAAAAACAAATTTTCCTCACTTTTCTGTGGTGAAAAGTTCTGGATTCTGCGTGGATCCACAAACTTCCACCCACCCCGCGTTCCCCAAAGTCTTCCGAGAAAAATGGTATCTCACTTGTGTGGGTAGGCCTAGTGCCCGCAACAGGAAACAGCGAAAAACGCAACGTGGACACACCACATTTTCACAGTGAAAAATGACCCTTTTTTTGAAAAGTGCCTAGCTGTAGTTTTTGAACCCTAGCTCTGCCGGCACCTAGGGAAACCTAGCAAACCTATACATTTTTGAAAACTAGACACCCAGGGGAATCCAGGATGGGGTGACTTGACTGGCTCTCACCAGGTTCTGTTACCCAGAATCCCTTGCAAACCTAAAAAGTGTAAAAAAACACATTTTCCTCGCTTTTCTGTGGTGGAAAGTTCTGGAATCTGCATGGATCCACAAAATTCCACCCACCCCGCGTTCCCCAAAGTCTTCTGAGAAAAATGGCACCTCACTTGTGTGGGTAGGCCTAGTGCCCGCGACAGGAAACGACGCAAAACGCAACGTGGACACACCCCAATTTCACTGTGAAAAATGACCCTTTTTTGGCAAAGTGCCTAGCTGTAGTTTTTTAACCCTAGCTCTGCCGGTACCTAGGGAAACCTACAAAACCCACACATTTCTGAAAAGTAGACACATGGGAGATTCCAGGGAGGTATGGCTTGCGTGGATCCCCCAATGTTTTCTTACCCAGAATCCCCCAGAAACCTGAAATTTTGCTGAAAAAATCACTTTTTTCACACATTATTGTGAGGGAAACTTGTGGCATCACCGGGCTGACACAAATTTCCTACCACCCAGCATTGCCCCAGGTCTCCCGATAAAAATGGTGCCTCACTCGGGTGGGAGGCCCAAGTACCCGCGACAGGCAAGGGCCCAAAACGTATTGAGGCGACATCAAAAATGCCTATCACAAAACGACCTGGTTTTGCAAGGGGGGGTCCCATGACTTTTTGGCCCGGGGCTCGGCGGCCACCTAGGGAAACCTAGCAAACCCACACATTTCTGAAAAGTAGACACCCAGGGGATTCCAGGGAGGTATGGCTTACGTGGATCCACCAACGTTTTCTTACCCAGAATCCCCTGCAAACCTGACATTTTGCTGAAAAAAATCACTTTTTTCACACATTTTTGTGTGGGAAAGTTGTGGCATCACCGGGCTGACACAAATTTCCTACCACCCAGCGTTCCCCCAGGTCTCCCGATAAAAATGGTGCCTCACTCGGGTGGGAGGCCCAAGTACGCGCGACAGGCAAGGGCCCAAAACGTATTGAGGCGACATCAAAATTGCCTATCAGAAGACGACCTGGTTTTGCAAGGGGGGTCCCATGACTTTATGGCCCGGGGCTCAGCGGCCACCTAGGGAAACCTACCAAACCCACACATTTCTGAAAACTAGACACCCGGGGGATTCCAGGGAGGTATGGCTTGCGTGGATCCACCAACGTTTTCTTACCCAGAATCCCCCAGAAACCTGACATTTTACAGAAAAAAATCACTTTTTTCACACATTTTTGTGTGGGAAAGTTGTGGCATCACTGGGCTGACACAAATTTCCTACCACCCAGCATTGCCCCAGGTCTCCCGATAAAAATGGTGCCTCACTCGGGTGGGAGGCCCAAGTACCCGCGACAGACAAGGGCCCAAAATGTATTGAGGTGACATCAAAATAGCCTATCACAAAACGACCTGATTTTGCAAGGGGGGTCCCATGCCTTTTTGGCCCGGTGATCGGCGGCCAAAGGCTGTAAAGGTGGCTGGGGGGTGGGGGCATTGGCGTGCCCGTTTCGGGCAGCCCCCACCCTGAAGAAAATGCACCAAATAAAAATCCCTGGTGTCTAGTGGGCTTTCTGCCCCCCCGGGGGGGCAGATTGGGGGCTACTGCTCCCATCTGCCCCCCAGGGGGGGCAGAAAGACTGAACCATGGCAATTTTTGGGGGAGCAAAGCCCTTGCCCAAGGGCGCTCCCCCCTCCCTGGTGCCTTAGTGGGTGGATCCCTGCTTGGGGATCGCCCTCCTGGGGCGATCCCCAAGCAAGGATCCACTGGGGAGGGGTACCATTGGAAAGGGGCGATTCTCCCTTTCCAATGATACCTCTCCGTCTTTCTACGTGCTCAGGGGGCTGAGATAGCCCCTGAGCACGTGAAAGTGAAACTGAAATGAGCCAAAAGGCTCATTTTAGTTTCGTTTTCAGTGAAATGAAGTCAGCGCGACGTGCGCGCTGATCTTCATTTCACTGAAAGGGAGGGGGCCTCGGGAGCTGGGAAGTTCTTCCCCAGCTCCCGAGGCTGTGGGGGAGAAAGGAAATCCCTCTGCTGTCAGCAGCAGAGGGATTTCGTGCTCCTGGCCTCATGACGGAATGGTTCCGTCATGAGCACAGGGGCACCGATGCTCATGACGGAACCATTCCGTCATGAGCATCGAAGGGGTTAAAGACGTTCTCGTTGGAGTACTCAGGTAAGTATTTGGGTGCCGGTCTATTTTTGGCTTCCACAAGAAGTCCAATATTACTCTGCCCACTATCGCTCTATCCATGTGGAGCCAGTGTTTGTCTGATGCCCACAGTGACCAGACTGAAATAACCCTTAATTGTGCTGCTTTATAATAAAGGTGAAAGTCAGGAAGGGCTAATCCCCCATCGTCTTTAGGGGGTCCGAGCAGTCTGAAAGGCAAGCATGCTCTGCGGTTAGACAAATAAAGTGTGTGATGAGGGTACGCAAGGTTGTCAGAAAGTCTCTGTCCAGTTCAATGGGGAGACCCTTGAATGGGTACAGCACTTTAGACAAGATCATTATCTTAACAGTGTGTATACGCCCGGTCCAAGAGATATACATAGGAGCCCAGCGTTTAAGGTCAGCGTTCAATTGCTGCAAAAGAGGTGGGTAATTGACCCGATACAGATCTGATAATTTGGGGATAATTTTAATACCTAAATCAGTAATGTCTTTTTTAGCCCATTGAAAAGGTTCACTGCCAGAATATCGATGTAAAAAATATAGACTGCAAAAATATTGATGAAAAAATATAGAATGCAAAAATATCGACTCCCTTTAGTTAAACAGGTAAGTACAAAAATATCGAAAAAATATATAGATGCAAAAAATATAGTTGTACAAAATATCGATTTATATATATATAATATAAAAATAATAAATATTAAATATGTTAAATAATAAAATTAATATAACAAAATAAAGTAGATTTAATCAAAAAAATTAACAAATAAACTTAATTAAAAAAAGTTAAACACATACATAATAATGAATATATATATTTACTTTAAAACAATTAATAAACTATTGATTTTAATTTATTTTATAATGTTAAAACTATATAAAAATGTACAAATATATGAACAAGTTACTTACCTTCGGTAACAATATATCTGTAAGAGACATATATTAGTTATAGATTCCTTACCCTAGAATTACCCCCAGGCGTCAGACTGGGTCCGGAGAATTTTTTCTCAGCAGTACCCCTGCGCGTCCGTAGGTGGCGTCAGTAGACTCTGCGTTCGTCGTCGGCGTCGTGATCACCGGATGACGTCGCAGTATCTACTTAGACGCCGCCCCTGCGCGCTGACGTCAGTTCATTTATACAACATTCCACGCCAGAAGCGCAGAGCCATGCAAGACAATGACCACTGGTGCACAAAACTAGGGCCCTGAAAGGGAGTCCCTTACTCTAGAAGTCAGTTCGCAGAACTGGGAGGATGGGTGGGGTGGTAAGGAATCTATAACTAATATATGTCTCTTACAGATATATCATTACCGAAGGTAAGTAACTTGTTCATCTGAAAGAGACTATTAGTTATAGATTCCTTACCTTAGAATAGATACCCCAGCAATACCAACCCCGGAGGTGGGTCTGCGAACTAAGTTCACACCAGAAAGTCCTAGAGAACTGAATGGCCAAAGAAGCCGTCTCTCCGGACTTGACTATCCAGGCAGTAATGTTTAGTGAATGTGTGCAGTGATGCCCATGTGGCTGCCTGGCAGATGTCACCGAGGGGGACTCCACATCCCAAAGCAGTAGTGGTGCCGTCGCCCTGGTGGAATGGGTGCGCAGTCCTACTGGAGGCTCCTTTTTCGCCAAGGAATTACAGATTTTGATGCAAAGGACGACCCATCGAGAGATGGTCCGTTTTTGCACGGCCCGACCTTTCTTGGCACCCACATAGCCAACAAAGAGTTGATCGTCCACCCGGAATTGTTTTGTGCAATCCAGAAAAAATGATAATGCACGTTTTGGATCCAGACGGTGGAGTCTTTCCTACTCCTTGGAAGGATGCGGGGGCCGGAAGAAGGTGGGTAAAGTGATGGTCTGTCCTATGTGGAAAGAGGTAACCACTTTGGGGAGAAAAAAAGGCCTAGTTCGAAGGACAACCTTGTCCGGATGGACAGCAAGGAAAGGAGGTTTCGAAGATAGAGCCTGCAGCTCACTCACCCTGCGAGCAGAGGTGATGGAAACCAGAAAAGCAGTTTTTAAAGTCAGAGTCTGAGAGGACAATTATGTAGTGGCTCGAAGGGAGCGCACATAAGGTAAGTTAAGACCAGATTCAAGTCCCACTGGGGCATTACGAAAGGAATAGGAGGAAAGAGGTGAGTAATGCCCTTGAGAAACCTATTTACAATAGGGGACTTGAAAAGAGAAGGCTGATCAGGAAGGCAAAGAAAGGCCGAAATGGCCGAAAGATAGCCTTTAAGGGTGCCCAGAGCAGAGCCCTGCTGGGCCAAAGAAAGGATGAATAGGAGAACCTCAGAAAGAGGGGCAGAAAGGGGATCCAAAGCCTTTGCTGCCCACCATGCCACAAATTTGTTCCATCTACAGGCGTATACTGTCTTAATAGAGGGACGCTTGGCTGCCAAGATAACATTACAGACTTTGGGAGGAAGGTCGAAAGCTGTCAACTGTTGCCGCTCAATCTCCACGCAAGAAGATGGAGGCTGGACAGGTTCGGGTGGATGACCGTCCCCTGCTGCTGCGACAGAAGATCCTCCCGAAGAGGCAGTCTGATCGGAGGATCGATGGCCATGTTCAAGAGCACCAGATACCAGACTCTTCGTGCCCAGTCCGGAGCCACAAGAATGACTTGGGCCCGGTCGCACTTGATCTTCTTCAGCACTCTGGGCAGAAGTGGTATAGGTGGAAAGGCGTACAGAAGACCGCAATTCCACTCGCGACGAAAAGTGTCACGGAGCGAGTGCCGCCTTGGAAATTCCAACACGCAGAACTGCTGACATTGCGCGTTCTCTTTGGTGGCAAACAGATCTAACCATGGCTATCCCCACTGCTGAAAGAGACCTTGCACCACCTCCGAGTGAAGACGCCATTCGTGATCCATCATGCACCGGCGGCTGAGTTTGTCTGCCCTGGCGTTCAGAGAACCTGCCAGGTGTTGAACCACCAGGGACATGCCCTGATGTTCCAGCCACGTCCAAAGGCGAAGAGCCTCTTGACATAGAGTCCATGACCCCATCCCGCCCTGTTTGTTGCAGTACCACATGGCGGTGGTGTTGTCCATGAACACCTGCACTACCCTTCCTCTGACAGAAGGTAGGAATGCCTTCAGTGCAAGGCGAATCGCCCGGAGCTCCAGAAGGTTGATGTGGAGCCCGGACTCCACCAGAGACCAGAGACCTCTGATCTCCGCCTCTCCCATGTGGCCGCACCATCCCAAGAGAAACGCATCTATCAACACTGTGGGCTCTGGTTGGGGAAGGGAGAGGGATCTGCCGTTCACCCAATTCTGGTCCATTAGCCACCACTGCAAGTGGTGTGCAGTGCCCTCCGAGATCTGGACGCAATCGGAAAGAATCCCCTGATGCTGCGTCCACTGGAACTTCAGGTCCCACTGCAGAGGCCGCATATGCCACCTGGCATGATCCACCAGCAGGATGCAGGAGGCCATGAGACCCAGCAGCCTCAGGGTCATTCTCACCGAAATCCGGGATAGAGACTGAAACATCTGTATCATAGCCCGAATATCCCGGACTCGCTGCTCGGGAGGATAAGCCCGAAACTGCGCTATATCCAGAACTGCTCCGATGAAAAGGAGCTTCTGAGAGGGAATCAGGTGTGACTTCGGCACGTTGATAGTAAACCTCAGCGAGTGCAGGAGGTCCGCCATAGTCTGAAGGTGGGAGACGACAGCCTGGCGCGAGCTCGCCTTCAACAGCCAGTCGTTGAGATAGGGGAAGACTGGAACCCCTGATCTGCGCAAATGAGCTGCGACCACTGCCATCACTTTCGTGAATACCCGAGGGTTGCGTGTAAGGCCAAAGGGGAGCACGGTAACCTGAAAATGCTCGTGGCCTACCATGAACCATAGGTAACACCTGTGGGCTGGCAGGACGGGGATGTGGAAATAAGCATCCTGCAAGTCCAACACTACCATCCAGTCTCCAGGGTCGAGGGCAGACAAGACCTGAGCTAATGTCAACATTTTGAACTTCTCCTTCCGGATGAAGCGGTTGCTTCCCTAAGATCCATGATAGGACGCAGGCCTTTGTCCTTCTTGGGTACCAGGAAGTAGCGGGAATAACAACCATGACCTACTTCTGGCACAGGGACTCGCTCGACAGCTCCCTTGGCCAAGAGAGCCGTAACTTCCTGATGGAGAAGGGCCAAGTGATCCTCCGACATGCGATGGAGTGTTGGTGGCATGGATGAGGGGTAGTCTCGAAAGGGAGGGAGTAGCCCCTTCGGACTATCTGCAAAACCCACCATTCCTACGTGATGTTGTGCCAGTGGGGGAGGTAATGGCGGATCCTGCCGCCCACTGGCAACTGGTGGCCCTGAAAAGTCGGACTAGGAAGGTTTGGAGGCAGCTGCAGGGGGGGCATTGGTGGACTGACCCGCCCTCTGGCCCCCGGACCCACGGTGCTGGGTCCCACGTCCCCGGCCGTGCAGAGGATGGTGGCTTGTGCGGCCCTGTGTCTCTGGGTGGAACGTGGTGGGGCCCCCCTTCCGTGGCCACGAAAGGGGCAAAAGGCAGACTGCATGGGGCAAGAAGTTGCTGCAAGGCCCAAGGACCTGGCCGTAGCCCTAGAGTCCTTGAAGCTCTCGAGCACGTTGTCCGCCTTGTCACCAAACAGGCGACGGCCATCAAAGGGCATGTCCAAAAGGGTAGATTGGACATCCCCAGAGAAGCCAAAGGTTCTCAGCCAGGCGTAGCCCCTCAGGCCTACTGACGTTGAAATCGTCCTACCCAGCGAGTCGGCGGTATCCAGCCCACACCGGATGGTGAACTTTGCTGCGTCTCGACCCTCAGCAACAGCATGGGCGAGCACGGCCCGGGTCTCCTCCGGGCACTGTGGCAGCACTTGCGCAACCGTGTCCCACACCGAATGTGTGTAACGGCCCAAGAGACATGCAGTGTTCACCGACTGCAGTCCTAAGCTGGCGGAAGAAAACATCTTCCCAAGATGGTCCAGCTTCTTGGATTCCTTATCTTGAGGAGCTGAAGGGAAAGCACTTCCTTTGGAGGATGAGGCTTGGACCACCAAGCTCTCTGGGGTAGGGTGTTGGGAGAGGAAATGTGGGGCGCCCGGGGCCAGGCGGTGGCGTCGGGCTATCATCCTATCCACAGGTGCCCCTGTGCTTGGCTTGGACCAGGAGCCCAGAAGGACGTCAGTAAGGTCCTCATTGAAAGTCAGCAAGGGCTCTGAAGAGGCCACTGCTGGCTGAAGCACCTCAGTCAGGGGGTTAGTCCTGACCGCCACCGTAGGAAGCTCAAGGCCCAAGGCCTCAGCTGCCCTACGCAACACCACAGCGTAGGAAGCTCCCTCCTCCGTAGCCACCGTAGGGGAAGAAAGCATACCAAGGTCTGGGGAGGTATTCAGACCACTGGCATCACCCAACTCCTCTCTCCAGTCCAGCTCTTCAAGCTGGTCTGCCTGAGGGTCAACAGACCCCTCCCAGTCCTCCTCACCCTCCTCTGACTGCCACTCAGGGAGATAAGGAACGCCAGGGAAGAACAGCGGTACAAAAGTATCCTCCAGTGCCGGTACCGGCATCAGTCTACGCCGGTCCGGCTCCATGTCCAAGTCGAGGGGGAGGCTGGAGTCGATGCCAGCTGGAGGTGCAACCGGTGTCGGAGGGGGCGGAGGCGTCGTCAGAGGAATCGGTGCTAGGGAAGGTACCGTGAGGTCGACCGGTGCCGATCCGGATCCAGGCCTGGATCGTTGGGGGCCCTGCAGTGCAGAGGCCAGAACCGCCGGCATTGAAGGCCTAGAGCCCCAGCCGAGTCCGCAGGGCCCGAAGGCGCGCCGGCGGAGTCAGGCAGCCCAAAGATGGAATGGAGGGCTTCGTAAAATGCACGAAGCTGGGTAGGGGACGCTCCGGCTCCCGAAAAGGGAGGGAAACGCTGAGCCGTCCCAGCAGGCTCCGAGGGCGGAGCCGGAGAACGACGACCCTCAGTGTCCCGCGTTGCGTCGGCCATCGGACGGGGAGAAGGCGAAGAGCGACGATGTTTCTTCGCCTTCTTCTTGTGCTTTGACTTACCCAATGACGAAGACTTCGATGACGAATGGTGGTGGTGGCTCTGCGACTGGTCCCGCGACCTTCCCCTAGACTGGGACCTCGAACGGCGCGGAGCCGACTGCCTGGCCTCCAAAACCTTTCGGTACCGCTCCCGCAAAGACTTAGGATTCAGGGCCTGGCAGTCGGAGCGCGACTTCGGGTCGTGGTCGCGCTCCATGCACCAAAGGCACACGAGGTGCGGATCGGTGACCGACATCAGCTTGTGACAGGAGTCACAAGGCTTAAAGCCAGGTCGATGACTTGACATCCCTCATGCACCAGGAGTCGTAAAGACTTCAAAAAAGATGTCAGCAAAACTCGAAAAAGGTTAGTCAAAAAATGACTAAGAGTACCGCTCCCTTCGGATCTGCACTGGCTGGTGTGGAAAAAGAAAGAACTGACATCAGCGCGCTGGGGCAGCGTCTGAGTAGATACCGCTACGTCATTCTGGTGATCACGACGCCGATGACAAACGTGGAATCGACCGACACCACCTACCGATGCGCAGGGGTACTACTGAGAAAAAATTCTCCGGATCCAGTCTGATGCCTGGGGGTAATTCTAAGGTAAGGAATCTATAACTAATAGTCTCAGATATATATGTATATATATATATATATATATCAGCTCCAACTCCAAATCCCTCAATTAAGGAAAGGACACCGACGCAGGTACTTGATCAAAAAATGAAATTCGTGTTTATTGTAGTTTCGTTTGCTACGCGTTTCGGCACTTCCTGCCTTGCTCACACAATATAAATATGTACTAATAGCATAAAATCTAATAAAAAAAAATTCTATTATAAATCAAAACAAACTATTTAAAAATCTTCAAACTTACATTTCCCACTCCAGTCAGTGCAACAGTAGGGAAAGTGCTGGATAGCGGAGGGGTAACAATTACTATTCCCACTCCAGTGAGTGCTACAATAAGGAATGTGTTGGATAGCGGAGGGGTAAAAATTACTATTCCCACTTCAGTCAGTGTAACAGTAGGGAAAGTGTTGGATAGCGGAGTGGTACAAACTACTATTCCCACTCCAGTGAGTGCAACAGTAGGGAAAGTGTTGGATAGTGGAGGGGTACAAATTACTATTCCCACTCTAGTCAGTGTAACAGTAGGGAAAGTGTTGGATAGCGGAGGGGTCAAAATTACTATTCCCACACCAGTCAGTGCAACAGTAGGGAAAGTGTTGGATAGCGGAGGGGTAAAAATTACTATTCCCACACCAATCAGTGCAACAGTAGGGAAAGTGTTGGATAGCGGAGGGGTAAAAATTACTATTCCCACTCCAGTAGGTGCAACAGTAGGGAAAGTGTTGGATAGCGGAGGGGTACAAATTACTATTCCCACTCCAGTGAGTGCAACAGTAGGGAAAGTGTTGGATAGCGGAGGGGTAAAAATTACTATTCCCACTCCAGTGAGTGCAACAGTAGGGAAAGTGTTGGATAGTGAAGGGGTAAAAATTACTATTCCCACACCAGTCAGTGCAACAGTAGGGAAAGTGTTGGGTAGCGGAAGGGTAAAAATTACTATTCCCACTCCACTGAGTACAACAGTAGGGAAAGTGTTGGATAGTGGCGGGATAAAATTTACTATTCCCACTCCAATCAGTGCAACAGTAGGGAAAGTGTTGGATAGCGGAGGGGTAAATATTACTATTCCCACTCCAGTGAGTGCAACAGTAGGGAAAGTGTTAGATAGTGGCGGGATAAAATTGACTATTCCCACTCCAATCAGTGCAACATTAGGGAAAGTGTTGGATTGCAGAGGGGTAACAATTAATATTCCCACACCAGTCAGTGCAACAGTAGGGAAAGTGTTGGATAGCAGAAGGGTAAAAATTACTATTCCCACTCCAGTGAGTGCAACAGTAGGGAAAGTGTTGGATAGTGGCGGGATAAAATGTACTATTCCCACTCCAATCAGTGCAACAGTAGGGAAAGTGTTGGATAGCGGAGGGGTAAATATTACTATTCCCACTCCAGTGAGTGCAACAGTAGGGAAAGTGTTGGATAGTGGCGGGATAAAATTTACTATTCCCACTCCAATCAGTGCAACAGTAGGTAAAGTGTTGGATTGCAGAGGGGTAACAATTAATATTCTCATTCCAGTCAGTTCAAAATTAAAAACAAACAAAATATTAACAACAAAAATAATTAAAATCAAAAATATATAAATATGTTAAAAATTAAAATGCAAATTTCTTTAATATTTTTTTTTAAATGTATTGTAATGTTAATTACATATGACAAATACCTACAAATATTATATTAAATAAAAAATAAAAAAATTGTCAAACAAATAAATATTTTAAATTCGAAACTTTAAAAACAAAAACATTAATTATTACATAAATCTACTTTTTTTATTTCCTACCCTATAACACCACACAATTCACAACCCACATCTAAATTATAAAAAAAGTGCTTCCAAAATTAACATAATTAATTACCAATTAAAGAAATATTATTAATTAAAAAACAAATTAAAACTCATAAAAATTAATTAACTTCCCACACTTTACCCCTATAATCCCCACAACCCACAGCTAAAATTAAACTGAAAAAAAATTAATTACACAGTTAAAACTTATTTTCAATTAAAAGTATTTAACAACTAATTATAAAGTAAGTAAAATTAATTTACTCCCACCCTTTACCCCTATAAAAGTAAAACCAACACACAAAACATTAAACAATTACCCTTATTAAATATCAATTAATTAATTAATGTTAATGATCAACTAATTATTAATTAATTAAACATAAATTACTTCCCACCCTTAACCTCTATAAACCCCACAACCCACACCTAAAATTAATTGCGCAATTTCCATATTTAATTTTCAATTAATTAATTATTATTAATTAACAACTAATTAATAATTAATTAAACATAAATTACTTCCCACCCTTTACCCCTATAAACCCCACAACCCGCACCTAAAATTAATTACACAATTTCCATAATTAATTTACAATCAATTGATTAATATTAGTTAACAACTAATTAATTAATTAAAAATAAATTGCTTTCCACCCTTTACCCCTATAAACCTCACAACCAGCACTGAAAAAAATTACACAATTACTATAATTAATAACCAAATAATTAATTAATATTAATTAACAATCAATTACTAATTAATAATTAATTACAATTTAATTACTTCCCACAATTAACACTATAACATCTCAATTAAATAAATATTAATAAATAAAAAGAATTATTAATGTAATATAATTAAATTACTTCCCACCCTATTGCCCAATAAACCCACAACCCGCTACAGAACTAAAAACGCAAAATGTAATTAAAATAAAATTGATAACTACTAAAAATGTAATACATATATTAAAAAACATAAACAATACTTATACAAAAACATACATCACTTACATTAAAATATAAACTAAAATACACAACACTCATTAAAAATCGATATTTTAAACAACTATATTTTTGCAAACGATATTATTGACTTCTATATTTTCGAAAACAATATTTCTTACCTTAAATTCGATATTCTTGACCACGATATTCTTGCTGTCGATATTTCTGTGTCACAATATTTCCAACTCGATATTTGTGTAAGTCGACATTTCCAACTCGATATTCTGTCTGAATACCCATTGAAAGGGAGTAGAGGCAACTAAGATTTCCATAGCTGTGTTGGGTACCGTCAAATTAAGTAAAAAAGATTTAGTGAGGTTGATACAGAAGCCAGCCACTTCGTAATAGTGGTGTAATTTATCCTGACGGGGCGACTAGAGAGGACTGGGGCGAAGTAAGTGTTAGCAACACATCCTCAGCAAACAAAGAAATGTTATGGTCTACCGAGCCACATGAGACACCACTGATTTCTGGCACAGTCCTAATCTTCGCCGCTAGGGGCTCGATTCCGAGAGCAAATAGAAGAGGGGAGAGAGGACACCCCTATCTCGTTCCTCTCCCCAGATGGAACAGCTCTGAGCTCACCCTGTTAACTAGAATCCTGGATTGTGGTGTAGCGTAGTTAGCTCGTATCATTGCTATGAATGAGTCACAGAAACCAAATGTCTTAAGCGTAAGAAATAGGAAGGGCCAGTCCATGCGGTCAAAAGCCTTCTCACCATAGAGCCCCAACAGAACCGCGGGTATCCGTTTATTGGTGGCTTTTTCAATGAGGTATAGCGCTTTCCTCACATTTTCATGCGTCTGTCTGCCCTTGATGAAACCAGATTGGTCTGGATGGACTAAGTCAGGCATCATCCCTTCTAGTCGAGAAGCTAGAATCTTTAAGTAGAGCTTAGCGTGCAGATTGAGCAAGGCAATAGAGGTCTATAGGAGCTACAGCAATGGCGATCTTTACCCGGCTTCAGGATAACTGATATGAGTGCTTCGCTCATAGATGGGGTGACAGAGCCTGCTTCTGCCACATAATTAAAAAGCGCGGTTAGGTGTGGTACGAGATCAGAGCAGAATGTCTTATAAAATTGCACCGTCAGGCTGCCCAGTCCCGGTGATTTGTGAAGTTTCAGGGATTTGTTGGCCTTCCAAACTTCCTCTTTGCTATTCAAATCACCCAGGATGTCATTTTGGGAGTTAGTCACTTGTCGGAGATGTACGCTGTCAAGGTAAGCAAGTTGGGTCGGAGTATCAGCATGGTCAGCATTGTAGAACTTCTTGTAACAATCAGCAAAGTTTCGGGCTTTCCCCGTCTCAGAATTTTCTAGCTCACCGCCTTTAGTTATTATGGGGTCGATTCCGATCTCGGCCGGAAGCGCACCTAACAGTATTCGTCCAGAAAAAAACCAAGCCGAACGCGTGTTTCCCGACCGATTCGAACAGTCATCCGAACGAGCAAGTACGATGCGCATAACAGCACAGATTCCGAGCGAGCCGTACTTACCCATTTCAGCTCCTGTTCCCCGCCCGAGCCGGATCCGTAAATGCAGAATCGAGTCGCACGGAACCAAATACACAGCACCTTCCGGCCGGACTAGTACGATGCGCCTTCCGTACGCGCCGAACCCGTCGCTACGTCCGGCACGTCAGAGCATCCGGGAGTGCTGTACATAAGCTCCGATTCGCGCCACAAGACGATCCACGGCGACGAGACGAACAAGCCAGCGACGAGTACGAGTTGAAGCCACGAGAAACCCGAACGAGACGACCCAACCATGAATCCCATCGCGCAGGTCCTACCAATACTCTACATCTATTACCGGGACCGGTACGGACGCGTACGGCGCAGACGGTAAGTCAAACACCCACAACACAAACAAACGACACGTACCCGAAATATGTCACACACACATAGGGATGCAGAAATGACGTACAGTAGCAACAGCAGAACCATAGGGGCGGGATGGCTATCACCAATGCCATACACACCCATAGGGGGATGGATGCCTACCACTACCACCACCCCTACTCAGGGGTGCCTGGATGCCTGTCACTACTACCATCCCCACCCATAGGGGGATGGATGCCTACCACTACCACCACCCCTACTCATGGGGGCCTGGATGCCTGTCACTACTACCATCCCCACTCATAGGGGGATGGATGCCTACCACTAACACCACCCCTACTGATGGGGGCCTGGATGCCTACCACTACCACCACCCCTACTCAGGGGGGCCTGGATGCCTGTCACTACTACCATCCCCACTCATAGGGGGATGGATGCCTACCACTACCACCACCCCTACTCAGGGGGCCTGGATGCCTACCACTACCACCACCCCTACTCATGGGGGCCTGGATGCCTGTCACTGCTACCATCCCCACTCATAGGGGGATGGATGCCTACCACTAACACCACCCCTACTCAGGGGGCCGGGATGCCTACCACTACCACCACCCCTACTCAGGGGGCCTGGATGCCTGTCACTACTACCATCCCCACTCATAGGGGATGGATGCCTACCACTACCACCACCCCTACTCAGTGGGGCCTGGATGCCTACCACTACCACCACCCCAACTCATGGGGGCCTGGATGCCTGTCACTACTACCATCCCCACTCATAGGGGGATGGATGCCTACCACTAACACCACCCCTACTGATGGGGGCCTGGATGCCTACCACTACCACCACCCCTACTCAGGGGGCCTGGATGCCTGTCACTACTACCATCCCCACTCATAGGGGGATGGATGCCTACCACTACCACCACCCCTACTCAGGGGGCCTGGATGCCTACCACTACCACCACCCCTACTCAGGGGGCCTGGATGCCTGTCACTACTACCATCCCCACTCGTAGGGGATGGATGCCTACCACTACCACCACCCCTACTCAGGGGGCCTGGATGCCTACCACTACCACCACCCCTACTCATGGGGGCCTGGATGCCTGTCACTACTACCATCCCCACTCATAGGGGGATGGATGCCTACCACTAACACCACCCCTACTGATGGGGGCCTGGATGCCTACCACTACCACCACCCCTACTCAGGGGGCCTGGATGCCTGTCACTACTACCATCCCCACTCATAGGGGGATGGATGCCTACCACTACCACCACCCCTACTCAGGGGGCCTGGATGCCTGTCACTACTACCATCCCCACCCATAGGGGGATGGATGCCTACCACTAACACCACCCCTACTGATGGGGGCCTGGATGCCTACCACTACCACCACCCCTACTCAGGGGGCCTGGATGCCTGTCACTACTACCATCCCCACCCATAGGGGATGGATGCCTACCACTACCACCACCCCTACTCAGGGGGCCTGGATGCCTGTCACTACTACCATCCCCACCCATAGGGGGATGGATGCCTACCACTAACACCACCCCTACTGATGGGGGCCTGGATGCCTACCACTACCACCACCCCTACTCAGGGGGCCTGGATGCCTGTCACTACTACCATCCCCACTCATAGGGGATGGATGCCTACCACTACCACCACCCCTACTCAGGGGGCCTGGATGCCTACCACTACCACCACCCCTACTCAGGGGGCCTGGATGCCTGTCACTACTACCATCCCCACTCATAGGGGGATGGATGCCTACCACTACCACCACCCCTACTCAGGGGGCCTGGATGCCTACCACTACCACCACCACCACCCCTACTCATGGGGGCCTGGATGCCTGTCACTACTACCATCCCCACTCATAGGGGGATGGATGACTACCACTAACACCACCCCTACTCAGGGGGGCTTGGATGCCTATCACTACCACCACCCCTACTCAGGGGGGCCTGGATGCCTGTCACTGCTACCATCCCCACCCATAGGGGGATGGATGCCTACCACTACCACCACCCCTACTCAGGGGGGCCTGGATGCCTGTCACTACTACCATCCCCACTCATAGGGGGATGGATGCCTACCACTAGCACCACCCCTACTGATGGGGGCCTGGATGCCTACCACTACCACCACCCCTACTCAGGGGGCCTGGATGCCTTTCACTACTACCATCCCCACTCATAGGGGATGGATGCCTACCACTAACACCACCCCTACTGATGGGGGCCTGGATGCCTACCACTACCACCACCCCTACTCATGGGGGCCTGGATGCCTGTCACTACTACCATCCCCACTCATAGGGGGATGGATGCCTACCACTACCACCACCCCTACTCAGGGGGGCCTGGATGCCTACCACCACTACCATCCCCACTCATAGGACGGGTAATGCATGACACAACCAGCATACTCCAACATAAGGAATGTCAGAAAAAGACATCACCCCAACATCATGACAAGCGTGTGTAGTCTGTGTCAAATGCCTACAACACTGAACATGACAATGAACATACAATGTGACCCCCTATCACATGTGTCACACATAAATGTGTGTGGCCTCCACAATGCAAGCAGACCATGACCACTGTGGCAATGGGGTCTAAACCCCCATCATCACAGTGTCCAAAATGTAAGTGTGGGGTCCATAGCTGAAGCACATTTTGAACATTGTAGCAATGGTGTCTAAATCCCCATCATCACAGTGTCCAAAATGTAAGTGTGGATCCATAGCTGAAGCACATTTTGAACATTGTGGCAATGGGGTCTAAACCCCCTTCATCATAGTGTCCAAAATGTAAGTGTGGGGTCCATAGCTGAAGCACATTTTGAACATTGTGGCAATGGGGTCTAAACCCCCATCATCACAGTGTCCAAAATGTAAGTGTGGGGTCCATAGTTGAAGCACATTTTGAACATTGTGGCAATGGGGTCTAAACCCCTTCATCACAGTGTCCAAAATGTAAGTGTGGGGTCCATAGCTGAAGCACATTTTGAAAATTGTGGCAATGGGGTCTAAACCCCCATCATCACAGTGTCCAAAATGTAAGTGTGGGGTCCATAGCTGAAGCACATTTTGAAAATTGTGGCAATGGGGTCTAAACCCCCATCATCACAGTGACCAAAATGTAAGTGTGGGGTCCCTAGCTGAAGCCCAATTGAACATTGTGGCAATGGGGTCTAAAGCCCCATCATCACAGTGACCAAAATGTAAGTGTGGGGTCCATAGCTGAAGCCCAATTGAACATTGTGGCAATGAGGTCTAAAGCCCCATCATCACAGTGACCAAAATGTAAGTGTGGGGTCCATAGCTGAAGCCCAATTGAACATTGTGGCAATGGGGTCTAAAGCCCCATCATCACAGTGACCAAAATGTAAGTGTGGGGTCCATAGCTGAAGCCCAATTGAACATTGTGGCAATGGGGTCTAAAGCCCCATCATCACAGTGACCAAAAGGTAAGTGTTGTCATGGAAAAAGCTGCAACTGCCAAACAGCATGGATGATTCCTGGTCACACAACAACAAACACATCAGTGGCAAAGTAGTGCTTGTGTCCCATAGCAACATAGATTGGGTGAGGCAAACAGTGCAGTGCAAATAAGACATACCTTTGGCCATGTGCAGACAAACATCACCCATGGGGGCTGACATTGTCAACATTTATCAATTAGACAATGACAGAAGTGACCATCATAATGCAGACCCACATATCTGCACCAATGGACACACAAATGTAGATATCCTGTGGAGACTGTAGATGTGAGGTGAACAAATACCATACCATGGCAGCAATGGGACATACAAACCATGATTATTGTGCTGACTGATGACCTAGGAGTCCCAGGGACAGCAGGGGAAATCCACCAAACAACATACAGCCAATGCAACACTAAAGATATGCCAATGCAGTGGTGCAGATGCACAAACACAAACAGGCAGCCTCACACTGCATATCAAACACAACAGGTGATGGGGGGTGTGCCAGTGTCCCCAGGCAACCACACAACACATGAGGAGGCCTGAATCCCAATTACACAGATGTGTATACAGTGCCACACAAAAGTAACTCATGGATCGGATTTCCCTTTGTGGGCAATCAGGCATTGTTAGATGAGAGGGAGCCCAAATTACACATGTCACACAAGCTTGTAGGAAGAGCAACTAACACAGCAAGAGACAGACCCACCACAGCACTACTCCCAGGGACACCGCATTGTGGTGACACTAGCCTGCATGATAATCCCACTGTGATGACAAAGGTAGATGTCGTTCACACAGTGAACCACAGCCATGTGTCCAGAGCAACTAACTACCATCACACCTACACAAGCACAAATCAATCAGCACGGCCTGTCAGCCAAGGCCAATATGGAGGTAGGGGTCTAGCCGTGCAACAACTCACATTTGCACACACTCAACACCACACACCTTGATCTCCACCAATGTGCAGCTGTGAAGCTCACATGGACTGGTGACATTGCACATGCACCCATGACAATCCCAGGGGGTGGTGGGAACTAAGGTGTGAAACCCATCACACATGGCCAGTCAACAAGACTCGTGAATGTCTGACACACTGCACAGTACGCCGTACATGGGCATGACGTGAAATCCACCCCAATCAATGGGATCCCGGCCACAGTCACAGACCAATGAAGAAGCCAAGGTGACACACAAAGAACACACATAGACAACTTACAACATTGCAGCTCTGACCCTGAGGAGTGGCAGCAGTCACACACACAACGTGTCACAATCACTGAAAGCTACCACAAACTGTAAATTACATGACCTGTGTAACCCACAAGTGCCAAGGGGAATCCTGACTGTGTCCCATCTGCGTTTGCCCACATCCCCAGCCCTGACAACAAAGACAACTAGGGAAGACAACCTCATGAACATTAGTTTGCCATGCACCCACATCCCGGAGAAACCAGGTCCAAGATGCTGGATGAACACAGGACAACTCAGCAAGCATCACAAACAGCAACATCCCTAGGGACACAGCCTGTGCAGGAAAAGGGAAGGGAACACACACAGACATGCTCACACAACACACAACTCGGGCCCAGCCAATGTCACGGGATTACACACTGCCATGAGGGCACTCCACTCCTGTGGAAGTTCCGCTGTGCCAAACCTTGTGTGCGCACGACTCAAACATGTCAGCAGAACACTCGGTCAGTGAGTCAACAACTACAACACACTGAAGGCTCTGCTCACATCAGCCTGGGTACGGGAGTGTCACGTCAGTCATCTGCATACACCCTAAACACGTGTCAAGCAAGTTGCACTGTATACACAGATGAGTCCTTCAACATTGATGTGCTAAACTGCATGTCCAGTGGAGATGGGCACACAGTCAGGGAAATAGAAACATTGAACAGTGGTAAGCACACCAGATGTGCATCAGTGTAAGCCAAAGATGGTAATTTACAAATGCAAAACGTACATCCATGTGTCAAATGCTGAACATTACACCCTCAGACTGCAGCAAAAGATGCTATAGATCCAGACTACATTAGGACACATATCCCATGGACCACATGGAGTCCATCACAGCAACACTTCATTTTCCTGATCTGAACACTATTACAACTGCAAATGCATGATGATACTCGTCTACATCATGTACATCCAAAGAAAAACCACAATTAAACAAAAAGAGGCTTTATTCAGCAAATGTTAAATTAAAATTTTAAGTCCAAAAGAAACTAAGGCCAATGGCCAGTCCAAATACACAGTCCCAACAGGGTGATACGTGACAACTTGTCACCCATTGCTTGCCTGCACTGCTACGGACAGGGGACATCCCCCTCGGAGGGGCATACAAGGGGCAGGCCAGGCACCGCAGGGACAGGATCAGGGGATGCCAGAAGGAGGCAGTGAAGGGGTGGTGGGTGCAGGAGTGTCACCGGCAACTGCAGTGGAGGTGTCTGACTCAGTGGGGGCCGGCACCTCTGTAGGGTACAACTCAGATGTTGTGGGTGCTGCAACCACTGCAGTGGGCCGGTCAAATGGAGTGGACTGGGTCCCCACTGCAGTGCCCGAGTCAGACGGGGTGGTTGTGGACTCCACTGCAGTGCACAACTCCAAGGGAGTGGAAGGGGTGCAGATGAGGTGGGCAGGACAGAGGGGGGGACCCGGTCTCCACACCAGTGGCACAAACAGGCAGAGCGTCTGGTTTGGGGGTGGAAGAGCAAGTGGTAGGGGAGGGCTAAAGCAGTTTGGGGATGTGGTATCGGTGTGTGGGGAACCTGGGGCAGGGTGTGGCGGTGGAACCTGTGCAGTGGTGGCCTGGGGGATGGAGGAGAGAGACTGTGTGGTGGAGCTGCGTGGTGGTGGGGTCTTGCCCTTCCTGGTCCGGGGGGACTTACGAATGGGGTCCTCTGTCTGCCTGTGCCTGGGGGAGGGTGTCCGGGTGTGAGGGGCACTCCCTCTGTGTGTGGTGGTCGCCTCTTCCGCCTGGACTTCGTGTCAGGTGTATCTGTGGGGAAGAGGCCAAGCTCACAGAGGAAGAGCTTCTGGGAGGGGGGTTGCAGGTGAGGCAAGGGAAGGGCTTTTGGAGGGAGAGGCATCTGAGGACTGCGCAGTGCTCGTGGATGCGTGTGTGTGTGTCTGGGCCCCAACCCCTGTGAGTGAGGTATCAGTCCCCTGACTGTGCGTGCGTGTGCGTCTGGATTTTGGTGTGTGTGTCTGTGTGCTGCTTGTGTCTGTGCTGGTGCGTGCCGGTGCCGGTGTGTGTGTGCTTGGGACAGGTAGGGTGCTGGGTATTGTGGATGGGGCAGAGGTAGGAGGGGCGAGGGACTGTTGCAGGAGGGACACTGCTGCCGTCAGTGAGGAGGCCATGGACTGATTGGTCCGTTGTAGGGCAGACATGCCAGATGACATGCCCTCCATGAATGACACCAGTTGTGTCAAAAGACCCGTGTGTGCATGGAGGACACTCAGAATTGATGTCTGCCCTACATGGATCTGTTTCAGCAAGTCCACAGACTCCACACTCAGGGCAGCAGGGGGACAGAGGCAGGGGTGCAGTGCCTGGCATGAAGGAGACACTCTCCCCTACACGGGAGCCTCCACGGACATGTGGGATGGGAGCAGATGGGAGGGTGGAGATGGTGGTGGTGGCGGGGACAGACTTGCTTGACGTTGCCTCTGGTCTGCTGACACCCGCCTCCACAAGGGAGTCCTCACTGGAGATGCTGTTTTCCCCAGCCGAGGTGGTCGTAGCTGAGGTATCCTCAGTGTGGCTCCCCTCACCCTCTGTGCCACTGGGTCCCTCGGTCTCCCATGCAGTGGACCCAGTCTGGCTCTGCCGCTCCTCTTGGTCCGTGGAGCTGTCTCCTCCTGTGGCCGTGGATGTATCTGCAAACAATCAGGATAAACAGAGCAACATTAGTCACCTGTACTGACCACACACACCACAGTAAGTACAGCACATCACAGAGCAAGCCCTGCCATCATTTGCTAGACATTGCAATTCGTGCTGACACTGATTTCAAGAAGCCCATTGTCTGCCTGACAGTCAGTCATGCCACACATATCCTACCTGTCCATGCACCCATCTGTCTGCTGCCTGTTGTATGCGACTAATCATATGTGCACACATGCACCACATACACAGTTGTTGGACATCCAAGAGTATATATGGAAATGTGTCACTCCAAACACATGCCATCTCCTGCCACTGACTCAGTACATGTGTCAAGAAAAGTGATGGGCAAAGTCTCTGTTGATATGCGGGTTTTGGTTCCATCACCAGACACAATGATGTCCTCATGTCCTGATAGATAATGCAACAATGGTGTGCATGCAGGACATATCACACCACTGCTGGATCACCCTTTGCGATTGGAATGTCATGGCACAGGCCTGTCTGGCAAGTCAGTCATAACTGTCTCCTGTCACAGGGGCAGTGCATACACACAACACCAGTCTGCACTGTGTCACAATCAGGGGAGTTTTAGAAATGTAAGCCCTGTAGCTGACAGGTGCACATGTGCACCCCTGGCCACCCACATCATGAGGACTGAGATGATCCCACGTCAATCAAATGAGACATTTGAGTGACTGCAAACACAAACCCATACACATGAGCACTTCACCGTCTGATGAGAATGAACCAAAGCTGCCGGCACCTCAATGTTTCATACAACATTGTGCACAGTCAAGGGATCAGAGACCTATGCATTGACCTATGTGCAGATCCCATAGTCATAACTCAGATGGCTGGCTGCCCCAAATTGTTAAACACTCCAGGAGTCCAAATAGCAAGGCCACACCACGGTGACACAGAGGCACACACCTGAGTGCACTCTTCACAATGCCCAATATGTATGCTGACACACGGGAGTGGGAGAACAGAGTGCCTTCGATGTACGGAGTAGGCATTACAGTCCTGGTCCATGTGCAACATGGTATTACCCTGAACACTAGGCAGGTGGCTATGCATGTGTCACACACATGATGTACATACTTCTGAGGCCCCTACCTTGGTCTCTGCAGCAGCATGGGTGTGTGGCACATACCCCAGACATGTGGTGAGTCAGAGCAGCAATTGGAACACATATTAAAGCCATACCCAGAGTACATGTCAGATCACAGGCAATGTGAGCAATTGTACCACCCATGCAGCCCACCACAAAGTTCCTGTAACTGATGCTGTCCCCAACTTGAACCACAGGTAACTGCAAGTACACAGTACCCAAGGGACCTAAGTCACAGACTGTAAGGGCCACACCTGTGTATCAGATGAGGAGGGGGCATGACACAAGTGAGGGACATGAGTCCAGGACGACATGACAGTTGTACTGTGGAAGTGGAACCAGGCTAAAGGAGTGCATAGAGCATGTCAGTCATAGTACACAGTTGAGGCTAGCACTTACCCCTCCTTGCTGCTGTCTGGCCTTCAGCTGCCCATCCAGGTCAGGGAAGACCACCACCAGGATCCGGAGCATGTGGGGGTCAGGGTCCGGTGTCCGCCCTCCTGCGAGGAGGCCACAGCTTCAGCTGGACCCTTGCGATCCTCCGGGTCCAGCCCCGAAGGTCCTGCCACCTCTTCTGGCAGTTGCGGATCCTGCGCCTGTAGACCCCCACAGATCGTACTGCCCGGACGATGGTCAGCCAGATCTCCTGCTTCTGGTGGCCATCAACCTGTGAGGATGACAAAGTGAAAAGGCCATTACTACACATGCAACATTTCCGTGCATCACACAGTTGGATATACATGTCTCAATCACAGGGGCATATGATCTACACAGGTAGTGCAACTATGGCTATGAACAGTTTGCCAGCAGTTACTAAATGGTATCATTGCCTGGGAAGTAAAACCTTGTTGGAATGCACTGTTACTGCACTATACCTGTTCAGTGCATGTGACTACACACTTTGGGGGTGACAACTACTCAGTGAGCATGCTAGCCACTGGTGTACACACTGTACGTCTTGCTAGTCAGACAACATGCACAATTAGTAAGGCAGTGGACAGCACACTCACCTGCTCCCCTGGTTTCCCATACAGCTTGCTGTACTGTGGAAGGAGGCTGTCCAGCAGGGCCTGGTTCGCCTCAGTGCTGAAGGCTGGGGCTCTATCCACAGTACGTGCCATTGCAGTAGCCAGAGGATGCAGAGACAGCAGCAGTGGTAGTGGCAGATGTCGTCCTGGAGCATGTAGTGCAGGCAAGTGAGCTCTCAGGGGAACAGCCAGCATTATATGTGTGCTGCAGAGGCAGATACTGTCCCATGTGTCCAAAGTGATAGGTCCAAGTCGTTTGCATCTTCTGAATCTGGCCAATCCATGGAATTGCACCACTTATACACGCCCACAGCATCCTTCAAAAGTTCAACTTCATGACACCCATTAATTTGCAACATTGTTGTGGGTGGCCAACTGAATTCACTGCATCCGACTCGTTAAAGGTTCAAAAACGCGTCCGTTACCATGTCAGGCCATAGCCAATGCATGCGCACCGATCGGTCCATTGCTGTACAACGCGTATTTCGAAAAACAACACGTATTCGTTCACATCATATGCAATGTCCAATGCGTGCGCACCGATCGGTCCATTGTTGTACAACGCGTATCCGCTCACATCATTTGCAATGTCCAATGCGTGCGCACCGATCGGTCCATTGCTGTACAACGCGTATCCGCTCACATCATATGCAATGTCCAATGCGTGCGCACCGATCGGTCCATTGCTGTACAACGCGTCTCCGCTCACATCATATGCAATGTCCAATGAGTGCGCACCGATCGGTCCATTGCTGTACAACGCGTATCCGCTCACATCATATGCAATGTCCAATGCGTGCGCACCGATCGGTCCATTGCTGTACAACGCATATTTCGAAAAACAACACGTATCCGTTCACATCATATGCAATGTCCAATGCGTGCGCACCGATCGGTTCATTGCTGTACAACGCGTCTCCGCTCACATCATATGCAATGTCCAATGCGTGCGCACCGATCGGTCCATTGCTGCACAACGCATCTCCGCTCACATCATATGCAATGTCCAATGCGTGCGCACCGATCGGTCCATTGCTGTACAACGCGTATCCGCTCACATCATATGCAATGTCCAATGCGTGCGCACCGATCGGTCCATTGCTGTACAACACGTCTCCGCTCACATCATATGCAATGTCCAATGCGTGCACACGGATCGGTTCATTGCTGTACGACACGTCCCTGTACAAGTCACTCGCATATGTCACCATGCTTGTCACTGGTGAATGTATGCCAGCCACATTTACTTGCCAGGGACTCAGGGGCACACCTACAACACCACAGCCTGTCCACACTGTATCCTAAGGCATGTAAGGCTGCATTACCTTTTCTGTGTATGGGGGTCAACATGTGGTTTTTGGGTGGCACTTGGGGGCAGCCACTCCCAGGCTGTGCACGTGTTCATGGGGACAGAATCCTTTGTGTGTTGTGCACATGACCACTGTGATGTGCAACTGTTCATTTCAGAGCATGTGGCATAGTCACATTTCCAGGTTGTGTATGTGTATGTCATGTCACATACCCCCTGAGTCCCATGTGGGAAGGTATGTACGTCACAGGGTGACCCATTGCCACAATAGTGATGGCCCTCCACAGTCTGTGTGCATGTTGTGTTTCCGATGTCTCTGATTCCATGTGCACAATGGGAGACAGTCTCCACATCCACGTTGTTTGTGCATGGACTTTGATGTTGTGTGTGTGTGTGTCACAGACGTCCATGTCTGTCCTGCAGAGGCAACAGGGGCCACTACCTGTGGGAGTCATGGTTGTTTTGCTGACGTGTACATGATACGCCATGTCATGCCAGTGTCCATGTGGCAATACAGGGTCCCTGGGAATCTACCTGTCAATGTGTAGTGTAGCTCCTATTTCCCTAATAGGCTCTGCGCATTGGAATAATATATACTATAGGTTTGACATAGGACTACGGTCGGTATGTCCCTATCGAGTATATTAAACTTAATTACTTGTGCCAGCTAGCTCAGAGGCCGCTAGAAACTCCTAGACAACAAGAAGGGAGTAGTTTCTGGCAGCCGCAAAACATGACCACTGTGTTTCCCTTTAGAATCAGGACGTGTCCCAGAGTCGTAGAAACAATAGATAACTATTTCACTCAGCTCAGTCGTGCATGTCGAGTTACTCTCAAAGTTACACAGAAATAACAGACGGGCGTTTCAATAAAAAGGTTTATTGAACAGTCTTGTTTCTGGTGTAAGTTAAATGTGCTGTTACGATCACAAGACAGTATGCAAGATAAATAATGTACAGAGTGAGCAGTAGAAATAAATAATACTGCGTTAGCATTATCTTTTCAGCATATATGCATTTATATAAAATGACACAGCCTAAAAATGCGAGTACTCATACGATGCATTTCTAGCCTAGTTCTACCCCAGTGTACCTAACCTGTCCTAGGTGTAGGGAGAAGTAGAAGTAGGTGATGTATTCCTGACTAGAGTATACTAAGAGTATGTTAAGCTTAGTATGCCAAGAGTCTAGTATGCCAAGAGTCCCTCTAGGTTCTAGTCTGCTCCATACCTGAAGAATGAGAGAGGTAGGAATCTCTTTCCAAACTCGAACTCCAACACCCCGCAAGGGAAGTTAGATCACTGGAAGCTGGACTCTCTGCGGGCAGGAATGACAGCGTCTTCTCAGTGCGTCCGGCCGGGAATCGGGCTCCTCTGAAGTCGAGGTCTCCTCTGATTTACAGGGGTTTGGGAAGGTATATTTATACCTGAAAATGTTAGCATTGACGTGAGTCGGACAGCGGAAGACGTCATGAATGAACCCCTAAGGAATAATGGTTCATGCATAATGTATGAGTCCTTGAAGAAATCAATAGTCCTGGGCTAGGGAAAGTCCCGCTGCCTAAGGGTCTGTTTTTTCATGAACTCGTTGAGACGCTAGGGTGGACGGATGTCGGAATCCATGCCTGTATTTGGAGTGCATGGTTTATGCCTAAATAAGGACTGGGATTTTATGCCTATATAAGGGCAAGGTGAATTGTGCCTATATAAGGACATAATACTGGAAAGCCCGTTTATGGACACCCTAGGAAGTATACAACACCCACTCCTCTTTCGTGTGTACAATAATACTAAATGCTAAACATTAAAAATGCTAAACATTAAAACGGAGTACTGCATATTAAAAATATTTTCTAAAAGCATTAAAAAACATATTAAAAATGCAAAAGGTACTGTACATCATTAAGCAATGCTTTTCATTTCCAGCATAAAGTTCGAAATAAATGCAATTGGAATGAAACATAAAAAGCAATATTTACATATGACGAAAATGATCGATAAGTTGTACAAAATCAAAGTCATTCCCTGTCATGAAAATTAAATGAACTGATTTAGACACACAAGATGACTAAGTGTCCCTGGAAGTACTGCCAAGTCTGTATTATAAGGCTAGTTTTACTTTAAGCAGATTGAAGTGCCATTTTCGTTCAAAAAATGGGACAGAAAGTTCAAATTTGGTAGAGTTCCAAGTCTTTGAAAAATGAAGGCCAAATTGTTACTGCTTCTCTGGAACACTGTATGCTGAATCAGAGTCAGTTTACGGGTCTGGTGTAAACATTAGATCATCTATTTCAATAGACAAAACATCATCCACTGTCGTTGGTGTAAGTTGGAACACTTCGTGTAAGAGATTGACCGCACAAAGATGTGAAGCATCGCTCTCAGCATAGGTCGCCGCAGCAATGTTCACGTCCGTTGTTACCTGTGTGCCTGGAGTTGTCTCTCGTACCTCAGCAGCTGCCGGAAGCGTCTGTGAGATCTCAATGAATGCTGACATCAGGATTGGTAGCCTCTGGGGACAACACAGAGCATGGGCCATTATCGGGACCAGCAAAGTATCGACGTCCTTTGGCGTGGCTGATGGATATGCTAGACAAGCGTCCAACACGCATTCTTCACCACATAGCAGGCATCGTAGAACAGGTAAGATGCAATCTTGCCAGATTGGTCTGAATGACAGGAACCAAGTTGTATTAAGGTCCCGTAGACGAGTCATGCCCAATAGCTGTACTATTCGCTCACGGCACTTTCTTTCAAGGAGAGCTTTCTCCATTTCGCTCGGAGTGATGTCTGCGAATAGGCTGGCCATAGCGCAATAGCAGAAAGATGAATAAAATCCCGGCAACAAGTGCGAGAATTAATGGTATGCCACCAAACACCGAATGTGCAAAGTTGGGGATAATTCCAAGTTTTGCCTGGAAAGGTGCTAATAGACCGGAGCAAATGCTCTTAAATACATGTACAATTCCTGTCGTATCTGACATGTTAAAGATACGTGATATCATTTCTACGAAATGTATAGGGCAGTTTGTACGTATTAAAGTCTGTATCTCAGCCGAAGTCCTTGCTACTTGTAGATCATAGGTTTCTTTGGCCGAGGTCAAAGGCACTGTTTGCTGTAAAAGCATGGCTTTCATTCTGCTCAAAGTATCAAATCTTATAAAAGAGACGTTCAGCGAAGGCCATAGAGGCGACTCCCTGACTGTGTCTATTGGGGAAACAATACTTGCATACAGCAAGTGACCCTGGAGTTGACCGTTACTAGATATGGGATGCCTGGCAACATTCCGCAGCAACTCTGATCATTCAACATGAGGTAACTCCCATTAGAAAGTTGTCCAAACGTTGGATTAATCACAGCAGCTGGTGTACCCCGCTGGTGGCAAGACAAATTTGCCACAGAACCATTACAAGCCCCGTGTAAAGAAATGTCCTGACACATAAGTGAACCGGTCAGTGCATGTTTACAGTTGGTACCGCTAAGAAACACTTCACAATCCCCACTCCAACATCTATGTGTATACAGTAAATCCCAAGATGTCTTAATGTATTCCTTACCCAACCTTTCATATTTGCCTGCTTGCATTTGTCTGAGGCAATACTGAAACTGAAAAGTAGTCACAGGCAATGTTATTTTGCCATGAATAACCCATTCTGTAGCTGGTTTTTCTGCCACTGTGAATGGTAACTTCTCCAGTTTTTCAATGCTTAGCACTGTATACCTTGCTCCTCTTTGTGCCAATTCGATCTGTTTATCAGTGAGATTGTATTCTGCAAACAGAGACGACGTGTTGATGAAACGCCAAGGCACATAGCCCGCTCGCAAAGATTGCAGCGTCCAGCTCAATGACACTATAGAACGTAATTGGGATTGACCTTGTTGTAACATAGCCAAATCTTGTTCTAGAATGTCGATAGCAGAGGATACAATGCCATCCAATGAATATATTCTGGAGGACAAAGTTGTTAACCCATTGTCGACCACAGAGAGTGTTTTCTCTAAATTAATACGATCAAGTTCACGTATTCGTTCTGCGGCCTCTATCTGTGACACTTTCCATGCTTCATTATAAGCAGCATAAATGCCGGCATATATGAAACGTTTTTGACGCGGTTTTCTTGGTCCAAGCAAGAATTCCCTAAGATCTGCGTCATCTGCAAGTAAGGATAAGTGTTGTTTCACATCCTGTAGTGTAGATCTATGCAGCCAATCGAGGCATAATTTTCCTACACTGTATGTTGTTACTACCCCCGGATGTTGTCTTTGGACAAACCTTGGGTTTGGCCTATGTATAGTAAAGCCCTGAGTTTTGTTCAGGAATCTTTCCTGACAGTTGTTTGTGTCTGTGGGCCAGATCAACCATTTCTTCCAATGTGGATTAGATCTGTTGAGTTGTAGTATATTGTCAACTGTCACCACTGCCTTTGTATCGTTATCACTGGCAGGTGTTGGCACAGAAGGTGTTTTCATCTCTTTGATCTTGGCTAATCCAAGACAAGATGTTTGTTGGACGGTTTCATTCAAAAACAGTATTTGTTCAGGGATGATACAGGCTCTAAATAAAGCTTCTATACCCTGTACTTGCCAATCTTTACTACCCCAGACAGTTTTTGTCTCAATTGTGTCTTTCCATAAGTCGAAACCCTGTGTAGACAGTTGGGCAATAAATGCTTCAGAGTAAATCTGTTTAGTATTTGTTAACATAATTTTCAGTCCGGTTTTGTTTACATTTCTGTAGTAAAACGTTTCTGGGTCAGATGTATTATAACCTGAAAAATATGGAAATTTACTAGCAAAAGTTTTTGAACTACCTTGTGGTGGTGTAGGACAATGTTCCCATTGGTTAAACATAAACACATTTCTTGGATATGCAGTTTTATGCAAATAATGATGACCATAGTGGTTATAACAATACAGTTCTTCATAGTCTGATGAACCCTCTAAATATTCATTTTTAGAAAATGCAGCAGATTTTTCTAGATCAAACATTATGTCATGTACAGTCTCAAAGTCCCAATCATCTGAATAGGTACTGGACGTAATTAAATCACTTAGTGAAATTTTAAACAAATGTGGAATGTTCAATTGTTCCGTCGGTCCGAAAATTTCATAATCTGTTTTGTCCCACACTATACCATCCTGTATAGGAACAGCTGTGATGTTCACTGATGACAAGTCTCTTGCTTCACGATGGGAAGATTTATGTGGTTTCAAAAGTACGTTTACGTCTTTTCCTTCACTGTTCACATGGATGTATCTGCCACTTATAAGCACGCTCACAGTTGTTACCAAAGCTAGCCAGAGCAGGAAAACAAAAAGTCCAGATGTAATCCAGAGTTCAATCCATGGAGAAACCAGATAAGTCTTTTTCAGAAAGTGAATAAAGTCTTGTACTTGCTGCTTGAGTTTGAATGATGCTGGCGTCGTTTCAGGTTCACTTGGATCTTCTGAGAACGTATCAAAGTCAATGAAATAGCCAGAAGCAGTTCTGTCAATTGTTGGAATTGCATCAGGATTTGTTGAAATCACAGGAGACAGTTCATCACGTGCCACGTTGGTGTAGACAGGTGTATTTGGACGAACTGTTACTTGGTTGTCAAGAGGGATGAGTTCCATTGCTTGGTTGCATAGTCCTCCATCAGTTACAGTTGAATTCTCGATTGTTATCAGTCTTTCAGTCTGAACCTCTTGAATAGTAGCGAGAGGAGTGCGTCTGCTACTAGGTCGGAGTCCACGAGGCCTACTGTTCAGTATTGGCCACATACTGTGGTTTGATGAGGTCGATGGACACAAATCTTTTCTCCTTTCTTCCAGCAAGGGGCGGCAGAAGTACTGTCCTTGTTCCTTGAACAGCTAGAACAGGTACCGGTTGTCTGTAAGAAGGTCCAAATTCCTTCTTGTCCGCGATTTTTTCTCTGACTAGATCCCCAACTTTCGGAATCCAGACAGGCCTTGCTGGGACAGCCGATTTTTCCCCAGTGGTGGTTGGCTGCAGGAATACGTTGCTTTGTTTCGTTCTTAATTTGTTAAGATCCTGTAAAACAGCCAAACGATCTTTGATATCAAATGGTTTATTTTCCACCACTGTGCCTACGTGTTCTAAGTCTGGAACCCACATTCTTGTCCCAAATAGGACCTCATATGGAGTGACCCCCCTAGAGAACTTCTTGGCAGATTATTGAGAGCGCGCTGTACGCTATTGAGGTGTTTGACCCACCCATCACCCGAACCTAATACCCTAGCTGTTATAGACTGCTTTATGTCCCGGTTTTTCCTTTCCACAACAGAATTTCCCTCAGGATGGAATGGAGAGGAGTACCGCAATGCAACGCCCAGACTGGCCATGGCTTCTTTGTAAGCCCTAGAGCTAAACGCAGGACCCTGGTCAGAATGTAGCGTGCCTATTGCGTATGTGACGATAAAGACTCGCAAATCTTTTATAACAGTTCGAGCGTCAGCCGAGCGCTGAGGCCATAACCATAGGAACCTAGATTCAGTATTTGCGGGAATGCCTTTGTCCAGTGGGACGCCGGCGAGTAGATAGCCTAATGCTGTCTAACAGTGGTGTCTGTACTGGGCTGCCGCATTCGCAGCATGGTGTCTGGTGGCTCTCTCGCTGTAATTTACAGTCTAAGCAGTTGTTGATAAATATGTGTATTCTGTATTCATTCCAGGCCACCAGTACATCTCTTTTAACTTCAAAATTGTTTTTGAGATCCCTTGATGTGACAGACCCTCCCCCAAATGTGTTTCATAAATCAAGGCTGCTCTTCGTTCCATGTTTGGAATTACCCTATCCCCCACTCCAGGGATTCGAGCAAAAGGAACGTTGTTCGCATCAATTACATAAGAGTACTTGAGTGGAAACTTTTTTGGTAACGCTGCACTGCTGCCTTTGCTTGAAGCATTGACAGCTAACATTATCTCACCGTCTATTTTTGTTTTTGAACGAGTGATCGCAGCTACGGAAGCCGTCTGAACAGCCCCCTTTGCGGCTTCGTCAGCCAATGAATTCCCTGCAACGTGAACGCCATCACGTTGATGACTCAGTGTGTGAATCACGTGAGCCTTTGGTAGTTCGTTTTTCAACTGAACTACTTGTTCCCAAAGCAATTTATGCTTTATTGTGCCACCCTTCGCATCTTTGAAACCGTTTTCAAGCCAGGTTCGTATATAGTCATTATACGACTGAACACAGTAAAAGGAATCGCACACTATCAGTGTGAGGAATTCTCGATCCGTACTCTCAAGTGCCAGTTTGAATGCCTGTAGTTCAGCTCGCTGAGCTGTGCAATCTCCTAGAGACTGAGTTTTTGTGACCATAGGTCTGAAGATGCCATTTCGCATGCGACCTTTAACGATAGCACACGCTGCACTGTAAGCTTGCTTACTCCCTGTTGCGGGCTGTGCGGATCCGTCAGTGTAAATTATAAATTCGTACTGATCGAGAGGCAAAATCTCAGTGGGCAGAGGACATTCTTGTTCATATTGGAGAAATGCTTGTGTTTTTAAATCTGGATCAAAAACATATTCAACATCAGTTGCAGCAAGAGAATTAACCCATTGTATCCATCTCGGATGTAGTGCTTTAGCATTTGGAATGCTTGCTTTTGTGACCGCTTCTAAAGCTGGTACCGGGGTTACGACAATTATGCGTTTCCCTTGGGCTAAGGCTCTTTCTTTTGCTACAGCCGTTTGAACTGCTGTTAGAATTTTTTCAGTTGAACTGAAGCGCATTTCCGCTTGTGTGTACAAATGTGATTTGTACGCGATTGGTACTTTCTCACCCTCATTGAAGGTTAAGTAGGTGAATCCACATTGACCCGAAATTATTCGAATCACCAAATTTCTTTGACTTACGCGTGTTTGTAAGTGATTTGTTGCTAACATGTTAGCCTGGAGTGAACGCAAAATTTCTGTGTGTTCCTGTGTCCAGTTTTTGATTGAAAAATCAGGTTTGATTAATGCGTAGAGAGGTTTAACCCTTTCTGCGTAGTTCAGAATGTATGTTCTGCCAAAATTGAGGAAACCCAGGATGGATTGTAAGTGTTTTAGCGTCTTTGGAGGTTGGAGCAGCGCACATTTCTCTAGAAAGTTAGCTGCCAAGCTCTTGCCTTCACTTGAAAGCTCATATCCCAAAAATAGGACATTGAGATGGGCAATTCGGGACTTTGTAAAGTTGAACTTGTAGCCCTCAGAGGCGAATCCCAATATAATGGTGCTCACCCTGTTCAAGTGTTTGTCCAGGTCATCGTCTGTCAGATAGATGTCATCGACATAGGACAATGCCTCGTTGTCATAAATTTGTAGTAACTCCGTTACCCTCGCTGAGAATAAACCTGGGCTGTTCTTGAACCCTTGTGGGAGTCGACAAAAGTGACGCTGGGTCCCCATTATGGAGAATGCCGTTAAGTACCTGCTTTCAGGTGCTATGTTTTGACAAAAGAAACCATTTGAGATGTCTAATGTTGTTTTGTATTTTTTACGCACAATGTTATTCATTAATGCTGTGCTATGTGCATTTTGCACTGCAAAAGTTTTAGAACAAGTGTTTAAGTGTCTGTAGTCCAAAACTAGACGATATGTATTGTCTGGTTTGGAGACAGGAAACAAAGGATTGTTCATGGAGGAGGTGCATGTTTCAATCACCCCTTGGTATTCAAGTTGATCTAAGATCTCCCTGACCTGTTTTTTAGCTTCTTGCTTAATAGGATACTGCCTTTGTGCAGTTGGTTCATGTTTCAGATTTATTTTATGGTGAGGTGAGTCCTCATCCCATCCTACATGATTTTTATATAATGCTGGGGCCTGGGCCACTGCCCATTTCCTGGCATATGTATATCTTAGATGCATTGGTATATGGTTGGAGAAGGCAGGCATAATAATGTCCTCGCCGTGTGGGCACTCCCTGACAAATTGTGGTGGCCAGTCCTTTTCTGCTAGAAGTATGTCATAACCCTTTGATAGTCTTTCCCAAAAGAGTGCTTTAACCTGTCTAGGTTTGTCTCCCTCCATCCGGAGTGTTATGTCATATAACTTTTGTGGAGTACTAACCCTGGTATCTACAGTCTCTACTGTGATGTACTCATTCAAGTCCACTATCTCCAGAAGTTCCATCAGGTTCTGGCGAGCTATTGTGACTTCTGCTGCACTGTCCAGCATTGTCTGAGCCCATTCTCCGTTCTTGAGTTGTGTTCTCAGTATTCTCGGCATGTCTGATCTTCAGACCTGCTACTTTCTTTTTCGAGAATTGAGGTTTTGCTTTAGTTTTTGGAGCGTGTTTGTCGTTTTTTGATTTCACGCGTTCTTCTCTATGTTCTGTTCGTCCTCTTCTTTCCGAAGTCTGTGATGAGACCTGAAAGGGACGAGAGGAACGTGTATCAGTATCTTGATACCTATCAGGTTTTCTCAAATTATCCCTATTCCTGAGGTTATACCTCCTTTCAGAGGGCTCCTTTTGAGGAGACCTACCTCGGGATTGAGAACGTTTCTCGTTTGAATTTTGTTTATTAGATTCCCACTTCTTTTTAGAAGATGTAGGAGTTTGTTTAATTGAGTCCTTCTCAGGACTTTCAGATAGTTTCGGTTTAACTGGTCTCCCACCCAAACTATCTCTGCCTAATTCTGCATAAGATTGTTCTATAATTCTGGGTAGCTCTGTTTGATGTTCTGTAACATCAAATTCCCTTAATTTTTGTCGGATCGCCACTGCTGCTGCCTCCCCTTTAATATTAGATAATATTATTGTTGAGACCTGGTCGAAATTTTTCAGTAATTTCATACCTAAATTCAAAGCAGGCTCTGCCCCGTATTCGTTTTGAATTTGTTTTAGGACATCAGGTATTACCGCAATTGACGGAATGCCGTGTGTTTTAGTGTAGATGGCAGCAAAGACTGAGCCCCAAGTGGTGCAGTCTTCCAGTTGTGGTGTGATCCCCATTGGTAAACTAATGGTTAGGATTCTGTGTTTCTCATGCGGGCTAGTATTTGGAAATACTGCTTCGATTTGAGTAATTTTTTGAGCTATCCAAAACGGAATTTGTTCACGTTTAGTGGGCATTTTACCCATGACTGCGTATAGAGTCTGTGGTGTTATTTTTAGAGTGTTCCCCTGGTGAGGAGTTTGATTTGGAAGAGTTAATGGTGGTTGGACTGTGAAAGTCCGCATGACATATTGGACCAATTGTCTGTAGATTTTTATTAACTCTGTGAGTTGAGTAAGTAGTTCCTCGTCTGACATTATTTCTATGTCGGGATGAGGTGTATAGCCGGCTAGAATCGGCCATGTTGCTCCTGGTCTACCTAGTGGACCGAGCCTGGTTATATTTTTGTGATGTTTTAGGGCGCCTTTAAACCAGAGCTGGTGCTCTTGGTATGTTAATGGAAATTCAATATCCTCGAAAGGAATGTATTCCTCTGGTGGTTCATCTTCTTTGTAGAAGTGAAATGTGTGAGTTACTGGATTGGATTCAGGAAGTATTACCCATGAATAGAATACCTCTGTCTGAAAGGATTCGTGTGCCTCTATCACGAAAACTGCTCTACCTCCTCTCGGTGGTAGGCCATGTTTTATAAGTTTTAGAGTAATGGCTCTTCTTAAGTTTGGAGCGATGTCGAAGACACCCTCCTCGGTTTCATTTAAACCGGTAAAGTTAAAAAGTGCTGGTTGGGCTGGATCAGCCTCAGCTCCACCGTTTCCGACGGGATTGTCCCCGTTTAAGGACATTTTGTTTTATGAAAAATGTAGAACAAGTTTCAAGGAAACAAAGATAAGGTGCACAATATTTTGGAACACTGTATCCTTCAACGTTGAGCAAACCAAACAGCTAATATATAGGGTACTGCCCTATGTAGCCGTGGCGGATACTAACCCTGCCCACTCCAGACGTCTTTAGGAGTATATGGGTAGGGGTCTCTGAGAGAAAAAGAAGAAGCACGGCTGAGTTACTCAGTATCTAACGTTGAATTACTGCCTTACCAAACCGTTGGGCGCCATGTAGTGTAGCTCCTATTTCCCTAATAGGCTCTGCGCATTGGAATAATATATCCTATAGGTTTGACATAGGACTAAGGTCGGTATGTCCCTATCGAGTATATTAAACTTAATTACTTGTGCCAGCTAGCTCAGAGGCCACTAGAAACTCCTTGACAACAAGAAGGGAGTAGTTTCTGGCAGCCGCAAACCATGACCACTGTGTTTCCCTTTAGAATCAGGACGTGTCCCAGAGTCGTAGAAACAATAGATAACTATTTCACTCAGCTCAGTCGTGCATGTCGAGTTACTCTCAAAGTTACACAGAAATAACAGACGGGTGTTTCAATAAAAAGGTTTATTGAACAGTCTTGTTTCTGGTGTAAGTTAAATGTGCTGTTATGATCACAAGACAGTATGCGAGATAAATAATGTACAGAGTGAGCAGTAGAAATAAATAATACTGCATTAGCATTATCTTTTCAGCATATATGCATTTATATAAAATGACACAGCCTAAAAATGCGAGTACTCATACGATGCGTTTCTAGCCTAGTTCTACCCCAGTGTACCTAACCTGTCCTAGGTGTAGGGAGAAGTAGAAGTAGGTGATGTATTCCTGACTAGAGTATACTAAGAGTATGTTAAGCTTAGTATGCCAAGAGTCTAGTATGCCAAGAGTCCCTCTAGGTTCTAGTCTGCTCCATACCTGAAGAATGAGAGAGGTAGGAATCTCTTTCCAAACTCGAACTCCAACACCCCGCAAGGGAAGTTAGATCACTGGAAGCTGGACTCTCTGCGGGCAGGAATGACAGCGTCTTCTCTGTGCGTCTGGCCGGGAATCGGGCTCCTCTGAAGTCGAGGTCTCCTCTGATTTACAGGGGTTTGGGAAGGTATATTTATACCTGAAAATGTTAGCATTGACGTGAGTCGGACAGCGGAAGACGTCATGAATGAACCCCTAAGGAATAATGGTTCATGCATAATATATGAGTCCTTGAAGAAATCAATAGTCCTGGGCTAGGGAAAGTCCCGCTGCCTAAGGGTCTGTTTTTTCATGAACTCGTTGAGACGCTAGGGTGGACGGATGTCGGAATCCATGCCTGTATTTGGAGTGCATGGTTTATGCCTAAATAAGGACTGGGATTTTATGCCTATATAAGGGCAAGGTGAATTGTGCCTATATAAGGACATAATACTGGAAAGCCCGTTTATGGACTCCCTAGGAAGTATACAACAAATGAGCTGTGATGCCTGTGGCACATCTGTCCTGACATGTCACTGTGGTGTGTGTTTGGAACGTGACAGCAGTAAATGGGTACTGTGACACAGCCTAATGATTTCCCATAGCACAACCTGGAACTTGTTGTCAACACATGTTGAACTGTGATGTTAGATGTTGGCCATGTAGGTGCCATATATGTCCATACAGAACGGCACACACATCAGGTACTTGTGTCTCGTAATGATGTATCATGTGATATTGAGTATGGTCAATGGCACATATGTGGGGTGACTGACAATCTTTCTTTCTTCACCTATGCACTGCAGGGCACCAGCTGTCCATAGACCATTCCCTGACCTTGCAACGATGGTGGAACGTTACTGCATCCGACGGTACCGCTTCAACAGGGCGCTGATTGAGGAATTGGCGGTGCGGTTGGCCCCACATTTGCAACCTGGCCGGCCATACCCTACAGCGCTGACCCCCAAGGTGAAGGTGATGGCAGCCCTACACTTTTTTGCCACCGGTACCTTTCAACACACTGTGGCGTCTGCTGGTGGGATGTCACAGACCATGTTCAGCCGTGTGCTACGCGACGTTTTGGAGGCAATGTTGAGATACCTGAACCAGTACATCTATTTCCCTAAACGTCAACAACTCACTGACGTCAAGAGTGACTTCTATGCCCTGGGGAGGATGCCACATGTCATTGGCTCCATTGATGGGACACATGTGGCTTTGGTACCACCACAGGCACATGAGCAGGCATACAGGAACAGGAAACATTATCATTCGATCAATGCTCTGGTGGTATGTCTTGCAGATATGAGCATCTCACATGTGTGTGCCCGTTTCCCCGGTTCGGCACACGATGCCTACGTGATGAGGAGTAGTCGCATCCCGAGGATGATGTCACAGATGCAGAACCAGCGTGCCTGGCTTGTCGGTGTGTACTGACTTTGTACCATTGTGTGTGTTCTGCTATGTTGTATTCCACCCTCTTTTCCAACTCAGCTAATGTGCAATTGTCTGTCTGTAGGTGACTCCGGATACCCCAACATGCCGTGGTTGCTGACACCCCTCAGGAACCCTGTGACACCAGCCCAGATGCGCTACAATGAGGCACATGGTCAGACCAGGAGAGTGATCGAGCGGACATTTGGTCTCCTGAAAAGCCGCTTCCGCTGCCTAGACAAGACAGGAGGGGCCCTCCCATATGCCCCAGCAAAGGTGTGCAAGATTGTCATCGTCTGCTGCATTCTACACAACCTGGCAGTGCGGAAGGAGTTGCCTCTCATCCTGGATGACGATGACCAACACCCGCCACCTGTGGAGGATCCTGGCCTGGGCCACGATGCCAGTGATGATGATGATGATGAGGGTGATGTCCGCACACAGCTCATCACCAACTTCTTCAGCTGAATGTGAGTATCCAGAGATGTCATGTCAATGAAGTGAGTTTGCATGATATGTGTGGGTGGTGCTCTGGTGCTGTTTGAGTGTGGCCATGTGCTACTTGACTGGATGCGTGCAGCGATGTGTCCTTACAGGTAGTCTGTACTCCCCAACAGTGTTGACATGCTAACTTGGTTTTGTGTAGGTATCTTGTGACATGTATTGGGCATGAGTATTGCAGTTCTGTCCTGTTCTTCAGTGCTTTTGACTGTGTGTCATGTCTGTCCTTCACAGGGTGCTTACAGAGTTGTTTGGTCAACTTGGATCCCCCGACACCATGATTCAGCTTTCAGGGTGGCAGCAGTCGTTTCACTACAGGTGATGTGCCACACACCCCTGGACTTTATTTCTTCTACACTTTTTGACTGGGTGGCCACTGCCACGTGGGATTACCTTGCATTTGTAGTGGAAACAACATGTTACAAATGTGTAATAAACCTGTGCTTCACTTTGGGATGTGCGTTGTCTGTGGTCACACATCTGACTGACATTTGCTTACTGCACCTGTGGGCTAGTTAACACAGACTCTGAATAGGTGTGGTGTCTGTGCATTCCACTGTATTTCCTGGCAACATCAGTGTAGGCGATGAGTCAGATGGCCCTGGTGTGTATGTGTTGTGTAGCCCTAGTGGTGTGTCTCCCTCATATGTGTCACGTCGCCATGACTCACATGACGGTATTGAACTTGCTGTGGCAGTTAGCATGCACAGTGTCATTTAGCAGATCATCATCTCCATGACAAAAACAACGTTGGAATCACAACAGAGGCAAGTATGGTGTATTAGTGAGTTTATTTACATACATGTGTGAGGATAGTGCACAGGATGGTGGGTGCTGTACATTGGTATTGGAATCCAAAGTTCCCAGATGAGTTGGAAGTGTTGGTACCAGAAATGTCCTGAGTAAAGTCCACAGTCATCTGATACATTAGTCCAACTTAAACTCCCCATGTCATGTGAGAGAGTTGTGTTGCATTCGACAGGGTGAACAGTTTGCACACAAAGGAGAATTTCCAGAACAGGTGTTGGGTTCCTGGGGGATGTACATGGCCATCGGCCTCTCAGTTGTCCTTCCTCGGACGACCCCTCTTCTTTCTGGGGGGACCCTCATGTGCAGGCCGCTGCGGTGCAGAGGACTCTCCACCAGAGTCATCCTCCCTCCCTGTGGCAGTTGCAGTTGTTGTGGCACCAGATGTTGTGGGCACACAGGGAGGTGTGGACATGTTGGTGCTAATCTGGCGGAGGCATGTCAATATGTCCCTCTGCACCGCTGTCAGTTCTTCCAATGTGTCCCACTTGGACTCCATGCCAGACATGTGTGTCTCCACACGGGACATGTGTGTCTCCACACGGGACATGTGGGAGTCCAAGCGGGCATGATGGGCAGCCTGCTGCTGTTGAATGTCCTTGAGGATCCCCACTACCTGGCTGACCTATAAGGTGCTATTCTGGTACGCATCAGCAATGCGTGCCAGTTGTGGGTCATCATGCAGTCCAGACCCCTCTGCAAACAGCGACCTCTGCCTACCACCCCTCCCACCACCCCTGGCCACACGTGCGGGAGCTGCCGTGGCACGCACAGGTGACCCTCGGCCCCTTGGGGGTTGGTACTGGGGTTGTTGTCCGTTGCTTCACGGTGGGCTGTGGTCCCTGTGCTGTTGTCATTCAGTGTCCTTGGTCTGTCCGTGTCGGCGGGGGTGGTCTGTGTGTTGGCAGATGTTGGAAGAATGGGTGCAGGGGGTGCAGATGGTGGTCCTGCTGGTGCTGCATGATGACTCACACCGGAGGTGCCAGGTTGGTCTTCGCCATCCGATGAGGGCAGAGGCAGTTCCACACCAGAGAGCTCAGGGTCCCCCGGAGCCTGGGACAGGGACTCCTCCTCATCTGCTGCTGTTTCCCCATCATCACCTGTTTTTGGAAGAGACACACAATGTATGTTATGTTTCTGCAGGCATCAATGGTTCAAACACATGACAGTTGTGACTGTACCTCTGGATGCGGCCCTGTACATTGCATTGTCCTAAGTTGTCACAGTCAGAGGTTGATATTGGTGTGGCTCATTGTCCTGCCAACCTGATGCATTTCAATGTGGATGTTGAGGTGTGTGCATGACCAGCATTGGTGGTATTTGGTTGACATCCGGACCTCCTTCTCCCCCAGCCCAGTTATCCCACCATGAAGCATGCCACCCTTGCAGTGGGTGCAGGTTTACTCTCAGGATGTCAGTCAGTGGTGTCCTGCTGTTGGTTGGTGCCCAGTTCCCAGCAGGGCCTGGTACTCCCACAACAGAGCACCATTGTCAGACATCTTTGAAGTGGCTTTTCACTCCCTGTGAGGTGTGCATGCTTCAGTGTGAGCTTGCTGGGCCATGTGGGTGGGGGATGTTGAGCTGTGACTACCACTCCCATCATGCTATTGCCTACACCCCCTTCCCAGCATGCCCATACTTCCTTCCTTTTGACTCTGCTTCCCTGTGGGTTAGTGTGCCTGTGCTGACTGGATGGCTGACAGTGTCGTCCTGGCGTTTGTTTGGCTACAAGTCCCAAAAGTGTCCCTATGCTTCACACAGCATAACCCAGTGTGGTAGTTCTTTGTGGGATATTTAATTAGAGTGTGAGGCAATGCATTCTCCCAGGTGAGTTGTGTGGAGTTTGTGTTAAGGGGGTGTGTGAGAAAAGCTGCTGGTAACTATGGTCAGAGCTGTCAGTCTTCCTTCCCACCCAGCCAAATATCCCACCATGGAACGTGCTTCCATTGCAGGGAGTGCAAGTTGGCTTTCAGGATGTCAGTCAGTGGTGTCCTGCTGTTGGTTGGTGCACAGTTCCCAGCAGGGCCTTGTGCTCCCCACAACAGAGCACCATTGTCAGACATCTTTGAAGTGGCTTTTCACTCCCTGTGAGGTGTGCATGCTTCAGTGTGAGCTTGCTGGGCCATGTGGGTGGGGGATGTTGAGCTGTGACTACCACTCCCATCATGCTATTGCCTACACCCCCCTTCCCAGCATGCCCATACTTCCTTCCTTTTGAGTGGACTTCACTGTGTGTGAGTGGGACAGCAATGGCAAGATGGCTGACAGTGTGGTCCTGTTGTTTGTTGGTGCACAGTTCCCAGCAGGGCCTTGTGCTCCCCACAGCTGAGGACAGTGTCAGACATCTTTGAAGTGGCTTTTCACTCCCTGTGAGGTGTGCATGCTTCAGTGTGAGCTTGCTGGGCCATGTGGGTGGGGGATGTTAAGCTGTGACTACCACTCCCATCATGCTATTGCCTACACCCCCCTTCCCATCATGCCCATACTTCCTTCCTTTTGACTCTGCTTCCCTGTGGGTTAGTGTGCCTGTGCTGACAGGATGGCTGACAGTGTTGTCCTGGCGTTTGTTTGGCTACAAGTCCCAAAAGTGTACCTATGCTTCACACAGCATAACCCAGTGTGGTAGTTCTTTGTGGGATATTTAATTAGAGTGTGAGGCAATGCATTCTCCCAGGTGAGTTGTGTGGAGTTTGTGTTAAGGGGTGTGTGAGAAAAGCTGCTGGTAACTATGGTCAGAGCTGTCAGTCCTCCTTCCCACCCAGCCAGATATCCCACCATGGAACGTGCTTCCATTGCAGGGAGTGCAAGTTGGCTTTCAGGATGTCAGTCAGTGGTGTCCTGCTGTTGGTTGGTGCACAGTTCCCAGCAGGGCCTTGTGCTCCCCACAACAGAGCACCATTGTCAGACATCTTTGAAGTGGCTTTTCACTCCCTGTGAGGTGTGCATGCTTCAGTGTGAGCTTGCTGGGCCATGTGGGTGGGGGATGTTGAGCTGTGACTACCACTCCCATCATGTTATTACCTACACCCCCCTTCCCAGCATGCCCATACTTCCTTCCTTTTGACTCTGCTTCCCTGTGGGTTAGTGTGCCTGTGCTGACAGGATGGCTGACAGTGTCGTCCTGGCGTTTGTTTGGCTACAAGTCCCAAAAGTGTCCCTATGCTTCACACAGCATAACCCAGTGTGGTAGTTCTTTGTGGGATATTTAATTAGAGTGTGAGGCAATGCATTCTCCCAGGTGAGTTGTGTGGAGTTTGTGTTAAGGGGGTGTGTGAGAAAAGCTGCTGGTAACTATGGTCAGAGCTGTCAGTCCTCCTTCCCACCCAGCCAGATATCCCACCATGGAACGTGCTTCCATTGCAGGGAGTGCAAGTTGGCTTTCAGGATGTCAGTCAGTGGTGTCCTGCTGTTGGTTGGTGCACAGATCCCAGCAGGGCCTTGTGCTCCCCACAGCAGTACCCAGTGTCAGCCATCTTGTCAGTTCTTTTCCACTCCCTGTGATGTGAGCATGGTTCAGAGTGGTGTTGATGTGCAAATTGTGAGGGTGACCAATATCTGTGACTACAACTCCCATCATGCTATTGCCTACACTCACTTCACCAGCATACACAGAATTCTTTCCTTTCAGTGAGCTGCCCTGTTAGGTGGTGTTCTAGTGGTGGCAAAATATCTGACTGTGTTTGTTGGTTAGATTTGTGCCACTGCCTTGCTCTATTTGTTGTTAGGTTTGTACATGTCATGACACAGTTACATGTCACTATGAGATGGCATGTATTGTGTTTATCTGACTAACATACACATCTTGGGATGATTATCTTTTGGTTGCTGTGGATTTGCTAAGGGTGCATGGTTTGACTATCCTCTTGACAGTGATGTGTGTTTATTGTCACACAATATTGTGTATATTGGTTGTGTACTCACCAGGCTCTGGGATGTTTGATAGTCCATATACGCTCACTGGTGGTAGGATGGCCCGCACCTTCTCCTCCCAGGGCCTGAGGTATAGTGGTTTGGCAGGAGGGCCACTGCCGGTGCGCTGACTCAGGGCGTAATCCTTCTTGAGTAGGTCCTTGACCCTCCTGCGCACATCATACCACCTGTTCTGGATGTCTTCCTTTGTGCGCAAACATGGTGATTGTGCGTTCACCCTGTCGACGATCCTCTCCCACATCTTGGTTTTCTGCGACATGGGGGTCTGTTGGACCAATGTACCAAACAACTGTGGCTCTACCCTGAGGATCTCATCTACCAGGACTTCCAATTCACTGTCTAGGAACTTTGGATTCTTCTTTGGGGGCATGGTGATGGGTGGTGGTGGGGATTGATGTGTGTGTGAGTGTGCAAGTGAGGGTGGGTGAGTGTAGGTTTTGCTGGGTGTATGTGAGGGTGCTATTTGGGAGGTGCTAATGGTGTGTGGCTTGTGTGATGGATGAGTTGTGAGTATGTCTGTGGTTGCTGTCTGATGGTGTTCTGTGCTGGCAGGTCAGTTGAATTTGCAAAGGATCATAGTAGGGATTTGTGGCCTTTATATGGGTGGAGTTGTGGGTGTGTCCTTGTTCCATGTTTTTCCCCCCTGTATTTATTGACTTTGTCATTGCTTGTTTGGCCCTTTTTTTTAAAAATTTTCCTTTGAGTTTTTTAGGCATGTAGGAGACGTTCTACTGACCGAGTAGGACGCCGCAGTTGGCTCGTGCGGGTTTCTCCGAGTCTTTCAAGCTGTGTTCCTGCTGGGTTTCATGTGCGGCATACGCGTCGGTCGCAGAGTATTGGGTTGCTTCGGCTGGGTTTTGTATGCGTGTCGGTCGTACGGCTTGGGCTCCGTGCGACTCAGTCTGGTTTTCCACGCATTGCATCGTACTGCGCGGGTCGGAGTTCGCGGGTACGTTTCGGTCGGGTTCATTCCTGGTGCGTGTCGGTCGATTCGATTTGCGTAGTTTCCCGGCCGGATAGCTTGTTTCCGTGCGGTTCGGTCGTTCGGCTTGTGTTCCGTACGAGTCGGTCGTGATTCACATGCATTTCATCGTACTACGCGGGTCGGGCAGCGCCGGTACGTGTCGGTCGGACAACATTCCCGTACCCAGTCGGTCGGTATGTTTTCCGGCCCGAATCGGAATCGGCCCCTAAGTCTCCAACATATTCTTTTGCACGCTTGACCCTGAGCTGTCTTGCCAAGTATGATTCCACCTTATTACCAAGTGCAAAGGATGTGTGCTTAAGGCGAAGAAGAGTGAGCGCTGCCCTATTAGTATAAATGGCATTTAACTTCCCCCATAACGTGGTGACTTTCCTCTGCAGGACTAAAGTTGGGGTAGAATTGTGAGTCAATTCTAATTGCTGTAGCTATGTTTCAAGCGCCACTCTATCCGTGGTCCTTTGTTTATTAAGTGTGGAGACCGAAGTAATGCATTTACCTCGCAGCACAACTTTAAACGTGTCCCAGTTGCTAGTGGGTGTCGTGTCATTGGAGTTATTCAGTTGAAAAAACTTCCCTGATGGATTTTTCAGATCGCCTCTAAGGAGGCGGTCTCTGATAAGGGAGTGGGGGAAAAACCATCGCCGATATCTCGGTGGTGGATTATCCCAGGCTAGTGTTACCAATACGGGGGCATGGTCTGATATGAATATTGGGTGTATGGATGCAAGTCTTGACTAAGGGGCTGACTCATAAACACATAGTCGATGCGGGAATACATGCGATGCACAAGGGGAAAAAAAGTGTAGGCACAATCGTTGGTGTGTAACGATCTCCAAGCTTCCATTAAAATTATATCCCTAAATGCCTGTTTAAGTGTCTTGGGGAAGCTGCCAGTGGGTGATCTGTGAAGGTGTGTGCTATTAATCCCTGAGTTCCAGGTGAGATTACAATCTCCCATCAAGAGGATTTCCCCTTCAGCAAAGCCCTTCAACAAGGACAAAAGCGCTTGCAGGAATGGGATTTGGTTTAAATTTGGGGCATAATTCGAAGCAAAGGTGCAGGTCCTACCCCTAATCTTACCATTTACTAACATAATGCGTCCCTCCATATCTGTTTTGTACCCCTCTGGCTGAAATGTTTGTGAATTATGGAACAACAGTGCTACGCCGTTATGCTTTGACGAGGCTGAGGATTTATATATCATAGTGTAGGAGTTATGTCGGAGACTGAGATCCTCATTTCATTTAAGATGTGTCTTTTGCAATGCAACCACACCGTAATGTTGATCGAGAAGGTATTTCCACAATTTGTGGCGCTTGGCCGTGGCGTTTAGGCCATTAATATTCCAAATAAGTGTGGTAATCACCATGTTTGAGACATGACATAAAGCATCTCCCCAATCTCCTGAAAGGGTTCCCTTGTCAATCCTCCCTGGCTTACCATCCCATCCCGCCTACCTCTCCTACCCCGCCCACCTATAAGTAGTCCGTGGCCACTCCACAAACATTTTTTTTCAAAGGTAAAAGTGCCATCCAAGCAATTCAAAACTTCTAAACAAACATAAAATCTTAAAACAATTAATGAAGAGACAACTAGTCCCCAAATGCAACATCAGCAGAGTAAAGATACATTAACACAGGCGATTTGGTCAAAACCCACTGTCGCTACTTAGAGCCGCATATTTAGTTAAGGCATTCAGCACACATTAGAAAGAAAAACCTGATTAGAGCAGCTCATAGTTGCTACAAAGGACTGTGTTCCAACACCATAGTCACACTCTCTGGATCATTAGAGTGGTCCATTAACTTGAAATCAGGGGTAGACAAGGACTGAAAAAGGACGGGGCACCACAATAAAAATTGCCCATAATTTGGGAATAAGACAGCTAAAAAAGTTGCCCATGTTTACAAATTGGGCAGTTTAAAACTTTTAAACGGCATATTGTATAAGTGTTAGGGAAGATATGGAAGACTGCACAGATTTGAGCTTGCTGCAGGCAACATTTGTTTAAATATCAGGGAAATAAACAGTAAAAACAAGCAGCAGACCATAAAACAGTACCACAAACAGCCAAAAAATTGGCCCACACACTGACTGTCAGACCAGCCCAACAGACACTGATTGCTTTATAGGCCAAAAAACATAAAGGGGAGTGAAGAGGTATGATCAGTCATGGACTCAACCTCCTCTATGAACTATGAAAAAACAGAAAGACTCCACTCTGAGTTACAAAATGTAGTGCTAACCTTCCAAAAAGTGACTAAACCCAAGTGAACCGTTAGGTTTCTAGAATGGGAGAAACGATAAGTTTTCTAAAATAACCCTCACCCACCAAAAGGTCCCTTGGTGGCATGCTTCATCATCGGGTTCTTCCGGCCCCGCTGCGGGACGGGCGTGCTACGACCGACGGATACGTGGGAGCACTTTTAAGTGAAGTGACGTTATGTGTTTGGTGCAAGAGTGGAAGGGTCAGAAGTGAGTGAATTAAAAAATACCTGGCTATGTGGAGAAACTAAACTTTAATGCTCCTTCTAGCTGGTATTAATAAAAGTGGGGATTAAGGACCAGTTGATAGAATCAGGTGTTAGTTAATCTGCTGCACCCTACATCAAATATATATGTACTGGTCATGACCATCCTTCAACATAGCACCTTCACCACACGGTGCACCTACTATCTTGTGTATATACCTCACTGTGTTACGAATAACCAAGGCACTCTATGACAATTTACAAATGTATCAAGGCACCTGAGTATAGTTGTGAACCATACATTATCCATGTATACACTCATGAATCATCACACAATATGCCATCCCACGGTTATAGGTGAGAGAACCAGTGAACCACACTTTAAGGGAGCAGATGGCAAATCACCACCCATTTGACCTACCACAACTCTTATGAATTTTTCCTTTTGCGAGGGGCGGGAAGAACCCGATGATGAAGCATGCCACCAAGGGACCTTTTGGTGGGTGAGGGTTATTTTAGAAAACTTATCGTTTCTCCCATGCTAGAAACCTAACGGTTCACTTGGGTTTAGTCACTTTTTGGAAGGTTAGCACTACATTTTGTAACTCAGAGTGGACTCTTTCTGCTTTATAGGCCAGCCAGACCCTGCCTGAAAACCAGGGTGGAGAGTATCTGTTTTAGCTTCTCGAGTTTGTGGAAGTAGAGCCTGGCAGTTTGGATGTGACCTAAGAGGTTAACAAAATAGACAAGTAGCAAACCCAAGGATGAAATACATATGGACAAATCTGGTATGATTCATGCCAAATTTAAGGATTCAAGCCAGAGAAGATCAGCTGCTGGGTCAGATTGGGGTATAGGAGAAGAAATTCAGTTTTCAACACGTCACATGCTTGAATTAATGTTCTTAGATCCCTTAAATGACATCATAATTAGTAACTGTGCATAATAATGCATGCAGTTAATGAAAATATCACAATATTTTCTCAAAACGAATCAATGTCCTTTGCTTAATCAGATATTTTTCCATGAAAGGAAAGCAGTACCATAGTGGCACATTATAAACTGAAAGTTGCGTAGAGCAGTTAAAAGTTCCTTCAGTTCTTTAAAAAAAAAGTGCTTCTAAAAGCAGTAAAAATGTCATTCAATTTCCAGCTTCTGGTTAATATAAATTAGCATGTTTCTACTCTATTTACAATATTGCATAGTATCCTTTTTAGGTCTCGAACTGGGACATAGTGTATCTAAATCGTGGGCTTCTGCTCGTCAATAGGCTTGCCTTTGGCTGCAACCATCATCGCTCTATTTTGCGGTCTCATCATTTGCCAAGCGCAAACCTAAGTCATGCCGTTTCCAGTTTTTAGCCCTCCCCAAGCGACCGCCCTGACTACTATTGAACTTACTCAGTGGTCATTGTGTACATGGTTTCGGGACTACTTTTTAAAAATCTTGAGCCCAAACGCAAAAGGCACAAGGTGCAATCCCCCTTCCACCCAGCTCCCATCCTGATGGGGCATCGGCTACACATTATTTTTGTTCCCCCCTTCCACCCAGCTCCCATCCTGATGGGGCATCGGCTACACATTCCCCCCTTTTACCCGGCTCCCATTCTTAAGGGGCATTGGTTTTTTCGCGTGGACTTCTGGGCGAGGTGCCTCTTTTTTCCAAAAAAAATCAATACCTCTTAATACGCTGTGCGAAGCTCAGGACCCTGCTGACTGCACAACATGACCCCGCCTTTGCTACCTCGTATTCCAAGGGGGAGTTTAGGATTTCTTGTCCTGTGTCTCTCTTCCACCCTGCCCCCCACACACTTTATCGGCTCTAGTTATTACACGCTGGGAGGGCCCTCACAGACACATCTGCAGGCACATTAAGTGCTCACCTGCAGGTGGTAAGTTCGGCTGGGCGCAGGGCCAACTCAGCCATTTGAGGCATTGCAAGAGAGAAAAAGAAAAGTGTTGGACGAAGCAGTGGAATTAAATCAAGATCATTTAAAAAAATATATTAACCCACCCTGTGTGCCTTTCTTTGGTAAGCTAGTCATTTTAGTCAACATTAATATTAAGGAGTTGCTTGAATTTTATTTTTTGTATTATTACAGTTGATCTATTAATTTAGAAGTGGCTTGTCAACCTGTTGAAGCTTTTTCTTCGCAGCTTTCCCCGAAAAACTTTACAAGCACTCTGTACAGTTAAGAAATCTTAAATGCTTGTTTATGACTTAGTAAAAAGATAAAGGGTTGATTCATACTTGATAAATAGAGCATATATTTTACATTACAAAATCTTGGATTAAGATTCTTCTCTGTTATCTTGATTCGTGCTCAAATGTTGAATGTCTTACAATTACCTCTTTTCAATTTAATCTCATCTGTTCAATAATCTGCCTGTTCTTGCTTCTCGTTCCAGTGCATATTACCTTGCATAGCTCAGCTGCATCCAATTGGAATTGTTTTAATTTACTTATCTACTATGTAATGCTGAACTCCATGCCCAAAAGTCAGACATCTACTGTCCGGCACAGTTCCTGGGAAATTGGGGGCAGAGGGGGGGCGCTCACAAGTTTTCCTCTGGTGTCCTGGGTTCTGTCCTACTATGGTGTTGCAGGGATTCTGCTCAGGAACAGGACTATGCTTGAGACCATATAACATTAGTAGATAGGGACTGAGTCACCATACCACCTCAGTACCATGAGCCCGAGTCCGACTAGCTATAGTGTCTCACTTGCCCTCCTACTCATAACCAGAGGAATAAGTGAATTGACACCCCAGAACACAACACTCCTGACTCTCTCAGGGATCGCGGTGACAGGACACTCCCTTTCGCTCACACACTCGTACTCGTCCACAATAAGATATTGTTGGAAAGTGGATTATTAGTAGGGGCAAATGTATATCTGCCACTGGCAATAAGGCCACTAACACATGATAGGACTCAGCATAGGTCCTAGAAAATTATTCCCATGCTCAACCCTTGGTAGCTTGGCTGCGAGCAGGCAGGCTTAACTTCAAAGACAGGTAGGTAAAGCATTTAAAAACACCAATTCAGTAAATAATTAAGACACAATGCACAATAAAAATCCAACACCAATTTATAAAAATAGGAAATATTTTTATCTTTAAAATGACACCAAAACGACAAAAATCCAATGTAGGAAACCGGAGATATGAATTTTTAAAGATTTATCACTTAATAGCACTTAGAAACCTATAGCACCATATTGGGATATCTGGTCTCGATAGACAAGCTCAAAGTCAAAGTTCCAGGCCGACCGCGATGGAGCCCTGAGCGGCTACCCCTCGCGGTAGGTCCTGGCCACAGTTTTTACCTTCGGACTTGGAAACTTTTCTGGAGCTTTTTCTCATGGGGTCCCTCGATTCTCTTCACCAAGCCGGATTCGATGAGGGTTCACCGGCCTCGGATTTCTTCTACTCCCGGTCAAACTCTGGAAGTCGGATCTATGGAGATTTCAGCGGGACGAACCTGGATGGCTTGGCCGACTCGCGGTTGAAGGCATGCGGCTTGGCTGACCAGGTTGAGTCGGTCCCCTTATGGAGCTTTTTTCCAAAGTTGCTCCAAAGTTCTCCAAACTCCTGGAACTTCTTCCTGAAGTTCCCCAAAGGGTCCCAAAGTGTCTCAAACTCACTCCAAGGGTCTGGAAGCTCCAAGATGGTCCTTGAAAGTTGAGGACTTCAGTTCCCACAATCCACTTGGACAAAACCCTTACAAATCCACTGGTAGTTCTCCAGGTTGAGGATCCTTGGTGGTGATGTTCCAGGTGAGCTCTGTTAACCTGTAGCTTGCAGGGAGTCCACTCTTTAGTTCTTTTACAGCAAGGTAGTCCACAGGGCTGTAGTTCCAGATGGTGCAGTCTTCAGAGGGCAGGCCTTAGAAATTGCACATCAAACTTCTCAGCATGGCACCACGTCTTGCTTTCTTAAGTTTCAAGCAGCAGATCTGAGAGACTCTGCCCCTCTCAGATGCTAATTCCAAGTTATCTGGGTCACGCAGGAGGTCACTCTAGACCAATGGGGGCAGGGTACTCACCATGGTTATGACCACATCCTGTAGAGTGTGGCATTATTTTGTCCCAGAGTGCACCAAATCCTCCAAATTCATAATGGCTGATTTTCCAGCAGGGAGTTAAGAGCTGGCTAAACACACCCCTAGGATGGCTAATTTCCATAGACTCTCCTCCTTGCATCTGCTCATTCCTTCCTTAATCCTAGCTCTGGCTTGGAGTCAAAAGAGTAGAGTGGTAACTGACACTGAAGCCTTCCCCTTTCCTTTGAAGACCATGGTTTACGACTCCTCCCCCTGCTCTGGCATTCCTGTGTAGCAGCACACTGCCCTCCCAGCAGAGCTGGTTAACCCCAGGGGCTCTTTATCACCTCTTCAAAGCAGCCTGGCTAATCCACTTAACTCTGACCAATCAGGACAGACCACTGGAAGGCTGAATCTGAACCTGCAAACAAGAAAGTCTTATAACTTCTTGTCTGTACATTTTAGGAGAAATTCAACAATATCATATTGTTGGATTTATCACTACCATTCTGGGAAGTCTTTGAATGGAAGTTCTATCATTCCCCTATCAGGAGTTATTAGTTAATAACCTCTTGCCATGTTAACCTATGTGGCATGGGACTTGCAATGGGAAAAATGACTTGGGCCATTTTTCCAGCACCAGGCCTTATAAAAACATATTTTACAAGTACTCCGCCTATACCTACAGGACCCCCACCCCATGGACCACTTAGGGGAGATTTTAGGGGTTCTGAATCTGTAGAAATATTGCAGATCCTCCCTCTACAGTGCGCCAAGCATCAAAGTCGAATTTGGGCAGCACTTTATCACAATGTGGGGAGTGAAATGTGAAATTTCACTTAACCCAGGGCATATAAAACTCATTTTATAAGGGTCCACCTTATTAATACCTGACCCCCCACCCCTGGGACACCTAGGGGAGACCCTGGGGGTTCCTAATATGCCAAAACATTGTAGGTTATCCATTTTTAAGTGCCCCAAACACCAAAGTCGAGTTTGGGCACAATTTACTTTTTAAAAGCAGTCATGGAACCCAGGGTTGCTTTTAAACTGACCTCAGGCTTCAGCAGTGCACACATGCAAGTGCAGAAAAGGCTGCTGGCCTCTAAACTGCCATGCCCTACTATATACTAGGGACTGCTAGGTAGTTTCAATCCCCCTGCCCTATTATGTATGCCCTTATAGGGTAGGTCATGCCAATCACAGGGGTACCCCAACCCATAGTGTATGTAGGTGTTTTCACTGTATTCTAAGTGTTTTCAGCATAGCACTGGCCCTGGGCCTGGTTAGGCAAAGCCCAGGGTCAGTCAGAGTGAGCCCTAGCCGCATACGCCTTATACTCACGGCGGCGAAGGCACTCAACTAGTACAAACAGCTTTTCCTGCTCTTCCAGCAGGCATCCCCTACCATCCAGGGTCCCCTCCAGCTTGCTCGGAAGACCATCCTATACCACCTCTTGCCATTGAATATTTAAAAAGAAGCTGAGTGCGGACCCCCACTCTGCTAGAAATACAATATCCCCCGAATAACCAGTTTCATAGCCTCCCAACCGAACCAGCGTTATCAGTCCAGTACAGAGAGATGCGCTCCCCTAATAAAACTCATAAGGCCTGATCGTCCAGAAGCGCCAGATCAAAGCACCAGGCAGGCACACTAGGCCTAGATGATGACCATTGGAAAGTGCTCAACACGGGAGCATGATCAGAATAAGTTCTCACCAAATATTCCAGCCCAACCACTTGCCCAGAAAGCACTCTACACATATACAGCCTGTCAAGTCGAACCTCAAGATCATGCAATCCAGATCGATGAAAAAACACATGGGCGCCCATGTAGCGAACCCGCCAACAATCTATTAAATCCCACTGTCCAGGCCACGAGCGAGCCGCCACTGCTAGCCTACCTCCAGGCGCACCACGTAGTGGCGGGTGAGACTTATCCAGAATTAAATCCTCAACACAATTAAAATCGCCGCCCCCACCCTCCAATAATGGACCATAAGTGACAGCAGGAGTGCTAAACTGGTAAGAAACGCTGACTGATCCAAGTTCAACGCATAAATGTTCAGGAGGGCAGCATCTCTACCATTCAGACTTCCCAGCACTAGGACATAACGACCCTCCGGATCTATAACAGCCCTATGCAAACAGAAAGGTAACCCAGGCCTAATCCAAATGAGAGTGCCAGCAAAAAGGCAGAATAAGAAGTAGCATAGAGCTGGCCCCGCCAGCGTCCCCAGAGGGTGCAGCCCGCCTCAGACTCCATAAAGTGGGTCTCCTGGAGAAACGTCACATGGACCCTCCATCATTTGAAGTAAGACAACACATTATAATGCTTAGAGCAGGAAGGGAGGGCCTCGAACATTCCACGTAAGCAACTTTACCTGTGAAGCCATAAATAATAAACCAGAAAGAAAAATAACAGCCCAGAGAACCTGCTGGCAAAGAAATCACACGGACCCGCTGTACCAAACACACACCCCCACATCCTCATATGTACCTCTGCCGGTAAACAAACCCAAAACAAAACCCCAACAGTACCCCACCCCCAAGGACTGAGACATGCAACCATCCTGTCCAAACAACCCCGCACACAGGCCCCAGAGTGGAACCAACTAAAGGCAAGACGGCCAACTCGATCTATAATGGAAGAATATACGTGGGGAGGGAGCCGCCAGAAAGAAGTGGAGAACCAATCCTCAAAAAAGACAATAAAGCAAATGAAGGCGTCCCGCAAGCCTCCCTTCCCTACCGCCCCCCACAAAACCCCTGCACTAGAAGCACAGAAATGAAACATTAATAAACAGCCAGCCAATCAACCCGTCATATGAACACTATATAAAAGTATGGCAGTGCACCCATAGCAAGCCCAATAAAAGCTCTTCAGACCAACTCGTCCATAGACCAAGGACTGACCCCAGGCAAAATTTCCTCAAGGCCAGGAGTGGTGGAGTCCTCAGAGTCTGAAGCAAAGGAACAGCACATTGGAGATGAGGGTCACACAGGATACCCCCAGACCCCAATGTGGCAGCAATCCCAACCGCCCTAGACTGTCCCGAGTGCCACCTGTGTCTTGGAAGGGCATGTTGCCCCTTGTCGCTGAGAACGTTGGTGCTTAAGGCGTGAAGGGTGGGTAGGCCCAGAAGTCCTCACAGTGCCCTTCTCATAGAGTTCAATCCAGCCTCAGGCTGCAGACGGATCCATAAAAAAATGCACAGTGTCCGCAGACTGGACCCGCAAACAAGCATAGAAAAGGAAGAAGTACAGCAAGCCCAAGTCACGCAGTTCCTTCTGTACTGCTGTGAAGGATGCCCTCTGCGTCTGACCCTGGAGAGTAAAGTCAGGGTACAAAGACACCTTCGCATTGTCCACCACAAATGGGCCGTGGGCACGGGCCTGCTGTAGGAGATGATCCCGGTCCCTGAAATGCAGGAGGCGGGCTACCATAGGCAGCAGCGGAGCCCCAGGATGAAATGAAATGAAACAGCATTTATTAAGCGCGTAGCTACCCAGGGGCTTCCCAGCGCTGAGGCAGTAAACCGAGAAGACATCCTAGCAACACTTAGGGGAAGAGCCAAGTTTTAAAAAAAATTTGAAAGACCAGATGGCTGGGTTCCCTCTGTAGGCGGAGAGGGAGGGTGTTCCACAGCCTCGCGGCATTATAAGAGAATAGACGACCGCACGTCTGCCTTTCTTGATCCTGGGCACGATGGCCAGATGCAAATCGTCTGAGCGCAACCGTCTGTTCGCCAGGTAAGGCTGGACAATGGAATGGTTGATCGCTGGTCCATTCCCTGCTAACATCTTGTGGGCGATGCACATAGCCTTAAAGTTGACTCTCTCGCGGACAGGGAGTCAGTGGAGGGACTTCAAGGCGGGTGTTGCAGATTGCTGGGTCGAGGCCCCCATGAGAATCCTCGCTGCGCAGTTTTGCACCGTTTGCAGTTTTGCGAAGGTCGAGCCGGGGGCTCCAAGGTAAAGGGCGTTCCCGTAGTCCAAGCGGGAGAGAATGAGTGCCTGTACCATAAGCTTTCTTGCCTGAAAGGGGACAAGTGGAAGCACTTTGCGGAGCATCCTTAGGATGCCATAGCAGGAAGCCGCAACCTTCAGTGCCTGGACCATAAAGCTGAGATCTTGATCAAGCCAGATGCCCAGGCTCTTCATCTGTGTCTTCGGGGCAGGGACGGGTCCCATACAGGCTGGCCACATTACATCTGCTTTAAAGAGAGAAGGGTTGCCAAGGAGCATCAACTCGGTCTTGTCCCCATTGAGTTCTAGATAAGAGTGATTCATCCACTTGACTACCTCGTCTAGACAGGAACAAAGGCCGATGGAGGCATTATCAGAGTGGTTCAGTGCTACGACCAGTTGGGTGTCATCAGCCTGGGTCACTATGTGAACCCCAAACGGGAGCACAATCTCCGCAAGCGGAATCATAGAAACATTAAAAAGGGAAGGACTCAGGGACGATCCCTGAGGGACTCCGCAGTGGAGAGGCATGGATTTTAAAATGACCTCACCCTCAAAAACCTGAAAGGATCTCTCTTCCAGGAATGATTGCAGCCAAGTTAAAGCTACTCCGGTCACCCCAGACTTCTAAGTCGATGGACCAAAATTTGGTGGTTGACCGTGTCAAAGGCTGCACTGAGGTCCAAGAGGATAACAGATGTGGAGCCACCGGCGTCAAGAATCTTTTTAGACTCTTCGACAACTGCTAACAAAGCAGTTTCTGTTCCCTGACGAGGGCGAAAGCCGGTTTGAGAGGGGTGGAAGAGGTTGTGGGATTCCAGAAATGTCGAAAGCGCTGAGTTAACATGTTTCTCCGCTATTTTACTGATCCCTGGGAGGAGCGAGATGGGACGGTAATTACCTAGGAGATCCGGGTCAAGAGTTGGTTTTTTTAAAAGAGACTTCACCATCGCTCTTTTCCACGGAGGTGGGACCACTCCAGTGGAGATAGAGGCATTAATCAAATCCAGGATGATGGGGGAGACCGATTCGGACACTTGCTTCAGAATGTTAGGTGGAGCTGGGTCTCTAGGCGACCCGCTCTTCATGAGTGCCGAGATGGTATGAAATGACTCACACTCCATCAGGGGAAATGCCTCCAAGGAGTGTTCCCTGCTATGCGGACCAGTATCCTCTAAGAGGGAATTGTTGTGACTATCTACAGGGGCAAATGATGAATAGATTGTTTGAATTTTATTATAAAAGTAATCTGCAAGTTCATTGCAGCGTCGGCCAGTGGCATCAGGTATATCTGGGGGTAAGAGGGCTTTAAGTCATTTTTCCGCTATGCAAAAGATTTCGCGGGGGAAGTTGGCAGCCATGGAAATTCTTTCCTCATAATATGAGGCCTGGGCCAATTTAATTTCAGCCTTGTATGTTCTTATGGCCTCTCTGTATTCCGATTTCTTGTTTAAAGAGAAATCCTTTCTCCAAGCTCTTTTGAGTTTCATGCAAAACTGTTTTAATTCCCGGAGCTTGGGGAAGTACCATGCCATTCTATTGGACCCTATTTTCATCTGGGTCATTATCTTCGGGAGGACCTGATCTAAAGTGCTCTCAATCCAGTTGTTAAATCTTTCATTGGCCACAATTGGATCGATGTCAGGGGTCGGCTTGGTACATTCTAGCTCCGATACCCACTTTTCTAAAGGAAGTTTGGGTCAGGGACGTGACATAAGTCTTATAGGCCTAGTTGAAGGGGTAACACAGGTGGGGGTCCAGGAGAAGGGTATCAAGAAATGATCGGACCAGGGTATTAGGATGGGTTCATTTCCAATTAATTCCTCCAGATTGGAGAATATGGGATCTAAGAGGTGTCCCTTCGAATGGGTTGCATTAGTGACTTTCTGTTTGAGCTGGTAAGCAGCAAGATCCTTAGTAATCTCTGCCGCGGCCATATGTGACGGATCATCAAAGTGCAGATTAAAATCACCCAGTAATGTAAAATTAGCAGGGGTACTGGCGAGATTAGCAACCATCTCAGGCAGTGATTTACAGAATTGACCCATTGACCCGGGGGGACGATAAATTAAGATAGCTGACAGGGAAAGCGTGCGGGTAAATCCTATCGTGAATAGAAGGTTCTCACAATCTGGTAAAGGACCACCAGAAGTGTGGCAGCTGAGGTGACTTTTGTAAATGATGGCGATACCGCCACCTTTACCTACAGTCCGATCTAACCTCTGGATTAGGTAACCGGGGGGGGGGGAAGGTTTGGACGATATCGGGTTCCGAGCCTGAGTTAAGCCAAGTTTCTGTCAGAAATAAGACTTCTGGGTATTCTTCCTTTAGCAGAATGAAGATCTCCACCACATGCTTGGGCAGCGATCTGCAATTCAGCAAAAACATTTTATAGGGCTTCGGAAGGGGCCGAATGGGATGGGGGGATGGCGATAGCCTAAATAGACAATGCGCGCAGCCAAGATCCGGACTGCCAGGAACAATGGAATGAGCGCGTTTCACCATAGTGGCTATATTTAACTGTCTAAGCTTCTCAGCATTATAATGATAGACATTTGTAGAAAAAGAGGCAGGGGTTGTGGCCCCTGGCCCCGGCCAGACGCGGACGGGCGCAGACGGGCTTGCGGCACGCCTAAGGCAAGCCCGTCTGCGCGCGTCCGCTGCGCGGTCGCGTCATCCGTGCCTTAAATAGCCCTGAGCAGGGTCCAGCCACTAGAGCGCTGACCCAAAATGGCTGCCAAAGTGCAAGAATAAAGTTAAAAGAACGAAATAGCCCCCCTGAGCTTTAACACAGCTCACCAACAATAAAACAGTAGATTTTTAAAAAGATTCCCACAATTCTAAATTGATTTTTCTAGTAGCCCTTCGAGCCTAGTGTTAGCTCGTAATCACCTCCGTTTAACCGATGCGCGGTCGCGTCATCCGTGCCTTAAATAGCCCTGAGCAGGGTCCAGCCACTAGAGCGCTGATCCAAAATGGCTGCCAACGTGCAAGTGCAAGAATAAAGTTAAAAGAACTAAATAGCCCCCCTGAGCTTTAACACAGCTCACCAACAATATAACAGTAGATTTTTAAAAGGATGAGGCTCCGGCACCCGGTGTGCACATACCAAGGCATAGAAGTTGGAGTGACCTTCAGGAGCGACAACTTCCTGGAGCCAGGTCTCAAGGAAAGCCAAAAGGGAATCCCCCTTAGCATGCTCAGGTAGCCCCAAAATGCGGATGTTATTACACCTAGCCTGACCCTCCTGGTCAGCCAAATGGATGACCAGGCGCCGAGTCTGCGCCTCAAGAGTTGTGATGCAGTGATCTGCTAACTGAACTGCTGGCGCTAGAGTCTGCACGGTGGTCTCCAGGGCAGCAATCTTCTCTGATACCTTCCATGAGTCTCACGGATAAGTCCCAGCTTGATAGAAAGGGAGTCGACTGTGCCCTCCAAACATTCCCCAAAAGCACCAATGGTGGCCAGAAGCTTATCAAACTTGTCATGCAAATAAGCTGTGTCTCCGCTGCCAGTGCCTTGCTTGATCCCCGGCAGGGGAGTGATCGCAGCCACATCATCCTTAGAGCGTTGAGTGCACTCCATAATGGCACCAATAGAGGGTGTGGGCCAGAGGAAGCACAAAAAGCAGCACCAAAAGAAAAGGACAGCAACTCACCCAGTGGCACAAAGGGAGAATAAATCAGCTGAAGGCCAAACCTCTGAAATTTAAGACAGGAAACTCCAATCTAGGGTGAGAATCAGGCCAGAAGCAATGCAATGAGGTGGGCACCTGCAAGGAAACTTACCAGTACCCCACCAGTAGCCAGAGCAACAAGGACAGGGGGAGGCTATCCAGACACCCAGAAAGCACCCCCTAAACTCACTGCAGAGTGTTCTGGCCCAAAGGAACAGTAGAGGGCTGCATTGCTCCCACGTAGCTCACCTCACTAGTCCAGCAGGGATGGGGGGCCAGCAGTAAAATACTATCCAAGGGCTCCTGAGGCAGGGGACCAACCAGTTTACTGGTCCCCCTAGCACAAATATGTAGGGAAATCACCTGTCCCACAAAAACACACACTGCCACAGCCACGGGGGATATCCAGAGGTGGCTGCCATAGCTGGGCCAAAGGGCTGTATAAGCCCCGGAGCCCATAACAAAGGACTCCTATATATCAGCTGTCGGAAGCCGCTGAGCACGATCCCGCAGATGGCAATCGGGTCTGCAGGCCCCTACGAAGTATCCAGAGCATGGGGGCGCCCCCCGCAATTGAACAAAGCGGCCTCTGCGAGTCAAAGCGGAGCTGCCATTTTAATGAGGGCATCAGCACCGCAGCTGCAGAGACTTGGCAAACCCACAAGCTGATCTCGCACCCCAAAAGCACCCCGGGTGCACCTCCGGGGTCCTGGGTGCACCTGTGAACCTCCCACGAGGAAGCGGGGAGGCAGTGGATGCTGCAAGAGGCCGGAATGATCACAGGTGGTGGGGAGCTCAGTTGCTCGCATCCTCAGGGCATGGCGGGTGGCCCCGCCCCAAGAAGAGCATGTAGTAGAGAGAAAGAACAAACAAGCATTGGCATAGCCAATAGGTCTCGCCTTTGGGACCTTATAAGTGTTTAGCCATGCAACAGTTGATGTTGCACCAAGGATATTGTGCTGGATAACTAAACACTTATAAGGTCCCAAAGGCGAGACCTATTGGCTATGCCAATGCTTGTTCTTACAGCACAGATTACCGGAGATGACTCAGAGCGCATGTAACGCACACTATACCTACATTGTAAGTGGAGGGCATCACATGTACCATGTATAACTTTTGTCAGTCTCGTTTGACCACATGTGAGACTGACACCACATGATGGTAGAAAATGATAATTAACTTAATATTAAAAAATCAGAGCAGTTTTAAAATTCGACATTTTAGAACAAAAATAAAAAAATTATACATTGATGAGAATCTTTTTGTTTCACACTCGAGAATGTTTGTGTTCCAAAGCACAATTTCCTAAGGACGAAGCCATAAATGTATTTTCAGATGATCAGCAATGTAAATAAATGAAATCTTTGGCTGGGAAGCTGCAAGATTCAGTCTGCCTTTACAAGCAGATTAATTTACTACTAGCAGTATTGTCAGAAAATGAGATGATACCTGTAAATTAATAATATCCCAGTTATAACATCATTAGACATTTCTGCTTTAGCATGAAGACGTCTTTGTGAAACAAAAATATCTTACATACACAAAAGACTTCATTGAACAGAGCCTGCAACGATGTGCAGTACAAACCTGGCTTGAGCGCAGAATCAGAGCTATTACAATGCATTCATGTAATGAAATAGCTGTAAAGACACAAAGGTTAGAGAACAGTGTGGCGTGGATGTGAAAGTGACAATAGAAGGAATGCAGTGACTACAGCACACAGGGAGAGATAAACAGCTTCTGGCATCAGCTTCAGAACATGGAGAGGGTTAATTTTAGAACCCAGATTAAGATATTGCCTCTAGCTTCTAAGCCAATCACATTTACGGGCTAAACAATCAGTAACAAAATTAATAAAAGTGCAATCATAAAATGAAGGGTGCAGAAAAAATGGTAGTATGGGTTATGGTAATCCATCAGCTTCGGGTATTTATTTGTTTTTTGCATGGCTTTCTTTAGAAATGTGAATGTAACTCATAACTAAACTACTCTTCCTTTTTAATAATTGTATCTCTTTTGAAAGCAGAAGATTGCAAAGAGCTAAACCTCCATTTTGGTACATGGGTTTAAATTTAGGAATAAGCTAAGATAGTAAATTGCGACTCTTCGTAGTTGTCGGTTTTTTGCAGCAACCAAACATCTAACACAAGAGGGCTGGCGGTATGTTGTGACAGAAGAGCTCTCTCATTGAACTGGGCTTGTTGTTCTAAACATAAAGGAATGTGGCCTCTTTCTGTCGAGCCTGTTAAGCCGTCATTCCTCCGCGCACAAAAACAGACTTCTAAAGCTTTCGCACAGGGTACTCGCGCATTTTCAGTTAGTTGGATTCCCTTTCGTTTTTAACATTTTTGTTTTCAGCCTGAGTGGTGTAACAGTAATCACATTGGGTTTGTGATTGGACGGTGTTTCGATTCCCAGCTGGGCAGCTCAGTGAGTTGAACGCATGCTGCTCGGCACCGAGATCGGATTCTGGAACGGAAGACTCAGCCTTTCATCTTTCTGAGGTCGGTACATGGAGTGCCAGATATTGGGTAAAGGTTGCCTACTTACCTCTCTTAATTACACCGCTTCGAAAGTGAAGACGTGCCTTCTGAAGCTCAAAGCAAAGAACTGCTACTTGCGATTAATACAGTGTAACCGCAAATATTGCTGGTTAAAGAAATATCAGCCGCAACACCACAAATAGAGGTTGGATTATCTCTCGTTCTTTCGCATTGTAGCTCATTTTTCTATCACAGGTCACTTCACTTAAAGCTGAGGCCTACACATGTATTGCGCAATTGGAAATTAAAGTCATTCCCTCGTGTATGAAATAGTGCACGTTGGGCTTCACCTCCGGAAAAGAACTGATATGGTAATTGTGTGGCTGCAGACAAGCACTTTTAGGGAGATAGGATGCACAAATAAAGCTCCTTTACATGCGTGGGGGAAGGGGCTTCGTGTCAGGTGCTATGAACATCACAGACATCTGGAAGAAACCAAGCCATCTCTAAAAGTGAAAGCGTGCACGGCGCGCTAAATATAAGCAGAGCATGTTGTCGTGCTTGCAGTTGGAGAAATCATTAAAGTAACAAGCGCGGTGAAAGCGGCCCGCGCAGCCAATCAATTAAATAATCAAGCGCAGTACCTAAAGTGCGCGAAAATATAAGTAAATAAAGGGAGCGCGGTGTCCCTAGCGCCGCGCTCATTAAAGTAATTAAAACAAGCCTGAAAGACAACTGCGAGTGGTGTGCGCGCACGCGCGCGATATAAGGAAAAAAAAAAGCAAAAGTGAAAGCGAGAGCAGTCTTCACTTTTCAAGCACTGCACTCGTGCTTGTGGTGCGCCCCTGCTCGCTCCCGCAAGGTGGATGCCGCCACAAGCACCAGTGCAGTGCTTGGAAAAAGTGAAGACCGACGACTAAAGGTCCTCCTAGAGCAGCGCATGCGCGATGCTTAGGCGAGACCTAAAAATGGGTAGACGAGGGAGAGGTAGGGAAGATTGCTGCAGAGCAGCAGAAAGCAATGAGATAGGAAGAACAGGGACAGAGTGTTATGTTGAGGAGTAGTAGGACAAGAGGAAGCGAGTGCTGTATGAGTAGAAGAGAACAATCTGTAGGCAGGAGGATGTCAGAAAGATAGCCAGACAGAAATGGCAAATTTGAAGTCAAAAGTGATGATAACCAGGTGAAAGCAGCCAACGGGCTGTGAGGAGGATCACTAGGAGAGACGAGAGGCTAAGATGAGATGGAGATGAACAGTATTTGAAAACAGTCTTCTTCAAATAGAAAAACAAGCAAACGCTGTACAGCTGTAAACCTGTTTCTTCAAATATTTCAAAGAAACTGCACCATTCATTTCAAAAGCAATAGTGTTCACATTCATTTCAAAGTTTGGAAATACAGTTGAACAAAGCACACAATCAGATCTAGCTTTTGGTATTTATGTGATATTTGACATTAGTTTTAAGTATTGCCAAGGAAAATTTTAAGAAGCAGAGTAAAGGATTTATAATATGTGGTAGACTCCAATCCCTCTATAAAAGCTTGTATCTAATTTCCATATTACAGTTGCATTATGACGTCTCTAGTCCCTTGTAATAACGAAATGATGTAGCAGCTCCACTGTAGTTCATTATTGCAGCTGATTTGTGATGCCACAATGCCTGTTACCAGAGCAAGAAGCCAAGGTGAGAGGCAGGTCACACTCCATCTTTACAGCTGCTGTTTAAACACAAATATTAGAAATAGCTGTTTCTTCGTCTGATCTGTTTTTCTTGGAGAAAAAAAACATTGATCAGCAAAAAGGAGATACTTATGGCTACATATTTATTTTTTGCATACTGTTGATCATTACATGAAAGAGAATCTCTGGGATGGTTTCTACAGATTCAGGCCTACAGTATTTTCTTATTGTGATTTTCTTTAAACTAATACATTTTTACAACAAAGTAATAAATGCTTTTTAGTGTGTTCAATTTCACACAACAGATTCTACGTTTATTCGTCATGTCTGCAACCATACTATCCTTTCAAATGGAAGAGGAAGATGCCAAGCATTTAAGCAGTTTGTGGGAAGGAGAATGGAGTGACACGATAAGGAAAATAATACCCTCTGCTATACATTTAAGGATAATGCATGTCACCTCGGAGCTCCATGACCCTTAAAAGGAACTCGTCGTTTGGCCTTGTTGCTGTATAGGGTCACAGAACTCCTTGGTGACTTGCAATATTCTTATGATGTACAGCAGGGGGCACTTTATCCTATATTAATTGCACATCACTTTAGTAATAAGTTATGGGTACAATGGGTATATAGGGCAGGGTATAATAGGAGATATTTATCACCACACTAATCTGGATGCCTCAATATGTCCCCAATATTTATTGTGCACATTAGGATAAAGATATCATGTTGCTGAATCTGAAAATTTTAGTTTCACTGATCTCTATGAAGTAATTAGTGAAGTTTGAGTGTTTGTAACAAAATATTTGATATTACCGGCTCCAGACGTAAGACACAGTTTTGATACACAGAGAAATTTAACATATTTACTTTATTAACATTTTTGCCCTCGTTTTAATAGTGTTATATTTCTAATGGGCTTTTAATCCATGTTATTGCTTTAATTCCTTGAATGTCACCGGATATGATGTCACTTTTCATAATGCAATCAGTTTCAAAGGTTAAGTTACATCTCTTTCTACAACATCATCTGGGTTAGAGGGCATTTCAATAATGTTACTTATTTTTTGCTGGCCAAAGTTGGGGGCTCTGTAATCACGTGTATGTTTGCAGTCACTGGAGGAAATCAAAAAGGATTCTGCATCCCTAGTCCAGCTAATTGGTACATAATACATTAAAGTACTGGAACAGAGTAGGCAGGGTTTTAAGTGGGCCAGTTCCCTCTGGGTCTCAAACCCAGTAGTAATTACATACAGACATTGAGACAGGTCCCTTTCGGACCCTATATTCTTGTCCTTAACTTCACAGGCAAAAACACTGATCGATTTCGGAACAATGATTTAATAAAATGTTAAGATAATTCCTGTCAGCGATTTAGTTCCTGTTTATGTTTAACATGTTTTTCTTTAGCTATTTCCAGAATGCTGTTTTTCTGTATATTTTTTTGGGTGTACGATAGTACTCTTGTGCAGGGCATACTTTGAACTGAGTTGTCTCCAGGTGTTTATAAGGGCCACAGTTAAGAGCTCTATAGTTGAGGCTTAAGGCAGTGTGAGTTTCTCACAGTGCCTTTCAGTGGGTCATATAGGTGTCAGAATACTGGTCGTGCAATCCTTGGCCTCTTTGCAGAGCGCACAGAGAAATGGCCACATATGCCAGTAGCAATTGCGATTTTTTTGAGCATGTGCGTGAAGGAGATACACAGTTGTCAAAATATTAACAAGGCGAAAGTTGAAGAAAATCTAGTCCTACTGATGAGTGGGTGCGTTTTGTGTTTGTTGGTGGTGAAGTGAGGAAATGCTAGGAAGTGCATTCAGGAGAGAGTGAAAAGGGTATGCTGAAGAGTAAAGAGAGGAGGTGTAAGATATGCAAATGGACGAGATATGGAGAGAAAAAGGGTTGGCTGTCTTACATAAAGTGAACATAACTGGAATGTTTGAGACAGTCTGAAGACCACTACCCCTTTCTCAGGCCTCAATAATGTGTAATTTACAGTCTCACAATTTCAGAATTGAAACATTTTCAATATTAATAAATCACAACAAAATCAATGTTGTTAATCATTTGTCATAAATACCTAAAGGCAGGGATTGGGAAATTGCGGCTTACAACTGTGTTTTTTTTTTTGTTTAAAAAAGCTTTATTAAGGTATTTAGAGGCATAGGTACAATATATGACAATGGGTGTAAAACAAGAAGCAATAGATAAGCAATCTAATTATACAAATTGGCGGAATAAGCGATATAATAAATCTATCTAAATCTAAAGATAAGCCAAAAGGAATAGTAATAATAAAACTAGTACCTAAAGAGTGAATAGCATTTTATGTTTTTTTGTTTTTAATTTTTCATAAGAAAGAGTCTGAAAGGGAAAGAAAGAAAGAGTAGAAAAGGGAAAGAAAGACAGAGGAGGGGGAAAAGAAAAGAGAGAGAAAGAAAAGGAAAGTAGAAAACTGGAAATATAATAATATCCTCATCTAACATAATATTGAAACAATAATCTTATACTAATGACAGTGGTTTCCAAAAACAGAATAATAATTACACATGTGACAAATAAAAGAAATAAACTAGAGGAAGGAAAAAATAAAATACTCATGGAGTTTGATAAACAAAAGAACTATCTTGATTGCGCAATACAGATGCGGATAAGTAATTAGTGAGTGGAGACCAGAGGGCTTCTTTTCGAATAAGTTGTTGAGAAGTTTTGGAAGAAGCTCTGTCTAGTCTGTGGTGATAACAAAGAAGATTCCACCATGCAGAGAAGGAAACCTTAGAAGCATCCTTCCAATTAGAGGTGATTACCTGAAGGGCAATAGCAATTAACAAGTCCACAAATATACCCACCTTCCGAGAACCAAACCAATATGAGGAATTGCTTCCTAAAAATATGGAGTATATATCAAAAGGGAAATTAATAGTACAAATAGAGGAAATTGACTCACACACCTTAGTCCAAAAACGGGCAATATTGGGGCAAAGAAAAAGGAATGCATAAAGGAGCCAGGAGTAGAAGGACATACCCAACAATTCGGAGATAAATGCAAACTATACTTGGAGATTGATAATGGAGTTAAAAATAGTCTATGGTAAAAATAATAAAGGGTCTGAGTAGTGCTAGAGTTACAAGAGGTATGATGTATACGTGTCCAAATGGAGTTCCATGTATCGACAGAGAGGGCGTGTTGTAGGTCGGATTCCCATAAAAGCTCAACTTTACTTTTAGGACGACTAGGAGAAGAAAAATGTAGATACTTGTAAACATGGGTGGCTTTAATGAAAGGGGAAGAGGATAAAGGTTCTAACACAGGATCCTGAGGGGAAGAGAAGATCCAGAAAATCGAGAAAGCTGTTCCGTTAAGAGCAAACGCAAAGAATCATATCTTAGTAACGAGGAAGCAGGTAAGTCGAAGGCGGATTGAACCTCTTGTGAGGAAAGACAACGAGAATCTTGTGTTAATTGTTTAACTTGAAAAATCCCTTTGGCAGCCCATGTTTTCCAAAAAATAGTGCGATTGGACAATTTAATGTTTTTGTTATGCCAAAGAGGTGAGTCTAAAAAAATCTGTAAAGGACTTTGAGATTTACATTTAATAGGATGAAAAATTGAAATAAATTTGGAAATAGTTGGAGAGTTAAAAGAGCGAGGAGGATGGGTAAAAGTTGGTAAAAGAGAGAAGGGGAAAGGAGAGATCAGGGATTTCTCCAACCTATGCCATACCGAAGTGAAAGATCCTTCCAGGGTAGATAGATATGGTAGCACTTGACGAATTAGAAAAGAGGAATGATATTGTCGGAAATTGGGAAAATGGACACCACCCCGATCCTTAGGAGCAGAGAGAAGGGCTAGAGAAATACGAGCCTGTCGACCATTCCAGAGAAATTTACTCAAAACTCCATTAAGAGTCCTAAAAAATTTCAATGGTATCCTAACAGGTAACATGGATAAATAAAAGTTAATAACGGGAAGCATCATCATTTTAATGGTGTCTAATCTACCCCACCATGACAAATAGAGGGGAGACCATCTATCAGCCATATTTTTAACTTTTAATAAAACCTCTTCCAAATTAAACTGAATCGTTTTTGCAAGGGTAGAAGAATATTTAATCCCTAAGCACGTAACATTATTTGTATTCCATTTAAACTCAATACCCTCAAACATACTTCGTATACAGTATTTATTTAAAGGAAGCACTTCAGATTTGGAGAAATTCAGTTTATAGCCTGACCAGGCAGCATAAGAAGAGAGAAGTTCGGTAAAAGCAGGCAAGGAGGTAGAAGGATCGGAAACATATAACATAATATCATCTGCGTAAGCCGTAAATTTAATTTCAACTGATTTGTGCGTAAAGCCTTGAAAAGTGGGGGAGTGTCGTAAAGAGTGAAGAAAAGGCTCAAGAGAAAGAATAAAAAGTAACGGGGACAGAGGACATCCTTGACGAGTGCCTCTTTGTAAAGGGAAGTAAGGAGATTGAGAGCCGTTAACGAAAACTGAAGTAGTGGGAGAGGAATATAATAATTTAATGAGGGACAAAATGGAAGGACCAAATCCATGCCATTACGAGCGCGCAACATAAATGACCAATGAACACGATCAAAAGCTTTTTCCGCATCTAAGGTGATGGCAGCTATAGGGGAAGAGCTCTTAGATGCAAGATGAATAATATTGAGGAAAGTTCTGGAGTTATCAGAAATAGACCTACCCTTAACAAACCCCGTTTGTTCAATACCTATTAAATCCGGAAGGACTTGATTAATGCGGAGGGCTAATATCTTGGCAAATAGTTTACAATCAAGGTTAATCAAAGATATGGGACGATAGTTAGCGCATCGGGACGGGTCTTTATCTTTTTTGGGAATGAGACAAATCATAGCTTCAAGAAAGGAGCCTCGAGCCTCTTCATTAAGAGCAAAATATTGAAAAAGAGATAAGAGATGTGGCAGAAGAACAGACGAAAAGCACGAATAGAACTCAGCAGTAAGACCATCGGGACCAGGAGCCTTGTCCCTAGGTAACATGGACAGAGCAGATTTAATCTCTAGAAGAGATATATCTCCTTCTAAAACAGAGCAATCAGGAGGAGGGAAGAACGGGGAGGTAATGAAGAAAAATAGGAGTCTAAATTAGCGTCAGAAGGGGACGATTCAGGGGTGTAAAGAGTTTTATAGAAATCCGTAAAACACCTTAATATGTCTTCATCTTTAAAATGGGGAATATCAGTATCATCAATAATCTTAACAACTCTAGATCTTTGCGATTTCACCTTCAAATAGTTCGCCAACAGCTTACCAGCTCGATTGCGACCACCATAAAATTTAGAGTTTATTTTTAGCAATGTCCCGGAGGCCTCTTCTGTGGATTTCTTATTAAAATCAAGTTTTGCTTGGACCAAAGTGTTAAGGGAATCCACATTTTTAGATGAAAAGTATGCATGCTCCAACTTTTTAATGGAAGCGAGCAAGGAAAGTGATTCTTTGTGAAATTTCTTCTTTTGATGGCTACATAATCAATAATAAAGCCTCTAGCTGTGGCTTTAAAGGAATCCCAAACAGTATGGAAGGACATATCAGGAGTAGAGTTAAGAAGAAAGAATTCAGATACGAAATCTTTAAAACGGTTTATAAAGGTGAGATCTTTGAGAAGATAATTGTTAACACGCCAACGCCGGGATTTAGAGGAAGAGGAGGGAAGATCTAAACTAATCAGAACAGGAGCGTGATCGGAGATAAGAATAGGGCCAATCTCCGCATGAAGGAGATTGGAAAGGAGATGTGGGCTTAAAAATATAATCAATTCTAGAGGTAGAGTTGTGAGTAGGGAATAAAAAGTATACTCTAAACTATCAGGATTGAATGTTCTCCATGCGTCCACCAGGCCTCTTGCAGAGATGGTCCTAGCAAAGGTTTTTGCATTTTATTGGGAATGTATTTAACAGAGGATTTCCTATCTAAGAAGGGATCCATGACCTGATTACAATCTCCACCCACTATGAGATTATCGCTAGAACACGCATGGAGAGTGTGGGACATAGATTGCCAAAATTGTGAGTCAATGCCTGTGGGACCATAGATGTTTAGTAAAGAAACATGAGAACCATTGATAATAGTGTGAAGAAGGAGCCAACGACCATCTTCATCCCTCTCCTCCCCTCTATCATGAGGGACAAGGATTTATGAAAGAGTACTACAACACCATTTTTCCTGTCTTTGGAAGGGGAACAGTAAACATGACCCACCCATTGTTTCTTAAGGGAATTAACATCATTTTCATTAAGATGGGTTTCTTGTAACATAGCAATTTTACATTGGAGTCTAGCGAGATGGGTAAGTACCCGTTGCTTCTTAACAGGATTACGCAATCCTTTTACATTCCATGAGATAATCCTAATATTGTCAGTCATTACAATTCAAAGAAGACAGTAATATTATTAATAGTGATAGACAATGCAACAAAATTATACAGTCAATATGAAGGAAACCAAGAAAGCATTGAGAAGTGTGCAATTGAATATAAAAATAACGATTAATGCATTTGAGTAAAAAAGAATAAGCATGAAGAAGTAAATGGACGATGCAAAAAAACAAGATAGAGAAGTGGAAGAGAAAAAGGGGGAAAAATAGAAAAGCGAGTAAAAATAGAGAGATAAATTCAGAAAATAAGGAGAGGGTGAGAAAGGAGAAATCACAGAAAGAGAAAAGGAAAGAAAAAGAAAGTAGAAGAGACAAGTGATAGAAAAAGAAAAGTTGACTAGAAGCCGAGAGACTTCAGTCAAGTGAGCAGGAATATATATCCATAGTGAAGAAAATAGCATAGGGAAGCGGGGAGCTGCGAGGAAAAACGGACAACAGAACCGATACGGACGAACGAGATCAGTCAAAACTAAGACATAAGATACTTAAATACAAGAGGTACTCTGACATAGAATAACAAAATAAGGGAGACCAACTATCTAACATGAAATAATGTAGGCGGGAAACAGCGAACAAAATAGCAGTGAAGAGCTCAACACTTACCAGACATAAGGAATGGCCGTGAACTCTAGGGTCAGGATGGAAGGGCAAGGAGGAGGGAGACATCAAGGAAATGGATCGGTACAAGAGGAGGAACAGCTACAAGAAAAACAAGGACAAATCACTATATAAGGTATACACTGAAGAAGCCGCGAAAGACAAGGGAAACAACAACATCGAATCCTAAACCGCAACAACATAGAAGATAAGAAACTTCAGAACATTGGAAGTGAGATAATAATCTCAAAAAACAACACATAACAGATTAACGATGCAACTCAGGGTCCTCCAACATCCATAGTGTCCCCTTTATGGCGAGAGATAAATTGTCTCAAGTCCTCAGGACGATCAAAGGAGTAAGACCTTTCTTTATAGGTAACCTTGAAGAAACAAGGGTGAACTAAACCGTATCTGGCGTTCATGGATCGAAGAGCCGGGCGAAGAGAAAGGAATTCTTTGCGACGATCTGCAGTTGCGCGGGCCACATCCTGAGAAACGAAAACTTTTTGACCAGACCACAGCATCTGCTTCCTAGACTTTGCCGCTGAAAGGACCGTTAATAATTCAGTGTATTCCAAGAACAAAACAATTATCCCTCTGGGACGTTTTCCTGAAGATGAAGGAGAAGAATCTGCAGTTTTAGGACCAATGCGGTGAGCACGCTGTAAATTGAGAATTGTGCCGTCCTTGAGACCAACAATCTTGGGAATGTGTAATTTTAAAAAGGCCAGCATGTCGGACCCCTCCTCTCCCTCAGGAATGCCATAAATACGAAGATTATTGCGTCTATTACGATTTTCTAAATCTTCTGTTTGCATCTTGAGGAGATCAATTTCTTTAGACATGGCCGCAACTTGAGGTAACAAATCCTGAGTGTCACTAATCCTCTATTCCACCACAGACATTCTTGAATCCAAATTAGACCATTTCTCATCCAACCTCTGAAGAGTAGCATTAGTATCAATGACAACATTTTTGTTGCACTTTTTTGACAACTCTGAGGATCCAGCTAATCCACTTAACACTTCTAACACAACACTTCCCATTTAGAAGTGTAGCAGGAAGCACAAAAAGGACTTAAGCGCAGCTTCGGAGCAAATGTGTACAGAATAAGCCAGTGAGAAAGTGTTGATGTTGGAAATATTAGCACTTTACCCAGCCTCCTCAATGTCAACCCTGACACCTTCTTTTATATTGGAAGCAGAGGTGCAGCTATCATTAGTACAAAATGTGCAGTGGAGGGAGGGGACACACTGCATCCTAATTATTGTTAATTTTTAATAGCCATCCGGGGGCTAGGTCTCTGTTTTTCTTCTCCATGGGAACCTTGCCATCCGCTGAAAGTGAACAAAACTGGTAAAGAAAGACACCAACACAAGCAGAGTTCTCTGTCACAGTTTGGTCATTGTTCTTCCAACTTTGTTCCTTGTTTCCATATGCTACCCTGCCTTTTGCCCTTCGCTACCATTTTATATGTATGCCACCGCCACTTTTTGTGCCTCTGTGCTCTTTCATTTTGTCACCCTTACTTATTACCAGTGCCTCAATATCAATTCAATTTAATCTTTCCTTACGCTTCACTTCCCATCTATCTCTCTTACTGCTGTCTTCCACTGCTGGACCTCTGATACATGTATTGTATTGTATTGTAATTGCATTTATATAGCGCTTACTACCCCTGACGAGGCATTGAAGCACTTTTTCGGCGAGTAGCATGCTACTCCGAAACCCATAAAGGATTAGTGGTGAATTAAGTATAGAAATATATGAAAGTAATTTGAGTGGTGGATATGTTAGTCTGTTATTTGGATCGGAAAGGATAGGAGAGGGAAGGATTTAGAAATCTTTTTTTTTGTTTTGGAGCTCATAGCAGTAGGAGGAGGCTTGGGATGAGTAAAAGGGAGGTGGAGGGGGAAGAGTCAGAGGGAAGAGTTCAGAAAGGCTTAGTCAGAATAGTAAAAAGAGGTATGAGATGATGCAAGGAGGGGTAGAGTAGGGAAGAGTCTAGAAAGGGTTATTTTGGGGATCATAGTAGTGGTATGGGGATGAATGAGAAAGTGGAGGTAGAGGATATATTGATAGAGGTATATGGTGAGAAATAGGGTAGTGCATTGGAAAGAGTAGTAGAAAGAGGTTTGAGATGAGTCAGAGAGTTGAGGTAGAGGCTATATTGAGAGCAGTATAGGGTGAGAAATAGGGTAGTGTATTGGATATGCTGAATTAGAAGAAAAGTAATAAATATATAGATCCATAAGTACATGGAAGGTATATAGAAGCATAAAGGAAGGTAGTACATGTAGATTAAAGTAATATATACCATAACGTTACAACGACCGCGTTGTTACATCACAGTACATTACAACGCAAGTCGTTACAACGACTTGCTCTAGATGGCACGCTGGACTTAGGAATAGTATAATTTACTATTCCAACTCTATTGTGTGCAACAGTAGGGAAGGTGTTGGAATAGTAAATTACACTATTCCTTAGTTTAGAGCGCCATCTAGAGCAAGTCGTTGTAACGACTTGCGTTGTAATGTACTGCGATGTAACAACGCAGTCGTTGTAATGACCGCGTTGTAAAGGTAACGCGATGTAATGACCGCGTTGTTAAGGTTGTTGCCCAGATTAAAGATGCATTAAATAAGCTCCAGCTTTCAAGTGTTGGTACTTTAAATTAATTTTATTTATATATATATATTTCTTTTGTAATTCAATAGTGAAGCAATTGTAGATAAATAGTTATGATAAAAGATTTACTTATTTATGCAGTCACTTATATACATGTTAAAAACATAGAATAATGTAACTATCAGTAATATCTACTTTTGTTAAGCAGAACTAATGGATATCTAAATTTTTTAAACATAATTATTTTACATGTTTATACAAAGCAATACACATATATAGGTACATATCTATAGTACAAATAAATGCTTATATGCAGAGGAATAGGCTGTATATTTCTGTTTGCGTATGGTGGTTATGTGGGGGAAGAGCCAATTCTTGAGTAGTTCTGAAGATAAGGTGGTCATCCGTGGATCTTATGTTGGGGGGTAAAGAGTTCCATAGTTTGGCTGCTTGAACAGAGAAGAATGTGCCACCCATGGTTTTTTTCTTGTACGTCCGAATTTTGAGGCGAGGTGCCACTCTAGAACAGAGGTTCCTTTGTTGAATGTGTTTGGTGATTTTATTTCTGATGAAGAGTGGTCCTGTTCTATGTATCGCTTTGTGGGTGATACAAAGCAGCTTGAACGTGGATCTTCTGGCAAACTGTAACCAATGCAAGGCTTTCAAGGCAGGGGAGATGTGGTCTTGCGGTTTTATATGTTAGAGTAGTCTGGCAGCTGAGTTGAATCAGTTGTAGTCTTTACATGTTCGTTAAAGGTGATCCGTGGAAGAGGCTATTGGCATAATCGAGTTTGGACAGAACAAGGGAGATGGTAGCCTGGACCTTGTGTGGAAATCCCACATGGGGGAAGATGCGTCGCAGAGTTTTTTTTATAGAAACAAAGCTTGATCTTGCTAGTTTATCCACTTGGGCATTCATTGATAGCTTGGAGTCCATGGTCATTCCAAGGTTTCTTACTTCCTTCAATACTTTATGCGGTGTTCCTAGATCATCAGGCCACGCGGCGAGCAGGTCATAATTTTTCCAATCGCCACATGTGAGTATTTCTGTTTTGGAAGCATTCAATTTGAGATGGATCCACGTCATCCATTGATCCACGGCTCAGAGACAACTGAAAATTGGTGACTTTCCAATGTCTTAGGGGCATTCCAGTTGAAGAAGTATTTGCGTGTCATCTGCATAGTTATAGCACGTGAGGTGAAATTGATTGACCAGGGCCGGTAATGACTTCATGTAGATGTTGAAAAGCATGGGTGAGATCATAGTGTGCCAAACTGTACTCCAATCATGTCACACCTCCTGCAGGTCTCAGTGTTGGGTACATTGCATTCCGTGTGGCAGGAGAGCACAAGTCAAACATTGTAGGTTGAATCTCGTCATGCAGACTATTATCTAAAGATTCCTCTCCTCCCTCAACCAACTTTTTCTGTAAACAATGGGACTATACAGGAGGGAAGGGAGGGAGCAGTCCAGTGCCCTTCCAGTTCTTTGGTGAGCAGACCCAATTTGTTTTTGTTACTGTTACATGTGGCAGTCGCAGCTTAATTTGTACCGGTGGTTGCAAGTGTTGGGCACTGGCATTTATTTCTGGAGACTGAGGATTATGTTTTATCATAAGACTGTTTCCAAACAAGAGAGGGAAAGGCAGAAAACAGAAAAAAGGGGACTAGAAAGATCAAAAAACTTTGACAAAGGGAGAAAGCAGGGATAAAAAGAATATTCAAGAATAAGATAAGGAGAAAAGAGGTTTGTGGTAGAACAAAAAGGAGTGATGCAGAGTCAACATTAGGCTCAACTGGTATTTGGAAACCTCAGCATTTGACAGTGCTGACACTGCTGCATTTGGCAGCGGACACATTAGACAAATCCTGGACTCCAACACCTATTTTATTAAAATAATCAGGAGAGATCTGTGAGTGTCTCAGAGGACTGTCATTAGGGTTAATGTGTGCATCAAGTGTTGTCCCTCTCCCACACCTTCAGTGCCTCAGTTCTCTGGTTTTAACTTCAGCAGGTGTGCCATGACGAGCCTCAGATAAACATACAAACATCAGTTCATAATTTTCGTCACCTGCATCTTTAGGCCCGGGTTCTCAGTGGATCTACCATATGGAGGCTTTGAGAGGTACGTGGAAAGTGATCAAATAGACCCTTGGTAGGCATTGGTTTCTTTTAGTAGTATACAAACATAATGTTAATTCATATCTGGCTTTGCTTTAGAATTAAAGGTTCACCTAACCTAGTTTACCAGTTCCTCTAACAATTCTAAGTCAGGATCGGAGGGGAGGATTATGCTTTACTACCTTCGTTTTCTCTATTATAGCAGCCATTTCATCGATTTTTATCATTTCCTACAGTAAAAGCAAAAACCAAAACCTACCAGCCCCATGAACCTCTGGGAATGGTTCAAGAATAATAGTCCAATCATAAAACACATTAGTCCCAACAATATCCAATCAGGATTGTCCAGGTCGGTTATAGTCCCTTCTCCATGTTGTGACCAACTATTTTTGTTCGCTGCTCGCAGCCACAAATAAATCACATTCCTCATGCCTTTATTATCGTAGTGCGAGTGCTGTTTTCTGATTTTACAAGTTAACAGTGTGTTTGAAGGCTGTTTACAGGAGTCTAAAGCTTGTGTGTATTTAAAGCCATGAGAATGCGTCTCAAGCCCCTCTGCGTCTGCCGTCTTGGTGCAGCTCCACTCTGCGGTCCTCCGCTCGCTAGGTGGCGCTCTCAGCTGATCAGCACTCCCTTCCCACCCCCCCCCCCCCTCGATGCGCGATTCCTGTAATTTTTACCCCAGTTGGAGCAGGAATCGAATGCCGGTAGAGTCCAGCCTTGGAGCCTTGCCTGGAAAGTGACACCCCTGTAAGAACTGGGGTCTGTACAAACAAAATAGCCAAAAATATACTCTTACGCCCTTGATACGGCCGGTATTGTGTGTATGCCAAACGCCCCTCGGGGTCTGTATCAACTTGTGTGGCCATGCGGGCCTCTTAAAGGGAGCACACTCCCAGGCTAATATTCCCCACTGATTTACTGGCACCGGGGGTAAGTGTTCCCGGGCTTGAACCCATATCTGTGGGGCTCTGCCCACAACAAACTCTTGACTGGTTCCCCACTTCCTCATCTGCAGGCCTCTGACTGCCCACATTTGCCCTTTGCGCTGATCTAGGCATAGTTCCCTGCCATTTTAGCCACCTGCGCTGTGCCCTACAACTTCCATGATGGAAGGTTTAGGTGGCATGAATGAAGACCCATTGGATGCCCTGCTCTGGGGTGACGAGTTCTATGAGGCAGAGGACACTTCCATTTCCAGAGGGTTGACGAGGTCAAGGGCCCCATGGAGGAGGGACTTGGACAAATAATTGAGCGAATGCGCCAAATGACCCCAAGCAGCACAGGAGACTCTGGGTCCCGCCACGGTGCCCCCAACCCCACTGGATTTGGCTGCTGTGCCAGGTGTGGATCACAACACGTTCGCCTGCCTAAAACAGGCTTTCATGGCCCAGAACCTCCCGGCCTTGCCACCTTCTGACCCAGCATTACCGCTGGAACCTTCGCCTCCCCTCATTATATCAGCAGGACTATAACTCACACTCCCTCACACTCCAACGATGAGGCTGAATCCTTCAGGCCGTTACGACCTTCTCCTCTTCCCAGCGAACCTCCCGCTGAGGCGGCTGGGTCCGACATGTTGGACACCGATGACATCAGTCAGTCAGTCAGTCACAGAATTTGTAAAGCGCACTACTTACCCGCGAGGGTCTCAAGGCGCTGGGGAGAAAAAAAAGGGGGGGGGACATTTTTCATCCTTGGCCATCGGAGTGGGCCCCGGCGACAAATGGCATACTACGTGGGGATCCCCCTCTGCAAACCACTGGAAAAGTAGGCAGGTAGTTGCCTGAGGGCAGAATGCCCCCCGACCGGCTCTGGATGGCAAGGTCGCCCTGACACCGGACATAGACCCTAGGATGCCCACATTCCTGGCCAAGTTTATTAAATCTCAAAAAGGGCATAGACTGGCCCTGGAGAGCGTGCCAGGACAAGCTCTTGGACGCAGTATGTCCGTTCACCAAAATCCTCAAAATGGCGGAGGATGCTAAGTCTTCGGGTGCCCTTATCTCCCCTGAAGTGCTTCCGGGATGGGTGCAAAGGGGGATTATCTTTCTAGGTAACGCCAACTGCACACTGTCCATGGAGCGATGGCCCTCCCTGTTGATCAAAGTGGACCTGAAGCTTGGGTACCTCGCAACCTCAGAGGCAGGTGTGGTGGCCCAGGGAGGCTTTTTGGACAGCCCTTTATTAAAGACTTAGGGAAGTTGTAAATACCTTCACGTCATTGGACAAAGTCCAATCGTCCACTAAGCAGGTGTTCCCCATCCAGGTTTTCCAAGGGGACGGTCTGTTTGCATCACAAGCCCCCTCCAGAGGGCAAGGCTCCAGGCAAGGCTTTTACCAAGACCAGACGTGCTTCACCAACTTTTACCCTACCAGGGGGTCAACAGTTCAGAGGCAGAGGCTTCAAGGGGCAATGCGCCCCAACCAATCCCAATGAGTGCCCACCCTTCTTCCTTGGACAGATGTGTGGCAGATTAGCACTTTTCCTCCACAGGTGGAAGACAATCACAACATGTGTTCTGCAGACTGTAAGGGGTTTCTAGATAGTGTTTTATGGTACCCAGTTTATGGTACCCAGTACCCACTGACCCTCAACCGATCTAATTCTCTTCCCAAGAAGTTGCCCTTATAGACTCAGAGGGCCAATCGCTCTTAGTAAAAGGCGTTATTCGGCAAACGATCATCCACCCCCATAGGTTTGTCAGCAACCTTTTTCTAGTAGACACGGCAGACGGGGGCCGAAGCCCCCTGATCAACCTACGAGAGTACAGCGAAAGGCTGGTGTACAGCCATTTCAAAATGGAGGGCATCCACCTCCCACGGGACGTGCTGCAGATGGCGAATGGATGGTCCACTTGGATCTCAAGGATGCCTATCTGTCCGTCCCGATTTTCCCTCCTCAACGGAGATTCCTCCAGTTTATTCGGCGTCAGCAGGCGTTCGAGTTTTCCAGTCTTCCAATCGGTCTCTCCTTCGCCCCTTGGTGCTTTACCAAGACTCTCAAACCAGTAGTGGAGCACCTTCTGGAGCAGGAGATGCGCCTCATTATATACCTGGGCAACATGCTCATCATGGCATAGTGTCCTCGTCAGCTGTCGGTCCAATTACAGACGGCGATACACCTTCTGGAACGTTTGGGGTTCGTGGTCAATGAGTCCAAGTCCCTCCCAGTTCCTTCCCAGAAGACGACCTTCTTGGGGTTTGTGATCGACTCGACCACATCCTTGCTGAGTCTTCCGTCTCTGAAGATCACGAATATCAGACATGAGCTGACGAGAACATTGGCGAAACCTCGCACTTCATTGCGACATATTGCCCGCCTTGTGATGATCCTTTCGTCTTCCATCCAAGCCATCTTCCCTGGTCCTCTACACTACTGGGCCCTTCAGCGCCTCAAAGCCTCCCATCTGGGCAAGGGGCTCACATACTCCCAGATGGTATTACTCATGGACGAAGTGACGGAGGAAAACTCGTGGTGGCTTTTTCCTACTGCTCCGGCTGGATAAGAGCAACTGACACAGGCGCCGTAGATGAATTTTTGAACCAGGAGATACCTAAAAGAGGAGATCCTTTGATCTTAAAGAGAGCTCTCAATGAGTTCTGAGTTCTGAGTCCTGCGGAGAACCTGGTGAAAAGCAATCCTTGGGTTCGAAAAGCGTCGACTATTCCTTGACCATACAAGTGTATTTTTTTTTTTTAAATTAACTATGTTGGCTCACGCTTGACAACTTTGCTAAATAATCACTCAAAAATTAAGACATGTGGTTGTGAGCTCGAATAGGTCACTGGTTGTGGCCCTGACTGGTTTTGTGAAAACAATATCCCATTGTAACCAGCAGGGCTTTGTTCATTGGCCTCTTATAGTAAAGAGTACTTGTTTATGAAATACAGAACTCGAGCTTATCATATTCACTTGTTCTTGTAATTTTGAATTTGTTGTATATGTTGTGTCTACGTCCTGTCCATCAATGTATTTTGTAGTGTTGAATGTTTCGAAAGTTGATTCATAATAATGTTGTGTCCTTCTGTGAATTTTTTTGTACATTGACTTTTGAAAGCCGATGGGTATTTGTATATATTAAATTCATGAAAACTAAATTTCACAAACAAATAGAAAAATTGAAAGGAAAAATGAATAAAATTATGATTTACGGTCACATCAAGTGTCATGTGTGATCTTGTGGAATGATGAGTAATTGACATCAGTATTGGCATGTGTGTTGCTTTGTGCTGCTTTTTCATATGGAAGCATGGAATGGGAGAGTGATTTTTGGGTCTGCCCCAGATCTATTCATAGAATCCGACGCCAGCAGGTCAGGATGGGGCGCACGATGTGGCGAGTTTTCCACAGGAGGTTCTTGGTCTCCTCAGGAGCAGTCCTTGCATATCAATAGCTTGGAGCCCGGCTGGCTCATTTGCAGTCCAATGTTGGACGGACAGGATTCAATAATGTGTTATTCTCGAGATGGGCAAGTCTTGGCAGTCCGATACATCAATCATCAGGGGGGCACGCGATCAAAGGTCCTCTTCGACATGGCAACCAATTTTGGCAGTACTGCCTGGAACACCAGGTCTCAGTGACAGCGGATTACCTTACAAGCCTGTTGCATCAGGTGGCGGACTGGCACTCTCGTCATTTACGTGACTCCAGTCTGTGGAAGCTCCATCCGGAGGTGTTCACTGACCTCCAAGAACAGTGGGGTCCCTTTTCGTGGACCTGTGTGCCTCTCTGCTGGATTACCAGCTACCCAGGTTCCTTAGTTGGAGGCCGGAACCACAAGCAAAGGCAATGGATGCCTTCCTGCAGGATTGGGCATCAGAGCAAGGTTGTGTCTTTCCCACATTCGCAATGATCACTCAGGCTTCAGCTCAGATCTGGAGACAGCAAGCGGACGTGGTGATGATCATGCTGCCGTGGAGGACTCAAGTATGGTTTCCAGTTCTTCTGTAACTTTTTTGAGGATTCTTTAATCCAGCTCCCCCTGTTTCCTCATCTTCTTCTCAGTTCGGATCAACTCCCACACCGGTTGGTGATGAAGAGTTCCCTAGGTTTGACGGCTTAGCGGAATACAGGGTACTCCTTTTTATTTTTTTTATTTGTTTTTATTGAGTTTCCAAACATAAAACGACCGCATTTGTCCTGCATGATCAGACACAGTATGGTACAACACACGATCTATCTGAGGTAAGAGAAACACACTTTGCAAAGCACTAGATAGAGGCAATTTTTTGAATATTGATGGACACCACATTGATGTCAGGTTATTATTATACAGATTGTCAACCACGAGGAGATCATTTGGTGTTTATTATTGGCTTCTAAGACCTGCTGGGTCGGAATTATCACCAGCTGATAGGTGAGCAATAACTTTAGGTTTTACTTGTAGTTACTTGTGCTTTTTCATTATGATATTGATACGCATTTTAGGATCCAATTCTGATTCAGACTCCTGCTCATATGTTACAGGTCTGAAGCGTGACCTTTTTTTTGTTTGAAAGGTAGGCACTGCTCGTAACACTATGCGAACCAGTGAGATAATTTTAGATGTCTGTACACATGTGTCACGCACGGGCGCCTGGTGTTTTTAACCGTGTTAGAAAATGCGTACACGGAATACACACTATTAGTGTCACGCATGTTAAAATACAGCTATTCTGGACACGGCTCACCAAAACATGGTTGTGACCGTTTGAAATGGTCTAAATTTGATAGGCACGTGAGACAATACACAATGAGATCGGCATGCGACTATTAGAGTGGTTGTTAGACACTGTGTTTTCCGTTGCATGTTACTGTATATAGATTCTTGCAACTATGATAATTTCAACCATCCACATATTTTAAGAAAGCCCACAATTCCCACCTTTTGGATTTGTCTCTTAAATTACTCACAATTCTTTTGTGTCTTTTTATAGGTAAGTTCTGTAAATAGAATTTCGCCTTGTATGGTGACATTAGCGAATTTTTGTTCAATTCCAGCCCTGAAGAAGTCTTGGGTTTTATACCCACTGACGAAACACGTGTTGGCTGGCCGCCGAAGCAATTTACATTAAATCAACACTTGAAGGACAAGAGCCACTCTTCATTGTTTTCTTGTTGACAATAATTTTTGATTTTATTAACACATATTAGCGTGTGCACAGGATTTGATGCAAACAGTATGGTACATAGTTACAGCAGCCAGCACATCACAACATGTTCTTCTGTGTTACAATTTGTGTGCACCCTTGGTCCTTTTGGACCCGCCATAACCCTCCCTCTACATATGACAACATTGCTTGACAATAGACATACCTTGTCGTCCGGCAGCAGGACCAACCCCCGACACCTCCCTCTGGGCTCTGTATATTAGTGTGTGTTTGCCTGATCACAGTGCCTGCGTTTCTGGCGATCGTGTCTCACTGCTAGTGCAGATTTGGCCATGGCGTGAACATGGGAGGGTTTTGCTCGTCTAAACTCATGTGAATCTACGATTATTCAGATGCACTGGTGTTCATTGAACGAAGCCAGCAAGCGAATGGGGCCCATATATCTTTAGGTCTGGAACTGATTGGCATAAGCTCCCAGTAGCATGTTAACTGTTCTTTGCAGTATGCGACATCTTTCAGCCAGGTTTGTACATCAGGTGTGGACCTCCCTCCCCAGTGAATGGCCACTCAACGCTTTGCCAGAAGGAGCAACATTGCCGTGAGTCGTCGCCTAGACTTGGGAATGTCCTGCACACAACCCAAAAGTGCCACCAGGGGGGACTTCGTTATCTCTTGACCAGTTATGTTTTCTATGTTGTCTAACACTTTACTCCAATAGCAGGTGACACGCGGGCAGTCTCAGCCCATATGTAAGAAGGCCGCCTTGGGCTCCCCACAGCGCCAGCACATGTCGTCCGCACGCACTCCCATGCGGTGGAGTTGTATTAGGGTGCGGTAGATACCCCGATATGCAGGAATTTAAAGTGCATTAATAGTAGTCGTAGTTTGGGGAGAGCTGCTCAAGCTGGCCACAGCAAAAAGCCCACTGTGAATCTTGCATGGGGGGGATCCAAATCAGCGTCCGAGTAACTACTTGATTTAGGAGTAATAATCGGTGATGACTTTTGTGTACTAGTGTAGATGCGTGCTATTAATTTCCGTGCAGATGATTCTGTGATCATGTGCTGTAGTGCCGGTAGTGGCTGGGGAGCATCAGGGAATGTGTTGTGTAGCGCTACACAGTCGTCTCGCAGCTGGAGGTATAATAGTATGTCCAGCAGTGTCGCCTGGGGAGTTTTGGTTAGTTGCTGTAGGGTAAGAAACTTGCCTTCTAGGTAAAGATCTGAGAATGTGCTGATGTGCTCGTGCTACCATACTGCACTCCATCATAGGGGGAATTTGTGGATTGTGGGCTAGTGGGATGGATGGTGCATATAATCTGCACAGTTTCGCCCGCTTCCGCAGTCCCTCCCATGCCCATCTCAGCACCTCTGTCGTGTCTATTTCGTGTCTAGTGTGTTGATAGTCTTTATATGTTTATGTTTATGTTAGGGAATTTATTAAGCGCACGTATACCAAAGGTCTCTTGGCGCTATGAGGGGAGGGAGAGCCTTCCTGAGGAATACTAACAGTAGGCTAAAGTGAACAACCAAGTTTTCCGTTTTTTTCTGAAAATGGTGTACTCAGATGAAAGTCTAATGTCTATCGGAAAAGAATTCCAAAGTGTAGGGCCAAGAACCGAAAAACGGGAGCCGCCCGTTCTCTTGCGCTTAAATCTAGGAATAGTCAACATAGACACTGTGGCGGATCTGAGATTTCGTTTGGGTAAGTACCTTGAGATCTTTGCAGATATGAATTTGGGGCTCTTTTCGTAAAGTGCATTGAATACCATGCAGCCTGTCTTGAACATGAATCGCTGGGTCACCGGAAGCCAGTGTAACTGCTTCAGAAGTGGTTTAGTATGGCAGTGTCTCGGTTGCTGAAAGACCAGCCTAGCTGCTTGATTTTGAATCAATTGCAGCCTATGGGTCTGATTAGCAGGAAGCCCTAAATAGATGTCATTTCCATAATCCAGCCTGGACATGATCAGAGCAAGCATGATAACCATGCTTGCTTCCCTGGTGAAGAATTTCCTGATTTTCCTGAAGGTCCTCAGATGGTAAACACAAGAGGAAGTAACCAGGTTGATCTGTTCATGCATGGATAGCTTAGCATCGATTTTAATCCCCAGACTTTTAACCAAATTTTTTGGGATAGGTGGAGTGCCCAAAGCAGCTGGCCAGTGTGCTGGCGTCCACCGATTGAGTCTGTTATTGGAGATGACTATCTCAGTTTTGCCTGAGTTTAATTTGAGATAGTTATGACTCATCCAATCTTTGATGAATAGCATAGTATATTGGAAGAAATCCTTAGATTCCTCCGTCTCATCAATCGGGAAAATCAGCTGCATGTCGTCTGCATAATTATATACCTTCACTCCCCTGGTTTGAAGAGCATGAATCAGAGGACAGATATAGATGTTAAACAGGTGCGGTGAGAGAGATGAGCCTTGCGGTACACCACATGTGGTGTTGACCCAGGCTGATTTAAAGGGTGCCAGCCTGACAGATTGAGTGCGCTCCTTTAAAAAAAGAGAGCATCCAGTCCAGCGCCTCTCCCCTCAGGCCCGCCGCTTCCACTCTGTCTGCTAAGGCCAGGGATAGCGGTAGGGGAGAGCAGTCCTGTCAATCTCAATGGACACATGCGGCTGAAATGGAGTTGTGTGCTACCAAAAATGTAGGAACTGGGCTTGTGCGCAGTATGCGTATTATGTGAAGTCTGGGGCGCCCAGACCGCCCTGTGCTAGTGGTAGTGTGAGGAGCTCCCATGATACTCTTGGTTGCTTGTTTGCCCATATTAGCTCTATCATAGCTGATCTAATGCGCTTCAGAAAGTGTGCAGTGAGTGGCATGGGGATATTGACAAAGAGGTACAGCAACTTAGGAAGAATTATTATTTTTATGATAGCAATGCACCCTACTAGGGATATGGGCATCCTAATCCAAATGGGGATTCTTTCCTCTATCCATGTCATTACTCTCCCGTAATTTACATTCCAGATTTCTTGCACATCTCTGCTTATCCAAATGCCTAGATATCTCGTTGGGCCATCTGCCCATGGAATAGGAAATTCGTAGTCAAACTTGGTTGTGCCCTCGGTGAGTGGAAGTAGCGTGGATTTGGCCCTATTTATATTAACTCCTGAGAGGCCCCCATATCGAATAAGCTTGCGCATCGCAGGTGTTAGGTTCCCCCCCCGGGTTGCTTATATAGAGTGTGATATCTTCAGTGTACATAGACACTATCAACCCCCTGATGGTGAATCCTATGCCCTTTTTAGCATAGTGTTGCCGCAGGGGCTCCATTGCGATAGCGAAGAGCATGGGGGATAATGGGCATCCCTGGCGGGTGCCACGTGTAATTTCTATTGGGTCGGATATTAGTCCATTGACCTTCACTTTGGCAGCTGGCAATGTGTAGAGTAGTTGGATTTGCTGTATGAATGTACGACTTATCCCCAATCTTCCTAGAAGCGTGTATAGGAATTTCCATTCAAATTAATCAAATGCTTTCATAGCATCGAGTAGCGCGGCGACCGCTTGGACATGTGGGGCAAGGTGGTGCATTAATGCAAAGATGGTGCGAAGGTTATGAGATGTTGAACGGCCAGGTATGAAGCGGACTGGTCTGGACGGACGATTAGTGGGAGCAGTGGTTGCAACCTATTCGCCAGCAATTTAGCAAAAAATGTATTATCTAGATTTATTAATGACAGCGGGCGGTACGAGTCGCATGACGTTGGGGCCTTGTCTGGCTTTAATAATGTGATAATGGCAGCCTCTCTCGTGGATGGTGGTAGTACCCCTTTTTGGAGCGCTTCTTGAAACACCGCCAATAGGCGGGGGGCCAGGAGTGTAGCATATTCTTTATAAAAGGCCGATGTGAGCGCATCCAGCCCCGGTGCTTTATCGCCTGGTAGGCTTTGTATTACATGTTGTATGTCCGCAGCAGTGAATGGCTCATCTAGGTAATCATGGTGTGCCCTGTCGAGCCAAAGCAGCTTGAGTGTGTCCAAGTACTCCAGTAACTCAGAGTCTGTAGGGGCAGTCGTTATTGTGTATAGCTGGGCATAGAAGCTTTTCATTGCCTCAAATATATCTGTTGGCGGGTGGACTGGGGTCGTGTCGCCTGTATGTAATTCCGTGATGTATGTGGGGGCTCTAGAGGATCTCAGCAAGTTCACAGCGTCTTGGCGGGCTGATCGCCTTCTCTGTATCGCCGAGCTTGTGCGTGTTGGTGTAAGAATTTAGTCTCTCTCTCGGCTTCCTCTTGAAAGCCGTCAGTTTCCCCCTAATTTCGGCTAACAGGTCAGGGCTTTGGGTTAGAAAATATTTGCTTTCTAATTCGCGAATATCACCCTCTAGCTTCGTTAGTGTGTGGCGAATATCCCTGAGAACCCCAGATTGTGTGGCTATACATGCCCCCCGTATCACGACCTTGAAGGCCTCTGTTAGATTTGGGGGTCTCTAGTTGGCAGAGGTAGGTACCTTTGTCCAAATAGGGACCCTTGAGTCTAGTCAGGGAAAGTAGGTACACTCCTGAAATAACCCCTGCTCACCCTCTTGGTAGCTTGGCACGAGCAGACAGGCTTAGTTCAGAGGCAGTGTGTAAAGCATTTGTGAACACATACAGTAATCAAGTGAATACACTACAAATGGACACCACACAGGTTGTATATTTATAAAAATAAGAATATTTTATATAGAATTACCACAAGACCATAAACGACAAAAATAATCCACAATACTGTCAAGAATACTTAGTTCTTATCAAAAAGGCTTAATTCAAGGTTCTGTGCGAGTCGGTAGCCTTCTCCGGCTACTGCGATGTAAAGCACAAACAGAGTCTATCAAATCCAGCTGACCGCGTCGATACGGGCCAACACAGCGTAGACGGACTCGGTCACAGTACCTTTTACTTGAAGCGGCAGGCACGGGCGTGCGAGCCGGATGGCTGTACGTCGCGGTCGCGATGCAAAAATGGAAGCGTTGCAGGACGCGTTGTCCCTCGATGCGGTGCAGGCAGCGGCTCGTTGACATCGTCGAGACGGAGTCGGTGAGACCAGGGCCGTGCGTTGCAGGGCGAGACGGTGCTTCGATGCGGTGCTGGCAGGTTGCGGTGCGGTGCGGCGACGGAGCCGGATTCAGGAGCTGGCGTCGATCAGTCCGGACAGCGGTGCGAGTCGGGCGGTGCGTCGCGAAGCTTGCGAGGCGGTGCCCAACTCCGGTGCGGTCACAGGACTCGAACTCAGCAACAGTGACCGTGTCGGTCGGACCAGAGGGATTCGGTGTAGCGAGGCGTTGCAAGGTGCGGTGCTCACAAGTTACGGTGCAGGCAGCGGCTCGTTGACGGAGTCGGTGAGACCAGGGCCGTGCGTTGCAAGATGCAGGCGTTGCTCGATGCGGTGCCAACAGGACACCGAGCTGGTCGGGAGAGTCGGTCACAGCTCCCTACCTCTGTAGCCACTGAAACAGAGTTTCCAGCAGCAATTCACAAAGGGGGTGAAGTCCAATGGTCCTGGGACTTCGATCAGGGGGCAAGCTCTCTTCCAAGCCCTTGGAGATCCTTCACAAGTTGATGAAAGTCACAGCAAAGCAAAAGTTCCTTTCTCCTTTCTTTGGCAGTCAGGCAAACCACTGCAGGCCAATCCCCCAAGCAGCACTTCAGGCTTAGGGATAGTCTCTCCTCAGTTTCTTCTTGGTTCCGCTCCTCAGCAAAGGTTTCTTCTTGTTCCCAAAAGTGATCTAATTTCTTGGGATCAGGGTCCCAATATTTATACCCCAAAATCCTTTGTCCTCTGAGGGCAGAGGGGCCTTTGCCCAGTCCAAACCAGTTCTGGAGCACTCTGTTTACATGACTCCTTCTTTCCTTTCACAGTGCAGGGCAGAAACATCAGACGTCCCACAGGAGGTGGAGCCAGCATTGTGGAGGGAAAGCCCAGCCCTGGAGCACTTTGTTGACATGATTCCTTCTCTTCTTTCACTGTGCAGGGCAGAAACATCAGACGCACCACAGGGGTGGAGCCAGCACTGTGGGGGCAGGCACTGTCCTATTCAGGTCCCAGGTGCAACTCCTCCCACCCATCTAGATGCAGATCTCTCTATTCACCACTGGGCTGACTCATTCTGTCTCCTGGAATCCCCAGCCCTGTCACTCAAAAACACCAGACAAGGAATACACAACCTAGCAGAGGCAGGCTTTGGATAGTTAGACAAGAAAATACCTACTTTCTAAAAGTGGTATTTTCAAACACAGAATGTTAAAACCAACTTCACTAAAAGATGTATTTTATCATTCTGAGTTCAGGCATACTAAACTCGAATTTCCACCATGTTCCCTGAGTCAGTTAGGATTATAAAATGTAATAATCTAACTGCCCATTCTGGCCTATGGAGAACAGGTAGCCTTGCAATAGTGAAAAACGAAAATGGCTGTAATTCACTATTAGGACATGCCACACACACCAGGGCATGTCCTACCTTATACTTACAATGCACCCTGCCCTAGGGCCTACTTTAGGGGTGACCAACATGCAGTAAAGGGAGAATGTTTAGGGCCTGGTAAGTGGGTGTACTTACCAAGTCGACATGGCAGCCCTAGGCTGCACACAGGCTCTGCAATGGCAGGCCTGAGACACACTTTACAAGCTGCTCCTGTGGGTGGCACAACCAGTGCTGCAAGCCCACCAGCAGCATTGGATTTACAAGCCCTGGGCACACTCAGTGCACTGTACTAGGGACTGACAAGTAAACCAATCATCCAATCATGGAGTCACTAATACACAACACAATTTATCATAGGGAGCACTTGCACTTTGGCACTGATTAGCAGTGGCAAAGTGCCCATGAGCATCTAGTCCAGCAAAAACATATCGACAACAGTGGAGGCATTATGAAAAAAATGGAAGGGAGACCCACGCCAAGGATGCCAGGTCTAACAGCCTCCCACAGTGTGCCAGCCGAATCCACTGAATTTTCGTTTAGCTCAAAATATTTGATAATATTTCTTCGTATGTCAGCCTTAAATAAGGCATCTAGTAGCGCAGTTGGGGGCAGGCGCCAGGTGAATGCTCTTGCGGGAAACTGTGGAATTTGTAGTGTGATTAACACCAGTGCGTGATCTGACAGCGTGCGTGGTAAATGTGAAGCTGCTGTGGTCCAAGAGTGTTTGTCTCTGGATGTCAACCAGAAGTCTAATCTGGACCGAGCTCCGTGTTGATGTGTTATGCAGGTGCCCTCCCTGTCTTCTGGGTGTAGTGATCTCCATGTATCCACTAAATTGTTGTCCTCTGGTAAAGCACAGAGTGTAGCTGTCGCCTGCAGGTGGTAGCTTTTGGATGCACCTACCGTATCCATCTGGTCGGACAGGGTTACGCTGAAGTCCTCTCCCCAGAGCATGGTAGAGTTACCTAGTGACTGTATCTCCACCCAGACTTGCCTAAAAAAGTCTGGATCATCATTGTTAGGACCGTATATATTGGCAATTGTGATCTGCTTGCTGTATAGTGAGCCCTTCAGTAGAATATATCTGCCATCTGGGTCAATGATATTGTTGTCGAGTTTCCATGGGAGATCCTTACGGATTACTATCGCCACGCCCCTTGCGTAATTAGAATAGGCAGATGCATATATGTCCACCCATCTACCCGCTTTTAGTTTTGACATGGAGGTTTCTTTCAGATGTGTTTCTTGCAGGAAACAAATATCCCCTTTGTGCCTTGCTAGGTATGAGTGAACAAGCCGCGCTTTTCTGTGGTCATTTAGACCTCTAATGTTCAAGGTAATACAGGTTAAAGTTGCCATGGTAATAATCTAGAAGCAAGCAGAAGGTGCCGTACATGGGCCCGTGGTCTGTTAACCAATTGCATACATTGGGTGCAAGCTGAGCAGAGGTGTGCATGGTAGTTGTGAGGGCTGCTGTAATACATTACTGCATTTCTTGTGCTATGAGGTAGCTGTGCTGTGTTTTTGTGTCTGCCCTGGTATTGTATGGAGCCAAATTCACATGCCTGTTTAAGAATAGAGTCACTGTAGTTTAGAAGGCGACCGAGGATTTGATGTGGTGGAGCCCCCACCGGCGGCTTTGGATTCAGAGTGCGGTGAGCTCGCTCCACCAGGGACACAGTGGTGAGATCCTTGTCGAAGAGCTCACATAGCATTTTTTCCACAAAGTTCTCCATATTAGTCATGTTGGTCGTTTCCGGTATTCCTGTGATCCTGATATTGCTGCGTCTGGCCCCTAAATCTTCATTCTTGCCTTTAATTAATTGCAGTACTTTGTCCATCTGTAACATCTGCTCTTTTGACTCTGTTTGGAGGTCTTCTGCGTCTGACTCTCTGTTCTCAAGGACATCAATACGCGTTTCATGTTTTTCTACTCGTTGCTTTACGTGATCTAGGTGAGTTGTGAGGCCGTCTAGTTTGGAGTCTATTGCTAGCAAGCTGGTCTTGACCTCTTTCAGCATGGTGCGTATGTCATCCTCCTGTGACGTGTTTCCCTCCATATCTCCTTTGTCCCCCGTTACAGGGTCCACCTCGAGGCCACTGTCTGCATGTCGGGTGGGGCGCTTGTCGAATGACAGTTTAGCTTGCTTAGCGTAATTTTTCCCCAAGTCTCCAACACCCAAACACCGAGCTATAGAGATATAAGTAGTTGACAGCTTCCCTGCAGAGGCAGCACAGAGTGCAGTAGGTTGCTCCTGACTAGCCGTGGGTATTGGAGCTGAGGACTGGATGACACTGTTTGTTCACGTTATCTGAGCCAGGACAATAGAGCATATGCGGCCAAGAGGTAGCTCGGGCTGCTCTAATATATTAAGTGCACCTTTGTGAGCTGTCCGTCGCCACGCTGTATATAGGGGTATTTGTTAAAGTGATTTACGCTTTTATGCGCTCACATAATGTAAAAGTAGGGCTGCGCCTTTATTGAAGCTTATTTTCTCTGCTTATGTTGAAGTTAAGAGTGGTTTAAGTACATATGGGCGAGGATAGCCCAATTATTTCGCCCTCAGCTCGGGGCACAGAGACTTCGCGATTTCTCTGGGGCCGACACGCCCCGCCACCCATTTTAAGCCTTAGGCATCAGGTAGTACGCGGCCTGGCTGTACAGGCCCGCACGCGACCCACGTCTATTCCCTTAGGGCCGTGCGGCGTGTCCCGTAGGCCTCCCCGGGGCACGGGGGAAGGGCGGCCCCCATGCACTGCAGCTCCGCGGGAGCCCCCCCCCCCACAGTGTAGACGCGCAGGAGAGGTAGCCGAGGCCGCACCTCAGGACTCACCGGCGCTGAGAGTTCTCAGCCGCAATGGTTCCGCCTGACGTCGTCAGTCTCGTTCAGCCCCCAGGTACACTGGGGGTCTGGTCCCACAGGCCGCGTCTGGGACCAACGTCTCTTCCCTCTGGAGCCACGAACTAGCCCAGGCACTGTGACAATCCCGCGGCCAGCGTAGGAGGTGCAGAGCCGCTCAGCCCCCGGCCGCATGACTTGATCGCTCCATCATAGTCCGCTGTAGGCCCGATTTAATCCGGCTCAGCGGCAGCAGATGCGAGCACTCTCGGGCCTCAGCAACATCGCCAGACGCCTCCGGCTAGCAATCAGTGAGTGAGCCGCACGTTGAGGTTTATTGTGCATCGGTGAGCTAGCTGTTTAATGCATGATTTTTGACTCGGCCGGCAGAGCCCTCTTAATGAGCGCCATCTTGATGCTCGGCTAAGCCTCGTCCCCCGGAATACAAGGTAGTCTGGTCTGTCACGGGCCTTTCTAAACAAGCTGAGGATCTCTTATCCAGAGCATGGGTGGACAGGGCCATCAAAGGTAAGGGTCGGCTTGGACCCGATGGACACATTGGTGCCTGCAACGGATTGTGGAACCCATGGTCGCAGACGTACTTCTGATTCTCAATTTCTTGCCAAGCCTGGCAACTGCAGGTTTGGCCTATCGATCTTTTTGTACCGCTATTTCTGTGGGGCACATCCCGGTGGGGGAGCATCCTTTTGTGTGCTGTGAAATAGGTTGTCTCTTCCTCTGGCACTGTGCTATTTGGTCCTCTGGGACATCAACCAAGTGCTCAATCTGTTCTTATCCTGGTAACCGAATAGGTTCTTATCCCACAACCTGCTTTTGGCGAAAATGGCAATGCTGGTATGCCTGGTATCCTGCAAGCGGATTTCTGATGTTAGGGCCCTGGATGTAAAGGGTCAAATATTTCCATCAGAGGTGTTGTTTACCATTGGTAGATGGACATAGTCCAACACCAGGACTATTTCGGATCCAGCTTTTCAGGATTCTCCAAAGTTATGTGTGGAACAATGCCTCAACGCATCTGAGGAAATGTCTGAGGAGTTCAGACCTCCCGATGAGAGACCACTCCTTACTGCATTGCGGAAACCGCATAAGGAAAGTCCTCCCCCACTATTACTTGACGGGTTCGTTGGGTGATGCAGGAAGCTGGTATTGACCTAGCAGCTTTTGGAACTTACCTGGCTAGAGGCGCTATGGCTTCTAAGGATTCTAAGGAGAACATCATGAATGCGGCTCATTGGTCCTCGGATTCTACATTCAAGAGGTTTTAATTTAAGCCGGTGCTGGATATGGGTCATTTGGTGGTGAGCAAGCTTTGAACCAGCATAATCCTCGCCTCCGGTCCGAACACAGAATTAAAATTGTTCCTAACTAACGTGTAGGAAAGTTTCAATTCTATTAAAGACACAGAGGCAAGGATTATCCCACCCGGCGAGGGCTTTCCTCTTTGTGGAACCCTCCCTATCACTAGTAAGTACTTAGGTTCAGAGATTATGTGAAGTAATGTTAAGAGGTTTCAGAGACCCGGGTAATGGTATTCTTTCAATTGAAGTTTTGTGGTATGACTTATTGTACTAGACAGATCCATACTGATCACTCTCTTTGTTCATAGGGTCAGAGGGTACTAAATAGGACTGTACTGAGGCTTGACTCACGCAACGAAAGAGGTCACAACATGGAAAAGGGACTATAACCGACCTGGGCAAGCCTGATTGGATATTGTTGCGACTAATGTGTTTTATGATTGGACTGTTATTCTTGAACCATTCCCAGACTTTCATGGGACTGGTAGTTTTTTTTTCTCGCTTTTAAATGATAAAAAATGATGAAATGGCGGCTATAATAAAGAAAGTGAAGGAAGTAAAGCATAATTCTCACCTCCGTGCTCTTAATAGAATTGAAACTTTCTTACAGGTTAGTTAGGAACAATTTTCATTCATTTCCCTTATTGCTGATTACAGAAACTAAAATATGCTCTACTAAAAAAGTAAAAAAATACACATTTGTTTATTCAGAAATGTAAAGACAATTTAGATGTGAGCATTATATCACACTGCATATGGGTGGGTCAACAAGACATGTTGCGCAGATAAAAAGAGAACAGATCATTAAAAAGTCAGTGCAGGTGCTCTCCTTAGTGCATTTCCAATAGTGTGGAAGAGGCGAGAGAAAGCCATGTCTCTTTTTAACTGCAGCATACCTATGATGTTTATTACTGCCTGTCCTCCAACGTCCTGGGCAGACAGTGGCCAAGTGTTGCAGCCCAACAAGAAGGAGCACTCTCACGCTAGTGTCACAAGTCTTCTCTGAAGGCAAGCATTACATGCAGTTTATGAGAGCCAATTACAAGATGTAATTTTCTCATAACGCAGAAGCATGGTAACAATAATATAAATACAACAGGGAGAAAATGCATGTTGTTTTTATTTTTCGCTGCAAGTTAGTTTCGTGGGCATTGCTGGACTTCACAAATATTGTGAGGAATTTAGGAATCACAAAATTGGGAAATGCTAAAGGGTCCCATTAACAAAGCCCAACACCATAACTGGTTTTGGGTGTATGTCCCCCTTTAGAGACCCCTCCCCACGTTTTTCATCCCACTTAAAAACACTGGATGTAGGTCATCCATCCTGTAAAACAAGATCTTATTATTAGTGACATTTGCTGCCAAAAATGCATTCATGCCAAAACACATAGGATCATCTCCAACAGTGTTCTAAACCTGTGGTCCGATTACCCCTGGTGGTCCGGTCCGTGAGTACTAGTCATGAGGTCCGCAACTATGTAACCAAAATAAAAATTAATATATTAAAATTATTAAAGTATATACAAATACAGAAGCAAAATTGAAAATGTGAAAACTTTTTCTATATTTGTGAATTACGAATTTTAATATTTGAGCATTTGTTTGGTGTATACATGTTTGTTTTTGTATTTTTGTGTATTGTTTTGAAGTTCAAATCATAGAAATTGCTAAGCTCAGGGGTCCCCAACTTCCAATAATGACTCAGTGTGGGTCCCCAGATTCCAGTAGTGATCAAGTGGGTTCCACAGAAGTCAAAAGGTTTAGAAACGCTGATCTATGAAGTAGGTATAGAGGCAAACGTCCGGGCAATTTCCTTTCCATGTAGGCCTAAAAAAAATCAGAAAAATGCTATCAGATTTGCCAGTCTAGTGATTCGAATAATCTACTCGACCTAACTGTAATGCACTTGACCCATAAACCCATCTCAAATTGTGTGATCATAGGCAAATATTTTATTTCACTGATTTGCCTTTTCTTCATTATCACATACAAGAGCACCTTCAAATACGGGAGTTCGGCATATCTGCGGTACAAAAAACCTTGTTTGATTTAATAGACAAAACATTTGCTCCATGTATAAGTAAAGTCTAGCCCACATATCCGAATACACGACCCCTGACTTGCTTCTTAGTTTACTAATAGCATGGTCATCAGGGCGGGAGACAAGAATGTTTCTCAGTTTATATTTAAAACCTTAATAAATATATTACTTAAGCATGATGTGGCAGTGCACTATCTATCTTTATGGATACTAAATTGCGAGAGTGGATATTTTGACAGAACTCCGCATTCTGCTCACACTAATGCAAACTCTTGACTGTTTTGACCCTTACTCATTGGAAATAAATCTTTGAGAGGGCTTTGATAGCGTGATTAATGAAGTAACAAATCTAAATTTGTAGACATTATTGACACTAAGCCCTAAGGAAGTCTAGGTGAGAAAGCCCGATGAAAAACATGTGGGCTTAAAGGAAATAAAAGAACAGTCCATGAACACGCTCCTTGCAAGGCTCAAGGTGTGTTCCTTGATTGTGCTCACAGGGACTAAACAGTCTGTCATTTAAAGACAGACATTTTCCATTGAAATTGCCACAAACTTTCCCGCTGAAATGCAGTTTTACTGATAAAACTATACTGCATACAAACAATAATGCAAAGAAATCTGGTTTCAGCAAATATTTATCATTGCAAATCATCAAGTATTCTGATTTGTTTTGATCCTATTAAAATCTCGGTTTCCATCTCACTTCACTTCATAATTGCAAAAATAGTGCTTTCCCAATGACTAAAATATATTTTAAAATATTTGTACAGTTCCTTTACGAGCTATTTAAATGTTGTGTGCCCGGCACGATTGTCAGACAGTTCACTTTACAAAATACTTTGCAGGCAGAGAAAGAAAAGTAAACACCAATACCCAGGATAAAATGACTAGCAATTTTTAAGACATAGGATGACATCTGACCTCGGTCTTTGAGCACACAGCAAATGTGACAAGATAAAAACAAGATTTAGAGGCATCTTTATTGCTCATTCGCTTTTTGAATGAACCGCACACCTGTTTTTTGCCAGCTCAGCTCTCTAGCCAGAAATGGGCAATAAGGCCCTAAACATAGCTGACCTTGATAAACTCTGACTCGCCACTCCAAGTAGGCGGGTAGATTTTTCAAAGCCTGGCTTGTTAATTTGTATTGCACACGCAGCCCTACCAAGTGTCACTGTCTTGTGTTAGAATAACGCATTTTCTGTAATGTTCCTGCATTACCGCAACTCCTTATATTGTCCTGCAAAAAATTGCACTTGGCAGAGCTTGCACAGTTCATTAAACTAAGCTATGCATTGATCCATGTCCTGAAGTGCCTTGCTGAAGGCAATGCCAACAACCTGTCTGCTCTCTTCCTCTGTTTATACAGTGACACATGGCTGATTAACACATTTATTTAGAGGTGATGCGCAGCCCCTCGAGTGGCTGGTCCTTCCCCCTCCTAGTAGCAACGGAATTCATGGTTTCAGCACTTGATCACGTGCACTTCTTCCCAGTTCCGACATACGCAGGGAAGACCAGTTCCTGCCCTCATCTTGAGTGTGGCTGCGAAGCAGGACTGGCCACTAGATTGCAAAGGAGTTTTAGATGACCATGGGCCAGATATACAAAGCTTTTCTTCATTCACAAACGGCTCGATTCGCAGAATAGAACATTTGCAAACACAAAAAGGCATTTTTTAATGTACAAAGGCCCATTTTGCGATTCAGTTACCTGTTACCGAATTGCAATTTGGGTTTGCGATTTGGTATTAGGAAGGGGCATGTTTAGGGCGTCCCTTCCTAATACCGAATTGCAGTGGTAAGTGTTAAACAGAGTCTGGAGTCTGAAGGCACCCACAAATAATCAGGAACAGGGCAGGAACTAATCATGAGAACAAGCGGCCAGATCAGTCCATGAGAGGTATCTGAGACGGTCTCGGACAGGAACAGTAAGATGCAGGGCTGAGAGAGAGGGCAGGCTGGGAAAACCCTTTCTAGTGGAGAAAGAATGAGGCTAATAGAAAAAGGCAGATTTGGAGGATTCAAGACACCCACATGAAGAGAGAGGAATGGCGCAGGGGAAAAGATACCTGGGTCCATGTGTGACTAGCTGCTCCGGTCTTAATTTTTCTTCGTATTCTAGAACTTGTAGTCCTGTGTTACATCCTGATTATGTATGCTTATGTGTTCCATATTCCTTGTTCTGCATTCTTTATTCTGTAACTTTGTTGGTGATGTTCTTGCAAGTGCATATTCCAAGCGTGATTCCAGGTTCCTTGTTCCTACCTTGGAAGATGGTTGTCTGTTAGGCAGTTAAGTGGGAACAGCAGAGCTGGAAGGACGCTGGTCAATGGACTACTTTATTCCAATAAAGAAGATTTCATCTTAGCCATCTGCCTGGATTATTTGGAAACCAACTACAAGATATTGGCGACGAGTGGGGAAAGCCAAAACATTTTAAGTTTGGAGCCCATTGATGGCTGCTCAGCCCCATGCGCAGCCACAACTATTTTCAACGTTTCTGGCCAGACGCGCAGCTACCACGACCCATCTTTGCGCTGAAAGCGCCTTGTTGATTGGTTGGGTGTTCACCTATCATTCCAGTGCCTAATTTGGAATACACCACTGACTTCATTGGAGGTAACGTATTAGATTGCCTGCATCGTTCGTTGCCATGCATTCTTCTGAGCGGGCACGCACAACCTTCAGCGTGCGCTGTGGAGCATCTAGGTCACTTAGCAGCCAACCCTGTGACTGATGCGTAGTGCCCGAAGGGTACGCATGCACTCACAGCTGAATGGTTACAGGTGTTGCCTGGCAACGTTTCTCAACATCTGCCACAGTGTGCGCACTGTTAGGATATGTGAAATCAGCGCGTACATGCTGTATGTGCTACCGTTTTGGATTTACCTTCGCCTGACATTGGCCTGCCAATAAGATTATCAGCATTACAAGGCTTTGGTAACTTGTTCATCTTTAACTGCTGCCTCTATTTTTAAAGGTCCCTATTCCAGTTCTTAGGCATACTTATATTGCGGCTTATTGCATTCTTTACTCTGATTTTTGGCATACTTACTTTGCGGCCTATTGCTGGTTGTCATGTCGGGAGGGGCAATTTTCAACAACCTCCTCACTTTCTTGTGGAACCTGGAAAGCCCAAATTGGAATAGAAACACTGGGTGTGAGTGTTTAAAAACGATTTGGTAGCTATTGATGGCACTAATTTCAGTGCAGCCAGGAAACTGTCTAGTACTGTCTTGGCACAGAGGGACAGAAGATTTTCGATAACTTGCCTGAAATTCCATCTCCTGAAGAGGAGTCGTGGGATGCTGCAACTTGGAATGTATTTGTGGAAGCTGGAAAAAGATTGGCATTACATTTTTCTGATTAAACTAGTATTGTCCTTGATAGGTTCATTTTTATTTAAGGAAGCAGGCAGCTGGCGAGAATATTGATCAATACGTGGCCGCTCTTAGAATTTTGGCTAGCAGTTGTAAATTTAAGACTGCCAAAGATCAATATCTTAGAGACCAGATCGTCTTCAACTGTCATTCTGAGAAGGTGAAGGAACATCTTCAATGTTGCACAAATCCCATTGCTGACGAAACTGTAGTAATCGCTAAGGGTACTGAGCGTTTATTAGAGTCAGTAAAAGTATTATCTGGTGGGTCAGAGAATATGAGTGTGAATGTGGTTAAGAAAGTACAGAATAGTCACAAACTTAATAGAATGATCAAGTCTGGTGTGTGTTATAGATGGGGTTCTCATAATTATTTAGGCAATAATCCCATTTGCCCAGCTCATGGTAAAATATTTACTACGTGTAACAGAGTTGGTCATTTCATGAAAGTATGCAGGAATGGTACCACAGTTAAGGTAAATTGTGTTCTGGATGTGGAACAGCATTGCATGCAATTGGATGAAGGAATTAATACTATGACAATTTTAATTGTAGGTACTAGTAAGTAGGATGCAATGGATCAGATGAGTGTATGTGTACCAGAAATTGATCATGATGTTGGGATGGTTGCTGGTAAGAATGGTCCATTTTGTAATTTTAAAATAGGGGAAGTTGGTATAAGGGTGATGGTGAACTAGGGTTCACCAGTTACCATATTATCTGAATGATCTTTCAAGCTATACTGGTGCAACAGCTTACTCAAGAAACGAGACTGAAGGGCTATTGCTTATGGAGAATCGGAAATTGAAACAGTTGAATTCTTTGAGGATGTGTTAGAATTCTCTAGCAGGGAGATCTTCACCAAAATCTATGTGGCTGTTAATGGCAGGGACAAAATGTGCCGCATTATGCCATATAATTAGGCTTTTCTTGCTGCATAATTTACTCAGCCTTGTCGCATAATTTGGCCCTTTCCTGCCGCATAATTCCAGTGGCCATGGTCAAGCTAAAATAAAAATTGGCCGATACGTCTGTGCGCGGACTTGCGTTCGCTCAACAAAAATATAATGGTTAATTGTCATCCGTTGCCTAAAATAAACAAATTACTGTCTACTTTAGAAGGCGCAAGGGTTTTTATTAACACTGATCTCAAGGCAGCCTACCAACAGGTACCCCTGAAATCAGTCAAAAGCCCTAACCTCATTTATCACTCTGCTTGGGGCCTACAAGTACTTATGTTTGCTGTTTGGTTTAGCATCATTGGCAAGCGTGTTCCAAAAAATAATGTTTAATCTGATTTCTTTTTAAACTGTCTGGGAACATAATTGTATTTTAGGCAAAGTACTCAACATTTTATGTAAGCATGGTATGACTATGTTACAGGACATATGTAAATTTGTAACCAACAATGTTGAGTACCTGGGTCATTGTATCACAGCAGATGGAGTTAAACCTAAGGAAGATCTGGTGAAAGCATTAACGGATATGCCTTCTCCAAGTAATAAAGACAAATAAAAATCCTTTTTTGGGTTGAGTGCCTATTATTCCAGGTTTGTAAGTGGGTATGACACTCTCATGGAGCTGCTAAAAAAATTCTTAGGCAGAAAGGGAAGTTTAGTTGGGGATCTGAAGAACAAAAAGTCTTCCTGGAAACTGAAGATATTTTGGCCAAGGTTCCTGCATTGAAGTCTTATGTCAGCGGTCATCAATGTATAATCACTGTTAATGCAAGTGCTGTTTGCCTAGGTGCTGTACTATGCCAGTGTAATATTGAAGTAACCATTGCTTCTGCATCTAGGGTGTTGTCAGAAGTAGAGAGGAAATATAGCACCATTGAGGGAGGCACTTGCCTGTGCATGGGCCATTGAAAAATTCACAACATATGGGAGGGAACACATTTTGGGTTATGCATGGATCCCAAACCCTTAATTTATCTGTTAGGAGATAAGGGTAGATCATCAGCATCGTCAAGGCCAATAAGGATCTTGTCTAAGCTTCAGGAGCATAATTTTTAGTGTTCAATCATTTTTATTGGCGTTTTAATAACCAAAGTACAGTACAAAGATGCATAGGCCTTGCGTCAAACAAGATGTAGTCATATTACAAAAGAATTCATTGTATTACAGTACATAGAATAAAATATGTGTAATAGTACATCATCTTACCAAAGGACACCATAATGAGGAAAACATGGAAAACAGACATAAGTGGCACAGAAAAATAAAGAAATCCCTTAAAACAATAAGGTATAGGGTAGTGTGCCTTTAATAATTCCTTATAATACAGCTAATTGAAGTAAGACAAGAGAGAATCTGAGAACATGTCTAAAGATAGCAAGGAATGTAGCAAGGTGTAGCACCCGACCTTGTCACGCAAACAATTAATGTAAAGAAAGGGCAAAAGGGGAAGGAGAGGAGAGGGGGGAAGTGCACAGCTAAGTCCCATAAGTAGAGTAAAGATAAAGGCAAGTGTGTAGACTATAATGTTTACATTATCCATGTAATGAAGCAAACATCTAAGGAGCGCAAGATAGTAGAAGATATCTGAGGGAAGGACCTTCTTTTTGAGTGCAGATTATGGGCACTTCTTAAAAATGAGACCCACTCCCACCAAGTATGAAACGAAATGTAGATGAAAGATTTCCATTCTTAAGAAATAACCATCATAGCAACCGAGAGGAGTAGGTCTAAAAGAGCCATATCATTACACCTTAAAGTAATCAAAGATTTGGATGCTTTGGGTCCTAATATTGCTGTAGGGTAATCTAAAACTATTGAGAAGTGGAAAATTGTCGACAATTGGGACTGGACTTGGTCCCAGTAGGATATGAGAAGTCTGCAGTGAAAAAACATATGTTGGTGGGAACCAGTCTCGTCTCCACAGTTCCAACATTTTCCAACCTCACGAAGCTTCAGTTTGTGAAGCCTAGCAGGTGCCCAGTGTAGAAGGTGCATAGCAAAGAATTTCGTCTGGAAAATAGATGGTGCAATTTTGTCCCTCAAGGCCATTTTGTTAATGTTCTGCCATCCTTCGTCCAAGATGTGTCCAATTGTTTCTTTGAAATAATGATTGGGCCATTTAATGGCAAGGGAAGACTGTTGGGAAAGGGGAGGACTAGAGAGTATCTTATATATTTTAGAAGCGATGTGATAAGACCTAAGCCAACTCAATAGGCGACCTGGTAAGGAAGGAGGGTTTGGTTTGCTAAGTTTGGATAGTTTGACTTTTAACTTTAAAAAACTGTAGAAGCCTAGTGCTGAAAGATTGTAAGTATTAGCTAAACTAGATAAAGGTAAGGGACAATTATTATTATCCAAAAGATCTTTGAATTGTAAAAAGCCCTTGGATGCATATGTTTCCGGAGAAAAGTTAGGTGTATCAGTCCTAGTTTTGGGATTATACCACAGTGCTGCAAGCGTGGAATTTTGTAATGGTATCTGCATATACTTATCTAATCTTTGAAGAGCCCATATAGTGTTAGAAAATATCATCTGTGATTGAGGAGGTTTAAATGTAGGCATTGTGATGATGGCTGGGAGAGTAAATGGAGCACACAGAGCTGCTTCTATTTCTACCCATCATGGAGGGTCAAGCGAATGAGGAGCAAACCAAAGAGCACCTTGAGCAGCTAAAAAAGATGACTGGTATAAACTCCAATTGGGAAGGTTGCAGCCCCCTAAAGAGATATACGCCAATCCCAAGGCTAATATTAGGATCAATGGTGTCACCTCCTCGTTTTTTAATCTCCATCAAGGCATCTCTCTCCATTGTTATTTCTTCTCGCCATTTACCCTCATATCAACTTACTAAATTCATCCCGAGAGATAAAGGGGATCAAATTTGGGTCCAAATTGTACAAAACCGGAGCATATGCGGACGATATTTGAATTTTCATTGAGGATATTGAAAAGGCAATTCCTAGCATCTCTGACATAATTCATGATTGCGCTTGAGTCTCAGGTTACTCCTTAAACAAGGACAAGACTGAAGTCTTCCCACTTAATCCACTTTGCTTCTCTTTTCATTTAGGTGATTCTGGCCTTAAATGGCAACCAAATAGTCTTAAATATCTGGGAATCTGGTTTGGTAGAGACTCAGCCGACACCCTTGGATTGAATGAAACATGCACTTTCTCCAAAATCGAGGATTTACTAACCTCATGGTCTCCTACATTCATCTTGTGGTGGGGGAGAATCCAAACCCTTAAGATGATGGTCATACTGATAGTTAACTTTGTTTCAAGCATGCTCCCCTTTACTTTGTCACCCTCATTCTTCCACAACATTGATAGATTAACCTCTAATTTTTTCAGGAGTATAATTATTAAGTGAGATATATACCCGGTTGTACCAACACCAGAGCAGATTGTTTATCTAGACTTCCTGTTCAAGAGAAAAGGGGCTACCAAATGAGGAGCTATTGGGTAATGAGTGCGTTGTGGCCAGCACTGATGTGGTGGATAGTTGTCAGGGTACTGTTTCAGAGCAAGAGTGGAACAAGGAGTGTGAGGAAAATGAGTTATTGCAGATAGTCAAGGAATTTGTACAAGGTTGGCCACACATCAAAAGATTTAAAGGAGGTTTCTATTGTTTTAATCAGCAAGCTGACCAACTTACAGTTGAGACTGGTATTTTACTATGTGCTAGGAAATTTGTTGTACCAAAACATTTGAGGTTGAAAATGATTGAGTTAGTTAACAGGGGACATTTGGGTTCTACAGCCACGAAGAAGACTGAGATGCTGTTTTTGGTGGCCCTACAAAAATGTGGATAGTTTTGTTAGTTTGTGTAAGGAATGGATTATGTCTAACAAACATTGGAAGTTGAAAGATACTCCCCTCATTCCTACTTCCTTGCCTCAAGTTCCATGGTCCAAGCTTTGTGGGACCCATCTTGGCTTTACTGGAGATGTCTAAATATTTGATTGTTCTTACAGACTATTATTCTAAGTTGATATGTATTCTGATTAGGGCTCCCGGTTTTATGGTATTTTATTTTTTAACATTTCCGTCTGTATTTATCCATATTTATTTTTTGGCCATCTTATTGGTTTTTTTCCATATTTATTGTGTGTTTTGAGAATAAATGGAGCAGTAAAATGGTTTATTTCTGCATATATCTAACCAATACACATGCACTCATACTTTGATACCTACCACATTTTAGCTAAATAGGCAGCCTAATATAACAAAACACTACACCCACAGGTACATATTAGCATTACATACAAATATTTATTAGCATATGCCTGTATTTAAGGAAGTGTAATGTTTTTTTAACTCTCCATGATGTCTATCTGCTCAACTATTGACTAGAATTCATGAAGGACAGAATGGAGAGTCACTCCCAAGAAGCACAATTTTCTGTATTTTTCTGCTTTTAAAAATAAATACAGAAAGGAAACACATTGTTTTCTGTCTGTGTTTATCTGTAAAAATCAGTAAAAACGGAAAACTGGGAGCCTTAATTATGATTTTGTGGCTGAAACAACCACTCAGGTTGTTATTCAATTCTTAGAGAACGGAGTTCAATAGATTTCAGAAAGGATGGAATTATTTTAGAGAAACAAAAGTTATCAAGCATTGCAATGTGGCTTTATATTCGGCTCAGGTCAATGGTGCTGCTGAGAGAGTTAACCGTCTGCTCAAAGAAGGAGTCCAGACAGCTTTAACTTGTGGTGGGAATGTGTCCAGAGAAAATAGTGAGCTTATCACAACACCCCTCATAGTGTTACTGGGGTTTCACCATTTTGCCTATTGAGAGGTAGGCAATCAAATACTGGATTATGTCCTACATGGTTAACGGACAAATCTGACAACAGGGCTCAGGAACGGGTGGATCTAAACAAAGTTAAATCGAATGTGATGGCTTCTCAGGATAAATTAAGAAGTACCATGATTCTAAGAAGCGTGTTTTTTGTGCAGAAGTAAGTGTAGGTGCCTGGGTCATGCTAAAAGACATGAGACCTAGAAGGTCTAAGGTGGATTTACAATTTCTTGGTCCATTCAGGGTATCAAAAGTGGCACATTCATCAGTAAAATTGAAAGATGAACGTTGGTGGGCTAAGAGGAATTTGATTTTGTTGAGTGACTTTCAAAGCACTGTGTTAAGGAATAAGATACAACTTCCAGGGAATTTGTTACTACCCCTTGGTGACTGGATTTTGAGAGGGAAGGGTTCTCCATGCGCTTCTCAGTTACAAACCTTGGTTACTAATGATGTAATACAGTCAGAAGGAAGTGCTGCCTACAATGATTCTATGCATGGTACCAATGTCATTAGTTCTGATTGCTGTACTAATAAGGAGCTATTAAATAATGAGTGTGCGTCTTGTTTTGATTAGACCACTAGAAGTGGTAGGCACTTGCAAGACTTTGATATGCAATTGCTATTTTTTTTGCTTGCCTTTGTTTTTTTTCCTTCTTTTTCTGGATTATATATTTTTTAGCTTATAAAGAGGGGACATGTTACATCCTTATTATGTATGCTTAAGCGCTCTATATTCCTTATTCTCCAACTCTTAGTCGTATTTTTTCTTGGCATTCTGGACTGTGTTACACCCTTATTATGTATGCGTATGCGTTCCGTATTCCTTGTTCTGCATTCTTTATTCTGTAACCTTGTTGGTGATGTTCTTGCGAGTGCATCTTCCAAGCGTGATTCCAGGTTCTGTGTTCCAGCCTTGGAAGACGGTTGTCTGATAGGCAGTTAAGTGGGAACGGCAGAGCTGGAAGGACGCTGGTCGATGGGTTCTACATCTTGGCTACTTCATTCCAATAAAGAAGATTGCATCTTACCCATCCGCCTGGATTATTTGGTATCCATCTTCAACATCCTGGTTTTACCATGAGATAAACAAGATTAGATTAGACCAATATTTATAAAGCGCAACGAATGCCCCATGGCGTCTTGGCGCTAGTGGCTGTAATTATTATTAATTAGCATTTGTTAAGCGCATGGCTACCCTTAGGCATCCCCGCGCTAGCAGCAACAAGCAAATGGAGGCTGGATGGTTAGGGCAGATTCTGGAAGAGCCAAGTCTTCAGCTGCTTCCGGAATGAGAGGTGGTGGGTAGTTGAGCGCAGCTGGATGGGGAGAGTGTTCCATAGTCTGGCGGCATTGTAAGAGAAGGTGCGGCCCCCTGAACGGGCTCTCTTAATTTTAGGTACTACTGCTAAGAACAGGCTGGCTGACCGGAGGCATCTTGAAGGGCGATGGAAGGCCATGAGAGAATGGTTTATCTTTGGGCCGATCCCCCAGAGCGTTTTATGTGCTATGCACAATGATTTGAACCTTATCCGTTCATTTATTGGGAGCCAGTGCAGTTCTTTTAGTGCTGGCTTGGCCGAGTGCGAGAAGGGTGTGTGATGAAGCAGCCTGGCTGCGCAGTTCTGCACAAACTGCAGTATCCTTGTGGTGGAATTTGTGGTGCCAAGGTAGAGGGAGTTCCCGTAGTCCAGACAGGAGAGTACCAGCGCCTGGACCATCACTCTACGAGCTGGTGTGGGAAGAAGTGGAAGTATTTTTCGCAGCATTCTGATGATACCAAAACAGGAGGCCGCTAACTTGACTGCTTGGCAGTTGAAATTAAGGGACTTATCCAACCAGACTTCCAAACTTTTGATTTGATCTTTGGGGGCCGGCGGCGGGCCAAGACAGTCAGGTCAGTTCATTCCAGCTGTGGCGATGGGGTAGTTACCCAAGATCATTAGCTCAGTCTTGTCTCCATTGAGCTTGAGACATTACTGGTCCATCCATGTGGCCACAGTTTCCATACAGGCTTCTAGATTGACTGGCCTATTCTTCGGGTGTTTTAGCGCTACCACTAGCTGCGTGTCATCCGCATAGGTAATGATCTGAATCCCATATGGGAGGACTAGCTCGGCAAGAGGTTTTAGATAAACATTAAATAGAGTGGGACTTAATGATGAGCCCTGAGGGACTCCACACGTTAGTGGCACGCGCTTAGAGATGCAATTGCCCTCGAATACCTGAAATGCTCTATCCTTCAGGAAAGACTTGATCCATGCCAAAACCTTGCCTGAGACTCCCACCATTCTAAGTCTGTCAAATAAGATGTTGTAATTGACAGTATCGAATGCGGAGCTCAGGTCAAGTAGGATGACCGCCACTACACCTCCCTGGTCATGGATTTTCCTTGATTCCTCTACTACTGCTAATAGGGCTGTCGCCGTACCATGGTTAGGACGGAAGCCAGTCTGAGAAGTATGCAGTAGGGAGTGGGTTTATAGGTATTCTGAGAGAATCTTGTTGACATATTTCTCCAAAATTTTACTGGTCCCAGGGAGGAACGAAACTGGACGATAATTAGCCCATAACTCAGGATCGAGGTTGGTTTTTTTTAGGACTGCTCTTATCATGGCATGTTTCCATGATAGAGGCACCTGACAGCTGGATATAGAGGAGTTTAGCACCTCCAGAAGAACAGGAAGTACGGCTTCCTCTACCTTTCGGAGTTTATGGAGAGGGGCCGGATCAAGAGGGGATCCGGATTTGACCTAGGCAAAAAGCTGTGATAAGGTGGACAGGTCCATGGTTGGAAGGTCCTCCAGTTGGGGGGTGCTACTCCTTGGGGTGTCCACTTCCTGGCCCAAATTGTCCACATATAAGGCCTGAGGGAAAGTATTATATATGACTAAGATTTTTTTGTTGAAGAACTCCGCGAGTTTGTTGCATCGTAACTGAGAAGAGTCTGATGGTAACTCGGGTGCAGGGCGTTTTGTAAGCTTTTTTGCTATTTGGAATATTTCCCTGGGCGCGTTTGTGGCCGATGTAATTTTTTTCTCGAAGTACAGAGCTTGTGCTCTCTTAATTTCTGATTGATAGGTTTTAATAGACTCTCTGTATATCTGTTTTTTTCCAGAATTGTATTCTTTCCTTCAGGCTCTCTCTAGTCTTTTACAGTTTTGTTTAAGCTCCCTCAGTTTAGGTGAGTACCACAGTGTCTGTTTCTTCTTGAGCTTTTTTGGGCTCCATTTATGTGGGATCATGGTGTCCAGAGAGGATTCAATCCAGTGATTATAGCTGTCTGACGCTAAATTAGGATTGATGTCCCCCAACGGTTTGGAGTTCAACAAGGCTGAGGTCCATGCCTCTGGAGAGAGTTTTGCCCAGGGGCGTTCCCAGCTCTTGACACCTTGTGTGCTCACGGTCTGATGTGGGATATTCCAAAGTATCGGAATTAGGAGGTGGTCTGACCATGGTATGGGGCAACCTGCTGAGAGTTGTTCATTATTTGAAAAGACTGGGTCCAAAATGTGACCCTTGTTGTGTGTTGGGCTAAGCACTTTTTGAGTTAGTTGTATAGCCAATAGATTTTGTGTAAGATCTGAGGCATCTGTCTTAAGAGAATTCTCTAAGTGCAGGTTAAAGTCGCCTAATAGGGTAATATTAGGTGCAGTGCTTGCTAGTCTAGCGGCAGTATCAGTTAGTGATTTTACAAATAACCCGCACGGGCCAGGGGAGCGGTAGATAAGAATTCCTGATAGGGTGAAGGTTGGTGCAAAGGAGATCGAGAAGGACATACTTTCGCAGTCTAATATATTATCCGTCCCCATGCGCCCCTTCAAGTGTTCTTTCAAAATAATGGCAATACGGCCTCCTTTCCTCAATTCCCTATCTTTCCTTAAGATGTAGTAGCCAGGGGGCAATGCTTGCACCAAATCTGGCTCAGAGTCTTTATGGAGCCAAGTTTCTAGTGTACGATATAAATGAGAGAAAAAACAAATCAAGGCTTCAGCATGAGAATAGCCACGTTCTAAAACTCATCAGGTTTGGCTGGGACCTAAGATGCAAAGGCATTTGATTCCATAACAAGGCAGTAGCATGTACAAAGCTTCTGCCACCCCAAGAAGCTTTACGAATCTTGGGTACTAGCATGGTCTTAGCAGAAACTGATCGCAGACATCTACTGGGGGTGTACCATAACATTTTATTGTTTAGATAATCTGGGCCTATTCCATGCAGGGCTATATGAGCCAGGCAGAGCGCTTTAAAAGCAACTCTGCTCGTAATCTGCAACCAATGAAGCTCCTTGAACCCTTTTCTGGCAGATTCGTATTTCCTACGATTTTTCAGGAGCCAGACTGCAGCAAACTGCAGCCTCTAAAACTTTTTCAACAGACCTTGTTGAATAGCCAGATGGACGGCATTACATAAGTCTATCCGAGATAATACCAAAGAGACCACCACTGTTGTCTGAAGGTCCGTGGAAATGAATGGTAAAACTTTCTTTGATGTTTTCAGAAGATAGAAACAAGAATTCAGTTGATTTATCTGATCTTTAAAATGTTAATTTGGAATAAAAAAAAATCACACCAAGATGGTTTACTTTGGTGACTGGTGAGGGTAAAGAACCCAACATAGAGGGCCACCAAGAAGAGTTACAGAACGACAAGTCAGATCCAAAGAGAAGCACCGCCGTCTTGTTGGAGTTCAATTTCAAACATTGGCTTTCCATCCAATTGACAATAGCCATCATACAGTTATTAAATCTACTAGCTACCTCATCTACATGTGAATGGATGGCGACTACAATGTACGTTTCATCCGCATAAGATATTGTACTGAAGCCAAAAGATCTAATCAGTGCAGCCAAAGGGGCCACATAGATATTGAACAGTGTGGGGCTTAATGAAGACCCTTGCGAGACCACACACGACAAAAAAAGGGGCTGGAAGTGAAATCTTCAAAAGTGACTGACTGTATTCTGTTACTAAGAAAAGATGTCCGAAGCTTAAGGGCAAGTCCTTCAATCCCGATCTCCCTTAATCGTTGGATCATGAACCGATGACTCACGGTGTCAAACGCCGCAGATAGATCCAAAAGGACCACCTCAGCCTTTCCCGCTATCCAGGATTCAACAAATCTCCTCTGTTGCCACCAACAGAGCAGATGCCGTGCTATGTGATTGCTTAAAGCCGAATTGGTTTCTATTGAGAATCCCATTCTGCTCGAGGAAATTAGAAAGAGCCACATTCATGTGCCTTTCCAACATTTTGCAAGAATGAAATAAAAAAAATGGACTGCAGGAGCTAGACATACATTGGCCTAGGAAGCTTGTCATGGCTGGGGGAAAAGGTGAAATTTCCCAATTATACCATTGCCATACTGGTCCTCATCTGTCTTCTTCCCAAGAGGGCTGTGTAATTGGAGGTTTCACTTTCCACTATGAAATATCCAGAGAGTTAGGCACAACTAGCATGCTAAATTTATTTATTTATTATGAAGTTTTATATAGCGCTGGCCAGACCCGAGGGTATCGGAGCGCTTTACACCAGTCGTACTGCGAAAGTCACAGAATACAGTACTAGAAAAGAACATGGAAAGAGAGTCCCAGCAGGTTGTGTAACCTTGAGGCACTGAAGTCCTGTAGTGTCTTAGATGAGTGCCGTTGCTAGGGCAGAGCTCCTCTTTCGTGGAGGAGGGAATGAGGTAAGGGTCCGGGAGGTGGAGGAGTTAGAGGTCCTGAGGACACAGAGTCAAAGTGCTGCGATGTGCCGGCTAAAGTACTTCGGCGGATCCTATCGGTTCGCTAGGGAACAATAGAGGAAAAGGTCTTTGAGCAGTCTTTTGAATATTGCAAAGGAGGGGATAGTTCTGATGTGGGGGGAATAGAGTTCCAGATTTTGGGTGCGTTACCAGCGAAGGACCGGGCCGCGGTTTTTTGTTTGCGTGTTTTCAGCGGGATGAGTAGTAGAGTGTTGGAGCTCCTGAGGTTCCTGGTCTGACCGGCTTTTTTGAGTTTGGAAGCCAGGTATTCCGGTTTGCCTGTGTGAAGGGCTTTGTGCGTGAAGCAGGCTGTTCTGAAGCTAGCACGCATTTCAACTGAGAGCCATTTTAGTTCTCTGAGTGCGGGTGAGATGTGGTCGAATTTCTTAACTCCGGTGACCATTCTGGCTGCTGCATTGAGAGTTGTTTTGAGGGGAGCAAGGTGTGACTTTGCTGTACCAGAGAGGGCTGCATTCCCGTAGTCTAGTCTAGACAGCACCAATGCTTGAGTGGCTTGTTTGAGGTCCTTGGGCGGGATAAAGGGTTTTATTTTGTTAAGTAGCTTCAAGTTGAGGAAGGCGCTCTTTGCGGAGTTCTTAATGTGTTTGGTCATGTTCAGTTTCGGGTCTAAGGCGATACCTAGAGATTTTACAGAGTCCGCAAGGGTGAGGTTACCGTTGAGCGCATCAATAGCTTTGAGCCATTCTGCAATTTGGGGGTTCTCTTCTTTGTTGGAGATGAGGAGTATTTCCGTTTTCTCTTGATTGAGTTTTAGGTGGTTACTTGAGAGCCAGTGTTGGACTTCTCTTAGCGTGTAGTTGAGTCTCTGAATGTCATCAATGGAGGAGGTTTCCAGATAGATCTGCGTGTCGTCTGCATATAGATGGAAGGGGATGTTGGATTTTTTGAGTAGGGTAGTGAGGGGTTCCATGTAGATGTTGAAAAGTTGCAGGGAGAGCACTGACCCTTGTGGGACACCCCTGCTGACGGGGTGTAGGTCGGACGTGAAGTTTTTGATTTTTATTCTTTGGGTGCGGTTGTGAAGGAAGGAGGAGAACCAGTGTAGGACCACCTCGTCTAGACCTGCCCTTTCTTGAAGAACCTTAATGAGAAGTTTGTGGTCGACCGTGTCGAAGGCTGCCGATAGGTCTAGGAGAATGAGTAGGCAGCATTGGTCCGAATCAAGTGACTTGTGGATATCATCAATGACGTTGAGGATCGCGGTTTCAGTGCTGCAGCCTTTTCTGAAACCCGATTGGTGGGGGTCAAGAAGGTTGATGCTGTCCAAGTGTTGAGTCAGTTGTGGGAGTACGCATCTTTCCAGGATCTTGGATAGAAGAGGTAAGTTAGAGACAGGTCTGAAGTTGTTCAGATCTTTTGTGTCTAGGCCTGGTTTTTTCAGCAGTGGCGTGACTTGTCCGACTTTGAGGCAGTCTGGAACTACTCCGGTTCTCAGGGAGCTGTTTATGATCTTGCACCAGAGCGGGGCTAGGTAGAGTTTCAGCTTTTTGGTCAGTTGTGGGGGTAACTGATCTAGGACGTGGGATGAGGGATTGGCGGTGGAGATCAGTTTGACTATCTCTGCTTCCTGAATGGGATTGAAGGATTTCCAGGGTTTTGTAGGGGGCTTGGATGCGTTGTTTTTAGTTCCAGGCGTCGGGCTCTTGATGGGGGGGAAGTGGTTGGTGTCCAGTGAGAGCTCAATCTTGGTGATTTTGTCGTTAAAAAAGTTGGCGAAGTCGTCGCACAGTTCTTTGGATGCCCGAACTGAGGAGGCAGTGGGCTTGGAGGTTTGTTGCCTAATGATGTTAAAGAGCTCCTTGGGTCTGTTTTTTGCGTTGTCCAGCGCGGTGCAGAAAAACAAGGTTTTTTCGTTCTTGATGTGTTTTTTGTACTTCCTGCGAGCTGCTTTGAGTTGCTCGCGGAGGATAACGGAAGGGTTGTTCCTCCAGAGTCTTTCTGTGGCTCTTAGTTCTCTCCTTTCATCGTTGATGTCAGTGTTAAACTGTGATCTGGATGGAATGTTCCTGGTTTTTTTTAAATTTCAGGGGGGCTTGTTGATCAAGGATGGATGTCATATTTGAGTTGTAGTGAGAGGTGAGTTCAGTTGTGGAGAGGTAATACGATAACATTCAAAAAAGCTTTATTGACATGCTGTTCTCGAACTGTGAACCCACACCTCACTTTTCCTACTGCATGGTAAGTACTTACAAATTGTTTATTCTGGTACAATAAAAGTTCTCACTACAATCCTGTTTGAAAAGAGAAGTAGGTTGCAGCGGTCTTACAACTATTTTATGCCCATTCACAGATGATTCCAGTGCACAAAGAGGGGTCCCTCCCTTGTGAACTTCAGCTACTTACGTAGATATGACTGATTTGGGCTACTCATGATAAAGTGCCACTCAAACTGTCACACATAAGCCACTGAAATGACACATAACCACACTGAAAACCTAGACATGTCAGACATACGTACAATGAAAACTTGGCAGCTATGCATAGGACATTTTTAATAAAGAGAAATCCAAAAGAAAAGCATATTTTGCTCAAAAAGGGACATTGTTACTTAAATGAGTCAACCTTTACGATTATTATGTCACTGAGAAGGTAAAACAATAGATTGTTACGGCCCGTCTCCTTACCCAATTATTGGCTTCCGTTTTTTGTCACCGTTGTTATATACATTTTTAGTTATCGAACTATTCAAACCCTCACAAATAGTGAACTGACAGCCCAGTTGCTCTGCTACGTCAGACACTCGGTTGCTCTACTCTTTTGTCTTCCTCCAGCAGATGGCGTTGCTCCCCAGCCTGCTCCAAAGCTTCGGTTCAGGCGCGTGGCAGGTGCAAGCAACAGCGAATGATGTAACTAAAGTATCGGCCCACCTGCGGCTGGGCCACCACTTCCGCGTCTACAGACGTGGGACGTTTTTCTGAAGCGGGCGTGTCGACTTGTCGGGGTGGGCTATTTTTGTAACCAATGGCAGGATTCATGTTGTATGTTCATCGAGCTCTTCCTATAGCACGGTGCCTCAGCATGCCAATCAGAGTTGACCAGATTTCCGATTGTCTCTCGTTTCCTTCACTTGCAGCTGGTGCGAGTGGAAAGCGGAGAGGTAATCGGAATTTTTAAAAATATTTTATGTCAGGAAAGTTGGCATGTTTAGTTGGGGTGTCACAGGGAACGGGGCACAGTGGAACACGTGGGGGCCAATCCCTAATAGGTGTTTGTAGATGGGTGTATTGGATATAAAATCATGAGCCTTGGTACAGTGTCAAGCAGGATACGTGGCACATTTGCTACCGGGATTTTTGGGTACGTGGTTTAGGTGGTAGAGTGTACACTACTTTTATCTCGTGTGTGGGCTCTGAGGCCATCTAGGTATCACTCCCTAGCAAATTTATTACAGTAACTAAGTCCACACACCACCATCCTTTGTGTGTGTATGGTTGCCAAAAAATAGACCAAAGTAGAAACGGTAATCGAACGATAATAATAGCAGGACTTAAAAGCCAACTTTTTTTTAAAGCATGCTGTGTCTCTCCCTATGATTGGTACAAATAATCTATTGAGGACTATGGAAATAATGTATTTACTATCCACGTGCGCTTCCGAACTTCATTTAGGTATTGTATGTAAGCCTCGCTGGAACAGTGTTCTTTCTTAACCCCTAACGCCCCCCCCCCGAAATAAACTTGCAAGTGAGCTGTTGCCGTTCGCATGGACGGCATACAAGCCAGGCAAATCCTTAACGAGCCAAGTGCACAGATACCTGTACTGTACATCCATCATATCGCATGTCCGATGAACCATATCCCTGGCAGAGGCAGCAGGTCGCAGCGCTGAATTTGCTGCCAAGTTTCTGAGCTTCCTCGTTCGTGACCTTTTTATTATTGCATATGTATTATCGGAAAAGCCTTGGAAAGAAAAAGGATAATGGAACGCAAACATATTTAAAATTAAAACACAGGCACACCGAGGCTATACTTTGCTGCCATTACTATTATATAGATCGTGTGTGTCCTAATAAAAAATATATATTTAAAAATGGGGTGCGTTTTCTGCATTCTTGGCCTCCGGAGTTCACAGTACTTACATGTTTTTAGTAGTGCAAGCAAGAACAGCTTAGTTAATCTAATTGGTCACTTTATAATAAATGAAGATTAAAGGACGCACATGTGACGTTGTATTTTTACGTAGTCAGTAGTCCCTGCTTGAAATTCCAAGTGGAAAATTATTAGCTCTCCTTCTGAAACTTACTTCTTAAAGAACAGTAACTGCATGATACCTTAGTTAACGCCCCCGAATACAAGAGCTATCAAGTGGATTTTTCTCTGTAACGGTTGTCTGCAACAAATTGAAGACAGTCGAAATCATTTGTATCTGGTCGTTTGATTGGGAGCCCCAGGCCAAGTGATCGATCATTGCAGACTTACAGGTAACAGCTCAGCAAGGACGCAACACAGGGCGTCAAGAACGCTTGCCCCTGCCCAGATATTCTCATCTAAACTGACTGTTGAACTGCGTGTGACTGTTCTTAAGGAACTGCTATTACAGTGTTCAGTACACAACAGTTCTCTCTAAGCAGCAAAAAGAAGAACAAATCCAGCTGGTAAATGTGCAGTTTTTTGGGGGACTGTCGATGTGGCGAAGTCCTTGAGCTTCACTGACGTTCTCGGGTGAAGCCTAAAACTCTACTGAGGGCCTCTTTCAGTTATTATGCTTGGCTGACTTGCCTGCTAATCAGCAAGTGCTACCGTTTCCATTGTTGAAACAAGGCCCAGTTTTCTTCTCATTATCCTGTTTGCATCTAGGAACTTGCCCCCCTCCCTGTTAATGCCCGAGAGCGTTAAGGACTACTGTCTGCTACAGTTGTGTTGTTGACTTTGGTTCTGAGAGACGTTCCATGATTAATTCACTTCTTCAAAATCCCATTGATTGTTTACCTTCAATACAGACAGGCTGCTTGTGATAATTTCTCCAAACGATGACTATTGTCTTCTTGTGGCAGGTCGCAGCCTTGGTGTCTGGCTTGGAATGGCATGCAAAATGTCCTTCCTGGATGATGTTCTCTGTCCAGCACCTGGCCTCCTTCGTAGCGGTTGAGGTAACAAGCCCCATCAGTTCTAATTCACTCCATCATTGCTTCTTCCTCCTCAGTTGCACTTCATTTATCAATAGGATGGAAGATGGTAACTGCCCGATAAGGTACCATGCCCTTGATATCCTGGCACCAAAAAGCATTCCTGGGGCTCAGATGATAAATATGTTTGGGGAGAACTTCATAGTCCCCTAAGAAATAAAAAAAAAATTGGATTGTTCTGTGCCCAACACTTTATCCTAAGGAATGGTTTAATGCTGTAATGCAAGCTACTTATGTTCAATGAAACTCTTCGGAAGCTACTAATGTTATTAGTATTGTAGCAGTGTCCACATCAGACAATGTTACATCAGTGGCCATCATTTGAAAGGTTACTACAAGCGATCACCTCAGTGCATCAGGCATGGTTGCCAGCAGCAATGTAATTAAAAAAGGCATTGTCAGTATGGAATGCCTCTACATGGGTAATACATAACAGCCATAGCAGCAATGCCTGTGGTACGAAGGTAATAACATTTGTAAAAAGTCACCTCAGTACCACATGATTTATCACTCAAATATTAGCTTTAAATATATTTTGGAAATTCAGCCATTTTGCTTTGAGTTCTGAAAATAAACTAATTTTCATCTCTTAATACACACTCTCAATTTTGGTATACCTATATTAATTCAACCAATCAAAAGTTTCTAATTTAGTCGGGTTGGCTGCACACAGGAGAGCTACTTACAGGTAGCTGGAGAGCTACCAGTAGCTCAAGTACTACTCGTTGGAGAAGCCTGTTTTAATGAATCACTTCACATTTTTCCGTAGTCCCACATGCAGATAGATCAGGTTTACTTGATACCTTCCTCTCCAGGTGATCTAGGAAGCGTCATTCTTGTTCATTTTTACATTATGCTGGAGGCCATGAATGCAGGTTTCCAGACTTCAATGTGGTACAGGAGCCAGTAGCACCCAAGCCAGGATATATTTATTTATTTAGAAAGTTTTATATAGCGCGAACATGACCACCGGGTATCAGAGCGCTTTACTTTACTATATAGGTACAAAACCAAACTGTGGGGGGTTACTAATTTCAGTTGAGCGGAAGTTTAAAAGTTAATGCACACATAAAGCAAATTCATTTTTATATACCAAAAACGAGATAAATAAGGCCTATGCTATTTTTGGGCATTTTGCTGAGAAAAATTGTAAATCACTGTCTAACCCACTGGATCTCAACGTCTCACCACTGCCCTTTCTTCTCTCTCCACTGATAAACTTTCTCACTTCCTCTCTCTTTTCTGTGTTCACTCTATGAACTCCAGCTTCACTCTCTAATTTTACTTTTAGTCCCTACATACATTTAATGTTTTTACACATTTTTTCACTCAATCTTCACTATTTCACTTCTGATCCATAGCCACCCTGTACCTTCGCGTGCTTCCACATCAGCCTTCCCAAACCATCCACTGTTGTTCTGTCTCAACTCGCACCCCCTCCATTCACCCATTTTCTTTTCTCCCCTTATATTCTCACTTGCTGATTTTCGGAAAATGAAATAAAATAGTAAGGTTTAAGACTCATCATCTTTTATAATTAGAAACCTTGTATCGTCTCATGTTTGATCCTCGTTGCCCTCAAAGCACTAAATGAAGAATTATAACCTGCCGCTATCTGTGCCATAGTGCTTTTTTCTTTCTGCTTGAGTTTATATGTATAGAAAGTAAATATAGCAGGAATGTGCATGATCTTACTTTTTATTTAATATTGTTAATGTAAATTTATAAGTAATCTTTGATACCCCATTAGCTCTAATACTTAACACACAATTGAAGACAACTTCTCATACAACTGTTTACACAAATGCACCCAACAAGTTGTTTCTAACCATGTGTAATGCTGCTCATGTAGTCACACTGTAGTAGCTCAGGAAAATGCTCGTATGTTCCTTTGCTTTTGTCAGTTGTACTTGAGTAGGTCAAATAAAGTAATGAAACTAATGCACGTCAGCAACAGAGCAAAGTCTTTTTCATAAGTATTGGCTCCAAAGAGAGTGTTAGTCTGGAACCCTGTTATGACTAGTATTTTTGACAGTGGGCTACACTTCCTTGGTAGATATTGAAGTCATTACCTCAACTTTTTGGCATCAGGTGACTTTGTCTACTACCAGCAATGCTTAAGAAAAAAATAGTGACTGTCTGAATTTACGAAATGAGACAATAGTTTTGACAGAAGGACGGTGGTCAGAGGTTTCCAAGTAGACATGCTTAATTCGTACGTGCACTGCATTGTCAGCTCTCAAGTAAGGCAGTAGGTCTTGATTAAAATAACGACCCAAGTATGCAAAAGAGTCAGGTTTTCTTATGAAGACACTGCTATAGTCCACTCCCTAATATGTCAAGCCACAGAGCTGGTAGAGCAGTCTCCTCCAACAATACATGAGGCTGTTGCTATATCTGATATTGCTTCTTTATATTTTTAGATGTTGTATTGTGCTTCAGGAACTTAGTTCAAAGCCAAATAAACAGCCGTGCTTGACAAGTTCTGTTGGACCACGCCAGTTTTATTGGGCATGGTGTAGCTGTGATATATCTAGATGCATTTTTTTGGCTGAATCTCTTCTAATTCCCTTGAATACTTGTCCATTTTCCCAACTTGTATGCCCTCTTTTCACCTTTTTCACAATGTTCCTTTGCAAAGCTATTCTCCTAGATGATTTGCTCATCTCGCTGCATCACATGCTATTTTTTATTTTTTTTGATGACCTTCAATTCCATTGGAATAATCTTGCCTGTTCTTTGGTTCTTTCCGTTAACATTTTTATTTGATTTGAGGCAAACTTTTACTTTACCCCCTCTAAGATAAAGGAATGCTCGACTAGATTCCTGGAGATACACACAAAATTAATTAGTTCTCTTTTCTTGGCTTTTTTTCTGTTCAGTCCCACAACAAAACTGTGGACTCTGTTCTGAAGGATTCTTCTAAATCTGCTCTCCCTTTCTGTTTTTAAGTCTTGCATCTAGAATCTCAGTTTCTGGTACCATCTTTATTTTCTTCTTCGTCTGGTACTTGCATGTTTTTTTCTTACTCCTTTGCTGCTTGCAATACATCCAATGAGGTTGCACTTCTTGCCACTTTCCTTACAAAAATTGTAGCCCTTCTAATCTTACGAACTGTCTGAAGATGAAAATGACATTCTGCACCTTAATTTCCATTGAGCAAATCCATCAACTCAGCTTTCCAGTTCATGTTATTTTACACATAAAGCATCAGGTTCATGCAACAGCTTCTTGTATTCACTTGCAAATCAATTGTGTACAAAATCATCCTACAGAATTATTTAATGATGTTAAGCAGTACTCACATCTGTTGTTTGCCCCATTAATGTCCAGTTTTGAGGACACATTTTATAACATTAACAAATTAATTTGTAGAAAAATACAAACCATGCATCATGACTTTGATTCCAAAATGCCAGTGATGCCGGCAACAGAATTTCATTTGGATCACAAACTGCTTCGATTTGGTTTAGAATGAATACTCTTTCTGTGTCTGATTTCCATTCTGGAATTGAAGAAACCTGATTATTTTCATGACTCCTCCTACCTTTTTTTAACCAGGTGGTCACAAATGGTTTAACACATTCCTCTCTTGGTGAATTTAGTTTGCCCAGAGGTGGAACCCCACTTCAGGTACACTGTCGTCACCATGGCATACGGATTGCCTCAGACAGCTGAGGATGTTCAACTATTTAAATTATCAGTTGCTGTCCTTCACTACCTGGGAGGCTAGCTTAGTAGCCTTTTCACTATAGTAGTCTTTTCATTTTCTTAAACTTAATTTTTTTCAGTCGGTTACTTTTTGCCTGTTCTCATTTTCATTCTTTCTTTGGTGCAGTGCAATACCTCAGGTTAAGCCTGTGATTTACTGTAATTTAAACTTGCACATAAGCAAATTGAACCCATCTTAATAAAAGCTTTTCTCTCTGCTTCTCATTTGTGGACCACTGATCAGTCCCATGGTATTTAAGCACTGAACAGTTGTTTTGCCCTACTTCCTGGTTTGTCCACAGCAGTTGCATAGCGTCAAATCACTTCCCACATAGGCTGCATTTCACTCGCACGCTTTGTGGCCGTCCATGCATGAGCATCTAATGCTTACATGCCCTTGCTCCTTTTCATTGCAAATTCACTTTTAAGGGCAGCGACAGAACACAACAAGAGCAGAACTCTTGTCCTTATGCACAACATCAAAACACTAACTATAAATGCTACATGACCTACACACACTTCTTATCGGCAGAACTCTTATCGAGTAGCGTGCTCCTCATCCACAAATTTGCTTGGGCACCTTGTTTAGGTGTATGAAGCTCTATATAAAGTGAATTAAAATAAAAAACAATAGCAGCTTCCATTTTAGTTGTACCTATGTTACACTCCTTATTAAGTGAGGCACTCATGATGATAAGAGGAATCTTGGATGACATTTTAAAAGTATCTCTTAAATAAGGTGCATTTGATTCATAAAAAGGTATCTTGTTGTATTGAAAAGTTTGCAGTAAACCCCTCTACTTATTAAGACGCCCTTTGGGCAGGGTGGGGGCAGGGAGGAGACAAGGCAATATGTGTCTCCCGGTGATAAGCCTGAAAATCCCCCCGGATGATATCAAAACCGGTGTAGAGCAGCATAGCCGGACAGCAGAGTCCCCTGGGCTTGCCCCCAAGGAGGCATGAGAACCCAGAGCTCCATGACGCTGAGCTGTGAACAACTTTAGAGCGGGCAGCTCTTAATAGCCATTAATAGAGGCAAAAAAGATCCAGCACTCGCATTGGTCCTGAGCGGTCTGCTTCCTCGATTGAGCCTGGCACCCAGAGGCTCGGGAGAGAGGGTTTTCCTCCCTGCCAGACGACAAGAGGACAAGCCTACCAATAGGCCCAACTCCATTGGCCGGCATCCATGTGGCTCAGTAGCCCGGGCCAGGGAGGCCCCGCAAACATACCCAGCGCCCGTTGGCGACTGGAGACGAGCCCTGCTCTCCCACCAGGAATTTAGCCGGTGCGGCATGGCGAGCAGGGACCTGCAGAGCCTGTGCAGCCCACCAAGGTGTGCTCTCCGCATGTGCGGTGCCCCCCTGGGGGAACTCGTGACCTCAACGAGTTAGGGTGGATGTGAGCCCCACTCCTAACAGGATCAGGCCGCGAGAGGCCGGTCCCACGAAACGTGGCTGTCGGCATCCCTTTGATCGGACGACGTCATGGAATTGGGGGACCAGTGCAATCTGGTGACCCCCTGAGCGGGCACTCCCAGGGGCACAGACTGTGAATCTCTGGTGGACTGGGGATTTGAGAGCTGAATCCAGCACAGGTGCACGCTCCAAGGGTAGAGCACTGCCATTGGGAAAAGTGAGGCCCAGTGGGGTCTATAGACCTCGGGCCGCACCTGATTGGAGGAAAGGGGACATCCCCTCACGTCTGAAGGTACATCACCAGTCGAACCAGAATAAGGCTCTACTGACGTGATCTCCCTTAAGGGGCGAAGAAGGACTTCCCAAGATCCCCCTTCATGATGTCCTCAAATGAAAGATCTCTAGAGCCTCTTCCATAAAGGACATTCTCCAGAAATCGGACTCACCACAATCATCGAGGTTGGGGCATATTTGACATCCAAGCCAAACATTGGTCCAGAACCCCAGGGGCCGACCACCAAAGAGGATTTTCAAACCCTATTGGTGGAGTTCCGAAAGGACAGCTCTTCTCTCAGACAAGACTTCAGCAGAGCCCTAACCGACCTTGACCAATCCCAGCACCACATGGAGTCGTATTTAGACTATGTGGAGGCAGCCGTAGAAGACCAAGTTCAAGAAAACAACGAACGCACATCACGGTTAGAAGTGTAAGAACGGCGACAAAGCTTGCTGCAGGACAAGCTCAATGACTTGGACAATCGCTTGCGCCACAATAACATCTGAATTTATGGCATAGCAGCATCAGTCTTTGCTGCGGACCTGAAGGAAGGGCACCTACTCCAGCTCCCAAATGATGCACCTATCCTCCTTGACCGTACACATAGAGTATATTCTGCCTTCCATCAGCAGCAGAACTTAGCCTCCAGCATGCTCACTCAAGTCCACTACTATCAAACAAAGGAGAAAATATTAAAGGCTGCATACCAGCACAAATCTTTAACCTTCAGGGGCGACGCCATCACCCTCTTCCACAACTTATTGGCTACAATGCTGGTGAGGTGCAAGGACTTATGAGAAATCACGCAACATCTTCGAAAAGATACCTTATAGCTGGGGCTTCCCATTCCTGCTTCTTTTCACTTAGAAAAGTGCCATGTGGCGAGGAACCTGCAGGAGGCGCAAGAGATCCTGGGGCTCCCCACCCCAATGCCATCATCCTAGGAACAGGGCCAAGCTTCCACGAATCTGAAGGACCAAGGAGGGGGATGTCGCTTCCAATCTTCTCGCCTAAGAAGCAAGGCAGCCCGAAAGTTACACTACCAAAAAAACAAGGAGCACTGCCCATCATCCTCAGGAGAAAAGAATCCGTCATGAGGCAGGGAGACTGGAGTCTTTCGATACCAAGAACATTGCCTGAACACACCTGGGCGATGTGCCGTGCTGGTAACCTTTTTCCAAGTATTCAACGAATAGGGGGAAGGACTTTGGACACCAACCGTGTAGCTAGCCCTATTATCCTTGATGGTTATTATGTTAACTGCAATTGTACAGTTTTATATGTTGTACCCGCAGTCTACAGCCCCACCTGAGTCTTCAATTTGTCATATCCCTTTTCCACAGGTTCCCCAATCCTATCCTTCCCAGTTGAACTGGTTCGCTTCATAAGATTGGCCATACGCTTCTTACACTCTATCGAGACATATGACCACCACTGAAACTGTCCCACACGGGCCTTGCCCTCGCAAGCAGCCAATGTTGGCCGTACCACCACTAAACTCAGCCCAGACTAGTGGGAATCTCTCCACGTTAGGCACCTCAATGACAACATCATGACATCCTTGTCAATTGTTTCACTGACATAGAGGGAATAAACTCCCCAATAAAGCTCCGGGCATTGCTCCAATGGCTCAAAGTTAAAGAGGTTGACGTGTCGCTATTATAGGAAACCCATCTATTAAGGACGAACTTCAGATGCCTGCGATCCTTTTGGTATTACACACAATTCCATTCAGTCTACACACTTAAAACCAGGTGGGGTAGCCATACTCATTCATAGCGATCTCACCTTCCAGGTCGAAGATACTTATAGAGACCGCGAGGGCCGTTATTGAGCATTTGGGATCTTTCAAATCGATCTTGCACACTATTATTTCCTAATAAGATCCAAATAAAGACATAGATAATTTTTATACCAATCTTTTCCCAAGAATTGCTCACATCGTCACTGGCACAATGTTGATAGGAGGCGATAACAATACCACACTTGATCCTCTATAAGACCGATCCCACACCAGGCATGTAGACACTCAAACACCACCCTCACTACTTCAAGATATCACTGAACTTAACTTGGTAGACAATGGTGCCATCACCATCCTGTTGAGAAAGATTTCACATTTTACTCACACGTACACAAAATCTACTGCTGTATCGATTACTTCTTAACATCTCAATCCTATATTCCCAACCTGGTGGACTCGTCTATCGAAGTCAAGTCTCTGCCCGATCATGCACCCATATGGCTTAGGATAAACCCCCCAACACAATGGAAACCATTCCCAAGACCCTGGATAATAAATGAAATAGCCTTGCGAGACCCAAATCTCAGGGACCGCAATAAGGACACAATAGAAAATTACTTTGCAGAAAATGACCCAGGAGAGATTAGCCTCTCTACCATCTGGAATGCGCTAGCAGATTTGGAACAACAGGTCTATCAAGCTGAACAGAGGCATAAGCAAGGGGAATTCACCAGAACTGTGATAGAATTGCATAAACTTAGGGGTGAATTGAAACACCTTCAAATGAATGAGGCAGGAAAGAAGCACCTATATGTATCAAATCTATTACGAAAAAGGCAGACAGGCTACTGGCTTACAAACTCCTACAGGTCGTTACTCGGAACCACATAAGCACTGAAATCTGAAGATGACCGTACGGTCACTGAGACCGCAGAACTTCAAGCTGTCTTTCATCGCTATTACTCAACATTATTCCACAGACAGGAGCTAGACGCACAATCCCAAGACAAATAGCATGGAGATTTTCATCCCCTAGACCTCGCAGACAATCTACAGTCCTTTGAGGATGATATCTTGGCAGACTATGTACACAAAACAATAGAACACTTATCCCCAAGGAAATCCCCGGACCCTGACGGCTTTACGGCCACCTTTTATAAAGGATATACCTCACTTTTATCAACACCCCTCGCAAAAGTATTGAAGTATTTTCTGACGACAGGGAGGGTTATGGATACGATGATGGGATCCCACCTTCTCCTCCTTCCTAAAATCAAGTAAAGACCTATTGGCCTGCACATCGTGTAGAACAATAGCCCTCCTTAATTGCGATATGAAAATATGTACCTTATATTGGTCCAACGCCTTTATCATATATGGCCCTACCTAGTTTCTCCTCATCAGGCCTGCTTCATTAAAAATCGCCAGGCCAACGATAATACTAGGCTCGCAGTCACCCTGATGGAAGTCGCGGAAAGACTACACCAACCAATGGCTCTCCTTTCTCTCGATGCAGAGAAGGCTTTCGACCAGGTGTATTGCCCATATTTGTCAAAGTTACTAAACAGAAGCTGTATGGCACAAAAAATGAAAAAAGTCATTCAGGCAAACTACCAACAACCAACTGGCAGGTTCAGGCTCAATGGGGAATATACAACTGAAATACCCCTATCCAGAGGAACAAGGCAGAGATGCCCCATATCCAGTGCCTAATTTGAGCTGGTGGTTTCCGGTGCTCATTACCAGCACTTAATTTTCAACACCGGCGCTTGTGACAGTCTGCCACCAGGTGGCGCTGACTGGCTTATTTAGAGATGACAACAACAACAGTTAATGTTTAATTCAATATACATTAAAAATGACTATTCCCTGCAGCCCAAGACATTCTTACAGCTTTGGGGGCCTGGAATAGTCTGAATTGTCACACTTGTAGGAGTGTGATGGCTAGTAGTTGTGTTGTTACGATCTTTGGCAGCATGGTAGGGGCAATGTGTGGTGCAAGCTGCAGTGGCTGCCTAACACACACGCACACATACACACACACTTTTTATTTTTACAAATTAAGCACGGCCCTTATTGCTGCTGGTCTTCACCTTGGCAATGGAGCCCTTTGTGGCTAACATCACACGTAATCCCAATTGTCACCGCCTGAGGGTGGGAGACAGGGAACACAAAGTGGCCCTTTTTGTGGATGATATGCTTTGTGACTAACCCCGGCCACACGATCCCAGCACTCCAGACAGAGCAGAGCCGTTTCATACAGATCTTGGGATTTAAAATCAATTAGTCCAAATCATAAGGCAAGAAGGTGGCTGACCAACAGGAGCAGATGTGGCACCTCTCCAGCAAGGCAGATTGTCGTGGACTGGAATAGCCATCAAATACTTCGGAATCACTCTGCCGACTCACACAAAGACATTACCAATATTCCTCCAGTAATCACTGCTATACTCAAGGATCGCTACAGATGGTGCAAACTCGAGATCTCTTGGCTGGGCAGACTAAACAGCCTAAAAATAAATGTCATGCCCTGGTTGCTCTATACATTACAAACACGCCCCCTTACAATACCCATACCAACATTGAAACAGGTTCAACAAAAGATGCTGAAGTTTATATAGCAGGGCAAATCCCCCAGAGTGGCATTTTCCACTGTTTCACACCCTACATCGGAGGGAGGCTGGGCTTCCCTGACGTAACCACCTGTACTTACGCAGCGCAGTTACGCACTTCCTTATATTGGAATCATGATCCAGCCCACAGACCCTGGGTACAAGTTGAGCAGGCATTCTCCACCATTCCACTTAAGGGCCTATTATGGCTCCCATCCACAATCCAAACGAGATCTCCGGCTCTCCTTCCCACAACGACATTTTTACGCCTCTGGCAATTGATCCTTCAGAAAAAATTAATTCCCAACCTATCCCTTCTCCTCATTGACTAAAAAGCCAGACTTCCTTTCCTGGGTGACGAACCCAGGGTTCCGGGCTTGGAATCATGGGAATCCTCCCCTTCTGAAAGACTTATTTGATGAGGGTGACCTCCAACCAAGGGATGTTCTGATTAGAAAATGTGAGCTGGGTAGAAGAGACCATTTCAGATGAACACATGGGTTGCACTGGGTGACACCTGCAAGACAAATTATGTAGGGAGGAGACACTCATAGAATCTCTCTTAAGAAATAACATGAGACGCAGGGACATCACCTGGCTCTATAGATATCAGAACTTTGCCCCTCAAAGAAGCATACCTACATTGCCAAATAGGAGAGGGCCTTGAAAACCGAGATTCCTGAAGACACTTGGAAATCAATCTGGCAAAGAGCCGCAAAGTCCTCCCATCTGCATACACCACAAACAGAACAACTACAAAACACTCACAAGGTGGTACCTCACTCCCACGAGACTGGGCAAGATGACTGCTAGCCAGGACACGTGTTGGGATGAATGGCTGTGGGGAGCTTGGCACTATGTTTCACACATGGTGGTCATGCCCCCTTATCCAACAATTCTGGCTCAATATCCTTGCACATATACGATCCATGACAAATGCCATTCTCCCAAATGAGCCACGGGTGACAATACTGGGTTACTCAGTTGCCCATGCCCCATACCCCATGACCACTCTGCTAGGGAAGCTGATTACCCATCTCCTACCAGCAGCCTGCCTCAGTATAGCCCATATGTGGAAATGCCCTGGCGCCCCTTACCTCAATATGTGGTGGGGGGGGGGGGGTAAGTATGGTCCATCTACACAATAGAAAAACTGTTGGCAACGATTTACAACCGGATGCACAAATTCATCTTGATATGGTGTTCCTTTGTGATGTGCATGAGCAGAGACGACCGGGTGGGAGGGTGGAGGAGCACCACATTGGTCATGCCTCAGATATTGCATATCTCAGGCATCTGCAAGGTTTCTCACCCAGATAATGACCATCAAGAAGACGATGAAATCAGCTGACCACAACCTGTACTGTTCCCCATATACATGCATGACTTAGCCACTATATAATTATGTCATGGTAAGAATGTATATCTAGCAATGTCATTGTCTTGAAGATATCCATGTAACCAATGAATGTGACAGAGTGCTCATTCTTCTGCGCACCCTGCAAACCATTGTTAACCCCAAAAGTAAAGTTGTTAAAAAAAACAAAAAACAGACACCATTTGGGCAAAACAATACCCAGCTCAAAGTCTTTGGGGCAAAAGGCATCAGGAGATATGGCTAACGTGACAGTGTCAGGACCCATGATCTTGGAAAACAGGAAGTCTATAATTCATAAATGTGATTAATGAGTAGAGTCCACACCCTTTTTGTGTTGACCATTAGGAGCACCTGATGAGCAAAAGATACCCAGATTCACATATTGCTTTTTTTCCCCCTTTGCAGTGCTGGTTGTCCCTCCCATTCAACCTGTTGCACCTGGTCGTCGCACGTGGTAACCATGAGTGTCGGCTTCATTGGAGCGGGCCAGCTAACCTATGCCCTGGTGAGGGGTTTCACTGCTGCAGGTATTTGTGTTTTGTATTAAGGGATTTGTAGAGCACCAATTACGCCCAAGGATTTACGAGCTCTGTTCATCAATCACTAAAGAATGATAGTAGTTTTTGCACTGGGGGCATTAGAATAATTGAACAGTTAAGATTCAGCAGGGCATCACCTTCATTGGGACAAAGTCTCCTCAGTGGTCATTAAAGAGTGACCGAAGGCCTTGTAGTTGGAGCCAGGCTTGCAGACTTGTTTTACATTTCTTCTTATACTTCTAATACCAACTAATAATTGCATTGTATAGTATTGAACCTACAAATACTGCCAGTAACACTTTGATTTAAATATCAAGATACTTGAGCATTAGTGTTTCTGACAGGTGATGGATTTGGGTACTGGAGTCTAAAGTTATTTATTGCAATGCAAGCTGTTCGTATTGTTGCCCATCCATCTGTCAGTAAGGAGCACACTGCTTTCACATTTGTCCATGTACGTTTTACTTGTCACACAGTTCATATGTCCTACACCTATTACACCGTTTGCCACAAACTGTTGTATGTGATTTCATTGAAAAACAATTTAATGGAATACCATTACTGAGAAGCCATTTCATCGAAACTGTTAAATGGAACTTTTCAGAGTGAATGGCCTTTTAGAATTACCCTCTCGTAGAAATCAATTAATGAAATGTCTGTTTGGTCGAAATTGGCTTTTGAATGCTTATTTTTTAAGTGTAAATGCAATGGTTGCAGGGCTTACTTTCAGAAACAGTTTGGTTGGAGATATTTATTTCAGTGCTTTACTTCAGGGGACATTATTTCATATTTATATCTTTTACATTGTATAACAATTACTCTGGATGCTTTTAATTCTCTACCCCATCACCACCCCTAAACACCATCAATCCCTGCCCCCTAAGACCTTTCACCATACTTAAACTACACTCATCTCTGAAGCCTAAATAAATGCCCTTTCTACCCCAAAATTCCACCATCTCTGAACCATAAAATCAATCACTACCCCTAACTCCATTCATTCCTGACCCCTAAAACCCCTTTCTACGCCTAAACCGCACCCATCCAATACCCCTTAAAACACCTCTGCGCACCCAAACTCTACCCATCCCTGAACCCTAAGAAATCCTCACCGTCCTTAAACAACACCCATCCATGACCCATTAGAACTCCTCATCATCCTAAACCATCATCCCTGAATCCTAAAAAACCTCTACATCTAAACTCCACCAATTCCTGAATCCTTAAAACCCATCACCACCCTAAACTCCACCCCATCCCGAACCCTACAAATTCGTCACCACCCAATCCTCTATCCATAAAAAACCTCACCAGCCCTAAAATGTGCCCATCTATGAACCCTAAAGCCCCTCAACACCCTTACACTCCACCCATCCCATAAACCTAAAAAAAACCTCACACACCTAAACACCACTCATCCCTGATCTCTAAAACCCCTCACCACCCCTACACTCCACCCATCTTGAACCCTAAAAACAATTTCTATGCCCGAATGCCAATTATTCCTGACCCCCTAAAGACCCCTCATCACTCTAAACATTACCCATTCCTGGGCCCAAAAACCCCACAGTAGTCCTAGACTCCACCCAAGTGTAAAGTAATTTTGCATTTTCCTTAAAATTATCTTTCCTTTAAAATGTTTCCTTTAACTTTCGATTTTTTTTGTTTTTCCTTAAAATTGTCTTTCCTTAAAACTGGTTTGCCATGATTTAGTTTCTCCAATGTGATTTCTCAGTTTTCATTTTCCAGTAATTCACACGCATCAGCCCCAGGCTCCTCGCTCTTTCCCTTCCCGTGAGATCAGGGCACGAGTCGGGGTACCACGTGGGTGGACGGCGTCCCCCCACTTATTTTACAGGGTGGACGCCGTCCACCCTACTCATCAAAAACGCCGTCCACCCTACTCGGCAAAAACGCCGTCCATCCTACTCAGCAAAAACGCCGTCCACCCTACTCAGCAAAAGCGTGATAACTAAGAGCGCGCACCAACCAATCAGTGGTCATAGCAGACGTCACTGGATGGGTGTGTCTGCAACTCGGCAGTCCCGCCCTCGTGCTTCATGCCCTGTGTGTAACACAGAGGGTGATTCACACTCTGTGCGTCCCCACCCCCGCTGCAGCCAATCCCCTGCAGTTATGCGCAGCATTTGCCCGTCATATCGCTCTGCCTTCAAAACTGAAAGCCAGGCTGGCGGTTTCAACCCACCGGCCTGCCTTTTAATGCTGCACTCTCTCTAGTGCGGGCACCAGTTCGCACTTCTACTGGGGACAGCAGAGTGCTTGTAATATGGCACACTGGCATGTGTGAGGCACTCTCTCGTGAAGGTGCGCCAGGCACGGACTAGGCCAAATGCATAATTTTACTGAATTAATCCACGTGAGCGAATGAGCTGCAGGTGGCACAACTCAGTGGCAGCTTTGTTTCCAAGCTGTGACGCCTGCAGCCAGAGGCGCAACTAGAGCCAAATTTCGGGGGGGGGAGGCTAAGAAAAAATGTCGGGGGGCTGATTCTTCAAGCAATAGGCAGAGTGGAGCTGCAGGGGCTCTAAGAAGGGGTGAAAAACAGCAAAGCCTCATTAGCAAGCAAATGGTCTTTTAAAGACCTGTGAAGTACTCGGGTGCGGCTGTGTGTGTGCCCGGGAAGCTGTCTCAGCCTGGGCTGCCTCACACGATGGGGGGGGGGGGCTGAAGCCCTTTGATTCCAATGGGCGTTAAGCGCCTGGCTGCAGCTCACGCACTAACTCACGCTGCAGTACTAGAGACCCTGGCTTTTTGTACACCTGGCACCCTGTCTAACTTCAAAAGACCTTAAGCGGTAAAACGCTGTGTGCTTGTTTGAAATGTTAAACTACGAAGAAATCACGGATTACAATTAAATTACCGACTTTAAAAGGAAATCTTCACCCCCTTAAGAGATTGCCACAGGAAATTAAAGTTACCTCTTCACTCGTCAAAATAGGATTTTACTCCAAAGTACCGAATGTAGGGAGTAAAATTGCGCTCATTCAGAATCTAATCTGCAATATATATGGTTTAACTGCTTTTCGTGTTTAGTGCGTGTATTATTAAACTCAGTAAAAGGCCAGGTCTGCAGATACGATTTTTTTGTAACATCCATGTCCAGTTCTCCTGCAGGGTGTGTCTGGGTGGATAGCTGCCCCTGCTCATCACAGAAGAAAGACCTTCACCTACCTAGACCCATCAAGGCCAACCTTCCCTGTCCACTCCCCTTTGCCCTCGTTACTGCATGTGGGATGCCTCGCCGATACATTCTCACAGCAGGGTCTTCCCCCTGGTGCACCTCATGCCTGGCATGGAGTTGTAAATGGCAGACAGTGAAGGGTCTTAATTTTAGACACCTTTTGCAGGTCAATGTGATCAGATCTTCAATATCATATTGTCAAAATGAAAAGTCCTATGAAGACAGGTCTCGAGACTGTAGGGGTCCACGTGGGCCTAGGTTCGAGTACATGAAGGGGTGCCGTAGACCAGAATTAAGACATACAAGTGGGGGTTCTGTCCCAGCACTGGACTAATGTCAGGCGCCATTAGCCGGGAAGGAGGTACACTGGCCGCACTGTGTCTCAGTACGTGACCAGTATGTGAGTACTACCAATCAGAACCGGTGTGCGTTGGCATGGTGCGCACTGTACATTTTGTGGGTATTAGAAATGGAACAATACAATTAAGACTGGTGGCATTGGTTGAGCTGTGTGAGAGTCTCAGTACTAGAATGGTAGGCCTGCTGATGGGAGCTGTAGTATGTGGCTCTTAAACAGGGCACGAGTCGGGGTACCACGCGGGTGGACGGCGTCCCCCCACTTATTTTACAGGGTGGACGCCGTCCACTCTACTCATCAAAAACGCCGTCCACCCTGCTCATCAAAAGCGTGATAACTAAGAGCGCGCACCAACCACGCATTTCTGGGTGATTGCGGCTGAATCCGGAAATTTCTCGGACTGCTGGCCACCACGCCCCTGCACCTACTTTCGTAAGTTGCCTTGCCCGCCTATTTTGAGCGCTACCTATCGCAGCTCTTGCTTTGGTCTGTGAACCTGCCCCCATCACCTCGTAACCTTGCCAGGGTACCTACCAGTAGACGCTGTGATCTGCGACCAATCAGTGGTCATAGCAGACGTCACTGGATGGGTGTGTCTGCAACTCGGCAGTCCCGCCCTCGTGCTCCATGCCCTTTATTTTTCGGGCTTGTCTGCTCTGGCTCCTTTCCTTTTTGGAAGTGACCGGATCAGGATATTGACGTGTCTCGCCCTCCCTTCCTGGCCTCGCCTGCTGCCTGACCTGCCTTGCTTGTCCGTGGCATCTACGCGTAGGAAAACATTTTCGGCTTGAGCAGCTTCAATTTGTTAAATCTTGCAATATATGCAAATGATAGATCTGCTGCACATGTGATGTCACTTCCTGTCGTGATGTCACTTCCTGCTGTGATGTCACTTCCTGCCGTGATGTCACTTCCTTCCGTGATGTCACTTCCTGTGACACCACTTAACTTGGAGAGTCCCCCCACTTCTTTTTTTAGGACTTTTGCCCTGCGTGAGATCCTCATACTTTTGTGAGACACCAGAGTGCTGTAGGCAAGTGGCAGAAGGAATATGCTGTACAAGAGCCCTTACAAGTATTCCGTTTTGATATAATAACATGAACAAGCCAGAGTGAGTGCGCAAAGTATGTGTGGAGTCACTGGATTATAGAAGGCTTTGCTTATAAACAGTAATACGTTTTACAACAGTGTGAAACATGCCTCTACACATTCATTTACATACTCATTGTAACACAGCATTCTCTCTCCATTTTGTGTGTTCCTTCTGATCTGGTATCTTTCTTACTCAGTTCACTTTGATCCTGAACCCACGGATAGGTGCTTCACATATTTTCTGTAATACTTCCTTTGTCATAGTTCTATGCTCTGCTAGCCTTAGACATACATACACCTTTAAATGGTCCCTTACCCGTATTTGAGGAGTTGACTGCTACTTATTACGCTATGGCAAGACTCATAATTTTTATTCAATTGCAGGGGCACAGATCTTTTTTCTTTGCACCCCCGGTCAATGAGCCTAGTGTTCCCCCGTGTAAAATCCTATTCGTTTCTCATAACTGAGACCTTCCCTCTTAGTGTTGTGTGGTGGTGTATTTTCTGTAACTGTGTAGCTGGTGCCCCTATAGAAAGCCCCTGTGACTTAAAAAACAGAACCCATTTAGGTGAATCATAATCATTCTAGCTTCTCGCCCACTAGCACTTCCTCTTCCTGCATCCCCGAAGGCCTATACTTGTTTATTTAATTTTTCTGGCTTGTGGCTCCTCGTACTCTTATCCCAAAACGTGCAATGGCACACCTGGAGCTCTTCGCATTTTTTCGGTGCACTTTGCCCATTCCTGGTGATGTTACTAGAGATGGAAACAGCTGCCCAGCAACAGGAGCCTGGACAGAGGGTTGTTGGGGATGTGTGGATCCAGTTGACATTCACTCACCACCTGGCACTCTCCCTCTTCCCATTTTCCTTTGGGGAAAACTCTGAAAGATATCTTCGTATCAATTGAACCACCTGCTAAATTTAACGGTGACAGCCCCAATGATGGTCCGCTAGTTTTCCTGTTCTTTGGATATATATGTGTTGCATTTCTGAGCCAGTACTTTAGTTCGACTTTGACTTTTGAATAACCTCTACACTTCCATTGAGAAAGGTGTGGACCGCTATTTTGTGACCTTCAAGGTTCTAACTAAGCATAGAACTTTGTTAACACTGTAGTTACTGTTGCCTGGAAAGAGGACTGTCCTTACCTCAGAGGTCTTGCACTTGACTGAGGCCCAGCTGGCAGTTGCATATATGTATGTGTATTAGTATAGTGTACATCTGTTCATATAACACTCTTCTTGCCTGTGGAAGCGGTGCAAGTGCAGCTTATTAATGTAAGGGATCAGGGGTTTTTCGTGGAATGACTGAGGTTGGGGTAAGGTTGATCTGTTTTCTTGTGCTCTGAGGACCTGCTTGAGGAAGCACAAGCCAGACCACAATGTGATGATCGTCTGCTCAGCTGTTTAGAGGCAAGAACAGTAGTAGTCAGCACAGTGGCCTGCAGGGGAGACCCTAGCGAATACTTTATGCTTGTTGAGCCCGCTCCCCTACTGTGTCCAATTGTATACACCACCTTTTGCGATACAACATTTTGCAAGCTCAGCTCCAGGTTAGACGATGTTCAAGCATGGATTGAGGTTTGCAGGATTCCCCCAAAGTCTTGACTTTGTTGGACCTGATGGATGCGGCTCTGTTTGACCTCTTTGTGCCCCTGCTACTCTGGTCGATTTGGCCCTGAGAAACATCAGGGCACAGGGCTCAGCTCTTTTTTGCCTTTAGTTCCTAACCTAGTCCAGTTTGTCTATGCCCTCTTGCCTATAGTTGCCCTTATAGTAAGTGAGGACGTGCTTCCCTTGAACTCAGAAACCTTACGTTTGCTATGATGAAGGGCAAGGCACTCAAGCCTGTTCAGCAGATAGTTTTAGCTGGAGAAAGTCTGACTTGGCAAAAGAGGTCAGAGGCATCCCAAATGGAGAGGGAACAGTAGTTGAGGCAGAAGGAGAAAGACGGGGAGCTAAAAGAAAGGGATGCAGCTTAAGCAATCCTTCGAAATCAGCTTAAATTGACGGAGGAAGATGACAAACAAATTAACACAATTATCCAAAACATGGCATAAGCTCTTACCATTTTGCTCATAAGGGCAGGCTTTAGGTTTAAACAAGGCACAATACGCATTGATGAGAACTGGGAACAATTTTATGTTACAAGTTACAAAGCTGGGCGAAAAGAAATCAAGGGACTGTTTGAGAATGACACAAGCACTGCACAAAAGCAATATTAGGAGACAAAGCCATTGCAGAAACCTTTTAAACATGTTACCAATGGCTCTGTGATGCAATCACAGTTGAGGAAACGAATGCTGAAGTATATTTTCACATATTGATGCCAGGGAGCACCAGCTCAACAGGCAGTAATATTAGTTGACTTGTGCTTGATGAAGCCATAGGAGGCTTACATAAACTAAAGGTGGGTAAGGCACCAGGACTGTATGGCTTCATAAGGTTTCTACAAGACGTTTTGCAGAATACCAGCCAAATTCTAGGTAACCTATTTATCTTCATTGTTAAATTAGGCAATTTATTGGCTTTGATGTGCGATGAAGTGATCTCTGTTATTCTGAAACCGGACAAGGACCCATTGCAGTGCGGGTCACATGGACCGATACTGCTATTAAATATTAATTCCAAACTGTTCATGAGGGACGTAACCACTTGACTACCACAAGTGATGCCAGACCTTATATCTCTGGATCCAGCAACCTTTGTCAAGGGTGCCTGTGTGGTGACAATAAAAAGAAAATTCTTCAGATAATAGAAAATGTCTAAAGCATCAGCAAAATTCCTTACTCTTGTCACTAGACACAGAGACGGCGCTTGATTGAATCAGTTAGTTATATCTGCGCTGCTTGTTTGGACGCCTTTGATGAGGCCCACACTTTTGGACATGGCTGGTGGCTAGCTACTAGTCCACCAGGTCTTACAGTATAGTAAATGGTACAGCCGTTCACAATATAACGGTTAAAAGGGTCACTAGACAGGGTTTCTTTTATCATCACAGTCTTCCCAGTTGAGCCTCTTGTGAATCAAATAAGATGAGGCAACGTAAGCAAGGGGATGAAAATTGGCTCAGACACATTCAAACTTACCATGTTTACACATGATATAATGCTTTAACTATTACACCCGCCACACTCCTTGTCCAAACTGCTGAATGAGCTGAAAGACTGTCAAATTCTCAGGATTAAAAGTGAACCTTTCATAATCTGAAGTGTTGGTCCCACGTGGCCCACCAGATCAGAAGTCCATGCTCCAAGTGCTCTTCCTGATACAATGGACTCCTGAAGCTGTATAGTATTTTATTAGCAGATATATAAAGGGGACTACAACAGTGGCACAAACGTCACTTTTCCTGGTTTAGTAGGATTGCAGCGAATGAAAACGATAGTGCTCCCCAGAATTCTCTGTCGTTTTCAAACAGTCCCAATCCTGATTTTAACTTCGATGTTAAACCAACTTCAGTTGGCCATCAGTAACATTATATGGTGAGGATGAAAACCAAAGATAACTGTCAAATATCTTTATTTTGTAGTTTCAAATGGGGAACTGGTGATTCCTTATCTGTTAGTGTATTTCAGATTGTACAACTGGGATTTCTGCTAGAAGATAGAGACTGACAAACAATGCTGCTTTGTTGATCATACTATTGCCAAAATGTCCCTGCAAATGGTGCCATAGATCCAAATAAAGCTGGGAAGTTTGGATGTTTCCTGCCAAACAAGACCACACGTTTTGAAAAGTGGTTGAAAAATGGGACCAAGATGTCAATTTTTCTTTCATTTGACTTTACCAACTAGACAAACATACAAGTAATAGCACCATGACTGGGTTGGATAGATATCTGCGAGCAGTACAGTAAGGAGAAGCAAACAGCTTGCCCTCAACCCAGCAATGATACACCATGTACAAATGCAAACACGTTTCCAAAACCAGGCCAGGACCCTTTTTCCGTCTCCGACCCTTCCCAGTAACGTAGCAAAAGTAGCCAAGCAGTCATTCTCTCATTATTAGTTTGTTTGTGGTCATTTGGCACTTCAAACAGTTAATACTCTAAGACAGGTCCCTCAGTTGTTCAACAGGCACATCATAACATGCTTATAGAGACAGCTCCATAACATTTTCCATGGTAATAAGTTATAGAAGCCAAGGTCTAGCTCTCCAACACCCTCCCTCTGTGCGCATCTTTCAGAAGCACAATGTTGTCCTGTGTCTAGTAGAAGAGTTACGATATTATCCACTTCTGTGGCCGCAGCATCACACATGAAGAAATCGAGCTCCATCTCCCCTCGCGGAGATCTAGTTTGCAGTGGGTCAGAAATAGTCAGTATCATTTCACCCCATACAAGCAAGTCATCCGACAGCTTGTCATCTTGTCGAACTCTCCTCATTTGTGACTGTTCTGCAGCTGCTCATACTAGCATGTCACTGACCCAGGCCTCAATGGGAGGCGTGCCAGGGCTCGTCCATTGTATTGCTATGTTTCTCTTGGCCAATATAGAGCTCAACCTTGAAAACTTTGTCCTCGGGAGGATGTCCAGAACATACTCCTTTATCGTGAGTGCTGAACCGCCTATTACATATCTGCCTATCCTTTTAGCTATCGCCTCCTAGTAAGCATGTATGACTGGGCAGTTCCAAATAACATGGAGGAAATCTGCGACCGCCATTTGGCACCTCCCTCATTGTGCAGATTTATTTGGGTAGATTTTGGTTAAGGTATGTCATATGGACATAATTGTACTGTATTAATTTGAAGATTGCATCACTAGACACAGACCAGAACTCCCAACACACCCGCAGCCACGCTTTGTCCAAAAAGTGGCCGTCCACTTAGTCTCGCTACTTGTCGAAGACTGTCAGGACCGTGGTTGGTTTGTCCGCCCATAGTGCTCTATAGAGATTAGAAACCAGGTGTCTGCACTGGAGGACAGCCAATAACGTTATTTTGGTCTAGGTTTGCAGAGGGGCGTCTGGGAAAGAGGTCCATATACCCATGACCATGTGGCCAGTCATGCATATTGCAGAAATTGGCCGCTGCCAATCCTGAGAGTGTCCTGTGCTCCCTCAAAGGTGATAAACCTTTTATCGGGGTATAAATCCGCCACGGTTATGCAGCTCCTCACGTTTCCAACCGTCAACTGACATAGTGGTGGCTATCTGTGCAAATGAGTGAATACGCCAAATCGGCATTTCTGGAGCAAATGGGGGTCGTCTAAGGATCAATGTAATCGCCCTGTCCCACGTGCAGCAAATAGACCTGACTTTTTGGTATTCCCCCTCCCCATATCAGCGATTTTGGCAGCGGCTCCTCTTTTTGTGTACAGTTTTGTAGCCTCTTCTCCCAGTTGTCCCCTTCATCCAACCACTGAACCACATGATGTAGGTGGGCTGCCATATAGGCCAGCTCCATATCTGGTCCTTCCAACCCTCAAGTTGTCACTTTAACGTGCCTATTTCAACTCTGCTCCGTTTGCCCGCCCATCTAAGGTCCACCAGTAGCCGAGCCTGTCTTGGAATGAAAACGTTTCTAGCTGACTCGCCAAAAATTTTCAGTTCAATTAAAGACACGGAGGCAAGGATTATCCTCCTCTTTTTTTACTAAGAAAATCATAGCAACCCATCAAAAACACGTAAAACCTTAAACTACATATCCCATGAGCCCCAACAGCCCAATGTCCCATCCAGTCATAGGGGTCATGCCTTCCTATATATATATATATATATCGATATGACCATAGTCCGTCCTCTTTCTTTGGGAACGTCAACATAAGGCCTCAAAAACCTGAGTCCAACAAGAACCTTCAGCCGAACACCAAATGCCCAATCCACAGGGAGAACTGAATCCAACAGGCGAAGATGAACTTCCTTTACAGTGATATAACTGATCACCCACCAGCAACACAGTAGCCAACTTCAAGCCAATTTAACATCCGTTCCTGAAAAGAAAATATTGAAAATAATATCATATCCCTTAAAAATATCTTAATCAATCACGGGTGGGAAAATGAAATAGCAATAAAAACAATAAAGCAATGCATCACAAAACAGCAATAACATGTAGAATTAACAGGCCAACATTTAAACAGAGTTTAGTATCCTAGTGTAGGATAATCATTGCCTCCATGTTCTTAATAGAATTTAAAATTCTTGGTGTGTCAGCTAGAACATTTTTCATTCTATGGCAGGACCGGAGGCTTCTCATTATGCTAGTTTAAAGTTGAGCCACCACCCTCGATGCAACATCCACTATAGGTTTATGATAAAATACCTTAAAAGTGGAATCAGAAGACCAGTCCACCGCAGCCATAATGTCCTCCAAACAAGAACCAGTAGAAAAAGCTTTAGAGGTCATATCCCCTCTCACAGAGTGCGCCCCAAAAACAGATACATCAATACCAGCCTCAGCAAACAACCATTTAACCCATTGGGCTAAAGTTGCAGAGGAGACCAGGCAGAAAGGTTTCTGTAGAGAAATGAGCAATTGCCCAGCGGAATCTCTCTGCAACTCACAGGTACACTCCTTATAGGATTTGAGGCATTTAACCACACATAACTTTTGATTATGAGGGAAAGCAGGATAACTGATAGATCTCGATGCAGTTTTAGTACACCTTGAAATATAGAAAGACACCCCGGAGGGAGTAAATACTCTACCTGCTAAGTCCAAGACCCTCACAACCAAAACACATCTACATGAAATGAAACACAGGAGAAGCGTCAGCTTTGCAGACAACTGTTTGCGAGAGAGAGCTTTGTTTGCGAGCCAAGCTCTGAGAAAACGCAAAACAACGTCAACATCCCTTAATATTGAATACTTCGGTTGAGGGGGACGGACCCTAAGCAATTTGCATACTAAGGGATGTTTACCCACAGGTTTGCCATCCAGATGAGGATGTCCAGCAGAAATAGCAGAAGTTGTTGATCGTCCTATAGGCTAAGCCCTGACTATCCAGTTCAGATAAGAAATTCACAATCACACGGACACCTGCCCCCAAGGAATCCACTCTCTGTTCCCTACACCAATATACCATTGGCGCCAAGCCACCTCATATCATTTGTGTGTAGAGGGAGCCCAAGACTGTGACAAAAAGTACATAGCGTCGTACAAAACTCCTGGCACTTGCCAGCGTCGCCTGAACGTCTCCACGCCATGAGGGACAAGTACCCCTGAGTCACCAGTGGGTGCAGAAGACCCATCGGGTTGGAGAAAAGATCCTGGAAAGAGGAAATCCACACTGGTGGAGCGCAAGACAGTGACATCGCTAGAGGAAACCAAGACTGGGCCTTCCAGCAAGGGGTCACTAGGACCAACTCTGACTCACCTGCAAGAGTATCCTCTGGATCATAGAAAAGGGGGGAAACACGTACAGAAGACCTGTCGACCAGGACTGGATAAAAGCATCTGAGTTGGCCGCCAGAGGATCCCGGCCTCCAACTGTATCGGGAGATGGGCATTCAGGCGGGATGCAAATAGCTCCATCGTGCAAAGACCCCCAAGGGGTTTCAACTCGTGAAAAACCTAGGGATGGAGTCTCCAATTGCTGGAATTGCGTAGGAACCAAGAGTTCCAGTCCGCTATCATATTGGACTGACCTGGAATGTACTCCGCCATCAACGAGATTTGATGCTGGAGACAATAATGCCAGAAACCCTTGGCAATCTCAAACCAAAAATGAGATCTCGTCCCGCCCAGACGGTTGATGCATCATACCACCGATAAGTTGTCCATTCTCAGAAGAATGCAACAACTCGCCTTGCAGGGCGATAGAGTACAAACTGCAAAGGCCCCCGCTAACAGCTCGAGGCAATTAATGTGGAGATGAAGCTCGTCGAGGCACCACCTGCCCCCGTCCCCAACGAGCCACATCAGGCCCCCAAGCCACATCTGCTTGCGTCTGATTCTATTAACCAAAGCAAAGACGGCTTTGCCGTTCCAGGCATCCATGTGTTCCAACCACCAAAACATCTCCGACCTGGCTTCCTTGGACAACACTATCCGCTCCAAATAGGACAGCCTCTTCTGAAGGTGTAAAATCTTCAATCTTTGAAGGGCCCGATAGTGAAAGGGACCCAGAAATATCTCTTGGATGGATTACGCCTATAGACCTACTCAATGATATAGTCAGAGAGGCAAGTACTCTCTTCAACTCTTTCTTGATAGACACCCGTTTCTTTAACGGTAACTGGAGCTGGGCCTTGATAGAATCTACTTGAAAACCCAGGAATTCTAGAGTCATGATCGATTTCTCCGAGTTGATAACAAACCCCAGATCCTGAAGGAGCTGGACAGCCAAAGAGAGGTAAAGAAGAACAGTGTCTCTGCTCTGCAACGTGACGTGAATGTCATCCAGATATATAATTGTTAGAAATGGGGGTCTCTAGTTGCCAGGTTGTTACCCTGTCCAAGTAGGGACCCTTCTTCCCAATCAGGATAAGGGGGATACACTACTGAAATAACCCCTGCTCACCCTCTTGGTAACTTGGCAGGAGCAGTCAGGCTTATCTCAGAGGCAGTGTTTAAAGCATTTGCACATAACCAACAGTAATACAGTGAAAACACTACAAAAGGACACCACACCAGTTTTAGAAAAATATCCAATATTATATCTGTGCAAACAAGACTAAAAACTGTAAAAATCCACCATACTGTTCTTAGAAATATCAATAAGCAAAATTAGACTTAAAATAAAGTTCCTTGAAGTCGATAGCTCCGACCGGGTCTATCACGGCATCGTGAACAACAAATCCAAACAGTTCTGGCTGATTGCGGCATCGCGGGCCAGCTACGGTGTCGTGAAGACCCGCAAAACAGTACCTTCAGAAATGCAGGGCGTCGGTGACCTCTCGTTGAGCTCCGAAGAGCTGGTGTCATTTCCGGAGGACGGTGCAGGAGTCGTCGGGCCCTGAAGTCACACGCGTTGCAGATCGAACTCCTCGCAGTTGAAGTCAGGTGTGCCGGCATTGGCGGGCTGCGGTGCGATGTGCGCTGCCCTCAGGTCGCGGTGCAGGCAGCAGCTCGGTGACGGTCATCCAGCGGCATCGGTAAGACCAGGGCTGCATTGCGAAGTGATGCGGTGCTTGTCGCGGTGCTGGCAGGTCACTTTGCAAGCAGCGTCGTCGTTGTTGTTGAAGCACTGTCGTCGGCTGATGAACTGGAGTCGATGGCGCCAGTGTCGATAGGCCAAGGCTGCGGTGCGGGATGAGGGTGGTGCGTCATGTAACTTACGAGCTGTGCCCTCGAACCACGGTGCAACAACTGCATCGATGTCGCCGTGGAACGTCGTCGTCTGTGATACCAGGGCGGTGGCGTGAAGCGAGGCGGTGCGATGGCCACAGGTCAAGGTGCAAGCAGCGGCTCGGTGGAGGCGGCAAACAGCGTTGTCGTTGAGACCAGGTTTGCGGTGCCTTCGGGACGTGAAACTGGTAGTGGCATTGGTTACGGCGTCAGGTTGCTTTTTCTTCTGTTGCAGCACAAAACACACAGTTCCCAGTGCTGGTAGCAGATGAACTTGAAGTCTTTGCTGTTCCTGAGACTTCCTGAACAGGGGGCAAGCTCTACCCTAAACCCTTGGAGAAACTCAAACAAAGAAGTTGCAGAAAGTTCAGTCCAGTCCTTTCTCTGACCAAGACAGAAGCAGCCACTGAAGGCCAACCCAGCAAAGCACCCAGAAAAGTGGTAGTTCCTCCTCACAGCTTCTCCAGCTATTCTTCTTGGCAGGTTTCTTAGTCCAGAACAGTTCTAAAGTTCTGGGGTCTCTGTCCCAATATTTATACCACATTTCCCTTATTCTCTTGTGGCAGAGTCTCTGCTCTTAGTCCAAACCAGTTTTGTCCTCCCTGGCCCAGCTTCCTGGCAGGAGATGGAGACAGCATTGTGTAAGGCAGCCCAGGCCTATTCAGGTGCAAGGAAATCTCCTCCCACTACTCTAAATGCAGCCCAGGTCTATTCAACCCACACCGGACTCATCCAGGAACGGCAGGACTCTCCTCAACCCCCCCCAGTGGCTGTCTACAGTGAATGCACATCCCCAGCCCCTGTCACTCCAGTCAATCCACAACCCAGCAGAGGCACACAGGATGGTTAAGCAAGAAAATGCCTACTTTCTAAAAGTGGCACTTTCAAAACCAGAATTTGAAAACCATCTTTACTAAAAGATATGTTATTAAATTCTGAGTTCAGAGAGCCCAAACTCCATTTCTCCATCTGGTCCCAGTGGGAAGTTATACTTGTAAGATGTTACAATGTATCTCCCAGTCTATCCTATGGGACAGATAGCCTTTCAATAGTGAAAAACAAAATACACTGTATTTCACTATCAGGGCTTGTCACACACAACAGTACATGTCCTACCTTTCACATACACTGCACCCTGCCCATGGGAGTACCTTGGGCCTACCTGGGGGTGCCGTACTTGTAAGAAAAGGGAAGGTTTGGGGCCTGGCAAGTGGGTGCCCTTGCCAGGTCAACATGGCAGGTCTGAGAACCCTTTGAAGGGCTGCTTGTTTGGGTGACACAACCAGTGCTGCAGGCCCACTAGGAGCATTTGATTTACAGGCCCTGGGCACACACAGTGCAATGTACTAAGTATTTAAAGGTAAATCAAATAAGCAAAACATGGAAATACCAATCCATAACCATAATATACCATAGGAGCACTTGCACTTTAACACTGATCAGCAGTGAGAAAGTGCGCAGAGAAACTAAACCATCAAAACAGAGTAAAAAACCAGGAGGTCAGAAAGCAAAAAGACAGGAAACACACCAAAAGAAGCCATGTCTAACAATAATCAATCTCACTCCCTGCTCCCGGAGATATTGGACTACCAGACAAAGAAATTTGGTGAAACACAAGGGAGCTGATGAAAGATGAAATGGCATGGCCGTAAACTCGTACCACTGATGGTGCCAGCGAAATTGGAGACATCTTCGAAGGGAGCAGAGATGGGAACTGCCAAGTAAGCATCCTTGAGGTCGAGACGGACCATCCAGTCTCCCTCCTGTAAGAGATCTTGAAGCTAGTGTATGTCCTCCATTTTGAAGTGGCGATGCACGTTCCAAGAGTTGAACTGTTTGAGGTTTAGAACCAAACGAAAGCTCTCATCCTTCTGGACCAAAAATATTGTGCTGGCAAACCCTTGCAGATGAGGAGAAGACCTTACCACTGCCCCTTTTAAGAGTAGCAAAAGAATCTCTTCGTCTCTTCATCTTCGTTGCTCTCTGTTTGGGGAAAAAGAAGAGGAGTGGGGTGCTTTCCTTGTCGAGGGGTGGAGTATAACTCCAGCCTGAACCGTCTGCAACACTCATGTGTCTTGTGTGATTACCTCCAATTGTGCAGGAATAACTGTATCCTTTCCCCCACCACAGCCTCTGAAGATGGGATAACTCTCACCTAAATAAGTGGCATCAGCGGCGTTGTTTCTGCTCTTATACCCACCTTGCTGGGCGCGGCCATGACTCCTCTGTTGAGGGTGGGGTAGAAGTTGGAGGAGCTGGAGGGAGCAACTCTGCCTCCTAGTGCATATCCACGTGCAGCCCGGTTGAAACCACGGCCTGGAGCACGGACTCGGAAGCTCCCGACCCTGGCAAAAAGGTCAATGTTAAAGACTTTTCCCATTGACATTTTGGCTTTATCCAATGCAGAGTGAGTGGCAACATCCTTGCCAAGTTCCTTGACAAATCTGTCCCCAAATAGTAAACCATGAGCTATTGTGCCTGCCTCCGTAGTGGCCAATTTCACAAATTTCAGGTCAATCCGCATGAGGAAAGACTTGCGGGTTCTGTGGACATCATACAATTAGCGTTGCTGAGCAGGCACAATGCCTACCGTGCCCATTCAAGGACTTCCCCTTGATCCATCTGGGCATTTGCCTCCTTCGCCTGGACGGCCAAATCTAGGGTCTTAGTAATTGGCCCGGAAATATCCAAGAGTTCATCTTGGCATCTGCGCCAAGCCCTATCTAGTCCTTTTTGGGGTCCGTCGTGAACTTTTTGAGAAAGGTCACCCGATTGGGGTCCAATTATTGCATATCTGCAACTTTGCCCAGGAGAGAGGGTCGAGGACTTTCAGACTGCAAGGTATTACACTCCTCACGTTAGCAGCCTTTGTACGATCTGTCCTGGACGTAATGCGCACTTCTGTACAAGGTACCCACTCGGTGGAACGAGGATGCAGGCACTGAGTGATGTGCTTTACGCTTGCGATTTTCCGCAGGTTGCTGATCCTCTTGGGGAGCTTCAGAGTCAGATGAGGGGGGAAATGATGCCGAGGACATATCCACCACTGGGGGCGTTCCCCGAAGAGCCTTGAGGAGGCGTGCTCCCATATTCATGGTCCCGAAGGACAGAATCGGCGATTTGCGAGAGGACTTCCGCCGAGGAAGAACTACCCCCGCCCCCCCCCCCTCCTGAGGAGGCTTTCCGGGCAAAGCCCAGTTCATTGGTCGTGATGTCACTAGGTAAGGAGTCCCCAAAGGGTCCAACCCACTCGCGCCTCCCATAGCGAGTCAATGGTTGTGTGAATAGCCTCAGAGCCCTGATAAGAGCCCTATTAACGGAATCTTGCACATGGGTATCCAGTGCCTCCACCAAGCTCTCTTCCATTTGATGTTCATAGGGTACTTCGGCATATTCAATATAGCCTGCTTCGTCGTTAAAGTAGTACACCATACTGATATTGCAACAAGTTTCCACGAGGATTGGGAGAGGTTCCGGGGGGGGGGAAGCAGCCCCAAAAGCAGGTGTAAGAGGTCTCTGGAGACTTAAGAGAGGCAGAACAAATCCTGCCCGGCCAGACAAACATAACCTGTGGAGGAAGCCGCCTGCACTTTTTCTTAGGGCAAAGCCTTGCACACGTTTTGATAGCTCAGTTGCGTGTTTCAAGGGGACAGCTGAAGTGCTTGCTCAGTTGGAAGTGTGCGAAACCGATCGAATGCACAAAGTACCCGGATCAGGTTCGTGCGCATGCGCAGAGTCAGACAACAAAAGAGGACAGCGCCCTCTATGAGAACCACCAGCGCACTCAAGTCTCCGCTCCATGCTGGCCGATGCAACAGGGGTAATCAGTGTATCCCCATGGAGCGAAAACCGCTCAGTCGCCTTAATAAAGCACAGTGTAATATAGCAATAACGACATTCAAGCATATATGAAAAAATTAGAGCAATTATCTCGGCCTCTGCAGCAGCAAAGAAAGAGGACGGACTGTGGTCATATCAATATATATAGGAAGGTATGACCCCTATGATTGGATGGGACATTGGACTGTTGGGGCTCATGGGATATGTAGTTTAAAGTTTTAAGTGTTTTTGATTAGTTGCTGTGATTTTCTCAGTACAGAAAGAGAAGCATAATCTGAAGCCTCTGGTCCTGCCATAGGATCACTTATGTGGACCATACAATCTTGGCTATTGCCACTCTGCCCATTTTGGATAATGGGAGTGTGTTCCAGCATTTAATTGAGGATTGAAGGCCATCTATCACCTGCAACATGTTCAGCCTATGACTGTTTGCCTCATCAAGCGTAATTCGGATCCCTAAGTGCCTAAAATCAGCAGTTACCCAAGTATGTCCACCCCTGGTAGTGCCTCAGCTTGCAGTGCCCTTATCCCCCCAGACAGAAGAGTTTGGATTTAGTGCGCTTAATTTGTAATCCTGAGTCCTCCCAGTATTCAGTCAAGGCATGCAGTAGGATCATGACAGAATAAGTTGAGAGTCTGAGATAACCCAGGGTGTTGTCAGCATATAAAGACACTACACATGGTGACCCAATTCTTATCCCCCAAAGATTGAGCACGCTCTGCAACCTACAAGCCAGCAGTTCTATCATCAGCACCAAAAGCACCAGCGTAACAAGGCAACCGTGTCGTGTCCTGCATTCCATTCTTAACTGTCCCGATACTAAACAGCCGGTTAAAACCTGGGCCAGTGGATTAGTATACAGCAACTGGACTCATTTGATATATGCCTGTCCAAGGTCTATTTCCCGCAAGCTTCCATATATAGGTCCAGCAGACCGAGTTAAAGGCCTGCTCAATATCGAGGATGGCCAGCGTGTATTCATCATCGGTTGTGCCCACCATGTGTAGAATGTGTGTCAATCTGCATTTATTATGTAGAGTACTCCTATGTGGCATGAATCTGCATTGGTCCTCATGCACAAGATCTGAGATCACATTGAGAAGACGATTCACTAGGACCTTGTTGAGGATTTTAACATCCATGTTTAACATAGAAAGGCGGCGATACAATGAGACTCTCTCTGGCTTGGATATAAATACAATGTGTGCCTCCCTCATAGAGGCGGGCAGCACTCTGTTCTCGCAAGCTTTATTTTAAACTATTAACAGCTTGACTGCTAGTAGGCCCATAATCTACTGGTAGACTTCTGCATGCAGACCTCGCACCCACACACACAAAAGGAGTTTTAGCTTTCTGGATGTCGGTAATGGCTGCTATAAATTCCTTCTTACACAATGAGGTAGCCAGCATTTCACATTTTTCAGGGGACAGCCGGCGTGGCCTCATCCTGGATTAGGAGTTAATATGAGGCTGTATTGAAAGTTCAATTCTCGTAGCATTCTTTTAATGGCCAGGAAAGGTTTCGTATCGCAGTGGCCCAGATTTGAGTCCATGCTACAGAATTGCATCTCTGTCTCTTTAGTTGAAAAGTCATGCAATCAATGCACGAGGAGGGACCCCTGGTGGCGGTGGCGCCATCAGTCACCGATGGACTCTCTCTATTGAAAATAATTTCGAGAGCCGTGGGAGGTCACAACACCTCCGCGACCCATTCTTCTAGATACAGCACAGCCGAGGGACCATCCACACGTTTGGGAAATCCGATGAATCGGAGGTTGAGGCACCTTGAGCGCCCCTCTACGTCTTCGAGGTGCTCCCTTGTTCTGGTAGCTAGGGTAGTCAATGAGGTGATCGTGGCTTTTAAGAATTTAACCTCTTGCATCATTGCAACTTGGCTTTCTCCTACCGTTACACAGTATACTACTTACCGCATGTCAGCCCATAAGTGATTCCCTCAATTAGGACCATGTCAAATTTCCCACCAAGGGTTGCACTTGTGCCCTGTATGGCAGCCATGATTCCTGACGGCCTCAGGCCCTGCTCACGCTCCTGCCGACCCCCTGCCTCCCATGCGGTGACATCTGCCCCCAGGGATTGGCATAGTTCACTATTTTATTAGATTGGGAGGACTTTGCTGTTCTGTATTTGCCCATGTCTGTCCCCAAATGGGCAGCTTGCACTCAACAATGCTCCGCCTAGGCCCTGTGAAGTGCCCAACACACACTCTTAGCGGGGGCTACACTCAGCAGGGGGCACACGTGTTCACCTAGGGGCAGTGCAATGAGGGAAGATAAGCTGCGCCCCACAGCCAGGGCCCATCTGGGCGTGCAGAAGAAGTCTGGTTTAGCACCCACACTCAGCTGTGTGGGTGTCCCAGTACAATGCTGTAGGCCCCAACACCACCACAGCTCAGGGCCTGAGATCAGCAACAGGCCAAGGCAGGCAGGAGGTCCCCTAAGCACACACAGGTCTCTCAAGCGGCCACCACTCGTCCGGCTAGGCAGCAAAATTGTTTCTGGCTCATAGGGGCAAGACCAGTGCCCCATGACTCCTCCGCAGCCATGGGGAAATTCAAGCGCTAGTGGCCGGGTCTCTCTGGCCATCAACATCGACCTTCCGCCTGGATCCTCAATTGCCTTGCGGCTCATGTGGGATGTCCCCAAGGAAGTCACTGCCTCCACCACTCTGCCACCACAGCAAAAGGGGCGATCCCCTCCGGGGAATCCCAGTACGATCAGTTAATGCTCCGTCTCTACTCTCCCAGGCAGGTACCAGGCCACCAAGTCGCAGGCCCTGTAGGATCATCTGGCAACACCCTGTTCAGCGTCTCCAAGAGCAGGCTTGGGAGGTTTAGGCAGCGCTTATGTGGGATGCGGGAGCAGCATACGTCCAAGCGCTGTTTGTCAGCACGATAATGGGTCTGTGCAAGAGACGATTATGGCAGGATCATAGCTTGTGTTGTGGAGCCCAGAAGAAAGGCATCTCATTGGTCATGTTGCTAGGTCATGCCCCATGATGTCAGTTACCTATAGATAGATTCTGCTATTGTACCCAATTGTCCAAGACACCAGGCCAGACACAATGGGATGCGGACCTAGGCAGGGAATTGATGAATAAGGATTGGGAACTCATTTTTGCTAGAACCTTCTTTGTTCTGTGGAGTGCAAAGGGATGGGAGACCTTACACAATGTGAATCTTTACTGATACCATAACCCTGATAAAATACATCACCACAAAAAAAAACATAAATCCGCCCGTGAGGATGTGGACTGATTAGATTGTATGTAAGTATAGGCCATTGTTGTGGTCAAAGCAATCCAACCAGAGGGGTCACTGCCGTGCGTTGTCCCTCTGTAGTAAGATAAGGCTTGACTTTTCATAGTTTGCTCATGCGAACATTCATGCTGAGACGACTGATGCTGTTTGATCTTTTAGATGTAGGTCTACTTCAATTGTAAATCCTAGATTTAGCACTAGCCTATTTGGGTTTTGAGAAGTCACCAAAGGTGGTGTGCCATATATTCTCTGTCTTGACACAACTCACTGTTGAGAAATTACCCATTAAACAGACACTTATTAAGAGTAGCTCTCTGAGAAAACGCTGGTGCATTGCAGATCTAGCTCAGCTGGGGAAATGGGTTCAAGTCTCGGCAGGAATGCTCAACATCCTGTGATTCTGAGCAAATCACTTAATCTCCCTGTGCCTAACAAAATGAATGTGTCTGTCTGTAATGCAACTGGTGCTCATGTAAAGCGCTCTGATACCTTCGGGTCAAGTTTGTGCTATATAAAACTCGGGGGGAAAAAAATCAAAGCAGTCTGCTTTCCACCTCACTATAGTTGTACAGGTGATAGAAAAAGGGACACAGGCAGAATGAGTGGATTTGCTCATTTCTGGTAATCTAAGGCATGCTGAGGATATAAAAGGTATCATGAGTGCCTCCCTGTTTAGGGGCTAACCACGACTGCCTTAGTGCAAGCTCAAGGCCAAGAAGAAGGATGCTTTAAAGTATTCATTGAAAGTAAGCTACTCTACAGCAGGCCCACAGATCCAGAATATAGAGCCACTAAGAGCCTAGTAGTCCCCCAGGCCACTCTGATGCTAGTGGTACGTTTAATAGGACGCCTAAGGGGCTTTTTGCTTATTACTATTGGTGTGGCACAGTTGTAGATATTTGTTTATACCACTACCGGTACTGAAGGTGACACTTGAGAGGACAAGCACTGTTGATGTTAGACTCCTTGGCCCTCCAACTACTTTGGAATAAGAGCATGTTGGCTTATACAATGAAGTCCCATGAGACAGTGCCATTGAGGTGCTTTGTTGCCTCATGGGTGGCTAAGGCTTTCATTGGGTTTGTCTCCAGAGTTGAATTTCCCTGGGCTGTAGTTTCTAATAGGGGAAGTAACTTCTTCTTGTTGACTTAAACTTTTCAATCTCTTCCCCACCCTGGGCAAGTAGCTTGGTTGAATGGTTCAACAAAAGGCTGAAAAGCATGATAGGTACAATGGAGCAATCATTTAGGAGGAATTCTGTGTTTGCCTACAAGGAGGTGATCATGTAGGGGTTAGTCTTTAACCCATTTGAGCTATTCTTTGGGCACATTATGCCTGCCTCTTCCATATTGGTGGAGGAGACAGTCAGCACCACCCATGTTCTCTAGAGTGCCGGTTCCAAACTCTGTCGTTCAACACAAACAGGTTGCGGCCAAACTACTCATTGCTGAGAATGTCTAAATCACTGAAGCCCCTGGCTAGGACCAGTAGAATGCTAAGTCCCTCTTTGAACTGTGCTAGGAAGAGCGAAGGATATCTCAGTGTAATCACTTAACTTCTCTCCAAATCCTGCTTCTGTCCCAGAGGAAGCACAATTTGTAGTTTTCGTGCCAACTCTCAGTCACCTATGTGTGCATTCATAATGATAATATTGGGGTATTGGAGACAGCCTTTCTTTGCGGATAACTTCAGGATAACAGATAGGTTTCAGGAAAGCATGAAGATAGATGCGACCTACATGCTGGACTTGAAGGTTCTAAAATGGTCACTTAATCCATGGATGAGGCCCTATAGGGACTGATGGTTTGTATGCTTGTGTATACTATCATGGTTTGAATCGTGTAACAAAAACCATTGCCCATGCCCACTGAAACAGATGAGTTGTTGGAATTGTTAGGAGATAGAGAGTCCTTGAGCACTTCTATTTTGACAGTTGTGTGCTGGCAGATTGCCCTTACCCTGGTTGGTGTTCACCACACCATTTAGACTGTACTAGTTCAGGATGCTGACCTTTGGGTTAAATAATGCCCCTGCACTTCCTAGAGGGTATGAAATAGTCTCCTAACTGAACTAGAGAATTTCTGTGTCACCTAACTAGATAATATAGTCTTCATTTCCAGTTGGATGAAAATCCTGTTGGTTCTTCAGGATAGTGATGCAGGCTTTTCAAAGAGCCACACAGGCCATAAATGCAAATATGTGCCACGTTGACAGATCATAGTAGTTTCCCTTTAGCGACACATAAAGTATGGGAAGATCCAACCTTTTGTTGTCAAAGTACAGGCAGTGCTGGACTGGGAAGTCCCCATTACCTGAATTCCGATGAGATCCTTTCTGGGCTCAAATGACCTCACTGGTTATCACAAAAATGCCTTTGCATAACTGTGGGACTATATTTACTCGATTAACATGGAGGAAGTAGCCGAAAAAGTGTGATTGAACTGCTTAGTTTTAGTCTGCTTTAACTGACTTAAGGAGTTCCACAGCAAGTTTACTTTAGAGCCCTGTCTATAATCAGTCATTCATAGTATAGTGGATGCCTCAAATAAGGTGGTTTGCCCTATTCTGTCACATCTCAATGACAATGGAAGGGCGCATCCAGTGTTTTTAGCCTTGTCTGCTGCCCATTTAACACACGCATTGGCAAAGCAAATCGGTCTCGGCAATCAGAGAGCTATTGGTGCTGCCAATGTCAATGTCTTTTAGCCATGTTGAATAGCAGCACAGCTGCTGTTCAGTATGGCTGAATGTCATATAAAAAAGCGATATTACCCATCCTGCGCTGCATTCTGAACTCACATATTTGAAAGCGCTTTCGTGCGCAATAATGAAGAAAAAAGGTTTGGTGAAATAAAATATTTGGTCTAGAGCACACTTCGCTGTATTCTGAGCTCACATATTTTAAAGCGTTTTTATGCGTGATAATGAAGTAAAAAATTCAAGAACCTTTTCCTCGTGGTGTAGAAATTGGCAACCGTGACCTCACCTCCATGAAGAAAAAACTCCCTTTGAGACCGTGCCCTTTTGCAAGAATTATTTGAACAGACATAAAGAGCATTTTAAACGGAGATGGATTTAGCGAGGGAACTCCTTAAGCCTTTCAGCAGAAACAACAGACAGGACGCAACCTGTAATTTTATTGCGTCACTCTGCTTGCCTTAAAGATTCACCTAACATTTGGATTTTCTGATTATTTGCACCCTTTCAAATCACTCTGCTGACAATATTGCACATGCAAAAAAAAAGTGGAAGCCAGCTGTCGGACAACGCATCTCTCCCATCGGTTTACTAAAAAGATACCACATATTCTGTTAATACAACCTACACTGCACATACACCCACAACCCATAGAAAAGACAACATTCCCCAGGAGAAACTGATCAGCCTTTACTGTGACAACTTGTCTCATCACTGAGGGATATTGCGGAAAAGACTGATACCCCTAGAATTGATTTCCATCTGCCACCAATCTACATCCCACTCAAGAACCGGTAAGAAAGTATCATGTAGGGGTCAGTCTTTTACCCATGTGAGCTATTCTTTGGGCACATTATGCCTCCCTCTTCCATATTGGTGGAGGAGACAGTCAGTGCAACTCAGTTTCTTTAGAGTGTCGGTTTCGAACTCTACGTTGTTCAACATGAACAGGTTGCGGTCATACTACTCAGTGCTGAGAATGTCTAAATCCCTGAAGCTAGTGGCTAGGATCAGTAGGATGTTAAGTCCCTCCGGCTCAACCCTCTCTTTTCCCTGTTTCATCCTGTGTGTGATGCTCTTTGAACTGATAGGCAGCCCTGTAATTCGGTACTGCTTTTCCCTCCAGTACCCTCAACCTTATGATGGATGCTGGCATCCTTGTGAAAGTGCTTTATTTCCCATTTGACTTCTGAAGAAGAAATCTTAAATTGCAGTGAGGTTTTGGACCCCACTTTCAAGACCCTCACAGCCAGCAATAGGCTGAGCCAAGGGTCCCGGCTGACCTACGTTATGATGAAGGAGAGGAGGTGGACTGCCCTCACTGCAGAGGAATTGCCCCTCACTGGGAGGATAAAATGAGAGGCCCTGCTGATACAGATCTGCCATGAAGACCTGCTTGAAGAGAAAGAGCTTACTCAAGAAAATGGGGCAGTCTTTTATCTTGTCCCGTGCAATCAAAAGGCAAGAATACTAATAATTAAAACAGAGGCCTACATAGGAGTGACCATCGGATGATGCTCACTTGTAAATCTGCTTGTTGCAATCTTAACTTGGTGCCCCAGTGGTGTGCAAGCATGGATTGGAAGTTGCAGGATTATATCCTGAACCCCCACTCCATGGAGCCCTGGCGGAGCAGAATTCTTTAGATGTCTTGCGCTCATGGTACGCTTTATCCATATTGTATCCCAGAGGATCTTTAGGGTAACCCCTTATTACACTTTACCTAAGCATCATGGGGTTTCACTTCTTTCGTCAAGATTGCAGAGGGGCTACATTGTGTCCTGACCTTTGATTTAGGATTACGTTTGTCGCAAATACCCATCACCCCATATCAAGTGGGTCTAGTCATTCCTTGACACAATTGACTTGGTGATTTGACTGGGAACTTGTAGAGACACTGTTATTCATATCACACGTGAAGACTTGTTAAGACTTATTTATTTCATGTGACTTGCACAGATGCTGGAAACTCCCTCTTGTTGATGAGTGAAATGCTGTGAATTAGCGACTATTGCATTAAACATTTGGCAGTACTACCAGCATTTTCCTTAGTTAAGTGTAGCACTCAGAGGAGGGAAAGCCATAACATTGGGTTCATGTCTCACCCCAGTAAGGTTCCAGTACCTTCTAATTGACTTTGATAACCCTAATGATTACTTTACTATTAATCTATTTTGTAAATAAAAATCTTCATGTTTTCTAAAGTGAGGGCCTGATTTAGACCATGGAGGATGTGCTTTACTTTGTCAGGGCAACGTAGTAAAAGTCTACGTCACCCTGACGAAATACCTGTCCTCTGAATCTAGAGATGTCCCCCGGCCCAGCAGACATCTCTTACATTGGCAGGAACTGCCGTCACTGCAGTTCCTGTCAATGTATTAAAAGTTTGATGGACTTCTCCTTCAACATGACGGTACCAAGCATACAACTTTTAACCTGTTTTTTTATTTTCAAAGACAAAAACCCCAAAGTAGGCTTTTGTTATTGAAAAGGAAAAAAAACTAATGACCCCAGACCTTGGGAGTGCAGTTTAAGGGCTGTAAGGGGCAGTGAAAACTGTCCCTTACAGCCCTTAAACTGCACGTTTGCCGTTCCACTCTAAATTGGGCAAGCAGTCAAATGGCCAATCCGACTGGGTATGGGCTGTCCGAGGTGTATGTCAGAGACAGAGATTGAGCACTCTCCATCTATAACATACTGAAGTACTTCAGTTTTTTGAAGAGGGTACTCCGTCTCCACTAGACTCTAAATCAGGTCCTATGACTATACTGTTGTATCTTGCCCTTTAAGTGTGATGCACCTGAATTAGGGTCAGTTCTGTATCATATCTGGGCCACACCATTTCCGGTGAACTTATCAGTCCCAAGGTTGATTTAGGGGAAGCGATCTCACAAGCCCCCACTCCTGTCAACAAGGAACAAGTTAAATCGTTCCTTGGGCTTGCTGAGTATTACTCAAAGTTCATTCAGAACTTTGCATGTGTTATATATCAGTTAAGACTTTTACTTAAAAAGAAAGCAGACTTTGTATGGACTGAAGAACGTGTATCTGCCTTTAGCAAGGTTAAGGACATGATTTCTTGCATGCCCACGCTAGGACACTTTGATGTGACAAAAAAAACCATCCTAACCACTGATGCAAGTGTGTGTGGTCTTGGTGCTGTCCTTTCGCAAATTGTTGACGGCTGTGAAAGAGTGGTGGGTTTCGCTTCGCGTGCCCTTAGAGGTGCGGAGGAGCGCTACTCTGTTATAGAACGTGAGGCCCTAGCGTGTAGTTGGGGAATCAACCATTTCAGGTTTTATCTTTGGGGTCTCCCTTTTCTTGTAAGGAAAGATCACAAGCCTTTGGTCCACATGTTCGCATGCAGGAATGTTGAAAACACCACACCAAGGATCAAGAGATGGATTGAAGGTTTGTGGGAGTATAATTTTATTGTTGACTATTTGCCTGGTTTGAGAAATGTGCCTGCAGATTTCTTGTCTAGGATGCCTTTAGAAAAACCTAGCTACACCTGTTTTGAATCTACCATATCATGGGTCAAGGAGCCGGCCCTTAACAAGTCTGAATGGAATTCCGGTATTGCAGATGATGAGTCTAGGAGAATTTTGGTCGACTACGTGGTCAAAGGATGGCCGTTAATTGCCGATGTTCCCTCATCTGTGAAAGGGTTTTGGAATGTGCGTGATGAGCTATGCATTGTAGAAGGGAACCTCTATAGGGGCGAGAGATTAATTCCCCCCATCTGTTTGCGTGAGAAAATTATCAATATCGCCCATGAGGGACACCTTGGGCGTTGCCTGACTAAGTCCAGAGTCAGGGAATCATACTGGTGGCCTGAAGTTGACCGACAGGTTGAGGAAGTGGTCAGAGGCTGTGTTCAGTGTGCGAGCAATGACAAGTCCAAAAAAAGTAAGAACAACCCCACTTTCACCAGTGGAGTTACCAGACCAACCTTGGACTAAACTAGCCTTAGATATTGTAGGGCCTTTTGACATCTTAGCAGATTTGTGGTTGTCTTGGTTGACTATACTTCAAAATGGGTTTCGGCGTGTTGCATGGGATCTGTTGTCACAAAAAACATTATTGAATTCCTTAGAGATATTTTTGTCTCTGAAGGCATACCTGATGTAATGGTCACCTACAACGGTGTACAATTCACTTCCTTAGAAATGTAAGAATTTTTTAAAGATCTCTCCATTACCCATCATCGCACAGCCCTTTATGCACCACAGGCCAATGGGCTTGTGGAGAGCATGAACAGGCTTATTAGGGCTAGTGCTCAAACTGCTGTTGAAATGAACATGCCTTTGAAGAAAGTTTTACGTGAAAAACTGTGGGCCCACAGGAATATGCCCAACAGTGTCACTGGTGTAACTCCCTTTAAGAAACTCAGAGGTAGGCCAGCTGGGTCTAAACTCACTCCCCTGTGGTTGCATAATAAAAAGAATGAAGAAAATAATGAGTGCAAGCATAAGGTGAGAAGATACCAGGTTATGTACAAAAAGAGATATGATGAGAAGAAAGGAGCTAAGAAATGTTTTTGGAATGTAGGTGACATGGTGTTTATCAAAAAAGCGGTATGGTCCCACAAAGGGGAAAGCAAATTTATGGGCCCTAGGTGCATTGTTAAAGTCATGAAAAATGTGGTGATGCTGAATGGTGGGGATCTTTGGAGCATGTCTCGCCTTGCCAAATGCGAGGGGGCCGCAGGCACCAACAAGCAGGTGGTTCAACATGGTGGAGTTCAACCTGATTGTTTGTTTGCAGGAAAGAGGGTGAGGAAGCCTCCTTTGTATCTTAGTGATTACGTTCCAAAGTAGTGTTCACCAACAATGTATCTACACTTTTCCCATGTTGCATTGCAGTGTTCACAAACTATGTACCCATACTCTTTCTCATGCTGCATTGTCATTCTTCTGCTATTTTAGTTTCTTTTCTGTTTTGCTATTGTACCTTGTTCTATACCCTTTCTATCTTTTTTCTTCTTCTTTTCTTTCTTCCCCTTTTGTTATGATATCTTTATCATTCTTTGTGAAGGGAAGGTGTGTTTTATCTTGCCCTTGAAGTGTGATGCACCTGTAAGAATGTTAGGTGCATCACTAGAACACTGGGGAGCACTTGAAGCGGTTACTGTAATGGGATGACTGCGGTGCAGTGGATCTCCGGTGGGTGTCAATAAAGACTCACACTTTGCTTCATCCTACAAAGGTGTCCACTCGTTTTATTATATACCTCGACATTGACCTGTGTTGATTGTTTTTTTATTGTGTCACACTGTCTCTGAGCAGCTAACCAATAGCTACTAACTAGATTTCTTGGATTGCTCTAGCTCTGCTCAATTACGCTGCCTAAGAGAGCCCAGTCAGCAATAGGAGCCATTGGCATTTTTGAGCAATAAAAAGGCTCCCTGACACCATTGATAAACAAAATTTACTCAGAACCAGGAGAAAAGACCTGTTAGATTCCAAGCAAATAACATCAATGGAAACTCAAATTTGAGGAGCAGAAATAAAACAGATATGGCTCCTGGGCCATCTGTAAAAGAGGATCACAAAAAGAAACCATTGTCTTTGTAATGTTGTTCATTTGCAATCAATATTGTAGCAACTGCAAGCTAGGTTTCACGAGCGCTGCAGAGACAAATACCAGGATACATAACTCATGGTGTTTATATACCCAATTTGTGGGGAAACTGTCACAGAGAAGAATCACTGAGCAAGTACAGTCTACTTCAATGGACGTCTGTCAACTTTGCCTGGACAAATAATACCAAATATTAATAGTATTTGTACACCTCCCCCATGTTTACCTTCTCCCTAATCTGTAGGATTCTCAATTCAAAGCATTCCAATCCCAACACCACCACTGCAAAGGAGTGTGAGACAGATCTTGTGAAAGCAAACCAATGGATTTTCATGTTGGCATCTGACAGGTAGCAATCAAAATCAGTTTACAGAAGCATAGTTCATAGTTTTAAACTGGCCAGTGCATGATAGTAAAAGTAGGCAGCAATGCCTGTATGCTTTTTATAGTGGTCTACTAAGGTTATGGATGAGACATCAAAAGGTCTGGTCTATTTATAGGCAATCAATTTGTGATGACTTGTGATTGTTATACTTTATGCCACATGTCTCTACTGTATCAGATAGAATGATTCTTGTTAGTTTGAAACATTGTTGACAGTCTCACCATTTGTCTATAGGCCATGAATCATGTAGCCCTCAAAAATATGTCATCAAGTTGTGGGACCTAGTAAGGGGGCTAAAACCTTGAGTCTTTTCAGGTTCATCTATCTGAATCTCTATGGGCCAGATGTATGTACCTTTCTTTAGCTCGCAAACGGGCCGATTCGCAGAATCGGCACGTTTGCGAACGGAAAAAAGGGTTTTCAAATGTATCAAACCCAAATTGCAATTCGGTAACCTGTTACCGGATCGCAATTTGGGTTTGCAATTCGGTATCAGGAAGGGGTGTTTTTAGGGCGTCCCTTCCTAATACCAAATCGCATCGGTATGTATGAATGTTTTGTGACCATAAATGCGGTCGCAAAACATTCGCATTTTACCACCTACTTCAAGTAGGTGGTAACCCATTCGCAAATGGGCCTTTGTGAATGTTCGTAAATGTTTTTTTTAAGAGCAGGCAGTGGTCCCACGGACCACTGCCTACTCTTAAAAAATGAAAAGAAAACTCTTCATTTTTCTTTTTTAAATGCAACCCGTTTTCCTTTAAGGAAAACAGGCTGCATTTAAAAAAAAATTATTGCTTTATTTAAAGGCAATCACGGACATGGTGATCTGCTGACTCCAGCAGGCCACCATCCCCGTGATTTTAGCGATTCCTAGGGGGTCGCAAATTGCGACCAACCTCATTAATATTCATGAGGTGGGTCATTTGCGACCCCCTAGGAATCGAAGAAAGTGTTCAACACGCTTTCATACATGCCATTTTGCGAATTCCTAATTGCGGATCCTTGTGATACGCAATTAGGAAATCACAAAATGGTATCTTCATACATCTGGCCCTATATTTTTGTTAACGTAAAAACATCTGAATGTACTTAAACATTGTCAAGCTAAACCTCACTAAATCTGAGTTCTTGCCTCACCGATACAGTCATTCACTTTATAGGCAGTGAAGTCTGATTGATTCTCTTGTATCATCTGCAGAGACTTTAAAATGCAGCTGGTCATCTTTTTAATAAATGAGACTCGACTCTAGTCACTGCATTAGATGTCCGTTGTAAGAGATTGTCATTCAAATCACTGGTTACATCCTACTTTTACTGCTGAGGGCCGCAGTTCCTCATGAAGAAATTCCCTTACGGCATTCCAGCGACAGCCTTTTGTACAAGTTCTAAATTTCTTGATGTGACACTGAATTTGAAGAATATTTTATGGGTAGTCCTAACGTGTCTGTCTTTGCTGCAGTGCTTTGGAACAGTCTTACAAATGAACTGCAATCTCCAGAAAATTGCAACAGATTTAAGAAAAGTCTAAATCATTGCTGCTCTTTTAGAGCCTTGGACCAGTTCTTAGGCTTCGCAGAGTAGTGCTAGCAGGCCACTACTGAGAGAGAGATATTCACTTACCAGATATATTTATAGCAGAACGCCTGCCATTGTGGCCCTACTTTCCGCTTACTCCCAGTCCTACCTGACTACATTCTCAGCCTACGTCTTCCTACTTGTGTCTTATAGAAAGTGGGAACCTCTAAGATAAGCTTGTGTGGACCAGGTTCCCTATTTCCTACCAGCTTTCAGTGTGTTTACTCCAAGTCTGCACATGTGAGAGTTATACTCACAAAATAGAGTAGGGGAAACCATCTTCCACTCGACCTCCTGGCTCTAAGGAGCAATGCCATAGATGTGACTCAATAGGCGCGTCCCATCTGCGCATCTCATTTCAGTGTGCTCTTGAGTTCTCTTACAAGCAGTTATTGGGTGCTTATCATTTGATCTTGTGTATGGCTGTGGTGCTCCTCTTATAATCATCTGCATAGATTAGCCCTTTTTACCCTCCTGTTTTGCAGGTTAATTCTCTGCGTGTGAAAGCAGTGTAAAAAAGTGATTTACACTTGCATTTTTACAATACTATTTTGCACACAGGGCTTCCTTGGGATCTAAGTTCAAGGAACAACTCTGTGGAGGAAAAGAGCTGGAATGAATCTAGACAAAGAGAAATGGATCCAATAGGTTGTGTAAGCTGAGCATATCTAGACACTCGAGAAGTTGTGTGGGTATAAAGTTTGTGAAATGTGCAGGATTATGTGCACCATCTCTGCACTGCCTCAAGGTTGCACTACTTTGCAGAGTACCCAACACTGGGTGATCTGCAGAAGGTCGGATAATGGTGTGTGACTTTCATTGCAGAGCAGTCAGGTGGGTGAAAACATTGAGTGAGACTGGTGGATTGGAGCATGGATGGGATTTACTTCAATTTTTTCTTGTTCCAGGGGTCCTGGCATCACACAAAATCTTGGCAAGTTCTCCGGACACAGACCTTCCCACTGTGGCTGGGCTGAGGGTAAGACAGATATCATCTAATGCTTGGTTAGACACTGCGAGAGAGGTGACTCCAAGTGAAATGGGGCAATGTGATGAGAGGGGGGCAGGTGCTGCTCGGCATGAGATGGGCATCAAGGCATGAGATTTGTATCCGAGCAGAAAGAACCACAGGGTCAAACAATGAAAGATAGGCTGCTACTGGAGTGAGAGATGTGGACGTTTGACTTTGTATGGAATGCTGTTCATCAGTATTTTTTTAATATTGCATTTTCCATTCTTTCCTTATTAATCTCAGAAAATCGGTATAAACTTCACCACAAGCAACAAGGACACAGTGAAGAACAGCGACGTGATCTTTCTGGCTGTGAAACCTCACATAATACCTTTCGTGCTGGATGAGATTGGGCCAGATATTGAAGATCGACATATGGTGGTGTCATGTGCAGCCGGAGTGACTATTGGCTCCATTGAAAAGGTACAATGAGGCAACGCATTGCTATGTAAGAGAAAGCACAGTGACAGACCGAAAGAGGAGGTTTGTGGGTTGAGGGACCATTTGGAAAAAAGTGTATAGATAGCGCCCTACAGTGCAGTAGACTATGGAGCAAAGATGTGTGCCACAGAAGAGTTGCAGAGCATTAAGTAGGAGTAGTGATCTCCATGGATTGCTTCTATAACGCTCTTCTTAGTGATGGATTTTCCAGGATTCAACTGCCCTTTAATAAGATTATGTGTGTATAAAATAAAGGGATACAGCTGCAATCATACCTACTTAAATGTGTGGTACATTATTAAACTCCCAAGTCAAGCACAGAAAATTATAGAGTGACACGTCATGAAGCGTTGTCAGCTTTGTCACGCATATGGTCTGTATTGAAAGTATGTTAATATTTAGTATATTCTTTACTAGTAGGGGATTGTGGCAGAATCTGTGGCCAATATTATGATGTACTCTGAATAGTGTTCTTGGTCTCCAATCTGGGCCCGTTTATTTTACTACAGGAACCTCCTCATGCCTGCCATGTTACTTCAGCACAGCAGCCCTGTGGCAATCGAAGTAAGGTGTGTAAGGATGAACCAGGACACAGGTAGCTTGCCAATCCAAGTTCCTTTATTCAGAAGAGAAGATTCCATCCAACCTGCAGCAAGCAGCTTCCTCTGGCAACTGCCATATCTTTTCAAACAAACACACATTCTCTCACCTGAGCACTCCACTCCAGGTGACATAATAGAGTTCCGTGCTCAGGCTTATCACAAGGTTGCTAGGATACTACTAATTAAACAACCTTGCTTAGTTACCACAAACCCCCTCCTACTTTAGTCCTACCCTGTTCAACATCACCTAGCACAATCAACTTTCTTATATCGATCATAGAATTTAATCCAAAATTCAGTAGCAATAACCTATCCTTTTTAGGTCTCACCTTAGACAGCGCATGTGCTGTCGCTTGCAAGTCTCTGGATACCCAAAAAAAGAAACTTAAATAGGGCTTAGTATCCTTGCATTATTTACCATTGGTTGTCTCTCATTTCCTTGCTTCTCATTGGTCAGCGCGTCCCGGTTTCACTTCCTCTTCATGCATTTGTCTCTTTGAAGGAGCATGGACCATGTACTAATTAATGTCTTTATTGGTGTCCTGCACTGCGCGAGCTACTTTTTTTTTTTTGTCTTTCCCCGTCGGGCCACTTACACCAGTTGAGGTATCTGCAGACTGACCAACGAATTCGGTAACGTGTACTGTCCTTTTTTTTCCAAAATTGCATTGTTGCATTGTAAATGGAACGGTTGAAGTAAAAAACACATTCACGTTTGCTCACTAGCTGTTAAAAGCAAAGTATCTTTTCACTGTTGTTAAATGTCTGATGTCAAACAGAAGCATCGCCGTTCCAAGCTGTCCTTCGCAATTCCTTGAATGCATCTAATAAGAAGGGAAAAAGTGGTACAGGCCTAAACTCGCCAGTGAAGTCTCAAACTGAGACAGCAAATTTAAAGTAGTGATATTCTCCAGTATTGGGGTATCTTTCATAGATTCACATGCTTAAATCATTCCCCGTCGTTCGAAGTGGGAGTCCCACAGTACATAAAAAGCAGTAAGCAATTACTCTAACATTAAAGTTAATAGAGGAAAACCATTCACTTTAATATCTCGTCCTAGTCATTAGGTATGGCCCAAACTCCAGCCAATCAGGCGACAGTACCCTCTAGAACCCTCTCCACAGAGGCTCCAGGCTCTCAGATTTTCTACCGCACGTCGTGTGAAGGGAGTCGCTCTGAGCTCTGCTCAGTACTTTTTCTTGGCCTTTTGAATCTTTCAGATCTTCAATCAACATGTCTTCTTCTTCGAAAAGATCTCTCTTCAGGCATTGTGATTCTCGTGGGAAATTAAGACTTCACTCAGATGATCCCCACAAGACATGTATTTATTGCCTTCACCCTGAACAGCAAGTGGGAGACTGCAAAATTTGTAGAACATTTTCTAAAAAAACTTTGAGAGATAGAGAAGGACGTCTTCTTCTGTGGCTACAGAAGCTTAAAACCAAAGACAATCCTTTATCTGATGAGGAGAGTGATTTCTCACTTAAAACTACAGCTTCAAAGAAAAGAACTAGTGAGGCGAACTGGTGTCTCCTAAGGCTGCTAAGGTGTTAAAAAAGCATCACCACACCTCAAAACATGAAGATCAGCCTTCATCTTCTAAAAAAGAACCAGCCTCTCTTAAGGGTCAGTCTGTGCCCTCTACGCCTTCTCAAACTACTTTAAAAATGAAGCAGGCGTCAAGGTCTCTTCCTGAGACAACTTTACCTCAAAAGAAAGATGCTTTGTAGATGAAACCGTCAACGGTTCCTTCGTCGACGAGAATCTCTGTCGCCACGACTACGACGTCAGCGTCGACTTTTTCGTCTCCTCAGACTACGATGATCATGTCGTTGGCATCATCTCCGTCGACGTTAGTATCTGTGAAGGTGAGACCGTCTACGATTACATCTTTGTCTTCCTCGTCGACGAAAAAGAAAAGACCTGTGTCGACGGGAATCTTGTCGCCGCTGCGGCTGTCGGCGGCGCTCAAGGGCAAGTCTCTCTCGTCAACGCTGTCCTCGTCGGGGCAGTCTTCGTCGACGGTAGCCTCGTCGACGGTAGCCTTGTCGACTGTAGCCTTGTCGACGGTAGCCTCGTCGACAGAACCGAAGAATTCGGATACAGATCCTCGTCGACGAACCACGTCGACATGAAGATCGTCGACAGAAGAACTGTAGACGAAAACTTCATCTATGACATCCTCGTCGGTGGTTTGCTTGACATCGTCGTCGATGCTAGTCCCGTCAACGAATATAGCTGCTTCCAAGGAAAAAAGACCTTCACAGGAGGTTATACTGCCTTTTCACACTTCTCCAAGTAAGGTGTCTCCCTGTCTTCCAGAGAATTTTTTTGATTATGGAGCAGATGAGGAGGAATCAGAAGACAAGGGAATGTTCGGGGTGGCTCACAGTCCCTCTGATCTTCTCATTAAATGCCAGGATGATGAGGATGAGGACTATGTATATTACTAGGCCTGGGCGGTGAACTTCGCTCCGTTTGCGGAGTTTTCTGCACTCCGCGGAGCTCGCGGAGTGCAGAAAATTCCGCTTCGCAATGTGCAGTGGAGTTTTTTCCCCACTTACGATCGCGAACTGTAAGTTCGCGAGCGTGAGCTGCCGCTCGGGTAGAATTTCTACCCGAGCGGCAGGAATACCAGTACAAACTGCAGTTCGCACTGCACTCCGCCACTCGCGGAACTTCGCAGAGTTTTTTTGTAACTTCGCGGAGTTCTGCGTAGCAAAAGTCCGCGAACTACGCCCAGGCCTATATATTACCCTGAAGTGACCAACCAAGAGAGGCAAACTGAACAAACAATCCAAATGCCTGTTTCTCTGGTTTCAAATTTACAGCATATGGTAGAGGATTACTACAGCAGACTCCCTCCTTCAGAGCCGGCATCTTCAGTTCCTCAAACGCCCATTACACAGCCTTCATTGCTAATTAGACCCTCCCCTCCGGTTACCCCAGCACCTGTGGCAACGCAACATCAGGACCAGGAGGTTCATACCACTGATGAGGAGAGAGAAGAGGGAGAGTTGGATGAGGTATCCCTTCCCAACGAATGGGATGACTATCAGATCCAGACACCATCGCCTTCCACTCCACCTCCAGTAGATTCACCACCTGAAGATATTGGGGGCTTCCATACCCTCATGGAGAGAGCTGCAAAGAGGTTTCAGCTTCCCATGGTTACTAAGCAGGCTGACTGTTTCCTGTACGATTTCAAAGAACAAACAAAGAGACAGGTTCGCTCTATTCCTATAGTAGACGTTATATGGCAAGAGGGCTTAAAGGTCATGAAGACACCAGCGTCTATTCCGGCAGTCTTACCTAAATTGGAGAAGAAATATAAGGCTCCGGATAACTCGCCTGCCTGCCTTATCGGGCAACCTGAGCTGGATTCTGTGGTTTCGCAAGCAGCCCAGCATCGTGCCAGAAATCCTGCTTCTCCATTGTCGGCCCCGCCGGATAGAGATGGAAGACGACTCGACTCCATCGGTAAAAAATTCTCCATCATGGCGGCAACTATAGTTAGAGCGGCCAATTCTCTTGCTATTTTAGGCAGATACGACCGCCAAATGTGGTCGGACATTTCATCATATATAGAAATGTTACCAGAGGAATCCAAATCTGAGGCTCTCAAGATCCTGCAGGAGGGAGAAAGGATCTCGGCTGAGCTCATCGATTGCGCAGTGAATGTTTCTTCCACGGGATTTCGCCAACTGGCTGGGGCTGCGGTCCTGAGGCGTCAGGGCTGGCTAAAGGCTACTTTTTTTAGACAAGAGATTCAGACTAAGATAATTGACATGCCTTATGATGGTGAATCCCTATTTGGACATCACATCAGACCATCAAAAAGGACACAGACACTGCAAAGGCCCTTGGTACTCTACAGTTCAAGAAACAGCCCTTTCGTGGAGCAAGGGGACGTGGCTCGTCCTCCTTTCGGGGAGGTTACAGTCAATACAAACAGTACCAACCATATCAGGGTCAATTAAGGTACCCATCGTCGCAACAGTCATTCAAACAACCTCCTGCCGCCCCTACAAACATTACAGAGGAAAAACTGCCTACAGAGGCAGAGATAACTCCAGGAAGCAGTGACAAATGCCCACTGCCGGCCACTGTTCCCACCAATTCAGTCAAGGTTGGTGGAAGAATTTCCTTTTTCTTCTCCGAATGGTCCGCAATAACAACGGACAGATGGGTTTTGGACATAGTTTCCAACAGTCACACTTTGGAATTCTTAAAGATTCCTCCAAACTACCCTCGCATAGGTCCTCCTCCTGCTCATCTAAAAGAACTTTTGTCCCAAATAAAAATAATGTTAAAGAAGGGAGCGATCGAAGTGGTACCAAATTTACAGCGAGGAACAGGGTTCTATTCAAGGTTTTTCCTCATAATAAAGAAATCGGGAGAGTGACGTCCCATTTTAGACCTTCGTTGCCTCAACAAATTTCTGAAAGAGCAATCCTTCCGAATGTTGTATTTTCAGGAAGTGCTTCAATTGATAAATCAGGAAGATTTCATGGCGACCCTAGACCTTCAGGATGCCTATTTTCACATCCCTATCCTCCCCAGACACAGGAAATTCTTACGCTTCAGAGTGGCTGGCAGGGATTTCCAATTCAAAGTCCTACCTTTTGGCCTTCGTTCAGCGCCCGAGTGTTCACCAAGGTCCTAGCACCGGTGGCGGCTCATCTACGTCAGGCTGGAATTCGAATCTTCCCTTATCTGGACGATTGCCTCATAAAGGCGAAATCTTTCACAGTGGCAAGCAGTCACACTCAAAGATGTCTTTCTCTCTTCCAATCCTTGGGTCTCTCTATAAATCTCCCAAAGTCTCAGTTAATCCCCTCAAAGGTGAGAACATTCTTAGGGGCAACCCTGGACACTCATCAGGCAAAGGCCTTTGCCTCACAAGAAAGACAACAAAAGATTCGCAAGTTGGCAACTTTACTTCTCTCAAGAAAGTTCACTTCAGTCCGCAAGTACAAATCGCTTCTGGGAATGTTGTCCTCTTGCATTCCCCTAGTTCCCAACTGTCGTCTGCGAATGAGACCCTTGCAAGAGGAGCTGGACAAGCAGTGGCTGCAAATCTCATGGTCCTTTGACAATGTTATCAGGATAACACCTCAAATGAAAGAAGCGCTCCTATGGTGGACTCACATCCCAAACATAGCAGCAGGCCTATCGTTCCTAGTGGACTCACCAGGTTTCACAATAACAACCGATGCATCCCTCGCAGGGTGGGGAGCACATCTAGAAGGACTGACGGTGAAGGGAAAATGGGACAGCCACCAACGAACATTGCACATAAACCTAGAGTTGAAAGCAATATTCCTGGCTCTGAAATCTTTTCTCTCATTAATATCAGGAGCTTCAGTATTAATCTGGACAGACAACACAACAAGCATGCATTATTTAAACAAGCAGGGGGGGGACAAGATCAACTATGCTATCCCTGCAGGCAGAGCAAATTTGGGATTGGGCTATTCAACATCAGATAACACTGACGGCAGTGCATGTTCCAGGAGTGGCCAACATCCTAGCGGATTCATTGAGCAGGTCGTTTACAACCAACCTCGAATGGGAACTTCACCAACCAACGTTGGATCACATCTTTCGGTTGTGGGGTAAACCGAGTTTAGACCTATTTGCAACCAGTCGGAACCGCAAATGCCAATTCTTCGCCAGTTGGCTACCCCAACAGGGATCGTACGGGAATGCGTTTTCGATAAATTAGTCAAAGATTTATGCTTACGCTTTTCCTCCAATTCCCTTAGTCCCAAGGGTGCTTTGGAAGATGAGGAAAGAACCCTGCCGAATACTTCTCATAGCTCCCAGGTGGCCTCGCCAATTCTGGTTCACAGAGCTTCTGCTCCTATCGAAGTGCAAACCAAGGCTGTTACGACCATTACAGAACTTGCTGACAATGAACTGCGGCCAGGTCTGCCATCAGGATCCAACATCTCTGCGATTAGCAGCTTGGCTCCTGAATACTATGAGTTCGCCGACCTAGTAATACCTGCTGACTGCCGGGAGGTCCTAGCTAATGCCAGAGCGCCCTCCACTATCAAGACTTATAAACTCAAGTGGAAGAGATTCTGTCATTGGTGTGCATGCTCTGAAGTGCACCCTATTCAGTCTTCGCCAGAACAATTACTGCCTTTTTTCCTACAACTGGCAAAATCTGGCCTTTCTCATTCTACTATTAAAGTATTCCTTGCCGCGATTTCCAGATTTCGATAGCAGAATGGATCACAGTCTCTTTAGTCATCAAGGATAATAAAACAATTTCTTAAAGGATTGTTTAGAATGTTCCCTCCAATTAGGCGTCCACCTCCGCCTTGGCATCTCGACATTGTATTAGCACAACTTATGAAAGCTCCTTTTGAGCCTATTCATAGGGCTGACCTTAAATACATTTCATGGAAAATGTCTCTTCTACTGGCTCTTACTTCAGCTAGATGAGTAAGCGACATACATGCTTTCACTACTCGGCATCCTTTCCTCCAGTTTACTAAAGACTCTGTTATACTTCGGACAAATCCTACCTTTATTCCTAAGGTCCCATCGGATTTTCACTTAAACGCACCAGTCATCTTAAAGACTTTCTTCCCTAATCCACAGACACCAAATGGAAAGGGCTTTACATTCCCTGGATGTTAAGAGATGTATAAAATTTTACTTGCAGAAAACAGTCTGTATCCGTAAGGCTGATCAGCTTTTTGTGGCTTATGGAAAAATCAGAAAAGGATATCCAGTGACTAAGCAAACTATAGCACGTTGGATTTCCTGTGCGATCCAGTTTTGCCTTCAGCAAGCAGGCAAACCTCTACATTCAACAGTGAAAGCGCATTCTACGAGAGCAGTCTCCTCCTCAACAGCTCTCTTTGCCGGTGTGCCTATTCAGCAAATTTGCAGAGCAGCAACTTGGTCCAGCAGGCACACTTTTACCAAGCATTACTGTCTAGAAGCTGCAAGTAATGCTGATACAGCTGTGGGACAGACGATGCTACGTAATCTTTTTCAATAAGGTGAGCCTCTATCCTTCCCACCTTCCTTTATGTTTTAAAATTGCTATAGTCGATGTCACTGTTATTCTGTGCATATGCATTGTCAGATTCTAATGTATGTACATACATTTTTATCTTCATGTATGTGTATATATATATATATATATATGTATAATATATTTAGAGGTTGACATATATGTATATAAGTATATGAATAAGTGGTATAGAAGTGTGATATACACTGGGTGATGTACAGGTTTTCTTTTGTACATTGTGTACTTCATACCTTCTTGTATGAACATACATACCTATGTGATAACTGCTATCTACTCGGATTCAAGCATGTGAATCTATGAAAGATACCCCAATACTGGAGAAGAAAATAAGTTACCTGTAAACTGTAAATCTCCAGTATTGATATCTTTCATAGATTCACATGCGACCCAACCTCCTCCCCATAGAGGTTCCCCTGTTTTATTATACTTTTATACTACACTTGTGCTCGAAAATCTGAGAGCCTGGAGCCTCTGTGGAGAGGGTTCTAGAGGGTGCTGTCGCCTGATTGGCTGGAGTTTGGACCATACCTAATGACTAGGACGAGATATTAAAGTGAATGGTTTTTCTCTATTAACTTTAATGTTAAAGTAATTGCTTACTGCTTTTTATGTACCGTGGGACTCCCACTTCGACGACGGGGAATGATTCAAGCATGTGAATCTATGAAAGATACCAATACTGGAGAACCACAGTTTACAGGTAAGTAACTTATTTTCTTCTTATTTATAATGGTATCCATACTCACGAAACTCTGATGTTTTTTCTTTATTAATTTCCAGTGTTTTTATCCGCCACAGGGACTGAGGCTTTTGTCACCCCCCACGCTAATGTTCTTTGTTTTCATAGGCTCTCAGCAAAGCTCACAAATCACAGATCCACACTAGGATGCGAGTACTTGACGCCCAATCACTCAAATGATGATAAGGGGAGTTGTCCATGGGTCGTTGCCGAAGGTGTCTTTATCCACAAACCATTTAGACTGCGGATCCAGCACCCTTCCAAATTGCGAAGTACTGGCTGCCTTCTTCAAGAAAAAACCACAAAGATAGAGAACGAACTACAACTAGAGAAGGAACTACTACCGGCTACCCCATTCAGTTTCTCATACAACTCCCAGTATACGGAAGGTAATGAACCATCCTGGCACCCCTCCAAAAACAATTCCTCTTGGAACACCTTCTCCCCAATCAGCAAACATGACATGTACAACATTCTGTCTTCTTTAAACCCATCTAACCACTTCACTGACCCTCCTACTCCGCTCATATTCAAAGAGATCAAAACATGTATTCTCCCCCTATGGACCAAGATTGTAAATGCCTCGAAACACGAACTAGAAAAATGGGCAAGTGCGGAAGGGAGACTATTACTGGCAGAGGCGGAAAGAGGCATAGGCACCATTGACAGAGCCAGAGCACGTGGACAGTTAGTAGACGAACTGACGGCACCTGAACAGGAGCAGGAACAGCCAACACCGGACGGCACTCCTCCACGAAACCAAGCGGCAGAAGAGGTACAGAGCAGATAGAGAGGAGACAGGGCTCTCCCCCCCGGAAAGTCACCCCACCCATCCGCATAAAGGCAAGTGAAACACACGTTCAACAGATCCTACTTCAGAGAGGTACCAGTCGCCAATTATCGGAGAAAAGAGGGTAACTAGCGGAAGCAACTCAAGAGGGAGGGAGGGAACGGGGCACCAGTTGGGGAGTTTGAATATAAGGCACCAGCAATACGCTAAGATATATGTAAGCAATACTTGGATTGGACTGTATGCAAAGTGTCGATATATTAAATGCCAATAAAATCTGGTTAAAAAAAAAAAAGATTGTAAATGCCTCTCTAAGTCAAGGCACTATCCCTGACTGCCTAAAAGTAGGACAAGTAACCCCCACTTTAAAAAAAACCCAAGGCAGACTGCTCTGACCCTAATAACTTCCGACCCATCTCCAACATCCCTACTCTGGCAAAGCTCTTAGAAAAATGTGTCCAGAGCCAACTCTGCAATCACATAGACAACTATCAACTCCTCGATCAACACCAATCAGGTTTCCGTCAAGATCACAGCACTGAATCTGCACTTACTCATATCGTGGATGAAATACTAAAAATGCTGGATCAAAATGAATCATGCCTTCTGATACTGCTTGATTTATCGGCTGCCTTTGACATGGTCACACATGATAGTCTACTGGAACAAAGAAAGGGCTTATCAGGGGTCGTATTACAATAGTTCTCATTCCTCCAAAACAGATCCCTAATAGTCCAAATGAATCAATCTATATCTGAGCCCCAATCGATCACTCTTGACGTTCCTCAAGGATCTGCTCTCTCACCCATTCTTTTCAACTTATTCCTGGAACCACTGGCACACCACCTAAAATCTACTAACATCCATTACCATATGTACGCTGATGACACTCAGCTGTATCTCAAAATCACCTCCCCATAGGACATTATATCCCTCGATTCCATCTTACAAAATACACACCTCTGGCTCACGGATAACCATCTCAAACTCAACGCTGCTAAAACCGAATTTCTTCTCATCTCTCCGCTGATTAACATCCCCAAGATTGATCTTTGGTTGAAACATCTTACAGCCCTCAAATGCTCACCCCACATCATAGACTCTGCTAGATCCTTGGGTATTACATTAGACAAACATCTGAATATGCAGGATCACATTAGCGCAGCCACCAAAGGAGCGAACTACCAACTGAGCATTCTACGGAAACTTAAACCCTACCTTCCACACGAAGACCTGAAACAAGCGGTCCAAGCTCTTGTATTATGGTAGTGCCACACTATGTGGCTTACCTCGATACAAATTGGCCCCTCTAAGAGCCTCCCTCAACGCGGCAGCCAGACTTGTCCTCAGAACTAAAAGAAACACACACATCTCACAGGCCCTAAAATCCTTAAACTGCCTACTGTATGAAGAGAGAATCCAACTGAAAATTGCATGCATGACGCATAAAGCGTTACACTTCAATACCCCCAGCTATGTGGCTCAAAAGCTAGAAAAACAGGGGGCAGCAGATCCTCACGAAGTGCGCACACCTTGCTTCTGAAATCCCAACTAACCCACAAAAAGAAAACGGGTGCCAGAGCATTCTCGGTTATTGCACCTAAGAAATGGAACTCTCTACCACCGGATGTTGGCCTAATCTCCTCTACAGCCTTCTTCAAAAAAGAAGCAAAATCTTTCCTGCTGACTAAGTTTTTACCCTAAGACAATATATCTGTGACAATGAAAATGTATACATACTAACCTCTTCTGATGATTGACCATCCTATTACTGACTTTAAGGGAGACCAAGCCTTTTATCCTATTTTACTTTCTTATATGTTTGGCTCTTGCGCATGTGTTTTTTGTTTACCAGTCCAATTGTTACTCTACTTCTTGTCATGTAAAGCACTCTAATACCCACTATGGTCATGTTCGCGCTATACAAAACTTTATAAATAAATAAATGAAGCTGTCTTTCTGCTATTACATTTATAATTTGCAGATTTCTGTATCTCTGCAGTAGACCCATTAATCCTTTGGCCACTCTGTTTTTCTAGGATTCAAAATTTTCCCTGTAGTTTACCCCTTCACCTATGAAGCTGGGGCCTTACTTGCTGAGCAGTCTCTCTGCTACTGAGGTAGTCCTGGCCTGTGACTTAACAGGTGTCACGCACAGATCTCTGCATTTTGTACATCATTCCACTGAGTTACTTACTGAAATTGTAACTGTAAGTCTAAAGTAGATCTCTGGAGGAGGCGTATGAACCCAGTGAGCTATCCCACCAACTCTATCTCCTCTCCCCGCGCCATATGCAGCCTGGAAGAGGGTGACACTGTGCCAGCTGTGCAACAATCAAATGTAGCGGAATGGAAATAGCAACTATAATCGTAGTATAGTAAATCTGCAGTATGGTGTACAGAGAGCACAACAAAAACGCACCCTACTCAGAACGCTGAATTTTCCAGTGCTAAGCTAGCACAGAGCACCCTGTGCACAGCCCAGAGATTCCAGTGTACACCAAAGGGATGGTGAACCTGACTGTGCCCATCAGGTCGTTGGCTAGTACATATCATATGGCTGCCTGTGCACATCTCAGGGCTGGCATTGCACATCCCATGGCTGCAACCCACATCCCAAGACTGCCAGCACCCATAATAGGGCTTCCAGTGCACGTTCCAGGGCTCATTGTGCACATCCCAGGGCTTCTAGTGCCTATAACAGGGCTTAAGAGGTAGTCTACATGCCTAGGCTGACAGTGCACATCCCAGGGCATACTGTGCCTATCACATGGCTTCCTTTTCAGATCCCAGAAATGCCAGTGCACCTCTCAGTGGACCGACTGCAGGCCAGTCCTTCCTTATGCATGATCCGTGTGGTGTGCAGCCAAGTGCTGGTTGCTTCTTGGTATGAACTACCAATGGCCACTGAGAGGGAGGGCTTTGTTAAACTCAAACCAGCAATTTAAAAGACCAGATGATTTGAAGCAACCCGCTAACTCAACATGCTAAATTGCACTTAGTCAAACTAAGTTATATGCATCTATGTGTTTATAGTGAACATTGTAGATGATGGGCCATTGCAGGCTGTTTAAACATACCGAAGCGCACACCTGCTGCCCCATGTGCCACCTCCATGCATACTTTGAAACTGATAAATACAGTAACCAATAGAGTAATTGAACAATACAACCCTAAGCCTAGGTGCACAGAAGCAAATACACATGCATGCAATTGCATACATTCAGAGACATAGGCACATACATGCAGAGTTGCAATTATAGTTACACACAGTTGCATGCATGAATACACACAAATGCACAAGAGAAGATGCAGAAACATACATATACAGAGATACTTACAGAGTTGCACAGATACATACTCTTACATAGATGCATACATAGTGCATACAAATAGTTGAATCTTCAATAGTGAAAGCGAAGTTTCACAAAAGTCATTGTTTTGTTTTGAAAAGAAATAGCAGTATAACACATCAAGCTATAGGTATTTTTAATCAGCTGTGCTAATCTGTTCTTCAAACATTGGACAGATAAATGGAGGAGTCAGTTTTGCTGGACTCCGATACTGTGCTCTGCTGATTGCACACTGACCTATGCAGCAGGTACTCAATCCACTAATCCAATGTAGCGGATGCACTCTTGGTAAACAGTCTCCTAGTTGCTGAAAGTTCTGTTCACATTGCACATTGATCTGTGTAGCTGTGCACTTTTGCTTGCGAGTCTATTAATAATCCAAACAAAAATTGAGAAAGCCAATAGGTCTCTTCAATGCAAGAGCTCTTGGCTTTGTCAGTGTGTTATAGCCATGTTGTATAGCAGTGTGGTTGTTGTGGAGCATGCCTGAAAGTAAAGGGAAAAAAGCGCTATGATAATACATTTATACTTGTTGGATTGACTGTCTTGCATTTCTAGTCCATTGTTGATGCTATTCCGTGACATCTGAAGAGACAAGAGGTTCCCAGGGTAACATTCATTCCAGATGTTGCGAGCCTAAAGAGAACTAAATGCCTGAATTATAGTTTAGCTTAGAGGGTGGTCTGTATGCAAATGCCCAAAAGTACCTTCTCTGTCAAACCCTTGGTCTGCCCAACCTGTTTACAGGTAGGCGGGCCTCAAGTATGTCAGTAACAGAGCCTACTCCTGCTCTGTCGCTGACATTCGCCTCCGACAACCCCACGGGGTATGGGCGGTCGGAGGTTACATATAACACCGTCTGCCCGATTTAGGTTGGATGGTATTTGTGTTTTTTTGCTGTTTGTCACTTCAAAGTAAATCCTGTTGGTGCTGGTGTGGAACAGAAGAAAAAAAAAAATTACCCCCACACCATAGGAGACAACTCTTCTAGTGTGGAAGTCATGTTTTTTGCACTTTAAAATACAAAATCCAGCTTTGACAGGTGGCCGTCATGTTTGACGAAGCCATCTGTGAAACCTTTAACATACTGATAGGAACTGCTGTGTTGAGAGATGTCCGCAGGACCGGTGGACATTTCGAAATGTGGAGTACGGGTACACCATCAAGGAGACGGAGTATTTTACTTTGTCACTCAGATGGAGTAAATATCATACTTCACCCTCTAAATCAGACCCTACGTGTCTTCAGTGCCTAAGTCACTACTGTCCCTCAAGAAAGAAGAATCCATCATCATCAAGCCTGCAGATAAGGGTGGGGTATTTGAAACAGACACAAATATGAAGCAGAAGTGGCTAGACAATTGAACAATCCCAATCAAATAAAAAAAAAACGCATTGCAAATCCTATTTCCCAAATCAAATGCAGAATACAAAAGGTGACTGCCAAGGGTTTAGAAGAAGGTTTCCTTACACAATCTGAAAAAGAATACCTGAACAAATTGCTTCCCAAGACTCCAGGCCTGTACACACTCCCCAAAATTCATAAGGATGTTAACGATTTGCCTGGTATGCCCATCTTATCAGGGTGTGATTCTATATTAGAACCTAATGGATAGTATATTAACACCTTTATCAACGTCTATGTCCCAGGACTAGGGACATATGTTAGAGACGGCTCTGACATGATCAACCTTATTGAAGATTTAGAGTATGACCCCACTGAAGAAATAGTAGTGACTCTAGACATTGAGTCGCTCTATACTAATATCCCTCAGATTCCAAGCATTGAAGTAATAAGAGGGATTCTAGACTCACGTCCAGCTCCCTATCGTGTCCCTACGACATTCATTACAGAACTTCTTGAAATTGACCTCACCGCCAACTACTTTATGTTCGATTTCACATATTACCAGCAGTGCTCTGGAACTTCCATTGGAGCAATTTTTGCTCCCAATTTAGCGAATCTCTATGTTGGACACTTTGAACTTGAATTCATCAACACAGTTACCAACGCCTTCCAAGACAACATCAAATGTTGGAAGCGCTACATAGATGATATTTTTATGATCTGGAAAGGCTTAGGGGATACACTACAGCAATTTGTCCAGTATATGAACACCTGTCAACCATTTTTGAAATTTCCTTATGATAAAAATACAGAAAGCATTCCATTCCTAGACCTACAAATCAAACATAAGGATGAACATCTTATTGTAAATTTGTATAGGAAACCGGCAAAACGGAACACACTATTACAATACGGAAGCTTTCATCCACAAGCCTTGAGATGGACTTCCCTATGGCCAATTCCTGAGACTAAGGAGGAACTGTACCTAAAAAGAAGATTTCTTCAAAAGAGCATCAATCCTTAGTCACAAGCTGAGAGAAAGGTGCTATCCCAAGCATCTAGTTAAGACCTCCATGAAAAGAGCTTGGTATAGCCCCAGAGAGGAAATACTTAAAACAAAGCCCCAAAACAATGTGATAAGATTATCTGTGTCATAACCTCCTGTCCACAAACTACCAAAATTGTCAAAACCATCAAACGACATTGGCCAATCTTGAACACCATGAATTCATTCAAAGAGCTTCCGCTCTTTTCGTATAGGGAAAAACATCAGGGACCATCTGGTCCACTCAAACACTTGCATTGCTAAACAGAACAACACACTACAAGAAATGTGGGGCCTATCCCTTTATTAGAGGTCACTTCAAGTGCGGCAACTGTGTTGCCTGTCAATACACCACCAACACAAAGGACTTCATACATGGAGATGTTAAATTCACCCTTCGACAACATACCAATTGTGCTTCCACAAACATAATTTATTGTATCTGGTATCCCTGCAATTTGATGTACATTGGACAGACATCTCAACCAATCAAGGCAAGAATCGGCCAAAATAGAAGCCGGATTCGTTGTCAAATTGAAACTGCCCCGCTGGTACAACATTACACAGAGACAAAACACACACCAGATGACCTGAGGTGGCAGATTATTGAGAAGGACATTGTCCCGCCAAGAGGTGAGAATTTCCTATGTATCCTACAGAGCTTGGAGTACAAATGGATAGATAGATGCAATTCCATTAGACAAGGACTGAACACACTGGAAAAATGGCGTAAACTAGTTACTCTCAGTAGTTAACCACACCAACAGAAGTATTCCCTGTCCAGCCCCTGTGAGATGAGCTTTCCAAAGTGGCGGTATCATTAGTCCTCTTGCATACTGATAGACATTTACATACACAGTTGTAATATGCCATATGTTATGTTGGTCGACTAGACCTCTACCAACATGTATAAAGCCACGATGGGCTCCTATCTCTGTAATTCTTTGTATTTCTACTAACACTTTTTAATTGCAATGAATTAGAATACATGAATGTATACTTAATTGTACATAATGGTTTTTACATATGCGTAGCTACATCAACGTTCATTAACTTTTATATTCCTTTCGGCTAGTTTGTACAAATGATGGTCACATCCAGTGAAACTAATAATTAAGTACGACTTCAAGGGCTCTACATAGGGTCCTTTAGACATGTGTATGATTGTATTATGAAGTTCTATTGTATACACCTAAATGAGGGTCACTTTCAGTGACAACTAGCAATTAAGCATCATTCCGGATGCATTGACTGCACCCTCTTCCATAAAAAATATGCAAGTAATATGTACATTTAGTTCAATTCCTAAGAACCCCCTTTTTTTAATAAAAAAAATCAAGATACCAGCAAACCGCACATAGTGGATTCTGTGCATGTGCATCATGATCTGACATCCATCGGGTTGCAGGTCTAGTTTTGACTTTCCTAGGCACGTGACGTCACCACGCACGCGCGTGCGCGACGTAATTGAGGTCAGGGGTTGAACACAGCGATGGGTGTTCCTCATAGATTACTGAAACCCCGACAACACAGTCACTGTCCGAGGAGAGCCCGCGCTGAATACAGATTGATTCTGCAGCGCTGAAATTTCAATGCGGCATCCGACATCCGCGGACAGCTGGAAAATCATACATCGCTGCCATTGAAGGTGAGTCGGTGAGTATGATGCATTGATTCTTGAGTACCGAGAAAACTCATGTGATTAGATCAGTAATTCTCTGGCCCTCTATATAGACATCATTTATCCACCGGGAGGAAGACCTTAACCTTGGCTCCTCCAAACTGCAAGACTCCCCTGTATCATATTTTAAAGAAATAACGATTGGTTATTGTAAGGCATTCGGACTCCAGCTCACGGTGTGTCCTAATGAGAAGCCACCTTCGCACAACCGTGAATTGTTTCACCATGGACACCATCCAGCTATAGTGTCCTTGTTTCCCTCCAGGCAAAGCTCAGCCCCTCATACAAGGATGATTATACAATATCAGTAAATCTGACCTATGCAGACTAGGAAGAGCACAGCTGTCCGGTAGGTAAGCATATCCTCCTAGCTCTTGTAGCCCTGTTAAATACTACTTGAACAAATCTTAACATTAATAAGGCCACCTCTAATGAGGCGCTATCTTTAGTCCCCAGGCAAACTCCATCCTGATGAGACCCTCACATTACAAGTAGGGTTGAAACATAATTGACAACACCAAAAGGATAGTCCTAATAGTGAAGGACCAGAGAACAATCTGGTTGATCTTCCCCTGCATTGAAAACTAAACAATTGGACATCCTTTTAAATACCAATAACCTTGTTTTTATTGATAGTCACTTTATTGTCACACATATCTAGGAATTTGGTTATGTCTCCTGGGGTTCCTTTATCACTCTCTTTTCCTCTTCTCAAGAAGATCACTCACAAAATCTAAAGCGTCATAAAAACAAGTATATGTTTAAAATATGAAAATAAATCCTCCTTTTTTTCCCGTAAATTTCCTTTTGTGTCACAACCAAATAAAAAAACTTGATTCAGCTGAATTAAGTTGAAAGAAAGAATTTGTTCTTGCTACTTTCTCTATGTATAAACTAACTCTAGGCAGACGTGTTCTGTCCCATTATCATTCTCTCTTGATTAAATCAACACAGAATATACCTGTGATAGTATGAGTTTGTTTCCAAAATGAGTTACATGTGAATACTTGTCATAAGTTAATACTCTGTTAGCATGGACATATGGGTTGCGCTTGTTTTTTGAAAAAGTTGACTAGAAGAGATAACTTAATTAAAGGAATGGATTGGGTAGCAGCTCTTATTTGGCCTAAAAAGGGGAAAGACAGCAGTGTGCAATTTCTAGGGCTTCTTAAGGTCATTACAATTACCACGATGAACAACAACTGTGTAAACCATTACTGGCTATAAAAGCATCAGAAATGTAATTTGTTATTTATTTATGTTAATTTTCCTTCCAGCAAAAATGCTTTTTCTCACTGTGCAACCACCCAATCTCAAAAGGTTAAGTCACTTTCAGGCCCTTTACATCTCTAGTTGTAGCATAAACGGACTTGTGAACAGCATTTTTACATTGGCCTCTGTTTTGATAATCTAGCTCACATTGGGCTCGGGTCTGTTTGTAGCTGCCAGCTCAAACCTTCATGGGCCTGTGCTTCATATGGTCTGCAGTGATATCATAAGCCATGGTCCTGCTTGCCCTCAACATCTGGCTACAAAGGGGTGCACTTTTGTCACACAACAGTATGTCATTTGTTTTGTTATTAAGCAAGGAATGCAGATATTACATGAACTCAGTTCACTATTTCCAAAGTTTGGAAAATTAAACGTCCACGTAAATGACATACTGTCAGTCAGATACCACACAGTCTTCCTCTTTCATAACTGACCTGCCCATAAATAGTCGTTTGTAGCTCTCATCCTTAAGATTAAAAAGTGACGCAATTTGGCACAACACAGTGTATGCACTTCTACTCTTTCGAAGGCAGCTCTGTCTAGTTGGTTTAACTGAAGTCAATATAGGTTCACGTGTCAGAATGCTTAATTTATGACATGGAATATAGTGGCAACCTTACTCAACCTTTTAAAGTTATAAGGAGTAGGGTTACCAGGCGGCTTGATGCCATAGGACACATCTTTTCCAATTCTCGACTGTCAGTTAACAAATATGTGCATTCTGGGCATTGTCTCTCTGTTTTAGTTTGGCTGAGTTTATTGGTAATCTTTCCAAAACTTATTTACACTTTCTTTTCAATAAATGATTTACTGATGTTCACAAATATAAGTTTACAAGATAGAACATAACAAACCTCCCCAAAGCACAGCAGTGTGTAGGAGGTGAACAGGAATGTAATATCCAGTTCTGGGTAAGAGAAGGATGAGTTCTGAGGAGTACTTCACTAGACCAGGCTACTAAAGGTAAGGTGGCAAGACGTAGGAGATTATATGAGTATCTACGGTAGTTCTCAGGGTAACCAACCACCCTTGCCCTTGGTCTTTACCACTCACCTGATATATAGTTCAGCTAGGCTTCAGGTGCTGGATACCTCCTGTCTATATGGACATCAAGCAGAGACTAAATAAGTGTAGAATAAATTCATTCAATCAATCAATCAATCAGGGGTTTGTTAAAGCGTGACTACTCACCCGTAAGGGTCTCAAAGCGCTAGGGGGGGGGGGGGGTGCAGGTTCCATTCCATCAAGGAGGGGGTCTGTCGAAGAGCCAGGTTTTGAGGTTTCTTGCGAAGATGGGGAGCGATGTTGTCTGTCTGAGGTGGAGCGGAAGTGCGTTCCATGCTTTGGCCGCGAGGAAGGAGAAGGAGCGGCCTCTCGATCTGGTCTTTCTGGTGCGGGGGACCACGGCGTAGGAGAGCTGGGCTGATCGTACGGTCCTTTGGGGTGCGTGGAATTTGAGTCGGCTGTTCAGGTATGCTGGTCCGGTGCCGTGGAGGGCCTTGTGTGTGTGGGTGAGCATCTTGAAGGTGATTCTCGCCTCGACGGGGAGCCAGTGGAGTGTGCGCAGGTGCTGGGAGATGTGGCAGTGTTTTGGCAGGTTGAGGACCAGTCTTGCGGCGGCGTTCTGGATGTTCTGTAGCTTGCGGGTGAGATTTTTGTTTATTCCGGCGTAGAGTGCGTTGCCGTAGTCGAGTCTGCTGGTGACCAGGGCGTGAGTGACGGTCTTTCGGTGTTCGAGGGAGATCCATTTGAAGGTCTTACGAAGGAGGCGGAGGGTGTGGAAGCAGGAAGACGAGAGAGAGTTGATCTGGTGGTCCATTTTGAGCTCGGAGTCCAGGATGATTCCCAGGTTGCGTGCGTGGTCCGTGGGGGTTGGCGGGTTTCCGAGGGCGGGGGGCCACCAGGTGTCGCTCCAGGCGTCGGGGTTTGGGCCCATAATGAGTACTTCTGTTTTGTTGGTGTTTAGTTGTAGGCAGCTGTTTTTCATCCATTTGGCGACGGCTTCCATGCCTTCTCGAAAGTTGTCTATATGGACATCAAGCAGAGACTAAATAAGTGTAGAATAAATTCATTCAAAAGCTAGACACAATATATATATATAATTTAAGACATATATTTGAAAAAATAGCATAGGAACTTAGTCCTTAAGACAGACCCAAACAGAAAGAGTCTTGATTAAATTATAGTTCAAGAGGAAAAAGGTACAAAACCAGGCTTCACGTCCAGTGGAAAATAAAGTTTAGGAAGAGCAATATAGTTCCAAAAATAATTATAATTCTGAACAAGTGCAAAACCCAAGAAATAGAATCAGAGTCTTTCCTTATGCTATACAAAGAAAACTTTTGAACAGGTGTCTAACATCACCCCAGCAGTTCTATTATGACATTCCTCTCCACCTCTCCTTTAGGTGCATGCGTGTGAGAAGCAAGACGCAGTATGGCTTGTAGTTCCTCTCCCTTCCATGCACGTGTGAGACTGCACAAAGTACTGCCACAGCTGTGCTCACTTGTTTGCACGGTCTAAGAACTAATGGTGGGAAACGGCCTGAACAACGATTTTTAAACAACGAGTGGCCTTAACAACGACTCATATACTACGACCTGGGACTGAACCACGACCTCCTTAACAACTACTTCATTAAACAACGAGTGGCCTTAACAACGACTCCGACCTTTAAACACGAAAAAAATAAAGTACACTTCGAATGTAAACTATTTTTAATAAACATCTTATGATCGTTATTTAAAATGACCGATTAATTTACAGACAGATTTAATTTACCTTGTGAGGCCAGTAGATGGCACTGTAGGATTGTTATCAGTTGGGAGGACCCAGGGCACGGACAATGGGCAAAGGGATTTCACTGTCACTTCTAGGCATGAAATCTTTGGTGCAGTGTATGTGGGACCCAGGTAGATCGACCTTACCAGGCACAAACAAAAGGAGGGAAGGGCGGGCACCCAGCCAGTCCCTCAGAGGCTTGTAGTTTTAAAGATGCTAGTGATAAAGGCGCCCACTCTGACCCCAAGGATGCTATGGTGCAGATGTAAACAACTGAGGCGTCCTCTTAAACAGAGGCAAGTAAGGCGGTCTGTCACATCCGCTGCATTATAGATGCCGACAGTTTGATGAACTATGAGGGTGCTTCACAAACTTACAATTTTGTATGCTGTGCCATCATTGTAATTAATAGAAATGCATTCCTCTTTCAAAGTTCAGTTGGGTCCTGATTTGAATATATTTAAAAGAAAATGTCAGAAAAAAATCGGAATATTTGAAAGTTGTAATTAATTATTTGGAAATATATTGTACATTCATTTAATAAAAGTAGTACTTTAATTTAAAAAACATATTTTGGAACTTGATATTTAAATATTTGATAGAAAGATATATCTGATAAACATGCTAATTACATTTTTTTACAAGTTTAAATGAAGCGTTATTTTTAACATAGTGGTAGATTCGGTTTATATGTAAATAGAATTTTTTCGTGGTTCAGTGAGTCGTGGTTCAAAACATAGTGGTTGGGATTTGGTCGTTGTTGAGCCTTCGTGGTTTAGGCACTCGTGATTTCAGAGGTAGTTGTTTAATCATACAACCCTAATGGTTGTGCATTGAAGAACGCCCTTATCTGACTGGAAATAAGAACATGTCATATTACGTTTTTACGGCTGCGGGTGGTGGCCAATCAAGAATTGCCAGTGTATCCACACATAGAACTTAGTCATGACAGTACCTCATTAAATATGTTTAAATCTGACCTCCATCGGGCCACATTATTGCTGCACTGAATAAAAAAATGTATATTGTTAGCTGGTAATAGTTTGATCATCTTACAATTAGGTGGAGTAAATCATTTTATGTGCTAGATCTGCTGGTCCTCTTGCATTTATTTATATTTTAAGGTCCTCCCCTGAGTAGGAAAACAAGCAACCCTGAACTGTTTTTAGTTATGTTGAGTATCGTCAATGATGTGCAACTTGACTCCTACTGAACTACCAGATGCATGTCTGCTGGAAGCCTTAGGGGCTCTGTAATTCCAAGGTGCTGCACAGGATTTGTGCACATGTATTGCAGCTGAGGGTAGATCGTTGGACGTGGGGCTGTTTCAAATTGGGGCATTATTAGATCTGCCAAATTCGTAGGATTAGGGGCAGTAAAAGTGTGTTTTTATAATGCTGGAAGCAGACGTGTGTGGTTTGAAGAGATGACAATTATTGAATGTGTATCCTTAGTAATGCTCAGGGCAAGAGCAGTGATTCTTGGGGGCTAATTGATGCTATATTAAGAGACAGAATGGCCGAGGAGCCAGATGAAGTATTTATAATTCTGAACTGTGGTGGTCGAAGAATTGCTGTGTAGTAGGGTCCCCCACATTTCTGTTGACATCACTTGGAATCTCTCGAGGGGACGTGAATCTTTCTCTGTCTTGTCTTTCAGAAACTTAGTATATTTCACCCTGCCCCGAAGGTGATCCGATGCATGACGAACACTCCGGTAATTGTCCGTGAGGGTGCGACTGTCTACGCCACAGGGACACATGCAGAGGTGGAAGATGGCCGTCTCCTGGAGCAGCTCATGGCCAGTGTGGGTTTCTGCACTGAAGTAGAGGAGGATCTAATAGATGCAGTGACCGGGCTGAGTGGGAGTGGTCCTGCTTATGTGAGTATCAGTTTTTCATCAAAATAACTAAAGAGGTGGACTTTATAGGTATGGTCCAAGGAAGCTGGCTTTGAGGAGTGTTGCAGTGTCTTGTTTTAAAGATGGTGTTAAGTGAAACTTTGTTGGTCAATGATTAGACTGCAGAAATTCAGCAATTTCTTTTTTTTGTTTTTCACAGGACTGACTTTATTTGCAGGAAATTTAGCTTTCCTGAAAAAATTAAAATTAAATGGGTGATTAACACAGCATTTTTCTTCCTTTCAGTGCTAATAAAAAAAGATCTTTCATAATGACGATGCTGCTCTTAGCATTAATCACCCTTGCAGTCCCATCCTTGTACCAATGCGAAATTCTGCAATTTCACCTTCATAGAAAATCCGTATTTATGTGTTTCCTGCATTTGCAACATATTTGTAGTATGTGTCTTAATCTGCCAACAGAAATGTTTTCAGTTCAAAAGTATTAAACATTAGTAGAAATGTTGCACATGGAATTCATTGCAGCGCTAGGCATTGCAAAACGTAACTGGTCAACACTTACCTGTTGATTGATGTTTTTAAGAAGGGGGACCATCTCCCAGATGTGTTACTATCCCTAATGTACTCTAGATACTGATGGATTGGAGGAAGTTATTTTTAAATGTCAATGTCAACATTTTATTCAAAGTTTTAGGTATAGACATGTGGTTATTGTTTGTTATGTTGATAAATCTGTCTTGGTCCGTACATCGAGTAAGTATAATAAACAATGAACCACAAAAACAGTAGACTCCCCTTCCATAACCATCTTCTGCTTGTGGCTGTCCCATATTTCCCCTATATAACTGTCACCAGGAAATCAGAGGCACCTTTCCCCTGCCACCAATAATCCACGGTGCCTCAAACCTGGCCTTGTTGTATTCAAAGAGTTGTAGGGCTCTGTGTCTAAGTGATATTAACATGCTGCGTATAATAGGATAGCGGCTGCAGCTCTAAGAACAGCTCAGCCTCTTTGTAAGTATTGAGGTGAGGATATTGGTATCACAAGGCCTGATTCACAAAGGTTAAGCCTATCTTATTATGTGAGGAGTTTTCCGCCCGACTGCGGACTCTCCGCAGTCGTAAACTTACTATTAAATCATTTGTTTGTAAATTGCAAAAAGAGTAAGTTTACCTTTGTGAATCAGTTTTCTGATTTAGTAGGCTATGCGCTTTCCTTGTTTAGTGATTAGGGTGATTTCCACCTTGCTCATTGAGGGCAAGCAAGTTAAACAGGGTGATCAGTGGGCTCACTAGTTTGAGTTAAATATATTGTAGAATGACACAATGAAGATGACAGACCCTGGGACCTTGTTTGGCTCCAGACCCATTATTTCCTGCAAGATCTCTTGATGCTCACTCTGTTTATCGAGATTCTCATCCCACTCCCCCAGGTGCAGAGAGCCCAGGTACTCACTAATCCTTTACTGGTCGCCTTCCTCCTTTTTTTAGCATTTGATAAAAAGTTAACTGTTCATCCTTTATCATCTCCCCCTTCAGTAGTACTTAATTGCTTGATATACACTTTCTCCCATTGTGCCCACAGTCTCATGTCTAGCAGTCGTCCAGTCTTGTTGCCATGCTAATAAAAGGTTTTGCCCTGTTAGTTTTAAATTCCTGCGTCTAGCCCCTCAGCTGGGCTACTATCCTATACCCTTTGTGATTGTGATTGTGCACCTGTTCAGCCTGTCTGACATCCTCTTCTCCCTGTTTTGCCTTGCTGCTGTTGCTAATATTGTCTCTCTAACTGTTGCTTTGAAAGCATCCCAGTGATTGACTACCGTTCTGTAGGTGGAATCATTTTCTTTAAAGTATGCCTAAATTGTTTCGGACAATTCATCTTGTGAGGGTTCTCCTTCTCTGTTACCTCCAGGTCTGCAAGGTGGGTCACTCCCCCCGAAACTCCTCTCCTTCCTTGGAATATGTGAATTTATTCTAAGGTTCTGAAGGGGTTTGCTGGCATGATTGACTATTTTAGACCCTTGCACAAGAAAGGAGCTGATTTTGTGTAGTGAATGTGATATAACATTTAGTAACATTAAGTATGTAATATTTGAAGCTCCTGCTCAACAAGAATTTACTGAAGGTAGAGTTTGTCGTACAATGGTGCCTGTGCATATGGACTTGATGCTGTACTCTCGCAAGTTACCGGTGAGCAACAGTGCATCATTGGTTTTGCATCCCAAACCCTGCACTTGGTAGAATGCAGATATTCTGTGATCTAGAAAGAAATGTTGGCATGCATGTGGGGTGTGGAAAAATGTCCTCCTTATGTTTGGGGGGCGACAGTAATAAAGTCTGATCATAAGCCACTTGTAGATATATTGTCTGGTACTAAAGTTAAAAGAAAATACTGCACCGTTAGCCAAACAAGGCACCAAACTGTTGGAGTACAATTTCAGAATTGACTACATCCTGGGTGCAATGTGCAGGCAGACTGTTTAACTAGGCTTCAAGTTGGTAACGATATGGGCGATTATACTGCTGGCTCCAAGGGGTTCATCATTGGTGACGGTGAGGTAAATGCTGTGATTTGTGAAAATGTTGAACAGAGGGAGTTTGAATTGCGCCAGCAGCCTAAACAGTGTGTACTGACCTACCCTGTCCCTGCTGGGAATGCCAGGGTGGAGGTGCACCATACTGTGGCAGTGGCTGTTGGCAGGAAATGAGATATTCGGCAACCCTGATTACTGCAGATCCCCCCAGGTGGCAGACTGCGCAGCACAGAGGTGAGACAAGAGGAGTTAGCCCTAAATGCAACTGAAGGGCCCAGAGGCAATTACAGACCACATTTAGGAAAAGAGAGAAGGTGAACTGGCATATTGCATCAGAACAGCGGAAAACTACTGACTGTCAGAGCCAGTTGACACTGCCATGTGGGATGGAACTCTATTTCCCTGCAACAGCTGCTTCGAGGGGCAGGACATCATCCCTCTGAGGAGAGGGTGGTCTATGCAGGGAAGTCATATGCAACCACACGATCACAGAGTCAAGCTGGATGACATCAGTGGCTTCTTTGACCAAGGAGAGGAACTGACAAGCATTAATCACCCCATAACCTGCTACAAAAGCAGCAAAAACAAGCACTACTCTCACAAAAAATAATTTAATAATGTGTCTGATGGACATAAAAAGCAGACCACGAGAACTGCTTAACTAAAAACATGGCCAAACTAATTTAAAACATTGGGAATGGTGTTAAAGAGATCCAGTCCAACATATAGAACATAAACTTGAGAGCTAAGTCGCCGAAAAGCTAACTATAGATACTGTCTGAGGTAGACCAGCGTACCACTACGGCAATATTTCATCTAGAATATCACACTAAAATCCTCATGGTGAAATGCAAGGACCTTGAGAAAAGCTCCAGAGGAGACAACACTAGCATTCGAAACCTACGGGAGGGAAAAGAAGGGAAACGTGCAACAGGCCTATTTTGGCCCTGCCGGTCACATTTCATTTGGAACAATTTGGAGAATTCTCCCTCCTCTCCTTCATTTCCTTCTGGAGACCTGCATCACTGTCCCTTTGCTGTCTTCAGCTTTCTTCCATCTCTTCTAGGAGGGCCAGGCCTCTGCATTAAAGTGTCAGTGGTGTCATGTCTGTACTCCTCATCTTTGATATCAAGAAGCTCCTTGCCTTCCTTTGGAGTCAACATGATTATCTATGCATACTTCTATTTAAACTGCATTCCTCTGGTGAAAGTCCATGTGCCTCTGAACTGAAACCTTTGGGCTAAATGCCTTTCTCCTTGCCATCATGGCAGTGGAAGGATCCTGGAAGAGGAGTACATCACTGTCCTTGAATGGCATTTCTTTCTTTAATCTCTTTTGTCGCATGATACGCTCCTTGAAGGGGCCCTACATCTTGATCACTGTGTCTCTTCCTCGTTGGTCTGGTTGCTTTTGGCCAGTGTGGTGTGCTCTTTAAATTCCTTACAAAGTTTCTTGAGTCTTGTTCAGGTTATTTCTAAACAGTTCTGTTGCACGTTTCCCTTCTGTTCCCTCCCGTAGGTTTCGAATGCTAGTGTTGTCTCCTCTGGAGCTTTTCTCAAGATCCTTGCATTTCACCATGAGGATTTTAGTGTGATATTCTAGATTAAATATTGCCGTGGTGGTGCGCTGGTCTACCTCAGACAGTATCTATGGTTAGCTTTTCGGCGACTTAGCTCTCAAGTTTATGTTCTGTATGTTGGACTGGATCTCTTTAACACCATTCCCAATGTTTTAAATCAGTTTGGCTATGTTTTTAGTTAGGCAGTTCTCGTGGTCTGCTTTTTATGTCCATCAGACGCATTATTAAATTCTTTTTTGTGAGAGTAGTGCTTGTTTTTGCTGCTTTTGTAGCAGGTTATGGTGTGATTAATGCTTGTCAGTTCCTCTCCTTGGTCAAAGAAGCCACTGATGTCATCCAGCTTGACTCTGTGATCGTGTGATTACATATGACTTCTCTGCATAGACCACCCTCTCCTCAGAGGGATGATGTCCTGCCCCTCGAAGCAGCTGTTGCAGGGGAATAGAGTTCCATCCCACATGGCCGTGCCAACCGGCTCTGACAGTCAGTAGTTTTCCGCTGTTCTGATGCAATATGCCAGTTCACCTTCTCTCTTTTCCTAAATGTGGTCTGTAATTGCCTCTGGGCCCTTCAGTTGCATTTAGGGCTAGCTCCTCTTGTCTCACCTCTGTGCTGCACAGTCTGCCACCTGGGGGGATCTGCAGTAATCAGGGTTGCCGAATATCTCATTTCCTGCCAACAGCCACTGCCACAGTATGGTGCACCTCCACCCTGGCATTCCCAGCAGGGACAGGGTAGGTCAGTACACACTGTTTAGGCTGCTGGCGCAATTCAAACTCCCACTGTTCAACATTTTCACAAATCACAGCATTTACCTCACCGTCACCAATGATGAACCCCTTGGAGCCAGCAGTATAATCGCCAATATCGTTACCAACTTGAGCCTAGTTAAACAGTCTGCCTGCACATTACACCCAGGATGTAGTCAATTCTGAAATTGTACTCCAACAGTTTGGTGCCTTGTCTGGCTAACGGTGCAGTATTTTCTTTTAACTTTAGTACCAGACAATATATCTACAAGTGGCTTATGATCAGACTTTATAACTGTCGCCCCCCAAACATAAGGAGGAAATTTCTCCACACCCCACATGCATGCCAACATTTCTTTCTTGATCACAGAATATCTGCGTTCTACCAAGTGCAGGGTTTGGGATGCAAAACCAATGATGCACTGTTGCTCACCAGTAACTTGCGAGAGTACAGCATCAAGTCCATATGCACAGGCACCATTGTACGACAAACTCTACCTTCAGTAAATTCTTGTTGAGCAGGAGCTTCAAATATTACATATTTAATGTTACTAAATGTTATATCACATTCACTACACAAAATCAGCTCCTTTCTTGAGCAAGGGTCTAAAATAGTCAATCATGCCAGCAAACCCCTTCAGAACCTTAGAATAAATTCACACATTCCAAGGAAGGAGAGGAGTTGATTATAATCCCTGGGGAAAGTGCTGTTAAGTATCTGTCAACTAAACCTGGTTTAGGATTAATACTGTCACAAGTTAGAACATGTTCCCGATATTTGATTTCAGATGTTCTAAGCACAAACTTATCACTTTGTAAAGTTGTACCATGACGCTGTAAAGACTCCAAATCATGGTCAACAATCGTATCATGTTTGGATATATCTCCAAACATCAGGATAGCATCCTGGAAAGACACTACATTAGGAATTTCAAGTGATATATTTGATATAACCCTCTGAAAAGCAGATACCACAGGCCCACAGGGCCTGTGGGTGTAATAAATGCTGTGTAATGTCTGGAATCTGGATCCAACAGGATCTTGAGATAAGCGGGCCTTAAGTCTAACTTTGTAAACCAATTGGAGAGGTCAGCTCATGATAAAAAGTCTTCAGTCCTGGCAAGCGTGAAAGATTTAACCCACAACAGGATCAATTATACCATTGTCTAACATGGATTGATTAAGTTTCTGGAGATCTTCATGCACACTTTAGGGAAAATTGAATAACCTGTGCTTGACTGAAGTGCAGACCTTCCTTACCTTGATTACATGTTTACAATTTTGTATAACACCCAACCGATCCTTGAACACTTTAATTTTTATGCCATGATTTGATAATCTCATCATGAACCACAGACACAGGAAAAGGACTACTATGCCTCAAAACCATTTGAAAGTCTACCTGGTGCCACCACCCTAAGATGTTCAAACATTGTTTGCAACATACACTTTAACCTTGATCGCACGGTCTTTAAAAGTGGTACTGGCAAGAAAATAACTCAAGAGGTCAATCATGCTACCTTCAAAAGCTACAGTGGTGACATCTTGAGGCAGCAATGGCTTACTGTTCCTGCTGCCCTCGTAATTCTCTAAGGAAATGATGCTTATTTAAGCCCCTGAATCAAATAAAAGTCAATGGGAATTCCAATAATAGAGATTTGGATTTAGGGTGAGCACATTTTTAAGAAGCTTCCACTATTCTGGTGTGCTCAGTGTCCAGTGTCAATGACTAAAACAAATTTTTCTTATTTATTGACGCCAACATCGCTGGCATTGGACTCATCCTGTACAAAAACAAAGTACTTCATTCTTTTACCTCCCCTACACATGGTGCTAAAATGGCCCATTTTTCCCCATTTTTTGAAAACGTGCCCAATGGCTGGAAATTGTGATAGTTGACCATGTGCGAAAAAGGACAACATTTAAAACAAGAATGCCTTGACCACCTCTGGATGAATTTTGCATTAACATTTATGTTGTTATTCTTATGCTGGTAAGCATTTCCCTTGGTTTTGCAAACTGTTGAGCGAGTATTTATGCTACAAGTTGATCCTTAATCAGTTGTGATTTGAAGCCCTCAAAGTCGCAGTCTTTGGCAAGAATCCTCGGCGCTGTCACAAATGTTTTGACTGGTTCGTTTGGACCTTGAGCTCTAGTGAAGAGTTTGTATATGTAAACCACCCAAATCTTTTCACCCTCACAGTATTTTTCCAATTGTTTAACGCCAATTTGAAATGTACCTAGCTCTTCACCCATGGGTTCACCTTCCTGTGTCACATAAGGTGTTAGATTGTCAAAAACATTTAGACCTTTGACCCACAGGTAGAAGTAAAGACTTTTTTTTTATCCAGCCTATATTGGTGACCGACAATAATGCCAAGATATGCATTGAGGATTCTTATCCAAGTACTCCATTTGACGGGTGGGTGTCCAGATTCCGGGAGAAATGCAGGAGGAGGCGTGATGCCTTCAAGGGTTGGCCATTGGTGATGAGACATGAGCAAAACACACAAAGTGTGCTAATCGCTGAGGTGAGGATTTGCAAAACATACGAGTCGGAAAAGGGGAAAGTTCAAATGTCTACAAACAAAAGTGGACCTGACCATTTCTGAACAACTAGATATATTCTAAAGACATCTGAGGAGTTTGTAAGAAATTTCAAAACTTCCTCCAAGGCAAGGGATATCACCAGTAGCCTAATGTCTAATTGTTCAATTTCACAAAAGAAACGTCAATACACCACATCTCATAAAAGAAAAAATTCCTTATGAAAGAATTTTTGTGTCCGCACAGAATTTGTGAAAAAGTGTGAGAAAGGTAAGAAAGTACCTCACGGTAGTAACACCAAGGGGGGCTTGCTGGTTGGTACTCACTAGCTCACCCACTTATCATCATCGGTCACTTTCTTACCCAAATGAAAAAAGAAATGTGTGCTTTTTCATAGAGTTCTCAGAGGTGAGAAAAAGGGAAAGTAACAGTGAAACAAATGTGTGCAAATGCACTGTCAGTGCTTGTGTCACTAAAGTGCCCACTGGTCCCCGTGAGAAAAGAAATGCAATTCTCAAATTTAAAATGAGGTGCAACTCACTTGCTAAATGTAGTTTTATTTGGTGCCGTGAGTGTCCTCAATTAAAAAAATGGTTTATTATAAGCCATTTTCACAAGCCAAAAGCCGACATGTTTCGTTGCCACCTATTTATGCAACTTCATCAGGGCTGCCAGGGTAACCAGTATTCACCTCACTTGTGACCAATGTTCCCTCTAATTATTTTCCTCTGTGTGCGGCAGAGTAAGGTCTCTGTGCGCTGCAGCCAAGGCTATGTGCACCAAGAACCTGACCGCGCGTGTAGACCAGGGCTTTGAGTGGGATGAAAAAACTTGGGGATCTTTCAAAGGGGCGTAACCGATGCAATTAAGGGTGTGGCTTAAAAGCAATTAAGCTAAAAATATGTGCATCGCATAGTGTGCCACCCGACAGATATTTTGCTGCTTCTGTCATTGCATCCAGATATATAATACAAGTAACATTACACCTACAAGAAGCCAAGACTATTGGCTTTGTCAATGGTTGTTTTTTGCATCAAGTTGTATATAATATTGAAAATGCTTCCGCTCTTGTGGTTGAGGTTGTGGCTTAATGCTCGAGCTGTCGATTTAGGAGATGGGTTTTTAGTCTCGGGTCAGCCTAATATCCTGTGATTCTGGGCAAATCAATTAATCTCCCCATGCATACAAAAAAATATATAATAATAAATCATGTAAAGCGCTCCAATACTTTTGGGTTGAGTTCGCACTATATAAAAACTTGCTGCATTTCTTTTCTAAATGCGGGGTAGAAACCATAACAGATGGAGAAAGAATGAGGAAAATAGAGGGAAAGAGAAAGGGAGGGCAGAAAGGAAGAATGAAATATAGGAAATATGAAAAGAAGGAAGAAACCGCAACAAGAAGGAGAGGTCAATAAAAGGATGGATACAAAGGTGAAAGGTTTGAGAGATGGAAGAGTAAAGTTATATTTGCATTGGTGGGTGCACGTAAGAATGGATTGAAGGATGAATGTTTGAATAGATGGATGGAAACCTGGATGGAAGGGTGAAAGGATGTGTGATTGATAAAAGGTGGGTGAAATAATGGATGAATGGATCGATGGATGGATGGGTGGATGGATGGGTGGATGGATAGATGGATGGATGGAATGGTAAAGGAAGGATGGATGGATTAGATGAAAAGACAGACGGATGGGAGCATGAATAGACAGGTGAAATGGACGCTGGCTGAAAGGCTTAAAGGGTGGAGAGATTAATAAATAGAAGGAGGGATGAAAGGACCTCTTCTAGGGAGGACAGGCCTTACTAGCTTCACTCTCATACATTTGAGGTACCAATCGAATTGGGGGGGGTATTTTAGTTTGCTTTTTGGCTACCCCTGTGTCCACAATACGTCTTCGACAACAGCTAAAGGCTGTCTATAGGCGAGACCTGGAAAGGCCTGGCTAGGGAAAGGTTTAAAGTTAGTGGCCCCTAAGCCCAGGGGCATGAGGGGCCCACAGCCATCTCTCCTTTACTACCAGATGACGGTTCCAGGAGTTCTCTTCCCTCCTTGCAGAACGTTGCCCGTGGGGCACATTCTTCTTGAAGTTAAACCCTACAAAATGGAATTCCTTCCCCTGCTTTCCAAAAATCTTTACCTTTTGTTCAAGAATGGCTTATAGCTATCTTTTGCCTTGTCTTTGCTGCGTGTGTTTTCTAAATAGAGAGAGGCAGCGGACTGATTGTGGGCATTTGTGAAAGTATTCCTGTTAATCAAAGCGCCCGTTATGCGCTGCAATTAACAGGAATACTTTCACAAATGCCCACAATCAGCCCGATGCCTCTCTCTATTGAGAAAATACATGCATCAAGTCCAAAAGCACGACATGTGCTTTACACCTCGTGCTTTTGGACTTGCTGCATTTTCATAGCTGCCAAGGTTTCAGATTGCTATGTGTGACATTTTCATAACTTCAATGTAATTATGAGTGACATTTCAACAACTAGGAGTGACACTTTCTCACGAGCAAAATCAAGCAATAAAGACGAGGGAAACATAAAAATCTGAAATTGCATGCATTTGAGCAACGGAAAAGTCTAAGGTCTTAAAACTGCTGCAAATCACCAGAAATGGAAGAGCACTAACCAAGACATAGTGCATGCTTGCAGTTCTTAGCAACAGAGTGCACACTCTGCAGCTATCATAATGCATAGATCGATAGGAGAATGCTGATAGTGATACACAAAGCGCTTAGAAGCTACATGCCAGAGGCACCAAACAATAATTAAATATGCTATTAGGGATTCTCTGTTACCCATGTGATAAAATAATACAAACGACAACTGTTATTTATTGTATGTGAAAGGTGCAAGCCACAGACAGTATACTCAATATATCCATTACATTATGGTATTACCAGGGCTGCCTATGTACTCATATTCTCAAGTCACTGTTTTGTTAATGTATAAAGTAAAAATAACACCTGCCTTTTTACAGTACTTTGAAACATTAAACCCGAAGCAGTTAGCACTGCATTATTTGTAAATCTACAGATTTACCGATCTGGTGTCGCTGTCACTTGAAGCTGCCAACAGCAATGCCTCCTGAAATTCTGCCCGCTCGAGGTTGTAGGCGCAGTATGAATGTTATTGTGCGTGAGGGTGGTACTTGAAAGGATATGTTCCCGCAACCTTACAGTCCTCCACTTCATCTGTGAGGGCCCTTGCACCACCAGAAGTCCGGGCATTCGAGTGCAAGTATACACAGGACCCTATGCTGCATAAACACAAACTGCCAAAATCTGAATCTCTTAAATGCCGCCTCTTCAGCCGGGAAAATCATTTCAAGCATTTTTCAAACAAATACTATAGGGGCCCACGCGCTCAGAGCTAAAATAAAACATGTAACGAAAAAAGACAAAGAATAAACAGGACTTGTCAGAAACAAAAAATCATAATTTTAGATGCTCCGTTTTAGAACTTTTAACAGATGAATAGATCTTCAGCCCTCTTTGTTTTCGTGGCAGTCACTTAGGCAGAGATTGTTACAAAGGCTGGGTGTCCTCAAAGGTGTTGTAGAGACAGGCCTCATCCCTGACGTACTGGTCACCCAGCACTGCAGCTCTGTGTAGGTACGAAATAGTTTGGGATCTGGTTATGCCCCGAGGAATGCCACCGAGCATGGGGAGGGTGGTTTTAACAAAGCAGTACCATTTAACTCAACTTGAGATCTGTTGGAAGAGAAGAACTGCAGCGCCAAACCCCCAGGTCCCGTGTGCTCAGTGACAAGAGCAAAACTACACTGACCGGCAGGCAGCTGATCGCGCTAAGCAGCACTTAATTTAATGCAAATTAGATTAACATTTAAGTGCTGAGTCTGTCACTATCTCACTGACACTTACTTGTGAGCCACGCCAATTCTTGTTTACAGGCCCGCCTCCTGAGTCCTGGCCTGCCACTCCCTCGGTAAACGTCCCCCAGCCCCCTCGGCCATCAGACAGCAGCAGGAACAGCTGAGCTGCACAGTGTGGGATCCTGCGGCAGATTTTTAATGGATCCCGGCTGCGGGCTGATTGTGGGCCTTTGTGAAAGGATTCCTGTTAATTGCAGCACCGTCATGCGCTGCAATTAACATAAATATTTTCACAATGGCCATAATCAGCACCCAGCCATGCTGTATTTAGAAAAGAAATGAAGCAAGTCCAAAAGCACGACGTGTAAAGCACATGTCGTGCTTTTGGACTTGATGCATGTCTTTTCTCAATAGAGAGAGGCTGTGGGCTGATTGTGGGCATTTGTGAAAGTATTCCTGTTAATTGCAGCGCATAACGGGCGCTGTGATTAACAGGAATCCTTTCACAAAGGCCTCAGGCAACCGGGAAATTGCTGTTTTTTGCCGCTCGCGTTGTAAAAGCAAGCGGCGGCGCTAACGTGCGCGCGCTTCACACGGGACACTGCGCGCTCGGTGCCTTAAATGTGTGCGGGCGCCCAGGCGCGCACCTTACAGGGAACACTGCTTGTGACTCACACCGGACCTGTGGTTGTATGACATTAAAAAGAAGAACGTTCCAAATGTAAAAATCACCAGACTTTTAAATGCACTCAAGGGTTTTCTAAAAACTGCTCTATAATGTGCATAATTACCGAGTGGTTGCTGCCATCCCTCATACCTGCAACCCACTCCTCAGGTGATCACGCGCCAGCCGGTCGCGTATCCCGGTGATACATGCGATCGTCAGTATCGCCTGAAAGTAAACATATATTAAACATAGCTCACGCTTTCACAATCAGCTGCATTCATTATGTAGCCCTATTTTAAGCTATCTCAAATATGTTGCCAGAATTTTTATTTTTATTCACCATATTCCGCTCTTGCATAGTTAATACCCACTTTGCCACGAGTACTATACCAATCATGATTATGTGTACCTCGCCCGCAACTGCCAGCAACAATTGTCGTGCCCAATTTTACCGACACATGAAACTACACGAGTCTAAGCAAAGGGATCGTCACCTTACGTAACCCTGCACTCAAGTCCAACACCCGCATTCAGACCCTTACCGCTACTGCATAAAGCTGGCAACTTCGTGCTCCGTCCCGAAGATCTCCTAGGGACGCGAGCATCTAAAATTTAAACACCGCCCTCACCATTGGATCCACGTGGGCCGGAAATCACCTCCCCGGTTTCGTTGCTGGTCCCATCAGGTTGCGTTGTTACACGGTGGCCATATTGGAGAGAAATGTAGCTACACGCTCACCGTGGGGATGCCTGCTATATTTCAAAACCATTCCTACTGACCCACTTCGTTTGCGCCCATACGGTTCTCCAAAATGTTTAATACGGCATGTTTTTTCAACAAGTAATCGAAGTACTGATACATTTTATTTTTTATTTTCTCAAGTATGAAGTCGTTTTACTATTTCATAACTTGATTGCTCATATACTAAAAGGGGAATAATGAAAAAGGCACAGATGTTCATTATATCCTACAATTTCGTGTTATCACTACCGGTTATCAATATGATATCCTTATCAATACTTAGATTTTTGCATAATCATATGCTAAAATGGGCTAGAAAGAAGGAAGGGAATAGATGTAAAGTATACCCTGACTGGAGGTCACTGGTTATTATTAGACAAAGGTGAGAAGAAGATGCCGCCCCCTAGATTTGCCTTCAGAAGAGCCCCTAATCTTAAAGACAAACTGGTCCATACACGCCCTAGTTTAAAGCAACAGGAATCGAGTTTGCCGACTGGACATTACCCGTGTGGTGGGTGTTCAGTATGGGATCTCACGCAAGCCACTAAAAGTGTTTCCCTTATGAGTGGGAAAGTGTGGTATTTAAATAAATTCAGCAATTGCAACACCACACATGTCATTTATAGGCTCACGTGCACATGTGGTCTGCACTAAGTTGGACTCACATCACGTAAAGTGAAGGTGCGCCTACTAGAACACCTGAGTACCCTTAAAGCAGGGAAATTGACAACTCGCCTAGTCCAACATTTTCAAGAAAAGAAACACAACATCAGGGACCTGAAGTGGACTGTGCTTGAAAGGGTGACGGGCGAAACACACAATATTGACAGTATTCTAGCCAGAAAGGAGGCAAGGTGGATTTTTTCCGAAAAAGCGGACCGCACAGGCCTGAATGACTCCATTGAATGGAATAAAATCGGCAGACAATAAAGCCCCTATGTAGTCATGGACAGATCGTGTGTCACTTGGGGGGCTTTAGATACCCCGGAGATATTAGCCTAGGTTTATATTCATATTTGTCTGTAACCTTGATTTGTGGAAATAACAACAACCACGTATGAGGTTCTTTCATTGATAAAGCATGGCATCTGTGGCATAGTTTCCAGCACCTCCAGGCAGGGTATACTTTACATCTATTCCCTTCCTTCTTTCTAGCCATTTTAGCATATGATTATGCAAAATTCTAAGTATTGATAAGGATATCATATTGATAACCGGTAGTGATAACAGGAAATTGTAGGATATAATGAACATCTGTGCCTTTTTCATTAATCCCCTTTTAGTATATGAGCAATCAAGTTATGAAATAGTAAAACGACTTCAGACTTAAGAAAATAAAAAATAAAATTTATCAGTACTTCGATTACTTGTTGAAAAAACATGCCGTATTAAACATTTTGGAGAACCGTATGGGCGCAAACGAAGTGGGTCAGTAGGAATGGTTTTGAAATATAGCAGGCATCCCCATGGTGAGCGTGTAGCTACATTTCACTCCAATATGGCCGCCGTGTAACAACGCGACCTGATGGGACCAGCAAGGAAACCGGGGAGGTGATTTCCGGCTCACGTGGTTCCAATGGTGAGGGCGGTGTTTACATTTTAGATGCTCGCGCCCCTAGGAGATCTTCGGGACGGAGCACGAAGTTGCCAGCTTTATGCGGTAGCGGTAAGGGTCTGAATGCGGGTGTTGGACTTGAGTGCAGGGTTACGTAAGGTGACGATCCCTTTGCTTAGACTCGTGTAGTTTCATGTGTCGGTAAAATTGGGCACGACAATTGTTGCTGGCAGTTGCGGGCGAGGTACACATAATCATGATTGGGTATAGTACTCATGGCAAAGTGTGTTTTAACTATGCAAGAGCGGAATATGGTGAATAAAAATAAAAATTCTGGCAACATATTTGAGATAGCTTAAAATAGGGCTACATAATGAATGCAGCTGATTGTGATAGCGTGAGGTATGTTTAATATATGTGTATTTTCAGGTGATACTGATGATCGCATGTATCACCGGGATACGCGACCCGCTGGCGCCTGATCCCCTGAGGAGTGGGTTGCAGGTACGAGGGATGGCAGCAACCACTCGGTAATTATGCACATTATAGAGCAGTTTTTAGAAAACCCTTGAGTGCATTTAAAAGTCTGGTGATTTTTATATTTGGCACGTTCTTCTTTTTAATGTCATACAACCACAGGTCCGGTGTGAGTCACAAGTGAGGTGAATACTGGTTACCCTGGCAGCCCTGATGTAGTTGCATAAATAGGTGGCAACGAAACATGTCAGCTTTTGGCTTGTGAAAATGGCTTATAATAAACCATTTTTTTAATTGAGGACGCTCACGGCACCAAATAAAACTACATTTAGCAAGTGAGTTGCACCTCATTTTAAATTTGAGAATTGCATTTCTTTTCTCACGGGGACCAGCGGGCACTTTAGTGACACAAGCACTGACAGTGCATTTGCACACATTTGTTTCACTGTTACTTTCCCTTTTTCTCACCTCTGAGAACTCTATGAAAAAGCACACATTTCTTTTTTCATTTGGGTAAGAAAGTGACCGATGATGATAAGTGGGTGAGCTAGTGAGTACCAACCAGCAAGCCCCCCTTGGTGTCACTACCGTGAGGTACTTTCTTACCTTTCTCACAAATTCTGTGCGGACACAAAAATTCTTTCATATGGAATTTTTTCTTTTATGAGATGTGGTGTATTGACGTTTCTTTTGTGAAATTGAACAATTAGACATTAGGCTAGTGGTGATATGCCTTGCCTTGGAGGAAGTTTTGAAATTTCTTACAAACTCCTCAGATGTCTTTAGAATATATCTAGTTGTTCAGAATTGGTCAGGTCCACTTTTGTTTGTAGACTGTTGAGTGGGGGGCGACCTGACTGTATACCCCCTGGTGCTCCTTTTTGTGTTTATGAAAGTTCAAATGTAACTACAAATTTATTTTTACAGTGTTATTGGTTTGCAATAACATGCAAATGAGTGGGGAAAGAAAGAAACTGTGTTTTGTGGACATGTAGATTGCAGTTTGAGAATACGACTTTCCTTCTTTACTTTTTTCTTTTTAAAACATTTCCAGCAGGTGACGCACTTGCAGCACAAATGCAAGGTCCTATAGACAAAGGGTAGCCAGACCAGGGCGTAATAATCTGTTGAGGAAAGTGACGGGTTTGAGAAAGTGACGGAATATGCTTAATGCGAGTTGAGGGAGAAGATGGAGGAAGAGTAAAGTCTCACTGGCCCCGGGCCGTGCACAACACTGGGGAAGGTGCACACAGTATTTCAGTAGTGCACCCAATGCAGAACAAATCACTGAGATCCAGGAGCGCAAGCAGGAGCATGATGGTGCTACACTCGAGCTGCAAGCAGGGCACTGCTTGAATGCCTCTCAAGCTCACAGATATGAGGTTGCGTGCCATTCATACACAACAGTTGAGCGTTCGCTATAAAAACCGTCACTGGGCATCTTAATTTGAAAGGTCAATAAAAAAGCGGTTCTAGTGCTCGCCCGTGATTTAGAAGTATGTGCTGAGAATAAAAGAAAGGCAGGCCTAGTGGCATACTCACGGACCAATTAACAGTTAGAAGGCTAGATTATGCTTCTGAAGAACTAGTAAAATACAGTACGGGGGTAGGCCAGCTTGTCACCAATCTGTTGGAGTTGCTTTATAAGAGTGATGCCTGGAATCTTTGGTGAAATGGATCCTTTATTAGAGGCACAACCTGAACACAGAACCACATCTCCAATTGTTTCATCTCTTGCCTACATTCCAAAATTGCATTAGAGCATTCTTACAATTAGCCGGATATGGCGGCCCAGTGGACTAATGTATCCACCACAGGGGCCTGTGTTCGACTTCATGGTCACAGGTTCAAATCCCGGTGGGTCCACTCAGCCTTTCATCCATCTGAGGTCGATAAAATGAATACAATTGAGTTAGGTGACAATAAACATCTGTTATTCAGCGCCAAGATGCCTACTGGTGAACGAGCGCTTTATAAATAAGTATGTTATGTTACAATTGACACTGAAGAGCGCCGTGCGGAGCTAACAACACTTTCCTCATCCAAACCTCTCTTAAAACAGAGTGGTACGTGCAGATCTTGAGTATGCTCACGTGCTCCTTGGAGAACTTCAAGAAACAGTGAAATCACGAGTGGCCACACTTACAGTGGAGAAAAAATACAAAATCGTTTCACAAGACCCCATCTTCATTCATGACCTGTTCCGTCTGATTCCCTTATCATTCACACAGCACAAAAAAGGGGTTTCATGCAGGGCATAGGGATACCTCTCCACTTGAGAAGGAGAGCAAGAAAACTGATGCTGTGGGCAAGTGAGTAGCTGTGGGGCTGCCAAACAGTGAGGAATTACCAAGTCCATTGGTCAGCTTTGCAGATACGAAACGCACAAGAGGAAATGGACAAGCACCTTCCCAACACTTACAAAAAAGCATGGAAAATAAATTGTCCCAGAGGGCATAATAATAAGTAAATATCAGATACAAACTCAATGCTGCTGATACTACCTCCCGAGAAACTAACACCAGCATTATACTTCGCAACGCCTTGCTCAGATGGTCTGCCTTCTGGACAGAAGTGCAGAATCACCTCATCGGCTTGTCTTTTGATGGTGATAACCACTTTGGGTCACAAGTCGACTCCATGCTTGAGAAATTAAAGAAGAACACAAAGATGGCAAAAGCTATCGGACCTGTCCGAAACCAACCATCAAAATTAGGGTTACTGCTCCAACAGATAGAAGTTGCAGGAAAAACAGCAGGCACTTCACAACATCTACTGTATTAGCCACAGCTGCCCTTTCTAGGTCAGATGTCCAAACCAAACAGCGAAGGCTGCTTCTTGGCAACAGCTGCAGAGTTGCCAAAAACAAGAGCAAGCAATGACCTTCCACACATTCCCCCACCACCCCCGCCAACCACCCAGCTTCTGTCTGAGGAGTTATCCGGTTATACCATCCTCAGTGGAAAGATATAAGCACAGACCATTGGGTACTCTGGATCATCGACCAAGGCTACTGTGTGTAGTTTCACACCACATCACCCAATATACTACCCTGCTGGCATAGTATCAGTCAATACCACCAACAGCAGCTGCCTGAAGAAATGCAGGCACTACTCCGAAAAGGAGCTATAGAACCTGTCCCTTCACACCTGGAGGACAAGGAATCTATTCCCTGCACTTTCTAATCACCAAGAAATATGGGATATTGCAACAGATACCCTACCTCCGATCACTTAATGAGTACATCACGTACGAGAGCTTGAAGATAGGCAACTCTTCAAGATGCCTTTCACTGCTTAGCATCAGGGTCTACATGGTGCCTTCAATCTCAAGGACACCTATTTCACATCCCCATCCAGCCAGATCATGGCCAGTTGCTAAGATTTCTGGTAGGTGGAATTCTTAATCAATTCATAATCCTACTCTTTGGGTCACAACAGCCCCTTGTTTACAACAGCCCCTATGTTGCAACAGCTTTCGCTACAGCTTTTATGTCTTTCTATACTTGGACGCCTGGCTGGTAAAGAGCAGCAGCCAAGGACAGCGTCTTACACTCAACAAGTCATCTCATTTCTCCTCATAGTGTGTCAATGCCAAAGAATCTCATCTATGCCCTTAAGAAATTAAACCATTCCTGGGAGCCACACTCAATACAGTGACAAGCCTGTCCCAGCAAAGAGTGAGTGATGGCATATCAGAAGATACCTGCCCTTTACCAGACACTGCAGCGTCTGGTAGTGAAAATGATTATAAAACTGTTGGGAATGATGGTGTATTGCATTGCACTGGTCCCGAACGCATGCTTGCTCATGCGCCCTCTACAGGAATGTCTGGCGAAATAATGGTCACGAGCGACTGGGCAGTTGGACAATCTAGTCTTTGTGGAGCCCAATTTTCAGCACAAACTACAATGATAGAACAAGAAAAACTTGTTACTGAGTAGGTTGGTCCTCGATCCCCAGCCACAAGTGACTATCAACATAGATGCCTCACTCACATAGTAGGGAGCTCACATGGGCCAGTTCACAATCCAAGCCCAATGGTCTCTGCAGCAGTATCTCCAGTGCTGCGAGTCTTTCACAATCTCATTCGCAACAAGACAATGCTTATTTGCATAGACAATGTGACAACTTGATATTATTTACAGAAACAAGGTGGTACACATTCATCATAATTGTCCATGCAAGCGCAGACAATTTGGTGATTGACCTTTCATCACCAAGTCTTCCTTCCCGGTGGAACATCACCAGGGAGTGGATAACGACTGCGGATCTGCTAAGCATGATCACCAATAAACACACTAACCGGAAATCAATGCCTAGGTGCTACAACAGCAGTGGAAACCATAACGGGCATACAAAAGGCAATGCTCATGACCTCACTCCTAATGAAACAGAAGCAATTACAAATGTTTTAAATCATCTAACGATTACCCTGAGCACCTTGGCACAGACTGCTATTTTGCTTTTAGGTGTTACTAAACATCACATTTGGTGTGCGAGTTATGATTTGCATGGCTGTTCTGCGTGTTATTGATTATGGGCCTACCATAACTTGCAAATTCCAGTGGTTTTTAGTTTTAATTCGTGACCATAACTGGACTTTAATATGTTTTGGGGAAAACACATTTTATTGAATTTTGATGGTACAAAGCGGCCTGAGCCGATAACAATTATAAATCTGTTACAGCAGGGTACCAATATAGCATGCGTCAACATGAGACTGTGAAAGAAATAGACAAACAAAACTAGAACCTTAGCACAGGTAGCACATTTCGCTCCCCGACTTCGGGGAAATTGTGAACAGTCTTTTTTGTGGCCAAGTTCGTTACATAGGAGGGTCAATAGCTGGTGTGTATATTGCCAGTACATGGTGGGTCCATCGGGTGTAAAGAGGGTAGGTCGATGCCCCTGTACATTGCCCAGTGAGACCAGACCTTCTTGTGCTTCTGTGGGCAGCCTCTCGCCTTGAATACAGCTATTTCTGACCCCATACATCTGTCCATGCCTCGCTTCCACACCCCAAATGATGGCGCTGCGGTCCCCTTCCAAAATTGGGCAATGTCTCTTTTGGCCAGCGCAAGACCCAGAAACAGGAGGTGCTGTTTATAATGGTTCCCCCAATCCCTTCAGTTCTATGTAATAAAATAGTTTAGGCTCGGGGGGAAGGTGCCAGGATAAGACCCTCTCCAGGCAAGTGGCAACCTTTCGCCAATATGGCTGGAGAGCTCTGCAACTCCACACTGTGTGAAAGAAGGTCCCCTCCTCATCATTGCATCTGAGACAGATAGGGGACTGTATAACTCCCCTATGCCAGAGCCGAGACCGTGTGTAGTAAGATCTATGAACATATTTGAATTGTATCAAACTGTATGGTGTCGCTATGGCTGCTCCCCACGGACTTGCTAGCGCCTCTGTCCAGTCATCATCTGTGAGGTCTGGAATATCTGTCTCCCACGCCAAACGTGTTGCATTTAATGTTGTGTGGTTATGTGTGACTAAAGTTTGGTAGATTTGGCTGATTTTATGTGCCCCCAGATCCCCCATCAGCAAACGCCCCTCCAAAGGATGGAACTCGGCAACCCTTCCAGGGAACGGATCATTGGGGTTGGTGCATGCCTAAGCTGTAAGTACCTGTAAAATTGGTTACGGTGAAGGTGGAACTCTGATTGGAGCTGTAGAAAGGATTTAAGTACTGTGCCCTGCATTATGTCGCCCAGCGTCAAAGTCCCAATCGGGTCCCACGCGCGGAAACCAGGCAGTGCATGCACTGACCGGAGGTATGTTCCCTGCCACAGTGGAGTTGTCTGCGTCAGGCGTCCTTTCCATCCCATCGATCTCACAATGCGCCGCTAGATTTATATAACCTCTCTGCACGCCGGGGGCAGGTGATTTAGGTTTAGTTGGCTATAGAGGAGATCCAGAAGAGAATCAGCACCCATTGCATGTCTCTCTACTATGAATGCCGGGTCCGGATGCGAGCTGTACCACCAATCATTTATGTATAGGAGATGGGAAGCAGCATAGTACGCATAGATGTCCGCAGCAGCAATGCCACTGCAGTATGTCGATTGTGTGCAGGTTCGTAGTGCGACCCTGACCGCCCCACCGTCCCAAAGAAAGTGGTTAAGGAGCACATTTACCCTTCGGAACCACGACTGGGGATCTCATAAGGGTAGTTCTGAATCTGGTATAATATGCGCGGTAAGGACACCGTTTTAAAAATGGCCGATCTACCAAACAGGGATAGGGGCAGGGGGGACCAACCCCTCATTTCGTCCCGGATACGGGATAGCAGTGGGTGAATGTTATGAGACCATGATACTAGCGGATTTGGTGAGATAAATACACCGAGGTATTGAAAACCCTCTGTGGCGTGGGATAATTGCGCAGACTATGTTCCTCTCCCCTGGTCCCTGAAGACAGGGAACAGCACTGACTTCAATGTATTGGTACCCAGACCCGATGTTTCCCTGAACACACAGAGAATTTGTAGGATTCTTGGGCCGGAGAATCCCGGGTCTGCGAAGAAAAACAGCACGTTCGCAAATAGTGCAATTCTGTCTGATGTCTCGGCTGACCAGTCAAATCCCCGCACCAGGGGGTTCCGCCTCACCCATGTGGCCAGGGGTTCTATGACTAAGGCGAATAACAGTGGGAAAAGCGGATAACCCTGTCTTGTACCCCTGCGAATTGGGAACTATCCCGACCTTGTGCCCGCCACTCGAACGTAGGCTGTGAGATCTGTATAGAGAAGCTGTATATATGCAAGGAAACGCTGTCCGAAGTTGAGAGCTCGAAGAAGCTGGAAGAGATAGTCCCAACTCAAAGAATGAAATGCCTTATAATATCAGCCAGCAGGAGGGCTGTAGGGCGTCCAGGTTCGGGGGCCTTCGCAATGGCATTATGAACTTGTCTTATGTTGTGTTTAGTAGATCTGGCAAGCATAAATCCCGACTGATCGGGATGGATCAACTTGTGGATATGCGTACGGAGGAGGTCTGCAAGGACTTTGCCCAGCAGTTTCGCTTCAAAGTTTAGAAGCGAAATGGGGAGGTATGATGAAGGCTCCTCCGGAGGGCGCCCTGGTTTGTGGAAAACTACAATCTCAGCATGGCGCCAGTCTGGAGAAAGAATCCGCTGCTCTAGGGCTTCCTGAAGTACATTTAGGAGGTGAGGGCCCAAGAGGGACATATGAGATCTAGGAAGTCACTCGGAACCCATTGGGACCAGGTGCGCGACCTGGACGTATGCCCGTTAGAGCTGTACCAAGCTCCTCCAAAGTGATCGGGGCATCAAGTTGGTCACGGACATGGTCTGGTAGGGCCCTGGGTAGGATATCTCTCAGGATCTCTCCTATCTGGTCCGATGAGATGGTCTCCTTTTTGGCATAGAGGGACATATAGAATGCTGCAAATGCCTGAGCGACCGAGCCCGGGGAGATGCGCAGAGCGCCCACCGCACCTCACAACACAGGCACCGGGGTGGGTGTGGGCGTCGCCTGGCACAGGCGGTGAAGCAATTTACTCGATTTGTCTCCCCATTGATCAATTCTAGATTGGGCTGCCAACCAAATATCACAGGATTCGTCAGTCAGCAACTGATGTAATTGTTGTTGGGCAAGGAGAAGGCAACGCTTTGCCTCGGGGTCCCCGCCTTCTGCCACTCTGGTCTCTAGGTCTCTCTGGCGATTTTCTAGGTCTTCCACCTGCATTAGGCAGCGGCGCGTTTCCCTTGTACGGTAACTAATATCAATCCCTCAGATTGTGGGTTTAAGGAATCCCACAGGGTGGTACATGAGGGGGCAGTGGTGGCATTTGAATCTAAGTAATTCGTGATCTTCTGCCGGATGGCAGCATGATATGTTGAGTCGCGCAGATGCCAGGGCGACATGCGCCATGGACTTTAATATTTTATATGTTTTAAACATATGTTAAGGTGCCTAACTGTGCCAACCATAACTTCACTTTAACCATTTTGTTTATCTGTTAATTTTGGTTTTTTTTGATAGTATATCGCAACCAAGCGCTCCATGCACCCCACTCTCAACCCGCTGTCACCCCCACTTCACATGGCATTTGGCCATGCACAGCAGGTGATGTCTTAGTGCCTGGCCTGTGGCCAGCCTGCACTCAAATTACCAGTCGCGACTAATCAAAGGCTGTGTTCAACATGGGTGGCCACAGGACATATCCTCTGTCCAGGCCCTGCACCCATCCCTCCTCTGCTGACCTAACCCACGATCTTCTGAATGTTGATGGAAAGTCACTTTCTAAAGTGCTATTGAATAAGCTGGAATTTGGGGCAAAAATCTTTGCCTCTGGATCAGACAGCTTTCCTGAAATACTATGGGAAAAAAGCCAACTGTACTTCCTCTGTCGTGCTTTTACAATAAATTGTCCACATGCAAGAAGCTTAAGACCTGGCTTTTCGAGTAGTCCAACTAGGCCTAAGTGTGTCTAGACTCACACATGCTGAGTACCAGGTGACCCTGCCGGGGAATAGGGCACTCTAAAAATATGCATAACATAACACTCTAAGGATGCTTGCTGAACGCTCCATTTATCAACCTTAGAACAGCGTTTGATTGCTCATACAAGACTCTGTTATAATCTCAGTTTGCTGAATGGAGGAACCCTCAGCCACTGTGTTGAGCAGTTACTGCTCTCTATTCTGAAACATAGGTTAAAGTTATGGTTGGCGCATCCCTTGTCTCTGCAGAAAAGAGATATACAAATAGAGGATTAAAGCTGGGTTGTGTGTATGTGTGAAACCCTGCTTTTTAACCTATACATAGTGGACTTTGTGAGCTTTTTGAGCGATGCAAGACTATTTCTGCCAAAGATTGGTGGTAATTTCCTGACAGTTTTGCTATATCTGGACGACGACCGTCCTTTTGGATTGAATAACTATCTGTCTGCAGCATGCCTTTATGACACCTAGATCTTACAGTCTCTTCAATAGGCTCTCATAATATAGACAATACAAAAATCATTATCTTTGGCCTAAAGCTTGCAAAATCAGGGACATGGTACTTTGATAGCTCTAAGGAAGAGAGGGGTTTTGTGTATAAATATCTGGGAGAATGGCTCAAAAGAGGGTAGTTTTCCCCATCATTTGACTGATCTGAAATCAGAGTCGACAGGCTTGACTAATGCATGTTTGTGTTTAAGTAAAGACGTTTCTGGCCATCATTAGAGCCTGTTCTGCACATAGCGACAGCAAAGTTCACACCCACATTAAATTATGGCCTTGTGACGTTTCTGGGCAAACGAATGTGCTGGTCTGACACTGCAATGTTATATATGCTGTGAAACGCACCTGTACATGCTCAAATTTGATTGGGATTGTAATTGGAATTTTTTCTCAAGGAAACAAGACCGTACTTTCAGTCTCCTTTGTTAAAATCTACTCTAAAAAATGTACTTTGGCTTGAGTTTAGTAACCAAACCATTCCACTGTCTATAGATTGATCCTTGCTCTTAGAGTCCGCTGTGAAGGATCTGCAAGCAGATGATTTGTGACCGAAGTTGTTGCTACATTTTACATTTCAAATGGCTGGATTCTGCTCAGGAGATTATAACTCGCGCCCCTGCCATTTCTCATCAATAATTTCACTGTAGATGGTGCTGTGATATTATCAATGATGTCATAAAAGATGTTATGAGTGATGTAATATGTGGGGTAATTAACAGTGCATGGCAAGGGCGCAAGTTACAGTTACCTTAGGGCCAGAGTTATAGTTACTTGAGATAACTAGAACTGCTGAATTTCTGTGGTTTTGTGTGTTTAAAATCTGAACCTAACTATAATTCCCCAGTAACCTTTGTTTTTTTTCCAGTGAATTTCTAAGGTTTTTTAAATTTTGTTTCCTGACTGTAACGTTCCTGTAACCTGGGTGTATGAGTGGTTTTGTACGAGTGGTTGTGTGGATGTGTAAGTGGGTGTGTGAGTGCGTGTGACTGGCTGTGTGGGTCAGGGAGTGGCTGTGTGAGTGGTTGTGTCGTGTGTGAGTGGCTTTGTGAGTCTGTGAGTGGGTGTGAGTGGCTTATGGGTGTGTGAGCACTGTGAGTGGTTTTGTGGGTCTATGAGTGGGTGTGTGAGTGGCTGTATGGGTATGTGAGTGGTTGTGTGAGTGAGTGTATGAGTAGGTGTGTGGGTCAGTGAGTGAGTTTATGTGTTTTTTTTTAATTGAGGTCTGGATCCACCCGAATCCATAAGGATCCACGGATCCTCGCGCGATAAAAAAAATATATATATTTTTGGACAATTTCTTAACCAAGTGGTGTCCCTCGCAGACCCCTCCATCATTCCCATGGGGTCAGGGTACCTCTACCCTAACCCATTTTATCACTTTTAAATTTCATTTTCCCTGCTGGGAACCGAGTCCTGATGAACAAAATGGTAGCCGCAACTTTCCTTTCAAGTTGTGGCCAGCCAATCATGGCATTGTTGTTGGCGCATGGATCCATGAATCCAACCGGATTTGTAGCGGATGCACGTCTCTAGATAGACATAAATCTTTTTACTTTAATAACTCCAAACCTACTGAACAGATTTACACCAAATTACAAAAAAAACACTCTTTCTGGACCAAGATCTAACTTTCTGCCAAATTTGGTGTAATTCCGTTCAGAGGTTCGGGCTGTAGTCGTTTCTAAAATCTATGGGAATTTGCAGGGGGAAAACGTGTTTTGTACCCCTCTTTTTCTCGGCCCCTGCTTGACGAATCACCCCGAAACTTTACAGCCAGCTGCTGAAGTGACTGCCAAAGAAGTTTTGAAAATTTCGGGAAGATTCGTCAAATGGCTCCAAAGCTGTTAGCAAGAGAAAAAACACTTTTCTTATGGAAACTAGGTCTTAAGTATAATTACCTACTGGCAGCCGCCAATAGTATGTATGTATGTATGTATATATATATATTCTTCGTCATTTTATTTTAGTCTGTTTGAGGCCTTTTGATTTTACAAAATTATTTATATATAACTCCTATTCACAGGCCTAAACCTTCCTTTTAAATATTCATTGGTCACCCCTAAGTAGGCCTTATTTCTCATAAGCCAGGGTGTATGGTATTTAAAAGTAGGACTTGTAAAAGTTTAATGTTACATGTGTCCTGACAGCGTAAAAGCCCTAGCCCTTAAAGCAATTTTTACTGTAGCAAGGCTGGCAGTTTCATAGGGAAAACCCTGGGATGCAGTATTAAATATTAATACTGTATCTCAGGAATGGGACTAGCTACAAAAATAATTAAACAGCTATTTCTAACAGTTATTTAAAATCCAATTTAATAGTGAAGTTGGATTTATGTAAATATTTAGGAAAAATAACTTTACAGAAGCTACCTTTTCACTGCCTGGCGTTCCTGGAGACTAATCTGCATTTTCCTCTCCACTATTGTCAGTCGGTAATTAGCATTTAAATAGGTGTGAAATGCTTCCCAGGAGCAAACAATAGGCTGACCTGAATGGGCAGAGATGTCCCCTCTAAATCCAACAGAATATGCAGGGTGGAGCTGTGAGCATCCTTTTTCACAATAAGTGCCAAATCCTGGTTGAATGTCAAATCCTGCTTGACCGGTTAGCTGGGAAGTTTCATAGAATACTTGAGGGGCACTTAAAGGAGTCATAGACAAATGTTAGCTGACACTTGGGAAGCACCCTTCCTTTGTCCTCCAAGTCAGGCAGACTCCAATCACAGGGGGCCTCTTGTTGACATTACAGTGTCCAAGTCTGCTTGTCAGGTCTTTCCATTGTTTACATAGAGCAGTTGGGGCACACTTCAAAGGAGGGAAACCAGATGGCAAAACAGTTCTTGTGCATCCACTGTCTGGTTGCTGAAAACCGTTCTCTTTAGTTCTCCTAAATGTCTGTCCCTTGGCTAATTGGGGAAACAGCCTTTACAATGAGGTTTTTACCACGTTGTGACTTAACCACGCATTTTTAAGCACGCATGTTTTTACAACGTGTATGTTTTTACAACGGGTGCCTTTACCATGCATTTAAGGTAAGTTGGGGGGGTGTGGGGGTCTCCCCCCACAAATACATTGTTTTTAAATAAATAAACAATGTGTGGTAATGCATCCATTGTAAAAACAAACACGTTATAAGAAAGCGTGATACAAAATGCATGGTTAAGGCTTGCGACATATTTCCCTGCATTGTTCTGTCGTACAACTGGCTAATTGGGGGTACCCTGGCTGCTTCAAACTGCAGTTTAGTGTTAGATGTGGAAGACCACTAAAATTACCATAATACACTCCATGCACACACACCCAACCCTCAGAGCCCAAGTTTAGTGTAGCCAAAAACTTTCACCATCTTGAAAATGCCCAAAGTGGGTAGGGGTAGCCCTGAGAACCTTTTCCCGGGATGGTTAGTATGTCCCCAGGGATGATTCTATCCCACTAGCTTGTGCCAGGCATAAATTTGGCACCTGCTTTAGAACTCTCCTGGACCAATGGAAGATCAGAAGAGGACTGAACCTGCTGTCTGAGATGTGAGAAGAGTCCTAAAGGACTGGGTCTGCTCTCCCTCTTGTACCCAGAACAAAGAAGTGGGGCCTTTTCCTGCAACTTAACAGTGGCAATTGGACCTGGACTGAACCCTGCTGTTTGCCTCTGCCTGACACCCCGTGCGTTTTCTAAGTGTCTCCCCTGAGGACCTGGTTCGTGTATCCAACCTGTGCTTCATTGCAGTCAGCGTCAACTTGTGCCTAGGTCCTATTCTACCACGACCGTGTACTTACATTGCCACTTTGTGCTTCTTCTATTCTAGTTCTACTTAAAACTTTAAAAATTCATATCTCTGGTTCCCCTTATTAGATTTTTGTCATTTTGTTTATTATATTCTCCTCTATGTTTCTAATTCATTTTGGTATTTTTAATGTTTTGCATTTCAAATGTATTACTGTTTTAGTACTGCATAAATACTTTACACATTGTTGAGCCTGTCTGCTCTGTGCCATACCTACCGGGGGTTGAGCTTAGGCTCATTTAGTGACTTTAGTGGTTCACCCTGACAATGATTGCGATTATTACTTCAGGTGGATACTTACCCCCTCAACTAATTTCCCAATGTCCTACACCCTCCATGTATTTGTGTGTAGTTACCATGCCTCTTGTAAAACAGGCCCTTTATGTGCTTTGCTAGTCTTGCCCCTCATGTTTTTATGTGCCTTGCCTGCCCTTACGCGTCTATGTCAGGGTGTCACTGTCATACAGGATTCTGTGTGAAGTAGTTCTATCCCTCAAGTTTCTCTTGTAGATGTCCTTGCGCCTTCTGATTCTGCGAGCAGTAACCCTGCTACCTCATGTTTTAGTGCTGGATTACACTACCCTCATGTTTATGTGCAATTTTCAGGCCTTTGGGTTTTTTGTTAAGTATCTGTACTATCTATGCGTCTGGCCTGAATAACCCACCTCCCTCAGATGTTTGTTTTGCCTAAATGTGTGTCCTTTATCTTCCTTCACAGGCGTTCACCGCCCTGGATGCGCTGGCTGATGGAGGGGTGAAGATGGGGCTCCCTCGCCGGCTTGCTGTGCGCCTCGGTGCGCAGGCCTTGCTGGTGAGTGACTTGCCTTTTTCCAGCTATTCCTCTGTTCACCCACCTCTACTCCTTTTTGGCTGGGGCTTACTTCTACTCACTGTCCCTTTTTTATGTATCCAGGGAGCAGCAAAAATGCTGTTGGATTCTGAGCAGCACCCAGGTCAGCTGAAGGACAATGTTTGCTCCCCAGGGGGAGCCACCATTCATGCCCTGCACGTTTTGGAGAGTGGTGGGTTCCGCTCATTGCTGATCAATGCCGTGGAGGCATCCTGCATCCGTACTAAGTAAGACACCTGCTAAAAAATCTTTACAAGCATAGTTCATTCTATGTGCATGCCTCCTGTTTTGTGCACCCCTACACCAGCGAGCAAAACCTTTATGGTTACAATGAGTGCAGAGTACAGAGTTAAAATCTCGAGAGTACTGAAATACGTCAGCTCAAGGTTTACTTTAAAATTGCATCAAAGTGCTATACAAAAAACTTAACTCCCATGAATAATCAATAGCACACAACATCACAATACGCAACATGACACAAAGTGTTAATTAGGAAGTGGTGTTGGTTTTATGTAGTGCTTAGGTGGAATTAATTGTAGGTTTTACAATTTTTGAAGTGTTGTAGGCTGCGCTCGTTGTAACCATTACTTCTAGTAAAGTCTTAATCTTAATGTCCTTATCTTAATGTCCTTCTTTGATGGTTAAACTGAATAGTAATAACTAAGTTTATAATAGATATTCTTCCACAATCGGTTAATTGTTGGCTTGTGTTCTGCCTTATAATTCATTACAGAACATACATGGCTTTTTATGGTTTGTTCACTTCCTTCATGTTTACATGATTCTATGTTCATGTCAAATTGGGTAAAATTTGATGTGAAAAGTTTTGGTAAGAAAAACGTTTGCATATTTTCATGGCAAGCCATTGACTTTAAAATTTGTTTGAAAGAGCGAGCCCCTTGACTATTGACCAAATTATGTGCAATCACTTGTATGTGATTCCTAGGGAACTATTCAAAATATTGTTTATCTTGGTCAATATTTGCCAAAGTTATAGGCAGAAAATATGTTTTTACATTCCAAGCAATTTAACCTTAATTGCACTGACCCTGTTTGATGAATCTGCCCCAAATGTTGCAAAAATGTATTTGGCTAACTGTGAAAGTTTTGGCTAGGTTTATTATGCATATTGATCCAGGGGAGAAAGAGTATCAGAGGAAGGCACTCCAAACCTGTTTTTCCAATTCAAAAATCACACAGAAGCACACAGCAATACTATGCTCCCAGATATACCTAGATTTTGTATTTATGAATGCAGCAAATTCACTACATTTTCAGTTTTCCAAAAAAGTATGTGGAAGAAAGTGACCTCTGTGCATGTGAATTTTTAGTGGTTGCTTTTTGTTCAGCTGTTTTTGCACTAGTCTTTGGCAAATAAGGTACATGTGGTTCTCATACAAGAAACCTCTGAATTAGCCCCCCCATTACTTATGATTCTAATGAGCAATCAAAATAAATAAGAAGCATTTTTGTTTTGTGAAGTTTAATGCAGATTTGTCAAATAATGTAAAAGTTACTAGGAAAACAAAAATGGGTTTTTTCCAATTCGAAATGGGATGTTACTGCATCTACAGAGGAGTAACTACTTTTCTGTGATAAATATACATGAATTTGGACGTGTTTGTATATAGATAATATATGTTTGTAGCATGTGTTGCTGTAGACACACATTTCTGCATACTCCTGCCATCTAGTGTTGGGCTTGGACATTTGCAAGTTGTTTTAATTTAAAGAAGGCTTTCGAGCCATGGCATGCATTGTGACTCCACCCTCCGTGGGCATGTGCGTGGGCTCCGACTCCATGTTAGTTAGTTTTTTCTGGCATCAATATGGAAGTATACCGACCAGACTGGGAGACTTGTCTTGATTGCAATGTTTTTTTCGGGTCCACTCAGTGAGTCCTCGACAGTCAAAAACCTTCGTCATCCGCAATTCCTTCGACAGCACTCGCCGAAGACCGACGCCTACTGATCAAGTCCCTGTATGCTAGGGCCCTCATTCCCTTTCCAGGGCCGCATGCTCTTTTCCATTAACCTTCAACCCCGGATAATGCTGATCCTCACAGGGTAATGAAGTGGATGGCTTTCGAGTACTGCCTCAGAGCCACCCCAAGTACCTGTGGTTGGATCATCATGAGGGGTGCAAACTGTGCCTCTTCCCGGACTGTGTGAAGCTTGCCTCGCCTTCTGGCCGAAGAAACGCTTACTGTACCGAAGGGAGAGGTGTTGGAGTACTGCAAGAGGCATCAATGGCCCACTGGCGATACGCCCGACATCTTCGACGAACACAACCACGATGCCGGCTCTTCTGGCATTCTACAGCACAAACCTACACCCAGAGGCCATCTCGTCCAGCACCTGTTACTCGGAGGAAGAAGAGTAGGCTTCACCTACAGGACTAGTGTCCCTCAACTGAAGCTCTCGCTGAGGATCGTAAGTGCAGTTGGCCCAGTCTGTCAGGGAATAACTTTTGCAACACCCCTGTAGCGACGAAAGGAACACACCAGACACAGCGGGGCTCAGGAACAATGCTTGTTGGCTAGCCAAGGAAGAAGGGCAGACGTGTGTGCATGCCATACAACGATGCTCCTTCAGCCTCAAGGGACCAGAGTCTGGGCATTATAAACAGTACAGAAATGCACCATAAGCACAAACCGAAGAAGGCACAGTGCCAAATATGGGCTAACATGTAGAATTGCAGTACAAGCAAAAATGAACAGAAAGGACAGTGCCAAATATGGGCTAACATGTAGAATTGCAGTACAAGCAAAAATGAACAGATAGGACAGTGCCAAATATGGGCTAACATGTAGAATTGCAGTACAAGCAAAAAGGAACAGATAGGACAGTGCCAAATATGGGCTAACATGTAGAATTGCAGTACAAGCAAAAATGAACAGAAAGGACAGTGCCAAATATGGGCTAACATGTAGAATTGCAGTACAAGCAAAAATGAACAGAAAGGACAGTGCCAAATATGGGCTAACATGTAGAATTGTAGTACAAGCAAAAATGAACAGAAAGGACAGTGCCAAATATGGGCTAACATGTAGAATTGCAGTACAAGCAAAAATGAACAGAAAGGACAGTGCCAAATATGGGCTAACATGTAGAATTGCAGTACAAGCAAAAATGAACAGAAAGGACAGTGCCAAATATGGGCTAACATGTAGAATTGCAGTACAAGCAAAAATTAACAGAATGCACAGTCCCAAATATGGGCTAACATAGAAATGCTGCACAAACATAAAGGAAGAAAAACAGATGTACATTGTGAGCAGCTTAAGGAAGCTATGACCTTGCGTGCGGAATGCTTTTTGTCAGCTAACTAACTTGGGAGAATGAAAAGGGATGGTACAGTAGAGAAAAAGGAGAAAGACCTCTAAGTGCTGGACTGCGCAACTGTTGTAGCTGTCCGTCAAGGACAGAGTAAGATCCTTGGTCCAGGGCTGGACTACGATTTGTGAAGGAGGTGGGAACCACTCTGTGAAGGAGGGGGAGGCACCTCGGAGGACCTGACAGCCAGCTTCTGCATCTCCCTGAGAAGTTTAGGAAAATAGGGAAGGAGATAGCGTTAGCGATGGTATTTCCCTAGGACACTAACATTTGTTGCGCCCTCAGTGATATGGACAGAGCCTCTCGGAGGTTGTAAGGGTGGGGTTTGGGGGGTTACGGCTTCCGGAGGCTTCGTTTGGAGGCAGCAGCCACCCCCGAGCCCACACACCCATTCCAGAGACAAAAGCAGCCTATCCTCCAGCAACTGGATAGGGGGTATGCCAGAGGTGCCTACAGTGTCAACAACAACAAAGGGAGAGGTGGCTCCGGTAAAGGGGCCTCGACCTCTAACCACTGACTTGCCCTGCCCACCATCTTGCAGCCTTGAAAAAGTCCAGGAGGACGAAACACGTGTCGGCTGCTGCTTTGTTGAACAATGATGTACTGGGATATGTTCCTGAATTAAAAGAGGACTGTGTACCGTTCGTAATTGGACTGGAATTAACTACTAGGAATTGAGAACCTAAGAAGGAAAAAAACTAAGGAATGAAAACTGGATTGTGTGTGCTTCGGTGCCATTTGTGTGCTTTGCTTTACAGCCTATGCAGAGTGTGTAGCAACAGCAATATATACTACAAACAGAGCATTTTACTTACCATATAAGCATCTATTCTTAGTGTGTAGTGCTGTAGATTGTGTACCTACAGCACTACACGATATGAACAGATGCTTACAGGGTACGTATCATTTTCCTTGTAGCATGGCAGTGAAAATAAATGTGTCCCAATAACATGTTATTTATTGCAGTTCTATTAATAAACATGCATTTACAACAATGCAAAGATCAAATTCAAGTATATTACTACAGTTCAGAAAAATAGCGTGAGAAAACATGTTCTACTGCCAGAAAGATTGCATATAACAATTAATTTACTCAGAGAAAGAACTCTCCTAGTAGTTAGGATATCTCTTGAGGGTGATTTTACATTGCAGCACAAATGTAACCTCTTTCATCCTGGTTTTGCTTGAGTACATTTGATAAAGCAAACACACATGAAACAATGCTGTGTCATAAACCATATATGCAGATGTACAGAAATAATATGTCATTTATTACCATTGTGGAGTGAGGACAAGAGGCAAATCCTCGAGTGGGTCAATAAGGCCCTCCCTCCTTCAACAATGATAATAAATAGCATATTCCTCTCTGCAACAACATATACAGTTTATGTCCCGTTGTCTTTCAGTGCATAGTTATAAAACAATTATTGAAGCAGATTCAGAGCACCGTCTCCTTGCACTGCCCCTTAACAGTGTGGATCCAAGAGCATGATGCTCCAGAAGATGGAGTTACTGTGGTAAGCATGAGATCTGACCTTTGCCCTGTGGTTCTGAATATCCTAATCTGCAGTTGTTACCACACTTGCTCCAAATAACATGTTTGGGTTACGTTTATTTTCACAGGCATATCTATGCCATGAAAATATTAGTAGGCCAATAAAATGTTGCTTCGAATAAGTGTACTAATCAACACAAATTGCCACATTTATTCCTACAGCACAAATGTATTACTTTCATAGTAGAGTGTGACTGACTTGAGAAAACATTCTTTAATGCCTCGCAGGTTGCATTCTAGAATCACTTTTAAAAACACAAAACACTAGGGCCATACTCACAAGCGTAGTTATAGCGATATTATTTCATTGTACTGAATAAAGACCTTGTGTTCTATTTAGGGCAAAGCACATTATATCTACTGCACATAAAAATCGCATGGCATAAACCATACATGCATATTTGCTGAAATGCAATATACTATTTATTCCCGTTGTGAAGGGAGAAGGAGGGGCAGCATGACCTACTCGAGACACAATTGTGGTGAGTTATGGCCCCTCCACAAACTCAATGTTGATAAATAGCATATTAAACTCTAAGCATCGGCTACATTACAAATATATAGTCACAATAAATGTTCTGCTACACAAAGGGAATTGGAGCGTTTGTGTGTTTTACTAACCTATGTCTTTCTGTCCTGTAGGGAGCTGCAGTTCATGGCCGATCAGGAGAAGGTCCCAGCAGCAGCAATCAAAAAGACCACCTTGAGCAAAGTGCAGCTGGAGTCTCCCTCTATCTCCACGGCGCCAGCAGGGGCCAAAGTTAGCCTATTCAACAACAGATACCCTGGTGTGAAAAAACACTAAGTTGCCAGAGTCCAACAACCAGGTCAAGACTGGGCCAGAAGCCGCAATGTGTTCCTGCTTGAGGACAGGCTGGTCCTTTATTTATAATTTCCTTCAGCCAAGTTGGCTCATTTAAAATATAGGGTTTTTCTGTCACTCTGTGCTGGAAAGAAGACACGTCTCTCCATTCTGCAGCTCAAATGCAGCACAGAAAGAAGGATGTTATAATGGTTAGGTTGACAAGGGGCTCTTCTTCCATGATGGGAAGGTGGGAGATATAGATATGAATGGAAGACACGTACCCCCACTTGGCCTTTCAGGATCAGAGCTGAAATTAATGTAGGATGTCTTCTACCCTGAAGGTTTGCTAGATGCCTTTGTACAAATCCACTCTCCTTCAATAGCACTTGTTTAGTAATGAAGTTGGGAAGAATGAATTTGCTCTGTCCTTATTTTGCTTCAGACCATTCCTTGGCAATGGTTTAGAACTAAGAGTTCCTGACAGGAGTTGTACCCCCTACCTACAGTTCATCCCTTATGGCCTTCTGCACCAGTGCTTCCCTCACTGAGCACTACATGCAGGGCAGGCTATAAAGACTTCTGAATATGTGCCATCAGTACCATTTAAAAAAGCTTCCCTGTATCAGAATCTGGCGTTCATACACGGACCCTGTTCGATTCGGACATTATGTCTTGTACTTACTTAACTTTGTGTCCTGTTACCAGTTTCTTTTTCGCTCAATTATTAGACTGTTACGTTGAGTGTCTGTTACCGGAAACCCACGGAATTCAGAACAACCACACACTGTTCCTCATGACTTGTATTTGGTTTACTGTTACCAGCTTTGTGAGTGCAGCCTTGCAGTTGGCCTCCTGTGAGCCCTTAGATGAGAACGGAATAATTTGTTTCTCACCAATGGACAGAAATACCACAAAGACCACTGGCCTGATTTCGTTTATATAAGACCAAAAATGAGTAAAGAAAAAAATGTTGACAACTATTAAAGATGTTGAGATTCCATTTTCCAGCTGTACCATATGCAGTGTTTATATGTGGTCGGACGTTTATGAACTTGGCAGGTGCCATCTGGCTGCAGAATTTCCAACATGGCCTTGATGAAGTTTGTTTCTATCACGCGTTAGTACAGTGGTTCATGCCATGCCGTTTTTTTATTTTTTATTATTGCATTTTTGCAGTTTAATGTAGAATAAACTAGGCCCTAAGGCATCAGAGCATTTTACATGAACACCAGATCACATTGCACAGTGTCGCACGAGGAGATTAAGTGATTTGCCCAGAATCACAGGCTGTTGAGGTGACGCCAGGACTCAAGCCTGGTTGTCCAGTTCCGAAGCCAGCTGCTCAGGCGGTTAGGCCACATCTCCTTTCCCGTTTGGGTTTGGACATGATCCAGAGTGCCCTAGTAAAGGAGAATAACAATGGTCTCTGCACCACTGAAGACAGTTAGAGAAAAGGATGTAGTGGGTCCCCGTAAATTAGTCCTGATATAGTTCCTGTAATACAGTTTACCAAAATAATGATCTATGGGTACTCGTACATTAGTCCTGATAATGTAGAACAGTGGTCAAAATAACGATTTATGGGGTGGACACAATGAAGGACCATGCTTATACCTAAGGATATGATGCATAAAATGTCCATTGGATCAGTGGAGCTGTCTGGAGGTCAGCATTATTTTCAGACACAGATTTGGCTGCGATGTTTAGTATAAAGGTCGGATTGCTGCACTTAAGTGTCTTTAAATGGTCAAAATATCCTTTGCCTGGCCCGTTCTTATGTTGCCAGTTTTGATTGGCTATAGTGATGTCATTGCCCATTTGCGCCTCAGACTTTGATCTGCTTCTGTATTGACTTTTCTTATATATATGTGGATTGTGGTAAAAGGGTAAAAGACCCCGGGCTGGTCTGGTCCAGCCTTGGTAAATAGATTGTTTCTACAGTTTTGTGGTTATTGTTTTTTTTCTGCCAGTCCTGAATTTCTGGTGGTCAGTTTGCTTTCCAACCATTGTAAACTGGGAGAAGATGTTCTGGAAAAGTTTCATCTTTCATTTACCAATAATCTGATTGCATCCCTCTGTGGAAGACCACCAGTCAGAGTGGGACACTGGTGTGGGCTGAGTCAGAGCGCCTGCTCTTGGCGGGCCATGCAGGACCAAACACTACCAGGTACTGCACATCCCCACCTCCAGCTGGCATGAGTAGGCTGACCTGCTCAGGATCAAAAGAGGCTAAGGTACAGTGCAAGGATTGGGCATTAAGGGGACTGTGTCTTTGAAGACTGATACCTACTACCACAAAATTAACAATATTTTCCTATGGTAGGAGTTGGCAGAGGTACCTTGATGTGTACCCAGCAGTTTCCAATAGGGAAATGGACCCAGGCTTGCACTAGTATACTAGCATACCAGGAAAATTGCATTTGCTAATAATTGCTAGTTCCCTCACACAGTAACTGTCCCATTGACCATGGTGTACCTCATTTTTCTTGCCCTCTAATATTTTATATACAGTATTGTGACAGAAGTAAAGTACATTGTCTCTTTGAGTAAAAGCTCAGACTGGACATTCATTTAAAACTTGACCCCAGTAACCCCTAACTGCCCTGGGACTCCTAAAGAGGTTACCACAATCACCCTGAAAACAATTTGAGAAATCATTTTGTGAGTGCCAACAAATTCAGATCACACTTACAAATTGTAAATAAAAGTAATGAAACTCTTTCACGCCGTTCAGTCCTTTCAGATTTGTCCTGGTGAAAGTAAGCCAGGCAAATTTCTTTACCTCCTGCAGGTGCCACTTGTTGATCACAGATTTATCTTGATCCGTGACTGGGGGAACAATTTTACAGCCTATTCAAGCGTTTTCCACATAAGTCCCGTAATCATTAAGTTTCGAATCTGTGCGACACATTGTTTAGTAACAGTCTTAAAACTCTTAAACTTAACTTTTGTCAGAGAGTGAGGGATACTGAGGCAACATGGTAGATCAGAGATCTTCACAATAAGAAGCATGGCTTTGAGATAAAAATTATCAAAGGGAGAGAATGCCTGTCTTGCAGCAAAGAGCGTTATTTTTATTGCTCCAGCTGTATAATAATATAACATAATGTCTGGTAAAGCCATACCTCCTTCACTCCAAAGCATAGTCAGCTTATGCATACTAAGGCACAGGCATTTCCCCACGCAAATGAATTTGAAGATCAAGTGTCTGAAAGACTGTCAGGTAACAAAATATTACATCTAGATAGTGTTTTGAAGAGCCACTGCAGTATCCCTTCTGCAAGACCCTAGGATATGTATTAAATAGTAATACCTTAATTGTATATTGATTTGTCTGTTATCCTACATGTGATGTAAATTCCTGAATTATGCCAAAGGCCTTGGCTTTCTTCACTTCATTAGCCCTTAAAAAGAGCTGCATCATCTGCTACTAATCTTTACTGGTGTCCCCGCCACAGGTGGTGATTTATGCAAAGAGCTGGCATAAGCGTAGCATGCTACATGGGGGACATGGGGCACCCCTACTCTGGGCCTCTCCTTATTGTCAGTTGGCCCTGTCACTTCAGTGTTTATCATCAAAATAGCTGTAGAGCAGGACTACAGGGAGACCATCTGCTCCATTGCCAGAAAGTAAAGTTAAGTTCCTCCATAAGTAAAAAAATAAAATGTCCCAGGTGAAAAGGCAAGGGCCTTCTCGAAAATTCAAAAATATCGCTTTTGTTGAAATTTTAGTTATGGCATAAATGTTGATTGCCTCAGCTAGAAAAAGAGTAATGTTGGCCAACAATCTCTCCGATTTGGTTCATAGATCAATTCTGGTAATTGTAGTTCGAATTTATATCAATAAAACCAATTCAGCTGAACTACGAGGTTTTAGTGGTCTGATGAAGGAAAGCCTACGGCTGGAGCAGTGTGTCCTTAGTGAGTTGGGGTAATCTGCAAACCTTATGTATTCATACCATTCAAGTGACCACCGTTTAGGGTCTTACCCCGTTTTACCTACATTTTGTATTTAAGACAATGGCCTCCTAATGACAAATTGTTATTTAACTGCCGGTAATTATCAGGGTTTTTTTGCTATATGAATGGGTTGAGAGATAATACCCTCAACAACACTGGTTTTAAAGAGTATGCAACACCAAAAAAATGTCAATGTGCCACTGCCCAAATATTTGTCTCTCTCAGTATTTGTTAATTTTGGTGTATGGGAACACTATCACGTTGATACTATAGGAAAATGGGCTATAGGGAAATTAATGAAAAAACATATCACATATTCTGCCTCTGAGCAGAATGCTGTATAGCTGACATTGTAAGCATGGTACCTTCTCCTTTTTTTATTGAATGCCTCAAGGGATGGAGCATGATGGTCGATCTTGATCTGGAGGAAATTTGCCAGATTAAACTATGATACCAAGGACCTAGTGCATTCTGGTTGCAGGTTTTAGTATCACATTGAGCTGTTGACTTCCCCATTGTGGTGCTTCATAGTACCACACTGCTACCACTCTTGTGATAGTGTGCTTTATAAGTGAGCAAATAGTTTTCATTTCCATCACTTAAACCAGTTGCACTTATTTATTAGATTATAGTGGTTTGTAAAATGAGAACCCATTACTGGAGCACTGTGTTCTTGGTGACATGATTAACAAAAGGCCTACTATTCTAGCTCTCACTGATGAGCAAACACTTCTGTGTACTATTTTGAATGCCCCATTCCTCATTGCTAAATCAGCGCACACTTTCCACAACTGCTTGTGACCTTGTTATTTTGCTAGCCCGCTATCATGTGTCTCTCCCCCTCCACAGCAAGAATCAGTAGCATTGCCCTAGCAAAGACCAAACATAGTCCTGAGCTAGAATTAATATTGTTTTTTAGAATTATATTCCTTAACATGAGAAGTGTTCTGAAATAATATTTTCAGATTCAGGTTCACCGTAATGGGCTTTACTTTACTTTCTCTGCTGCCCCCTTTATTGCACATATGACATCGCTTTGTGTTGTGATCGCATTGCTCTGAATGGAAGCACGCATGTGCGGTCACTCATCTACCACCTCAGTCATTTATTCAGCCATTCATCTAATGCACCTCAGTCATTAATTCAGCCACTTCTCCTTCCAATCACCTATCTGTCCACTTACCAATGCATTTGTCCATGTATTCACCCGCTAATTCAGTCACTTATACAACAACTCAGACACTCATCTACCCAAACGCCTATCCTCTCATTCTTCAATAAAACTAACTCATCATCTCATGAATGAATGCAGGGATTTCTAGAGCACACTGCTACTCCGAGGAGTGTCATTCATCCACCAACCCACTTATCACACTCATCCAAGTATTCAAGCACAAACTCCCCATCTATCCACCAACTTGCACATCTGCGACTTCTCTCACACACAGACACACACATAGTAACCAACCATGCACCTTCAGACAACACATAAGATGTAACCTGCAGGTCTTGCTATAATCCCCAAGATCGGTCTTCCAGCACTTTAAAAAATGCTGCAGAGAAGGCCTCTTAATTTGAACACATCAAGCCTTCTACACTGGAGTGCAAATTCCCAAAACGAAATGCAGCATGCATTACGTGATCTTTTCAACTGGCAATGAGGTACACAAAACTAGACACGATGCACCAGATGAAGCCCTCAGGACTAAGAATTCTCTCAGAGCTTGAAACAATAAGTTAGGGTCATTCTCCTGAACTTCACACACTATGCCATATGAGTCTTTCAGCACTGGACTCAATACTTTTAGACCTGTGGCCTAGAACTGGGTAAAAACTCTAGGTCTTGTCTAATGTCCTAGATACAACATGCCAGGGGTTACCTCCTGAACTGTGGCCTCAGAAGTAGAAATAGCAGTGTAAAAGATGGTTCAGGGATTTAAACTATCTACACTGACATTTTCTGTGATCTGCTTGATGCATGTTTGTAGGGTGACCAGCTGGCATGGAGGTAAATTCTGGGCGGTGACTCTTAAAATGCAGAACAAAGGGTCAAAATGCAGGACTGATTGTTAAGCAGAAAAAGTCAATTTTACTGACAAATCCACATGGTCAAGCAATAGTATAAAAGTAAGTAAATGGATGACCGATGCAAGTATAAGTAAATGGGTGACCAACACAAATACAGGTCAAAATAGACTTACGTTCTTTGGTTTGTATCATACATAGCTCTGTTGCTCAACCATTCATGTATAAATGTACTTATTTAAAAATCAAAAAAGACATACTTTTCAACCAAAATCTGACCTTCAATCATTCTGTTTTTCCATTACTTGTTCCACTACAGCTCTGATAATGCGGAGATACATGCTTGTTAGTCTAAGTGGCATTCAAGATGCAATTGCTTCCATGCTGGAGACGTAAAGGCAGGAAAGGAAGAGGATTTAGGTTCCCACATAAGGAGGAAACACTGAGGCATGGTCCTTAAAGGTGCACTAGACTAGAGAAACCATGAGGTCAGGCCATCTAACAGTATGGTTGTAAGTGCAGGGAGGGGCACATGCAGGACAAACGGGACAATGTTTGACTGTAACTATTCAACACCTGATGAAGGTTGAGCTGCAACACACACCAACTTCCCATAGAGTACAGTATAGCTGAGCAATGGGGAACCATCATCTTAAACTCCCAGTGGACAGTGATCACCCTGTACCACCCAGTGCCATCTTAAGGACTTTTGAGACCTGGCCAAAACTTATTTTAGGGCTCCTTTATTGGAACAGCTTTGAATAGATTTTCAGCTAATTCAAACCCTCACAACGCCCTACGATATTGAATTATACATTACATTTTCAGAAAAGAAAGCACACAAAACAGCTCAAAACACAAGCTGCCCATGCCCACCAGCCAAATCGAATCAAGAGAAAATCGTTCTAACAAACGTTGATAAAGGAAAGAAACAGTTACTTAGGTGTGTTTGGACAAAATCTGGTATCTTTACGACATTCAAAGCAGGGTAAAAAGGGAGGAGGGACAAAAACTGGTAAGCAAGAAATTGTTATAGGTGTGACAGTAGAAATCACTTGATGTAAATTAAAAATTGCCAGGCTTTGGAAAAAACATTATGGGGTGTATGGAAAAATTGGACATTTTGTGTGTGGGTATGTGTGTTTGAACGAACAGTGTTTCTAAAGTGAAGTGTGTGGCTGATGTGGATAATACATCAAGTGATGAGGATGCTCAGGAGTGTACTGATGTACTGAATGCCAGAGAAAGTTATTGAAAGTTCTTGACAGCAGCTAACTCGAGTTAAAGCACACATGCTTTATGAAGATCGGGGGTGTAGCCACCCACATTGTAGATTCAGATTCACCATAGGCAGGCCACTGGAATTATGTAATTGTGCAGCTGCCGCGATTTTCACATGATTATAGATTTGCCACATAATTTGCAGAATTTAACAATAAAAATATTTTCTAGCTCAAACGGTTCAAAAGTTGATAAAAATGCAGTGACACATGTTGCTGCGCAGTGGAAGGCCCCCTGCATAGCTTAACTAGTCACCTTTCTGTTATTGCTATATTTGGATGTTAAACTGGTACTATTGAGGTGCAACCAATGTCCAGATAGTGCTATTAAGTTTCAAAATGATGAAGTAATACTATTACAAAATGTGGTGCATTATGCCGCATAATTTGACTTTTTTTGTTGCATAATTTACTCAATCCTTCTGCATAATTTGTCCCTCTCCTGCCTTATAATTCCAATTACCCTGCCCATAGACAATTGTTGAAGAAAGTGTGTGGAAGAACTGTGTTGAGAAGAAGCTGGGTCCAAAAACGTAGGCCTCCTGTATCTTGTCTAAGAGTTCTAGCAGGGAAGTGATCAAAGTATTGGGCTATAGGGATTTAAATATTTAGATCTAAGAACAGTCGATCTATCAGCAAATTGTATATAGGAAAGAAGAGACCTTCTGTATTAAGCTGGATAGGCCAAAAACCTCTGCAAAGTATTAAATCCCAACACTTCAGAAAAAGGTCTAGTGGTAGATGAAAGTGAGATCACTGAGAAAAAAACCTGTTGGCGAACTTTCCAGTATTTAGTGGTAAAAACTGAATATTGACGAGGTTTGAGCATAAAAATGCTCTTAAGTGGGATGCCATACAAAAAGGAAATAGTCGGAAATGTGCCAGTTTTGATTAGACAAGAAGTGTATAATTAACACTTCTGGTGGAGGCTGGGTTGATTTGGCCCATCGAATCATCTGATTAGTTGGCCCACTTTGTATAAGCATGGTAAAGCCAATGGCAAAATTGGACTTTATGTAGACCTTTGCGAATTGAATAACAGTATTTTAATTGACCACTTTCCTCTTCTAAAGATCAACAAAATACTAGCACTTGTAAAAGGTATACAGGTTTTTTCCACCATCGATTTATCGATGGCCTTATCAGGGGTCACTGCATGAGGATAGTGAGTGGTATACAGCTTTTATCACCCAATATCGTTGCTTTAAAATAAGCACAATGTTGATCATGATTGCACGTTGGTGAAGGTTTTGACCATATTGTGTGAGAAAGTTGATGGTTTAATATACTAAGTGTAAGATTTCACAAGTGTAGGTCACATACTTGGGTCACATACTTGGGACACAAAATCAGCAGCAGAGGTGTCAGACCCATGGATGAACTATTAAGTACCATTAGGGACGCCTCAGCTTCGAAAAAATATGGATTTCCTAAGGTCATTCCTTGGACCAGTTGAATTCTATGCCAAGTTCGTAGAAAATTTTGCAAGGAAAACTACTTTCAAGGAAATTGTTAAAGGCCAATTCTAAATTTCTGTGGTCAGATTAATGTAAAAGAGATTTTGTAGAGATTATAATGTTCCTGCAATGCAGGGTTTTGACCCACTGTGTTTTAGCTGCATCCCCATCGATGCTAGTAATAAGGGCATTAGGAGCTGTATTATAACAATGCGATAAGTGGGAAAATAGTTATTATGGCATTTGCTTCTAGATCTTGTCACTTGCAGAGTAAAAATAAGCCATTCTCCTGCATGAGGTGTTAGCCTTTGCCCGTACTTTGGGGTACTTTGCTTCTTTTATCTGGGGAAAGTAATAATCAGATGTGGTCATAAACCATTAACTATGGTTTTAACCTTTGGTGGCACTGCCATTCCTTCCGCATGTTTAGCTTGCATATCCATGCATTTGTAAATTTCATATATAAGGCTGTGTAAACTCCATGAGGCAAGAAGGGGAATATTTTTTACAATGTCCTATCTAGAATACCATCAAACCTAATGGAAAACCAAGATGAGTTAAAAGAGCTGTAGTTGGCATTTGTGTGTGTGATAGTGGGATTCTGTCTTTTTTTATAAAGAAGTAGATGGAGGAATGCAGTAAGAATTCCGTTTTGCAAAATATGTTACGTTTGCTGAAAAATGGTTTGCAGAAGAAAAGTGAGGGCCTACTGAGAGAAATGCAATGCGTTATCATGTGATGAATTATCTCTATTGAGAGAAATTGGTGTCTCCAAGATCTTTGAGGGACATGATTGTTTTCATATATTATGAAGAGCATCAGGGATTGTAATGACCAAGCCTGCCTGCTGTTTAAATTGTCTACTGGTAGATAGGGTTACATTTTGTGTTGACAGAGCAGTAAACATATGCACAGCTTGTCTGATGTATGACATGCCTCTGAGAACCTTAAGCCACCCATATATGAGCATGAACGCCCCAGTTCATACTGGGAAAGTATTGCAGTAGATATTATGGGGCCCATTGGTGAGCCGCACAAATATACTGTTGCAATGGATGTTTTCTCAAGATGGCAATGGCTCAAAGTTGTAAGTGAAGCTGATACTAATTGTGTACTTACATTTTCTTACAATATCTCAGACCGAGGGGGCACTTTTATTCATTATCAATGATAACACGGTGCGGTTCATTTCAGATAAGGCAACGAAATATGTAAGAAAAACAGGAATTTTTCACAGAACATTATCTCTACAATCCCAGTGGTAAAATGATAGTGGAATGCTTTAACAGTGTTTTGAAGGGTGCCATCCAGCTTGCAATAAGGAAGAATGTAGATTGGGAACTGCAAATCTTAACAGTGTGCTCCTACAGAATCTTGGAAGTTGCCTCCACGTGATACTGTTTGTTTGAGATTATGAGAGGGAGGAAATCATTTTGAAATTCATTCCTGTTGTAAAGAAGAAGATATCCTTGTGTGCTCAGGAACAGATTTATTGACACAGCACAGCACAGAGTTTGACTGCTTTGTACAGAACAATGCTCCTTCAGAGTTCCAAGTTCCAAAACTCTTAATGAGAGCACCACATGTACACAGTTCAATAGATAACACGCAAACATTTAATTACTAGCAATATTGCCCAAATATAACACGCCTTTCCCCCTTATATAAACAAAAGAAAAAATATGGAGACACCATAATTATACAAAGTCCTTTTATCGAACAGGCGGATGCCTGCCACAATTAACTTCCTTAACTCTAAAGGCCATAGCGATATCCATTAGCTTCCTTAACTCCAGAAGCTATGGAGTTACTGTGTTTATCATTTCTCCTCTCCTGGTCTTCCACTTCCTGTGTATCACTTCACTTACTCACTTGACACAACAAAATGACAACCATCACTCCAGGAGATTCTCCAACCTTCACTATAAAACTCCTCTCATCCTGGTTGTAAACCCCCAACACATTATTCTTATAATTCGCCAATCTCCTCACATTCCATTCCATAGCATCCTGCTTGACAACACTTTTCTTGTAAACTTTGATCACCCTCATGAGTTTTCCAAATTTGTGTGTACCTTTGGCCACCACGTCAGGCTTACCCACTCTCACCCAGTCACCAACCTCAAAGATATTTCAACCTTCCCCTTAGTATCATATGCTTCCTTGACCTTCTGCTTCCTTTTTGTTCTCAGTCCAACATCTTTCAAATCCTTTCTTTTCATCTTTCCCTACCTTCCTCTTGAACCACCACGGGCACAATTTGGACACAGGATCTCTCCCTTTTAACAACCTAAATGGGCTGATCTCCGTGGTGGTTTGGGGAGTAATGCGATACTACCATAATTTCTCTTTCAACTTATCCTTTCAATCTCCCCCAAAACCCCTTGCCCATGTTGAGCCTCTCAACTTGACCATTCCCTTGGGGTTCATATAAAGCCGTGTTGACATGACAAATATTGCTACACTTGAGGAAACTCTCCATCTCATGAGATTTCAGCTGCACACCATTATCGGTGGCCAATACAACAGGATAGCCCTCCCTTGCAAAAATCTCTTAGAAAAATTCAATGATAGAATTAGTAGTGGCACAAATTTCACCACCGGCAATTTAAAGAATGGTAATCCACTTAAAACCAATGCAAAATGAGCCTCGTTGTTAAATGGTACGATGCTTCGATATCAAACTCTACCTTTTCCCGTGGAGACTTTGGCCAGGCTGCAGGTTGAAGGGGAGCAGGTACAGTTTTCAACATCTTCTCACTATTAGCACAAAACTTCACATTCTCTTGCAACCCTCTCTGCATTCTATCAAGACCCTGCCACCAAAAATGTGTATGAATAAGTCTCTTCATAGAAGACATACCTGGATGTCCTTCATGCGCCAATAATAAAATAACGTCTTGCATATCTTTGGGTGGAACACACTTCCCACCCTTGAACAGCAAATAAGCTTCTACTGCCAACACCTCTGCCCCTTTAAATTATAGTTCAACTTCTACCGGCACGATCTTCCTTCCAGGCCTTCTACCACAAACCTTTTCACAATCTGAAATATATCATCACCATCATCGTATTCTCTCCATTTCTCTGCATCAATGGCCTTGAATTTGTCCACTACAAATTCTGTTACACTAGCCACCATTTCCAACTAACTCATCATTAACCATACTCCTCTTGACACAATTGCAGTGCAGTCTGAACAAACAATCTGCCATAACATTACTTTTGTCAGGTTCAAAATCCACCGTAAAACAAAACTCTTGCAACCTTGACAGTCTGGACATGCGTACAGTGGCATTCTAACCTCCACCAGGAAAGAATCCCTACAGGTGGTTTATGATCAGTTTTCAAAACAAACTGGGAGCCCCAAATGTAACTACAAAAATGTTCAATGGCCCATACACATGCCAACAACTCTTTTTCTATAACTGCATACCATCTCTATGCATCATTGAGAAAGTGAGAGGCAAAGGCCACATCCCATACATCTTTACCACACTTTTAAGATAAAACTTCCCCTATGCCATACATACTAGCATCCACAGTGAATATATATTCTTTGTTCACGCAAAAGGGTTAAACGTGAGTGTGTCTACAATCTCACTCTTTATCAAATCAAAGGCAACTTGTTGAGTATCAGTCCAAACAAATTCTACATTTTTCGGGGTAAGTTCTCTGAGGTTCCATTTTCATAGCAAAGTTGTTTAGGAACTTACTATAGTACTCACACAATCCTACAAACGGAGATTTTCCCTATAGTCCGGAGCAGGGGCTTTTACAATGGCATCCTCCAAAGACTTTTTTGGAATCACCCCTTAACTTGACAGCGTATGTCCCAAATACTCTACAGACTCACAAAAGAATCTGCATTTCTTTCAAAGTTAAGCCATTCTTTCCCAGCACTCCACAAACACTTTGCATGTGTTTCATAAGCTCCTTTTCATTTCTCGAAAAAATGAAATGTCATCTTAAAAGCATTTCACAGATCCTTCCATCCCCTTAAATAAATGGAACATTGCTATTTGAAAAATGGATGCTGCAGATGTTAACCCAAAAGGCATTCTCCTGAAGTGGAATAACCCCTGTGGTGTAAGGAATGCAACTAGATGACATGAAACCTCTGTCAACTCAAGCTGATGGTACGCTGACCTAAGATCTAAAATTGAGAAAATCTTTGCTTCTTAAAGCATGCACACCACCTCATTTATATTCGGTAGTGGATGACAACCCATTGTAATGTTGGCATTCAATCTTCTAAGGTAAATGCATAGTCTCAAGCTGTTATCCGCTTTGCATGCCTGACCGATGGGTGACACCCATTCAGATAACTCCACTTCTTCAATGATATCCTCATTTACCATTCCATACAACATATGTTGTAAATCTTTTCTCACATTGATGGGTACATTCCTGCATTTTCGTGTGTAGGTTTAGCATCTTTCTTGATCTTAATTCTGTGCAGATACCCTTCCAATTTTCCCAGTTTCTCAGTGAAGACTTTGGGGAAATTGCGAAACTATCCAATTCTTTGGCACACATTCTCATTAAGTAAGACCGGCTCTCTGCCTCTAGGATTCAACATTGTCTTTAACTTCCATTGGTCTTTCCAATCCTAGTACATTCACACCTTTGGGAGCCACGTACAACTTGATCTGAGAAATCCTGTTCTTGAATGTGATATTCACTTCAACATACCCTAGGATATTTATTGTGGAGCCATCTAAACTTTGCGCTATAATATCAGACTCATTTAATTGATTCACTCTCCACACATCCCTACATTTCTCCAGAAAATACTGCTGTCTGATAATAGTCCATGGCGATCCTGAGTCTGCCATCAGTTCTAGATCCTTCCCTAGTATTTTAACATTACATTTGAGAGGATTTTTTAACTTCACAATTCTCAAAATCATATCCAACTCCCTTCATAGTCAACACCATACCTTTCCCAGTCTCGTTCTGTGCTCACAATCACACTCACAACTTCCATCCTCATTACTATTCCCATTATTCACCAAAGATATCTTTGTCCTCGGGTTAGAAAACCCTTTCTTTAAGTCTTGGCATACACGTGCAAAATATCCTATTCAGTCACATTTCTTACACTCCTTTCCTAGAGCAGGATATTGGGAAAAAAGAAGCTAAATGATTAGTACTACCACACATAAAACATATTGATTTGTCATATTTCTTTCCTTGCTGCATATTTACGTGTATTACTATTGCTTAACGCACACAGACTTTCACCTTCACTACTGCACATCTTATTACTCATACGTATAGATATAATCCATCTCTGATTGTTCCTGTGCTTTAGAAGTAGTTATAACGTCCTGTAGTTTCCCACGACGCTGCTCCCAAGGTGCCAGCTCCCCAGGACGCCTCTGACTGCACCTGCCTGGTAGCGGACCTCCATCCACTGCCGTGTGCAGGGCTGCATGTCCAGCCCTCCAGCAGGTGCTCCCCGCTTGTCTCTGCTTGCTGCGCGACTGTAAAGGTTGCAAGTGCACTGTGCTGCCCACTGTCTGCCGTCTCAGCCACTGTGTCCCTGTTCAGCCAATGCACCTTTCTTAGCAGCATCGTGTGTCCCTGCTTAGCCACTGTATTCTCAGTCAGCAGTAGCGATTAGCTTCCATAGCCCTGTGTTTCGTATTGTGTGGCTACTGTGCTTTTAACTTTGTTTTCCCTCTTGTTGACCGTAACAGTCAGTCTGACTTTGTTCTGTTACCAGCTAGCCCCCTGCGCCGCTCTCGATTTTCCTGCCATTTTCTCTGCTCTGCCGCTGGCCCACCTCCAGCCACCCAGCGCCCTTCCCTCCCCGAGGATCTACTTAAAGGGGGTCGCTCAGCGGCCGCGCCAAAGGCAAGCAAGCCAGTCTGCACCCGTCCGCGCCCAGCGCCAGGAAACCAGGATCTCTATTCGCCAGTACTCCACCACCGAGCAGAGGGCCTTGGCCCCCATAGGCACAACAACAACTTCTGCAGCGCCTCTCCGCGGAAGGTCCGTTCGCCTGCCTCCGCTGATGCTTCATCTGCAACACCGAAGCCCCCGCTGGACCCACACTGCCAACCGTTCATTAAAAAAGAAACAGCTCCAATGCCTGCTGCTCAATATTAGATCCCTCGGCAAAGAAGCCATGTAAATCTGGGTCACCATAACCACTCTAAACCTGGATCTGATGTTCATCACAGAGACCTGGCTCACCCCCGCATCAGCTCCCAGCATCACAAGCGCAACCCCTCAAGGCTACAAGATGATTCCCAGAGACAGCCCCAACTAGCACGGAGGAGGCATTGCCATCATCCACCAGGTAAACTTCCAATGCACCACCACCGAAGACGACACATCACCCATCATGAAACACTTCAATTTCCAAATCTGAACTGATGCCAAATCTATCATCAGAGGAACCCTCGCCTACAGATCCGGGGCCTCTGCCCTGGGTGCCGCAACGCCATCTGCGACTCCATCTCCCCCCTGGCTATCGACTCCAAACACTACATCTTAATGGGAGACCTCAACTTCCACCTCGACAACACCAACTTCGCCAACCTCTTGAACAACATAAACAACATCGGCCTCCATTAACTGGTCACCAGCTCCACGCACAACGCAGAACACAACCTGGATCCCATCTTCACAGCCAGTGACAGAATCAATTTCTCCCACACAACTGAGTTAACTTGGACTGACCACGTTAACGTACACTTCACCATCACAAGCCCACTGGAACCCTCCTTTGCACCCCCCCAGTCCACCACACCGCAGATGGGGAAAAATCATCGAGACCCAATGGACCACAGCCCTCATCACCAAGAGACCCAACCCTTTCTGACAAGCTTGAGCAAGACGCCCACAACTTCTCTGACTGGATCCTCAACTGCGCCAACACAGTCACCCCTATAAGGAAATCTAATACCAGAAGATCCAGCAAGCACACCAGCTAGTTCACACCCAAACTCCAGCCACTAAAGAAAGAATGCAAGTGACTAGACAGGCAATGGCGCACAAGCAAAAAGACCCAAAGACCACACCAACTTCAAAACAGCCCTCAGCAAATACCACTACCACCTCAGGGAGGCGAAGAAGGACGTCCTGATCAACCGCATCGAGATGAACGTCAACTGCACAAAGTAACTCTTCAGCATCGTCAGAAAGTTCTTCTGCTTCTCGGGCACGAGAACACGATCCAACCCTCTCAGGCCCACTACGGAGCACCTACCCGCCCCTGCCCCCACCACGCCTTCAATTTGGGACAGAAGGAGATCAGCAGCGCCCTCACTCCCATCCACAATGCTTCCATCACCATGGCCACCGTTCGCGACACATGGAAGCACCTAGAGTTCAAACCGGTCCTGAAGAAATCATCCGCTGACATTTAGAACTCCAAGGGGTCGAAACGTAGACTACGACAAAAATACACAAGTCCTGACAACTGTGAAGTACTAACAGGGTCACTGTAGGGCTATGTGCTAATATAGGAACATTTGACCTATGTCAGGCTGGAATTGTATCTTTTAAATGTGATGGATACATGTCACACTTCTTTTCCTTGTCCACCCCCTCACGGTTTCACATCGACCAACTACACTCCATCTTTCCTATTTCACACCCGAGCACCTCTTTTTGAAATTTTCAGAACTGTGGAGTATTGAAAGAGCAACTGTGTTGCCACATTTAAATTGCGTATTCAATTTTGTTAATAAATTTGTATTGATGAATAATATCTCTGTGAATGTTGGCTAAATCTTAATTCGCACTATTTGTTCTCTGTTACTGTGACCATTTTTACTGTACCATAACATTAACCCGGGTCCTGTAGCATTTCGGGTATCCCCATTGTTATAACGACATTTAGAACTTGGCACAATACTTCAGATATTGCCTTCTAAACTACACATCACTCCAGGTGAGGTCTTAGAAACCAGACTCCAAATGTGACCTCCACTGAATACAAAACTTGTATTATGTATATATGTTGTATTTATATAGAGGAATCCTGGACGAAAGGCAGCAGAGCGCTGTAGAGGTGCAAAGGTAAAGTCAACCTCTGATTGGAAAGGTACCTGATTTCTAAGACAGAGAATGGACTGTTACTGCTTTGTCATGTAGCATTGTTTAAAGATGTGTGTCTTCAGCTGTTTCCTAAATTTGAGCAGGGTTGGGATAGTCCTAATGGATACAGGGATATTGTTCTAGATCCTGGGAGCATGGATGGAGAAGACCTTTTGCTTTGTTTTTTCTTTTTTACACTCTTCGTGTCCAGTCTGTTAGTGTCCTGGCTGCGGACATGCTGAGAGCCACTTGAGATAGTGAGCTTGTTAGCCAGATAGGTGGGGATGCTGCTCGTGATGACCTTGTAGGTGATGCATCTGAGCTTCAAAATGCTGCAGGTCATCAAGGAAGGCCAATGGAGTTCTATCAGGGTGGGATCAATGTGATCATATTTATTCAGTCCCTCGATGGGGCATGCTACTGTGTGGAGGATGTAGGTAAGGCAGGCTAGTATGGAGTCTGGGAGATGTGGAGCAGAGTATTGTCACCATCCAATACTTCACATAAGGTGGCTTCCCAAAAAGGACCCACTACTCCAGATGATATTTCTAGAGCTAAACATAACTCAGATTAGACATCCAACATTAGACACAGTATTTAAGAGGAGTCCCGGAGATGTAGAGATAGTTCCCCAAATGAAGCCTGTAGATCTGGAACAACACTCCATATGAATCTTCTAGAACTTCAAACAATACTACAAAGAGGCATCCAAAGCAGGTAACAATACTCCACAGATGACTCCTGTAGAAGAGATTTACAGAAGTAGACACTTCAATGCGGACCCCCGATTTGGAAACAAACCTTTAGAAGTGGCTCCCAGATATGGTCATACACTCCAGATAACTGATGCCCCCAGAACTGGCCACAATACATTAGATGTGGTGTCTATAAGTGTCAGAAATCGAAAGGAGACAGAGAAATAAGATGACGTCTCGACAATGTAACACAACACAGAAGAGAGCCTCCAGGACTAGAAGAGTACAGTACAGCAGGCCTCCACATTTGGACACAACCCTCCAAAGAATACATCCAACTGGTCACAACACTCCACATTTGGTCCCAAGACATCATAGTACATTAGATGAGATTCTCTTTAAGAATCCAACACAATACACCAGAAGTGCCTTCCAGAATTCACTACAGTACACAAGATATGGCCTCAAAATGTAGAACTGAACATCCAAAACAGACATTAAAAACTGTACATAAACATAGCATGCCACAGGCGTGAAACAGAGACCCCCCAAAAGTCGTAGAATCGACCAGGGGAATGGAACACTGCACCAAAATGGAAGAATTTGGCATATGAAACTAGAGGTTGAAGCACGAAATATGTCAAGATATGACGCCCTTGACTTGAGCTTACTTCTACCCTGTGAACACCCATTTGCTGGAACTGGTGGCCTCTTATCATTGCAAATTATGCACTCCAACTCTGTGTCGTTCATGTTGGTTGTGATTATTCCATGGTGAACTTGTACTAGACATGGATACATTTTCTTTTGCTATGCATTTTTGTGTATATAAAGTAGCGAAAATCAATAAAAAGACTTAAAAAAGCATACACAAAGCCCCAGATAAAGCTTAAGGACTTTGACGCAATATTTCAGATGATCCTCTACACACAGCACTCTATATGGTACCTCTAGAGCTTGAGACAGTTTGCCGCATATGGCACTAGAAGGAAGCAGCAATAACCCAGGTAATGCATCAGGAACCTGGCACAAGAATATAAAAGTACTTCACTGCACCCTCCTAAATTGGACATGTGAGCTCAGTGTGGTCACCAAAAATAGACACAATGCTCTAGTTGATGCCACAAGAACTGAACACTACATTGTTGAGAACTGGGCATATGGCTCTAGGCGGGGCATCCAACTGTTGACAAAATATTCCATATGGGGCATGGGACTGCGGACAGCATTCTAGATGAAAACTCAAGAACTGAACACAGTCCTCCTGATGAGGTTGTTAGAACTAGACTAAATACAATAAAGGAGGCATACCTAATTGGAAGCAGCCCTCAAAATGAGGCTTCCAGAACTAAACACAATGCCCTAGATGGGCATCCAGAATCAGAAACAATAACGTAAAGGCAAAACTGGGCAAGAAGCATAAGACCCTCAAAACAATACACACAGCCAAGTCCAGATTTTACTTCCAGAACTGGTCAAAGCGGTTTAGAAATCCTGATTGATTGATTGACCCCCAGAATTTGACACAGTGTCTCAGAAATGGCATCCTAATAGGACACAACTCTACAGATGAGGGTTCAAGAGTTAGTCACAACAGTCTACATAAGAACATGAGACCTAGATACCATGCTCCCAAATAAGCCTTCAGAATATCACAGTATAACCCACATTTGTCCCATAGACTGCACACGATATCCGAGAGGTAGTATTTGGAATTGGACACAATATATGTGGGTGACTTACAGAACTTGACTCACTGCACCAGAAATCTTTTCCAGAACTGAACACTATATATAATATAGTTGTAGCCCTAGACAATTACAGAAGTGGACACAGACATTGGCATGAGACCGCAAAAGTGGTTCCTAGAATAATAAAAGAAACTTCCTTCCAACAATCACCAAAACAACCTCAGATTCATAGCTTCCTGTACATAAATCTCTCACTCAATCAAAGACTTCACAAACAATTGCAAATTCACTCTAAACATCCCAGGCATGGCAGATTCAGGACGACAATATGGGGTTGTTCTTTTCTTAGCTGCCGCTTGGCTCCCCGCCTACGATTTCTGTTGGCAGTGCTGGCAAGCTGCTTACCCCTGCTGGGATATTTTTGAATTCCCTGAACCCCGGGGGGTCTGGATACACCGCGGTGGTGCAGTGGGGACGCAGAGGACAGTGGCATGCATGGGTGGCCCTGAGACAAGGTGGCTGGCTGCACTTGCGACTTCGGCCGCACACCGCACTGGGCTGCAAAGTCGCTGAACCCCCAGCTTCAGTGCTTTGGCTGACTAGCCTGGAGGGGGCATCGGCCCAACTGCTCCGAAACAGCAACGTGGACCCCATCAGCATTCTCAGTCGTGAGGGAGCCGGTGGTGTGGGCACAAAGCAAAACATGGGCCCACCTGTAATGGCACCACTGGGGACCATCCAACCCTAAAATTAAACCCGGGGCCCCTGCGAGCCTTGGGGTTGTGGGGAGGATGGGACCCCAACCAGAACCCAGCACTGAAGAGGGGCAGAGCACCCATGGAGGATCCACGGAGGCAGGAAGACACCTCCTGGACCCATGGGTAGTAGGAGGGCTCAGGAGTAGTGGCGAGTCGGGGGTAATTGGCCCTAGCCTACGAAACATGAGGCCTGGCACCGGCTTCTCGTGCCGCCCGCACCTCGGCTGGGCAGGTAGGCCAGAGTCCGCCCATCCTGTACAGAGCGAGCCTCCCGGGGACATCACATGGCCACCTGCAGACTATCACACAACCCCAGACACACCATGGGCCGTGACCAACCCCCTGATGATCTCGTCTCAATCCAAAGTTGATAAATTTACAGCCCCCCCCCCTACCCCCAGGTGGACACAGAGTGGGCCGGGGGGACACTCAGGTTGCGCAGGGGCCAGGAGGGGGAGACACCACAGTCATCGTTCAGGCGATCAAGAACTCACGCCCAGTACTCGAGTCAAGATAGGGGAGGTACAAGTGGACATGGCCCTTTTGTGCCAGGGTCATATCGCAGTACGTGAGCTTAAAACGAGGTGTTCCCCCACAACCTCAACCTCCAAGACCCTCACCTCAAGGGCAGAGATGCTGAAAACAGGAGCCGAAGAAACAACCTTCTGTAAGAAAGTGCCCTCTTTTTGCATGGTTGTACCCACTTTTTGCTAAACTGCTGATGTACTTTGAGTGTGCCCTGGCTTCCTGCCAAACAGTTACCAGGGCCTATGTTCTTTCCCTAAACTGCATTCAAAACGAAACTCAATTGGCACTCTTTGGCCACTGGTCAGTCCCTTGTAAATGGTACCAAAGGTACCAAGGGCACTGTGGCCAGGGAAGGCCTCTAAGGGCTGCAGCACTTATTGTGCCATCCTTAGGGGCCCTGTACCTTTACACACACACACTGCTAATGCAGGCTGCGTGTTTTGGTGAAGAACAAAGTGAAGAGTCGACATGGCACACATCCCTGTGTGCCATGCCTATAACCCACTGCCCTGGCATAGATCAGCCACCCCTCTAGCTGGGTGCACTATACCAGTGTTGAGGGTACAGGTGCATGAGCCCTGTACCCCTACAGTGTCTATGCCAATTCTTAGACAATGTAAGTAATGCCATTAAGAGTATATGGTGCTGGGAGTTTGTCATTACGAACTCCACAGCATCATAATGGCTCTACTGAAAACTGGGAAGTTTGGTATCAAACTTCTCAGCACATTAAACCACACTGATGCCAGTGTGGGATTTAATGAAAAATGCACTCAGAGGGCATCTTCGAGATGCCCCCTGAAAAACGACCTAACACTAGTGTCCAGGCTGAGTGGCTGCTCGCCAGCTGCCACCACCAGACATGTTTCTGAACCCCCGGGTCGAGAGCCTGCTGCTCTCGGGGGTCTGAAACAATGCACATCCCGGGACGAGGTGCCAAGCCTCCTCCCCCAGGATGGGCAGGGTCCACGAAGAGGAAGCTTCAAAGGCTTTCCGCCTTTGTGAGCTACCCCAGGCCTTTGCTGCTTCCAGCAACTGGCCCCCACCGGTTCTGACCCCCACTTTGGGTGGGAGAATCGGCGGGAAAACCAAGTGAGGAAGGGAGGTGTGCCCACCAGGGCCGGACTGGCAATACCGGGCAATCCCCCGGTAGGCTGGATGGGGTGGGGGCCGGTTTTATGACAGGGGGCCGGTTCTGTTGCTGGGAGCCGATTTGGCCGTGTCGGACCGACCGTGCAAAGTAAAGTCAAACATAACATTGCATTAAGCACAACCCTCCATGACGTGACTTGAGCAGTGACCCGCCGGCCGATTTCAATTTAATTTAGGCAGCAGCAGGCAGCCTACTATACCTGACTCATTATAATTTATTAAAAAAAACACCTGACCATGTGATCATTGATCATGATGAGTGACGTAGACGCGCGCAGCATGCAGATGTCACCGCCTCCGCGTCTGCACTCTGCGCGCCGTGGTTTTAGTTTAGTTGTGGGGTCTGCTGCCTGGTGATGCTCATGCGCATTTGGCTCGCGCAATAAAAAGGGCGCGTGACTCTCTGAGGCGAGGCAGGCATCTCAGAGGCCAGGATGGGACTGGGAAAGAGCGAGGCACCCCATAATTGTATTCCCCCTGTCTGGACTGCCGCCCGCAGGTGAGTCTATTTACGACTGGACCGGACACCGTCCAGTCGTTTAAATTGCATGTAATCCTTAAATCCTCCTGCCCTGATCTGATTCATCCGCGGTGGTGGCCGGGGCCTAGGCCCTTGCCCCTTAGGCCCCTTTTGTTTTTAATTCTTTCTGGCCCGGTTGCAAGTTCCGTCACTTGGCAGTGTCTGTTTAGAGTAGCATCCAGGCGACAGAGTGGTTGCCAATGCCACGGTGGCACTGTCTGTCGCGACCGGGGCGGGCCGGCCAGAAGTTGAATTCTTATGGCTGCGTGCTCATATTATTGAAACACCGCGTGCTGGCTCTGTCTTCCTGTCGAACTTAAGTAATGGTGCATTGTGCAGGCCCAGGGCATTGTGACGTGAGAGATTGGAGGGTTTAAAGAGAGTGAATTGTGTACCAGTTGTCGAGCTCTATTAACTGATAATTAACTCCTCAGTATTGAATGCGTACAATAAGCAGGGCTTTACATTTGTGGTCTCCTACGCCCAACAATTTTAACTCCTCTCCATATTCAACATTTAAAATTTAGTCTAAACATATAAATGATGCGTGGATTAGCAGAAGCCACATCAGGTGATAGCTTCATAACTCGTTTACTTCTCGTGATAAATGCTCATTCAAATACTAGGCTCCTCTGCGCTAGTAACTCGGTTTCAGAACCTAATGTACCATCAGTAGCATGCTGCAAATACTGAAAACAACTTTTATGGATGCTTCCACCCGACGCGTTGACAACATATACATTAAAGGCGGGCTGGTTTTGTCGTCAAATATTGTTAATGAAAATGTGCTCTTACCTTTCCCATGTTGGCTGCTCTATAGAGACGGATGCCGGTGTGATCTGGGACTACAGTCCTTATATACAGCAGGCTGGTGCTAGAGCTAGTCTGTGACCTCAACAAAAGGAGCGTTTTCTCTATTCTCAGATAAAACTGCATCACACTGCTGATCGTTTATTGTTGAGGGGGAGGTCACCTTTTTGTCCAACTGGTATTGCCTTTGTTTAGAGGTAAGGATTGGAGCTTCGGCAGAAGGAGCAGGTTATGTTGGCAGGACCGCCTCGCCATTACATAGAATTATCCCCGTCTTCCAGCAGCATTTGCAATTGACATCGACATGCTAACATTGAACATTGCTGTTCCTCTTGACCTTGCTGTAGTGTAATGATGCTCATTTGCACATGATTTACATACTAATCGGCGAACAGGTGATAGGTATTTTAATGTGCGGGGGGGTGTTCCTTCTTGATTCCGCGATTTCCGCCTGCATCAGCAGAAAAATTGCGTTGGTGGCGGGGGGAGACGAGCCTCTGAAATTACAGTGCACTGTGGTTAAACGTCTGTGGAGTGTGGACTTTGTGTTAGACAGTTCTGGGAAACCTAAATTACTATTTTAAAAAATCTCCAATAGATGAATTAAAGCTGACTGATTAAATGCAAAAACATGATTCGTTTGGTTCAGCATTCTGCCTTCAGTTCTTCCACTGAGCTCTTCCACTGCGAGAGAGTGGACACGTTTGTCAGGCCCAGCCCACAAACTCGATCTAAGCAAAGTTTTTAATCAACGCCTCCATTTTGCCTCCATCTAATTAAACAACACTATTGGAATTAGCATGTAGATATTCGCTATACTAGAAACAAGCTTCACACAGATGTGGCACTCCTCGTTTTATGACCTGTCCTCCTGAATTACTGAACCTGGGAAAGCAAAAGGGGCCTAAGGGGCAAGGGCCTAGGCCCCGGGCCGGGAGTCGGACGGGACCCGGTCCGGTCCCGGACCTCAGAGGGGGTGATGGCTAAGGTTGCGCTGACGCCCGTGAACATTTGCACGTCCTGTCTGAATTCAGTTGTGCCGCAGTCTACCCTACAACAGTGGGTCATTGAGGATGCGAAAGAGAGTCGAAGGAAGAGGAAACAAGAGGAATAAGTGAGAGAAGGAATGGAATCAAGTAATGGGGTGAAAGGAAGGAGGAACAAGGGTAAGGGAGGGAGGAATGAGAGAGCATTAACCAGGATAGGAATTAAGTAAAGAATCTTAGGTGATCATGGAGAGATGGTAGGGAAGAGTGAAAGGGAAAAGAAAGGAACACAATGGAATGAGAGGGGAGATTATATTTAGAACATGGGTTAGAAAAAAGGAGAGACAAGGAGGATAAGAACTGAAAGGATAAGAGCAGAGGAAAAAGGAGGAAAATCAAATGGCAAAAAAGGTTTAAGAATGGAGAATTTGACATCTGAGTAAAAAGCGTAGAAGGCAGGATTAGGAAAAAGAGTAGCAAGGGAAAGAAAGGTAACTGGGAGAATGCCCTTCTTTCTGGGAAAGAACACGTTTTTACAAAAAGCATGATAAACAGCTAGATGAAGATTATTGAATCTGGCCGAAATTACTTGAACAGGAGTGAATGTGAAGAAGCCAGGCATCTCATAGATAGGAAATGTGTTTAATAGCCAAAGTAGTGGAGTCAGAACATCCTATTATATCTGAGGTAAACTTGCAGTTGCAGTTTAGGGAGATAGTGGTCTTATTGTAACTGGTGCTCCTCAGTGAGACACTAGATGCCACCCCCAGTGTATTTATTAAAATGCAAACAGAAAATAAGATGTATACTTTCTAACGCATGCAATCAGAATAATGGTAATCAGAATAATGGTAATGAAATTGTTCAAAAAATGTCAAATTCATACTATGAAATTAATTTTTCTTTTTAATTTTAGTTCAGTTCGACAACTGTTTATCCACACTGAAGTTGCGACCATAGTTTTTTTTTAACATCTCATTGTTCAAGTTCATGACATTTAAGACAACAGCCAACACATGTTTCGCAAAAGTGTAAAACCGCTTTCTCAGGGCTTTTTCTCTCAGTTTGGAAAAGTTACTCTTTCCATCTATTTATCACATATTGTGTTCCAAATTGAAAATATCAATGTATCTTGTTAGGACGGTTTATTCTGTTTTATTTATTCGTTAAGTGTTTTTCTTGCCCAGCATTTACTACAATACCTCTTTCTTCCCAATGCACGCACCAGATTTACCTCACTTGGTACTGCCTGTGCATATTCTCTACCAAATGGAAGCAGTCTCTACTGTATCATACCTGTAATATAGCATGAGTTCCTTCCGACCTGCAGCATGCCTGCTGTTTGGTTTACCCCACTACTTACTAGTATGCATCGTAGCTTGCTGACTGTACAGTTGTACATGACCTGTGTGGCTACCCAAGGCCATCTCAGCCTACTGCCCGTGCAAGTGCATTCTTGCCTGTCCTTGATGCGCCTCTTTCCATAGCTTAACACAGAGTCAATTAAAGCTGTCTCTAGGCCAGACTTAAATAAGAAACACAGATGTGCCTTTGGCGTTGGAAGCCTGTCCACGTTTCTACCGAGCCCATAGCTGTTTCTGATATCCTTGGAAACCAGTCATCATCTTCACAAGGAGCACAATGGAGGACATGGTTTTTCCTAGACTGTAAACAAAGCAATCCTCTCTTGCCAACCAGACCTGTTCTACCATTGGTTGGTTTGATGGTCTCTGGTTAGTAGGGGTTTTGCATGGCCCCAGCTCGAAACCCTCACAGTGCGAACTCAATGAGCGCCCTTTCCGCGTCTGATAATGAGCTCACTGATGGTGTGATGAACATGGAGGATTTTCCTTGCTTGGCACAAATGTGTGCATAGGCCTTGCGATTATAGTATATGATGGTGCACTGTTTGTATTTTGAACCTGCAAGGGCTTTATCTTGGATATACTGTGATAAAGCTGTTGGGCCAAACTCTTACAATGTCCTTCTCATACACCTTTGTCCTCTCATCAAAGCTCATCCATCTATCCATATACCCATCCATTTAAATGGGATTACTCTCCGTAGTCCCCTCCAGGTTCTTTTGAGATTCAAAAGGCTGCGCACATGCGATGCACATTTAAAGCACATGCCTGTCATAAAGTGTCCTACAAGTTGTCACACAAGTGAATTGTCACATAAGTGGTTTGCCCTTGAGGACAACCTATGCTTCATGTTCACGGTTGGGCTAAATGGTTGGTGGGGTCTGTAACTATTTGCTGCTGATACAATGGCAGTGGGTTATGCCAATTATTAACTCCTCAAAGTAAATGGACATACGGATCTGCTAATCTGCTTCACATAACACTCAGAATACTTGAAAAGAACTTTAAAGAATATGCATCCGTAAACTCTCTCCTGTGTTAAACATTCAAAATGATACTGGGACTTCATGGGGAGATGCTCTTCAAGGATGGTGAGCTGTAGCACTAGTCTTCCACAGGCCTCCCCTGTGAAGTGTTTTTTAGATACATTATTGTTCATACTGACTGCTGAGACATGGTTAGATAAGTCCTTGTCGGCCTAAGATTTCTCTAAATTAAATGCAGGTTTGATCTGCTTTATTACAGCAAAAGCCATTTTTGTTGGCTTTTAGGGCTCAGTGCAGTTTACCACCGCTAACCAGTGCTAAAGTGCTTGCGCTCTTTCCTTTAAACATGGTAAAATTAGCAAATTTAATTTACTTGTAAGTCCCTAAAAATGTGGTTCTACATGTACCCAGGGACTGTAAATTAAATGCTGCTAGTGGGCCTGCAACACTTATTGTGCCACCCACGTAAGTAGCCTATTTAAACATGTGTCAAGGCCAGGGCCTGTCATTGCAGTCTGCCTGTGCAGTTGTAAAACTGCCATTTTGACCTGGCAATTAGAACCTTTTGCTAGGCCTAAAAATATTCCCTTTTACTACATATGTCACCAGGATGTCACCACTAGCGCAAGCCCTAGTAGTGGTTGCTAACTGTTGCGCTTGCTCGCTAAACACCATGTGGGGGCTGGTCTCACTTTTACTTTGTTCTCTCTGATTCACTACTTGTGTCTATTTTTGGTGCTCTCTGAAAGAATGTCTATGGGTACACATGACTGGGTGGGTAACCTGGTGCTCTTTAAGGTCATCATCTACTATTTACTGTGCTTTGAAAGTTGATATAATTGAATATGTAATGAAAAATGTGCTGTAAAATTCACCATTTTGGTCTGTCTTTTTCCAAAATTTTCTTGGGGGGAGAACCCCCCCAAATCCCCCTAGTAGCGGTCGGGCTCGCTCGCTATGATCGCTCTGCTTGCTCGCTGCGCTCGATCGCTAAGCGACGGACGGGGGCTGGTTTGGCAAAATTTGCCAGGGCTGCTTTCAGTTCCCAGTCCGGCCCTGGTGCCCACCTTTGCCAACCCCACCCCTCAGGTGGGGGAGGCGAGGTGAAGCACAACTCTCAGTCCCCGCCATCTTGCAGATGGGGGAGCCCAGCCAGGGGTGCAACTAGACCCGAACTTCGGTGGGGGGACCAAGACTCCCAGCCAGGTCTGGCCTAGCACTGGTCGTGCAAGGTGCAACAATCTTTTTGGCGCCACTCCCCCATTTCCTCCTCCATGAATTCCCTACTACCACTCGCCAACAATGCACCTCATCTCTCTATAGCCCCTTTCTGACAAACATTTCATTTTTTTATAGGGCTACTCGTAGTTTACTCACACTCAGTTCTGTGATCTGCATGGTACACGTTCTTTGTAGCATGCACATTAACCCTCTGCACTGTGTTGGTGACAGGAGTGCCCATGTGAGTGCACGGTGAACAATGCAACAGTGTTGAGAGTAGGGTGAGAGGAGTGATTGCAGGGTGAGTGAGGTGACCATATGAATTTGGGTTCGAATGTAAGTGCAGAGTGGGACGAAAGAATGTATGGTTAGTGATGGGCTTGTTTGAGTGAGATTGCAGAGTGAGCAGTGAGGGGCACAGGTGAGTAAAGTGTCACATGAGTGCAGCAGTGGCAGCTCCTCCTCTAAGGCGGATGAGCGTCGCCCCACTGCTCAAAAGGAAAAATAAAATGATAACGTATTGTTATTATCATTTTATTTTCCCTATTGAAGTCAGTGGTGGGCGGTGCGCGGCAGGCAAGAGCAGGGGAGGAGTCGTGTGCAATCACTAAGTGCGCATAAACTGTTTCACCTGCCCCCTTGGGCCGACCACACAGTTCATGCACACTTTGCATGTTCCTACCAGGCTGCATTACACAGCCTGAAGAGGAACATGCACAGGCTCCGTGTTCCAGTCTGAGCACCAATCCACGGCACTCAGACCAATCACAATACTGCATTGCAGCGCTGTGATTGGTTCAGGGGAGCCTTGTGCCTGGGTGCTTCCTGCTGCCCGCTGGGGCAACAAGATGAAGACAACGACGGAGGAGAGGTGGCAGCCGGCCGGCCGGCCGGTAAAGGGAAGTATTTTTTTCTTTAGATTCCTCTCCTCTCCTCCCCGCCCCCTAACCCACAACTCCCGTCCGGTAGCAGCTGCTACTGGAGTGCAGGGTGAGTAGTGTGCTCGTGTGACTGCAGAGTGAGGTACAGGGTGACCAGCGCAAGTGCATTGTGAGTGCAGAGTGATCACTGTGAGTGCAGAGTGAACGCTGTGAGTGCAGAGTGAACGCTGTACTCATGTAATCGCAGGGTAAGTGGAGGGAGAACGGTGTGAGTTCATGGCGAGTGGCATAAGTGCAGTGTGGTCACTGTGAGTGCAGGGTGAATGGTGTGAGTGCATGGTGATCAGTGTGAGTGCATTGTGATCGCTGTGAGTGCACGGTGAATGGTGTGAGTGCATGGTGATCAGTGTGTGTGCATTGTGATCAGTGTGAGTGCATTGTGATCGCTGTGAGTGCATAATGAGTGTGAAAGTGAACGGCGAGAATGAGGAGTGAGTTGTCTGAATGTAGGGTGCATTCCCAGACACTTGAAGTAACTCAGCATGTAATTGAGGGCTGGCGTAGGGTATCAAATATAAGTTAAACTATTGCTATTATGGCATTATTCGGGTCAGGGCCGGACTGGCCGTAGCGGACACCAGGCGTTTTCTCGGTGGGCCGGAAGGGTGGGGGCCGGTTTCGGACAAGTGGGGGCCGTTTTTGAAAAAGGGGGCCGGTTTTGCAGCAGTGCTGAAACATCGGCCCCCTGTACCAAAAGCTGCTGCAGTGTTATCCACGTGCACCCCCCCAGCGGTCAGTCCGACTCAATTGCCTTGGCCGGTTTGCGTTCCCAGTCCGGCCCTGTTCAGGGATCAAGGGTGGAGAAAATAAATATTATGCTGATCCTGCAACAAACTTCCAGTCTTGTGATTAGGGTTGCCAGCTCATTATATTGATGTCCCAGGCTGTACAAAAATAAGCAGTCACCTAACACCTATTTTCAGCACTTATCTGTGCATACTTCCAACAGCAAATATAAACAGAAAGCACTTTTAATTGTGTTCTAGGGCTACCTGAAATGATAAAGGACTGATAATTAAACGGAACAAAGACAGAAAAGTCACATTATAAATGAATCCATACTTTTTTATTTATAACCCTATTTAGTGTCAAGACGAGGTATTTGCAGGCTCTTTAAACAACACATGGCTGGCATTTTTCTTTTGGCAACCCTACTTTATATTCCTTTTAATGAAATGCATTCGCACACTGCGGCAGTAAACGTGAAATACAAATGTAAGTAATAACCAGAAAAAAGTAAGCCTCTGTAACCAGTTAACAAAGGTATGTAAATATGGAAATGGTCTTTAAAGACCTGTGAAAAATTGGGGCGTGCCGGAGACGAGACTCCAGACACTGCCCAGCTGAGCCCACAGCAGCTCAAGCTGCAACAGTCCGGGCTGAGACACACGATGGGCGGGGGGAGGGGTCAGGGGGGCTGAGACACGACGGGGGGCTGAAGCCCTTTCAGCCCTATGGGCGTTGCGCACCTGGACCCAGCCAACCAGAGTGAGGTATATGCCCCCCTTCCACTAGAGGGTGGCATAATAGGGGGCGTACCCACCCCAAGGAAGGGACCCATTGTTCCCAACCTTTACCTACCTGTAACAACCCGCAGACAAGAATCGACAAGAAGAAAAGAAGAAGAAGTACCGAAGAACCCGTGCTGAACTAAGAAGAGGAGGATGCCCACTGACTTGGCCCCAGCCCTACCGGCCTGTCCCCACCTCGAGCCTGCTCCAGCCAAATCCCAGTCTGTCCTGCAGCCAGCAACCTCAAGAACCCCGAGGACCTGCCCTGCCTTCCAAGTCAAAGACTTTGTTTCCTGTGAGCACGGGATTTGCTCACCCACAGACTCAGGCTCCCGCCAAATCCGCGAGTCTGCACCACTCTGCATCCGAAGCCTACGGCCCGAGTTCGAGTGGCCCAACACCACGAGGAGGTCTCTCCAGCGATCCTGACCTGAGATCTGCTGATCTCTGACCTGCCTCGAATCTCCAAGCAAAGCCTACATCCTCTTTCTGGAGGATCCCCCCCCGACCGCGACTGGAGCTGGTAAGAAAACCCGACACTTAAAGACACCCCTGCACCCGACGTCCCACGGTCTTGGGTGGCACAACCGACGGTGTCCAGGCATCCCAACTTACCTCTCCAACCCGTGGTCACCTCCAGAAGATCTTCGTCCCCGAGCCTGCAGTCTTTGTTGCAACCAGAGAATCCCCATTTAAAACAACGGGGCACCCGATGCCAAACCAGCACCTTGCTCCCAGCCGCCCCTGTGCCGCTGGAGGTGTACTTTGGGTGCTAACTCGGATCCCCCTTTGCCCTGAGCCTAACACCAGGAGCTTTGATCCCACAACCCTGTGGCCTGCTCATGAGCAGCCACCAACCGGAGGCCCCCTATCCCCCATTGGATAAAACTGGGCTTCAGCACTCTGCACTCGGCCGCCCTAGTGCCGCTGAGGGTGCTTTGAGAGTGCATCCTTGACCCTGGAGGAACCCTGGTTCTTACCCCAGAATACCAACTCCCACAACCAAGTACTTACCTGTTAACCGATAACCACATTTTCTCCATAGGAATACATTGACTGTTTTTCCTTGAAAATTGTTGTGTGGAGTTGGTTTTGTATGAGAACTTGAAAAACTGCAAATAACTAAAAACTGCTTTACTAACCTTTTCTCTGGGAAATGTCCCAGAGTGATATCTAGGCATATCACACTGAATAGAAAAACTAATCTGTAAAGTAATCAAAAGAAATCTAACAGTAATTTCCACTGTATTGAAAAGATTTACAAACCTGTAACAAAGACATTTTCATTCAGCTTGCTTGTATTGTTTAACCTGCCATGAAAAGTACCATTTACACTTACCTGTACCAGGCTTGCTTGGTTCCAGAAAATAAATATAACTAAATAATATTTTTTTTATACAAACAAATTGGTCTGAGTTCAGTCTTTGAGTGTGTGACATCATTTGCAGCCTGAGTGTGTACAACAAATGCTTAACACTACCCTCTGATAAAGCCTTACTGCTCACCCACACTACCACAAATAGAGAGTGGGGTGCTATCTACTTTTACCTCTGCCTACCTTTGGGGTTCCACTGGACTCTGTGTACACTATACCTCATTTTGGTATAGTATATACAGAGCCAGCTTCCTACACCTTCATTTTGTTGGATTTCCCTAAGGGATTGAGGGGTCCACACCTGCGGCGTTTCTGGAGCAAGGGATTACATCCTTGACCAACCCTACCCAACTGTCGCCAAGGTTCATCATTGAATAAACCCATAGATCCCTAGCTCAAGAATTCCCCCCTTGGAGCCCCCACCCAATGATTACCAAGTTTCTGAACTATTGGGATAGGGACATGAATTTGCGGGGAGGCAAAGAACAAAGGCCGACTTCTGTATCAATCTGGTCATGGGATGGTGTTCCCAGAATACAACAGACAGGCTAAGGCCCAATGCAATCATATGATCTGATAGAGACTTTTAGCTGCAGATTCCTTACCTTTGAATTTCCCAGGCGTCAGGCTGGATCCGGAAACGTCTGCTGAGCAATACCCCTTGCGCTACGTCGGGTGGCTCCATTCGGCTCTGCGTGACGTCGTTGGCATCCGTAGCGTCGGTTATGACGCCGCGGTGCCTATATAGGCGCTACCCAGGCGCGAGGACGTCAGTTCTTTTCTTTCTGCGCCAGTTAAGCGCCAATCCGGGAAGAGCTACCCCTCTGCTGCTTTCTGGCAGGCTTTTTTCTCGACTTTTGTCGATATTTTTGAGTACGACTTCGTGTGCGAGGGATGTCTGGTAGGAAGACAGGTTTTAAACCATGCAGGACTTGTTCCCACATGATGTTGGTTACCGATCCCCACCACGTGTATCTGTGGTGTCTTGAACGCGACCACAATTCGAAGTCGTGTTCAGACTGTCGGGCGATGGCCCGAAGACCTTGAGGGAGCGGGCGATGAAGTTCCTCGCGGCCCGGCAGTCAACGCCGTTATGCGAGACTCCGAGGAGGTCATGGTCCCATTCGAAGAAGAGGAGGTCGCGGGACCACTCACGGAGCCCTAAGTCCTCTTCCTCCCATTCAAGGTCATCTGGACACTCGGGGAAGAGGCACAAGAAGAAGAAGAAGTCCAAGCGGACTTCGACTTCACCTCAACTGGCGTCCGTCATCGAGAGAGGTAAGGAGCACTGACGCTCTAGGCACGGTTCTGCGGAGCCGGAGCCTGAGTCGACTTCGCGCCTCCCACCCTTTCCAGGAGCTGGAGCATCTCCCGCTCAAATTAAAGATTTTTACGAGGCCATGCGCCGCGTTTTTGAGCGGAACGACCCGGTTGGTGAGCCCTCGGGGCCTGTGGGGTCGGATGGGGCCCCATCGGGATCGACGCCGTCGGCTTCAGCCACGGCGCCAGTGGGGCCTCAGAGATCCGATTCTGGATCCGGGTCGACGTGGTCATGTCAACACAACCTCCCCTGGCGTCGAACCCGAAGTCGGTGCCTGCGACGTCGCCGGTGCCCGTCGGCGGCGCAAGCCCCATCCTCATTCCCGACGACACGGAGCCGGAACGGCGTCGTGCAACGCGAATTTTGACGTCGACAGAACCCAGGGGTTCTATGTTGTCGCCTGAGCAGTTTGTGGACGTGCTGGGCTCAGGAGAGGATTGGGAGGAGTCTGGAGACCCATTAGAGAACCAGGATGTTTCTGAGGAGACTAAGGACTGGTATGGGGAACTTGGGGAAGCCAGTGGTCTGGATACTTCCCCAGACACTGGCATGCTCTCTCCGCCTACAGTGGCTACGGAGAAGGGAGCGTCCTATGCCATGGTGGTTAAGAGGGCAGCTGAGGTCCTTGGACTGGAGCTGCCCTCAGTGCAGGTCAGGACTAATCTCCTGACCGAAGTGCTTCAACCTGGGGCTTCCACCTCTGAACCCATATTGCCCTTTAATGAGGCACTCACGGACGTCCTTCTAGGAACTTGGTCAAAGCCTAGCACAGGGGCTCCTGTGAATAGGACGATTGCACGCCGCTATCGCGCAGCTCCGGGTGATCCAAAGTTCCTCAGCCAACACCCCACCCAAGAAAGCTTGGTGGTGCAGGCCTCTACTTCCCAGGGCGCATTCCCTTCCGCCCCTCCAGATAGGGAATCCAAGAGACTGGACTCATTTGGGAAGAAGATGTTTTCTTCATCCAGTCTGGCATTGCAGTCGGTGAATACGGCATGCTTATTGGGCCGTTTCTCCCACTTTCTTTGGGAGACGGTTGCGCAGGTGCTGCCACAAGTCCCGGAGGAGGCCCGGGCTGTGCTCTCCCAAGCTGTCAAGTACGGGAGAGATGCAGCAAAATTCGCCATACGGTGTGGTTTGGATATGACCGATTCGATGGGCAGGTCAATTTCAACGACGGTGGCCTTGAGGCGCCATGCCTGGCTTCGTACATCTGGCTTCTCGGGGGATGTCCAAGCCAATTTGATGGACATGCCCTTTGATGGAACCCGCCTTTTTGGGGAAAAGGTAGACTCAGCCCTGGTCAGGTTCAAGGACTCTCGAGCTACGGCCAGATCCTTGGGCCTCTCCTTCACTCCTCGTGGCCAGTCTTCCCTTCGCCCCTTTCGTGGCAGCAGAAGGGGTTTCCAGCCGCGTCAGCCCTATCCTAGCCACTGTCCCACTCAGACTACCCAAGCCGTGCATGGACGTGGACGCGGTACATTCCGTCCTCGGAATGGAGGCCAGAAGTCGTCTGCCACACTGCCCCCAGCAGCCGCAGCCTCCAAGCACTCCTAGGCTGATTCTGCAGGACCACACTACTCCAGTGGGTGGGAGAATTCGTCATCATCTCCCCCGCTGGAGATCTAAACAACAACCAAGTGGGTCTTGCAGATCGTCCAGAGGGCTATTCTCTTCCTTTCCTTTCTTGTCCTCCTCCTATTCCGCCAATTCAGGAACGGCTGGCGGAGGATCATTTGAAGTTGCTCCAAGAGGAAGTTACAGCTCTTTTGGCCAAGGGAGCTATAGAAAGGGTCCCAGCTTCAGAAGTAGGTGGTGGCTGTTATTCCCGCTACTTTCTGATTCCAAAGAAGAACAAGGGACTTCGGCCCATTTTAGATCTTCAGACCGTCAATCTCTTCCTCAAAAAGGAGAAATTCAAAATGCTCACATTGGCTCAGGTCTTGTCTGCCCTAGACCAAGGAGACTGGATGGTGGCGTTGGACCTGCAGGATGCATATTTTCACTTTCCCATCCTGCCGGGCCACAGGCGTTACCTGCGGTTCAAGGTAGGCCACGAGCACTTTCAGTTTACCGTGCTCCCCTTCGGTCTTACCAGTGCCTCTCGGGTGTTCACCAAGGTGATGGTGGTGGTTGCAGGTCATCTGCGCAGGTTGGGGGTTTCAGTCTTCCCCTACCTAGACGACTGGCTGTTGAAGGCCCCAGGCAGTCATCTCCCACCTTCAGACTACGCCGGACCTCCTGCATTCGCTGGGGTTCTCTATAAACGTGCCGAAGTCACACCTGACTTCTTCTCAGACGCTCCCTTTCATCGGAGCTGTTCTGGACACAGTGCAGCTTTGGGCTTATCCTCCCGAGCAGCGAGTCCAGGATATTCAGGTTATGATTCCGATATTTCAGCCTCTATCCTGGATTTCAGTGAGGTTGACTCTGAGGCTGTTGGGTCTCATGGCCTCCTGCATCCTGTTGGTAAGACACGCCATGCATATGCGGGCTCTGCAGTGGGACTTGAAGTTCCAATGGGCACCGCATTGGGGAAATCTCGACGACGTGGTTCAGATCTCGGAAGGAACTACGAAGGATCTGCAGTGGTGGTTAACGAACCGCGATTGGGTCAATGGCAGACCTCTCTCCCTTTCCCAACCAGATTTCACAGTTGTGATGGATGCGTCACTTCTGGGATGGGGCGGCCACATGGGAGAGGTGGAGATCAGGGCTCACTGGTCTCTGGCGGAGACGGGGCTCCACATAAACTTGCTGGAGCTCCGAGCGATTCGGTTGGCATTGAAAGCATTTCTTACCTCTGTCAAGGGGAAGTTAGTGCAGGTGTTCACGGACAACACCACCGCCATGTAGTACTGCAACAAGCATGGCGAGGTGGGGTCGTCGACCCTTTGTTGAGAGGCCCTGCGTCTCTGGACATGGCTGGAACAGCAGGGCATAACCCTGGTGGTTCAACACCTGGCAGGTTCTCTGAACGCCAGGGCGGATGACCTCAGCCGTCGATGCCTTCAGGATCACAAATGGCGTCTCCAGTCGGAGGTGGCGCAAGATCTTTTTCAGCAGTGGGGAGAACCTTGGTTAGATTTGTTCGCCACTGAAGAGAACGTGCAATGTCAGCAGTACTGCGCGCTGGAGTTTCCAAGGCGGCTATCGCTCGGCGACGCGTTTCGTCGCAAGTGGAGCTCAGGCCTGTTGTACGCCTTTCCGTCCATACCAATCCTGCCCAGGGTTCTGAAGAAGATCAGGAGCGACCGGGCCCAAGTCATCCTTGAGGCGCCGGACTGGGCAAGGAGAGTCTGGTATCCAGAGCTTCTGAGCACGAGTGTCGATCCTCTGATCAGGCTGCCCCTTCGGGAGGATCTTCTGTCGCAGCAGCAGGCGAGGGTTCTCCACCCGAACCTGTCAACTCTGCGCCTCCATGCGTGGAGATTGAGCGGCGGCAGTTGATGGCTTTTGACCTTCCTCCCGAAGTCTGTAATGTTATTCTGGCGGCCAGGCGGCCCTCCACTAAGTCGGTATACGCCTGCCATTGGCGGAAATTTGTATTATACTGTACAGAAAGGTCTATTGACCCCCTTTCTGCTCCTCTTTCTACTTGTTCATTCTAACCCTTGCCCAGCAGAGCTTTGCTTTGGGAACTCTCAAGGGTTACCTTTCTGCTCTGTCTTCTTTTCTGCAGCTGCCAGACCAGCCTTCTCTCTTTAAATCTCCTATTGTAAATAGATTTCTCAAAGGGTAGGTTAATTTATTTCCACCTACACCCTTTGTTATGCCACAATGGGACCTTAATTTGGTCCTCACTTACCTGATGTGCGCTCCTTTCGAGCCTTTGCACAATTGTCCCCTCCGGCTGTTGACCATCAAAACAGCCTTCTTAGTGGCGATTACATCGGCCCAGAGGGTGAGTGAATTGCAGGCGTTATCCAGCTCGCCTCCTTAACTTATGTCCTTTCCGGACAAGGTGGTGCTTCGCACCAGGGCATCTTTTTTGCCGAAGGTTGTGACCCCATTTCATCTGGGTCAGTCCATTACTTTGCCCACCTTCTTTGCTCCCCCACATCCCTCTAAGGAAGAGGAACGTCTCCACCGTCTGGACCCAAAAAGAGCATTGTCGTTCTACCTTGACCGCACAAAAGAGTTCCGGGTGGATGACCAACTCTTCGTGGGTTATGTGGGAGCAAAGAAGGGAAAGGCAGTGCAGAAAGAACCATCTCTCGCTGGGTTGTTCCCTGCATTAAAATCTGTTATGCTTTGGTGAAGAAGCAGCCCCCTGAGGGATTAAGGGCCCATTCCACCAGGGGAAAGGCTACGACTATGGCCTTGGCACGGGGTGTCCCAGTCAAAGACATCTGTCAGGCAGGCACGTGGGCATCATTGCACACGTTCGCAAAACATTATTGCCTTGATGGTCAAGTGCGCAGGGATGGGCACTTTGCCCGTTCAGTCCTGCAAGACTTCTTAGTCTAGGTCATGAGTCCGCAACCCACCGCCGGGATGGTATGGCTCGGGTATCTGATTCAAAGGTAAGGAATCTGCAGCTAGAGTCTCTATCAGATGAACAAGTTACTTACCTTCGGTAGCGCATTATCTGGTAGAGACTCTATCTAGCTGCAGATTCCTTATAGCCCCACCCATGCCTCCCCGCTTTGCAGACTGATGTAGTAGGTCTAGGGTTACTCCCCTTTCAGGGCCCTATTTTTTGCACACGACTACGTCAGTTACTTCGTGGCTCTGCGCTTCTGGCGTGGAAAAATCAAAAGTACTGACGTCCGCGCGCCTGGGTGGTGCCTACATAGGCCCCGCAACATCATAACCGATGCTACCGACGCCAACGACGTCACGAGGAGCCGAATGGAGCCACCCGATGTCGCGCGCAAGGGGTATTGCTCATCAAAAGTTTCCAGATCCTGCCTGACGCCTGGGAAATTCAAAGGTAAGGAATCTGCAGCTAGATAGAGACTCTACCAGATAATGCGTTACCGAACGTAAGTAACTTGTTCATCAAGGCAATCAGAAACTCAAGGCCATGGCGGTGCAATACACCCACCTCTTCCCAGCGCATTTGCGGGTTGTCCTGGGGGGCAAATCCCACTTTTTTAACACCCTGGATGAGGCCTGGATTTGGCTAACGGAGTGCCAGTCCTTGCTGGTGAACCTGCAGCCTCCCACAGTGGAGCCAGCCAGGCCAAGGGGCTCCTGGGGATCCGGGCACTAAGCACAGTGAGTCTAGGCACAGTAAGCGCTCTAGCGCAGGCTGCTGTGACCTATGGGGTGTCTCGGCCAGGTTGCGCTCAAACCAGATAAGAATAACAGGCCAATCTGAACCAGATGGGCTGCTGCCAAGGGGCCCTGTCCCAGGTGCTGAGTGACAATACCTGACTCAACGGCATAAGACGAGATTCAGGCCTCCATTTATCTCACCATGATTAGGCACACCAGCACTATATTATCCTTTAATGGTCACAGAGGCCGGAAGCCTCATGAGGAAAACTTCAGGCTCAGTTTCCTCCACCAGCCACCTTTGAGGTGGGGACAGTTATTGGGCGAATGATACTTCTATTGGGGGGAAGAATGGGGAGGGTGGGAGTTGAGGGGAAGGGGTTTTGGTTAATGGGTTCTGTTGTTTTAGCTACTGTTACCTTTTTTGGGCACTACACATGGGGAACACTCCTCACAATGCTGCCTGTCCTATGGACCCACTGCCACCTGCACCTACACTGTAAGGCCTCCTGGTGGTCATTAAGACTCCGGACAACCCATATACCTCTTAACTGGGCTCTGCCCACAACACCACTTGACCCATCCAGATGGCTTTCACAGCTTTAACGTGGAACATTAATGGCCCGTTGGACCACGTTAAAAGGGGCACGGTTCTACAGTTCCTCGCAGAAAAGCCCTCAGGTCACGATGCTGCAAGAAACACACCTCTTGGGAACAAACTGCTCCCTCCTGGCTAGGTATAGGTACTCCAGGGACTATCACACTGGCTACACCCACGGCTCTTGGGGTGTAGCGATCCTCCTTCATAACTTCTTTCCGATTGCAGTGTCCTGCATAACATGTGATGCCCTGGGGCAATTTGTGTTGGTCGAGGGTTCGATAGAAGGTACCCACTATAATCTCCTCAGCATATATATCTCTCCACACTTGCCACCTCCACATTGTCCTCTATAAGGGTTTTGGCGCTTTCTCTCCCAGCCGGCAAGCTAATCCTGGGAGGTGACTTCAGTGACCTCATGGGTCCCATGGATTCCCTCTGTGGCCCCGGGGCAGAACTCAGAGAGGGTAGGGCTGGCCACCAGGGCTGCAGGTCAGGGGCTCTGCAACGCCTGGCGGTCTGGAATCGAGCAGTACGCAAATACACCCATGCATCTGTGGCCCTCAGATCCCTCTCCTGTATAGACCTCGTTCTACTACTGTCCACTGACCTCCTCTATACACATGAGTCCCACATCCTTGTCCAGGGACTCTCCGACCATGCGCCGGTGGCCCTTTGTGTGGAGAACTCTGGGAGGGTGGGAGGGAGGGAGAACAGCCACTGTGGCGTGTTAATCCCTGGTTCCTAACCAATCACTAGTTAGTCCATATCCTTGAAACAGATCTAGAAGTAAGGGGATTGTCGAAACTCCTGGGCAGTTGCCTGGCGGTGGAACAGGCTGACCTGCGGCAGCTCTGCCTGGATGAGGATTGCAGATGTTGGAAGGCTTCGGCTGGCAGGGTATATGAGTGTGGGGACAAGTTGGGCATACTTCTGCATTGGCTTGACCTCCAGGGTAGTACCCAGTGTCATAAGTCCGAACAGCCCTGAGATGGCTGCCATGTTTGCGAACTACTATAAATCCCTCTACACCGCAAGACTGCCGTCCCCACGCAAGGAAGAGAACCCGCTTATTGCAGAGATCCCCTTACCTACTTTGACCCCGGCCGATAGAGAGGCCCTTGACTAACCACCAACAGTGGAGGAGCTCGGCGATGCCCTCTCGGACTACAATCTGGGCAAATCTCCAGGCCTGGACAGGTTCTCTATGGAATACTACTGCAGGCTACGTACTCTCATCTTGCCCCCTCTCCTAGATATGCTCCTCAAGGCGATAGAGCAGGGCCACCTCCCGCCGAACATAGATTTAGCTACCATTGTGGTCCTGTTAAAGCCAGGCAAACCTCCGTACCTATGAGCCTCGTACCTGCCAATCTCTCTCATCAACGCCGAGATTAAAATATATGCTAAACTTCTGGGGAAGCGCCTGACCAATGTGCTGGGCCACTTGGTTCATCCAGACAAATATAGATTTATCCCCCACCGAAGCACTAGACACTGCGTCTATAGGTTCCACCTTGCCCTGGCCAGATTCCGGGAACTACACTGTGCTACAACACTAATGCTCCTGGATTTCGAGAAGGCATTTGATTCCCAGGACTGGGCCTTCTCCCAGGAAGTTCTGACCAAGGTGGAGTTAAGACCCAGATTCCAGGCCTACATCTGTATCTTTTACGCCACACCACAGGTACAAGTGGGTGTGAACGGCATGCTCTCCCCCAGATTTTCAATTTGTTGAGGCAGCAGGGAGGGTGGCCCCTTCTCACCCCTTCATTTCACCCTAGCCATGGAACCCTAGGCCTTATTGATACAATATGATGACCAGGTTTGGGGGTTTGATTGGGGGATGGCCCTCGAAGACCGAATAACTCTCTATGCCAATGACGACCTTCTATTTATGGGCCGTCCGGAGGAAACGGGCCCAGCTTCTTTCTATTCTTGATGTCTTCAGAGACACGTCTGGACTGGCCCAAGTCCCTGCTGACCCCTCTTAGGGGGGAAAGAGCTGATGAGACCTGGCCCTGCCGATACAGTGTCTCAGCTGCCGTTACCTAGGGATTCATATGTTGTGGGAGCTAGACCTGGCCTAGAGCCTCAATATTCGCCCCCTCACCTGGGCTGTTCAGACAGACTTTGACAGATGAACCAAACTCTTGCTTAATGTGGTTGGCAGGGTGGCCCTGTTTAAAATGATTGTCCTCCTGTGCCTCTTTTACGTCCTTCAAAATCTTCCCTGTCCTATTCCCCACCAATGTTTGCAGCCAGAACTTCCTGAGCACGGAAATTCCTTCAGGACAATAAACCTCCCAGGATCTCCTTTGATAAATGTATCCGCTCTACATATGATGGAGGCCTAGCAATGGCCGACATCTGTCTCTATTACTGAGCAGCACATACCATTGTGATGAATGAGTGGATGGTGAGCAGACCCAGCTTTTTGACTGGAGGTCTCCCGCATAGGTTTTGACAATCTTTTGGGCGTCTTATACACCTCACTGATCCTTCCCTCGCTCCTGGAGATCACTAAAGGGGTCTTTCTGACCTGGAGGACTGCCCTGGAATGGAGGGATGGGATCAGTGGATGACCCTGGAGACTCGATTATGGACCGGCAGATGGCTGGACCATGTGACACGAAAGGTTTAAGGGATGGGACACTATTGGCAACTCCCAACTGTGGGACATCTGGGAGGCCGACCATATGAAGTTCTTTCAAGAGCTTCAAACAGTGTTCTCCCTCCACAAATCACAATCAATCTTTTAGTTACCTCCAACTCCGTCATGCACTCTCTGGATACCGAGAGGCACCCAGGGTCCTGTTGTTGAGTCTGGACCTCGGGGGCCCCAAGGGAGATTGCATGTTAGCGGGACTGGGCGCACTGCTGGCAAAAAAAGACACGGCCAAATATTGGATATCACCAGTGGCCTGAAGGAGTGGAGTGCGGGCATGGACCGCTCCGCAAAGTTGGAGGAACCTATTTACCAGGCCCGAGGATGTACCAGGAAACATTAGAAGATATGGGAGAAATGGTGGTCTTACTACGGGCTTGACATTGTGTCTGTATTTATTCTAGGAGGCGGGGCGGGTTAAGCGTGGGTACTGTCAGAGAATAAAGAAGTGATCCCCTGTGCGGATCGGCATTTTGTGTGTTGCTCTGTGCCTTAAATAAAACCAATAAAGTGTTGTTATATATAAAAAAAACATCTCAGACAAACTGGGTCTTGTTACAACATAAATTAAGAAACAAGCCATGGGCTTCATGGTACATCAGAAATCTCAATGCTGGTAAGTAATTAATATGAAACCTGGAAAGAACCCGGAGAAATTACAAATACAGGAAGGCTGCTAAGCACTAATGTAACAGAGAAACCCACCTTATACTACTTTACTAAAACAAACTATTCAAAACCAGATCAGTGAAGATGGAAACTGATCTAAGCCTCCCTTCCAAACTATACCACATTGCACCAACACATTCCAAAAAACCTAAATTCCACAGCTTAAGCACCATCACAACAGTGGCAAATTCTTCTCTGGGAAAGCACAAACTTTCCCTACTGAACTCAAAACCAACTCTGTCAGTACATACAAATACCAAATAAATCACCCCAAAATGGCTATCCTTCCTGCAACTAGACTGCATCTTTACTACATTATAATTTCCACTAATCTCTTATGATAGGACAAAACCCTTTCCTGAAATCTCGATAAAATGTGTGCCCAGGATGTCATGCTCTAATTTTCAAAATTATCAACTCCTCACTAAAAGTGAAAAGGGAAGCTATATTCCCTCATTGCATTGCTACAAAATGGACAAATCTATCTCTTACTCAATAAACACAAACCTAGATTATAGAGATTTCCAAAACAAAGGACCAAGCTCCCCTTAACAGGAAACATTATTGAGAAACCGGTTCGTAATCACATCTCTAACAATAACTTTCTGAATGCCTTTTAATCTAAGTTCCATCCTAAATGTGACACAGAAACTGCAACCCTCCAGATAGTCAGTAATTATCTACCGACTACTGACAAAAGTGACATATGTCTCGTTGTAGCATTAGACCTGTTGGCAGCAGCTGACACAGTCAACCATAGCCCTCAACTCTCTACATAATCCTCTCCTCCATGGTGGGAATCAGTCCTTCCTCATGTCATGAACTTCATTTGTAAAAATGGATTTGTACATATGATCAACACTGCCTCTAAACTGCGGGGTCACTGTACTTTTGTCTTACCCATTCAGTGTATACATGGAGCTGCTAGCACTATGTAGAGACAAGAACATTTCTGTTAATCGATACAGAGACAATACCAAAATTTACCTAGCACTGTTTAATGATTCATAAATAACATCTTTGAAAAAGGACCAAGAAAAATTAATACATTGGATTAAACTGTTCTTCCTTAAATTAGATCCAATGAAAGTAGAATTTCTGCACCTCTGCTCTAATTAATCTCCACTCTATGTACAAAACTGGCAATATATCTTCATTCCTCTAAGTATAGCTCCCTTGCTTACCCCTTTTGTCAAATTACTAGGCTTCATGATCGACCAAAATCTTACCCTGACACATCTTATGTCCAAATTTACAAATACTGAAACATTCCAGCTTCACATGGTAAGAAAATTCAACCCTCCATCCCTCCTTTGAACTTCAGAACAGACATACAAATTTTAGTTTTATGATATCGTGAGAGTGTCAATGCAGTATTAGCTGATCTCCTGACATTTTCTGGTGCCCCTTTCAAGGTCATCTTGACTGCAGTGACTGGACTGGACTCGGCACAAAGAAGTCAGAACATTCCACTGCTATTTCCACTTTGACTGGCTTCCCTTGGAGGCCAGAACGTGGACTGTATGTATCACACAAACATAATTATTTAGCAGTATACTGAAACTGTGAACCACTGGAGGTTGCAGAAACATAAGAAGCAAATCCTACTTACACCTTGAAATCCTAAAAACAAACAAAGAATCCTAACTTTGAAGAGGCATTAAAATCAAGTCCAAACTGTTATCTTTAAAAAAAAACTCACTTCCCACTTTCAAGATTAACATGTTATATTGTAAGCTATTTCTCACAGATATTTCTGTAAATGTCATAATGTTACTTTTCTAATTATAAGTGAAGCAATATGCTCCCCTTGTAGCTAGGTATGTGTTGGACTTGGCCCTTTTGCCCTGAATTTTTTCGCTTTTGTAAGAATAAAACATGGTGTGTCTGAACAGAAAATAATAAATGCTGTGCAATGTTGTACACACTGTTAGTTCCACCATTTTAGAAGTGCACTTGGGTAAAATGTCACCTTTACAATGGACGCCATTCCTGTCTGCACATGTCCCGCCTGACTGAGGTGGGTTGGCAGTCTAGTAGTTTGTTTCCCAGCACCCCCTGCTTTTGGAGGGAAGCCTGGCACCCAGGGTGCTCTACACCTCCCCCTAAACCTGTAGGGACCGGTTTCCCAGGGAACCTTCCAGAAGCTTCCAGCCCTTTCTGGTAGGTGGGGTGAGGGGGGGCTGTGCCTCCATGTGCTCAGACTGAGCGTGGACTTCATTGAGAGGGGACACTCTGCCAGGAGGTACCGCCACATTGGGCCTGTGTGCTGGCCCCTGTGCCCATCTGCACCCCTCCGCTGTCCACAGGGCCAGTGAGAGCCCTTTACTGGAGTGAAGACTGCTGTGTCAGGAGGAGTGCCACTTTATGGGAGATGACTGCTTCTAGGAGCTGCTGTCCTGTTCTGATGAGTACCCACTGCCTGCTGATCTTGCCCAGTATTGCCTGCATGCTCTCCTGCCGTCCTAAGCCCAGCACCTGGTGAGCGCTATATCTTACTGCCCAGGAGGTAAGGAGCTGACACCTGCAGCGCTGCAAGAGCGCTATATTTCTAGAGTTGAAGTGCCTGTGCTGCTCTGCCTGCACTCTAGCTCCTAGTGGGACTATTTGCGTGATTACCAGAAGAGGTGCGCTATCTGCTGTCCCTGAAGCTGGTGGGACCGAACCCATCGCAAGCGCTACATCTAAAGTGCCAGGAGTGAGGAGCTGATGCCTGCAGCGCTGTGATTCCAAAGCGCTACATCTAAAGTGCCAGGAGTGAGGAGCTGACGCCTGCAGCGCTGTGCTGTCTAAGCGCTATATTCAAGGTGCCCGGGGAAGAGGAGCGGACGCCTGCAGCGCTGTGCTGTCTAAGCGCTATATTCAAGGTGCCAGGGGAAGAGGAGCTGGCGCCTGCAGCTCTGTGCTGTGCTGTCTAAGCGCTATATTCAAGGTGCACGGGAAGAGGAGCTGACGCCTGCAGCGCTGTGCTGTCTATGCGCTATATTCAAGGTGCCAGGGGAAGAGGAGCTGGCGCCTGCAGCGCTGTGCTGTGCTGTCTAAGCGCTATATTTCAATTACCCTGCGGTGGTGAGTGGGGCTCAGTCATCCCGTGGTTGGGGGGTGTGTCGGGGCACATTGCCGGTGCCCGCCCCCAGTGCCAGTATTCTTTTGGGGGCATTGGATTACCCAGGAGAACAGAGAGAGGAGTGAGAGACCCTCCTGCCCTAGCGCTTTGCGCACCTTTGTTTTCGCTGCCCTGACTTTGCGGGACATAGGGCTTTTGAGCCCCTGAGAGAGGCCAATTGGCCTGGGCCCAGTTTCAGAGTGTTGTGCCCCCGATTGGGGCGACCGGGGTTTATGCTGGCGAGGCCTATTGCCCCAAGTGATTTATTGCAGAATAGGGTTGTACGATGCATTTGTACCTAGGATGATACCTAATGCTTTTCCCTCCAGTTTGCAGTGCTGATTTTAGGCCTTAAACTCAATGGGGACAAGACTGAGCTTATGCTCCTTGGCAAACCTTCTCTCTCTGAAATAGCTTCTATTTGGCCGACTTGTATGGGCCCTATGCCGGCCCCTAAATCAGAGATAAAGAGCCTTGGTGTTTGGCTTGACTCTGAGCTCGGCTTTAAAACCCAAGCCAGAAAGGTTGTTGCTTCCTGCTTTGGCATTCTAAGAATGCTGCGCAAAGTGCTTCCTCTGCTACCCCACCAGGTTAGAAAGCTTGTAGTCCAATCGCTTATTTTATCTCGTTTGGACTACGTAAATGCTTTGTACCTCGCTGCCCCTAGCCTGGTGCTGGCCAAACTTCAAACTGTGCAGAACTGTGCCGCTAGGATTCTTATGGGAATTCATAGTCGCCAAACAGCAAGGCCAGCCTTAAAGGCTCTCCACTGGCTTCCAGTTTTGGAAAGAGTCCATTTTAAAGCTTTGTGTATTACTCACAGGCTGATAGGAGGGAATGGACCTCCTATTATCTCATCTCTGATCCAGCCCTATTTAGCTACTAGGGACCTTCGTTCAAATAATCTTCATTTGGCTTCTGTGCCTAGAATCAAGAAGGCCCGAAGCGGCGGCCGTCTTTTCTCTTACAATGCCGCTAAGCTATGGAATTCACTTCCTCTGCAGCTCCGAAAGGAACCCAACTATATGACATTCCGTAAGATGCTCAAAACTTGGCTTTTCCCCAAATGATCGTGTCACAGCCGATTCGACTTGCCCACAGCGCTGGGATGCCCGCGGGTAACCATGCGCTTTATAAATTTCATTCATTTCATTATTGTGTTCTAAGGGAGCGCCCTGCTAAGGTTATGGGAAGGCCTCATGTGCCATACCTCATGCGGCTAATGTGGCTTATGCCCCCCTGGTAGTATGGTTATGCATAAGGTGCTATTGGGATGCCCCCTGGGTTTATGCTAATGGGAGTGATGCCTAATGATAACGCCTAATGCTCCTACACTGAGGATGATGCCCACTGCTGATGTATGCCTTCATAGTGTGTTTATATGCCTGACCGGATGTTTTCATTCTAGGCTTCATTTGTATGCCCGATGCTGTTGGCGTTCCGCCTAATGTTCATGCCCACAAGGATGCCTAATGCATGTGATTATGCCTATTGTGCATGTTTAATGCTTTCATGCCAACGTGGTTCAGGCTCATGCTTGCAGGCTACTGCAATGGTGCTTTATTCGTATGTCTAATGCTCACATGATTTGTGCTAATGTGCCCAATGCTTTTTCCTAGGGTGTACATTGCTGATGGTTATGCACCAATGATACTTTAGGCGTAGGTTACGCCTGATGCTAAACTTGAGTGGGGGCCTGATGTGATGCATAAAGCGTTGTTTAGATGCCCCAGGTTTATGCCTTCATGTTAAGGAGGATTGTGCGCCTAATATTGTTGCTTATGGACTTTCATTTATTCCTGTGCTGATGTTGGTTCTGGCAGCGGCCCGATTGGCGCTGCACTGTAAATAGTCCCCACTGTTTATATCTACCGGGTGCCGGTTGGCGCCGTGTTGACTACTGTGGTTACCACCTGCTATGCTGTTGCATAATACAAATGTTATTTTTCTTACTCAAACTGGTGTGGTCTCCTTTTTGTAGTGTGCCTGGTGTGTCGCCCTGTGTGTGCTGCGCGGATGCTTTACACAATGCTCCTGGTTTAGCCTTCCCGCTCCGGACCACGCTACCCCATTTCCAACAGTATGCACGATAAAAAATATTGCTATTAAATTACAGAAATAAATACACAAAACTCTAGATGTGACTTAAAGAACTGGACACATTTTGTTAGCGGTTACCCATAACTTACCACAGAATTGGACACAATATCAAAGAAGCCGCCTCCACAATTAATCACAAAACTGCAGATTAGGCCTTTAGATTTACAGAGTCTACCACTGAACAGGATTTCTCAAATGAAAATTGGACACAAGATATCACCTGTGACACGATAAACTATTTGTTATATTCCGAAATAGATGCCATATGCCTGACAAAGCATCCAGAACTGGACACATTCCAGACATGACCTCCAGAAATGGAGACAAAGCTCCAGGTAATGCCTTCACAACTGGACACTTTGCTGTGTCACCCTAAGTGGGACGGGTATGCCCAGACGTGGCTCCCGTGCACAGTGTTTCACTGGAACCAAGCTGTACCGGGGTGTTGAGCACATACCGAGGGCGAAACCAGTCCTGGGGTTGCTCAGAGAGGACCTGGCCTGGCAGTTCGGGCTGGACTGTTCCGATTGGAGCATAAGACTGACTTGCATATGGCTGGGTCCAAACTGAGGTGGCATGGTGGGCAAAATAACGATGGATTGGGATGCAGCCCAGAGTAATTGCCACTGGCTGAGATTAATTCAAGCATTCCATCCATTATTTTTTGTATACTTCAGAACTGGACACGGTATGTGGTTTACGGAGCTAAGTGCAACACTCAGGATCATAACACAACCCTTTAGGTGAGCGCTCTAGAACTGGATACATTATGATGTAATTGGCTCCCAGAACTGGGTACAATATTGCCTTTGTGACCTACTGAAGGAAGCACAATGTGCTAAAGATTGTCTTCAGAACTGTACACAACACTGCAGATAAGGCAATCAGAACTAAACCGAATATAGTAGAGGTGGCAGCAGGACCTGAGTCAATATGCCAGAAGTGTCCTCCAGAACTTGAAACAATATGCCAGAGGAGGCCTTCAGAAATGCACTGAATATTCCAGGTAAGGTTTCCAAAACTAGACACAGCACTCTAGTCGATGCCTGTAGAACCAAGCACACTACCAGAGATGTTTAATTCTACACTGGATGGAATATATGAGATGTGGACACAATACACCGGCAATGGCGCCAAAACTGGACTTATTATTCCCAGTGTAGCCCCCAGTACTGGCACACTATCCCCCAAGCGCCTTCTAGAATTGGACTCAAAAATCCATAGCTAGCCTCTAGACCTGGGCACAAAAAGATGAAGAGTCGGTATAACACGAGTCAGTGTGGCCTCCGGCCTGTACACAATATACCACAATTCACTTCCAGAACTGGACAAAAAACTGCAGCTGAGGCTTGCAGCCACAATCAGACAAGGACACGAAACTCAAGATGTGGCCTCCAGGGTCTGAAACAATAAACTAGATGCTGCTTTTAACACTAAACACAAAACTAAAGTCATGTACCTTCCAGAACTGGACATAATGCTCCAGATGCAGCCTTCAGAACTGCACACTATATGCCACCAGTGGCCTGTGGACTAGCACACAATGCTCCAGTTGAGTCTTGCAAAATACAATACAATATACCATCAGCAGCCTTCAGAATGGCACACAACAATTACAGATAATGGCCCTGAGAGCTGGACACAATATGACAATGGTAGTCCCAGAAACTGACACGATATTCCAAAACTGTCAGCCAGCATGTGAAAAATAATGCAGAGATGGTCTCCAGAACAGAGCACAACGTAACATAGATGCCTTCAGAAAAAGAATGCAGGACTCCAGCCAAAATACAAAGAGGAGTCCTAATAGAACTGTACATCAAATGATGCCTCAAGAAGTAGATTAAATACGCCAGAGGTGAACTCTGGAGTTTCAGTCTGCAACCCCCATGACGCACACCTACTGGTAAGAGGAGCACCTTTAATCCTTCTCTTAATCTGGCGTTACCCAGGTCTGACTGTTTTCAAAATATAATATATGGTAATACCTGTTACTTTGTGATTTCTGGTAAATATTCTCTGGTCCACTGGGACTCTGATCTTGTTATCTCCGTAATCTCTTTTTGTACAAAGAAAACCATTTTTTGTACTTGCTAAAGTCTGTAAAAGCCCCTTCCTTTCCACTTTTAAACAGCCTCTGTTTCCCTCTCCTTATTCTCTGCACCCCGTTTTTTCTCTCCCTTTGTCTCTTCATCCCTTTCTTCAAAGCCCTATCTCACCGCTTTACCACACAACCATCCTCTTCATCTCACACAAGACCAATGAAAACATTCTTTGAATAATCCCATCCAACAATAAGGCAAAATCCTCCTCCTACTCAGCCTACAACTATCTCTCAAAACCCCTGTTTACGCACTTTCACACCACACAGAAATCTACTCTCAAGACCAATACCACCCATTTTCTCCTTCAACATGCCCAGCTCACAAGGTCCTTCACACTCAAATCCTACATCTCAAGTCACTACCAAAACACCAGATAATACTACCCTACAAAAACAAAAGTACATACAAATATATCTTAATGAACTCTCACATATTCAATAACACACAACCATCCCAACGTACCTACACACATCCACTTTTCTCTGGATACCAACATAAATAACACACATTTAAACCCATCTCTACCTCACACTCTCAATGCAACAAATACACCAATCGTTCAATCCACAAACACATGACAACACTCACTCACACGTCTATCATTCATTACTGAATTCAGAGCCATAAAAGATGACCCTCATGCTCCACCACCACCCCAACATTGTATACCTTCAACATATACAAAAGAAAGCAACTCCACAACACTCTTCATAACCTTGCACCCCCTTGTCTATTGTACAACAAGTCTACCTTTCATACACAACTCCACAGCCCAACCCCTCTATTTCAACCAGAGTCACCACCACCCATACATGCAGACACAAAAAAAGTCTTCTAAGCCTTTTGTAGAAAGATAATGGTAAAGAAAAAACAACACTTTTTCTGTCCAGCAACAGTTAACACCACCAACAATAGCACACCACCCACAACTTCAAAGGATAATAATCACTCACCTGCATCACAAACTCACACCACCTCCAAAAAGTATTCTTTAGACTGTCTACTGATAAATGCTTCTTATATTTTAAAAAACGAGTATACCACATATTCGACCAATAGATAGACACAGAACCTGACTTACTTTTCATAACTGAATCATGGATGGAAGAAGATATTGCACTGGTATTGAATGAAACTTTTCCACCAAAATATCAAACTGTGACATAAAATCCCATAGGCAAAAGAGGACATGACTTAATCGTCATATTTAAGGAAACAAAAAATCTAACCAAAGCTGAGGATGTTTCTTTACAATGCTGTGAGGCCCTCTTTGTCATATGCAACCCTACACCAACATTGTCATGTCATTTTCTCTCCTCTACAGACCACCGCCTAGCAACGCTACATGCTCAGATGCATTTCTAGACACAATCTCTAACCTTCTTACAGTATACCCAAACCTAAGTATCAATGGTAACATCAACATATGGTTTGACAAACCTAATATGCTACACACCAAAGCCATATACACAAACAACCTACAACAGCTCATTCACAATCCAACACACATTGCAGGACACACATTAGATTCCAACTTTGCCAACCCAGATTACTCACATTCCAAAGGATTGCTCCAGTCATTATGTGGTTAGACCATTATCTTGTTGCTTTCCAACACAATACACCACAGCTCACACCAGCTAGAATCCTCTTACCCACAGCTACATATTGACCCGGGAACAAGCTGGATTGGAGGAACTAGAAAATGTGCTTACCTCCAGCACAAATCTGATCACAATAAATTCTGTACAAACACTTTATGGATGGCTCAACTCAAGGAAGCTTTTGATCTCTTAGTTTCTCTGAAACAGCTACATAACAAAAGAAAACACACCCCTTGGATGAATACAGAATTGAAAAGATAAAAAAACAAATAACTAATCTTTAAGGCAACTGGCTCAAAACAAACGACCTTCAAGACAAGATACGCCTTCATATACATAACAGAATATACAAGTAAACATTAAAAAAAACTGTACTATTGCAGCCAAATCCACACTACAAAGTGTATCAATTTTATAAAATACTCACAGAATTCCATAAGCCAAAATGCACAGAAGCTGCCGATCACAATTTTCAAGCTTTTTATGACAAACTCAACTAAAGCAAACATGTTGGATTCCTACTTATCCAACAAAACAACCAACAAACTCAATCAGCTTGCAACAAAACCCTCCAATGGAAAGCAAACACAACCTCTACACTCCTTCAAAGGACTATTACCCAAATGAATTTCCGGATCTTGTCAAAGTAAGCAAACCAGCCGGCTGCCCCCTGACTCTTGTCCACCTCAAATCTTCTAAACATTATTTTAATAGCAGCAGAAGCCTTCCAGTTACAATACTCATCAACAACTCCTGAAAAACAGGAGTTTTCCCTGAAGACTTAAAAAAGGCATACATGTGCCTGCTATTAAAAAAAATCTAAACTGGACAACCAAGACCCAGACAACTACAGACATGTAGGGGCTTTGCCCCGATTTCCCAATTTATTGAAGACGATTCCATACTTTCCGAATTCCAAACTGGATACCATCCAGGAAGAGGCAATGAATCAGCCGAAATTTCAATCTGGGATGACCTTAAAAACACACTAGACCAGAATAGGGTTGCTGCCATTCTTCTCTTGGACCTTTCAACTGCCTTTGACTCAGTGGATCATGGCACACTAATACAAGGAAGGGAATAAAGGGTCGAGCTCTCGCTTGGACCACATCATACCAATACAATAGAACAAATATTAACCTAACTCTTCCTTTCTCTTGTAAACCATACAGAGTTAAAGCAGGAGTCTCTGAAGGCTCATTCATCGAACCCATGCTTTTCAACATCTACATGAAATCATGATTTTGACTTCACCTGCTACAACTACACAGATGACAGGCAGATACTTCTGAAATTGGAAAACACAAAGGACATTGAAACATCCAAAATCTTCAGTTACCTCTGGGCCATTGACTGAAGGATAACGTGGAACGACCTCAAATTGAATGCGTCCAAATCTGAAAATACTCACTTGTGGCAACTGGTAACCTTATGACCCTCTTTGTGCCTGGCCTGACAATCTAGGACCACCGCAGAAAAAAAAATCTAAGGAAGTATGAAACCTCAGAATTACCATAGATGCAAAGCTGTCAGTGAATGCCCAAGTCAATAAGGTAGCCAAATCAGACTTTCTTACAATGAAAATGTGCAGCCACGTCTTCCCCCACTTAGGATTTCCCCACAAGGATCAAGCTACCATCTCTCGTCTTTTCAAAACTGGATTATGCTAATGGTCTCTATATCAAAGTTCACCTTTCTCAATTATGAGAAAATTACAGAGAATTCAGAATGCTGCTGCCGGCTACTTCATCATGTGAAGCCACAAGCACACATATCCCCTTCCGTGAGGGCTTTTCACTGGTTACCAGCTGCCAGAAGATCAACCTTTACCATGCCATGTATCACCCGCAAAGCAATACATGGCAAAGGACCACTTTTCATCAGGATGAAAACCACCAAATACATACAACAAAGGAACATACGCTCAAGAATGGCTCCCCACCTCAAAATTCCTCCATACAAGAAAAAAACATGGATGGAACATCTTCCTCTGTATAGAGGATAGATAGATAGATAGATAGATAGATAGATAGATAGATAGAGATAGATAGATAGATAGATAGATAGATATGGACAGTGCATGCATACATAGACACAACAAACTATTCTTCTACTTGTATGGAGATGAGGTTGTTGTTATACATGTGTCATTGTAAATTGAACTATGCTTGTTATAAGCAGATATATTAATATCAGGGAAACTGTATATTATATCACAAGATACATGTGTATATCAGACCTTGTAGATATTGCTGCTTCTGTGTACATATGGATGTATGTATAGAGGTGTTTAGACCAGCTACTAAAACTTTACTAAGTGTCATGTGTACATATGTATGTATAAGTTATTATCAGTTATTTGGTTAAAAAAAAGAATACAAATGTATATAGTTCACCACAAGATACATGTGCATATCAGAACATGTAAATATTCCTGTTTCATTGTACATATGGGTATATATAAATATGGGGGGTTTACTCGACCCACTACAATTTTACTAAGTGTCATGTATGTGTGTATATATATATATATATATATATATGTGTGTGTGTGTGTGTAGGTATAAGCTAATTTCATTTTCGTTAAAAACAATTAAACTCCCTTTAACCGTTGTCCCATCCCTCCTCTATCTGACTCATTCTAAACCTTCTGACAACTATGAACTCCCAAACATCCTTTTCAAACTTCCCCCTCGTTTTTAGCCAATTCTCCCAACTAACAGGCACATATGTCCACTACTCCCGAACATGCTTTCAAACTCCCCCCTCCTTTTTAATCAAACTCACCCATCTAGGAGGCACACATGTCCACTACTCCCAATAACAACTTACTACTTCCCCTTTCTAATCCTGTCCCATCATTCTATCCCCACTCAAAACACTACTAAACACAAAAGAACTCAAGAGCACAAACTTAACACAAATAATTCACAAGGAAAAAAACACATATTACTAATCTACTACTTAACTCTAATCTTGGGTTAAGTAGTAGCGTGCTACTCAATGCAAAGTGGTTCAACGCCTCGCCAGGGATAGTAAGCACTATATAAAACAGGGCACAAGTCAGGGGTACATACGGGAAGGTGGCGTACACCCAAAAAGATCTCTGCACAAGGCGCCTGAACCCCATAAGATATTTTAAAATGCAGACTGTTATAATGAAGACTGGAGCGGAGGTAAGTTGAGTAGCTTCTTTATTACGGTCTCCACTCTACCACCAACAAGCTCTCAGAGTACAGGGCACAGCGTACTCTGCACGTCTCTCAGTCAGGCTGCCCTTCAACATTCTAAGGCAGCCTCTAGCCCAACAGAAGGAATGAACCATTAGGAAAGGAGAAGGGGGGGCAAGGGAAAGGCTAATATACATATCCCAAAGTGTACAACTATAATAAATAGAAAAGAGGAAAATAGAATATAACACATCTTCCCCCCTAAAAAGCACGGAAGAAAAGTCAAAGTTAAAGTTATTGCATAATGAAGTCTTTATGCCATTTAGGTGGATTTATAGATCTTTTGATACTGCTTCTTTGGTGAGTCGGAAAGTCCTCGGGGTCAACAGCAGTCGGGGAGCTATTGGAAGGTATGGCTTCTGGGCCATGGTTCCTTGCTAATCAGTCCATGCTCCAATTCTGACCATTCTCGAGTACCACGGTGTTTTTGATCTTAATGATTCTTTTGGGGTCATAGAATTTGGATTCATTATCCCCAGTGTGTATGGGTCTTTTCACGGACACTCAGTCTCCTACAGCCCACCTCTGGGGTTTGACACCGTGCTTGTAATCGTAATGAGTTTTGTATTTGGCCTGATGGGAGGCAATTTTGGATTTTCTAGTATCTGGTTCGTGTACCGTCACTTCTCCCCCCCCAATCCAGCTGGGGAAGAATTTTGTACTGGGTTTTCTTCTTCTGAGGGATGAGAAAGGGGAGATACCAGTAACCAGGTTGGAACTAGTGTGATACGCCCAGAGCATATCTTGTAGAGCTCGTTCTACCGGTAGATGGTTGATGCAAGCTAATTGTATGTTCTCTTTTATCATCCTGTTTACCCTTTCTACTAAGCCATTGGCCCAAGGGCAGTACAAAGCAGTTTTTTGGTGGGTAATGGCTAATCTGGTTAGGAAGCTGGTCATAGCTGACAAGGTGAATTGTACTCCATTGTCTGTGACCAGGGTGTTTGGTATGCCTTCTGCGGCAAAAGTGTCTTGCAGAATTTTTTATTTTTTATTTATTGGCATTTTAAAGCAATGCTACAAACATTACAAACAACAAGCCAGTTGCTGATCGATACATAGTTGTCGTTACATCCACATACCATGTCAAGTGCAAATGTTATTCCATGCGTGTACGATCCTCTGCTTAGTACATGAAGGAATTGAGATTCATCCTACTTCAAAAAGCATTTGCTAAATCCCAAATGACAGTTTAAAAAGAAATCCACACCATCCCCCTCCAGGCTGTGCATAAAGAGTTAATCTCGGCAGCATAGAAACAGTGACCGTTTTACAACAATCAGCCGTCCCCGTTTCCCGACCACCACCAGGCTGCTAGTGTTGGTTTACAAAGTCACAGACACCACCGGCGTATCTCCGTCAGCCTCCTGACGCTCCAGGGCCCACGGCACAAAAGGTTCCCATATGTCCCTGGGCCTGGACGCTGAAGGCATCAATTCCCAAAAGGTGGTCAATTGTGAATGCCCAAATGTGACGTCGCAGATCCAATCATTTTTAGAAGGAGCCCCCTTTCGCCCCCAGTGCATGGCTACTTGGCGTTTAGCAAATAGGAGTAATAACGCGTGAAGTTTACGGACTTTAACTGGCGTATCCCTCACATAACCCAACAAGCCCTGTAGGGGGTTGGGATCGTCAAGTGTACCTATTATCTGATGGATCGTAGTGAATATGTTGGACCAAAATAATGTCAGCCGTGGACAGCTCCATGCCATATGTAAAAAAGTAGCCGGAGCGAAACCACATCTCCAACAGCTGTCATCATCTTTCAGTCCCATGCGATGCAAACTGGAAGGTGTCCTATAAAATCTGTGCAAGAACTTAAAGTGGATTAAGGGAAGTTTATAGTTGGGTGACAGAGCCGTGAGTTGGCAGCAACAGTAAGCCCACTGGTCCTCCGTGAGTGGAATTTGTAGTTCTTCATTCCATGCCTGGAATGCCCGTGGCTGTGTCAGGGGGGCCGAGGTTTGCATGTGATTATAGATCCGTGTAATTAGTCTGTGTGGTGAGTCCGATTTGAGCACGTTCTCCAATGCAAGCAGGGTTGGCGGGGAGTTCGGGAAAGTGTCATGTAAAGACCGACATGCAGCCCGAAGTTTGTAATATACAAAAAGTTCGGAAAAAGGCACAGTCTGACCTTCCGCTGAGACCGGTGGGGGCCGAAATGCCTCCTCTGGATAGAGGTCTGCAAAAGTACGTAGGCTCATTTTTTGTGCTAATGTCTTGCTGATACCCTCGCCCATGTTGGGCAACATAGGGTTGTGCGCCAGGGGTATGGACGGGGCATATAGAATAGGAATTTCGACTCTTTTCTTTAACTCATTCCACGCCCACCGCAAGGTTTCTACCATGTCTATGCCGTCTCTGGGACGCTTGTAGGTCTGATATAATGCGACCTGCAGGGGGACAGGCGCCGCAGCATCCGTCTCCATAGCCGCGTGAGGTTGAAAAGGAGTCCGATGTACCCAGTGGTGGAGAAATTGAGCCTGAGCGCTCCATGCATACAATTGCATGTCCGGGGCTCCCAGGCCGCCCTGGCGCAGGGGAAGTGTCAATAGGTCCCATGAGACACGCGCTTGGCCGCCCGCCCAAACCAACGAGACAAGTAGGGATCTAAGAGATTTAAAAAAGGCTTGCGTGAGGGGAATAGGAATGTTTACGAATAAGTAAAGAAATTTCGGCAGTACCACCATCTTGACCAATGCTATTTTCCCGGCTAGGGAGAGCGGGAGCTTAGCCCACGCAGTGACTTTCCCTTTCAGCCATGTTATGGCGCGCCCATAGTTCATGTCCCATATGTCTTGCATATTTCTACTGAGCCATATGCCCAGATACTTCACAGGTTCGTCCGCCCATTTAAGAGGAAACTCGGTAGGAGCCGGGGTAGTGGCGTCTGTTAAAGGAAAGATAACTGATTTGGCCCAATTAATGGAGATGCCAGAGAGGCCCCCAAATTTAATGAATTCCCGAAGTAGTGGGGCAAGGTGCGTCGCTGGGTCAGTTACATACAATGTGACGTCATCAGCATATGGTGAAATTAGAAGGCTCCTCGTGCTAAACCCAATCCCCCTGGCGGTGTGGTGTTGCCTAATTCGTGCTGCTAACGGCTCCATCGCTATTGCGAAGAGCAAAGGGGACAGTGGGCATCCCTGCCTTGTACCTCGTGAGATTCCAAACGGTAGCGACAGCAGACCATTCACTTGGATCCGAGCCGATGGGCGTGTGTAGAGCAGACGAATCAGATTAATAAACAACGGACTGAACCCCATGCGACTCAGAATTGCAAATAGATACGGCCATTCAAGCGTGTCAAACGCCTTTGTAGCGTCCAGGAAGACTGCAGCGGCTTGCACATCAGGGTGTAAATAGTGCAGTACTGAAAAGAGGGCCCTGAGGTTGTGGGAGGTAGATCTCCCGGGGATAAATCCCGATTGATCTGGGCGTGCGATCAATGGGAGGAGGGGCTGTAACCGATTTGCGACCAGCTTCGCCAATATTTTCACATCCTCGTTTATTAATGACAACGGTCTATATGAGTCCAATTCATTCTCATGCTTCCCGGGTTTCAATAAGGTAATTATAATCGCTTCGCGCATTGATGGTGGTAAGATGCCCGAGGCCTGAGCCTCCTCATATAACCCTATTAAGTGCGGCGCCAGCTCTTCTACATAAGCCTTATAGAATGCGGTGGTTAGACCGTCCAACCCGGGGGCCTTGTCCAGTGGTAAGCTCTTGATGACCTGGGTGACATCCTCCACCGTGAAGGGGATGTCCAGATATTCCCTATGCCCCCGACCCAACCAGAGTAGTTCTAGTGAATCGAGAAAGGGCAACAGGCCCTCCGGACTAGAGTCCTGGGTAGTAGTGTATAGTTCAGAGTAAAAACTGGAAAACTCGTCTAAGATATCTTTCGGGCCTCTAATGACAGACTGTTGTGTACCTTTCAGCTCAGTTATGTAAGCAGTGGACCGTGGGGCACGAAGCATTGCCGCTAGAGTCCTCCCCGGCCTGCCCCCTCCCCGTAACTTCTGGCCTGGGCGTGTTTTCCTAAAAATTTAACTTCGCACTGCTCCTCCCCCTCAAATTCCAGCAGTTTCTCTTTCAAAAGGGCCATCGTCTGGGGATCATTAGAGGAATAAAACTGTGTTGCCAGCTCCTTGATCTGGTTTTCTAGAATTGCAAGCGTACCCCGTATAGCCTTCAACACTCCAGCCTGCCGGGCGATGCCATTACCCCTGATTACCGTCTTAAAAGCCTCCCATAAAGAGGCCTCAGTGTCAACCGATCCAGTGTTAAGGGTAAAATAGTCAGTGATATCCCCTCTGATTTCTTCCTTAAAAGCGTCGTCTAAAAGGGCATCTGGCGGTAACCGCCAAGTAAACATACGTGGAACTGAGTTGGGAAGCACCAAGCGCAAAAGACAGGGTGCATGGTCCGACAGGGATCTGGGAAGATGTGAGACCTCACTGGTCCACGTAGCCACATCACGTGACACCAACCAGAAGTCTAATCTTGACCACGCTCTATGGTGTTCAGATATACACGTCCCCTCCTTGGCCAGTGGGTGACTGCGTCTCCAAATGTCAACCAGGTCACCGTCTAAAATAATGGCATTCAATGCAGCGCTAGCCAAGGGGTATAATGTTTGAGATATCCCTTTCCGATCCAAATCGTCATTTAGTATTGCATTAAAGTCCCCACCCCAGATAATGGTTTCGCAGTTCATCACCCTTACTCTGGCCCATATATCTTGAAAAAAGCTAGGAGAATCAACATTAGGGCCATATACTGTCAGGGATGTGCCCGAGTTAGCGCCGCAGCAAAGGGGGAGGTGAAGGTAGAGTCACCGCCCGCATAAAACGCGACACGTCGGGAATACAGACGCTTCGCGTTCTAGTTGTTGGTTTCAGGCTTTAGCACTTCCGGGTCACTCCTGTCACTTCTGGGTCTTGGGCTCCAGCGTTGGTGCGTCGCGTCTGCGGATCCTGCTTCCCCTTCGAGAGTTGCTGAGTACCTTCTTCGGCTCACAGACACTGATTCTTTGAAGGCGGCACGGGGACCTTCCTTGGCCCTTCTCCGCTTCTCTCGGCCCCTTCGACAAGAACCCTCACTTGGTTTGGCGGTAACGCGCTAGCGCTAGTTAGGTGGCCCCGCCCCCTGAATGCTCCCTCTGCTTGCTGTGTAGGGGCTCTTTCTTGTGTGGGCATCCAGGCATCTGCATTTTCCTTATATTCTCGATCTTGTACAGAGTGTTCTCACACATTATTTGGCATTATTTGTATTGTACGATATATATATCATATGGACAGCTACCTCGGCTCCTGAAGCAAGGAGCACATAGCTGCATATCACAGAGCTCAGAGTTTGCAGGGGTTGTCAGTCGCTTCTACCCCCTTTTTTGGCACTATACAGACCTGCTGGCTCAACTGATTAGGTGGCTGCTTACTAAATTTACGTTGGTCGTTTGGAAGGTTGTGCTGTTAACAACCCACAAAAAACAACTTTCTTTAAAAGCCACCATACATTACATGTTCCTCACATGTTTGGGGGGGGGTGGGGGTAAGATATGCAACTACTTTACCACATAATTACCCGACTGTGAATCAGTGTTATTAGGTGTTAACATTATCTTTATCTGTGTTTAGGAATATTGCACCTGTTGGTATATTTCATTAACTGTGGACACAAGCGGAAGAGGGGAGATTTCCAGGTAGAATATTTTGCAGACCATTAGTTATGTATGCTTGCTCCTAGCCTATCCAACTGCTGATTTAGCCTTCTGTTCGCAGGAATTCTTCCGGATCCCAGTGGAGCTTTTGTGGTGTTGGACGTGTGCTGGACCTGCCCTGTCTCTACTTCTCCTTCCCTTGTCTCCCCTCTTCCCCCTATTCACTGGTACTGCTTTGACCTTGTTGGGCGGACTAGTGGTAGAGGGAAGTTGGGATCTATTCATCTGACTCCTGCCTCCTGTCCCCGCGGAGACCTCAGGTGAGCCTGACATATACTGCAGCTATCACAACCGGAATCCCACCTAGAGTACCCAGTAGTATGATGAATCTATCCTCTGAGTCAACTTGTAGTTCACTTTCCTTCCAGTCCAGACCCCGTCTGACCAACACGGCCACCTCCCTAGAGTAGTTTGAGTAAATGGATGAGTACACTGAGCCCCATCTGCTGTGCTTCAGCCTGGGAGAGGGTGTAACATTTAGGTGCGTTTCCTGTAACACGCATATATCTATGTGATGTCTTAGCAAATATGAATGGGCAAGCCTGGATTTCCTGCCGTCATTCAGCCCACAGATGTTCCATGTTAAAAAATTTAAACTGGTCATATGGTGGCGAACAGAATATAGTGTAAAATTACAGTAGGAACGAAACACATTACCATGATCGGTGGTACCCAGTTGCGGTTGGCTGAACTGTATAGCAATATTCTGGCTAAAAACATAACATCAAACGCCCCCCCCCCCCAACCCACCTCCCATTCCAACCCCCCAATCAGGTTGTAGAAGACCCATCCCAAACATCTTAAAGAAGAAAACAGCAATAGGGAGCTCTTCCATAGGGGCGCAGTACCACCAGCATACACCCCTGCAGACACAGGGTGGCCAAGAGAACTGCAGAGAGCCGTGCCTGTCTCCCAAGAAGTTTAAATGATACCAACACACCGTAACAAGCAGTTCAGGAGCATAGTCAAGCTGTGAAGCCCAAAACAGTAAGAGACTTGTAGGCCCCAGCCCAACTCAGTGCGCTGTGTAACCGGCCATACCTGGCTCATAAGCATTTTAAGTGATATCAAACCCCCATATCAGATAGAACTGGAACACAAATCAGTTAAACCCCCCCCAACACAATAAGAGCCTCACAGGCCCCAACCTATCTCAGTGCATAGCAACTCCGGCGAGGGACGTATCGGCACTGGAACCTCATCAGTCATTATCACTCAGCCGGTCCTCGGTGGAGTCCGCAGAAAGGGAACCTTGTTTGGACTTCTTCCCACCAATGTGTTTAGCAAACTTTAGGGCGGACTTGGCATCCGTGAAGAAATGTGCAGTTCCATCGTGAGTGACTTTGAGCTTGGCGGGGTATAATAGCGAATAGGGAATCTGGGCCTGCAGCAGGATTCGTTTAGCAGGTAGAAACTCACGCCTCGCCGACTGCACAGCGGGTGTGAAGTCTGGATAGAATGAGATATTATTACCTTTGTGTGTGATAGTCCCCTTCTCTCGGGCCAGGCGCAGGATAAGATCGCGGTCCTGGTAGTTCAAGATCCTAGCCAGGATGTGTTTGGGTGGAGCTCCGACTGGGGGTTTGGGACCTAAGGCACGATGAGCTCGCTCCACTGCGAATACCGCGGATAGGTTGGGATCAAAGAGCTCGCGGAGCAAGTCTGCTATGTAGGTCTCCATCTTGGCGATGGCCGTCGTCTCCGGTATGCCAGTAATTCGCAGGTTATTGCGGTGGGACCTAGCCTCGAAATCCTCATTCTTGGCGCGAATGATGCCCAACACTTTGTCCATATGTAGTAGATGTTCCTTGGTCTCAACTTGGAACTCGTGGAAGTCTGAGGCCCGGTCTTCAAGTACATCGAGCCGGGTCTCGTGCGACCCCACCTGTGTTTTGACGGCATCCAGTTGGGAAGTCAACGTATCCAGCTTGGTATCAATGTTCCGAAGGCTAGATCTCATCTCAAGCATCAAGGTGCGCAGATCCTCCCCCCGGTCTTCCGTCTGTGACTCTGGCGGCCTCTCCACGCCGACCTCTGGATCCGACTCCGTGAGTCTCGTGGTTCTCCTGTGGTCGAAGGTCAGCTTCGGCTGCTTTGCGTCCTGTTTGCCCATGGCTCGCCCAGGCGTCGCAAGTGTCTCCCGCAAAGCCCACCGGCTGGACGTGGCGCAGGCAGTCCACGCGGAGGAGGTCAGCCTCTAAACTGTTGCGCCAATGACACGTCTTCCTTCACGCCATAGACATGAGGGGAACCAACAGTCAACAGAGGCCACACTGGGCCGTTTATGGGATGAGCTGCGACCTAGCTGCCAGGCCCCAGCCAGCCCAATGCATCCACTCCGAATCTAAAGCCTCTGGATCCTATGCTGTACCTGGCGTGGACCCCAGATAGTGAGAGCCCCCGCGAGCAAAGCGCACCCACTGGGCTCAGCAATATATAGTGTGTCACCACAAATTGAGCCACCTCCGTGCCCCGCACTCCTGCGCTTGCCCTATGGTGCACGCTGACGATATCCAAAGTCTAGCGCCTGGGAGGGTCAACCCAAAGCTGCTGGTCACCTCGGGGCACACAGAGCAGTCCCACTCACATGTCCGTTGCGCTCGCTGTAGAAGGGCTCTGCCGCAAGGACACAAAATGGCGCTCAGGTCACGCGCCCAGCTCCAATCCACCCAGCCAGGCAGCCTACTTCTGGTACACCTCCAGCAATGTCGCTGCTCGCGCCTCGAGCGGCCCGGGGTCCCAGCGCTGCCTCCCCGATTCTCAACTACGGGGCCGGAAGCCAGCGGGACACCCACATGGACTCCGGGCCGGCGCTGCTCCCATCCGAACCTTATCGCTGTCCCCTTGAGCTTGCGCCTCCCCGCCGAGGCCAAGGCAGCGTAGCCCGATGCTGTTTAGCGGGCCGGCACCTCACCTTCTTTACTCAGGCGCTCTTCGCCGACTTCCCGATCTCGGAAGTGGCCAAATGTCTCCTGCGCAGCGCGCGGCCTTCCCCACATGGAGCGCCGCGGGCTCAATTACCTGTGCAGCCGGCCCATATACCAGCCGCTCCGATGTGCGCGGCTGGGCTCCCCTGCGCCGGGGCTCACCACTCGTTCCCAGAGCCGATTGCAGGGACGCAAGTTGGCTCACTCGATTCTCTGCTTTCCGGGCTGCTCTGGGGAATGTGTTCTGCACGGCAACAGCTCTCCAGGCACGCGGATTTATTGAGGATTAATTTTCGGCCAGCGGAGCTAGCTCAGCTAGCGGCCATTGCGCAGCACAGCAGGCCACGCCCCGTCTTGCAGAAAATTAATGAGAGTTTCAGTTGTGATTTGGTTCACCATTTTGATGACGACCCAGTGCGAGTGGTAGTCAGTTAGTACGAATGCAAATTTTTTGATGACACCTCTTTTATTAATAGGGCCGATGAGGTCGACTGCAAGTTTTTCCCACGGTTTGTCAGGGATGGGAACCGGGGATAGTAGTGCCTTCTGGGTGTGTTTGGTTTTGTCGCTGTTGGCGCATATGTTGCAGTTCTTGACTTTAGCTTCGACCATAGAGTACATGTTGGGAAACCAATAATGTTCCCTAAGTCTAGTCTTTGTTAAACTTCTCCCTAGGTGTCCTTCATGCACGAGCTCTATTATTTTATCTCTCAACCCTTCGGGAGGTATGATTTTGTTGTTTCTCCATATGCAACCCTGGTGTAAGTTGATTTCATGTCTGATTTCCCAAAATCTGCTAAGTTCTTGACTTACATCGTTACGTGTTGCTGGCCAACCTTGTAGGGTGTATTCTTTGAGTAGGGTTAATGTTGCATCTTGGGTTGAGCTCTCGACCCATTCATTTTTAGGTCTTGCCTACACAGCGCGCAAGCGCTGCTTTGGAGTGACCTCTTGGAATCAATCCGGCCTTTTTTGGAAACTCGTGCATGTTCTGCACTGTTTCCAATGAGCACTCGTGCATGTACGGCGTTTACCTTGCGGGAGCGAGCAGCGGCGCCATCTGTTTGCAATTATCTTGCTCGCGCTTTGGAAACAGATGGCGCTGCTCGCTCCCGCAAGGTAAACTCTGTACATGCACTGAGCCTCGAAGCCGCGCCCCCGTTCCCCACCGTGGCATTGCCGGCCCCGCTCCACTCAAACCCCCTTGGGTTTGCCTAGAAGCACGTAAACTTACCCGAAAGTCCTGAGTGCGCGTCGCTTTAACTTTCGCGGCCGCGGGGCCGCGCTTGGCTTTCAGCGCTTGTTTAACTTGTTGGCTCGCCCACCTTCACTTATAACCCTGTCCGCCTGCTGCTACGGGCTCACGGGACACAGCCCAGCTTCGTGGCACCCAGAGTTGGGGGTCTAGCGCCTGCCCCATGAAGTCCCGAGTGCTAAGTGTATAGCCTGACACGCCCCGGGGCGCTATTATCGTCACGCCACACCTCTTCTCGGCTTTGTTTGTGTCTAGTGTTGTGAGAGCTCTCCCGCCACGCGCGCTCGGCAGCCGAACCTCGACGGCTCGCGACACCCGCAGTCCACCCCGCCCACCCGACTGTGTATATCTCTTGAAATTCACCTATAGAGGCTTTCCCAGCTGTCTTGTGCTGCTCCGGCGCCCCCATTCCTTGTATTTTGGTCAATTGAAGCCAATAAATAGTCTGACCATGGGGCGAGAAGACGAACTGATGAAGATCGCCAAAAAGCTGGAAAAAATGGTGGCACTGAAGAATCTGGTAGGTAATCTAGATATTTATTGAGCGATGACTCTCCCTCTGAGTTGCACGCTAGTGCCTGGTCGAAAAATGGTATAACAATGTTATTGAACGCTTCTGTATTGCACACGCGAGGTAGCCTTTTGTCACTTATATCTTTGCAATAATAGATGCATTACAAAACTCAGCGGTACTCCTTTTATCTGCATCAGGACACTGACTCTGTACTGCTGGGATTAAAATCTGACACTTGCTACACACAGATCTCTGCAGCGCGTGCTTTAGCAGGTAGAGATAACTTCGCTGATGAGATGTTAAGATGCCACTCGATTACACGCAGTGGGCAATGTCTGCCACCCTTTATGCCGCTCTCCGTGTACAATTTTTATTTACACCCTCCATGTGGATTCTGATGTCTGATATGCATCGCCCTGCCTCCTACAACGCCCCACTCGCCACACCAGTTGTTTCTCTGGAGCTGGCATGGTCTGCCGAGATGACATGGGTCGTGAGTAGCTGAACAGGTGCTTGGTGGAGGCGGAGTGAATATGGGACGTTTCCTAGCAGTCTTTGGCCTGTCGGTGTAAGGGTGTATGGGCAGGGCCAACGGAATTATACGATTCTGCGACCGCGCTGTTTTCCGCATAGTTATGGGTTTGCGGCATTTGCCACATATTGTATTATCTCCTGTATAATTTGAAGCTTTTATGCCCCAAAAATGTGTCTAGCTCAAACGGATCAAAAGTTATAAAAAAAATTATGTATTGCTGTGCAGGGGAGGGCCTTTCACAAAAGTGGACTGGCCACATTTCAATTCCTTAGTCCTGTATTTTAGTGTTACGCTGTTGCTACTGGGGTGGAACCTTTGCTTAGACAGTGTTAACGTGTATAAAATACAAAATAATGCAGTAATGCTGTCACAAAATGTGCCGCATTAACGCTGCAAAATGTGCCTTTTGTTGCCACATAATTTAGTCAACCCGGCCATATAATTTGGTCCTCCCCGTCGCGTAGTTCTAGCGGCTGTGACCAAAGGCTTTTCTGAAAAGCCGGTAGGTGTGGGGCTGGACTGGGCTCAATGGGGTTCCAAAAGGTCAGGAGGGTTGGGACATAGTCAGTTATACACCAAGCGTGTATCTGAGAAGGCGGGAGCGCTGGAGCGGTCGGGCGAATGTCAGGCGCTGCTTAGCATGTCACTGACTCCGCCTCAGCCTGGTAAGCTTTGGAGAGGCCCTGGCTGTCGAGAATCCTCTCGTTGAATAATACTTGCTTTTTTCAAGTGCCTCCTGCCACTTCGCTCCATAACGGGGGCGAGTGTATCCAAACGAATGTCCTCACTTTACCTAACGTGTAAGGATGAAAGGCTGTATTTTCTGCGCTGGTACACATGTTACCGACCTTTTTTAGTACCTCTATTATTATTGTATCTAACAATGACGGCAAACCTCTTTGGAAACTATGCGGATAGGCTGTGAATATTGTTCGTGTCACTTGAAGCGGGCCACACACCCGCCACTGGCTGTCCTAGAATTAAGTTACATCTCCATCAAAAAATTAGAATTTTTAGTTTCCCAAAGTAAACTCCATCATCAGTATAATGCCATCGGTGCAGCCAAGTGGAAAGCTCTTGGGACAAAGTATTAGACACCCAGGGGACAACGCCCAGTATCTGCTTGTGAGATAGTCTCGGAGGTTCGGTGCCTAAACCAGACAAATGTGTTGTGTGGGGGCAGGTGCAACTAACAGATTTGAAAATTGGCAGGACTCAGAAGTTTTACCGGGGCTCATGAGTAAGGTCACAGAGTCCCCGCTCTGTAGTTCATCAGTTCGGAGCAAGTTCCCCAGGGACCGGCAGCCTATTTGTCAATCTTACCTGCTCTTTCTGAGTGGTGGTTCAGAGTCCCTAGGGACCCCCTCGCAGCCCGGCTGTATCCGTATAGAGGGAAGCTTCAATCACGGACGTCACCGCCCTCGGCACTCCTCCAATGCAGTAAGTCTCTCCTGGGATGTGGGGGAAAGTCTCCGATACTCCTGGATAGGGGAGTTTGAGATGCTGCTCTCACTCTCCACAGGTCCCTGCCCATGTTGTCTTCTCAGCTGCACATGGGTTCAGCACGATGGCCCACTTCCTCCTTCATGGTCCCTTCCTCCTGACATGCAGGTAGGATCACAGCAGCACATACAGGAGGGCAGCAGTCTCTCTTCACCATGGCTCCCCGCCTGGCAAACGGGGGTACTGGGCAGCACAAACAAGGTGATGGCCCTCTTTAGGTCACAGCTCTGTATTGGCAATAGCCCTCGCCTCTCACAGCGCAGCACCAAGGGCGATAATCCTTATTTTTCACTCCAGCCCTTACTTGGCAAGGGGTCACAGACTTTGGTACACAGGTTGGCAGCTCGATCGGGACTGTGGTCCCGATGAACCAGAATCTCACACTCTGCTCCTGGGATCCATGCAACAGTATCCGTGCTGGACCTCGCTCCCTCCAAGCGATCTCCTCCACCTCACAGTGCCCACTAGTCTTGAGCTGTTCCGCCCTTGCATAACAAGGCTAACCAGTCAAAACCCAAGGTAGGTCTTGAAGCCAAGAGTCGCCCCACCGTGGAAACATCTCTGCATGGCCATCAGCCTCCGATGATGTGGCACCCAGTGCCTCCATGACTGCTGCAGCAGTCTCTGTCTCCCAGTCGAGTTAAGCCCCACTTGGTAGTGGTGCCAGGGCAGTAACTACTTCTTAGCTGGAGCGGGCTGGATATAGAAAGGATAAAGCGGGCCCAGTGGCGCTCACTAAATGGCACCTGCCATCTTGGCCATGCCCCCTGCATTTATTATTATGATTATTTTTTTTAAACGAATACCCCAAGCATGAGCATTGCATCTTTGGTGCCATAGACTCATTTGTAATCTGGTAATCCTATGTCTGACTGCATTTTCTTTGACACTGAACTATTAGTTTTAGCAAGCTGGGGATATTAATTCAAATGTACCAGACCTCTGGTAATACAAATAGACCGAGACTAGTGAACAATCACATACAGTAAGGTAGGGATCAGGAAATATTCAGAAACAGTAAGGAAGAACTGGGTAACGTTGACTCAGAGCTAAGCAGGGATCCAGTAATATTGACTGAGAGTAAGTCTGGAATTGGAGAATATTCACTCCTTGTAAAGCAGGTCTTGGGAATATTCACTGTAACAAATTGGGTTGAAGAAGGGTTTTGTTGAATGGGTGAAATCCTTCTCGAGCAACAACCACAATCCCTGTCAGGGTGAACCTCAAAAGTCACTAAATTTACCTGTGCTCAATCCTTTGGTAGCTTGGCACAAAAGTAGTTAGGCTTAACTTAGAGGCAATGTGTAAAGTATTTATGCATCAGAAGAACAGTAAAAAAGTGAAACAAGGATTGGCATAGCCAATAGGTCTCGCCTTTGGGACCTTATAAGTATTTAATTATGCAGCACAATATCCTTGGTGCAACATCAACTGTTGCATGGCTAAACACTTATAATGTCCCAAAGGCGAGACCTATTGGCTATGCAAATGCTTGTTGTTTATAGTCGAGGAGTGAATCTCTAAGATGGGATACTCTTGGGTTTCAAAATTTTCCACTGAATCTAAAGGTGCTCTTGACAGGAAGTCGGCAGCTGAATTGAGGTCGCCTGCGACATACTCAAGTTTAAAGAAAAAGCTTTAGAGGCCCAATACCCATCTTGCCACTCTAGGTGTGCTGTTGGCAGTACCTTTGGGGCTGAACATGTAGATGAGGGGTTTATGGTCGGTACGTACTGTGAATTTTATCCCCCATAAATAGAACCTAAAGCGCTTGATTGCCCATAACAGGCCAGTGCTTCTCTCTCCACTACTGAGTAATTTATTTCTGAATTACTAAGGGTACGAGAGGCGAAGGCTACTATTCGTTTGTTTCCCCCAATGACTCGAGAGAGAGAGTGGCACCAAGTCCTTTGTTGCTGGCGTCGGTGGTTAGGATGGTCTTTCTGCAAGGGTCGAAATTGCACAAGTGGGGAGCACATAAGATAGCTTTTTTAACTTTATCAAAAGATAATTGGTGCTTATTTAGCCATTTGTAAGGCGTATGGTTTTTTGTGAGTTCCCTGAGGTAATTAGTGAGGTCCGCAAAGTTCTTAACATATTTGTCCATGTATTCGGCAAGCCCTAGGAAGGGCAAGAGTTCTTGTTTGGTGGTGGAGCTTTTTCTACAGCATCAAGGAGGCTCAATTTGGGTTTAAATCCATCCCTTGATATGGTGTGCCCGAGGTAATCTACTGCTCCCACCCCAATTTGGCATTTCTCTTCTTTTAGGGTTAGGCCCGCCTCTTTAAATCTCTTGAGAACTGTTCTGAGAGACGAGTCGTGTTCTTCAGAAGTGGCACCGTAGATTAAGACATCGTCTTGGAAGCATAAGGTTTTGGGAACCCCTTCCAAGATGTGCTGCATTATTTTTTGGGAAAGCAGCTGCCGCTGAGGCTAGCCCAAACGGCATCCTAAGGAACATGAACGACCCCAGAGGAGTAGTGAAGGCTGTTAATTCTCTGGAGTCGGGGTGTAATTCTACTTGATGGTATGCATTAGAAAGGACAAGAACACTAAAGCACATAGCTTCTCCCATGGTGCTTAGAACCTCGTGAATGCGTGGCAGGGGGTGTCTTTCAATGATGATGTTATTGTTTAGGTCCATGAGGTCAATGCATAATCTAATGTCATCCCCTTGGGCCTTCTTGGCGATGACAACAGGGGCAACCCATGCGGTGCAATCAACTGGCTGAATGATACCCAGGGTCTGTAATCTGGATAACTCACGTTTGAGGGGTTCCCACATGAGGTGTGGTATGGGTCTGGTTTTGTGTGTTACAGGTTTGGCATTGGGTTTCACTTTGATCTTGTGTTGGAAGTACTTGAGAAGACCTAACTCAGTAGTGCACACCTCAGGAAATTATTTTAGAATGGTTTTGCCAGCCGTAGATAAGTCAATGGTAAGTACTTGTTCAGGTCAAGTTTAATACCTAATTCTTTCTGGTGTTGCCAGCCAAGGAGATTGGACCCTTCTTCCACTACGTAAACTTTACCAAGGGTAGTTCGGTCTTTGAATGTAATGTGAGTTTTAATCATGCCCTTCAAAGGAATGGAGTCACTTGTGTAGCTGCTAGGGGAGATGTCAGGCGATAGTAGTTCACTTTCTTCGCAAATGTTTAAGTTTTTAAAATCAGAGATGTTAACAAATGTAAAAGGGGAACAAGAATCAGCATACATATTGATCTTCTTGCCATCCAGACCAATTTCGCATTGGGGGTAGTTAATTTGGTTGATGGCTTTAGAGTCTAGTACTTGAAAGGTAATTTTCTTTACAGATTGGAGTTTAGTGTCAGAGACCTCGTCAGCACCATTTTGTTTTTTAGGAAAGCTCCGACAAACCCTTGCTAAGTGGCCTTTCTTGTTGCACCTTTTACATATGGCTGATTTGGCTTGACAATTAGGATGGTTAGCCAAGTGGTTATTGCTACCTCATCTGTAACATTTGAGTTTGCTGGCATCGAGGTTGCGAGCAGGGTTGGAATTCTTGTCAGTTTTGATTTTGCATATTGTATTCTCTGTAGGAAGGTTTGCAATCTCTGATACTTGTCCAGGGTCAGTATGAGGCTTGATTTCTTTCATGCACAGGGCAGTGTGTTCAATGGATTTGGCCAATTCAATAGCTTCATGAAGGTTGGGTTGTCTTTGTAGTAACTTCTCCTGTATTTTTCCATTGTTGGTACACCTTACCAGTTGGTCTCTTATTAGAGAATCGTTAAGTTCTCCAAATTCGCAGAGTTCACTTAGTCCTTTTAGAACGGCCACGTAGCTAGAAATACTTTCTTGTTTTCCCTGGACTCTACAGAAAAACTTGTGACGTTCCAGAACAATGTTAACTTTGTCTCCGAAGTGCAATTCAAGTTTTATTAGTGAGGTTTCATATGCATCCCTAGCATCTTCTGCGCCCTCCTCCTCAATGTCTGGTTCTGGTAAGGTGTCGAAAGCCTTCCTACCATGGGTACCCAGATTGTGGAGTAAAATATGTTGTTTCCTTAAGGGGCTGAATTTCTCCCCCCCAATGGCTATTAGATATGACTCAAAGATTTTGACCCATTCTTTCCAAGGGTGGTTGGGTTCCCCAAATTCATTAAGGAACGAAGGAGGTTGGGTCATGCTTGCAGCGGCCATAGCTGAATGAGGTTGAAAACAGTGGAAACGTGAAGAGGAGAAAGGAGAATTTCCAGATGGTGTGTATGTCACCGTGAAGAAAATGAGCAGGGATCCGTGAGGAGTGAAGGTACGCTTGCAACAATAGGGTGGCACGCTAAATGGTGTGCGTGTCAGCCTGAAGGAAAGGGCAACAAGTGCTGAATAGAAAATTGACACGCAGTATGGTGTGCGTGTCACCGTTACATGAGAAGGAGAGATAGATTGTACTTAGCAGTCGTGTGCATATCCCTGTGGAAGAAGTGGCACGCAAAATGGTGTGCGTATCACTGCAGTGGAAGGATAAAGAAGAGAGTAACTGAGATGGTGAGGATGTCTACTGAAGTGGTACGCTAAATGGTGTGAGTGTCACCGTAAAGATGATGAGAGAAGGAGTGGTAGATACGCAGAAAGGTGTGCGTGTCACTGCAGTAGAGAAATGCTTAAATTTAAAGGTAGATGGTGTTTCTGCACATGGCACGCTGGATGTAGTGCCAATCACCACAATGTTGAAGTGGAAGAGTTAGCGTGTAGATGAAGAAAATCTAGACACGCAAGGTGGTGTGCGTGTCACCGCAGATATGAACAGATTTATGTTTTAACCTAGTCGGTGCTTCTTTAACATGGCACGCTGGAAGGTGTGCCTGTAAACACAAAATAATGAGGAAAAGTGAGCGTGTCACTGATTGTAATAGACACGCAGAATGGTGTGCGTGTCACTGGGAAAAGCCAGCAAAGAACGATGAGGCGTGACGGTCAAAGACACTGACTAAGGCACGCCTCTGAGTTCGCCCGAAGAAGCAACGCCTGGCAATGCCGTGAGGGAGCCAGAAGCAGCTGACAGATTAAGAGCAGCCTGACTGATTATGTGGAGGCGGTCCGGGGGCGTAGCAGAGAGTAGAGCAGAAGGAACGCCCCAAGCGAGTACACCTCGGCCGCCGAGAAAATGTGGGCAGTTGTTGAGGCGGTCCGGAGGGCGTGGAGGAGGAGTGGCCGCAGAGGGAACGCCCAAGCTGGATACGTCTTCCAGGCGTTGACGGTAGTAGCCGGAGCCTCTGCGGGAGTGAAGGAAGGCGTGGACACAACGCCTACGAAGGCGGGGAAGTTGGCCGAGTGCGGAAGATCCGGCAGTACAGTTAGCACTCGGAAGTCACCCTCTGAGGTGAAGAGTCAGCGGCAGCAGGGTGCATCGAAGGAGCGATGACAAACTGCTTTGTGAGTTCTGAGGCAGGACACACAAGACAGGCGATTCGTTCGAGGCAATGAATATGTGAGGACAGTGGAGCCAATATAGCAAGGCTCACAAAGTCACCAGGATGAAAGGAATCCAGTCTTGTGCCGGTTGTTGGGTAAATAAAGAAGAAGACAGTACCTTAACCTTGTGGGCCACAAGGTGAGAGCTTGACTTGACGTGGTGGAAGTAGACAGAAGGGAAGGAGAGCCGTCCTGCTCCCTTTCACAGACCAGTCGTCGCCAGTGTTATAATGAAGACTGGAGCGGAGGTAAGTTGAGTAGCTTCTTTATTACGGTCTCCACTCTACCACCAACAAGCTCTTAGAGCACAGGGCACAGCGCACTCTGCACTTCTCTCAGTCAGGCTGCCCTTCAACATTCTAAGGTAGCCTCTAGCCCAACAGAAGGAATGAACCATTAGGAAAGGAGAAGGGACGGGGGCAAGGGAAAGGCTAATATACATATCCCAAAGTGTACAACTATAATAAATAGAAAAGAGGAAAATAGAATATAACACAGACCTTGCAATCAATTAAGCAGAATAGATTTACTGCCATTGTTCTCCTTGTTGCCAATTTCTATGTGGCAGAGTTTTAGAAAGCATAAATGTATAAGTTGAGGCCCACGTTTTTGCGTTGGGTTGCGTCAATTTTTTTGGGCACAGCCATGACCCAAGATCTCATTTGTTAACTCTTGTAATGCGCTCAAATACACTCATGATAGACCTGCGAAACATATGTGTGAAATGTTAAGATCTGATGTCACTTCCTGTGCGGTAATGAGTTGTGATGCAGCGCTGTGATGTCGCAATGTGATGTCACATGCCATTATGTCACTTGCATACTGCCAACTTGGTAAATCCCCCAACTTGTGTTTTTTAAGGACCTGTTCCCTGTATAAATACAATTTACAACTAGAGCCAGCACTCCAAGTGTATTCTCTGGAACTGAATACACTATGACAATAGTGAACTCCAGGCCCAAAACTCCAGATGTGGCCCTTGGAACTCGACAAAACATGCCAATGGTCGACTCCAGAAGTAGATTCAATGCACCATATGTGCGCTCAAAACCAGGCACAGCGACTGGGCATAATAATCCAGTAGCAGCCTTCACATCTATACACAATACCAGAGGTGGCTCCTTCAACTAACATACTATATCAGAATTGCTTACTGTATCATTCAATGAGAACTTCTGTTATCTATTTTCTTGTAGACAGATGCACGGAAATGCTGTGAATTGTCACTCTTCCCTAAACATGGCCTCTATTTCCGCTTGGTATTCTGATATTGATTAGCACTCTAGTTCTTTATTCCTGTATTGCTGTGTGCCTGGGGCTTTAAGACGTAGCATTGCTCTCTCGACCGATCCCCCTGGTTTGCTTCTTCGAGTCCTGGTGGGTTGGGCAAGTTTCATGAATTGGGTCACATGACCAAACATCATGTGACGTCTGCTGAGCGGCGGACAGCGAGAGCGGCGTCTAGGCCTGTAGCGCCTCGGGCCGGCGGAGGTGCTCAGTGGCGGTGGTGAGTGATCGCTTGGCTCTTCGTCTAGAGGACACTCCACCCACTTCCTCTAGCCGACTGTACCCTCCAGTAACAACATTTATTTAGGGAGAGGGGACACACCCCTTGATAGGGTAGTAAGAGTCTTCACCGCCCCCTGGGGAAATGACATTACTAACCATATATTCACAGAATATCTCGCCCAAAACAGAACACCGTTCCATTCCATCACCAAGCCAAATTAGGTGAAACTTTAGTATTCGCGTGAACCCAAGCTTCAAAGAACATGCATTATCTTACGTACTCCCAGGGATACCCGACGCCGAAATCAACATTGCCCACCGGCGCCAAGTATTTGCGTGCCTTGCGCTTATTAATGGCAAGTGCATGCCTCTTATGTGACTATTTATTACAGACAGGAAGGTGGTGCTGTGTTGGGAACTCCAGTCTTATTTTCCCATTAGATTCGGGGACATTAAGTTTTATGTTCATAATGAAACTAAAAGTAGCAGACTGCAATAGAAAAAATATATGATTAATTAAACTACTCACATATGACAAGTAACATGTCGGATAGCGTCCTGGGCGGCTAGAAATGTGGCGCCCATCCTGCTGCTGGTGTTATAAAACGAGGCATCAGGGGCTCCATTTTGGTTTCACATGTCAACTGGGTGATAATATCAATAAAGCGACTGGCCTCTGAACACAAACACCTCTCCTGAACTGGCCTGATTCATTCAAAACTTAGCTCTGTCATGCTGGTGCCAAGTTGTTGATATTGGGGATAGGGTTGTTGTTGCGTGGCAGCAGGGGGTCAGACGAAAATGGGAGGTGGAAGGAAGGGGGCTAATTGGGTGTAAAACTGTACCCGCAGCAAGTAATAACAAGCATTTGCAATGCAATAGGTCTCGCATTTACGAGAGTTCAAGCTATTGGCAATGCAATAGCTTAAACTCTCGCAAATGCGAGACCTATTGCATTGCAAATATTTGTTTTTTTACTAGCGCCCATGCAGTGCTTTCATATTCATGAAGACCCGCCCCTTTCTTTAGACAAGCCGTGTCTAAAGAAAGGGGCGTATCCCACATTAAAGTGAAACTGCAGCATGGCGGCTTTGACAAAAAAAAGCATCTGTTTGTCAAGTTGACAAACAGATGTTTTTTGGTAAAAGCGCCTATGCCACGCTTTCACTTTAATGTCAGCTGTGCACCTTTCTTTAGACGCGGTTTGTGTAAAGAAAGGAGCGCGGCCTCTATGAATGTGAAAGTGCCGCATGGGCGCTAGTAAACAAAAAAAAAATGAATATGTAAGCGTGGCCGCTATACTTAAAGCGGACCGCGCTGATAAAATAAATTAATTTTAAAAACGCGGCTGCTATAGTTAAAGCGGACCGCCATTATTAAATAAAATAGAAGCAGGTGTTCTGCAAGGTAGTTGGTGGAATAGGGGCAAATCATTAAATAAAATAGTGCTCGGAGCCAAGATAAAGCAGACCGTGTAACAAGACAAGTAAAAGGTCCAGTTGTTATGGGAGGTAACAAATGAAGACAAGGCGGTACCAAGGAGGGACTAACAAGCCTAATAATGAATCGGAAGACAGTGTTTACTAAGGACAATGACACAAGCCAATTGCAAATATTGGCGGAGAGTGGGCGGGGCTTCAAGTCCATACTCCACTACGGCATGCCTCGCAGCAGCGCACGCGCTGCCCTGGCTCGACCTAAAAAAAGATTATAAACAGTAATCAGAATCATTGGAGCCGAGTGAGAGGGATGCTGCTGTCTGCAGGAACAGAATGGAAACACCTCTGTGCTCCCCTCCTAAGATTGGCGTCCTGTACCTAGGCCCAGCTCGCCCATGTCAATAGCTGGCCCTGTGCTCTGATCCCAGTGTACGTATGCGCTTCTTTAGGTGTTGAACACCTATTTGTTTAGAACAGTGCAGCAAAATTGTGCCTGACATTTATTTACAGTATACGTAATATGTAGATCTCAACGTGCTCCTTATTTTTATATATGTGCAGATTTCTCCATATGTTGGTAAATCTTGTAATCCTGGAAAGTGTGAAAACCAGTTATTGTATTAAAGACCATCCATCTAGTCACATTATCCATTGATTTGTCATTATTTTAGTTAAATCACTGAGTGCTTAAAATTAAACGTCGTTGCTTTATCTATGTTTAGTATGCTCTTTCTTAGCTCCATATTTGAAGTGTTTACATATGGTGTGAAAATACACTCCTGTTCAGTGAAAAAGAAATGGTCTCTACTTTTCTACATCAAGGGTCAAAATACAAATACGGTATCTGCAGCGTGAACACTTTTTTGACACTTTCAGCGCAATATATACATTTTATAAACGTACTGAAATGTTTCATAAACCTTTAAAAGCAATTACTCGTTTTAATTTACTTGCAGCCGTAGACGTTGCTCCGTTGAAAATTATTTGTAACTGAGTCTCTACCATTAAACACCAGCTGGGTATGTAATACCAATACTACATAAATAGACTAGTAGAGTACAGTGTCTGAAGTGGCGGCTTAGGATAATTTATCTGGGAAACTGCAAAGCAGTTTGGTTGTTTATTGTTTCCAGCACATTTTAAAGCTGAAACAAGTCGCACAAAGAAAATTGACTATAGAGACTTGAGAAGTTTGCACTGCTAAAGTATTATTGTGCAGAGCTCCAATGAAACATCCAGTTAGCATTAGTGTCACTTGCAATATGCAAGACTCGGCACAGCAGAATGCCAACACTCCCATTCTAGGCTGCAGAATTTGTGATATATTGGATTCTTTCACTTCCATGCAAGTTAATGGGAAAATAAAAGCTCAGTTTTTCTGCCTCTGAATCTCCCTCCTATATGTGTTCAAGTGTTGGCATGTAGATTAAGATCCACCCCTGGAGACGAGCTCCCTGTTCCCAGCAGTTCAGCCTTACCCCCAAAATAAACACAGTAAAAAAAAAAAAAAAGTTGCCCAGAATGACACAAACAACAGAACGACACTGTAAGGAGATGCCCGACCCATAGAATCACCAACAATGTCACATACATTTCTCACTTCAACATAATAGAAAGATCGGATAGCGACCACTTCCCCAAACATTCACCCTGGAACTAACTCCCGAAAGGATCCTTACCTCGGTAGCCTAGCCCTACAACTTAAAGTGGCTTAAATGGAACGAAGACTCAATAGACGCTATCATGGAGGCCTGTACACCCTTCTGTCACTTGTCAACGATAAGTCAACTTTGACAGAGGTCTGGGAGGATTTTGTTACAATCTTAATCTCAAAATTCCCGACCAAGCCCTCAAGCTATAAAGCAGAAGGGACCACCGGTGCAGCGTGGTTCACTTGAAACCTAAAGATCATGAAAAAGCAACTTAACAAATTACTCAGACCGCGTTCTCGGGGTCTCCAACCAACTCAAGACTCACTCGCGACAATCACAAAAATGAAAAGTTGTTATAAAAAAACTATCAGGGCGGCGAAGTACACATACAACAAGGCTATCTGGATGAAAATGCTCCATGCCAGTCGGCAAAGAAATTCTAAACTTTTTTGAGCCAATATAAACAGCCTAATAAATGGGCATAACCGTCACCACAATTCAGACATCACAGAATCCGTTTGGACAGTTCACATAGCCACTACATATAATGATGCAGCTAAGCACTACTCACGAACTAGACAGGAAGCATCGGGAGGGGTCCAGTCAGACCCAAATGTAAAAGAGGCTACCAATGCCCGACCTTCTCAATAAAACCAAAGGTCACTCCCGTTTTATCAGAAATTGACAACGCTTCAACATTTCAAGCAAGTTTTATTGAAAGAGATGCACATTTAAGCAGGCATTCAATAACGTGGGCAAATCCCAAGGATCCCTGCCCCCAGTTCACGCAAAAGCAGGTCATGCACATCATAAAAAATCTTAGACCTGAGGGGGCGCCAGGGCCAAACGGCCTACCCAATGCTTTATTTAAAAGAGCTCCAACCTTCTGGTCCACTCATTTAACTGCCTTGTTTACTCACATACTAGAGACAGGCATCATACCAGACTCATAGCAAAGCAGCATATTCCAACATTCCAATATACAAAACAGGGGAGTGCTCAAACCCTAACAATTATTGACTAATCACACTAATAGACGTGGAGGCCAAGATCTACGCCTCAAATCTGCTGTCTGATCTAGAGGACTGGGCGACCAGTATAAACTTAGTTCCCAAAACACAAACTGGATTTCACGCGGGAATGAGTACCTTAACAAACTTATCAGCAGTCGTCCTCCTGGCCAAACAAGCTATTACCAAATCAAGCACACTTCATGCATGCTTTATAGACCTCAAAGCCGCCTTCGATAAGGTCCCCAGAGCAAAGTTATGGGAAAAAATTGAACATTGGGGTGTTCCTACAAAACTGCTCGAGGCAATCATTAACCTCTATTCAAAAACATGGGTTCAAATTAAACTATGACACGGCTGAAGCGTAACTAACAAAATATTTACCACCAACGGCTTAAAACAGGGGTGTGTCCTGCCTGTTCAACATCTATACATCAGATCTAGAGAACCATCTACACCGAGTACAGGGAGACCCCCCCCCCCCGAAATTGGAAAACGTACAAATAAGAAGCCTGCAATACGCAGACAATATCGTCTTGCTTAGCAAAACTCCTCAAGGCCTACAGCGGCTGATCACTCAACTAATAGATGACACAACAACCGCACAATTGTACTTCAACTTTCATAAAACTAAGGTCCTGTGCTTCTCGAGCACTTGCAAAAGACAACCCAGATTCACCGGGAAGGCAAATAGCAACATCTTGGAACTGGTTGTAACTTACAAATATCTGGAGGTACACCTCGATCGCCACCTTAACAATAAGCAACAAGTGCCATCTAGGCAAGCAAAAGCAAACGAGCTGTTATTTGCATTCAAAATCCTGCAACAAAAAAAACTAAGAGACTGCTCAACAAACCATCTTCTGAAGGTCGTTCGTTGCAGCCAAATTCACGCCTTCAATCTAGTACGGATCAGAATTGCTCAAAACCAAAAACGCATCAGGTTTGAACATCTTACAATCTAGCCTTTTCAAGAAACTTTTCAGGATTCCACGATGTATATCACAAGCATACATCAAGCTGGAGTTTGGATTAAAAAACCAGACCCCAGCCAGACAAGGCGCCCTAATAAAATTTTATTGGAGAATGAGGGCAGCAGACACAAACTCCCTCGCCCACCAATGCTGCCTCGAAATAGAAAAACAATCCAGAGTAAAGAACTCAGTCCACTCCTGGCTACACCAGTCACTTGTAGCCTTAAAGCTAGAAGAGGCCTGGCACACAATACTTGCTTACCCAGAGTTTAAACGAATAACCAACAAAGCTACCAGTCTGCAATCATTGTCAACAGACAAAGCAGCTTTGGCGTACAAAAGACATGGGTGGGTTGTGATGCCAACATGCAAAGTTTTAAAACCTCAACCATATCTGCTGGAACACTTTTTAGAATAAAAAAAGCATAACCTGATGTTACTGAGGTTGGGAGTCTTATCCATCTAAAGATTTAACACCAAAATGGAAACCGACTTGGCCAACCCAGGAGTGCCGCCTCTGCGGACACATCAGTGAATCATTACTCCATCTACTATGCATTTGTCCGGCCCTTTTACCTCTCCCTAAAAATCTACTACGGCCAACATTGAAACAACAGCAAATAAGAACATGCAGATCCACTGTAATAAAATTACTAGGAGGCTCCACAGTCCAGCTAGCATGTAAGGCAGTGAAGTTTCTGGACTTAGCAGCAAAGGAGTTAGATGTAACCAGTCTGTCTACCAGGGGCTTTTGTTCCCCTGCCCTCCCCTTCCACTCCAGATAAGGCCAAGGAACAGCAATAAGACATGCAGAGAGGCGTTTTCACCAAACATGCCGGTTCGAGCCTCAAAAGCTGTCCCCGCCGCATAAAGACAGTAGTCGTACAGGAAATAAGGCTTCAAACGTACATGCATATTGTCCAGCCCGAAAGCTCTGACAGTTTGCATGTTCTTTGCACTAGCACTTTGAGCTTTTTATATATGTCATGGTAGTTATCGACTGTCTTAGTTATTGCCATGATGTTCCCCTGCCCTCGCCTTCCATTACAGACAATGCCATGTAACAGCAACAAGAAATGCAGAAAGGCATATTTTCCTAACAGACTGGTTCAAGCCATAAAAACTGTCATCCACTGCAAAAAGACAGTAGTCGTACAGGAAAATGGCTTCAAACGCACATGCACTGTGTCCAGCTCGAAAGCACTTTGACAGTTTACAAATTCCTTGCACTAGCACCTTGAACTTTTTACATCTGTCATGGTACTAACCGACTGTCTTAATTATTGCCATGATGTTTTAACCGTGTGTGTTCGGCCTAACTTGTACGTATTATATGTTCCAATCACAGTTCCCAGGGGTGGCTGCCCTAGGTCTCTACCAAGTTTTTTGTACCTCTCAGTTTTATATTTCAGATCAATAACACTGTAATAATATTTTTTTTTTTAATGTTGATTTTTACATTTTTTAATGATTTTAATTAATCAAACAATAAAAACTTGCCAACAATTTTCATTGGAAAGTTACCACCCAACAACTCCAAGGAAGACTTAATCTCTAAAGGAATAGGAATTTATAATTTGAGAACCCACTCCATAGAGTAATGTACTTGGCGAATGTAGCCGCCAGCACCAAAGTCCACACAGCAATGGAGATCAGCCTTAGCACCTCAATGGAGTTCATTACTTGCTCCACCCTATGGACACAAATAACACACAGGAGTATGCTAGTAAGTCCTACCCACCCACCCTCCCTCCTCGGTACCATATGAGGCATTGGCTTACCCAGAATCCTCTTGTTTTATTTTTGTTTTTTTCTTCTGACCTTTGGGACGAGGACGTACGGGACAAGATGTTTGGAGGACTGGAGACTTCATTGTTGGGCTCGGTAGTCTCAGTTCCTCTATGTCTCGCCGGGACATACATCCACGCGATGTATCTTGAGGTAGTTAGTTGGAGGGGTGATAAAAATCGAGCGGTTTCAAAGCGGTCTATTTAGATACAACCGAGAACGGGGCTGCTTGCCTTGAAGTCAATGGAATATTAACGTGATAAAAGGGAACTAAATATGCTGCTACCGTTGAAACTAGCTTGAACTGAGTCACATCGGTTTACGTGCAGTCACAGATGCAGTTAAACATCAGTCGCGGTAAGCACACTAATGGCTATTGCTATAAAGGGGATGTCCTCTCCAAGGAAGGGGGTTTCATTGGTAAATATGGGGGTGTAGGGGGTATTTAAGCACTGGAGGCGTAATTTTGTTTCATAGAAATGTGGGTTTTTCGAGGATAGGTTTGTTGGTTTTTAATGAGGATTGTTTTTGTGTTGAGGAATCAGCAGGTCACAGAATTTTAGTTGGGTAAAATTACATGTCGTTTTGCATGCAGCACATACGAATTTGAATATACGAGGTACAATTATGTAGTTGCATTAAGTTTGTCAATTTAGTTAGGAGTATAAAAATCATGCTGATGGTCCTTTACGAATTTTTGTATTTTACATACCCCTGACGAAGGGAACAATCCCGAAATGCATTAGGTATTTTTTAAATAATCGTGACATGTGGAAATGTTAAATTTCATGAGAACACTGTCCCGGGCACACGTAATGTAGGATAAAACAATGGTTGAAAGTCTCGTATTGTACCAATATCTATGGTCGACACCAGAGTGTTAATCAAATGAATTTAATGCTGTAACAATGAAAAACGAACAACCAGCCAACACGTGTTTCGTCACATGAGGTAACTATCCCGTGACTTCTTCAGGGGTCTCTCATCCTTGGGGTCCCTCCTAGCACTTACCCTGCTACGTCGACCCACCTGGTCCTCGCTAACCACTTGACCGGGAAGGACCCTCCCGCCGGTCCTCAGACACCGTCAGTGACACGGCTTCGCTTCTCAGCCCTGAAGAAGTCACGGGATAGTTCCCTCATGTGACGAAACACGTGTTGGCTGGTTGTTCGTTTTTCATTGTTACAGCATTAAATTCATTTGATTAACACTCTGGTGTCGACCATAGATATTGGTACAATACGAGACTTTCAACCATTGTTTTATCCTACATTACGTGTGCCCGGGACAGTGTTCTCATTATTGGTGTGGGTTCTTTGACTCACACACTTATGGGGGTTACAGGGTATTTCCCCCGACCTGGCAGCACCGTACACATTTTGGCTATATAGACACAACGCGAACTAGCTTGAGCGCCAATCTTCCTGTCTTCACTAAAAATCCTACCCCTAGATAGCATGTTAAATTTCATATGCTACTGTGAAAAGCCTGGAAGGGCAATTTGAACGTGAAAAATGAATTGAAGAATTTTGAAAAACGTGAAAAGAAATGGATTAAATACAGATCAACAGATGATTAAATTGTGGAAAATTGGTTAAAGATTTTTCACTTATTTGATTCATACATGGATATGGCGGTGCAGCTTGAATGAGGACCAGATAAGGCTCCTTTTTTCTTACATTTAATTCAAAGCGCAATTGGGTCGAGCGTGGATCAAGTTTGCACGCCTCTAAAGCTCTTAAGCTGTCGAGCATAAAAGTTGGAGTACACTGGAGTGCAGTCTACCACCTCTGTCTCACAGCAATACGCATCCTACCACGTGTCTCTCCTCCAGTCACTTGTGTCCGTTCCTCTTCCTGGCCATAGTGCGGCTTGGGGGGTGTGACCGTCTGTCTCTATTCTCCGGCTTGATGATGGGTGGCCTGGAAATTGGTCTATATTGGCGGAGGGGCAGTCGGGGTTCCTTCCAATACCTTTTCTCCTCTTGCTCCCAAGGTGGGTCTCGGCGGGCAGGAGTGTGCAATTTCTGTATGGGTGGGTTTCTTGAAATTCTTTATCTTTGGCCTTTCCTTTTGGACCAGGTCAGTGGGACTTAAGGCGCATCCACAGTGGGGAGGTGTGTGTTTTCCCATGCATCTTTTTGTCCGCCTGCTTTTATCGGTTTTGGAAGGAGATTAGCAGCCAGTACAATGAATGCACATGCTCAGGATTGGGCCGTATGAGCATGTGTCCTTTCTCTTCTGGCTGGTGCATTCAAAGACACTTCTGGCACACATATAAACAGCGCGCTTGGAGGCAGGTAAGCGTTGTTTGGTACGATTAGTTGGCTGGTTTCTCTTCTTGTATTTTTCCCCTGTATTTGGAGTGATTTCTATACTTTTGCTTCCATTTGCCTGCTGGTGCTTGCTTTGCTGCTGCTGTTCACCATCGGAAGCAAATTTCAAAGAGGCATCATACCTATTTCCTGGTCCCCTTCCTTTTTGTCAGATGAATCTTTCTCTTCCTCTCCTAAGAAGCGTAAGAACGTGGACTGTGCCTTAAAGAAGTGTTATTCTGGATATCATGTTGCGCTTAGAGCTGATGTTTATGGGGCTTTTACCACTCCGTCTTTGACTTAAAGCTGCTCTTTCAGGCAGTTCACATAGGAAAGGATTGTCTTCCTCTACTGGAGTTTTTGGAAGGACAGATTGAGTTTGTCTCTGACATAGCCTTTGATGTGGCAAGATCCTCAGTTCTGGGGTGTGGAGCATCCATTTTGGCCAGGTGAAATCTGTATCTAACGGACTGGAATACACATGTGGCCTAGAAAGCAACCGGTGTTAAAATGCCTTTTGAAGGACATATTGTTTGGAGCAGGCTTAGAGGAGAAGCTCCATCCCCTCTTCAAGGAAAGGAAGCACTCCTTGTCTTGAGAAAAAAATGCCTACATCTTCCATTTCTTTCACGTCCTCTAGATGGAAATCTTTACGGATACCTTCGAGGAGACAGACATCAGATCCTTCCTCCAGATCCCAGATTTTGTTACTTCAGGAAACAGAATTCAGATGCAGGTTCTAAGACACAGCATTCCTGACTATGCCGGGTAGCAGGGAATTTTTCTGTGCATGGAGTTCCATAACCACAGGCAGATGGGTCCTCGGCATTGTCAAGAGGGGCTACCAAATAGAATTCCAGACTCCTTCAACTCTGTCAGGAATAATCCTCACCCTTGTTCCCTGGGATTCCATCAAAAGGCAGGCCTCCGTGGAGGGCAGTGCTTCTCTTTTCAAGAGAAGAGCAATTTGCCCCTTGAGTCTAAGGGAAAGGGGCTAGGGGGTCTACTCCATTGTCTTCCTGATCAAGAAATCATCTCAGTGTTATTATCTATTAATAGACCTGAAGGCTCTGAATTTCTTCATCACGGATGTCAAATTCAAAGATGAAAACCCTTCAGAGGATTGCCCCATTAATTCCATCTCACAGTTTTATGATTACCCTGGATCTAATAAATGCTTACTTGCATATCCCTGTTTCTCAGCAGGACTCGAGGTTTCTGAGATCTTTGTCGGGGCTCATCATTGGCAGTTTTGGGTCCTCCACGTCTTCTTTTTTTTTGTAACAGAGTTTTATATAGCGCGAACTTGACCCGAAGGTATCGGGTATCAGAGCGCTTTACATGAACACCAGTTGCGTTACATGAGGACACATTCATTTTTGTTAGGCACGGGGAGATTAAGTGATTTGCCCAGAATCACAGGATGTTGCGCGTCCTTGTCGAGAGTCGAACCCGGTTACCAAGATTTGAGGTTGACCGCCCTAGCCGTTAGGCCAACTCCTCTCCCCCTTCATCATACAAGCAGCCCCCAGGGCTTTCACCAAGATGATGGCTCCAGTTATGGCTTATCTTCACTTACAGGGTAGTCAAGTTTACCCTTACTTAGACAACTATCTTCTTCATGCTTTGTTCGTTTGAGAGACTTTGGATATTCTGGATTGCTCGAAGGGAGTGTTGAATTGACTGGGTCTTCCCAAATGTCAGATGACGCCTTCTCGAGAGATCAGGTTCATAGGGGCCATATTCAAAAATAGATCTGGCAGGAATCTTTCTTCCTCCAGACAGGATCACTCCTATGCAAAGTTTGATCAGTTCTCTTCTCTTTAGAGGTGCCTCTCAACTCGGTCTGGAAGTTCACAGGCATATGGAGATATGTGTGTTCCTAGTCCCCTGGGCACGCCTACATCTATGACCATTCCTTTGGCAGCTACCCAGGTTCTACTCTCAGAAGACTCACTCTCTCGTTCACTTGGTTACTCTCTCCATTCAGATAAAGTAGGAATTGGAATGGTGGTTGGACACTCACAACCTGATCATGGGCATGTATATACGAAAGGATCAACCATTGGTCATGGTTGGAGCAGAGGAAGTCGTCAAATTAAAGGAAACTTATGGCAGTCTACAGAGCTCTCCTACACTTCTTGGTTCTTATCAGGCTGTGGGATGTGCTGGTGAGATCAGACAACGTGATCTTCATTGCTTACTAAAATCATTACGGGAGCACCGAATCCAAGACCTTGAATCAAATACCGTCATCAATTAGTCTCTGGGCAGAGTCCAATCTTCTGAGTTGACAGCATCTCCCATCAAGGATGTAGACAACTCTCGGGTGGCTCAGCTGAGCAAGACAGTCCCCTCATCACTGAACCTATTTTTGTCACACAAGATCTTCCTCCAGATCTGCTGGAAGTTTGGTTGGCCGTTTCTGGAGCTTTTTTGCATCCAGGAACAATTTCAAGGTTCTGAGGTTTTGTTCAGGGTTTCAGAAGGAGGAAGTCCGGGTCATGGACATACTCCTGGTGGATTGCCCCAGAGGCTGCTTTATGCTTTCCCTTGATCACAAAGCCGTTGGCAAAGATTCAACGGAAGAGAACAGAGATGATCTTGATAGTTCCGTCCATTCTGGCGAAGGGGATCATGGTTTCCTCTTTTACAGCAACTGGCCGCTTGGCCTCTCCCGTTAAACTCCATCTCCTTTCGAGACTCCTTGCCCTCCATATCTTCATCCCGCTCTCTGCTTGGAGGTTGAAAGGGCGAACCTGTTAAGTTAGGGTCTCCCGGTGGCTTTGGTCGAGACCATTCAGCATTCCCGTCAGCCTTTGACTCTCAAAGCCTACTCTAGTCATTGGGATAATTTTCACAAATGGTGTTCCCAGCATGATCTCTCAGGGCTACATGTATCAAAATTGTAAATTGCGAATACCTAATTGCAAATTCCTGAGAATCGCAATTAGGTAATCGCAATTTACAATGTATGAAACTCAAAGAGTTTCAGATAGCGATTCCTAGGGGTTCGCAAATCGCTCTACCTCATTAATATTAATGAGGTAGATCGCAATTTGCGACCCCCTAGGAATCGCAAAAATCACGGGGATGGTGGCCTGCTGAGGTCAGCAGACCACCATGTCCGTGATTGCTTTTAAATAAAGCAGTCTTTTTTTTTTTGTAAAGCAGCCCATTTTTCCTTAAAGGAAAACAAGATGCTTTACAAAAAGTAAAATGAAAAGTTTTCTTTTCATTTTTTAAGAGTAGGCAGTGGTCCGTGAGACCACTGCCTGCTCTTAAAAAACGCTGTAACAAACATTCACAAAGGGGAAGGGGTCCCTTGAGGCCCCCTTCCCATTTGCGAATGGGTTACCACCTACTTAAAGTAGGTGGTAAAATGCGAATGTTTTGCGACTGCATTTTGGTCACAAAACATTCCTACATACCGATGCGATTCGGTATTAGGAAGGGACGCCCTAAACATCCCCCTTCCTAATACCTAATCGCAAACCCATTTTGCGATTCGGTAAAAGGTTACCGAATTGCAAAATAAGGTTTGCTGCATCTGAAAAGCATTTTTTGCGTTTGCAAACGGGCCGATTCGCAGAACTGGCCCGTTTTCGAAGGCAAAAATGCTTGATGCATGTGCCCCTTAGTTTTTTTCTGTTCTTTTTCAACAATCTTGTAGTTTTTGTTGGAGGGCCATCAATTTAATCTTTTTCTCTCTACTCTCACCTGATCTCTGTCAAGGTATTTAGAGAGTTTTCTGAGCATCCGGGAGAAATTGATCGACAGAGTTTTAAAGAGTTTCTTTATTTCATGACATATGGTAAAATCCTCTCCCACTTGGGGTTTGCTTTCTGTTCACAAACCTCTCCCTTTGAGCCTCTAGGGGAAGTTGGTTTGAATTTTCTATCCTATAAAGTTCTCTTTCTAGTGGCTATCACATCTGCTGTAAGGATTGGGGAGCTTTCTGCTTTGCTCTATTGCCCTCTTTTTCTCAGATTTTTCAAGGATACGGTTGACCTTCGTCTGGATCTTTCTTTTTTACCTGTGAAGAGGAGGAGAAGTCTCTTCACTCTCTGGATGTTAAACGTGCACTCTCCTTTTTACTTTGACAGGTCTCAAGCATTCAGGAAGACTGATCGACGTTTTGTTACTTTTGGGCAAGCGGGTCAAGACATGTCTGCAACTATAGCCACATTGAGTAGGTGGTTGAAGTATACCTGCAGGCTCAACAGAGCTTGCCTGGAGGCAGCTTGATTCAGGGGCAATTTACCAGGAGCGTGGCTGCCTCCTGGGCAGAGCGCAATTGTGTCTCTCTTTCAGAGATTTATAGTGCAGCCACTTGATCTTCGGACTCTACTTTGTGAGACAGTACAGACTGAATAATGTTCTGGATTGTACTAAGAACTTTGTGGGGGTGTTAAGTTCAGTTTTGAAATTAATTGCTTGACAATCACTATTAGTTTACAGGTTCAGTGTATCAAAACTTTGGGTGTGCATACTTGCTGTATAATGCATTTTTATCAAAGGCTGGTTATTTGGCATACCTCATGTTGTAATGACTGGATTCTTGAGCCAACTTGTCCTTGCTACAGTCATTACGTTCCCTCCCCCCTTTGATTTTGCTTGATTATTTCAGGAGGATTCTGGGTAAGCCCATGCCTTATATGGTACCCAGGAGGCTGAGTAGGGCTAACTAGAATACTCCTGTGTGTGGGTGGGGGTTTTGTTTTCTGTCCGGAGGGTGGCGTCACCCTCCTGTTGTAATGAGTGTGATGAGTAGGACTAAGAGTAATGAGGATTACCAGTAAGTAATCAGGGCATCACCATCATCATGGTGTTTGTAGAGCATTGGTGACCAGAGGCAGCCGAGCATTGTGGCAGACAAACTCCTTCTAAACAATAACATTTTCTGGGCTTTCCTAAACAGTAGTAGTTGATCTGTGTGTCATGGTTGGGTGGGCAGTGTATTCTACAGCATTGTGGCATTGGCTGATATAAAAAAAATACCCCTTCCCCCGACAAGATTCCTACCCAAAGAAAAAAGGAGCCACCTGACATACCCTAGGATGATGTGCAAGAAAAGGAAAGTGAAACTGCCTGTTAATCTCGCTGAAGAATGGAAACATCTTGAGCATCCTTTGGGAAGGATCCCCTTTAAAGATGCCCAGCAGCGCCTATCCAGGGAGACCACCTTCCAGAACAGACTGGAACCACACAGCAATCACCATGGCAGGTCCCCTACTCAGAGACATATAGCTGCCCATCACACCCTAAGGAAGACCTCACCCATTAAGGAAGGGATGAATCCGATGATGCCCCGAGGGAGATCACCCATCAACAGAATGTCCCTGGGAGGTTCTTTCTAATGGATTAATAGAGGAATGAAGCAGTTCCAGAGAGGTTACATCCAGAGGGATTGACGCTGCCCAACCTGTGCTGTAGGTGAGACCTACATTCAGAGGCCAGTGAAAGAATCCAACATACCTTCTTGAGGACCTCTAACAATAGATTAAGGGAGCCATCCAATCCTGCCTTACGGAGAGACCCATACAAAGAATAACTGAACTGTGCAAATGGCTCACAAGGAGAGTGCTGACCGAAGAGACTGGGAACCATAAAATAGATCCCAGTAGAAATCCCGTGCAAAAGGAATGTATCCACCCGATATTCCCCAGACTTTATTCCACTTCTCTGCACCGAATCATCACCTTTGACTTACATTAATATGAGCTGCTGGCCACGTTGTCTTTTCTGCCATCAGGTTAACCCACTGAGCTACTTACCAGTTTGTGATCAGGTCTGATTTTCCTCACTTATTCCCTGACTTTTCTCAGTTGTCCCTCATGCTATAAGAGGAATGACCCTATTGTAGTGTCTAACAACATCTTGCACAAAACCCATTGGCTCTTCTGACCAACATGAAAGACTGATTGTATAAAAAATTGATATTTGATTCACAATCTAATTTAAAGAAATGCATGCCAGAGAGACGAAATGCAACACTAAAGTCAAGTACCAGTTCTGGGGAATATGTGATGTACGATATCTCAAACACAATTTGGTGCTTGTCTTTTTTTCCCGGTGCAAAAGGGGTGTGGATAAAGTCCTTTTCATCTTAAGAACATGGCTGAACAATGCTAGAAAATTCTTGATGGTTACTTGACCGGTGTGAAATTGAGGATGCCTCCTAATATCAAGGTACTCCATGCAAATGTATTTGACTGAGTCTTTTGTCCCTTCTTCGAGCTTTCAGAGGGGAAGTGCCACCGGTTCATCCTCATCAAGAGCCTTTCTGCCTTCAGGAGTTTACTGCCAGTGACTGCTTGAAGAGGCAGTCAGGGGTTCAACTGAAACACCCCTGGTGATGTCCAATCAGGCCTTGGTTCACTGCCACGACAGCTTTTTTTCTATACAAAGAATTATGTCCGTTAGATGTTAAGTTCCAGTGTATAGTCAAGTTATGTTTGAGCTCAACCCCTCTTCCCTCACCCCAGACAGCCCCTGTGTTGGATACAAGCTCTGGCACCACCAATGTGGGGATTTTTCATTTATTCGTGTGTGTGGAGCATTCCCCGCCTCTGCATATGGCACTGAAGAGAATTTTGCCGAATCCTGCCCATAAGAGGAGACCAGGAGAGGTGCATGCTGCGTAGGATATTGGAGGTGTGGACTTAAGGGAAAGGGTGCCCTTAAACAGTGATGGCTGCACGAGGCAGCCTTGGACAGCAGGTGAGCTATACCATACCGTCGCACTCAGCAGCTGTGCAGTGCCCACAGACCAAGGACTCTGCCCCTCCCTGAGTCCCCCCCACGCCCCTTAGTTCAGCTCAGTGTTGTCCCCTCAGTCAGGCCTGAGGGAGCAGCGACATGCGATGGACAGAGCAGTCTGCGGTCTTCCCTTCACAGGTGCACACTGTCACTTCTGGAGTTTGTACTGTGGAGCAGCAAGTAGGGGCTCCTGGACCAATTGTAAGGCCCCCCAAGGAGAGATGGGCTTGCAGCATAGTGGTTCGAGTGCCTGGGAGGAGGCATTATCCAGGATGTGACTGGGTGTGTGAGGCCTCACTGATAGTAGAATGTGCTGAGTCAGCGTGACGAGGCTGAGGCTTCGTCCCCGTGCGTTTCCTGGTCTGACTCGAGCCGTCGCTCGCAGACCTCTACCCCCAGTGTCCTTTCTGCTCTCAGCAGACCCTCGCGAGTGCTGATAGTGTGGACACGGAGTGTGGCAGCTGCTGAGTGTCGCCCATTCTGCCATTGTTCGTTGGATTCTCAAAGGTGGGACCAGCAGTGCCTCGCTCTCTCCCTCCATTTCAGGCTTTTATCTCAAGTTTACTCCTTCCTTCTGTCCGTTCGTGCTCGTAGCTTTCGCCTCGCTGGTGTTCACTCTCATTTACTCTTTCCTGCACTTACTCCTACCCCCATGCACTGTCTGATACTTAAACGACTTGCAAGATGCACGTTTCCAAACCATAATCATAGTTTTAATGCAAATCAGAGGAACTCAGCATAAATCTAGATTTAGGAGAATTAGGTTTGCATGTTTTAGTGAATTATTTTAAGTATATTGTAGGATGCAAAAATATTTCATGTATTTGTACAGCTGCAATAATAGAATTTTGTGCCCGTGACCATCTCAATACCACTGACATTTGTTATGAAGCTAGAGTTGCCGTGATCACGCTTACCCGAAAGCTTTTGGTTTAGGTTGATGGATAGTTTCCATATGAGATAATATGCGTTTGTCTCTTTCTACATGCATTAAACATGAAGTAATATAGTTTACCAGAGCAGTGTAAAGTTGCTACCCTGACAATTAAATGTGGGAACTAGCCGCGGGTCTGTCACTTAGTTCTCAGGGCCTGAAGTTGCATCTGTCAGTCCTCTGGCCTCCAAAGGAGGGGTCTTTGGGTCCACTCTTGGAGTTCCCTTTCATTGTCTGTATTAAACCTCTAGATTTTGTGCATTTAAGGCTTCAATCACACAGGTGGTCTGTGTGCTCTTTTTTTTTTTTGTAAACCATTTTTATAAGATTTTGTCACAGTACAAGACATCATGAGGTATAGTATAGGAACATGTATTTCAGAGCTTATATTCGTGACCATCATAAGATATTTGCAGGAGTAAATGGTTCAGTATATCATAAACAGTCTTTAATAAACAACGTTGGCTTCAGATCGCAACAGTAAGGGTCACCCTTTATGTATGTATTAATTCTTTTTCTCATCTCTCTTCGTGGTGTTCCCCCACTGTCTCATTGTATACCTATATCTACTGTATTTCGGTGTGCGTAGCCCCTCATCCTCTCCCCTCATGTGGGTGTCCAGAGCTAATGGGTGGTCATTTGACAGGGTCTGAGGCAGGGACCATCCGAACCGCAGGGTGCGTGGTCAAGGTCATCGCAGATGAATTTTGACGTGCGGCACCCCATGTTTGCACCATTCAGGCCTGCTTATCGTATATCCTTCCGAAGCGGTATCATGCAGCAATTGCAACTCTTGCAATATGTTCTCCCACAGCCCCACTGTGGATATTTTTCGCAGCTCCCGACCTCTTCTCTTCTTAGTGCCACTGTCTCCGCCTTATCCCATTTTAATGTTGCAGCACGCTAGTGCTGTTTACTCGGGAGAGTATGTGCTTTCCAGTGCATTGCTATTGACTGCACGCTATAAGTAACGCCAAGTCTATGAATTGGGTGGTCACCTTTTGGGACTTCCTTCGTCTGTACGGACCTAGCAACGCCCCTTCCAATGTATGTAGGTCAGTATGACCCGTCAGTATTGCTAATGTGTTCGTAACCACTCTCCACAATGCTGCTGCTGCAGGGCAGTTACAGAACATATGTGCTAAATCCGCATTGTGCATGTGACATCTAGGGCTGAGGTGCGAAGCATGAAACATTTTGTGAAGGCTTGTGAGGTAAGCTCTAAGCAATATGTTATATTGGCTATATTGGAACTTAGCGTTGCGGGTCAATTTCCGTGAATATTGTGCGGCCCTTTTCCACTCTTTATGTGTCATTTCCTGTCCTATGTCTTTCTCCCAACATCTAAGCGTCACCAGTAGGGAGTCAGTTGTTGGGTGTGCTACCGCCTTGGCAAACCAAGTGACCAAACGGCGGCCAACTCCCATGATGTGTAAAGTGTGCACAAGGGGATGCTGCTGTGGTTCACTGTCAGTGATGTTCCATAGACTGTCCAGCTCTGCTACTAATCTGCCATTAACCAGGAATGTCCTGCCGGTAGCTCACATTCCTCCTGCGGCTGACCAAAGGGTATAAGTGCCCTATCCTGGTACAAATCCCCAAGAGTACTTACACCAGGCCATACCACCCTATAAGTTCCTGATAACTCTTGCAGGCGATACGTACTAGATTATTAGCCTCGCAGGGAGTCCTGCCCCTGGGAGTGGTGCCTCCCCTATCATTGCCTGTGCTCTAGCCACTGACATTCTACCTACCACATTAGTCTGCCTACCTGCCAGCCACCTCGCTGGCCACTGCAGCTGTGCCGCCAGTTAGTAATATTCAAGGGCCACCCTTATCCACTGGCAGTTGTAGCTTGCACAGTGCCACTTGTCTCCTCCCCTTGTTCCATATAAAAACTCCCAACATCACATGCAATGCATGGAAAGTGGATCTTGGGATTGACACCGGAAGGTTATGAAAGGAATATAGAAGTCTGGAGAGTATCACCATTTTTGAGAGGGATATGCAACCCTGTACTGTACGTGGTAGGGTACTCCAGATTGTCATCTACGGACGAAGGAGGAACCTGGTGAAATTCCCATCTATAAGGTCCTGGGTGTTCTGGTATATATTGACCCCTAAATACTGGAACGTACGAGGTTACCATCTCACCAAGTGGTCACATACAGTTATTTCTTGTGAAGGACAGTCATCTTGAAGTGGAAAGACACATGACTTTGTCCAATTAACTCCTAGTGCCGATGCCCTCTTATATTGCTCAAGTTTTCTTGCAATTTCGGGGATCCGCATGCGGCTGTCACGTATTTACAAGAGGATATCGTCCGCGTAAAGCAAGACCATGTGCACTTCGTCATTCAATAGGATACCCCACTCCTCACCACTCTGGCAAAGCTGTTGAGCCAGGGGCTCCGTTGCCAGAGCAAATAGCAGCGGTGAAAGGGAACAACCGTGATGGGCGCCCCTACTCCCCGAAATTGGGGACGAGATAAGTCAACCTATTGTCACCCAGGCAGTGGGTGCTGTGTAGAAGAGCCTGATCAGCTTCTCCAATCTCCCGGTTAGTCCCTTTTTATTCAGAATGGAAAAAAGGTAACCTAGTCAATGGTGTCAAATGCCTTTTCTAAGTCTAACACTGTACTGAGGCCTGCTCCATCACTCAATGAAGTCTCCAGACATTGTGTGGTGGATCTTTCGGGGATAAAGCCGTTCTGGTCAGCGTGAACCAGGCGGGTCATGTGTTTCATCATTCGGGCCACTAGTACTTTACTAAGGATTTTGTAGTCTGCTCCCAACATTGAGAGTGGACGGTAAGATGCGAGTTCTAACCGGTGTAGTCTGTGTGCTCTTAAGGCTCTACAGAGTCTGTCCTACTCGCTTGTGCATTCAAACTCTTGGGGTCCGAGGTCCTGAAGGTGGGTAGGGGCCAGTAAATTAAACTACCTTGATCTGTGGACTGTAAACTCATGGTGTCTACTTGAAGGTGCTGGAGGGAGGGTCAGTAGACTCCACTCCACTCTTGATTAGACCCTATGGCATGTGGACTTCATTTGCGTATCTTGGCTCCCATCTTGGCATGTGATTTTAATATTTGGGGTCTGTGCACTCCACTCCGACGGCCAGGACATATTGTTTGGGGTCAAGCCCAACAAGTTTTCATGTTTATTTTGTCCTTGGGACAAGTAGGTCCAACCCCCTGCAGCACAGACACTTTGGCTGCCAGATTACAGTACCACGTTATGAACGAGGGAAGGGCATTGTCTGCAGTTAAGGTAATATTTATGTTTTTATGTTAGTGCTGTTTGAACTTGTAATTATGGTTCATTAATACAAAGCTTTTTTTTATTAGGGTGACCGCTCTAATGAAACATAAGTTCAGACTGCACTGCTGACAGTGGTTCCAGTGTGTAAAAATGTGTACAGTTGTTTGCAAAGTTTAACAATTTGAGGCTACGTATAATGCTACCACGTATAATGCTTCCAGGATGCTCTCTGATTAGATGCAAATATATGCAAAAGCTTGAAAGCAAGATTGCTGATTCTTTGCTTTCAAAATAAAATGTTCATTAAAAAAATGCAGCTAGGAAAAAAACTTTTTGCAAAACTACTTGGTAATTTTAGGTACAATTTCTTTGACGCATCATTTAGTAAAATGTGTTGATGCATGCTAGTATTTCCCATAAATATTGATAATGGAAAATCAGTGTAACCAGTTTCAACAAAATTATATGAAACCGAAAAAAATCAAGCATTGGCAAAGCGGATAGGTATGATATTCGTGGTCAGCCTTTTGGTTTTGTCAATGCATGTCTTGACATGTTTTTTGTAAAACTTTATTGTTGTGGGAGCTTCAGGGCCCTCATGATTACTGCAAACGCTGGCAAAAGCAAAATATTTTTGGTCCCAAAAAAAAACCACATTGCCACAGTAGTCAGTTTCTGACACTGAACAAAACTATTTTGCATGCCAATATGCTCTTTGTGAAAGAGCAGACTGCTGTCACTCGCAGTGAAGGCATTCGGTAGATAGAGAGAGATAGAATTTTGATTAATACCAAAGGTCTTGGTTAACACCAGACCTAAATAGGATCCCAATTCTTAAAGAAAGTCACAAAAGTGCACCCATGGCATATATCCATGCATTAGTGCAGATGTACAGTTTTCATGAATTCACCAGAATTTACAGAAGTAGGTCGGTCAGGAAATCTCATTCCTAGAAAATATTTGTGAATTTTATTTTAGCATGTGAAAATATGCATGTGTAGATTTGCTTGTGCAGAAATCTGTTGAGTGGTAACAAGTTCACACTCCCACCAACCACTTTTTTCCCCAACTATGAAGGAAGTTTTACTTCTGCCCTTATCAGGAGTAAATTTCTAACCTTTCTCTGTATGGGAAAATATTAGAGACAAGCTGATGAAAACCCATAAAACATGCAAGTTAGTAGGTTTGCACAGACTCAAAAGGGCATTCCAACCATGGGGAACTAATGCTTACCGCTACCTCCAGCCCTAGGTGGCAAAATAAGGGAATTGCTAGTATTCAAACCCTACTGTGGTCTAAGCTCTAGCATAATCAACGAGGCTATTATCAGAGATCTTATCTAATGAGATTGCTGGCATAATTTGTCGTTGCACTACATGCCACCAAAGGGATACGTGGATTTTGTTACAAGACAACTAGATTTATGAAGCAACATGTCCCATGGACAAGTAGATATTTTTTATTAAATTCCACTGCCAATGACTGTGGACTTCCACTCTCTTGTTCTGTGGACCTAATTCTGCTTGCATTACCACTACTAGTAAACAAGTAGCGACCAAAATACTCATATCATCACTAATGTTGGCACCATTACTCCAGGATTCGCTACTAGAATCATTGTTCTAGTTACGTGTGAAATGATACTGTTAGTCCTAGCACTGCAGTTGCTACTTTGAGTACTTCTCCTGTTAGGACCACTAGTATTACTTCCTCGGCTACAAGTTGCGTCCACACTACTTTGGGTTCCACAGCAGCATGTATTAATACTACTGTAAGTGGTGCATCTACTACTGGACTCACTACTATGTTTAGCCTGGCAACTAATATGTGTTTTGTTATTATGCCAACTGAGTGAGTGCGAAGAATGGCCCTACTCACTCATGCCATAAAAGCCTTTGTGTGCCAAGCCTTGTGCTTTTATGCAATATGTGTAATGCATGAGATCAATAAAAAAACAAAAAACTTTAAAGTATGCTTTTCATCCATACCCCAGCAAAAATATCTCAGGTGCTGTGAGAAGCAACACAGCATGAAGGGCAAAGCAGCATTCAAGGTAGAGAGCTAGAAAACATATGTGCTCTCATGGAGTGCCGAATGAAAAAGAAAAAAAGAGTTCCCTAAATTTGAGATACGGTAGGATACAAGTTAGCTAATCAAAAGGACTTTATGCTCCACAGGACCTTATGCTCCACATGAGGGACAAACACGAGAAGGGGAAATGAAGCCATTGAACAAGAAGCAAGCAAATGAGAATGACAATAAAGCCAACCAATGATAAACAGTAGGCAGGCTGTAAGTTCACAGTTGCTCTTTCTCGAGCAGACCGCTTGAAGACGAGACCAAAAAAATGCGAAACATAGAATCTCTTTGCTAGTGGATGACTCCGTATCCAGGTCTCCAACTCCTGCAATACAGTTTGCTGCTGCTTTTTGTTTGGCCTGCCTAGGTAAAAACCTCCCGGCCTTACTGGTTTCTTTTAAAGTTTTCACTTGAAAGCACAGTTTTCCTGGACCTCAGCCTTTAAGTAGACATGAATACTTCCTTAAGCAATCCTAGAATGATGGGTTGGCTGTATCCGGAGTCAGAGAGAAATAATCCTCTGCATGCACAGTCCTGTGAAAACTAATCTTGTTCAGTAAAGAGTTATTTATGTGGCATAGGTGGAAGATCATGCCTTGGACTTCTTTTCTTGATGTATCATTATGGTTACCTGAGACTGATCAGAAAAGATTGACTACATAATTGTCAGAACTGGTTCTTGAGTAATAAGGGGGGTAAAAAAATATTTACCCCCCATTTAATTTCCCTGGATTTTTTGCTTTTTAGACTACCTGGTTTATGGACTTCTGCCGTAAGTGAGTCTCACTCACTGTAAGCTCTGTTATAATGGATTAGAAGTGCTAGCTGCCAGTGTCAACCTTTTAAAATAAGGTCTGCTGTTGGATACCTAAGGTAAGAGGCCCTGTGCTGGTTGTACGTGAACACGAATGCGCACTTCTAAACTAAGCATGTGAGACTATGGTCTAGCTTAGCTCAGTATATGCACACAGGTAGTCTGTTCCCAAAGGGACCCTTTAGGGATTGGTGCTGCCCTGGTTCAAGCCTTATAATGTGAGGGAGCATTAATAGTGTGAGTAGGCATATCTGTAGTTATTACTGAAAAGAGTGTGTGCTTCACTGTATTATACACTATGGGCGAAATCTGCACCAAACTACAGTTCACCTTCATGAGACTTGGAGACTAGTATGACACACTGTTCATATGGTAAGAGTGAGCTCCCAGATCCTTTTGTCATATCTGCACTCCTTCTGGCGCTTGAGGATATGTCCTATTTCTCTGACTCCGCTTCTAATGAGATTCCAAGCCTTAGTTCCCCTTGCTGGGCCAAGTCAATGACTCTGCTGGCCATCTGAAAGATCAACGGCCTCTCTACACATTAGGGCCACTAGCCAATAATTAGGCCAGCTCCTGGAAGAGGAGAGGGTGGGAAAGGAATTTGCATGTGCTAATTACCACTCTCACTGCACCTGCCTGCCAAAGCTCACTCCCAAAGAAATAAAGGAGCGCAGCTGGACCTCTGGAGCCAAGCATAGAAGGGACTTCTCTTTGAAGTTTTGAAGGGAAGGGACTTGGCATCTGTGGTAGTTATGGGTGTTACTTCAGGTTCTCAGAGAAATCTGTTAACAGACCGCTTCAAGTCGCCATGGTGAAATGTCCCAAAGTGCTGTGCAGAAGGGTTAAGTCAAGGGTAGAGTGATGTCACCCTAGAATTGTGCAGAGGTGCCTAACTTTTAGGACTTTCCACCCCCCACTTAAAAACTTTTGCACAAGGGAGAGACTTTAAGAACAGTCTGGATCTGGGGGAAATGACACTGGAGGAATGCCCAGCTAGAAGAAAGAATGGATTCAAGAACATCTAACTTCAGCTGGCACCCGGGGACTAAGATTTGTTTCTCCAAGGCCAAGTGGCTTTGGCCCCATACACCCTTTGAAGGACAGTAGAGGAATGGCCCTGCTGGTTCAGGACACTGGAGAGCTCCTCTAGATCTTTTGTGGACTGGTCCTGCAGGAGTGTGACCTCCAGAAGAAGTGGGACCCTGACTTTTGCTGTACAGGTAGCCAACAAGGAGACCATGGATCCTGGAGGATGCAGGCCGGAGGGCGCTCTTCCTTGAGGTGCTGCAGAGTAAGACCCCGATCCGAAGAGAGTTTCCTGGTGCCTAGACAGATGATAGCTCCTGCACAATGAGGGAGTGCAGTGACCAGAAGAAAACAAAAGTTTAAAGGCCAGGAGACCTGTAGAAGCCTCCCCTGGTTGCTATAGTTGGCCACCAGGAGTAAAATGACACAAAAATCATCTGAAAAATGAAGACGTGTACCCGATGCAGTTGTGCTCCTCCTACCTCCCCTGTCCTCCAGGACCCCCACTGCCCCAGGGGGCCATAGCCAGAAGACTGAACGCCACTGCACTGCCATTGTTATTTGCACTCGGGGAGGCCAGAATCCTAGGAGCAAGTCGGTGTGCTTCCTCTACCCTTGTGTCTCGGGGGAGGGGAGCACACCTTGAAACCAGCGAAGAAAAGTTATTTGCACCCGTGCTGACATGGATTGTGTCTACTGAGCGGGGAGCCAGCTAGGCCGAGCATGAGTAGGCTCCCCATGGAGCCCCAGAATCTAGTACATGCGAATTGCCTCATTTGAGGGGTAGGGGCGTCCGGCTTTAAAAAAATAAAAAGCAAGTTGCAGTGAGGCGGTATGTAAAAAAGGAAAAAAGTAGTTTTTCTTGCAACAGCTGCATCAAATGGCCGCCACAAGCTCCAAACAGCAGGGGCTGAGGTGCACCCCACAAGCTTTTGCAAGGACTCATAAATATGCTTATTTGCTCTCCATTGTGTCCTAGAGAGAACAGGGCCACCACCAATGGGTCAAGGTTGTACTGGGGGGATTTCCAGCAGTGCATCAGCTCCACAAACAAGCCAGATGCTCATTTTTACAAGTGTTGCGCTAAGTCTCCTATAAGGCTTACTTTGAGGACCCTGGGAGAAGGATGCTAGGTTTTTGAAAAATCCTGAAGCTGTAGCTTTTGCTATAAGGATCTCAAATGTAGTGATCCTCATTCGTTGGTCCTAAGGATGCACTTGCATCATATTAAAAGTAGAATTTAGACTCATGCACTTATTTTATTGAAATGCTTTATTGACAGTGGCAAAGTTGACAGTGGTTTAATCCATGTTTTAATGAAATTTATGGAAATGGTTTATTGTAAATGACCAAATTAATATTGAATGATTACATATTTTAATGAAGGTCACCAACGGCTTCAACATGCACTGTATTGACAATCACCAAATTAACAGTGAACTATTACCTGCCCTAATGAATGTCATTGCAAGATGGTATCACCCTTAGTTATTTTGATGGTGTTGCATTAAGTTATTATGGCATATTCTTGCTTTTCACTAACGTGGTGACACCCTGACATAGCCAGCAGTCCTGCCTCTTGGTAATTACACCGATTTTTTTGCATCTAGTATAGGGGAGTCTGTTGTGGTGATAGTGTTAAGGACTCGCTAGAGGTGTGAGCTACTAGGAGTGTGTCACCATAAGTATTTCCACTTGCCATTGTATGTATATTTATAAATGAATGCACAGTATTCAGTAGTGTGTGCATTATAACATATGCACAGACTGGACAATTATTTATTGGGTGTTTGTTGCATGCCTGCGGCATGAGCTCACACCACTTCCCTTGAGTAGGCCTTGGACTGCTCTGCCTCACTGCCCTGAGAGAATCAAGTACTACAATTGGGTACTTGGTACCTAGTGGAGAGAAGGTTGCTCTTATTACTTGTGAAGGGCCCATATCCTTCTCAGCTAATAACCCACTTTCTTACAAGGGGTTACCTGGCTCCAATTGTGATACTTGGCGTCTTTTGACCCTCTGTTGTCCCAATAACGTTCTACTGTGGGCTGGTAACTTAACATCAAATACAGCCCTTTTAGCACTTGGTCTTCAAGTTAGTGAAACAATGGAGTTCAAGACTTATATGGGGAGATGTGGTGTTACAGACTCAAAACTCAGAGCAACAAAATAGAGAGCAACAATGTCTAGCCAATGCTTTAGCTTTTAAAAAGAAAAAATACTTTAACACCAGCACACTGCTAAATACTACATATAAATATACGTTTGAAAATATGAGGACGCAGCCACATACTCAGGGCAAGTAGGCTCATGAGTAGTTTTAAAAAAGCTACTCTCCTAATGTTCCCAATGTTGATGTGCCTGTTTTTTTAGGTCTTGCCATGCACGTTCGAAGGGTATTGTTTATAACATGGGCACTCGCAAACCTTTACCAGGGAACCAAACATTTGGATTGTGGTGTGACCGAGGGCCGTGTTGATGCTCGCAGTTTGGCGATCGGTGGGGGGGAGGCGGGGGCTGTAAGGTGGGCGTGGGTGAAGCGAAGCATGTATATCTAAAGGCTGAATTACACATTGTGAAACCAGAAAACCTAGGCTCAATCCCAGCTTCTTCACTTGACCAAATTATGTTATCCTAGGCGATTGGTTTATTTCACTTTGCCTCCTTTTTCTGCATGATCACATATGAGGACCTCGAAATACATGACTTCAGGATGTGAGCTGCACAAAACCGTCTCTTGTGTTTTATTTAATAAACTATAAGGTTGTCCATGTATAATAGCAACCCAGGCCACTCAAAGGGTGCACATAACAACTGATTTTCCTCTTAGTTCACTATTTGCATTGTTGCCAGAGTGAGGGGGGGGGGGGGGTCGTGAATGTTTCTAAATTTATTAGTGCAAACTAGCACTTTAAAAAAATACTTCTCAATACAGTAATATAATCTGATGTACTAAGGTGAAACGCTTCTGCATGTTAATGAAATACTTTTTTTTTAAATTTTGAAGAGACTTTACCATATTTTTACACTTTTGTTGCAAGATGTCTTTACAAATGAAGAGTTCCTAAAGTTAAATGGAACTGGGCACCTTAGTTAGTTTCTTTCTTTAACTTCAGCTAGCCTGTAAATAAATGCTTGCCCATTTATTTAACATCATTCTCAGGGTTAGCACTGAGTCAAGAAAACAGCAGCCCTATGCTGCTGTCAACCAGGGGGCCATATGTAAGGTCAGGTGGGCTGCAAGCGGCCCCTGAGCCGTACTTTGAGTATCACAGGTTTAGAAAAAAGGACTTGGAGCCTGCCCGTTGCTTAACATTTTTGGCTTCATTGTAACTCTTCTTTGCTGCCTCCTGATTGCCCAGCACGTGCCGAACATCACTTCCTTTTCTTACTGTTGAGCATGGGCCAAGCACTGATTGATTCAACTTAATTAGTGTCTGTTCGCTGATCGCAGTGTGATTGAAAGATAATTCCAGAGTGAGAAAACCTTCTTGGAAATTCATACAAGATTAATCTGTCTGTTTAATATATGTACCATATATCAGTTGTTGTTCAAAGGGAAAGGATGTGTTATATTCTACACATGTATGATTCCACCAGTATAGTCTCTCTTGTAATGTTGAAGGCTCCACTTCTATTATATTAGTCACAATTTCCTATAGCATACTTGTAGTTCCCTTCTTATACTGATAGGAACTGCTCAACAGGAATAGCAACGTTTTTCTGTGCAATTTTTTGCTGGAACCCCTTTAACTTTTGTAAATCGCATGAAAATACCGTGAGAAATTTGCAACATAACTTTTCATAGGTCCTCTTTGGTTTTATGATCTGTGGCTAATACCTGTTCTGGAGACCATGGTTCAGCAATATACACAGTCTACATCGGTCTCTCCATCCTAGTACCCAACCGCTATTTAGCGTGACATAGAATTTGATCCTAGCTGTTTTATTTGTGGAGTAGTTGTAATCACCAACGGAGAGCGAGAGATAGTGGAATCAGTTGCACTCTCCCACTGTCAATACTCACACACACACGAGCAACTGATTACTCAGAGATTCTTATGGGAAAACATCTGGCTCCCTATTATATCAGGATGTCAGGTGTTACCTCTGCTTAGTTCTTACTCTTAATGGGGTATCCAAAGATATTGGAGTAGACGCCTCGCTCACTTATCGTGACATGCTTCATCATCAGTGCCTATCCACACCCTGGTAAGATGGTACTACCAGGGCTGACTCAACCATAGGTGGAAATGGGAGTTCTTAGATAAAGCAAGCTGGATAAGCAGGGACCCAGAAAAGTGAAGTATTAAAAATACCTCAAGGTATATCCAAAGGTTTTACTTTATTAGGAGTCGGTGTCCTTGCTCTTTCTTGTGTACGCACACCATGCACACTCATGAGACCTAATGCTCTCCCCTGTCTTGGTTCTTTGCTCCAGAGGATTTTCCTCTAGTGCGTCTCTTCAAGGGTCATGCAGTTCGTGCGGGGTGGTGCTGTCTTGTAGTCACACATTCATCAAAGATCCAGGCACCTCGGGATTACCTAGGTCCTGCCGCTGTGACCGCCGCCAGGGACACTGACAATACAGCCCTGACAAAGGCCCCAGACCCAACCGGGCTCATAGTGAGGGCCGAAACATGTTGGGACCAAAACGAAGGGTATAATTGAATAATTGTAGTCAATAGAACCCACTAAATTCACGTTTTTATCCATACCCCTGGTACCCTCCTAATAAAGTAAAACCTTTGAGTATACCTTGAGGTATTTTTAATACATCACTTTTCTGGGTCCCTGCTTATCCAGCTTGCTTTCTCTAAGAACTCCCATTTCCACCTATGGTTGAGTCCGCACTGGTAGTACCATCTTACCAGGGTGTGGATAGGCACCGATGATGAAGCATGTCACGATAAGTGAGCGAAGCGTCTACTCCAATATCTTTGGATACCCCATTAAGAGTAAGAACTAAGCAGAGTTAACACCTGACATCCTGAAATAATAGGGAACCGGATGTTTTCCCATAAGAATCTGAGTAATCAGTTGCTTGTGTGTGTGTGAGTGATTTGTGGAGTACACATCACTAGCAAAGTGGCTGATTAACTCTATATTATTCTCTTCAAATGATAACTGATTTTACATCCAGTGGCTGTAAATCATTCACTACATCCTTGTATAATAACCCAGGCCATCCTTGAGCTTCCTGTCAAATTACACTTTGGTTGTTGTAGTAAATTGAGATTCTGATTCTGCCATTACCGCCAAGTTTTTGCCTCCAGTCTGAATGGTGCGCAAAGGATGTCTCAGACCCCCATTTCACTACTACATTCCTTCCAACCAAGCCCATAGGTTTTAATGTCAAACAGTCCACTTCAGTCTCTTTTTCCTGATTGACCTGGGCTACTACACCTTTCATCACTCTTTTGTTCTCCCTATATACCTTTGAAAACAAGCATTTGCAAAGCCAGCAGGTCTCGCCTATGGAAGAGCTATTGGCAATGTGTTTCAACCATATTCACCAGTGTGGCTGCTGTTTAGCATGGTTAAAAGTTAGTGGCGTAGAGTGGAGTGAAGTAGGGGGAGTGGTGTTGTAGAGTGGAGTAGGGGGAGTAGAGTTCAGTGGCGGAGAATGTCATAGAGCGCAGTAGTGTAGAGAGTCGTAGAGTGGGGTGGAATTGGGTGGAGTGGGTTGGATTGGATTGAGAGAGTGGGTTGGATTGGGTTGGGGTAGAGTGGGTTGGATTGGGTTGGGGTAGAGTGGGGTGGATTGGAGTAGGATAGAGAGGTGGATTGGAGTGGGGTGGATTGAATTGGGGTGGGGTGGGTTAGATTGGGGTGGGGTGAATTGGATTGGGGTGGGGTAGATTGTATTATATTGGGGTGGGGTGGATTGGAGTGGAGTGGATTGTACTGGGGTGGGGTTGATTTTTTGAAGTGCCGGGGGTGGATTGAAGTGGGATGTCTTGGATGGATTGGATTGGAGTGAGGTGGACTGGATTGGAGTGGGGTGGATTGTGGTGAACTGGATTGGAGTGGGTTGGGTTGGATAGGAAGGGGGTGGATTGGAGTGGGTTGGATTGGAGTTAGTTGGGGTGGATTGGGTAGGGTGAATTGGATTGGGATAAAATGCATTGGAGTGGGGGGGTGGATTGGAGTGGGGTCGGTTGGAGTGGGTGGATTTGAGTGGCTGAAATGGAGTGGGTTGGAAATGGGATTGGATTGGAGTGGGGTTGATTGGATTGGAGTGGGGTGGATTGGAGTTGGTGGATTGGTGAGCGGGTCGTAATTGGGTGGAGTGGATTGGATTGAGGTAGAGTGGATTGGAGCGGGGTGGGGTGGATTGGGGTGGGTTAGATTGAATTGGAGTGAAGTGGGTTGGATTGAATTCAATTTTCATGAACCCTGGGTTAGTACAGTTCTGTTCCCATTACATGCTTTATACGTGGGTTCACACTCTTGAGTCTGCCTTCTGTTTGCAGGGCACTAGAAGTTAAAAAGAACAAAATAATATCTCAGTCACATTAGAAGTAGCTGACAGGCGCTGATTAAGTTGAATCAATCAGTGCTTGGTCCTTACTCTACAGAAAGGAACATCAATGTTGCTTGTCCTGTAGTGACCAATTACTAGGCTGTTAAGAAGAATGCCGCACAAGCCAACAAATGATGAATAACAGGCGGGATCCAATCCCTTTTTTTACACAAAAGTGTCTCACAGGCGAAACACTTGCGCTAGTGCATGCCCGACCATAAAAATGTCCTTTGCTCCGATTGTTGTTAAAGATCTTAATTAACCACGTCCACACTAATAAAAACAGCAAGTACCTGCATGACCCTCTACTGGATGCAGATAATCAACTCTTTGCTGATCAAGTGTGAAGTTCCAGATTGGCAGAAAACAGGACAGGTTACCCCACAGGTTAGCACATGGGTTTGCCCATTTCTGGCAAAAAAACTTGAAAGTTGTTTGTCAAATCAATTGAAATAATGTATCAAAGACTATAAGCTATTTATTGATCAGTCTTCAGACGTGACTACGTGGCTGTAACACAGAAATGGCCATTTAACAGATTGTGGATTACTCTCTCCTCCTCATTGACAAAGGAGATTCCTGCCCAGGCGCAGCTCCTCCACTAAGGCGGAGGAGCGTCGCCACACTAAGTGTAAAGAGAAAATGATAATGCAACTTTAATAATGTTACGTTATTATCATTTTCTTCTGTAAGGAGCTAGCTAGGGTGGGGCGGGGCTGGGCTGGGCGTGTCACAGCCTGGGAGAGAGAGGAGGAGTGGTTGCTACTGCACCTTAAATGCGCATGACGTTTGGTCAGCCATCTTGGGCCGGCCAAACCCTCATGCGCACTTTGCATGCTCTCCGCCGGCTGTGTTGTACTGTCAGGGTGGAGAACATGCACAGTTTCCCAGTCACTGTCTGAGCGCCGAACCACGGTGCTCAGGCGAATCACGACGCTGCTGTCAGGCAGCATTTTGAATGGCTAAGGGAGTCTGGGAGCTTCCTGTTCCTGCGTTGGAGGAGAGGCGGCGGCTGGCGACCAGTGTCGACTAGGTACTTTTTTAAAATTCTAAGCCCACCTCGGCCCTGGTCTCCCCGCCACTGTTCCCTACCTGCCGCCACTGCTCCTGCTTACTCACCCTCCTTGACTTGTCAGTGGCATTCACTAAGGTCAGTCACAAGATCCTACTTCACACATTCAGATAAAGAATAGGAATAAGTAGAACTGTTTTAAACTGGTTCTGCTCCTATCTGACACTCAACTTGTAGTCTCACAAACATTTCCTCTGCAAAAAAATAAGCTCTGCCATTTCAAACTTCTCAGAACTTTCAAATCATTCATTCTAGAATCCAGACTTTAAAAATCTGGTTCAATCACTTCAAAACTTTATTGAAGAAATTAAAACACTTACTCTGTAAGAAGTACTGAATTAACCGCCATCTTGCGTAATTTGTTATAAATAAATAACATATTTGTTTTGTTCTCCTATCTGATGCTTATTGATTTAATTTATTTGTGCATATGAGCTTGCTTATATTGCCTAATTTTTGCTGTAAAGCGCTGATACCCATGGGTCTAGGTCACCCTATACAAAATCGCTAATAAATAATTAAAGCACATGGAGTTCTCTTCTCAGAAAACCTGTCCAAGTTTGTGCTCCTGAAAGGAAGAAGGCTACCTCTTCCCTTCAACAGCATAAACTTGGATGGGTTTTCTTTCTAACTTATCCTCATTGAATTTTTTCACCCATGAGACCGACTGCTTTAAGGTATTTGTTACTTTGTCTAACAGGGATAACCCTTAACAACTGGGGTAATCCATAAAGTTTCCTGAATATTCTTGTAATTTGTATTGATCTTGAGTTGATCTCTGATACTTCAAAATTGCAAGTACTAGCCAAACCTCTCAAAGCTGTCAGGAACTCGTCGGAGATCTCATTAGGTATTTGCTAATGAGTATAAAAGTTGTACCTTTCCAACTGTATTCTAACTTATGGTGTAAACTATTTCTAGTCTTCTCACAGCTTTGTCAAATTCACTTAAGTCTCCCTCCTTCTCTACTGGGACTACTCTTTCCAAAGTCCTAACATTTTCTGCCCCTCCGAACCGTAGAATAGATTTTTTCCTTTCTGCTAGCATTTTATCAGCTTCAGTAGCTTCTAAATCGGTTTAAACTTCCTCTTTTTCCTTTCCCCTGGACCTCCTTTGCATTGGAGAAATATTTGTGGGTGGTCAAACCTCATGTCATAAATTAGGATGTGAGTAAATAGGGTGGGAAAATATCACAAGACTATAATTTATTAAGCCTACAGACCTGTGCAAGTAACTTTATGAGTAGCTATATTCACCTCCTTCCACTACGTTGTGAATAATAACCTTCACATATGTAACAATATATTGTATTCAGATGGGAGTTCTGTGTATTGTAGTAAATGTGTGCACATCACAGAAAAAGGTGGCATAAATAGAGTGCACATGACTCACTATTGGAAGTGCGTGCACATTGCAGGAAAAGGGTTTATATAATCAGGGAACTGAAGAAAATAAACACAGTTTTTCCAGTGACACGCTATAATGTTAGTGTATTTTGCGTTCACATCGCAGAAGATGTTCATTCTTACAAATGGTACAGTTCAATTTTCTGAACTTGCATGCAGAATGCAGTGATAACGTGCACCATAGGATCAAAGCTGGCAAGGTATTGATGTTATTCCTACCTATGCCTGTGTTTCACAGAAAAATATGCAGTTGTGTTGAATCCAGAATAGGCGAGTTTGGGCAGGGCGTCTGATGAGTATGTGCAGTATTATAAGATGGCGTCCGCCCTGTATGAAAACGCGCTGACAGAAGGCCCTCTGCTTTCATGAAAGTAGTAGGATGCGGCAAGCAACATAGTGTCAATATCGGCAACACACCCAACCCGCAAACACAGCAATACCATAATAAAGAACACACAAGACACATTGGTTGTTGGAGAAAACATTGCTGCAGGTTTATTTTGCATAAGAAATATGCCAACATGGTGGGTCAACTTACGGGCGATTCAAGGGCAGGCAGCCCCTATGCTGCCTGCCCACCTGATGAACCAAATTGCACCTTGGCATAACCAATCAGTGCTAACCATTTTGGGGGATTACCCCTTACATCCTGTGGACCACCAGTCCACCCATTTACTCACGCCCCTTGAGGGGGCGGAGCGTATCCAGGCAAGCCTCCGGTTGCTCAGGTTTACAGCCGCCCGAAGGACTAAAGGGGCGCCGTCGTTCCTCCAGGGTCCTGCCGTAAGGACTTCCTGGGGCTATTTGGCATTTGCACCCTTCTTCTGGTCCTGAAGAGGGTATCCCTATGTACCATTCAGCGTCTGGATCCCCCTGTAACTCCGCCACAGCTCTGGGTGTGGCACCCGTCATACCCAGGGCCCCCCCACCAAGGCAGGCATTCTTACTTACACCCTGCTGATTCTAGGGCATCACCCAGGTCCAACAAAACAGGTCCATGCCCATACTAGACAAATGGACCCCCATCCACATCAAAACCTCCTGTGGTCTTTGCATGCAAGAGCCGAGTCTGATGAAGCCAGGGACCCCTCTGTTCCGTGAATTTTGCGCATGGCGCTGTTTACCCTCCTGCGAGAAATTTCAACGGCCTCTCCAGACCTGGACAATTCCCATTTACCTCTGACATGGTTACCAGTCCTTTTGGCTGGACAATTCACATCTACCTCTGCAGGTGTTTCCCGGCCCTATCGGGGAAACCTTGCAATGTAGCACTAAAGAGAACATGCCTAATTCACCGAGCCCTTCAGATTTTATATGATTTTGAATTAGAGTTGAACCAAGCCCTCATGCTTGGTGGGCTTGAACATGGCTTATTTACCCTTCCGTAGGCAAGTTCGATGGCCTACACTTATTTGGGAACTATTGTTCTCTGTTTTAACCACAGCTTTATTCACCCCCAAGGGTATGTTCAATGGCTTCCCCGGGGTTGCAGCAACTGATCTCTACTTTTACCACTTTTCAGGAAGAAATCCCCATGGTGCCCTTTGCGCCAATAAGGACCTTCTTGTTAGGTGTTGCCGCGTCATGTGTTTACCCATTACCGCCCAGTCCCTGGTCTAAGGCTCTGCTGGTGAACATGGTGGAGTTCGCCTCCAAGGCCATCGGTATAATTGTTAACAGTTATTAATTGTGGCCGCACAATACCCTTCTCTCTACTTGCTGACCTCCGTTGTATGTGAGTACAGCGCCGGCCAGAGATATTACCATAGGAATTAAAACTACTGCTCTCCTCTTGACCAGGCTTCTGGGTGGTATACTCCTTTGTTCACTGTGTACCATTATGTGCAGTTCCATATGGGGGTTGACTAAGCCCTTGGTTCCCCCCCCCCCTTTGCTTGGCAAGTCCCCATTTGGAGGTTCACTGATGACCATGTGCGGCACCAAGAGAAATATGGAACCCCTGGAGAGGGTCATCGGGCGAGGACAGGGTGGAGTCTTGGACAGATGCAGTGTCACCATGCTGGTGTCCCCACCCGAGTAGTAGCCCATAGACCGCTTAAGCCATCGGTATATCAGAGTGCCAAAAAGATTTGCCAATGCTTTTGGATTTGAGGACATGGGGTAAAACATATGAGCAGATGTACCTGCACCTTCTTAAATGTGAATTCAAGACGTGCAGTGGTAGTTGTCCGAATTTGTGCTCCAACCCAGCTTTTTCAACACTGTTGAGGTAACAGCACCCTTTTAGGAATGACAAACTCACGCCCCACCTGACTAAATAGCTCTTTTTCGTGTGTGGCCCATAACCCTACTTTTGCTAAAGGTATACCAGTGTGCCGAACTGGTGCCATTGCTTTTGGATTGTGATAACCTGTAGTGAATCATACGAACCAATTTACCTGCACCTTCACTGAAAATGCACGTGTTCTGGTGGTAGTCAGCATATGTGCTCCAAACCCATCTGTCCCAACACTATTGAGGCCACCGCACACTTTTTAGATGACAACTAACGCAGCCCACCTGGCTGAGAGGCAGCAGGTTGTATTGGCTTAATTGCAGGGACCCTTAGCCCACACTCATCCCTACAGTATTCTACTTCATGTCAGCCTTGCCTGCAAACCCGTCACATCTGACTGCGATTTTTAGCTCCTGAGTCGCCCTGCTGATGTTCCCACTCTAGCGTGAGTAGCCCAGTGCAAAACTGCTGCTCTTGTATACCAGGATGCAGACCAGCGTTAGAAAAGCTTCTGGATGGTGAGAACAGGAAGACATTATGTACAACATCCAATCCCCTTCTAACTGCGGGCTCTAGTTGGGTGCTGTTTTGGCGTATTGATGCACCCGACCTACTATGATGTGTAAAGGCTCAACTATCCGATGAGCCTAGAAATATGTGACCTTAAGCAAGGGAGTCCTCGTGTACTTGCAGTGAAACCCTCCTTTCTTACAGGAATTTTGACTTTTCAGTTTATCTGTGGTGTTCCCCCTCCTCCCCCCCCAGACTTCCCAGGCTGCTTACTGCTAACCACATGAGCAGCTGCTGGCGCTAATGATGGAAATTTCCCAGTTGCCACTTTAACTTATACACCGCCGCCTTAATGGCTACGTTGTAAGCCATGAAGTACCTAACATATGTCTCTTCACCTTGGAAAGATACAAAAAACCACATTGGTCATGAGAACCGTCATAAGCACCAAATTTAAACATGGACATACCTCTAAGTGAGAATGGCTCTACCCAGCCATAAGCCCAGAGATACACATGCATTAAACCCACAGATACACCTTTGAGGTATGTTAACCTGCCCCAGAATCTGCTTCTCCCTGCTCCTGAAGTAGGAACCTGTTGCCTGGAGGTACAACCCCTCCGCCCCAGAAACTCTCAATGATATCAGCTGGCTGAAGCTGTGACTCAATGCGTTACATTTGTTTGCCCAGGCCTGTTGAAAGTAAATTGTACTCCTTTCATTCAGAGTCTGGGTGAACTTAAAGTGGGTGGGGGGACTAATATCTACCTTTGCAGTACCAGAGTTATTGTTTTGACCAATTTATGGTACACATGCTGCTGAAACTGGCCCTTCAGATCTCTGACTCTATCCCATTGGAGCATGAACTTGTGGCTTTTGCCTAAGAAACCTGTATGTATGTGCCAAACATGATGCGTATTTGAGCGCGCGTCAACTTGAAAGATATGTCGGCTCTGAATAACAGATGTCTGTTGATACTTGACTTAATGGTAGTCATATTATCGACCTCAGGGGGCTGAAAGGCTAGGTGAACCTGCTGGGAGCTGCACCTGTGACCCTGTGTAAAAGCAGTCCCCTACCGGGGGTGCAATAGTCCTAACGCTTCAATCTTTCTAAAGCAAGGACTGCCCCACACTAGCAGTGCTCAAACCCTCCCGAATCATAATTGTTTGCACTGTCAAGGTTAGCCTAGGCGATTGTTCCCTTTAAGTCCTGTATGGGGCCTACTTCACACTTAAAGAAATGCCTACTCTCTTGAAGGAAAATGATGCACAATTGAACTTGCATCTACTAATGTTACTCACACCTGCATATACTAGGCTCAGAAAGGGAACACTTGCTCTATAATCCTCTAGATTCTTGCCTGGCATTCCTTTATGCCCAGATAGACAAAGCGATAATGGCTTTACTCCGTCATAATGACCCGAAAGACACATCAAACCCGCAGAGACAAGATGAGGTATGCTGACCTGCCCCAAACTCTGCGGAAAAAACAACATGTGCGAGCTATAGCCAGCCAGGACTATTGATTTTGCCACTGGTTGGTAATTGCGTAAGGTACATGAGCAACACTCTGGCTAACTCGTATGGATAAAACAACCGATACCACATTGTTAGATGGCATAATTAGCATGCAACTACTCAAATGTGCCACCTGCAGGTTTAAAATTATTTTGTCGTGCCACCCTGTAGCCTAATGATTCTGACCCTAACACTTGCTCTGTCTTTGTCATTGGATTACAACATTTAATCTGAAATCTATGTTTAGCATAGCGTGCCGCATAGTTCACCCTCTTCTGTCATTGCATCCATATATATAATCCACCCATAACCTTACGCCTACTGCAAGCCGGGCCCCTTGACCTTGTCAATGGTTGCAAGTTGCATAAAGTAAATACGTATCCCATTACCTCACTAAGGGCAACCCCTTGATTCAAATGTCACACAAACCCCAGCCCACACGAACGAGTTAATTCGCGTGCCGAACGGGAGTGAATACTTTGTTTACCTGAGATTGGTCTGCTGAGAATGGGTGCATCTATTTCATATGAGCTTGCCAGCCTTACAATGCAAAACATTACCCTTGCACCCATATGCACTGTCTTCACCAAGACTAAACTATGTCAGCGTGGCGTGTAAATAAACCTTGAGGAAGGCTAGAGAAAAGTCTGCCCTTTTGTTAGCCCAGAAACAAGATATCCTGGTATTTGTGAGGCATTACAAGTAAACTGAAATGTTCTGAACCTTAAGGCGAATACCGACCGTGCTGCAATCTGCCCAAATGAGTTTATAAAGGTATCAAAATTAGAACCCCATGGCAGCACGAAGGTTGTTGCTTTGGAAAATTCTGTGGCTTTGCCTATGGGTTATTAGTTTTTATGGACGCTGGATATATTCTAGCACAGCAGGTGAAGATGAGGTATTAAATAAATAGTTGATTTAAACAAACTCTACTAGCTAAACTTAGTAACGTTTTTACACTCCCATCGATGCCCTTTCAGAGTGACTAGATACACATACCATGCTAGTATTTTATTCTTGCGTTAATTTGCAACTTGCATATATGTAACTCTAACCACTAGTATCTGTATTAAACGTTTGTGCTTACAATCATTCTTATGTGAATTAGAGCTTTTGTGCTTGTATCTTAGATGTAACTCATGTACTCTGAAGTCTATGTAATGTAACTGGTCCTTTTGAAAAGCGCACTGACACCTTCAGGTAAAGTTTGCGCTCTATAAAATCGCATTAAATAACCAATGACTAAACAAACCGTGCAATATGTGGTGGCCATAGCCAGTGGTTGCGCCACGCTCAACCAGGCAAAACGAGCCAGCCGACCAGGCAGGAGGCCACCCGGGGTGCAAGAGCCATATCCACCAAAGGGCCCTGCACTCACCGCTAACTCCATAACCGACACTAATGTCCGGATTACGAACATGGGTGACTTCTTCTCGGATGGCAGAGTCCGGACATGGGATGAGGTGGCCACTGCTGATCATGGTGCTACTTTCTTGGTACAATTTCAATATTTCAGGGCACGACACGCCTTGAGGGCGCTGTTGGGTGATGAATATTTGGAGCCTGTGGCTCTCTCGTCTTTCACTTACCTTTTACGTGCCAAAACCCCATATAAGTTGATTTCTAACGTATACACCTTGTCCCAGGAATACCGCTGTGCCAATTACTCCCCACCGAGGGCGCAGTGGCAGTCAGATTTAGACGTTCCCATTGATGATAGTGTATGGAGGTACTGCTGCGAGGTCACCCAATCAGTGTCTCTAAATGGGAGGCATAGATTGATTTATTTTAAGTTTTTGAATAGAACGTATTATACACCCTCCCGCCTCCACAGGTATGGCTTAAGCGAGTCTGACAGATGTGAATGCTGTGGGGCAAATGGTGCAGATTATTTTCATATGGCATGGGCGGCATGCCCACGTATTTCTGCTTTTTGGAAACAGATATTCATGGAATTGGGGAATATTGTAGGTACCCCGCTTACTCCGGATCCATTGTTAGCCCTGTTGGGATACACTAAACCACACCCTAAAGGTATCAGTAAGCTGCTGGGATTGGGCTTTCTACTAGCCAAGAGGCAAATTGCTATGCGCTGGGCACGCGGACCACCTCCTTCCAAATCAGAGTGGGGAAAAGATTTGATTTTCTGTAATACGCAGTCCGAAACATAGAGTGAGTTAATGCCCCCTCGTAGTCATCCCAAGAATTTCTGGGGGCTGTATAAACAGTATTTGTTGTCACGGGATGATGCTGGAATTGACAATGTATACATTTTTTACTATGCTGGAACAGGTCTTCTAATTTGTGATATGTCCTTAGAGGTGTAAATGTAGGATATGTTTATAATCCTTTTTTCCATTTGGACAAATGTTTGCTGCGGTTATACCCATGATGATAGAGGGTTGTCCATAAGTGGCTGCTGTCTCCCCTGCATTTCAAAGGGTTATTTTTTTCTCATGCCTTGTTTATTCTCATTTCTATCTGGCAGACTGCATGATATTTCACCTTGTTATAACGCTATTGACATTGTATTATGTACACTGCTGTGGATTGTTCAATAAAATCAATTAAAAAAAAACAAAACTCCGTAACCGACACGACGCAACATGCCACCTTGAAGGCAGCATCTCAGCCCCTACATGCAGCCCTTTTCACTTTGTTATGGCTCCTGGGCCGCGCCCCCTGTTCTGTTACGGGCGGGGGAGGGGCCGTCGCGCACAGCAACCTAACCCTGAGAACAAAAATTGCAAGCTAGGCCAGTGACAAATGCTGCACGGCATGGCCTTGCAAAGGCTGAATGAATGAATATATTTGTGCAGTCCAGTGACTCAGTCCCACTCTAGTAACCATAACAAACTTCATTCTGTCATAGAAACGTCTGCTTGCACTCGTTCTGAGAGAGACTCCCTTATTTCACTCGGAGACGTCCCCCTGGGGATGATGTGTGCGCTTTATAAATATCATAAAACCAATACATTTGAGCGCTCACTCATTGAGCACAGCCCGCCACAAATAAAGAGGCCCCCTCTGGGCACACCGGCAGTCTCTCCAGGCAAGTGCACCGCCCGCAACGCCAGGAGCACACGGCCCCCCAGACAGAACACGCACCCTATCCAGTATGGGCTCCCTGAATGGAAAACAGGTCACCACGGAAATTGGTTATAAACAACCAATTACATCCTGCATCCAAATTGCAACCACAGCTGAAAGCCGATCCTCGCAGTCTCCAGCCCCCACCGAAGGCACCTGCACTCCGGCTCCACCCCTGGCCAGGCTGCAACCAGGGGGCGGGGGTCCCGCCCCCTGGGGGAGGGGCGTGTCCCTAGCGGCCAGTGTACCTGGGATCGAGGTGAGGTCCCTGTAATTCCACCCACGGTGCAGGCGGCAGCAGGGTGTGTGCGCCGCCCCCACACATCCCCGTCTCACCCAGAGCCTTGGGCATCCATCCGCGCCGAGACCCCACGGCCCGACCAGAAGTGAGGGCCCCACGGCGCAGCGCACATCAGTCTCCAGGGGCCCACACACAGCTGACTCCAGGCGGCAAACAGGCAAAAGGCTTACCATTCTAACAACACTAGCCTGCGCTTCGAGCCTTACCCGTGCCGTTTCCAAGCCCCACAAATAGTGAGTCTGGCTCTCTGCGCCACGCGACTGCCCACCGGTGCCCCACGGCTGCCCCAGAATTGAGAAGATCTCTCGGGCTCCAAACTAAACAAAACATGCCTTCACGCTCGGATCCAACACGGGGCTGCAGACAAAGGGGCAACTGCAGTGTGTCCGTCCAGTCAACACTGGAATGCCTATGCTTTCCGCACGCACCCTGCCCGTGGTCATACGCTTGTGCAATCAATCCAACCTAACAGTATTTCCGCAATGCCTCACCAAGTTAAATATTGGAGCTGTGAATCCCATTGCTCACCCTCCGCAACCCTCAACAGACCCAGTGTGTGTCTGTGTTCGTGCCGCTAAGGTGGCCGAACTGGCTGCCGCACTATCCTCTCTGCCGGCGCGAAGCTCACCAGGGGCAGCCAAGACTCTCCTTCATCACACATGCAGATCGGGGCCCCCCCTGCCAGAAAGCATGCCTGGAGGCAAGCAGTGGCAACGGGCGCCACCAGGAGGCAAAGAAAACTGCCCCCCAGAGGGGGCCCCAGACTCGCCGCATGTAATCACCGACGCCCCATGCTGCCACCTGCCTCAGACACCACGCAATCACGATAGCAGGGGACAAAACGCATCCGGCGAGACCGCAACGACTACCACGTCAAGACGGCATGATGCCTCGGCGCGAAAAGGATCGCCAGCTGGGCGGGGGAGGTAGATATACCTGCCCCCCCACCCACTGGCATGCCGGAAATGACGCAGTAGCTCCGGACCCCCGGGGGGGTCCAAACACTAGCCCTGTCGGGTTTGTGCCCTCATGTGTCTTTAAGGTGGCCGCCCTCCTATGGGGGCACCCTGCGTGGCCCGGGGGCGGCCTCATTCCTCTCTCAGCGGACTAGCGGAAGATGGAATGTGGTCCGCGGGGAAGGTTCCAGCAATTCCTCTCAGGAATGGTGAGTGCGTGGACAGTGCCGCTTGAGGACCAGCAGTTCGGTAGCTTCCTTTGTGGCATGGCAAATGTATGCAGGTTATAAGCCATAATTGCTATTGAGAAATTACAGATATCAATGAGCCTCATGCAGAAGGGGTATGAGAAGGTAAAGTATAGTACCTGGAGCGTAACATAATAGAGCGCACACAGCGGCGACGGGTGTTTGAGGGTGGCGTTCCGATGCCTGTAAAAGCATGCACACCTGGTCCACCAACTCACCACCAACTCTAGTGAAGTAGGAAATGCAGGAGGCAAAACTAGATTTATTAATAAGATGATATAAGTAGGAGCACCTCACTCCGCCGACATCCAAGCAAGGTCTCCAATCGACAGCTGCAGTGTTCAGCACCAAAGTTCACTTTGTGCACAACAAGAACAGTATTAAGGGAATAGGGCTAGCTGGACTAATTTAATAGGAAGAAATAAGAGGGGAAGATATTTACATCACAGAAGAGACTATGCTAAAATAAACGTATCTAAGTAGGACAGAACATAATCCTTGTACATGTGTGTATATATATATATATATATATATGTATATATATGTTTGTATGTATATATATATGTTTGTATGTATATATATATGTTTGTATGTATATATATATGTTTGTATATATATATATGTTTGTGTATATATATGTTTGTATGTATATATATATGTTTGTATATATATATATATGTTTGTATATATATATATATATATATATATATATATATATATTCACTGAAAAAACCATAGGTTTTACAGACGTTATAGTTAGCTGGACATTTCACTCGTACAAAACCATAGAAATTCCACCGTTATAGTTAGTTCAGTTAACTATAACTCGCGCCCCGCAATGCACTGCTCATGACGTCACATATTACATCATTCATGGCATGGTCAGTGACATCACTGATGACATCTCAAATGACATCACTAATGACATCACTGATGACATCATCCACGTAATAATCTGATGCACCTCATCACACCCTAATATAACCTTTAATACACCCACTGTAAAATACAGACTACCATTTTCGAAACCATCCACACACCAATACCAGTTACTACATACTCACTCACTGATTCCTAGGTCTGCACACACATCCACTCATTCACCCATACAATCACTTATACATGCAGTCACTTATCAATACAACACTATCATATGCACTCACACCTATTCAGACACTCACACACCGCCACTCATCACCTAGTCAGTCATGCAAAGAATCAATCACACTCCCATTTACTCACCTAAACAGTTACACACACACCACCTCACTAATTCATACAGACAGTAACGCATAGTTACTCTTATGTAAGAACTGAAACAAGTACAGACTCATCATACATGCCACTCTCACAATCACTCAGTCTCACATATAGTTATTTATATACACCATCACTCCCATATACTGCCTTTTACATATGTAGTTACTCACATATGTACCACTGAGACATCCATTCACTCACCTACACACACTCACCCACCCATACAGCCGTTTCCACATGCACTCTTGAACCCATACACCCAGTGAATCAACCACTCACACATCTATGCACAGTCACACACCTCCAATCCACCCACAAACACTCAGTCCCCCATACAAATACTCAAGCAAACAATCAAGAACCCATATAGACACTCATGTAGCTACTGACCAACCCATGTAGCAGCTTACACAGCGACAGACTGATAGACATTCACACAGTTTAGTCACTAACCCATGCATTCAGTAAGACACGTTTAATCAGTCACTTATACAATCAGTTACATACCTCCTAAATCCTCCATCCAGACACTTATACACCCACTCATTCTTCAATACACCTTGCCATATATATAAAACATATTTAAACTTTACAGAAACACACAGTCACTGGATGATGTCATCAGTGATGTCATTTGAGATGTCATCAGTGATGTCATCAGTGATGTCACTGACCATGCCATGAATGATGTAATATGTGACGTAATGAGCAGTGCATTGCGGGGCGCGAGTTATAGTTAACTGAACTAACTATAACGGTGGAATTTCTATGGTTTTGTACGAGTGAAATGTCCAGCTAACTATAACGTCCCTGAAACCTATGGTTTTTTCAGTGAATTTCAAAGGTTTTTTAAATGCTAATTTTTAACTGTAAAGTCTGTAAAACCTATGGTTTTTTTCAGTGAATTTCAAAGGTTTTTTAAATGCTAATTTCTAACTATTACGTCTGTAAAACCTATGGTTTTTTCAGTGAATTTGAAAGTTTTTTTTAAATATTAAACTACTATTCTGCTATTTGTCATTAGTACTGTTTTTTCTGACTTTTCCACTACAGAAAAGAGAATAAACTGTAAAACTGTTGTGTAATGTAATATATTTCACATATTACAGTGTTACTTATCAAATAATACAACATAATTTAACATTTTAAAAACATATTTTTCTCCCTTTTTCTGCTGTTATCAGATTCTACTTAACTTCACTATTCACAGTGATGTCACTGTAGTATCATCATAAACAGCTGGGGAAAAAAAACAATCCACTAGATTGTTAAAAAAACCAAATGACTAATTCTTTCAACCACAATACCAAATCAACACAAATAACACATCCAATACTATTTCCAATTTTTAAATCTTACCTTTACTGTGTAGTTTCTGTTCACATTTTTCCTCAAGGCCAAATAATGTGTGGAATTTTTTTTTTAAATCATCCAGTATCAATTCCTTAAAGCATCTTCCCATTTTCCCTCTAGGCCGAATAATGTATCTAAAATTTTTGTTTCAGAAATATCAAGTATGAGTTGGGTAATTCATAAGGCAATCTCGGTTTAATTTCCAAGTGTGTATCGTTGCAGTGACTCCAACCATTTTTGCATTTTAAATATACAGTATAATGTCCACATGTGGTAGTAGCTCCAGCATGGAAAACAATAGCCAGTGTTGTGAAAGTTCTTCCAGAAATAGATACTTGACTAGCAACAAAAGTTTTAATTTTCGTTTCCACTTTTCTTCCATTTGGTCTACAGCGTTGTAGCATTAAAGTTAGATATTTTCCATATCTTTCTAGGCATAATGTAGATAACATTTCTGATTGACAACGAGAACATTTCATATCATGATTTGCTTCTTTACCTAATTTCGGAAAAGGTACAGATTTGCAGTCAGGTATTGTTAAATATAGAAATCGTTCTCTGTCAACTATAGTACTTGAAGTTAATGAACACTGTTCACATTTGTGATCCCATTTGTAACTGAGTCCAAATAAACTCTCAATCTGGATTCCTTCATCTTCTAATACTCCAAGCATAACCATCAGAAATTCTTGTGCATCTTGTTGTATATTAGGACTGAACGTTAAAGATCCAGTACATGCATCCAAGAGTTGTCGAATACCAGAAGCAGTATGGATCTTACTTCTGTCAGTTCTCAATTGTTCAAATAAAGTATAAAGTGCAGAACATAATCTTTTTACCTGACTTTCCATAATTTCACCATAAACATCTTCTAGATAAAATATAACGTTTGGAATAACATTACCATAGCAGTTGACACCAGAAGCATTTTCTAATTGGTATCCCACAACATCATCACTTGTTTGTATTTTCTGTTTCTTTGCATCTTTTCTTTTCTCTTGAATTTTTTTCTGCTTTTCAACCACACTTGATTCATCAACATGTTTGCGTTTTGAACACACAGCACGTTTTTCATAAATAGGATATTCACCTAAAGTTGGTGCATAAAGTCTTCTTAAACGATTATATTCTCTTACACAATTTACATCAGCACTAACCTTGTTTTCATCGAAATCAATTAAATACAAACCAGACAATGTTCTAACTCGAGATAATGCAACGTATGCCATTCCCTCTTTAAACACAGTTCTTCCAACATTTACTAAAGCATTATCTACACTTAAACCTTGAGATTTATGAATGGTTATTGCATATGCTAAACAGAAAGGAAACTGTTTTCTACGAACATACAAGTCTTTTACCAGCAAAAAACGTACAGCACAACGCCCAATTTGTTTTACCTCTGTAATCTGATCAAATTTAATTTTCAAGAATTCAATTGCATTTCTGTTTTGATATTTTACAAATTCAACAACTTTCCCTATTGCTCCATTCACTAAACCTTCTTCTATATTCAAATTACGCCTCAAAATTATCCGACAGTTTATACATACATCTACTTTCTTTTCTAAACCAGCAGTTTTTGATACAGACTTTTCCAAAGAATCCAATTTAGTCTGTAGTTTATTTGAAAGAAGAATTGTTATTCCTTGATGCTCTATTTTATCAATAGCTTCAATGTGAACTATTTCTTGATTTTCCAATTTCAGAAGCTCTTGATTAAATGTATAACACTCTTCCAGTGTAGGCATTAAGCAAAGTATAGACTTTTTTCTGCAATGTTCTTGTACAGTACTGCTGCTGGTGTGTTTTCAGTTGTAAACAAGTTCTTTAGTAGACGACTTTGTAAAGCTTGTTTACCATGTTTGCTTAGAACACCAATTCTTACATCTTTCAGAATATTTCCATAATCTTCATCACTTGCTTGTCGCATATTCTGAGTGAGTTCTTTATATTCAAAATTTAACCAGAGATTCACATTTCCAATACTTCCCAAAGATTTCCTAGTGTCTTCATGTAGAAGAGTTTTAAAGACTGGTTCTCCTTTTACAGGAGTTAGTTGTAGCAGATCTCCAAATACAATTAAATGTTTTCCTCCAAAGAGAACGTCGTAAGCTGTTTTTAATACCTGTTGCATTCTTAAATGCACGAAAGCAAGCATTAAGTTTGAGACCATGCTCACCTCATCAATAATTAAAAGTTTCATCTTCTTCAGCACTCTTGACACTTCATAAGAAGCTTCTCCAGACAACTTCTGATATTCTAATTTATTATCAGGCTCAACTGGTAACATTAGTAATCTATGCAAAGTAATTCCTTTAACAATGTGCGCAGCTAATCCAGTTGGAGCTGTTACCACACAAGATAAATGTGAACCAGTAGTTTTTTTAAGATAACTGGTCAAAACTTTAATTAAAAAACTTTTACCCGTTCCAGCTTGACCACTGATGTACATCAGAATAGGTTTAAATGATGAACATACACATTCTTTTTTTTTTTTCATGCAACAAACCATGTTCTATCTGTTTTCTCACTTGTACATATATTTCTTTCTGTTCAATATTTACTTGTTCTTCTAACTTTTCCAATGTAATATTCTCCTCTTGTGCTTGTTGCATTGCAATTTCCACTTCATGCATAGCAATCGCTGCTTCATTTTCCACTATTGGTTCTCCAAGTGGATCTTGACTACATGGACCAGAACTTTGACTATCTTGAGAACTTTCATTTGCAACTTCAGCTGTAATAGTCTTTTCCTGTTCAACTTCATCATTCAACATTTTTAAATATGTAGGGAAAATTTAACATGTAATGCTATCTTTACATGCATTAAAAGAATCTTCGTAGCAGTCGAAATCTCCAAGTAATTCACTTTCGCTACGCCATGGTTTGAACAGTTGGAGAAGTGCTAAATAGTAAAATTCTCGCTTGTCTGGAGTTTCACAACGGAGGGGCCGATTCCGATCTCGGCCGGTAGGGCACCGAATCGGATTCGGCTTAACCGGATCCGATTCGGAGCCCTCTTTCCCGACCGATTCGTACGTGCGACCGGCTGAGTGAGTACGATGCGAGCGCACGTGAAATCGCCGACCGACTTGTTCGCGGGTCCGAAGCGCTCCGACCGACTCGCACGGACACGACTCGCACCGCGCGATGGAGACGTTTCCCCGGCCGGGCAAGTACGATGCGCGCCGCGAGCAGTCCGACCGACTCGCGCCGTCCGGCTCGAAAGAGCAGTCGGAGCCGCACTTTGGGGGTCCGTGTCGGACCCCCCTGTACGCGTAGCCGCGCGAGTCGCACACAGGGGGGACCCATGGGTCCCCCCTACCTGTGCATGTTCGCCGCAAGTCGCTTCGAGGCGTACCCGCTGTAGGGGGCACCCTTGTCCGCCTCGCACCCATTGGGTCAATGGGAGCCCGCGTACGCGTTGTACGTCCGGCTCCCATTGACTCAATGGGAGTCCGACCGACTCGAGTCCGATTGCATGCGTGCGCATCGTACTCGTTCGGTCGGACTGCCAGAGTCCGATTCGGTCGGAATTCTCTCCGGGTCCGGCTCGGTCGGAGAGATTTCCGGCCTGAATCGGAATCGGCCCCGTAGTTTCTTGTGGTTGATAAGGTTACCTTTTGTGTGTTTTACTAAACATCCATGACATCCAAGTACTGCATATTTTCCTTGTTTTAAATTCTGTTTAACATTTCTTTTGAAGCTGTAATGTTGAAGTACTTCATACAGACATAGCTGTTCCAGATGTCGACTCCTTTTCGGATAGTATGTATCCAACATATTAGTTTTAAGAATTTCTGTACTGTCTGGTTCATTTGCTGCTAAGTATTCAATTTCTTCTAATGATTTCAACACTCTATTTCGTGAGCAGGCAAGACCTAAACTTACCCAAATGATCCCTCGTGATTTTGAATATAAACTTGAAGAGGACAAGCAGTCTAAACATTCATACGGTCCAATTTCTCTGTGGGAAAGCATTTTCAAAGTAAAGCTGTACAATTTTTTGCTAAGGCTCTTCTCTTGTGCAATTTCTTCCCACATTTCTTTCATCTCGGTTTTTTCTGATTTCATTATATATGATGTAACGTAGCGTGCAACAGCAATTGAGTTGTCTGCAACATACTGGATGTCCATATTTGCATTCCACATTTTAAAATAACCGGATTGTAGTCATTAATATACTTTGACAGTTCTCTTCTTTTCAAGTTGTAGGTATTCTTTGGAGATTTGCGAGTTATTGTGTGCCTTACAGAAGAAAAAAAATAATTTACTCTTCCTTTAGAAATTACTGGACGTGGAAATCCAAACCGACACTTGGTATAAAAATTTCCTTTACACTTGTATTTTCGTCGGCAGTACTTTCCACAACGGTGACTTTGGAAACGTAAAACTTGCTGTCTCAAGCTTCTATCTCCTCCTTCTCTTGGAATCTCACATGTCACATACTGTTCAATGAAAGACAATACTATTTCATCTGAATCAGTTCCAAATTTAGGTGCATCCTTGATCCACAATAGCATATGTATATGAGGAGCACCTCTCGCTTGGTACTCCTTTCTCCAAAAGAAATCGGTAACTTCTCCAAGAGGTGGATTCTTTTTATTGCAGATGAAAGACATCATAGCTTGAAACCTATGATTAAAATATCTGCACACATTTACAGGATCCAAAGAACACAGTTCTCCAGGTGTCTTCATTTCAACATTCTTTACATTGGAATTTGCTTCTCGTAGAAATTCAAGCAAATCTTCCCATGCATACTCTGCACAACTAAGTGTCACAAACCATGTTGGTGTACCTAAGTTCCGTAACATACACTTCAGTTCTCCGTGACGACGATACCAATACTCATTTGTTCCTCGTTGACATGCCATCAAATTAATTAACTGTGCTTCTAAATTTTCATCTGTTTGTTGAACTTTTTCCACAAATTCTTTCGCTGAAAGAAGTGATTGATGAACTCCAGTTTTCACTGCATAGGACAGAGAAGACAGATCACTTTCAAACAAAAGGTGAAATATATATGGTATACACTGCCGGAATCTAGGATCTTCATAGTATAATCGTGTTGAGCGATATTCTGAAGCTGGAATCCGTACAGGTCGGTCATTATATCGTCCACCTTCTCCAGTAGGAAACAGCTGTGGAAAACAACAAGCTTCTAAGCTTTTCTCCCATACACTCATTGGAGTTCCCTTTGCTTTTTTCATTTAAAATAACTCAATACTGTTTCCTATTACTTCTTTTGAATGTAGAGGACATATTGTGTAATGTTCATAAATCTCTTCACTCCTTGACTTGTCCACTTTCTCTATTTGACCACTTGAAATTTCAGATTCATCTTCCAAACTTATTACCTGTTCTTCCACATTTACACTTTTATAATAAATATTATTCTCCACAAGATATAACGTAGCCTTTTGAAGTTTTTTAACATCCACAAATTCTTGCCATATTTTCCGACTCTTTGTTGGTACTCCATTTACTAGAATGACTACTGCTTCATTTTCATCTTTGTCTCCACAAACAATTTCAATATTTTTCTTAAAATCCAAAGGTAAGTACACTACTCTTCCTTTCAGCCCTCTTTGTAAGTCTGTTGGTGGCAGTTTACCTGTTTTAGGCTCCATGCGAATTATAGTTTGAAATGGATGAACAGATTGAATTAGAACTGACTCATATGTATTCAAATCTGCCAGTTCCTCCGGAATAGCTACTAATTCTAACTTATTATGTACTGCTCTAGCGGGCATTTTGTTCTCTTCTAATTTGTTATAACCATATTTACAAATACGTTGATCACTGCCTAACTCAAATTGACCTTTCACTAACAAGTAAGTTGCAAATTCTTTCCATTTATCATTATTCTTCTTTTCTGATTTCAAATACAAATCAACATTCCTAGTTTGAATTTTATAATTAGTACGTCGACAACAAACACAAACATAGTTTGGAATTTCAGAGCACACTATGTTAAACTTTGCAATTTATTTTTCAAACTGATCAATCATAATTACTTTCCCATCTTCTTCAACATCTGTAATTGTCAAACTTTCACTTTCTATACACTGCTCTTCTGAACCAAAATATCGGAACTGAATATCATCACACTTTTTTGTACATCTGATAAAGAACCGTGTAAAAGAGCTGTATTTAGTTCACCTAAACATAATGCAGGACTTTTTACATAGTACAGTTTCCTTACAAACTTCCGCATTTCTGAATGGTGTACTGCTAACATCCTTAAGTGATGAAAAACACTTTTACACACTTTTCTTGAAAGACAAGCCAGAGAATGCCCTTGTTTCTCAGTATATTTTCTTACATTACAAGGATCTAGTGTTTGTAACAACCTAATCTTCTGTTTTACACTTTTCTGTGTATATTCTCGTAACACATTTCGCATTATATCAATAGATTCCTGTCGAATACTACAAATACTGCTACAACCCCACTTATATACAGGAGCTTGTGTGCGTTTCCCTTGCACTTCTTCAGCTATTAACTGTTCTGCACTAATAGTAACCATTTCCTCTTTTGGAACAGGACAACCATTCTGAACTTCGTTGCAACGACCTCCAGTATCAACTGCAAATGGTAAACTATTTTCTTGGAAGTAACTCTCTTCATTAAAAAAAGGTTCACTATTAGATGTATGTTTCCATTTTCCACTGAAGATTTTACAAAAGTTGCTTCTGTTCACACTTATTTTTTTTACTTTTGTCTCTCAGAATCTTCATTGTTTTATCCAACACTTTCATCCTCTTCAAAATGAAAATGAATATTTTTTGTTTTAACTTAAAAGCAGTATCCACTATGCTTTCAACACGCTGTTGCTGTTTCTGTTTCAATTGCAGCACTTTCTTTTTATATTTGCGGCATCCTTTTATTAAATTCTGAATTACTCTATTTCGAAAAACTCTTTGACAAATTTCTTGAAATTGTTTTTGTCTACGGGTAACAAATACTCTTTCCTTATCATGTTTTTTTTCTTGCAATTTGAAGTCCAAGTCTGCTTCTCCTTACTTGAAAAATGTTTCTTTTTACTTTGTGTGATGATATTTTCATTAAATGTTCGTAATACTTTTTTTAGAAATCGTCTAGTGTTTTTACCAGAAGAAACTCTTTTTGTAGTACTCTCATTTTGTTGTAATCCACATTTTTTACTTTTCTCTAAGTAGATTGCCTTTTTGTTTTTCCTTTTTTTTTTCAGTTCTTCTAGGCATTTTCAATTTTTAATCCAAACAAAATAATTTTCTGAGAATGAAAAAAAGTTTCAATTATTTGTTATATCTGTTCAATATGTCAAAATAATCACATACAATTATATAAGTTCCAGTGGCGGCTTGCAGAGGAAATGCTGCATGGTACTGGAGCGGAATAAAGAAACAGTAGGGTGGCAGGTAGTGTCATCCGACATACAGCACGTATTTATTGAATTATTTAGATTCAAACTTCCCATTTTATATGTGACTCCACTACCTCCTACTTTTTCCCTCGCCCCCCCGTCCCATGCACCCCACCGTCCCACACCACTTCCTCTGCAACCCACTACAGATAACTTTGTAGATACTATTTTGTAAAACTGTTATCTGTATACTTAGAGTGATATTCTCAACTAAATGGCACATGTAAACGTTACCCTTATTAGTTTAACACTTCTATCGGCAACTTAGCAAGCATAACACTGCACCATATTAGCAAAGATATGGTACAGGCTTACATTTTATTGTGGATGTACATAAACAAGTACAGATCAACTGTTAGAGAGCAACATAAACCACCGACATGGAGATGGAGAGGGGGGAAAGATTAAGGGACATATTCACAAGGAGCCATCGCCGAATTAACGGCACTTTATCGCAGCCAAACTCGTGATAAATTTAACCCCCCATTCACAAGCCGGTGTTAACAGCCCACAGCACCAGTATACTCGCGATAGCAGCCTCAAAAAACATAGCCACAGAGGACCCTCGCAAATATCGCTAATGAGATGCAGAGTAGGCGTTCCCGTGACAAAAGCCGAGACAACAGCACACCTCAACATTCACAACGACCAGCCACATCCGCGATAAAAACACAAAACCGGTGATAAGGCTCATTAGCACCAGGAAATTTACACCTGCTCTGACCTGGTGTAAAGTCGGACGGCAGCCAGCACCACAAAACGGAGCACAGCCCAGGGCCACACCCGAAGGGCAACAGATGCCATGGAGCAACTCATCATGCGGCCCGGACACTCAACAGGGCCACAACACCCACCGCCAACACCCCAGGACCCCATCCCACACCCGGAACACCCCCATGGCACCACCCCCAACCCCGGACTAAGAAATTGCACACCAACACCACAAATCCCAAAACAAACATCTTGCCTGATGTCGCACAAGCAGCAAAATAAACATACATGCGTGACCAGAAAATGGAGAATCAGTCATACAGCAATGCAACCACCAACACAAAACCCCAGACAAACAAAAGCAGAAACAACCCCTAGGATGAGTCCTAGCTGCTCCCACTGGACAATCCGTAGCACACAGCCCGGTAGAACTAATCCAAGAGAAGAAGGTGTGCCATGCACGCAACAAAGGAAAGAGAGGGAGAGAGCGAGGGAGAGAGACGGAGTGAGATAGCACAAGCAGCGCAAGGCCGCACGGGCACCTGGCTCCACATGCCAACATGTGTGTGTGCATCACCATCCGTACACCATGAGCCAAGGCCCTGTCCCAATCTCAGCGCCAAAGCCACATCACATTCCCAAAACGAAAGTAGTAGTGAGACAAACATCAGGGATGAAAGCACCATTGTCCCAATGCAGAAGCCGGGAGGACACCTGCACCTCTGACCTTGGTCCCGAACGCGCCTGGAACACCCTGATAGAGATACAATGGCAGATGGGGACGACTCCCACACCACGCATTCCGCAAATAAACCATCCGACTTATCCACAGCCCACACATAGAAGCCCCTGCCTGTGGTACCTCCGCATGGGATGGCCTTGACACCCACGGAAACAGCAACCCATGTCCCACAACGTTGCACACACATTCAAATCATTGCTCAGAGCTGTGGCATATCCTCCACACAACAGCCGCAGTCCAGAAGAGTGCCTGTTCACGAGACGCACCAACGCAATGGCAGGCCATACCGGGCACATGCACAACACCCGTCACGTGGAACAGTACCGTGCACGTATGCTGCATTTACTGGGCGCACTGCCACTGGCAGTGCTGCGGATCAGTTACAGGCTCAGCTTCCGCATTAGCCACGTCACCTGCGTCCAGCCCTGGTTCCACTGCCGAACATGCACATTCGAGTGTCCCATGGATGTCTGCCTATCCAACACAACTGTTGATGAATTGGACTATGATTTGTGTTTGCGCCCCCTGTTGGATCACGAACAGGAGTGTAACCGAGACAGCCGTGCATGGGATGCCTTGACATACTGCGTATGTATTGGTAGTTGTGCATGGGAGATGGCACAATTTCTCGTGTGCAGTGACCACATCGAGGCGCTCCCTATTGGGCTGTGTTGCGGATCGGTGAGACGGCGTGGGCTGAGCACACCTGCCCGGACCACCTAATGGATTGGCTCACCCTGGTGTTCCTTGAACACGACAACGACGTACTATTGGAACACATTGCACATGAAGCTGCACGGGCATTCATGGACGAGTAACTACGTACCTGCAGCCACATCCTATTGCCACCCACAGCACATGGCCCAACAACTTGTTGCACAGTGGGGATTGCTCACATATCCCACCAAAACAGGACACGTCTCCCTTCGGTCGGGCTCTGGATGCATGTGCCTGGAATAACGCGTGTGCACACACACCTGTCCCAGGTGACGCAGGTCCATGGTCCGAGCAACACAGCGTTGTTTGGCAACGTTGCCAATTCGGACACACTGCTCGGTGAGAGCACACACATGGCGATGTAGCACAACATGTGAACCTGTCGGATCCTCACACCTGATCACTGTCGGCAGAGCAGACAATTGCCGCACCCCGGAGGCAGAGCACCATGCAGACCCCACGTACAGTGAGTTGTGCCCCCTCACACGGGGCACTGTGCAGACGCCAAACACATGACTCGTCCAGCAAGGCAAGGTGGGCTGTGAGCGTTGCCATATGTGATAAATCTTGTCCATTTCAGCCCCAACATCATCTGCCCCTCGACATGTACCCATGCTGCGTGTAAGTGTCTTAAGCATGTCCGTGCCTGTTGTGGCCGTTGCCTCGTCCGTACTGACACGCACATGCCAATAAAGCCTATGCCACTCCACTGGTGTCTAACTGTGAGGTGTGTTGTAAAGATTGTCCACTCGTGTGCCACAATGAGCCTCGTCCCAACACAGGGAAGAACTGACTGTCGCATGTGCAACGGGGGTGTATCCCTTTGGCAAGCTCCGCCTCTGTGAGCCAGACATTGTTTTTGCATAGGTGCTGGACGACATCTGATGCAGCCCCATCACCTACGCAGTCTGATGTGTCAGGGGCACACAGCCATGCAGCCATCACCCCGCCACGCACACCGGACAGAGAACCCGTATGAGGGGAGTTTTGTACCACATTGCCTTCATTGCTGATGTTCTGTGATTGCTATGTGTGTGGGCTGCATTGTGGGGGAATTGCCCCTGCAGCTCTAATTTCGTGTAGCCTTCTCCCCTTGAGATGGGGTGCCTTTGGATTGTGTGCTTTTCGGGGCCTGTTTTGCTTTTGACTTGGGTGATGTGTGCTCGCTGACTGATTTTGTGGCCTGGTGCATTGTTGGTCTGCTGCGTGTATTGTAAGGCATGGGTTGTAGTTGCACGCGGACACGTCTGAGTGTGACCTGCTCCTTTGAGGATGTGATCCGCACTTGGCTCCGTACATGTCGCTTCGTGGGCCATGTCATTTTCTTTGCGCAGCTGCTATGCTATCCGACATGCAGTGTTACTTGCATAGTCAGTGTGGGTCACGGATCTGCTGGTTTGCTGGATTCAGCATATGTAGGTTGTGATATTGGTGATAGGGGGGGGGCACTCTGTGCACATTGTGGATGGGGGCCTACTTGGCGTTTGGATGTGTGCTGCAGTGTGCCAAGGCATTCAGGGACATGTTCCAGGGTCATTGTGGGTGTAGTGTGTGCTTCACAAATCAACGCCGTATCTGATTTACAAAACTACATACTCATTTAAACATAACAAACTATACTGTTTATTTGTTACCTCTATACCTTACTCCTAAAACCATGTAATCTTTCAAACATATGTCACGTCACTTTTGTACCATTGAAACTGATTACGACCTTCTCTTTACACTACAGATCCTAATAAAGGTATAAGGGCTATTTTCATACTAGATAAAGCTCTGTTACTTAATTTTTATAAACACTACTGTTTGGTGCACAAAATGGGGGTAACACATGAGGAGAGGAAACGGAGGTTTAATCCCTAAACTTTTATTGTACCGTTCCTTTAATATACGTATATTGAGGGTTTTAAGTGGGATGAAAAAAAATGCGGGTGTGTAAAAGGGGTAGCAGTGTTCAGCACCGGTAAGACCCAGCCCACTTAAAGTCCTGCGTATATTCAGCACAGAGACACACCCTAACAATTTTCATCACTTATAATCACAGTTAGTTTACTAGTGTGAAAAAATCGTACAGAAAATTTACTAAGAACATTTTTAATTGTTTTTTATCTCTCACACATTTATAAAATATCTCTTGTAAAGAAACGCCCTCTCCACCTTTATTTCGTACGTAACGAGCAATAAATAATCCCTTTACCAGCATCTAGTCACTAACTACTAACACTGTGCACTGTACCCAATTGTAAAGCAGAAATAGTGTTTAGATTATGTCTTAAAGTATCATCAAATGATTCAAACCATGCATACATACACAAAGCAACGTGCAAGTTTACTTTGTCCATTTACTGTCTATGTAATCTGTGCACATTCTGAACGGGTTTGCAGTATATCACCTGTTTTCACTTATACTCAAATGTACCTTATAGTAAAAAAATGACATCACAACCTATGCATATGTAATATTTCCTACATAATACAGTACATTTCTATACCATTGAAACTGATTGCAACATTCTTTATATAGTACAAATTTTACCAATATGCCAATAAACCTATAAGTGCTATTTTTATAATACAAAAAGCTGTATTAGATTTTTTTATAAACAGTACTGCTGGGGGCACAAAATGGTGGTGCAAGGTAGACAGAGTAAATGAAGGTGTAATTCCAAACTTTTTTTGTATCGTCCCTTTACTATACGTATATTAACAGCTTTAACTGGGATGAAAAATTTGGCGGCTCTCTTAAAGGGGTGGCGGAGCCTACTACTGATAACACCCGGACCACTTAAACGCCTGCGTATATTCAGCAGAGGAACACACCGTGACAATTACTATCACCAATAATCACATTTACTTTACCACTGTGAACAAAATCGTACAGAAAATATACAAAGAACATTTTCATTTATTTTTTCTCTCACATATGTAAAAAAAATGACTTCTGAAGAAACGCTCCCCAACAACTTAGATTTCCTAAGAACACCCAAATGCAAAGCCTCGCAGTACCACACCAGCCTTGACTGACATTGAAATCTACCTCTCAGTGTAAAAAATGAGACCACAAAGTGTGCACATAACATTTCTTCTTTTTTTTCCATCTCTGTTAAGTTAATAACACATGAATTTTCTACTGTCACCCCTTCTCCACTATTTCCAGACTGAGCATAATTTCCAAACGTGCAACATTCTGTTTATCTCGCCGGAATAGATATACAAATCGAAATTAACGCTACATCGAATTTTCAAAACCGTACAGGGCCATATTCACAAGAATGACGATAACATTATCGCTGCTTTAGCAGCAGGAAACTGCCGCTAAAGCGGCGATAATGTTATAGCTGGTCTTGAGAATATGGCCCACAGTCTTTTACAGATGACAACTTACACTTTTTCTTTGTGAAAAACTCCTAAACATATATAAAGGACTTGTTTAACAACTAGTTACACATTATGCATATTTTAGAACCAATAAAACACCAGACTTTACTAACACTATGTTATTTAGAAATAAAAATTACTTTCAAAGTTAAAAATATCATCTCAAATACTTAACCACTACTACAAAACACATAACACACCTTCTTAATTTCTAATTTACCTTCGTAGTTGGTATGCAGATTTCAAATGTCACAAACGCATGCAATTCTTTTCTTGTCACACAGTACATGTAATGCACCGCTTTCATCAAGAATGGAACCAGTAATGGCACAATTTCCCTGTTGCTCCACACATAAATACATGTAAAGAACAAATCAGAATAGTTCCTTATTTTTTTTAGATTGCAAAACCTCTCTTTATTGGTTATTTTTGAACTTTCCATATAAACAGTTTTTTTAAGGACCCATACAGGTGAAAAGTTCAAGGTATTGTATCAACACTTTCTAGAACATTCTACGACACGTGCAGGTTAAAAGTTCATCATTTTTTTTTTAAACCTACCGATATTTTTTTTGCAACATTTTCTCCAACATTTAACGGCACGTGGAGGTCAAAAGTTCACCATTCTTTCAAGTTAGAACTGCACCTTCCAAATACAATTAGCAGGTGTGGTTGAGCTGAGCAAATTTCATCCTATAATATGTACTCCACGTATAAACTGCTTTTTTATTAACCAATCACAAAGATGCTTTTCATCAAAACTAATATACACCCTACTTTTTAGGACACAATTCATTTCATCTCCCAATCGGTTAACGTTTTGTATGTAAAAAAAAAAAAAGTAGTTCCCCATGTTTAAACATATCTCTTATTCTACGAACGGACTGCATGAGCTACAGACATTTATCCATATCTTCTAGCCATACCTTCAAAATGCTAGTGTGGATTGTAGGACATAGCTATGTTTTCTGGTGCAAGAGGTATGCAGAAGAGAGACGTATTGACTTAGACCTAGGTTTACAAAATGTGCACATTAAATGGTTTGCACAGAGAGGATTGAAGTGGCACCAATTGCTCCCTTTGGTTAAAACCTGTTTGCATCTCCAACACCCTGATCTCATGATTGTGCACTGTGGTGGTAACGACCTAGGCACATTGACTGGGGTAGGTTTGGAAATGCTTAAGAAGGACACCTTTGGACAATTGATGTTACTTTTACCTCAAACTGTCTTTGTATATTCCAATATATGCCAAAGGCAGAAGTGGAAATGGTCAAACCAATTTTGTCATAAGATTGAAAAATCTAGGAAGAATGTTAACAAAGCTGTGTCTGCATACCTCAGAGACCATAGAATGGGGTCGATTTACAACAACAACATACGTTTTGATATGGCTGATATCTACAGAAGTGATGGAGTACACTTCACAGATGAGGGAAACCGAGTTTTCCTGATTAACCTGAAGCTGTGCATTCGCACTTACATGTAGCTCCAACTAATAAACACAAGGGCTCTTTTAGAGCCGCCTTATATTCCCAATTTCGGCTCGCAGAGTGTCAGCTGCGGTTCGGCTAGCAGAGGGACACCTGTGGGCCGTCGGGCAGGCTCGCAGAGGAAGAGCTGCGGCCCGTGGGCTCAGCTCGCAGAGGGAGACCTACAAGCCGTTGGCTCGCAAAAGCACAGCACCGTACTGGCTCGCAGAGGGAGAGCTGTGGCCTGACTCGCAGAGGGAGACCAACGGGCCAACAGGCCTGCTAGCAGACACACAGCTATCAGTTAACAGGCTGGCTCGCAGAGATACAGCTGCGAGCCCTCCGAGCTGCAACCCGACGGGCTAACTCGCAGAGCGAGAGTAACGGGCCCACGGGCCTGCTAGCACAGACACAGCTACGAGCTAACAAGGTGGCTCACAGAGGTAGAGCTGCGGGCCCGACGGCTCGCAGACACAGAGCTGCGAGCCGACGGACTGGCTTCTAAAGGCATAGCCGCGAGCTGATGATGTGGGGAGAGGGAGCGTAAAAGGAGTATCTCGCACAGACAGACCTGCGGGATATTTTCAGTATTGCCTCGCAGAGGTAGAATTACGGATCCGATGCCTTTTAGAGGGAGAGATGCAAGCTGACGGACTGAGTCACAAAATGGCTGACAGCTCGCAGTCGCAGAGCTGCGAGCCGACGGACTGGCTTCTAAAGGCATAGCCGCGAGCTGGTGATGTGGGGAGAGGGACCGTGAAAAGGGGTATCTCGCACAGACAGAGCTGCGGTATATTTTTAGTGTTGCCTCGCAGAGGTAGAACTACGAACCTGATGCCTTGTAGAGGGAGAGTTGTGAGCTGACGGACTGAATCACAAAATGGCTGCCAACACTTCCTAGTTTCAACAGTTCGCAGCCAATGAGCCGCAAGCTCGTGCTCGTAACGCCTCAGCCAATCAGATGTCAGAATTCTTAAATATCGATATCTGGAAAATTTGATATTTCTCTAAAACTACTGAACCGATTTACCCGATTTAAACAAAAGCGTGCTTTCTGGACCAAGACCTTTCTCTCTGCCAAATTTGGCGTAATTCCGTTCAGCAGTTTGACCTGTAGCCTTGTCTAAAGTTTCCTATGGAAATTGCATGGAGAAAACACGTTTTGGGACCCCCCTTTTTTCTTAGCCCCTCCTTCACGAATCCCCCCCAAACTTTTAGTATAGGAACTGACCTGAAAAGAGGAACTTTTTGGAAAATTTCGTAAAGATTCGTCAAACGACACCAAAGTTATAAGCACATCAAAAATGCTTTTCCTATGGAAACGTGGTCCTAACTATAACTACCTACTGGCGACTGCCAGTAGGTAATTAATATATATATATATATATATATATATATAAATATAAATATAAATATATATATATATATATATATATATATATATATATATATATATATATATATATATATATATATATATATATATATATATATATATATATATATATATATATATATATATACCAAGATGTCCGTAATATCAGCATGGTGTACCAACTCACTAAACCGCCTACCTCCACGTTGCAGGTTTGCGTCAGACAGCAGTACAACATTGGATGGCCCAATAAATATAATGACAGTGAAGAAGACGGACAAATTGTTAGTAACATTATATGTTCGACGCCATGACCATTTTCCCTTGGGGGAAGCCACCACTCTTTTCGGTCAAGAAGAGGTAACACCGTCAACTTGGGAGGCATGTCACATCTCTGCAGTCCCCTTCCATGTTTGACAGGACTGGTAACCATATAGCCAAGAAGTCATCCTTGTTTTTAGTTGCATTGTTAATCAGGGTCTCCATTGCATGATCTCCCAGACCTTCCAGCACCTCATATTCCTATACACCGTTTAGTGCAAAAAAGATCTACATGTAGGGTCGTTTTCTTCTGATTGCGACGTATATATTTTACCTGATTTATTTTACTCTGGGAAGAAGGAAAGTGTTAATAAAAAGACCTTAAATTGTTTGCGTTTAATCATTTGAATAGGGTCTCCTGAATGTGCATTGTTTTCTTAAACTGTTTTTGAATGTCATTCGGATCCCTTTTGTATCAGTCTGTCAAACTAGCTAGACGACAATGCCACAGAATGTGTAGCATCATTTACTCTCCTAGTATGCCACGTAGTTTGGCCTTAAGTACCACATAATGTGCATCTGCTTGGTGTATAATGTGGGTCACCAATGTCTTACAATGTGGGCCTCTGCTACTGCAGTATTCCTGAAACCTGGGGGTGAGGGCAAATAATATCACTGAATCTGCTTGGTAGGACCCACGTGCGATACATGTTTTAAAATTGTTCAGTTATCACGTTTGTTGTGGAACCTTTAAACCTTGGCAGGAGCCTTACAAACCATGCAACACGTGTTTTTTAGCTGTATCATTTTGTTATTACTGAATGCATTTTCCTTGTCTCTTAATTGTTCCTTACTGCTACAAAATATTTTTTCTGCAGACTGGGTGGTTCGGGTGGGGAGTTAAGGGAGCATTTGTGTTTTGGAGAACAGTTCTTCTCTTGGGAGGAAGGACGCATGGTGTGTTTAGGTGCATAGCTGGAACTGTGCTTATTGCAACCAAGTACACCCCATGTTGGTCTCTTGGGGGTGGGAAGGGTTGGGAGCAGTATTTATGGTGCGTAGTGTTTGGACAGTATGTTTTGAGTAAGAATGCTTGGGGTGCTTAGTGGAGATGGGAGCACTGCGTTTTGGATAAGGGCTTTTCTGTTCTATATTCTGATCATCTGTCCTGTCCATCTGCTCCTTCTAGGGCTGCTTGACTGAAGCGGACCTCGTGGTATGACGACCCCCAACAAAGGAAACAAAGCCTTGAAGGTAAAGTGGGGCTTGTTTTTTTGTTTTTGTGCTTCCTCCACCTATATCTAGGGCCACTGGAATTATGTAGCAGGAGAGGGCCAAATTATGTGGCAGTCGAGTTAATTATGCGGCAAGAAAAGGCAAATTATGCTGCGCATTTTGTGATAGTATTACTTCAATAATTTGTCATTTTTAAACTTAACACTGACTGGGCATTAGTTGCACCTCCTTAGTACCAGTTTATCACCCAAATATAGCAATAAGCTACAAATAGGTGATCAGTCAACACTTGCAGATTTGCTTCAACTGCGTGGCAACATGTGTTGCAGAGTTTTTAGTAACTTTTTTATTGTTTGCGCTAGAAACAATTTTTTTTGTTAAAATCTGCAAATTTATACCTATGCAAAAATCACTGCGGCCGCACAATCGCATAATTCCTGTAGCCCTACCTATATCTGAAGCCCTTTAAAGTGCTCAGTTCCCTCACTATTTCTTGGCCTTGCAGCAAACCATTGTTGCTGTGGGCTTAACCTGTGATTGAGAGCTTCAACAGGACATTAATAGATAAAACGCAAGGCTAGTCCTGGACATGTATGAGATAGCGGTGCCCAGCTTTGCAAGTTAAGCAGATATCTTTTGACCAGTAGTGGATGCAGAAGAATGCAGTGTGTGGTTGCATTGAAGACTTTGGAATGGTTGAGTGCACGGAAAATGTACTGATCTCTGGTAGTAAAATCCTTTCTGTAGCAGATGCCAAATTCATAGTTGCTAAATAGTGTATTTCAAGGTAATCACAAACCTGAAAAATGACCATTATTTCTAGGTTCTCTACTATACTCAAGAGACTCAATAAGTTGTGAAGTTCAACAATATGTCTGGCTCAGGTTTGTGCTTTTTCAGAAGTGGCTTTACGACAGCAGGCTTCAGTTAAAAGTGGATTTCAAAAGCAATGTTTTAATCGCCACCACCTTCTATGGTACAACAAGCTTTAAGAAGCCTTATTTGTGGCTCTTCCTGAGTCTCCCTGATTAGGGACAGGTAGTTAACATCCATATCTATTGAGCCATTATGGATGGCCAGATATGTAATGGCTTTAGAGGTGCTTTTAATAGCGAATGTTTGCTGCAGGTCATGCACTACATCTGTGGGAAATACAGAGATTCAGGAGGAGCGAGTTGAGGCAATCCAAATGGTCTTGCTATCACCACATTTGCCCTAAATCTTGCTTGCAATTTTTTTTAAATTTGGTATGAAACTTGCAGCTTTCATAGTGTTGTCCATAAAGCACCATTCAGCTTTTTATTTTCAGCATCTAGCAGCTTGAGTAGTATTGGCTGCCACCTCTTGTAGTGCACACTTTCAATAATTTGATGAATATTTTGCTACCCTGCCGTACCTCATTAAACTACAATTGGTCTAAGTGAATAAATGTGGATATCACATTCTCTTTACCTGGAGACCAGAAGATTAATGAACAGTATCACATCGGGTATAATAGTGAAGTGGGATGATGCAGACTGCATAACGTGGCTTCTCTGCTAGGTTTTGGGATTACAGAGCATTGAGCTCAGAACTGAATCTTCCATTAAAGAGTTACTAGAGTACTTTATTTTCAGGGCCAAGATCTTCTTATAAAAGACAGCTGTGAAACTGTCTTTGACCATCAGTTTTGGTGTCAGTTTCCCTACTGCGCAGAACACTTGGTCCATCTCACCGGCTCTTCTAAGCTCTCTGCTGTTTCCCTTGCTAGCTTTTCCAGGTGTCATCAATCTGTGCTTGCACATCTCTTTTCTTTGTCTGCCATGCAAAGGTCTCCATACGATAGCGGGGTGCTGCATGGTCTCCTGAGCTGCTCAGTCCTTACGTGTACTACCTGAACCCTAAGCTTATTTTTCAGTAGGTTCCTGCTTTTATCCCCCCTTCGTAGAAGTGCTGTTTTGTTTGAAGTGAAGCACTTGTTGTATCCATGTCTGATGCTCGTAGTTGTTAGTGTAAGCCCACTACCTTCCGCCTTGTCTTTTGGGCGAGAGTTTGTATATGCTGTGTGTCGAGCCCGCTCAACTTTTTAGTTGGGTTAGCTCTAACCGCTTCTTTCATTTTAGGAAGAAGTAACACAGCTTATATAAATCCGCTACTGATTGCTTTCATGGAGTTCACCGCCCACACCCATCTGAGCATGTCCTGTCTCATTTCTATTAAAACAATATAAATTGCCGTTGTTTGACAGTGAAATATGGTCAAGGGAAGAACTTCTATTCTATCACGGAGTGTGGCACTCATCAAGAAGTGATCAAGGTGGGTCAGTATTTGTGTACGGCTGTACTCCGGTTCACTTTTACAGGTCACCCTCCTAATATCTTTCAGAACCATCAACTGGAATTATGCGTTCCCCTTGGCCGAAAGTGTCCCAGTCCCATTAGATCGGCTATGTCCTGTCCCTGATCAAATCCATTACAGTACTAAACATCTCACCAGTGATAGTTTCTTCCTTCGTCATGCCCAAAAGGACAGTGATTGCCTAACACATGAATGTTTCTTGGGCCTGATTTGGAGAGCATACAAGCACAAAGTGTCATGTCCTCGGGGCTGTTGACACAGTTTTTTTGTCAGCACCCTTCCCTAACTTTCCAAGCCCACTCTTCTCTCCCAGGAAAGTGCTGGTCAGAGAATGATAACTTGCCCATTCTTGGCTTTCCCAGAACATTAATGGTTGCAGGAACTACCATGACTTAGGTTGGTTCCAGTCTTTTTCAACAAATGCATTTCTTTCAAAAAACATATCTGCTTTGCTCCACCTCAGTAGCCTCATAATATAAGGGACTTTTCAGAGAGATACTTCTAGCTGCCTGCCGCGCTCACAATGAACAAGTTACTTACCTTCAGTAACACTCTTTCTGGTAGATACTCTATCTTACAGCAAATTCCTCCCCTTTAGAAAATCCCCAGGTGCCAGACTGGATCTGGTAGATTTTTCAGCATAGCCCTTGCGCGCCTGTAGGTGATCTCTTGCGGCTATGCATGGAGTCCACAGCGCCCAGGAAGAGACAGCAGAAACCACATATAGGCACAGTTCAAGCACAGAAGTCAGTTCTTTTCTTTCCACGTGTTCGTACATGGATTCGTAACTTGCTCCAAACTTTTTCTGCTCCATTGACGAGCTTTTTCTCTACAAAATGTCTTTTTCGTGTGCAAGGGAACATGTCCCCTCCTAAACTTGAGGGTTTTAGCCTTGTAGGACAGTCACAAACAAATGTCTGTGACAGATCTCTATGAGATGTGTCTCTGGTTTTTGAGTTCCGTTGTGCGAGGAGAGTGCCCTGATGCACCCGAAGGTGATCTTGGAATGCAAAGCCTAGCTGTAGGTCTCGGAGTACTGTAGGAAGTCGCATTAGGTCGCTTCCACTCAAAGTCAAGCACACAGACTCATTCTCACTCGAGCCATTCTCACGACAGGTTGTTGTCGCCGTCAAAGTGTTTGGGTAAGTTTAAATCCAAAAAGAAGCGCAAGAAGTCCAAGTAAGCCTTGTCTCAGCCCTGACACTTCCTGTCTGAGAAGTCATGAGGACATTGAGGTGCCCCATTGTTTCTTTCTCGGCTCCCTACTGAGGAGCCGATTATGTAGCTGATGCAGATGCGCCCAGGATTTCCGTGTCCGTCGGCGATACCACAACAGATTGAGGCATTTAAGGAGGCTATGCTCCACATCTTTATCACCCTCCCGGCTCTCTCTGGCCCATATTCAGGCCTCATGGATCGGCAGAGGCCTCCAGTCAGGTTACTGCTGGCGGGTCCTGCCACGTCACCCTCTGTGCCTCCTGAACTCACTTCTGAGCCGACTCCACATCCTTCACCAGGCTGGTTCCTGCCGCAATGAGGCCAGTCCCCATGCTGCCAGCATCATATGAGTATGCTGATCCCATTGTTCTGTCTGACACAGAAATTAATCTCTCTCTACCTCGGCCAAAGCCGCGTTCTGGACAGTTTTGATACGTCCGACCCCAATACACTATGAATCTGATAAGACAGTGCCTTTGCCTAGGAGCCGGCCTCCAGTGCCATTCAGATAGGCTATTCAGATTGGACTCTGAGCAGAGCCAACCAGCTTTTGGTGATGATGGTGAAGACGAATTCTCCCCACAATATGATGACAGTTTTTATCTGGACCTACAAGAGGCCAATGGGCTTGATATGTCTCCTGACAAGGGGCTGCAATCTCCCTGCCCCTTCCATGGAAGAGTCAGTTTTATTCGCCTTGGTCATTAGATGAGCGGCTTGCTGACTTAGATTTCCAGTTGCCCTCAGTTGAGTTAAAAAACAATATCCTCACCGAAGTATTACAACCTAGAGAGACCTCATCTGAACCTCTACTGCAGTTCAACAAAGCCCTGACCCACACTTTCATTGGAACTTGGGCTAAACCCTGCTTCTGCCCATCTGTGAACAGATCGGTTGCACGTCATCACAGACCCCCTCTGGTTGACCCTGCCTTCCTGACTCCATACCGAACTCTTTAGAGCCTGGTAGTACAGGCCACCAATTGCAAGGATAACGCCAACTCTTTTCCTACTACCCACCCAAACAGAGTAAAAAACCATTGGGGTATTTGGGAAGAGGATGTTTTCTTCAGCTAATCTTGCCTTGCGTTCAGTCAGCGGCAGCTGTTTGCTGGGAAAGCACTTCCATGCATTATGTGACATGGTCACTGATATCGTGCAAGCAGTCCTAGATATATGTATGTGTAGTATTTCCATATTGCAAACCTAGCCATACGGCACTGGAGCGCTGTACATGGTCAAAGGCAAGCTTAAAATCAGCGCGTAATAGGAGAAGAAGCTGAGTTGTGGACTGTTAATACATTGTGATGTAGTGCTCTTTAAAGAGGTAAGTCTTCTACTCTTTCCTAAATTAGCGTAGCTTTGGGGTGGTCCTGGTGGATACGGAGATGTTGTTCTTGATCCTACTTGGATAGATGGCAAAACCTGTTGTCTTGCGTTTTTCTTTTTTTACACTTACTAGTCTGCACTCTGATGGTATCCTGACTGTGGGTGTGCTGTGAACCTCCACAGATGGTAAGCTTGTCTGCAAGAATTTCATGCCAACTTGGCACAGACAATTCAAGATGGTCAAAATGCGGCCATGTATGTCATATGGTCAGGCTTTGTCTTGACCGACAGTTTAGGCAAAAGGGTCTGCACTAGAGTGATGCTCTGACGCCATGCATGGATGAAATCCATGGGCTTTTCGGGGAACATTTAAGCATCACTCATATGCCTTTTGACAGGTCTTGCCTTTTTTGCAAGAAGGCTTACTCGACCCTCGAGTGGTTCAAAGAGATTGTAATCACTGAGCACTCCCTCTGTCGCTCAACATCTGCAAAACAGTATCCACAACAATTTCCTCCCTTTCGAGGTATTGTTGGGGCTTTGCCTACAGATAGTGTCAAGGCCCACCACCCCATCAACAGGCACCGCAGCCCTTCTGGGGTTAGGCTAAGGGAGCCAGCAGTGTCCAGGCTCGCAGGGACAGCCAACCTCTCTGTTCCCAGCCCCTCTGCTAGCATCCTCCAAGCACTTTAGTTTTCCCTTAGCGGACCACGACGTGGGAGACAGAATCAGTAATTTTCTCCATGGCAAGCCATAACATCCAAAAGGTGGGACCTGCAGATTCCCCTTCCATTCCTTTCTTTTCCGCCACATCTTTCACCCATATCAAAACGGCTTTCGGAGGGCCATTTGTCTATTTCGCTGCAGGAAGTTCACACTCTTTTGGAGAAAGGGTTCCAGCCTCGGAGATCGAATTGGATCTTACTCCTTTTATTTCCTGGTGCTGAAAAGGGGTGTCGGTTTTTATCCTATTTTAGATCTTTGACCTCTCAATTTCTGCCTGTGGAAGGACAAATTCAAGATTTTCATGCTAGCCCACGTTCTAGCTGCCCTGCATACAGGAGAATGGAGGGTGGCGTTGGACCTGCAGGATGCCTACTTTCCTATCCCCGTCCTGCATCCCACAGACACTACCTGCGGCTCAAGGTTGGCCACAAGCATTTTCAGTTTGCCATGCTCTTTCGGTCTCACCATTGCCTCTTGGGATTTCATGAAGATGATGGTGGTGGTTGTAGCGTACCTCCGGAGATAGGTGTACCAGTCTTGTCCTACCTTGATGACTGGTTGTTGAACGCTGGCTCACCACAATCGGTCGTGGACGACCTCCAGACGACGGCAAACCTCCTTGCATTGCTGTGGTTCACGATCAACGTGCTGAAGTCACACCTGACTCCTTCACAGAGGCGCCCTTTCATTGTAGTCACCATTAATGTGGTGCAGTTTCAGGTCATCTCTCTGGATCGAGTTGAGGACATTTGTGCTATGATCCTGATATTTCAGCCTTGGTGGTACATCTCAGGGAGGATGGCTCAGAGTCTTCTTGGCCTAGTTGCCTTCTGCATCCTTCTTGTCGACCGTGCCAGATGGGACATGCAGGCTCTGCAGTGGGATCTGATATCTCAGTGGGCCCAGAACCAAAGGAACCTGTCTGCTTCCATCTAGGTTGCAGAGGAGACTGGAAAAGATCTGCAGTGGTGGCTGCTCGACCGCAGTTGGACCAGCGACAGACCCCTCACCTGCCCACCCAGAGCTGACGGTAGTGACAGATACATTACTGCTGGATTGCGGAGGCCATCTGGGAGAGGTGGACATCAGAGGACTCCGGTTTCCAGTGGAAACTTGCCTCCACATCAGCTTGATCGAGTTGCAGGCAGGTCACTTGGCATTGAAAGCCTTCCTGCAGTCCATCAAGGAGATTCTGGTTCAGGTCCTCATGGACAACACCTCCTCCCCCCCTTCTCCCGGACCTGGATGAATCATCAGGCTATCTTCCTGATTGTACATCACCTGGCGAGATCTTTAAACACCAGGGCGAACAGACTCATCCAGTGGTGCATAGCGGATCACAAATGGCAGCTACAATCGGAGGTGGTGCAGGACGTCTTCTAACAATGGGAAGACCCTGGCTGGATCTCTTCACTACCGCCGTGAATGTGCAGTGTCAACACTTTCACATGTTGGGTTTCCCAAGAAGGCTCTCTCTCAGAGACACAATCCACCAAGTGTGGAGCACGGGACTCCTGTATGCTTTCCTGCCACTATCTCTCCTGTCCAGAGTTATGAAGAAGATCAGGAATAACTGGGCCTAGTTCTTTCTAGTGGCTATGAATGGGTCCAGGAGTGTGTGGTACCCAGATATTCTGGGTATGAGTATCTGTCCTCTGATCCGGCTGCTGCTTTGGTAGGATTTTCTGTGGCAGCAGCAGGGCAGGGTCCTACACCCACGATCTACATCTCCATGCATGGAGATTTAGTGGCAGCAGTTGACTGCATTTGAGCACTCGGCGCTCCATCCTTCATCTCCTTGTGTTTGCTTTGTTCGCCTTAAGTTGGCAGGGTATGCCCAGAAGTGGGTCCCTTGCTCACTTTGCCACTGGATTCAAGCTAGCCTGGCTGATGAGGGTTGTTAGCCCTAAACCGTTCCCAGGATGCTTGTTTCCGGTCCAGGGAAGACATGGCTTGGCAGTTCGGGCCGGACTGTTCCCATGAGGCACAGGGTCAAGACTGATTTGCATATAGCTGTGTCTGAACTGGGGTGGCGAAGTGAGCTAAAGAACGATGATGGATTCAACCCAGATCTGTGACTGGGGGTGAGTGTCTGAAAAGTTTCAGCGCTCCGTCCATCATCTCCTTGTGTTTGCTTTGTTCGCCCTAAGTTGGCAGGGTATGCCCAGACGTGGGTCCCTTGCTCACTTTGCCCCTGGATTCAAGCTAGCCTGTCTGATGAGGGCTGTTAGCCCGAAACCGGTCCCAGGATGCTTGTTTCCGGTCCAGGGAAGACATGGCTTGGCAGTTCGGGCTGGACTGTTCCCATGAGGCACAGGGTCAAGACTGATTTGCATATAGCTGTGTCTGAACTGAGGTGGCGAAGTGAGCTAAAGAACGATGATGGATTCAACCCAGATCTGTGACTGGGGGTGAGTGTCGAAAAGTTTCAGCGCTCCATCCATCATCTCCTTGTGTTTGCATTTGATCTACTCCAGAAGTAGTGGATTTAATCCTGGCAGCCAGGCATCCTCCTACAAAATTTGTTTACGCTGGGTGCTGTGAAAATTTGTGGCTTTGTGTGACACCCAGAACACTGAGCCGTTGCTGCTAAACTGCCGGATTTGTTACTGTTTGTTTTGTCTTTGACCCAGCAAGGACATGCAGTGGGCACTGTTCAGTGTTAGCTGTTGGCCCTTTCAGCTTTTTTTGGCTTTTACTGGACCAACTGTCCTTGTCCAGATCACATGTTGTAATGCATTTTCTCAAAGGCTTGGTCCACATGCTTCCTCTTAAACCTTTTGTAATGCGACAGTGGAACCTTAATTTGGTCCTTACATTCTTTGTATGTCCCTCTTTTGAGCCATTCCACAGCTTTTCCCTACATCCTGAGTCTGTCATTCATAGATACACCACAGGAAAGTTACTGCTTTGGTATCTATTCAAAGGTGAGGAACCTGTGGTTGGAAATATCCATCAGAATTCATCGGAAGAACAAGTTGCTTACCTTTGGTAATGCTCCTTCTAGTGTATATTCTGTCTAACTGCAGATTCCTCACTGCCCTCCTGCCTCTCTGTTCTGTAGAATGGACTCTTTTTCATTTAAAAAGGTCCCAAATTAGAGACCTGCACACTGGCATTAGCAATTGGTTTTAGGTTCCACACCTGAGGCTGTGGACGATATCCAGAAAGAAACTAACGGCAGCGTGGTTGGGTGGCGACCATATGCGACTACAGCCGTCACTTCCAGGGGAAAGCAGAGATGAGCCGCATAATGCCACCTACCGATGCTCAGGGTCTATGCTGAAAAATCAGGATCCTGTCTGACGCCTGGGAATATTCGAACATTGAGAAATCTGCAGTTAGAGTATCTAATAGAAACAGAGTTACTGAAGGTTAGTAACTTGTTCATTTAGAGTGTGGCAGGCAGCCTAGCTGACTACCTGGTTAGTGGAGGATTGCTCTCCAGTTTGAAAGATCCCAGTATGCATGGCGGGGGATCTCGCTGCTCAGAGTGCACTTGGCAGTACAGGGATACAATTTCGGCAAAGCTGAATATCAAGTAACTTCAATGACCAAAGGCCCTTGAGTTGATCACTTAAGATAGGTTTTTCCAACCCCGAATCACAGATCTTCTCCCTTTCACTCAACATGTCTCCAATTGTCCTGCCGCAAACATAACGTAGTAAGAATTCTCAGTCAAAATAGACACCACCAGCACTTGGCATGAATCCTTAGGTTTTTTTTTCCACCTCTTTTGTCACTTGTATATGACTCTGCTAGTGAAGGGCTGATCTTTAGGTCCTTAAAAACATTTTTCCTGGCTTAAGCCATGCTCTTCTCTGGCAGAAGCCTTCCTCTCTGGCTATTCCACACCTCTAGCCAAATGGGATTCTACTTCATATGGGTGTCTCTAGTGTCTCTTTATTCTGCACCAGTAGCCTTTTCTCATAGATTTGGTGTCTACTTCACCTCCTTTCTTGATTTTGCTGAGATTTTCTTCCACTTCCATTAAAAAATTAACAGAAATGGGTGTCTCTACTGATTTTTAATGTTGCCTTCACATAAAGGCAACTTGTAGACGTGCTGTCTTCACATAGGGTATCTGTGGTGGTGCAAAACTCTGTTTCCTATGTATCGGTGCCACCTAGTCCTTTTTTATAACACTTTCTACTGTGTTTTCCAATGGAAACTGCATAAAACTACAATATACAAACTTGCCAGTAGTCCTCCTCTCCCATCCACGATGTATAGAAACTTTGAACATACAATATATGGCACCACCTAGTCTTGATAAAGTTGAATCTTGTTGTGCTCGTACATTATCCTATATGTCCCCGTTGGAAGTGACTTAATAATTTCCTTGTCCTTTTAGAAGTGGAATTGTGCAATACTCCAAGGGCTCCAAAGGCAGCCATTCTACGTGTGCAATCTTGCAAGGCATCTACAGTTCCCTTTTTAGGTCTCGCAGACCTAGCGCTGGAGCGCGCATGCGCTCCTCACTCTGCGAGGCTTATAGTAATCGATCAAATTTGTGTAGTGGACTTGTAGCCACGCCCATCTGTTTGATTGGCTGGCGTCATCGTTTATGCTAAACGCTGGCTCGTAATTGGAAATCATTCTTCTTGGTTACCGCCCTGTCGCCTTTTTCGCCAGCCCATCCGGACTGGATTGTGTACTGGCGGCGTTATACTGTTTCCTTTGTTTAGTCGTGTAAGCACTTTTTTTCCCATTAGGGGCTTTGGAAATGGCGGCGCGTGTTTATTTTTGTATCGCGCTTTCACTTAAAGTGAAAGCGCGATGCAAATATAAACAAGCGGCTGCCTTTGCGCAATGGCGACAGCTCGTCCGTGTTGTACTTGTTCTTCGTTTGTTGATACTTCAGTCCGCTATATGAAAACGCATAAATAAATAAATGGGTCTGTGTTTTACTCATCAGCTTTGTTGGTGGTGCGCAAAGAGGGTCAGGACAAATAGGGAGGGGGCGCAGGCCCTATCTCACCCCGAGTCGTCCCTATCTGCCCATCTCCAGTCTGTTGTTCTGTTTCTGTTCTCGGTGCCTCGGTGTTTCTCTGTGGGTCGATGCCCTCTCACTCTCACAGACAAGCGTACACTCTCTCTGCTTCTTGTTCCCTTTGTTGTCCTTCTCTTTCTTCTACCTGACCCGGTGTTTTTCTCTCCACATACCACCCCTCCCCCCCCCATTTCCTTGTCCCCTCTTGTAATTGTGAGCCACTTATTACAAGGGGCTTCTCTCAGTCGCAGTCAGTCCCAAACCCCACCCTCCTTCATTTCGCTGAGTGGATTCTCTGAGAAGACAACCGTCACCCCAATATCCAACCCCACACTTAACTTGAACCCTCCCCCAATCCTTCCCCAGAGGCAGGGCCGGTGCTGACATCACAAATGGGACATACATTGCACAAAAAAAACACATGTTGGGTGATTCGAACACACACACACTGTGGCACTGCTGCATTAAAGCAGAGACAAAACCCCGCCCCCCGCCACTCAAATAAATGCAAGCCCTCAAGGTGTGATTAAACTGGGGAGCCATGTAAAGGAACGGCGCTAGGCGTTGTCAGTACGCGAGGGGGAGTCCCGTCCTTGGAATGGTGAAGGGTGGAGCCAGCCCTCCTTGGATCCAAACGCGTGACTCGTGCATTAAACGCACATATTTAAATAAAGGCACAGCCCGTCCTGCAATCTTTCAAGAAGCACTGGAGAATAAACCCCAATGCTGACACTGGGGCGATCAAGAAGCGCCGCCATGTTGTGTTATTGCCTCACGTCAATCTGACATTATAAAATGTGAACAGCAACGCATCTGAAATCTGGAGGCCTCTTTTGACCAATCAACAGCTTCTCGGTCAACAAGGCGACTGTTTTTGCTCTACAGCATATTTTTCTTTGAATTTATTTTGACAACATCTGCTGTGTTTTCGCTTAAAACCCCAAGTGGGTTATTTGGAAGCAGACACAGGAAACGCTGGCGGTTGGGGTTAACCATGGCGGCGGCGCTGGACTTCCGTGTGAGACTGCGGCATGCAGAAACCAAACAAACAGAACAAGCATTTGCAATGCAATAGGTCTCGCATCTACGCGAGTTTAAGCTATTGGCATTGTAAATGACAATGCCTTTATTTATGTTTTAAAAACTAAAACAAAAATAAAAGGCATTGTTATTTGCAATGTGAATAGCTCAAACTCGCGTAAATGCGAGACCTATTGCATTGCAAATGCTTGTTGGTCTTGCAAGCATTTCCCAGCACTAGGATCAATGGGTTCATCTTTCCTCTTCTACTGGTAATGCCAAAGGGCTCATTCAACAAAGTTTCCTCGATATAGGATGCTATATTTCCTGTCTTAAGGTAGTGGGGATCACATGGGCCTTGAACTAGCAGTAATGGCATCACTTCAACAGCATCCCTGCCTCTCAGAACCTCTGAGTTTTAGCCCATGATGCCCTGTTCTGTTCGTCTCTTCCTTCTTGGGTTTTGATATCAGCCCAGTACTCGGAGTGTGAGGGAGCGCAAGTGCAGGTCTGTCAATTATTCCTGATCCCTGAGCATTCCTTCACGTTTCTGTAGTGTAGATCTGTGCAGTTTAGAATCTGTGAAGGGCCAGGTCCCTAGGCCGTGTGTGAAAACTTACTTGTTACTGTTACTTGTCTGCCTGCCTGTCTGTCTTGTCTGTTACTTGTCTGCCTTGGCCTTTGTTGCTGCAATGTGGGGATATCCCTAGCCCCAGCCAGACGCTTCGGGCCTCATCTTTCTCACCTCTCAGTGATGTTAAGAAGGGCTAAAGGGTCACCGGGACACCCTTTTACGCAAGTAGCATAGTAGAAGAGATGGTTCTCGGGTGTCTCTGACTGATATTTGGGTATCTCTGTGGCCAAGTGCGTGTGTGCAATCCCAGTAATACTGCTGCCTTAATTGCTCTGCAGCAGATGCATTGTCGCCAGCCCCTTCCCAACAACTTGGGCTCCTCCATTTGTTTTTAGGTCTCACCTGCAACAGTGCATGCGCTGCATGTGCTCTTGATTGCAAGACGTATTGTATATAAAAAGGGGCTTGCAGCCCGCACGTTGCTTAACATTGGTTGGCTTCTTTGTCACTCTTATTTGCTGCCTTCTACTTGGCCAACGCATGCTGGCTTCACTTCCTCTTCTTTCGGCTAGAGCAGTGATCTAGTACTGATTGCTTCACTCATGGGGAGATTAACTGATTTGCTCACAATTACAAGGGTATTGTGCTGCATCCTAACAAGCATTGGCAAAGCCAAAAGGTCTTACCTTTGAGACTATGGGCTCTGCCATTGCCTTGCGTTCATGTTGTAGAGCATGGGCATTTCTGACTTTGTCAATTAGTTGTAGCCATGCTGTACAGCAGTGTGACTTCTGTGCACATGGGTAAAAATAATAATAAAAAAAGACTATGATGCGTCCAGCGCTACTGCACTTAAAAAATAAATAAAATAAAAATAAAAAAAAAGCGCTTTAGCCTTTGCTGTGTCCTACCACTTTCCTAAGTTTGTTTTAGCCACATCGCAAAGCATCCGCACTAGCGCCGGGAGACCCTTTTGGGTAGCTGCGCGCTCTATAAATTCTTTAAATAAAATAAATAAATAAACAACTGTAGAACCTTCCTCAGAACAAGCATGGTGCTAGACTTTATTGAATAATATTACTTCATCAGGACCGGCAGGAGCATCCCTTCCCTCTTCTTCCATGATCCAATGTGATTCTGAGAACGAGTCATGTCGATGCTCTAGGTGGAAGCTGCTCTCCAGTATTCCCAAAATTGTATAGTGACATGCCTTTCCTCCTCTGAAAGAATGCATTGTGGCTGAAAAAGTATCAGAGGTATTTGTGCTGCCAAAATCCAGTGTGATCAAGGAAATGATCTCAAGTTTAGTTATCATTGCAGGCGTCAAGCAATCCTCCATTATCCAAGCATCCTGAAGAACATGGAAGATCTTCCCTGGCAACAGCTGTCAGCATTCATGCTATGCATTTGTTGACACTAGGTCTACCTTGGTCCTCCAGCTAGTATGAACAAAACTCGCAAGAAAGGAGACAACTCGATCTTTGTAGTTCACACATTACTACATGTGTGGCGCCGCGGCCAGGGCGACTGACGCTGGAATCTGGGGCTCACGGTTCGATCCCCAGCACCGGCGGCAGGTCAGCCCAGCACCATGTGACTCTGGGCAATAGCTTGCTTAATCTTCCCTACGGCCCCCAGCGCCGGGATGCCTTCGGGTAGCTGTTCGCGCTTTACAAATACTGGATTTTTACATGAATCACTCTCTTTTATATTGATGGGTCATCCATGGTGCTGTGCCTTCCTGACTATTAAGTTAATGACTTACACGAGTAATCGTTTGATCTCAGATAACAGTGTGATTCCCCTTAACCCAATTGGCGGAAAAATATAATAATACATATTTTTTCATGTCTCCTGATTGGAAATGGTTATACAAAGTCTGAATGTGAGCTGAATTCCAACAACTGCCACCAGCACTGGACGACTAGTTTCTCTGTACATCAACTTTACCAATGGTTGCAGTGGGACTGCAAGCCTGGTAACATGTTATTTTCCGTGAAGGAGAGAACTTTGCTTACTTGTCCACTACACAGGTCCTCATCTTAGTGGTCAAAGCTAACATTAACATGATCCTGCTTTTACATAATATTCTTTGCTGGGCAATCCCTGAAGTCCAACACACAAAACTAAAAGCTATAGTAGCATTATTCCATACCGAAATGCACTTCTTAGCTTCTATCAGCACGGTGTTCCAAAATACAAACAACCTCTATTACATGCCATCTACAGCGTTCTTGGTCTTTTTGAGATCAAGAAAAGGGGGATTGACATGGGGGCGGGTGGGGGAGGATTACGTGATTTGACCAGAATCGCAGGATGTTGAACCGACGCCGAGACACTAACCTGGTTCCCCAGCTCCGAAGTCGGCAGCTCTGGCCATTAAGCCACATCCTCTCCCCACTTTCATGGTTAGTAGTTGGTTCTGTTTTAGGCAGCGCTAATAGGAGAAATGGGCTGGTGCAAACTCCCTAACGAGAGCCCCATCACTTTTTTCTTTTTTTTTTTACAAATTATCCACTGGGGGCAGAGCTAGGCCTAGATGAAGATGGCTGCTCACCCTTAGCTCGCTAGAGGAAGTGGGGGCCTCCTGCTTGTTCTGACCATTGAGAAGGATCCAAACGTCCACAGAATGAGGGGGTTGGCGCTCTGGAAGGCGGAGGAGCAGTTTCCTCTGCGATGAGACTAGCTGCTGGATTGAGTGGGCTTGCCATCCTTCCTCCCGATGTGAAGTGGCGGCTGCACCCATTTTACTTCACGGGTGCATTCACTACAGTCATCCGGCCCAGGGGCAGAGTGACGGCTTCAATGAACTGAAAAGGGGTATCTTTTGTAAGTGTATCCCAGCCACAGCATTGGAGACTGTTGGAGGCCGTTACGTGGCAGGGGACACTTACTTCCATCATCCCGCCCAGGGGCAGAGCGACATCTTCAGTGAATTGAAAAGGATCGTCTTTAGAAAGTGTGTTCTAGAACTATTCAAGGCTATAGCAGGTCATATGCACATTTAATTGCTACACCCTACTGAAAGTGGCGATGAAAGCCAATGAGGAAAGTATAGCTATATAATAAACAATGGAAAAAGCCTGTTGACCAAACAAATCGTGCTAAGATTCATGACACTAGGTTCTGATTATGAACCAGGCATCATGGACTTGCCATATAGGGATAGGAGTTGCAGCGGCCCCAGCGTAGAGAAGATGCGGTGGCCATCTTGATTACCTTTTCTGAATATGCTAAGGTATGAGGTGGACCCTAGGAGTTAATGTGCCTTGCTCCTGAATAGACTGCTGCAACACATCGCTTCCATTGGTGAATCATACACCCTCGCAAAGGCCCAGGGGGGTCGCATTCTGTGGGGCAGTCTTCAGGTATCATCCTCGCAAGCAGGCCTGCGGAGGCCTTCTTTCCACCAGGCAGCTCATTCTTCGCTCCTGAGCATGCTGCGGCCAGCTTCCTATCCTCCTAGAGGTGCCCTCTAGACTTGTGGGCCTCTCCCCTTTTCTGAAATACTTGGGGACAGGGTCCTCATCTGCTAGTTGAATGTTGTTCCTGATTTGGATACCGTGTTTTAGTCTGCCCTCTATGGGGCGTGGATGTTACCCCCACTTCCCGGTTCTTGGCCCTCGACTAAGAAGGACATCAAATATGGGTTACTGGAACTCGCTACCATGCTCATCACTTTTCAGGTCAGAACATCCTAATCTAACAAACCGAAAGATCTGGAGTCCTTTTTGGATGCCTTATACGACACTAGCATAGAGGCTGCTCCCTCTGTGACTTCCTCGACCTCCTCGTCCCCGCCCCAACAGGGTGTGACCCAAGGGGGATGCCTCCACCTCCTTGGATGAACTTAAATGTTGGGACTCAGTCATGCAGAAATGGGCGCAAATTGCCCAGGTTGCGATCTGGAAAGTCCTTCCACCCAAGAGATAAATCAAGATTATCCCTTAAGACTTGATGGGACCCTCTCCTCTGGTGGCACCCGGTGCTTTTTATGTAATGTTTACTTGAGCCTTCTTTGCGTGACTGGGCAACCTTTTCCCTCCTTTGTTCTTCTCTCTTCATGATTGTATAATATCACGTAGGATAGATGTTGTAGACCACTTGGTATATTGTTCATAGTTCATTGCTGATATTCTTTTACTGGGGTGAAATACTGGGTGGGATAATGGAGATAGTATTGAAGTGGTGAATTCGATTGCAGCTGCTGGGCCCTGTGGTGATCCGGTCCTGCTCTTGCTTTCCCGGGCTGTCTCCCCTTCTTACTGTTTCCCCTTCCAGCGCATTCTTCCCTGCCCAGCGGACCACAATGGGTTTATCTTAGCGGCAGGGAGCCACACTCACTTCGGTACTGGTGCCTCTTTTCGAACCCCGTTTACAGGCTCAATTTCTGGGTCTGTCTGAGTCCATTCAAGGCCTCTGGACCTATTTCTGCACTAGACGCCGGATTCTCCACTTCTACTGGGTGTTCCTGGTAGTTATTTCTCTTCAACCGCCTCTCCCTCCGTGCGCGCACCTGACCCTTTCCACACCCCTTCCAGGGCCCCCCACTAGCTTGACCTACCTTTGTGTCCCACTCTTGGGAGCCTCTTACCTGCTGGTTGACTTCTCTCTCTGGACTTGCCATCGCAACCCTACAGCACGTGTCGGTCTCATGGCGTATCCTCTGCCGCAAAGACCCTTGAAAGTACCCTCCCTCAATGTACATGGCTTGACGCATTTCATCAAATGGAAGAAAGTTCTCACCTTTTTGGGCCAACACAAACCCGACATCGCCCTCCTTCAAGAAGCCCACCTGTCCCCAGCAGAGATCGACAAACTGCAGAGGGACTGGGTGGGCTGGTTCCTCCTGGGTCTAGCATCTCATCCACATCACGGGGTTGAGTTTAGGCGGATGGTCCACCTCGAAAGTGGGACGTTTCTATACTTCTCCATAAACACCTCTCGTATAGACTCCTCTAAACTTGGTCGGATACCTACGGTAGCTATGTGTTTACCAAGCTCTCAATACAGGGGACGACTATTATTGTGGGCTATGTGTATGTCCCACAGACATCTAAGTCTGTTTTTTTTTTTCTGGCATCAGTATTTTATTGACAACCTTTGGCACCTCTGGAGTCATCATTGGAGGGGACTGGAACGTGACACTTGACCCTTTCCAGGACAGATGAGGCAGGCCTGACATGCACCATGATGGGGACAGGCATGCCCTATGAGACCTAATGCAGGACCATGCTCTCTGCAACCCTTGGAGACTCTTGCACCCACAAGCTAGAGACTATACCTTTCACCTCTTGCCCCCACAACATTTGGACTTGAATTGACTACTTCCTTTGTACCCCTTTTGTGACCCAACACTTAGTAAATGCGTCTGTAATCCTCTGCGGGGTCTCTGATCATGACCATATAGAGCTGCACTTAAACCTGTGTTTGTATACACCCCCGCGATGACCTCGGCGCCTCAATGCCTCCCATTTTAAGGACCCTGAGGAGAAATATGTAGAAAGATACTTGGAGGATAATAGGTGCTCTGTGACCTTGGCACAGACGTTCTGGGGAGCAGGGAAGGCTGTCCTTCGTGGCATGCTGACAAGGGGCTCGACGTTGACCAAACGGAGGCTTTCAAACTCCAGATGGCAGCTGGAAGCACAGATTGGGTCCCTGAATACTGCCTACTCCTCCTCTCCAAGTCCGACTCTTGTCCGAGAACTTCTGCTGGCTAAATTCCAACTGTATCACAGAGGCGGAGAAATGCCTCTTCCACATACAACAGAGACATTATGAATAGGTGAAAAGGCGGGTAGGCTGTTGGCTTACCAACTCCGCCAACAAGACTCTTATAGGATGATCCCTGTCATCCAAGACACGGAGGCTCGCCTCGTCACCTATCCGATGGCAATAGTTGCAAAATTTCAGAAATATTATGAACGCCTTTACACAGAACTCCCCCAGCCACTGAACTACTAGTAGCGATCACGGCAGAGGAAATTGCCTCGGCGATCGATGCCATGCCCATCGGGATGGCTCCTGGTGACAACGGCCTCCCGGCTGAATTTTATAAATCTTCCAAAGCCCAGACCATCCCCATCTTAGTCTCTGTTTGTCAGGAGGCTCTAGACGGGCACCTCTCTTCAGAGTTCCTCAGGGCTCGAATTTCGGTGCTCCAGAAGCTGGGAAGAACCCCCTGGAATGCTCTTGCTATCGCCCAATTTCTTTGATAAATGCAGACGTTAAAAGTTTGCCGAAGCTTTTGGCAACGCGCTTGAATAATGTTATCACAACCGTTATTCATCTCAGGTGGGCTTTGTCCCGACGCTCCTCGGCCAACTTTTGCGCACTCTCTCGCACATTATTTGGCAGGTGAGGGACAAGGTGGAAGAGAAGGTCCTCCTCTCCTTGGATGCCGAAAAGGCTTTCGACTGCGTCGATTGGGGTTACCTCTTTCGAACCATGGAGAGGATGGGCATAGGTCACGACTTTCCTCTTTTGACCTGGGCGTGTACTGTGATCCCTCTGCATTTGTCACATGTACGCATGGTATAGGGCTCATAGGCTGGTGCAAGTCCTGAGCCAGATTCACTCTTAAGCCCCATTGTGGTGCAATGCGGCCATCATGGCCGGTGGAGAGGAAATTTCACTGGTCCACCTGGATTACTCATAGTATCCACCACATTGAGAACCTTGTCTCTATCAGCTCCATCAAATCATTCCCTGACTTGAGACAGGAATTTGCAATTCCACCCTTCCAACTGTGGAGATACAATCAGTTATCCCACGCCCTGTCACATGTCCTGGGGAATGCGCATATTGACCTCCCTACCTCGCCCATTACTCAATATATCCACACTTTGTAAAACTTTGGGGGGGGACTATTACGGAATTGTAAGCAACATTGCAGGATCCCTGATTTTCCTCTCCCATATCCACAGCACTACATGCCTGGTGGGAAACTCGTCTTAATACGCAATTCTTGGATGATGAGTGGGACACTCTACTTGCAGACTATAATAAAGGATTTAAGGTAAGCGCACCTTAAGTATTGTTTTTCTAAGATCCTTCACCACTGGCACTAGTCCCCAGCAAAGGTACACAGTGCCCATCTTACCGTGGATTCTTGTCGGAAATGTGGCTTAACGGACTGCGATATAGTCCATATTTTATGGGAGTGTGACCGGCTCTGAGCGCCTTCTGGTCGCAGGTTTGGAGCATATAAGGAAAGACCTCGGCGTATACAGGAATTTGACAGCCCGGCTAGTGCTCCTGCACGATACTTCTGCCCTCCCTTCAGTGACCCAACATGTTAATAGATGGCTCTCCACTCCCCTAAGAGTGGCTAAATTGGTGATTCTGCGACCCTGGAAACCTACTCTGACTCCCACATTTCAGACCTGGTTGGACAACATGTACGATATAGAGTGCTTTGAACGTCTTATATATAAGCTAAATGACAAATTGCAGATATTTGAAGAGGTTTGGGCCTCTTTTCTTAGAGACCAAAGAGTCAAACGCACTCATATGGCTAAGGTGCCTATTGTGTACCTTATCCTACTTCATGTTCCATGTAGACTCCTATGTTCCCGGCCCCTTCATCCTGAGGTTCCCCAGACTTCGATACCTCTTGTTTGCCTTCGTTAATGGGGGGTTCCTCAGTTTTTATCCTGCAGGGATGGATCACTGTGACTTGGCCTGGAAAGCGCTGGGGACAGAAGGCCTTCTTATTTTATTTTGTGCCGTAGGGGCATTCCTCTCCCCTCCTTCACCCCACTGTGGGGGCGTGTTTCCTTTTCTCTTTCCCCTCTTGATGGTTGTGTTCTTCTTTTTCCCTCGTTTAAGTTGTTTAGTAGTTGCTAAACATTTACTTATTTCATGTGTCTGTTCTCTGAGATTTATACTCTGCTGTTCTTGGTATTTCCCCTCATTTTTTGCAGGTCCCCCAAGGGAGACCTGGTCTACAGATGGATTATGGGTTTTTATTCTACCTTGTTGGTTTCCTTGCCCTGTGTGTAGATTTGAATGTGTATTTTTAATGTACCACACTTGTTACAATAATGAAAAAACTCAATAAAGAATTGAAACATTGAGATCAAACAAAATTGTGCTGGTTTACTCAAGTCACACACCAAAATAAAACAGTAATCCAGAACCAGGTGGCCAAAATATATTTAAATCACAAAAAAACATAAGTGCACTAGTCCTGCTCTGACACTACTGCCAGTGCAACATTGGATCCTGGTTAATGTGCAGGGCACAATGTACGTGGCCTTCCTCAAAATCTGCTCTCCCACTGTTTACCCAGGAGGAGCTCAAGAGCCACACCCAGGCCTCAGATCCAATAATTCTGCTTTGAATATGTCAAAGAAATCCCAAACACAGAGAAAGAACACAGTCTTTCCAATGATTTGTGTTAGAAATGGGGTTTCTGGTTGGCTAGGGAATAGACCTAAGCCAGGCAGAACCCACCACTCTAGTCAGGGTAAGGGAGTTATACACCCAAGATAACCCCTGCTCACCCCCTTGGTAGCTTGGAGGAGCAGTCAGGCTTATCCCAGAGGCAATGTGTAAAGTGTTTGCGCAACACACACACACATACCAGTGACACACTAGGCAAGCCACAAAAAGTGACTTATTATTATTATTCAGCATTTGTAAAGCGCATAGCTACCCTCGGGCATCCCAGCGCTAGCGACTGAACGGAGAGACAGGTGGAGTTATAAGGCGATTGTTGGAATAACCAGCTTTTTAGAAGTTTGCGAAATGGAAAGAGATGGGGTTTGCCGCGAAGGTGTGGGGGTAATGTGTTCCAAAGTTTTGCCACATTATAGGAAAAGGATCTTCCTCCGCTTCTTGTCCTCCTGATTTTGGGAACGACTGCAAGATTGAGATTAGCCGATCGCAGGTCCTTCTTCGGACGATAGGGGGTAATGAGGGATCTGTTGATGGCCGAGCCCGTTCCCCACATATTCTTATGGGCAAAGCAGAGAGCCTTGAATTTTATTCTTTCGGGGATAGGCAGCCAGTGTAGGGTTTTTAGGGCTGGCTTAGCTGACTGGGTTTTTGGGATCCCAAGCAACAACCTGGCGGCCCAGTTCTGAGCAACTTGGAGCTTCCTTAATGTTGCTTTGGGGGCCCCTAAGTAGAGGGAGTTGCCATAGTCCAATCGCGATAGGACCAGGGCCTGAATCAGGATTCTCTTTGCAGCCATTGGCAGGAGAGGGAGGACCTTTCGAAGTAGTCTAAGTGTACCAAAGCAGGCCCCTGTCACCTTCACTGCTTGGTGGTCAAACTTGAAAGAATTGTCTAACCAGACACCCAGACTTTTTATCCTGGTTTTGGGGGGGGGCCTAGGCACTTGGGCCATATCTGTTTAAGATCCATGCTAGAGTGGTTACCTAGGAGCATGAGTTCTGTTTTACCTCCGTTAAGTTTGAGACAGGAGTGCTCCATCCAAGAGGCCCCGCTCTCCAGACATGTTTCGAAATCGGAGGGGAAGTTACGGGGACCATTAAGAGTTATGACCAACTGTGTGTCATCCGCGTAGGTGACAATTTTAATCCTGTGAGGCAGGAAGATATCAGCGAGTGGCCGCATATACACATTAAATAGTGTGGGGCTCAGCGAGGATCCCTGCGGGACTCCGCAGCTGAGTGCTAATCTCCTAGACATTGCGTCCCCTGAAAAGACCTGAAAGGTTCTGTTGTCTAAGTATGATTGTATCCAGGAGATCGCCTCATCTTGGATCCCTAGCCTCCTGAGTCTCTCTACTAGGATGCCAGAGTTAACTGTGTCGAAGGCTGAGCTTAGATCAAGGAGGATGATGGCAACTGCTCCTCCCTGATCTAAGATTTGTCTAGAGTCCTTGACCACAGCAAGAAGAGCAGTTTCGGTTCCGTGTTTAGGACGGAACCCAGTCTGAGTGGCATGTAGGAGGTTGTGGGTTTCTAGGAAGTCAGAGAGAGTAGTGTTCACATGTTTTTCTAAAATTTTTACGATCGCCGGCAGCAGCGAGATTGGGCGATAGTTACCTAGGGCATCTGGGTCTAGGCTAGGTTTTTTCAGTAGAGCCTTGACCATGGCATGTTTCCATGGACCGGGGACTGATCCTGTGGAGATGGAAAGATTTACAATTTCCAAAATGGTAGGGAAGATCACATTTCCTGCTTTATGTAGGATATGTGGGGGGCTGGCTCTAGAGGGGAGCCTGATTTTATTTGGGAAAAAATTTCTGATAACTTATCCAGATTCAGAATTGCGAATTCCTTGAGCACGTGTTGTGGATGGAGTGTGGGCTTGTCCATTGATAGGAGGTCACTGGGGCGGGGGGAACTAGGGAATGCAGTATAGAGCTTTTTAATTGTTCCCTGGAAGAAATCTGCCAGTGCGTTACAATGTTCTGGGTAGACCTCAAGGGCTGGTTCAGATTTTGGGAGCTCTAGGAAATCCTTCGCTGCGCAAAAAATTTCCCTGGGAGTATTAGCGGCAGCGGTAATGATGCCTTCGTAGTAACTAGCCTGCGCTACTTTTATTTCCTTTTGATAAACTTTTATGGATTCTCTGTATTTTTTTTTGCTCAAGTCCTGATAGTCTTTCCTCCATTCCCGCTCCAGTTTTTTACATGTCTGTTTAAGTACTCGCAGTTCAGGGGAGTACCATGGAGTCTTTTTCTCTCTGGTATTGTGGCTGAGTTTAGCTGGGGCGACCGTATCAAATGAGGCCTCAATCCAGCGAGTAAAATTTTCCGAGGCTGCGGTGAGATTTAAGTTGGCTTTAGGTTTGAGATTGCCGAGGGCAGCGATCCATGAGTCTACGGGAAGTTTAGCCCAAGGGCGTGCTTTCCTCTTAATGGCTTTAATGCCCGGGGTTCGCAATAAAGGGCTTATGCAGAAGGGGATCAGGAAATGATCTGACCAGGGAATGCAGACAGGATCGCTCACCGACAGTTCGGTGTTGTTACTAAAGATGGGATCTAATGTATGGCCTTTCTTGTGTGTGGGTCCTATAACTTTTTGGGCAAATTGAATAGCTAAAAGGTCCTGGGTGAGCTTCGATGCATCCGCCTTATTGGGGTCATCCAAATGTAGGTTGAAGTCCCCCATGAGAGTGATATTGGGGGACATGCCCACTAATGTAGCCGCGACCTCAGGAAGGGATTTAAGAAATTGACCGCACCCTTCTGGGCTGCGGTAAATGAGAACTCCGGCAAAGGAGTGGGTGGGAAATAGTGCAATGTTAAAAAAAAGACTTTCGCAGTCCAGAATGATATTGGGTTCAACCCTACATTTAAGAGAGTTTTTATGAATTTTGGCAATGCCTCCGCCTTTCCTTTTATCGCGGTCATTCCACTGAATCGTAAAGCCAGCGGGCAGAGTTTGTACCAGATCAGGTTCAGATTCATTATGTAGCTATGTTTCTGTCAAAAATAGTGCGTCTGGATCCTCATCTTCCAGGAGCATCTTAATCTCCAGGGAGTGTTTTGGTAGGGATCTACAGTTGAGGAGGAACATTTTAAATGTGTGGTGGTGTTGGACCTCAGGTGGTATTTCCAGGTGTGGGCGGAAGCTAAAGGTGCACTGAGTGCACCCGGGCTCCTTGCTCAGTGGGAACATCATATGCCGACAGTTCTTATTAATAGGTTTCCTTAACCTTAATAATTCCTGGCGTGAGTAGGCAGTTCTACCAATGGATGGAGGGGCAGGGGTTATGGCCCCCTGGTCCCGGCCGGGCGCAGACGGGCTTGCCTTCGGCGCTGGCATGCGGCTTATGTGGTGGGAGACCCGGAAGCTCGTTCTGAGCTCCACCTCCGCCCCACCTCTACTCCCTCCACTCAAACGGAAACACTGCGGTGGAACGGGGAGCGAGCGGGGGCAAGCGTTAGAAGGCTCAGGTAAGTGCAAAATGGCAATACATTTGCAAGTAACAGTTAAAACCAAATTAGTAAATACAATTTTTAAAACAAACTTTAAAAGAGACTCAGCTCAATGGATATGGTAACATGCAGGATCAATCTATCCAGCCGCTGCGCGTCCGTGCTGGCATGCGGCTTATGTGGTGGGAGACCCGGAAGCTCGTTCTGAGCTCCGCCTCGCCTCTACTCCCTCCACTCAAACGGAAAGCCGCGGAGGAACGGGGAGCGAGCGGGGACAAGCGTTAGCAGGCTCAGGTAAGTGCAAAATGGCAATACATGTGCAAGTAACAGTTAAAACCAAATTAGTAAATACAATTTTTAAAAAGAACTTTAAAAGAGACTCAGCTCAATGGATATGGTAACGTGCAGGATCAATAGCCTTTGTATTATATATGCATCAAAACACATTAGACCATAAATCACTGCGTAGCATGTAAAGCACTTTTAGCCCACAGAACATAAATCACTGTGCCACTAGGCACTTGTCATAAAGATGCATGAAAACCACATGGGACCATAATCACATAAAACACTGTGCGTACCACTAGGCACTTGTCATTAGGAAGGCACATAACACATCAGACCCCTTTGCACCAAGCACTTGTTATGAGATCACATAAACCATTTTGTCATTGTCAATGTGAGATCACATAAACCAATAAGTCATTATCATTATAACTTTGCATAAACCACTTACTCACTTGTCAGTATAACTATTAATTGATCTGTATATCTTATCAAAACAAAATGCATTACTCATTAGAAAACCTCCCAACACTTTTGGTAAGACAAATCTACCTTAACATGCTGAAGAGCATATAGCCCCAACAAAAGTGAGCTTGGAAATGCATCAAACAATGAGGGAGGTGATGATTTTGGGTTCCCCGCTAACCTAGGGTGAGGACCAAGCAGATGACTTGAACAGAAAGATCACATCATGCTGAATGATTTGGTGGTGGTACCATCCTCCCACCCCAGGCAAAGTTATGGGCAAAAATACGATCCAAACAAAAGGCCCCTCAAAGCATTATGGGGCGAGATTTCATATCATAGTATCGGCTCTCCCACTGAGCCAGGGAGAGCCGCTGCAAGGTTTGGCTGGGTTTATCCCCGCTTCTGGCGGTTTGCGGGAGGTGCCTGTCCCACCGGGCACCTCAAACCACGTCTCTTGGTGGAGGGCAACTCGGGGAGCCCAACCCGACTGTCCTCGCCGGCTCCCGGCCCGAACAGCACCCACGTGTGCTGCCGCAGGAGCCGGCAACTTATGTGGAGGACTGCCTGCTCTGGCAGGCAGACTGCAGCCCTCGCTGTCGCCTCCCGCTCCCCCCAGACACGGGCACAGGAGCAGGGAGAGCAGACCACGTGGGGTAGGCAGCGGCCCTCCCCTGTCCTTACTCTCGGTGAAGCGTGACAACGCTTCCCCGCATCAGGAAGCACATGGGGGCCCGGGGATAAGGTACCGGCCCCCGGTTACCATGAGCCTGCCTGGTGGATGGGGTCCCCGGGCGGGATAGAGGCACGAGGAGGGGGGGGGGGACACACACGCATACCCCTCCCCCAATGTAACAACCACCGTAGTTCTCCCCCTGGGCCCTGGCCCACTCCGGGGGAATCCGATTGCATGGCATTGGAGCTCCAAGCACTCCAGAAATGGAAAGGTCGCCAAACTTTAAAAGGGCATAACTTGGGCCCCATTGGGCCGATTTGGACGTTCTTGGGCTCGTTTTACTCCTGGCGACCAGCCCTATCCACCAGGCGCATTTGCAGCAACCTTGCTCACCTCTAACGTGGTGCAGTCCTTTAAAGGCTGGTCCTTCTGACTCCCTGTGCCAGTTCTCCTTTGTGGTTTTGTTTGGGGCCACAGAAGAGTCCAAGGTTTCCCCCAACTGGTCCTCAGGGGGATTAAGGGGGCCAGCACACACAAGCCCTTGGAGGTTCTTCACAAGCAGGATACCATAGCAGGGCAAAAAGAGTCAGTCCTTTTCCTCCACCACAGACAGAAGCAGCAACTGCAGACCAACCCACCCCTCAGTCAGATAAGGTGGCGCTCCTCACACATTCCTTCTTCTTGGCAGGGTCCTCTTGTTTCTTGAAGCAATCTAAATTCATGGGGTCTTAGGACACATTCTTATACTCCAAAATGTCGTTGATGTCTTAGTAGCAAGGGTCTCCGAACCCAGTTCAAACCAGCTCTGCATTCACTGGTGCAGCATGACCACAGGGGGGGGAGACAGCATTGTGCAAAAGGAGACCCAGCCTATTCCGGTGTAAGTAACTCTCCTCCCACCACTCTAAATGCAGACCAGGACTATTCAGCCCTGTGCTGAGTCACCCAGGCAAGGCAGGGCACACCTCAACCCCCCTCAGTGACTGTCTAGAGTGAATGCACATCTCAGCTCCTGTCACCTACACACCAGACACTGAATCCACAAACAGCCAGAGGCACACAGAATAGTGAAGTAGGAAAATGCTCACTTTTCTAAAAGTGGCATTTTCAAACACAGGATTTAAAAAACCCCTTTACCAAAAGGTGCGTTAATGAATTCTGAGTTCAGAGAGTCCAAGCATGATTGTTTTATTTTGTCCCTATAGAAAGTTACCCATGTACACATGGAACAGTGCAAACCCATTATAAGCCTATGGGACAGATAGCCTTTCAACAGTGAAAAATGAAATACCCTGTATTTCACTATCAGGACATGTCACACACACTAGTACATGTCCAACCTTTCACATACACTGCACCCTGCCCATGAGTGTACCTTCGGCCTACCATAGGGGTGCCTGACATGTAAGGAAAGGGAAGGCTTGGGCCTGGCAATTGGGTGCACTTGCCAGGACAACATGGCAGTTCACAACTGCGTGCACAGACACTACAGTGGTAGGTCTGAGATACATTTACAGGGCTACTCATGTGGGTGACACAACCATTGCTGAAAGCCCACTAGTAGCATCTGATTTACAGGCCCTGGCACACACTGTGCACTTTACTAGGGACTTACCAGTAAATCAAATATGCCAATCATGGATAACCATTCACTGTCACAATTTATACAGAGCGCATATGCACTTTAGCACTGATCAGCAGTGGAAAAGTGCCCAGAATCCTATAGCCAACAAAAATAAGGTCAGAAAAATAGGAGGCAAAAAGGTTGGGGGTAAAACCTGTCAAAAGAGCCAGGTCTAACACAGAGAAATAACACAGTCTTTCAAATGATTTGTAACTCACTTGAAGATCATACCCAAACTGACTCCAACTCGAGAAAGATGTGGAAAAATCACTCTTCTAGTAACGGTTTTGGTACCGCACAGGCTAAACTGAACACCCCCCCTCTCAAAAGTACCAAGGGCCGAGCCCTGACAGACAAGAACTTGGCCAGTTTGTAACTCGTCTTGTCCCTTCCCCACCAAGTGCTTTGAATTGACCGCAAAGCTTTATTATGCCCATCTCAATACTCCATACAAAGCTCTCCAAATCAACGTTTTTTAACCTTTTGACTTCTATGGACCCACACTGAATCACTACTGGAAGCCAGGGGCCGCAGCCTAAACAATTTCTGCAATCCCAAAGCAATGCATAAAATACCAAAACAAGTATACATCAGCCAAATACACACAATTATGAAAATATTTTGGTTCTTTCTCAAGCAGAAAAGGTACAAGAAAAGGTACAAGAATCGAAGTTTTAAATTTAATGTGACAGCTTTTCAAAATTGTATTTTATTTCTAAAAGACGAAGCGACGTGCTTGACTTCAGCATATCAAATTTTTTAGCTCTTAATGCATGCTCTCTTATTGTCGGCACTTAAAAGTGCTTCAAATGAGACCACCAATCGTCCATACTAGATTTAGTTTGCTGTATCTGCATTGCTCCCACTTTTCAAACTATATATTCCCACTTAGTATTTAGCCTTCAGTTTTCAAGCTTTCACATTTACAGTGTTTTAACATTTACTTTTTTTATGACCAGATACTTTATTAATCTGCTAATATTATTTAATTTTCGAAACAATCACCAACCCCCAGCACCGTCCCCCCAATAGGCGTTGTAGACCCCAGGTTAAGAATCACTGTCCATCATAAATATTGCTCTCATTAGGAGTCGCCTGGTAATTCAGAAGCATGCAGAAATTGTTTCTCCCTTCATCTTAATTACAATTTTGGTATTGAACTCAAGCCTATTTAGTTTTCCCCACACAGATTGGCAAAACCTGCCGAAATATGTGAGTGGATCAAAAGTTGTAAAGGTAGGAAAACAATTAGAAATTGTTGCACAACCACAGCTACTACCCATTGCAAGGGTCAAAAGTAATTCTTCAGAAAAGTTTCCCTAGGGAGAAACCCATCCCTGTTTTAGCGGTATCTCCTGGGGTAGAATTCTAAGGCGGCCTTCTCAGTTGTCCAGTAAATTGAAGAATTGGAGCAAGGAAAAGGCAGTGCAAGAGAAATCTCAGTTCTTTCTTCCAATTGCAATTAAGGAACGCATTGTTGAAGTTTCACTGTAGTTAGTTTTCTGTAAGGGTATTTGTTTAAAGGCTTTTTTGTAATGGAATCTTTGGAGGGTTTTCCCTCAGTGAAGTTAGTTTTTTTAACGGTGAAGATCCACATGTGGTTAACTTCCATGACCTATTGCCAGGAGGTGAAACTAACCAACAAAAGGGTAGCTTATGTCGGCTGTGTCATCTTACACGCTGCAGTATAGCGGTTACCCTTCTTTTCGGCATTGTGCTGAACCAGGGGGTAATGAGAGTGCTCATGTTGAATGTGAAAGATCCTGCGTAAAGGTTGCTGTGTCTTTTCCAAGATAATGAAACATTGCAGTGTATGTTGGAAACAGCAGTTTTGTATCTAGAGTATCTTTAACTATGTACACAATGAGCACCTCAAAATTTCAGTGGGTGGGGATCTTTAAGAAATTGATCCTCTCACGATAGGCTTGATGCAACTGGTACTCAATGTAATATCTTGGTGACTCTCTTTGTTTATTAGTTTGGTTACCTTATAAATAAATGTAGCTTTGATATGGTTACAGGGTTTATAGATTCTTATGGATTCATCAGTGTAAGTATCCTTGAACTACCTTATAGGGGCACAAAAGGGTAGCCACAGAGTGGTTGCAGTTCTCCACAAGTAACGATTCCTAAGAGCTAGTTGGCTTGGGCTTTCATCAGCAGGACTTGGTAGTTTCTAAAGGTCTACTTTCAATGTTCTGGAATTTAGCTTGTTTTCTAGCTTCAGACTGTTTTTGTTCTGAATTATGTGGGCCTTTGGTATCAGGCCGCCTCATCTCTTCATGACGTGGCACCCAACCTGACTGTGATAAAGAAGCACAGTTGCTAAATATAAAGGTATGTGCATGAAACACACTAATCTTTCTGAAGGACCTACAAATGCCATACCTTCTCATTCCGGCGTGTGATGAATCTTTCAACATATTTTTGTTTCATTACTTAGAATTTAGACAAAATGGATGGGTTTAAAATCAGAGTTGTCGCTTATCCAGAGAAGTCGATATTTCAGATCTGAGTACGTATTATGTTGAAAAAATTATTTTGATGCTCAAGTGCCTGGTGTGGTGGTTTTAAATTAGTAAATTTCATTTATTTCTCTCTCAATAGGTGAAGCGGGAGCCAGGGGAGAATGGGACCAGCTTGACTGACGAGGAGCTGGTCACCATGTCTGTGCGGGAGCTGAACCAGCACCTGCGCGGCCTTTCCAAAGAGGAGATCATTCAGCTGAAGCAGCGACGGCGTACCTTGAAAAATCGTGGCTATGCTGCCAGTTGTCGTGTAAAACGGGTAACACAGAAGGAGGAGCTGGAGAAGCAAAAAGCAGAGCTGCAGCAGGAGGTGGAGAAGCTAGCCTCCGAGAATGCCAACATGAAACTGGAACTTGATGCCCTCCGCTCCAAGTATGAGGCACTTCAGAACTTTGCCAGGACTGTGGCCCGTAGTCCTGTCGCCCCTGCACGGGGACCCATTAACTCCAGTATGGGACCTCTCCTACCTGGCAAGGTAGCTGCTACAAGTGTGATTACGATAGTGAAATCGAAAACAGACGCAAGGTCATAGTAGGTGAAAGAAAGGTGCCATGCCGGACTGTCTTTGCTGAGAGAGCGTTTAGACATGAAGCTATTCAGGACTCCCCCCAGAGCACAAATATCAACTCTTAACTTCTGCCTGGTCAAAGGCACATGGAAGGTAGCCCACGTGCTAACCCCTCCCACCCCTTGGAGATACTGTCTGCTTTAAGTTCTTGTGTGCTTGTTGGTGGCTCCTACTTCCTCTTGCACCTCTGGGTGGACAAAAGAGTGTTTCTTATCTCCAGCTGAGTTTCCTAAATGTTTGGCAAATACTGGCCACTCTGCCCAAGGAGGGGTAAATATATGCTTTTGGACACTTGTTTGCTGCACATCTTACAAAGCCCTGGGAAGTTCTGCCTCATCGCCAACTTCTTTGAGGGTTTATGCTGCCATTCCTGCATCATCGGATATCTGATTTATTTCCCTAGAAGTAGTGTTTTGACGTTGTAGGCTCTGTCATTATTAACACAATACTATAGCAGCCCTTCTCAGCAGTGCTGTAGCACTTGTGTTGGTAAATACTAGCCCGTCTCAGAAGGAAGCCAGAATTATGAAAGTGTCTATTGGAAGTCTTTATTTTCTTTTTCTCATACTGGTAACTATCAGTTCTTAACTGAAATGTATTTATAATGGAAGATTCCTTCATAGACCAGTCCTTTTATAAAGGTTGATTCTGGTCAAATCTCAATTGCTGGTCAGATTGAAGATTTGGTAAACCTCTAAGAACACAATCTGGATGGATTTGAGGAAATAGTGCATTTCAAGCATTCTGTTCATGTTTATGGTCTGCCAGCAGGTTCCTCTGGCCTTCTTTAGAACAAGTTGGAGAAAGGGGCCCAAATAGCCACCCTGCTGGGGTGTGTTTAGCTCTGTGAGACTGTTTGCTGGCCTTGCATATTACATTGGACTCTGGAGATGCTAGCTCTTGTATGAGATAGCCATTGGGGGTGATAGAGGGAGGCTTTGATGGGAGGGTAAGAGAGAAAGCCGTGACAAAAGGTAGTGGGATGGACTAGCAAAAGGCATGGGGAAGCTTGTATATCCAGGCTATTGCAACTACTAGGAGTGAGAGGAGCTCTGTCTAATGCAATCATGTGTAGAGTCAGGTAGACTTTGTGCCTAAGGTGAGGGCAAGATGGAAGATGAGTGGTAGGCTGCGTAGTGAGGTGGTAATCCTTTGAGTAAAGGAAAACCCATGCATAGTAGAGGAGTGTAACCGAAAATATGTCAAGAAGGGGCTGTTCCTAAATCTGAGCAAGGGATCTGTGTGCCCACTGTGAGTGAAGTGAATGGTTAGAAGGTGTATGCTTTATGGGAGACTGACAGGGCTAGGATAACCCTCACTGAATATGCGTGAGGTGGGAGTTAGTCCCCAATATGAGAGTAAAGGGAGCTGGGTGTGTCTAATGAAAATGGTGATATGACTGTGACTAAGTCTGTGAGTAGGAGTACATGTGTTTAAGGTGATAGGTGATGGTGGGTGAGGGACGCTGCCCTTAATGTGAAGTGAACTGGGGTATGTGCCTAAAGCAGATTGAGGTGAAGCTTCTGCCTACTAAGGGATTGTTGTTGGGTGGGTTTGCCTGTTGCATGAATGAAGAGGGGATTGCTCGTGATGCAAGAGCGAGTTGGGGGGGGGGGGGCTTCTCCCCAGTGTGAGAGTAACGAAGAGACTTGTGCCAAAGGTGAGACTGAAGGGTGGTCTGCTTAATGTGAAAGGAAAGGTGAGGCCTGCACCCAAGGTGGAAGGCCGGGAGTCTGTATCCCAACTAATTTCTAATTTGGGAATGAAAAGACGGAGCTTGTGTCCTAAGCAGGAAGTGATGGTGGGGGAGCTGATTGCGGGAGTAGATAAAATTGTGCCTGGCTAGGAACGAGGAGGAGCTGATATCTAATGTGGCTGTGAAGGGAGTTTATGTCTAACGTGAAAGAATGTGGGGTGTCCCTCACGACTTGCACTGAGCAAGCTCTGTGTTTAAACGTATAAAGTATCTTTTCGAGCTATTTATGGCGTAATCGTTTACATAACCTGTTTGTAGTTGAATATCTTTATTTAAAAAAAGCTAAAAATATTAAAGTGAAAAGTGTTGACAGAATATGTGGAAACTGAAATATCGTTAGGGCAGAGGGGGAGCGTCCTCGGTGGGAGTGAGCGCGAGGCCTGGGTCACTGATACCGCCCATATTCAGGTGTGCAATGGAGACAGCTGTTTGAATTTCAAACGACACTCAGGCTTCCCATTGAAGTGCATTGGGCAGAATGGACGCCACAAAGGAGTAGTAGCTATTATTAGATCCGGAAGAGGGACAGTTTATTTAATTTATTTATTTATATAATTGTATTGTTCTTACTCGCTTCTCTCCTTCTGTTGAAAGTATTCTCAGATGGCCTTATTGTCGAGCAGGTGCCGTTGCTCTGTCACTTTAGGAATTTAGAAACCCAGCTGCAGAGGCCCAAGACTGGGAGACTCTGCCCACTTGAGACTCTCTCCTGCTAGTCTCCCATTCCAGTACTGCATCCCAGCTCTCTGTTGTTTGTATGTAGAGAGAATTGGTGGGTTGCTTCACAGGTTTTTACTCTGACTCCTGTACTTATCATATTCCTTTAAAAATTATGGGAAAAGGACGAGGGCCTTTTTCTTTGCTGACATCCATTCCTTTGGTTTGTTGTTGGAAAGTTTACAGATTTTACATCGATTGGGCACCTGAACCCCTTTGTGTTTCGTAGGGCGTCGGGTGCTTTTTGTGTATTGGTTTGTGTTAATATTGTGTTTGAATAGGATCTGCCAAAATAATGTTTTATACCAGCGAAATGAAGGGATAATTAGTGAGTTTGTTTTCTAAAATATCAAAACAAAGCAGTGGTCCTCTGATTTTCATGTTCACCCCCCTTTCAGTGAAATGGCCGGCGGTTTGTCTGAGGCACATGGAGCTTTGGTATCGACTGTCCTAAATTACTCTAATGTGATTACCTCACAAGCTTCAGTCAGAAATGACAAAACATTTGTAAATGGTTAGAAATTCTATTCCTTCAAAACCAATGTTTTCTGTGGTCCTTACTGGGGAAGACAGCCTCAGTACATCTGTCCCTTCCCCAGACTCTGTAAATAGTGATACCACTAAGGAGCACATGGTCGACTGCCACGCTGCTTTTTTTTTAAACAGTTTTATATAGCGCGAACTTGACCCGAATCGGGTATCAGAGCGCTTTACATAGCATCAGTTGCGTTACATGAAGACACTTTCATTTTTTTTTGTTAGGCACGGGGAAGATTAAGGGCCATATGTATGAAACGAAATTACGATCGCAAACGCTGAAATTCGCAGAATTTCAGCGTTTGCGATCGCAATTTGGGTGAGTGGTATGTATGAATGACAAACTGCCTCGCAAAATAAGGAATCGCAAAATTTGCGATTCCCTATTTTGCGAATGCATTTAAGGAATCGCACATTGCGATTCCTTAAATGCAATGTAAGAAGCACCAAAAAAGTGCAAATTGGCCTTAAGGAATCGCAAATTACCACCAACTTTAAGTTGGTGGTAATATGCGTATTTTTGGAAAAATGCAAATTTTTGCATTTTTCAAAGTGCAATGTGGCGCACATACATGCCCTTAGGGCATGTATGTGCGCCACATGTGCACCCATGCTTATTTCAGGGTGCAACAGGGTGTCCTTTTGACACCCTTGCAACCTTGAAATTGCATTCTCAATTTGCGATTCTCTAATTGCTAATCGCAAATTGAGAATGTCTTCCCATTCATTCTTATGGGCCTCTAGGCCCATAGGAATGAATGGGGAGGCTTTCCTTAATTGCGAATCGCAATTTGCGATTCGCAAATAAGGAATATGTAGGATTCACAAACTTTTTAGCAAATCCTACATACATCTCATTTTGCGATTCTCAAATAGCGATTCGCAAAAAATCGCTTTTTGAGAATCGCAAAACCTAGGAATGATACATATGGCCCTAAGTGATTTGCCCAGAATCACAGGATGTTCAGCGTCATTGCCGAGACTCGAACCCGGTTCCCCAGATTCGAAGTCGACCGCCCTAGCCGTTAGGCCAACTCCTCTCCCCCTTAGTGACTTTCATGCTTGCTCAAAGCTGGGATTCTCTGCTGACCAGCCCTTTGATCAGATCTGATTCAACACTCCGTTGCTTCTGCCTCAGTTGTTTCAAATAGTTACTGCACAGATCATTTCTCACACCAAGTTAATTGATGGAGAAGAATGCTGCAGATTTTCTAGAGTCCTGTTAATGCCACTGAAAAATCAGTGTCTCACACCCATGAAGGATCACTTTGGTGTTTTTTCAAGGCCAGCAGTGCAATAACGTGAATTGTCGGCTGCGGTTGGCCTCTGCTATGCCTCCTCATGAGGAAAATCTTTATATGCCCTAGGGAACAAATCTGATGTCGTGTGCAATAACTCTTCATGAAGCAGATTCTCAAGCCATCATGACATGTGCCTTCCAAATGTGAGAAAAAATTAAGCAATTAAAAAGTTGTCTTCGCATGTTAAATCTTAAGCATTACATGTCATCAAACACAGTGACATGGGTGGGCTATCTTTAGAGGCTGCTCCTGGTACACCAGCCTGGATAAAATCACTATATGTGATCAAACAAATGCTGAAAACGGAGCCTGGGCCCTTCACTTTGATAGGAATATATGCCGTCACTCATATTCAACCGCAGATGAAACGGCTATTTATTGCTTAACTGGAGTAGCCAGTGTAAAAGGGCCAGCTCTAGTGTGAATAAAAGCCTCCATAGACTAGTTCAAAATCCTGCTCTTCATTTTAAATATTGCTCACTATTATTAGAATTACTGTAGATTTAGGAATAACCCATCACCGCAAAATAAAAGAAACATCTATTTCAATTAAATGTGTTCTTCACCTTATCAAATGTGAATGTCAACCCCAAAAGAACTGAATGTGTCATTGTGCCCCCTTTTTCAGATCAAACACGTCAGTATTTCAGGGAATCTGAATTACAATGTATGCTCAACATTAAAGAAAGGTGTACTAAGATACATTGGTTCTATTGGTGGTGAGTCAAGGGAAGAAGTTCAGAATTCAGTGAAATGTATTAGGTTCTGTGAAAAGAAAGGGGAATGGTGTTTTCCTCCAGGTACTTCACTGGATCTTTGTAAGAGTCTAGAGCTCTACAACTTCAGTCGGCTTCTCCCAGTTGACCACTGGATGTGTTCCATAAGCCTGCAGCAGGTTAAGTTCTCTAACCCAATTTGGCCACCACATTGAAAATTTATTTTTTCCTGGTTGCAGGCTCCCGTTATCTATGTGTGGGGCTACTTTTCTAGCCACAGTTCAGCACTGAAGGTCTCACAAAGGTCATGGTGACAGTGGCGAGGACCGTTCAACTATGAAAACAACACATTCACTTTTACCCGTAGTAAGAGGACTGGCTAATAAGATCATTATTTCTTGTAGAAAGTATGTGCATCTTTGATAACATTTACCGAGTAAGGATGTCTGTGATTTGGACTAAATCAACTCAGTTACCTACTCCGACTTTGCATTGCATTAGATTGTCTGTTGTTTCATCGATGCGTCTCTTGTTTCTACCACCAAAAAGAGTTTGCCTTCCTCCAGCAAACAGTGTCTCATTTTCTGAAGAAGATGGCATCTGGGCTTTTTTGGCAGTATGTACTCTGATAGTGCCCATTGCAAAATAGCACTTGAAGTTGACTGCTATTCATTTTGCGATTGAGATTCATTCCCAAACTGCTGCAGTGGCTATTTCAGACAGTGTAAAAGTGGAGTTAAGTAGTGGCGTCTGTAAAGCTATTTATTGAGGGTGTGCCTTTCAAAATACTAGATACAAATGGGTCATTAGCTTGCGGTTCGTCAGTATGTGGAGCATCTCGAGATCCACACTAAGTACAGTGCCGTTGATCTCTTGTCTGGAGTTGAAAGAAATTTTCATGAAGGTTGCACATGTAAGTGGACGATCTGACAGCAGTGCTTTATATCAACAAGCAAGGTAAGAGACACTCCCTCCAAACACCTGCGCTGTCAGGCTTTACGATGACCTCTGAGAAAGTAATTTGTTTATTTACAGTTTGCTTGGCAGAAGATTTGATGAGAGTGCAAATGGGCTGTGCAGGTTGCTTTCAGCTCCTCGCAAATGGTCACTACCGTGTAATATTGTCATCTCTCTCCATGTCCTCTAGGACACAGCATTTACTGTCCTGGGCTTTTCATAACAAATCATTGCTATCAGTTATGTTAGTCTAACTAGCTCAATGAAAAGAAAAGAAAACTATAAAATCAAGAATTCATTAGGTTGTCACATGAATGCCCGGAACTGGAAACAAGGTGTCTGTGCGAGGGAAAGGCTACTACACAGGGTTGGCAGTTTAAATGTCTGCCCTTAGTGTTTTTTCCCAGCTTCAAGAAGACGTTCTACTTAAACCCCCCATGTGACACTCGGAGCTTTGGTTACCTCAGCCTTTTTAGTAGATGGCTTTCAGTCAATACATTAGTGACATGGACACCTGGGGCCGCATTATACATGCGGCTCATTTTCCTTCATTGCGCTGGGTACACCTTTTAAAAGGTGCGCCCAGCGCAATGAAGGAAAATGCGTCATATTATGATGAATGTGCTGCCATGATTGCGCTGGGTACACCTTCTAAAAGGTGCGCCCAGCGCAATGAAGGAAAATGCGTCATATTATGATGAATGTGCTGCCCTCAGGGCAGCCGAGAAATCGCGTTGGCCTGGGGGCAGCGCATTCCTGTGAAAAACGAGCGGCTGCTTTGAAGCCGCTCCGTGTTTTCACAGTGCAGGCGGCACTCGCCTGCACTTTTCAAGGGGATTAGATATCCCCTTGCAGGCGGGTGCAGTCAGTGACTGCACCCACCTGTAAGGGGATGTCTGGGGTCCCCCCTCCAGAGGGTTGCTCTCAGGGGGCGCACTAACAGAGCGCCACCTTTTAGGTGGTGCACTGTTAGTGCGCCACCTGAGAGCTTCTTTGCCTCTGCGTCTGTAATACAGAATGTAAATTATCTTAAGCCCTAAATAGTGGCTTGTTACAATTAATTGTCAAAATGAATTATTTAGTTATACAACTAATCAAACGCAAAACTGGACAAAGCTCAACAAAAATAAGCAATTCTACACAGGACTTAAAAAAGTCCAAATTTATTCTAAGGACTGTTATAAAAAAGGGTACAGATTACAATTCACATCAAAGCGACTTAGATGGATATTCTTTCCCACAGATCTTTTATCATGAACACTTTTGCCATAGCCCATTTCACATATTAATTGACAGGAAAAACATCATTGGCTATACAATGTGAATTGTAATCTGTACCCTTTTTTATAACACAGTCCTTTACATAAATTTTGACTCTATTAAGTATACACCGGTGTAGAATTGCTTATTTTTGTTGAGCTTTGTCCAGTTTTGCATTTGATTAGTTGTATAACTAATTAATTAATTTTGACAATTGATTGTAACAAGCCACTATTTAGGGCTTAAGGTAATTTACGTTTTGAAATTACTGAAGACTCCGATACTAAAAAGAAATCCTTAAAGGCACCTTTACCTGATTTTGTACATTACCCAAGCCTCCAAGGGTCTATTTGGTTGCTCATTTCTTTTTTCGTGCGTCTGTAATACGACGCGGGTGCAGAGGCAAAAGGATTCCCTCATTTGTATGGGGCACGCCCCATGCAATTTAGGGACCACCCCATAAAGATAGCGCTGGCGCTTTGTGTGCCAGCACTATCGGTATTACAGAAGGGACCGCACAAGAGTCTGCTGCCCCTTCTGTAATACCAAAGTGCTTCAGGGGCGTGCAAAGCGGGCGTATACGCCTGTTGCACCCCCGGGGCACTTTGTGGAATACTGCGCTAGTTCTTCTAGTTGTCATGCCCTCTGCACGTAGAGTAAGTGAAATGTAATCTTGTCAGCAGAAGAAGAGAGTTTAATTGCGAAACATCTCCAATGTTCCATAAGATAATCTGACTTTCCTTTCAATCAGGAGACGTTTACCTACATGCTTCCTCTGATGCAGAAATTACTTTACATGGTTTAGATGTTAAGGGGGCCCTATGTTTCTGTTTTGATAGAATAGGCTATTTTTTAGGATTTGTTTAATTTTATTCCTGAGAGTTGCTTGCTCGATTCAAGGCACTTTATATAAGGAATGCATATCTGAAAGAGACACGTTAGTGATAGATTCCTTACCTTAGAATATCCCCAGGCGTCAGGCTGGATCCGGAAAGTTTTGCGTAGCAGTACCCTTGCGCGTCGGTAGGCGGCGTCGTGCGGCTCCGCGTCCGTCGTCGGCGTCGTGATCGCCGGGATGACGTCGCGGGCAGTACTTAGGCGCCGCCCCTGCGCGCTGGACGTCAGTTCTTCTTTTCCGCGCCAGCAAGCGCAGATCCGGGAAGAGCAGTGCCCTGGTCAATTTTTGACCATACTTTTTGGTGATTTTTTCACTGGTTTTTTCACAACTTTAAGGTGTCGTAGGGATGCCCGGCTTCAAGCGATGCGGCGCCTGTGCGCGGATGATGTCCGTCACCGACCCGCATTGGGAGTGTCTCTTCTGCCTCGGCCGAGGCCACGACACCGAGTCTTGTCCCGAATGCCAGGCCCTCAACCCGAAAGCTTTGCGAGAGCGGTCTCGAAAGCTCCTCGAGGCCCGGCATTCGGCTCCGCGGAAGCCCCGGTCGCGTGAGAGGTCCAGGGGTCGCTCGCGGAGTGCACACCGGTCGCCGACTTCTTCGTCCGGTAAGTCGAAGCACAAGAAGTCCAAGAAGCATCGTCGCTCTCGGACTTCGCCTCGCCGGTCTCGCGACTCGGCTGAGGCCCCTCCCGGCACCGTCCCCGCCCCGCGGCCCCGGACTTGCCTGTGGAGTCGCCCCGTCATACCCGCCCTTCCCGGGTTCGGGGGCGGATCCGGCCAAGGTACAGGAGTTCCTGTCGGCCATGGCCCGCCTCTTCGGGCCTTCAGGCCCCTCCGGTGCGCCTTCGGGCCCCGCGGGCCCTGATGGGGTTGCTCCGGCGCCGCCGGCGGCTCCGGCCCCGGCGTCGCCCGAGCCTCCAGCCTCGATCCCGGCTCCGGCTCGGCCCCGGCCTCGATCCCGGCTCCACAACCTCCATCGACGCCGGTCGACCTCACCACACCTCCGCCGGCGCCGATGTCTCCGGTGCCGTTCTCGACGCCGCCCTGGGCTCCGGGCGGCGTCGTCCCCAGTTCCTTCCGGCTCCGGACATGGACCCGGAGCGACGTCGCTCGACGCCGGCTCCGGCGCCGATGGGACCTTGGGTCCCAAATGTCCCTCCTCCTCCTTATTTTGAACCAGAGGAGGACCAGGAGGACTGGGAGGGGTCTGATGACCCTCTGACACGCAACTGTCAGTATGATGAGGACTGGACAGAGAGTCTAGGGGAGGCCAGTGGTCTGGATACTTCTCCTGACACTGGCATGCTGTCTCCTCCCGTGGCTACGGAGGAGGGGGCCAATTTTGGTACGGTGTTGCGTAGGGCTGCTGGGGCCTTACGTCTCCAGCTCCCTACTTTGACGGTCAAGACTAACATCTTGACAGAGGTGCTTCAGCCGGCAGCCTCCTCTGCGGAGACTGTGCTGCCGTTTAACGACGCCCTCACTGACGTTCTTTGGGCGCCTGGTCCAAGCCCAACACAGGGGCTCCTGTGGATCGGAACGTGTCACGACGCCATCGCCCCGCTCCGGGCGACCCCCTGTTTCTTTCTGTCCACCCCACTCCTGAGAGCTTGGTTGTCCAAGCCTCCGCTTCCCAAACCGCCTTCCCTACCGCTCCTCCGGATAGGGAATCCAAACGCCTGGATCAGTTTGGGAAGAAAGGTTTTTCTTCCTCCAGTGCTGGCTTGCGGTCCGTTAACACCGCTTGTCTTTTGGGCCGATATACCCACTCCCTGTGGGATTCGGTGGCGGATGTTTTGCCCCAGTGCCCTGAGGAGGTCCAGGCACTGCTTTCCCGCGCCATTGCGGAAGGAAGGGATGCGGCCAAATACACTATCCGTTGTGGCCTTGACACCGCCGACTCGCTGGGCAGGTCGATTGCAACGACGGTGGCGCTCCGGCGCCACGCCTGGCTGAGAACCACTGGTTTTTCAGGGGATGTCCAGAATACTCTCATGGACATGCCCTTTGATGGAGTCGGTCTTTTTGGGTCCAAAGCAGACCATGCGTTGGAGCGCTTTAAGGACTCACGGGCTACTGCAAAGTCCCTGGGCCTTTCTGCTACACGCCCTCCGCTGCCTTCTGCTTTTCGCCCCTATCGTGGCCACGGTAGGGGCGCCCTTCACGTCAGCAGCCCAGCCACCGGCCCGCGCAGCAGGCGTCTTCGCGTGGCCGAGGACGTGGATTCCGCCGTGGCGGATCGGGCAACCAGCGTGCGGGTCAGGCCACCACCTCCAACCCGTCCGCGGCCTCCAAGCCCTCCTAGTCCCTCCTTTCAGGTGCACGGCACGCCAGTAGGGGGCAGGGTCCGCCATCACCTTCCCCACTGGCGCACCATCACCTCGGACAGGTGGGTCTTGGACATTGTCCGAAGGGGCTACTCCCTCCCCTTCGAGACCACCCCCCAGCCATGCCACCTCAATTCCACCGCATGTCAGGGGATCACTTGGTGCTTCTACGGAAGGAAGTCACGGCCCTCTTGACCAAGAGGGCCATCGAGCATGTTCCGACCCCGGAAGTAGGGCGTGGTTGCTACTCCCACTACTTTCTGGTGCCCAAAAGGGACAAGGAGGACATGCGTCCTATCTTGGACCTCCGGAACGTCAATCGCTTCCTCCGGAAGGAGAAGTTCAAGATGCTCACCCTAGCTCAGGTCTTGACTGCCCTCGACCCTGGAGACTGGTTGGTAGCGTTGCAGGACGCGTATTTCCACATCCCCGTCCTGCCGGCCCACCGGCGTTACCTTCGGTTCACGGTAGGCCCCGAGCATTTTCAGTTCACCGTGCTCCCTTGGCCTTACCAGTGCCCTTCGGGTGTTCACAAAAGTGATGGCGGTGGTCGCAGCTCATCTGCGCCGGGCAGGGGTTTCAGTCTTCCCCTACCTCGACGACTGGCTGCTGAAGGCGGGCTCGTCCCAGGCAGTCGTCTCCCACCTCCAGACTACGGCCGAACTCCTGCACTCGCTGGGGTTCTCCATCAATGTGCCGAAGTCGCATCTAATTCCTTCTCCACAGCTCCTTTTCATCGGAGCAGTTCTGGACACGACGCAGTTTCGGGCCTATCCTCCCGAACGGCGAGTCCGGGATATTCAGGCTATGATTCCGATCTTTCGGCCTTTATCCTGGGTTTCGGTACGGATGACCCTGAGGCTGCTGGGCCTCATGGCCTCCTGCATCCTGCTGGTCAATCATGCCAGATGGCATATGCGGGCTCTGCAGTGGGACCTGAAGTTCCAGTGGGCGCAGCACCAGGGCAACCTGTCCGATCACGTCCAGATCTCGGAGGGGACTGCAAAACAGTTGCAGTGGTGGCTCTCGAACCGGCAATGGGTCATGGGCAGATCCCTCTCCCTTCCCCAGCCAGAGCATACAGTTGTGACGGACGCGTCCCTTCTGGGATGGGGCGGTCACATGGGAGAGGCGGAGATCAGAGGCCTCTGGTCTCCGGCGGAGTCCCGGCTCCATATCAACATTCTGGAGCTCCGGGCGATCCGGCTTGCACTCAAGGCATTCCTTCCCTCTGTCAAAGGGAAGGTAGTGCAGGTGTTCACAGACAACACCACCGCCATGTGGTACTGCAACAAACAGGGCGGGGTGGGGTCTTGGACCCTTTGTCAGGAGGCTCTGCGCCTCTGGACATGGCTGGAACATCAGGGCATGTTCCTGATGGTTCAACACCTGGCAGGTTCTCTGAACGCCAGGGCGGACGAACTCCAGCCGCAGGTGCATGATGGATCACGAATGGCGTCTTCACTCGGAAGTGGCGCAAGGACTCTTTCTACAGTGGGGAGAGCCTTGGTTAGATCTATTCGCCACCGAAGAGAACGCGCAATGTCATCAGTTCTGCGCGTTGGAATTTCCAAGGCGGCACTCGCTCGGCGACGCTTTTCGTCGCAAGTGGAGTTGCGGTCTGTTGTACGCCTTTCCGCCTATACCACTTCTACCCAGAGTGTTGAAGAAGATTCGGCACGACCGGGCCCAAGTCATTCTTGTGGCTCCGGACTGGGCTCGAAGAGTTTGGTATCCCGAGCTACTCAATATGAGCATAGATCCCCGATCCGTCTGCCTCTTCGGGAGGATCTTCTGTCGCAGCAGCAGGGGACGGTCCTCCACCCGAACCTGTCCAGTCTACACCTGCTTGCGTGGAGATTGAGCGGCGGCAGTTGATTCCTTTCGACTTGCCTCCCGAAGTTTGTGATGTGATTCTGGCAGCCAGGCGTCCCTCCACTAAGGTGGTATACGCCTGCAGGTGGAACAAATTTGTGGCATGGTGCACAGCAAAGGCTGTGGATCCCCTTTCTGCCCCTCTTTCTGAGGTCCTTCTGTTCCTTCTCTCTCTGGCCCAACAGGGTTCTGCCCTGGGTACCATCAAGGGTTATCTTTGTGCTATCTCGGCCTTCCTCAGGCTCCCTGATCAGCCCTCCCTTTTCAAGTCCCCTGTTGTTAACAGGTTCTTAAAAGGCATTACTCACCTCTTCCCTCCTGTTCCGTTTGTAATGCCTCAGTGGGACTTGAACTTGGTTCTTACCTTTTTAATGTGCGCTCCCTTTGAGCCTCTGCATAACTGTCCTCTTCGTCTTCTGACTCTGAAGACAGCCTTTCTGGTGGCCATCACCTCCGCTCGGCGGGTGAGTGAGCTCCAGGCTCTATCTTGCAAACCTCCCTTTCTGTCTGTTCATCCAGACAAGGTTGTTCTTCGGCCGCGTCCGTCCTTCTTGCCAAAGGTGGTTACTGCTTTCCACATTGGGCAGACCATCACTTTGCCCACCTTCTTTCCGCCTCCGCATCCTTCCAGAGAGGAAGAGAGGCTCCACCGTCTGGACCCAAAACGTGCGCTCTCTTTCTATATTGACCGCACAAAACACTTCCGGGTGGATGACCAGCTCTTTGTTGGCTACGTGGGCGCCAAAAAAGGTCGGGCGGTGCACAAGAGGACCATCTCCCGCTGGGTTACCTTGTGCATCAAGACCTGCTATTCTTTGGCTAAAAAGGAACCTCCTGTTGGGCTGCGTGCCCATTCCACCAGGGCAACGGCTGCTACCACGGCCTTGGGCCGCGGTGTTCCGCTGCCGGTTATCTGTCAGGCGGCTACGTGGGCCTCGCTGCACACGTTTACTAGACATTACTGCCTTGACAGTCGGGTCCGGAGGGACGGCTTCTTTGGCCGTTCTGTCCTCCAGGACTTCCTTGTCTGATCTTTGTTCGCAGACCCACCACCGGGGTTGGTATTGCTGGGGTATCTATTCTAAGGTAAGGAATCTATCACTAACGTGTCTCTTTCAGATGCACAAGTTACTAACTTGTGTAACGATATATCTGTAAGAGACAGTAGTTAGTGATAGATTCCTTACCGCCCACCCATCCTCCCCGTTCTGCGAACTGATTTCTAGGGTTAAGGACATCCCTTTCAGGGCCCTAGTATTTTTCAGACACCTGTGTCAGCTTCTTGCATGGCTCTGCGTTCCTGGCGCGGAAAGTCGTGTACAGAACTGACGTCAGCGCGCAGGGGCGGCGCCTAAGTACTGCCCGCGACGTCATCCCGGCGATCACGACGCCGACGACGGACGCGGAGCCGCACGACGCCGCCTACCGACGCGCAAGGGTACTGCTACGCAAAACTTTCCGGATCCAGCCTGACGCCTGGGGATATTCTAAGGTAAGGAATCTATCACTAACTACTGTCTCTTACAGATATATCGTTACACAAGTTAGTAACTTGTGCGTTTGTGCCATAAGCTTAAAGGGGTTCTCTGTTTCTTATAAAGCATTTACTTAAGTTTGACTTCTAGCTTTCTGTTGACTCTACTTTCAGAACGCTAGTTCCAGAGATGAAACCGCCAGGCCATATTAAAAATATTTCATTATTTCTTCTGGATGTAGAGTATCCTCTCTTCCACTGAAGTAATTCTTGTTTGAGACTCTTTCAATTCATAGAGTTGGAGTGACTGTGAAGCAACTTTACCAGCAAGTTATTGTTCGCCCATCATTCCATTCAGGTATGTGGCCGATTTTCCTCGTCCTCTCCTTCTTAGACAAAAAACAATATCATAGTAGGTGGAAAAAAAAGTGGTATGTGGGAGCTTGCTGGGTAACAAGAAGAGTAGCGAGAAGTAAATGGGGCCTTCCTCCCTGTCTTTTGTAGGTTAGATTTCTTAAAGTGACATTGCTGCGGCACCTGCTCTTCTGTATGAACCAGTGAAAGAATTTCGCGTTCGTATGCTTGAAGGTATGCCTACCTATACATGTTGCACAGGTGTTGCTAGCCTTTCACCATGATGAAATACCACAGTGACGTTCTGGTACAGTGCTCACAGTTGAGCACACCACATTGTCAAAACTCTGCAAGAGCATTCAGTATAATGTTTAGCCACCCATTTTTCAAATGAAGGGGGTTGCAAAGTATATCTGGCACTTGAATGATATAACTCATTTGATAGATTATGGCATGGTGACTGATGCTACTTATGCTTGGAATAACTGTCCCACAATTTGAAATGTATGCTCTTCTATTGTGGAGAGCAAGGCGCCTTGTTTTTAGGATTGCAAATGCGCAGGTAGCTCTTATTTGCCTGATTGTTATTGGGGCACCAATTAGGTATTGAGAGAAAAAGTCCCAATGGTTTAGCATCATGGGAGACTGATACAGCACTTACATCATTGAGGCATCGCAGGTGAGGGTGGAATGTCCTGCTGGCATCAGTGGCTTAGGGTGGCATATTCTACTGGTACTTCAAGCTGCAGGAAATATGTTGTATTGGTGTACCTGTGGACTGGCATAGTGGCATGTCTGTACCATTGTAGATAGAGGTGGCATGTCCCTCTGGTATTCCGTGGATATTGGGGGTATGTGTTGCTGGTGTCCCATACTTGAGGTGGCATGTATTGCAAGTTTCACTCTAGATGGGGTAACATTTGTCTATTATGCCTGAGAGGATGCCTTTACTGCAGGTACCCGGTTTACCTAACATTTCCTAGTGGTATTGAAGAATGAGTTGACAGACCGCCTTGGTATCATTGAGGATGGGGGAAACATGTTTCCCTGGGATTGCTGTGAATGTGGTGATATGTTCTGCTGGTATCGTTGATCAGGTGCTAGTTTCACTTTTGACGTTAAAGAGTGGGCCTATCACTCTGATATCACTCTTGATAGAGGTGGCTTTTCATCCTGCTCGCCAGTGGAGCGGAAGTCTGTGCTTCCTCTTATGGATCAACCATGGTATCTTGCTCATTTTGATGTGAAGCTTTTGTACCACAGAGATTAAAAAAGAAGTGTTAATAGAAACATAGCCACAGTTTGTTGGCAAAAGACAAAAGAAACCTTTTTGTGAAGATGCAGACAAGTCTGAATGTTTGTAATTTTTGTTTTTATACATTGTAATTGTACGTGCTTTGTAAAAACCAGTTACAAGAAAGATCCTATTTTAACTTTTTTTTTTTTTTAAAACAGTTGTACCAAAAGTGACTTACTCTACTAACTTCCTTTCCCCTGGTCGTGAGCTTGGTGCTTTTTGGTGCGTATCAGTATGTGCCTACGCGTATCTGTGTGTCAGTATGTGCAGCACTGTGATGTGGCAATGTAGTTCCACATGCAGATGTCACTGTGAAATTTTGCTCTTTATTTCCATTTAGGGACACACAAGCAGACAATAATGCGGTCTCTTTTCTCTTCAAGTTACATTATTGTGACTGGCCTTCATAACATGTGGTGCTTTCCCTCCTTTTTTCTGTTACGTTTTTGTTGTCTACTTGGAGACATGTCATGACCACTCTGTTGTTTCTGAATTGTTGCATTCAGAAAACCTGGCAACTAAAGTGTATTTTGAGGAAAGCTCAAAATTCTCCAAACTGCTACATGACTGGCATCTACTTTCATAGTGGTCCGTACCATTTCATTTAAATGCTTTCCTAGGCGTGGGCTTGTCTTTGCCGTTTACTGTACCCCAAAGGCATGGGTGTCAGCACTGCACATGCAAGGCTAGATTTACACTGCAGGGACTTCCCAGAAGGCAAAAATTGCAGATAGCCTCATGTGGACTGGTGCCAGTACTTCCAGGGTTCCTAACCCTTCATCTACTACCTCATCCATACTCCAGAGGGGTTTTTGAGGCTCTCCAGCAGGCCCTATTCTTTTTCAACTAGTACCAGTATCGTGCTTCTGCTTGTGTTAATGGCTTTCTTCCATCTCTGTCAGTACTGACACTGTGCCCAAGTCTCGGGTTATCACCAGTCTTCCACCCTACTGCCGATTTGTATCCATGACATACTTCTGTTGCAGCACTGATACCATGCCCTAGCATAAGGGCCGGTGCTACTTAAAAGCCAGTGTAGGCAGCTGCCTTAAGGTGGCACCACAAAATTGTGACAGATTATCGCATCTGTAAGGCAAAATATAATTTTGCCTGGGGCTTTGAAAATGATTACTAGATCTTCCTACCATGTGTTAGCGGCATACCTCCATCTCAAAAACCATTGATGCCACAATGCTCTAGACTTGTGTTAGCAGAATGTTTTCCCTGCCCTGCTAGCATTGCACAGATACCTGCTATACTGGCACTTCAAGCACAACATTTGCCACTTCTAGCACTTCACGTCTAGCCACATGTGTAGCCCTTCAAGCTCTTCTGTCAGTGGTCTCCTCATGTCTGTGGCTCTATCTTTTTGACACATGTATACTTGCCTTCTGTGCTGGCACAGCGCCCATGTAGCAGTGCATTTCATACTTTGCTTCAATTGTGTACCTGGTATGAGGTGCGCACTGCCTGTTCTGCAAGTACTTTGCTTTTGGCAAGATGTGCATCACTTCCTGCTCTTCTAGCAATATTCCCACGTTTGCAGCTCCATATGATCTGCATGCACGACACTTGTGACATGGGGAGCATTGCCTTATTTGCTGAACTGTGCACCTTGACGTTTTTATGCTGCTGGCACTGTGGTTGTGAAGTGTGGTATTGCCGCCTCTGTTTGCACTGTACATCTGGCATGAGGTGCAGGAATGCCTGCCTTGTTAGCATTTCAGCAGGTGCTATGCTCCGAGCAGATGTTGAAAGGATTGCATTGCGGGTACCTTTCTCATGATGCGTGGCACCTCTCAAGTGCTGCACACCCAACTGTACTGGCACTGGAAGCATGACTTGTGCCACTACCTGCTCTTCTAAAAAAGTTTTGGCATCTGTTGCTCTTTCTGATCTGCTGGCAAAACGCTTCTGACGTGCACAGCATTGCCTTCTTTGCGGCAACTGTGCACCTTGTCTACTGGCACGATACTTGGGAAGAGCAGTACTGCCTGCTTTGCTCGCACTGTGCGCCAGTAGAATTGAACACATGGCTTAGCCTGTGCTCTGGTCCTATATGTTGTTGAACCTGGTCTGCTGGTACCTTTCCCCTGACAAGTGAAACTTCAAAAAAATGCACCACCACATGCTGTGCAGGCACTGGGTATCAGGTGTTAGTGCCTGCTCTACAAGTATTGTGCTAAAAATGCACCACTATATGCTGTGCAAGCATATCAGGTGTCCCTGCTTGCTCTGCAGGTACTGTGCCTCTGGCACAATGTATGACACTCCTGCTCTTCTAGCAGTGTTGTGATCTCTTCTGTGCTCTTGCTAGTACCGTACTTCTAAACATGTGCAACGTTACGCTCTCTTCAGGTCCTGTGCTCATAAAATGTGAGACTGCCTACTCTGTGTGCCTGTTATTAATTGCATCTTTACCTGCTCTGCTTGCACTACTAATGGCCGAGTAGGTGGTGTGATCCCAGTAGGTGCAGCATTGCTTTCTCTGTTGGCACTGTACACCTAGTGTTTCCTGGTCTCCTGACACTTGTTGAAGTCCAGTGATGCCTGCCCTACTAACACGTCACACATGGCTTGGTACTGTCTTCCTTAGGTGTGTGGCAGAACCTGCTATACTGATACAGTGCTGTGGCCCTGCCTGATCTGCTGACACAGTTCTTCTGACATTTGTTGCATTTCTTGATCTGCTGGCACTGTGCGTGTGGCATGCGTAGCGCTGCCTTCTCTAGCACCCAGGAAAGTGAGTCCTTCTTATTTAATACGGAGTAAAACAGTGTCACTGGGCCTCCCCTCCTAATTTGGAATTTTGAGAAAGTTGGTTCTGCCCTGGTGGAGTTAGATTTGCTGTTAATAATTACCTAAAGAGGGTGAAGCAGAAGCTGGGACAGGCAATTAGTTAAATGTCCGGAACTACAAATCTTGAAACACCAAAGCAGATATATCTAACATGCCAGACTCTGGCACACTAGGCACTGAAGTGCTTTTGACCGCCAGCCCAGCACTGTTCGTAGAACGGACCATTGTTCCGACCAACACACACCAGGCACTGACCAACACACACCAATCGCTGCGCAAACATATAAGAATGCAGGACAATTTACACCAAAGTAGGAGTTTCTCATTTCTTTGGGCCCTGCAGGTTCAGATTCATATTTAATGCCTGTTTGCTAGACCCATTGTCGCACAGCTATGTCCCTCACATGTGAGACAAATTAAATGTTAAGTTAAACTTGTGTGACTGTTGTTTTTTTCTGAATTGTTGTCCATCAGGGTTGTTTCATGTGTGTGTTTAAAAAACCCTTTGCCAAACTGGAATATTAAATGAGAAATAATGTTCCAAGCACTTACATGTTGTGAAAAGGGCTGCCTTGGCTGCTACCGGGGTCTCCCTCATGCATCAGTCTTGACCGCTAAGCTGTGGTCACATAGAGCGGGGTTGCTGGTGTATGGGAGGGGACCGGCTTTTCTTTAATGTACTGAATTTACATTTTTGTCGAGGAAGCAAAGTCAGAAATGTAAAGTATTAATAAAACAGTGGCAAATCTGTAAATATTGCGCACCAAAAAATAAATATAAATGGTACTGACGTGATATTTGGTTGACTTTCAAAATAAAATCTATTGAAGTAGCGTAATAAAGTGGCTTATTCAGCAACGTCCTTTTAATAATATGTATTTATTGATAAATTATTGTACTGTTCTGGTCTGTTGCTTTGTGTCTGGGGCAGTTTTTTCCCCACTCCAGTTGGAGGTGATGTTAATTTATTTGTGTATATAATGTATGTTTGTTGATACAAGGCGTTCTTTATTTTGTATATGACCAATAAAAGATCTTTAAAAAAATCTCACTAGTTGCATCTTTCCTAGATCTTTTTGCGTTGATTGTAATATGTACTTGAAAGATTAGGGTCTAATGTTAGCCAAGAGCTTTTGAGAGAGAGAGAGAGAGATATATATATATCATTTTTTATAGGCTAAGGCCCGCAGCTCCCCCCAACATCGTTTTTTTAAGAGGACCTTGACAAAAGAGGCATTGACAAACCTAAAAGGCTGCCAGCCAATGCCAAACCTATTGGCTTTGTGAATGCTGTTCTATTATGATTAGCCTCTATTAGTGACCATCATCCTTTGTATTAGGTCTTGCCTACAAATAGTTTATAGCTATCTGTTGTCAAAGATCTACTGTGTACAACACCAATGCTTAAAGTGGGCTTTGGCCTCTCCCATTTATTACCATTGTCTGGCTTTCTTGTCAATTTTTATGTGCTTGCTTCTCATTCGATGTCTTTTCTTCCTCTTCTTGGTATTGTCTCTTCCCTAGAGCATAACTTTTTAGGTCGAGCCTAGAGTAGCACGCAAGCGCTGCTCTGCGAGACTTTATGTAAGGGGCTTTAAAAAGCTGACTCACACGCCGTAATAATGGTTTTGCTTGGAATGCCCAGACGGGCCGCCATCTGTTTCCAACTATCGTGCCTAGACGCGGGCGCGATAATTGGAAACACATGGCGGCCGTGCGGGTAACCGCAAGCAAAAGGCCATTGTGCACGAGCGTGTGGTCAGCTCAGCAGGCTGCCGCGCTCGCTCGCCCCCGCTCCTCTCTGACGCTGCCAAAAAATAAACACCTCGCGCACCTCCTAAGTCCACCCCTCCACACTAAAGCATCAGTAAATACTGTCGAAACTCAAATGAACACCCACGAATTTGGATCTGCAAAGCTCCTTATTGCCACCTAGTGGCTCTCATTGAAGGCTACCTGCTGTCTATTTGAAGCGACCGAGAATTAAAGGATGGCTCATTTTATTATTTACCAGCAGCGCTGTTTCTCTTTGGGAAGTTGGGCTCAGTGGCTTCTCTAGAATTTATTTTTAGGAGGTGGGGGCACGAGTCACAAATAAACTGGCGGGCCACCAGGAAAATTGTGACTAGTCTGTATTGCCACAAACAATCACTGCTATGCAGTGAGAAATGAGTGCAGCGCGCTGTGTGATGTCATCCAGGGCATATTCAAGAGCTTTGATAGTAGGGGCCCGAAGAGGGTCAAGACAATTGTGTCTGGTGCACGGGGTCCATCTAGCCCATCTGTAGAGACACCGGTGGCTGGGTGTTCTCTTACCTATTATTACGGGTTTTTTGTTGTTGTTGTTTGTTTTGCAGCTTTGAATAGCGCGAACTCGACAGAAGGCATTGATGCGCTGTACATGAGCATCAGTTACGCTACAAAAGGTCGCATTCATATCTTTTTAGGTATGGGGAGATTAAGTGATTTGCCAAGAATGACAGGATGTTGTGCCCGCGCCGAGACGCAAAACTGGTTTCCCAGCTCCAAAGACGGCAGCTCTGGCCGTAATGCCACACCTATGTCAGTTGGTTCTTTCTTTTAAGGAGCAACCACTCATATTTAAAACGACAACAACATCTAATGGTAAACCTTCACTGCCCACTCCCTATCCGCCTCCCTCTCCTCGCGCCCCCATCAATACAAATGCAGCAACAGAAACCAGCAAATATATGTATCTCCACGAGAGCTGCTGTGAGTTTGCGTCTGTTTGTAAAGCACTCTTCTGCCGCCCAGTGGCTATGATTTGCACTGCAGGACGCTCTGCTTGTAGCTTGGGGCTTGTGAATTGAACTGCAAGACCAGGTAATGAATGGGATGATAGCGGTCACCGTCCGCGCAATGGTTAACAAAGACTAACCACCCCGAAGAATAATGTTTTCTTGCCTCTGTGACTGTCCCTGGCCTGCATTGCTGTCCCTGCAGTGACCACATACGAATATCACCACCCACCCACACACACACACACACGCTTGCAGAACCAACACAAAACACATCACTGTGATAGAATACCACACATGCACACACAGACATAGACGTACAAGCACACACACATCACTCTTCTGAGGGCATTCATGCACATATCACTGTGGGAGGCACACGAACAGCACAGGTACATACACAAATCACTACATGAAGCGCACAGTCCTCTGCTGGACGCAGTGGCGCCACTTCCAGAGGGAGCTCAAGTGACAGCACCGGCTCTGAAGGGCAGCCTGTCGTATTGGCTCGGGGGTGTCGGCTGTAACTGCATGGCTGCACTGATTTCAGCTCTATGGGTTACCTCACTGCAAGTAAAAAGGTAGGAATGTTACAACCTACTACGGAGTGCACAGCACTGCTCTCTGTACTGCAACCCACTGTGTTGCTGTCCATATCATTTGTCTATCAGTTTGTGCCTCAGCCATTCAGATACCGGTACTCCTAGGCCATAGCCATGCAGCTGTCTTTTTGTGCCCTACTGCTTCTGTCTGTAGTTGTGTTGCTCTCATGTATGTGCCCTGTTTCTGTCAGCACTTGCACAGCTCTCTCAATGGTCCTTATTGCTGTTGGTATGTACCTTGCTACTATCTGTATTTGTTGTGTTGCTCTGTGTGTGTGCCCTGTAGCAGCCTGTTTGTGCTCTGCTTTTTTCTTTATTTGTTGTGCTGCAATCTGTATGTGTTCTGCAGTGGTCTTGGTGTGCCCTGCTGGTGTTTATATATGCCCTGCTGGTGTCTGTATGGTCCCTGCAGCTCTCTTTATGTGCGCTGCATCTCTCTGCATGTGCCCTGCTGCTGTCTGTATTTGTTGTGTTGCTCTCTGTGTGTGCCATGCAGCTGTCTGTATGTGCCCTCCTGCTCTCTATATTTGCTGTGTTGCTCTCTGCATGTTACATTATGATATCTGTATTTGTTGTGGTGCTCCCTGTGTGTAATCTGCTGCTATCTGTAATCGCCTGTATAACAAAAACATATTCTTTCAACTGTTTACAGGAGATGCACCAGTGCTGGATCCAGGATCCAACACTGAGTTAGAAAAAGTAACAATAACACCACTTACCTGCTAAGTGAATTTCCTCCCATAGGATAACATTGGTGATTCTATGTGAAAAAGTTTCTAGGTGTCAACTTTTAAAATACAATAATATTCCTTAAAAATCACAACTGTAACCAAAACGTTTTTACTCAACTGTTTACAGGAGATGTCCCAGGACTGAATCTAGGATCCAGTCCTGTGGTAAGAAAAGTAATCCAAAAAGTAATCTATTGCATTTAACTAGAAATTCCCATTGAGCTCAATGTATTATTGTGTTTGAAATTGTGTTGCCTATTGCAACAACTGTAACGATTGTATTCAAAAGTCTATTGCCTATTTGAAAAGTATTTAACTAAAGTAACTCATTCTGAGAAAGTATATTTTGATACCTATTGTTGGTTCTAAAATAAAACAACTATATATTTTGATACAAAACCATTGGCCTAGAGTTCAGTTCTTGAGTGTGAGACCATTTGCTGACTGAGTGTGTACAACAAATGCTTTACACTGTCCTCTGATACTGCCTTACTGCTCGACCAAGCTACCACTTTAGAGAGTAAGGTTATATCTAACTTTAGCCTCTGCCATTTTAACCATCTTTTTGATTTGGTAACTTGAATCCTTCCTTGGCACCACATCAAGGTACTATTTTTTTCTTTTTCTTTTTGCACTCCCTGGGCGTAAATGTGTTTTCTTATTCTCCCCTTCTGTTTTGTCATGCCTCCGCAATAGCCTCTCCTGCTTTCTGTATTGCTCCTTCCACCACTTACAGCTGCATGTTTTTTTTTCCAGGAGAGTTCAGCGACAGAAATTTGCCTCCTGACCTCTCCTTTCCAAATAAGTCGCTTTTATGCACTGCTCCAAAATAGGCGTCAACCTTTATATAACATAGACATTTTAAAACATGGCCTGAGCAGCGTTAAGACTCAGAGGTGCCCATCCCTGGTGGGTCATGTGCACGTATGTCATTACTCTGGGTCACCATAGGGTCAAGGCGTATATGTGTGATGCATGATGATGCATGCACACGAATCATCATTATTTCATTTTATTTTTCATTTTACCAATGCTGAACAGCTGCAGCAAAAAGTATTGGCAAAGCCAAAAGACAAGACTTATTGGCTTTGTCAATACTTGTTTATTGAGTGTTTGGTAGAGCGCGTGTAATCTAGTGATACCCTCAAAGCACTGTAAACTACAAGAAGAGATAAAGAATAAAAAAACAGGAATCAAGTACATGTTGGCTATTAGAAGCTAGCAGAATGAAGAAAGAACCTTGTCAGACATTCTTCGATCTCAGTTCCCCCCAAAGTCTTAATCGTTCTTTGCTGGAGTGAGGGACCACGGGGTTCCATGCTTGTGCTGATTGAAGAGTAATTGAGGGGTTAAATACTAGTATACCGATCAAAGATTTGTGGTGGGGAGTAGCAGCTTCATCAAGTAAACTTGTAACATTTAACGGTACAATAATGCCTTCCTAACACATCTATAGAAATGATAAAGCATTAAACATACTTTTTCTGAAGAGGCTCAAATGCACCTTCTGTAACCTTGGTCTCTGTCTATCGTTTCCATTCTGTTTTACACCTTTGCTCCCTTTTTCTTTAAGAATATAAAACAAAACAAAAAAGAGGAGTGACATTGTAATAGGTAGCTTAATTTAATGCATGTTAGTGAGCAAAACAAAATCCGCAAATCATTTTAAAGCGGTAAAAGTTTTCTTACGCGGAGACATGTGCCATTCAACAATTCCTTCAAGCTGTCCACCACTTGATGCTGCAGAACAATCTGCAGCTCAACTCCTCCAAGATGAAGAATCTTACCTGCGGATCACACTTTAATTACGACCATTCCTTCTTAAGGCTTCAGGAAAAACTTCAGAGTGATCATGGCCACCAACGTCTCCCTCTGACCACAGGTTATTCCAGTGACCAACCGTGTCTTCTGTACAATGAAAATATGCTTATTATTTCTTCACTGGGGGTTGGGGGGGGGGGGGCTCTCTCAGTGTGGCGGTCACCACTGTGTAGGTAATGGATTTTTTTGTTTGCCACTAGCTTTGGCGCCATTTGACTTATCTTCACAAAACTTTCCACAATAAAGGTTAAGCCTTCTAAGCTCCTTCCTGATCACAGGGGGATCCCATTTCCCCATGCAGTTTTCCATAGGAAAATGTAACAGCAGTACAGCAGGGCTAATAAGCTTTTTTTCTTCTTTCTTCAAAGTGCATTAGTGTTGGATGTGTAATAGACCTTTTTTATTATCATTATTTTTATCTATGCTGCTGGACAGCATACCTACAAATCATTGCCAAAGTCGGCAAAGCCCATGCTGTACAGCATGAACAGAAGGAAAGGGCTGAGCCAATGTACCTATTTGCTTTGTCAAGGCTTGTTAGGTCTCAGCACAACAACCCTGTAATTCTGAGCAAATCAGATAATCTCCCCATGTGTGAAAAAGAAATGACATTTGGCAAAAAATTATATCTGAAAGAAACACATAGTGATAGATTCCTTACCTTAGAATATCCCCAGGCGTCAGACTGGATCCGGAAAGTTTTCGTCAGCAGTACCCCTGCGCGTCGGTAGGGGCGTCGTGCGGCTCCGCGTCCGTCGTTGGCGTCGTGGTCACCGAGATGACGTCGCGGGCGCTACTTGGACGCCGCCCACGCGCGCTGACGTCAGTTCTTTATTTTTCCGCGCCAGCAAGCGCAGATCCGGAGAGAGCGGTACCCCTAGCCTTTTTTGACTAAGTTTTTTTAGATCTTTTTCTCACCTTTTTTCGAGTCGATATCGACTCCTGGTGCAGTTAGGGATGCCCGGTTTTAAATCCTGCGAGGACTGTTATCGGATGATGTCGGTGACGGACCCGCACCGCGTGTGTCTCTTCTGCCTGGGGCGCGACCACGACCCTAAGTCGTGCCCCGACTGCCGGTCCATGGCTCCGAAGTCTTTGCGGGAGCGGTCCCGAAAGCTGCTTGAAGCCCGGCAGTCGGCTCCGCGCCGTGACAGGTCCCGGTCCAGAGAGAGGTCGAGGGACCGTGCGCGGAGTCACCATCGGCGATCGTCGGGATCGAAGTCTTCGCACTCGGGGTCAGGTAAGGCGAGCACAAGAAGTCGAAGAAACGTCATCGTTCTCCGACTTCCTCGCCGGTCGCGCGACGCGGCTGAGGGTACGGGTGGTGCCACCCACGCGGCTCCGGCGGAGTCCATGGAGTCGCCGCCCGACTACCCCCCCTTCCCGGGGTCGGCAGCGACTCCGGCCCAGATTCAGGACTTCCTGTTGGCTATGGCTCGCCTCTTTGGGCCGTCGGGTCCCGCTGGTGCGCCTTTGGGCCCCGCCGGTGCGCCTTCGGGCCCCGCCGGTGCGCCTTCGGACCCCGCCGGTGCGCCTTCGGGCCCCGCCGGTGCGCCTTCGGGCCCCGCGGTCCCGCATGGGTGTCCTCGCGTTTCATCGCCGGCGGCTCCGGCCCCGGCGTCGCTGTCGGCTCTGGCCCCGGCGCCACAGGACACCCTTGGATCCAGGCCTGGATCCCGGTCGACAACGGTTGACCTCGTTACGCCTCCACCGACGTCGACCCCACCGGCACCGATCCTGACGCCGCCCGCTCCTCGGGACGACGTCGACCTCAGGTTCAGCCCCGAAGTGGACGCGGCGTCGGTCCGGCGTCAGTCGATGCCGTTCTCGACGCCGTTAGGGGATTTCTATCCCCATGTCCCTGCTCCTTATTTTCGGCCTGTTGAACAGCCTGAGGAGCAAGGGGAGGACTGGGAGGGGTCGGACGACCCTCTCGCTTCAGCCTGCGAGTCTGAACAGGACTGGGCTGAGGAACTGGGGGAAGCCAGTGGTCTGGATACCTCACCAGACCTTGGCATGCTGTCTCCTCCTACCATGGCTACGGAGGAGGGAGCCAGTTATGCAGTGGTGTTGCGTAGGGCGGCGGAGGCCCCACACCTCCAGCTCCCTACTGTGGCCGTCAGGACTAACCTCCTGACAGAGGTGCTTCAGCCAGCAGCTACTTCTGCGGAGCCGCTGCTGCCCTTTAATGAAGCCCTTTCGGACGTTCTTTGGGCACTTGGTCCAGGCCCACCACAGGGGCTCCTGTGGATAAGAACGTGGCCCGACGCCATCGCCCGGCTCCGGGTGACCCTCTTTTCCTCTCCCAACATCCCACCCCCGAGTGCTTGGTTGTCCAAGCCTCTGCTTCCCCAACCACCTTCCCTTCCGCCCCACCGGATAGGGAATCCAAGAAGCTGGATCAGTTTGGGAAGAAGATTTTCTCTTCCACCAGCTCTGCGCTGCGGTCCATGAACACCGCATGCCTCTTGGGCCGTTATTCCCACTGCCTGTGGGATACGGTGGCGAACGTGCTGTCTCAGTGTCCGGAGGAGGCCCGGCCTGCTCTCGCCCAGGCTGTTGCAGAGGGGAGAGACGCAGCCGAGTTCATGATCCGTTGTGGTCTAGACACCGCCGACTCACTGGGCAGATCCATTGCAACGACAGTGGCGGTTCGTCGCCACGCCTGGTTGAGAACCACTGGATTTTCCGGGGATGTCCAAAGCACCCTTATGGACATGCCCCTTGATGGCCGCCGCCTCTTCGGCGACAAAGCAGACAGCGCGTTGGAGCGGTTTAAGGACTCACGGGCTACGGCCAAGTCCTTGGGACTCTCGGCAGTCCGCCCTCCTCCGCCTTCCGCTCGCTCCTTTCGTGGCACAGGAAGGGGCGCCCGCAGCGCTCGCAACAGAGCCACGGGCCGGCGCAACAGTCATCCCAGCGCGGACGCGGCTTTCCGCCGTGGCGGACAAAGGAGCCAGCGGGCGGGTCAGACCACTACCACCACCCCCGCCACCTCTGCCTCCAAACCTTCCTAGTCCGAACTTTCAGGTCCATCACACGCCAGTGGGCGTGCAGGCTCCGCCATCACCTCCTCACTGGCGCTCCATCACTTCGGACAGGTGGGTTTTAGAGATAGTCTGGAAGGGCTACTCCTCCCCTTCGAGTCTACCCCCCAGCCATGCCACCTCAATACCACCGCATGTCAGGGGATCACTTGGTGCTTCTTCAGCAGGAAGTTGCGGCCCTCTTGGCCAAGGGGGCCATCGAGCGCGTTCCGACGCCCGAAGTAGGTCGTGGTTGTTATTCCCACTACTTTGTGGTGCCCAAGAAGGACAAAGGCCTGCGTCTTATCTTGGATCTCCGGAACGTCAATTGCTTCCTCCGCAAAGAGAAGTTCAAGATGCTCACTCTAGCTCAGGTCTTGTCTGCTCTCGACCCACAAGACTGGCTGGTGGCGTTGGACTTGCAGGACGCCTATTTCCACATCCCCATCCTGCCAGCCCACAGGCGTTACCTACGGTTCATGGTAGGCCACGAGCACTTTCAGTTTACCGTGCTCCCCTTTGGCCTTACCAGCGCCCCTCGGGTGTTCACCAAGGTGATGGCGGTGGTCGCAGCTCATCTGCGCAGATCAGGGGTGTCAGTCTTCCCCCTATCTCGACGACTGGTTGTTGAAGGCGGGCTCGCCCCAGACAGTCGTCTCCCACCTCCAGACTACGGCCGACCTCCTGCACTTGCTGGGGTTCTCCATCAACGTGCCAAAGTCGCACCTGATTCCCTCCCAGAAGCTCCTCTTTATCGGAGCCGTTCTGGACACGGCGCAGTTTCGGGTCTATCCTCCCGAACAGCGAGTCTGGGACTTTCGGGCTCTGATTCCCATCTTTCAGCCCTTGTCCTGGGTTTCGGTCAGAGTGACTCTGAGGCTGCTGTGCCTCATGGCCTCCTGCATCCTGCTGGTCAATCATGCCAGGTGGCGTATGCGGGCTCTGCAGTGTGACCTGAAGTTCCAGTGGGCGCAGCATCAGGGAAACCTGTTCGATCACGTCCAGATCTCGGAGGGCACTGCACACCAATTGCAGTGGTGGCTCACGGACCGGCATTGGGTCGACGGCAGATCCCTCCCCCTTCCCCAACCGGAGTTCACAGTGGTGACGGATGCGTCCCTCCTGGGATGGGGAGGCCACATGGGAGAGGCGGAGATCAGAGGCCTCTGGTCTCCGGCAGAGTCCCGGCTCCATATCAACCTTTTGGAGCTGCGGGCGATCAGGCTTGCACTCAAAGCATTCCTTCCCTCTGTCAAGGGGAGAGTAGTGCAGGTGTTCACAGACAACACCACCGCCATGTGGTACTGCAACAAACAAGGCGGGGTGGGGTCGTGGACCCTCTGTCAAGAGGCTCTGCGTCTCTGGACATGGCTGGAACATCAGGGCATGTCTCTGGTGGTTCAACACCTGGCAGGTTCTCTGAACGCCAGGGCGGACGAACTCAGCCGCAGGTGCATGCTCGATCACGAATGACGTCTTCACTCGGAGGTGGCGCAAGGTCTCTTTCAGCTGTGGGGAGAGCCTTGGTTAGATCTATTCGCCACCGAAGAGAACGCACTAATGTCATCAGTTCTGCGCGTTGGAATTTCCAAGGCGGCACTCGCCGCGCGACGCTTTTCGTCGCGAGTGGAGTTGCGGTCTGTTGTACGCCTTTCCGCCTATACCACTTCTGCCCAGAGTGCTGAAGAAGATCAGGCGCGACCGGGCCCAAGTCATTCTTGTGGCTCCGGACTGGGCTCGAAGAGTATGGTATCCCGAGCTACTCAGTATGAGCATCGATCCCCCGATCCGACTGCCTCTTCGGGAGGATCTTCTGTCGCAGCAGAAGGGGACGGTCCTCCACCCAAACCTGTCCAGCCTCCACCTCTTTGCGTGGAGATTGAGCGGCGGCAGTTGATTCCCTTCGACTTGCCTCCTGAAGTTTGTGACGTTATTCTGGCAGCCAAGCGTCCCTCTACTAAAGTGATAAAGTGGTTATCTCTCCTGAGGCTTGAGCCGGGAGATTGTAGGAGGTTGCTTGCACTAATTAGCGGACACCTCCTATGCGGACGACACCCAAATTGTGGTGTCCCTGCTCCCAGGTCAGGAGACTGGCATAGATAGCCGCTTCCAACTCTGCATGAAATCGGTGGGCAGTTGGATGGAAGAAAACTGCCTTAAATTGAATGCAGGGAAGACGGAAGTGGTGCTTTTCGGAAATGATGTCAACTTCTGGACTCCGATCTGGTGGCCATCATCTATGGGTCCCCTCCCTGCTCCTGTGAAGAAGGCAAAAACTTGGGAGTGATAGTAGATGAGAATCTGAATTTTGGGGACCAAGTCAATACAGTTGCCTCTTCCACAGCGCATGTGATCAGAACAGTAAAAAAAATATTACCATTTCTACCAGTTGACAGAAGGCAAACGGTGGTCTCCGCGCTAGTCCTGTCGAGGCTTGACTACTGCAATAGTCTCTATCTTAACATTATGGAACGCTCTATGAACAAACTACAGAGGCTTCAGAATGCCGCTGCAAGGCTACTTACGGGCACCCCTAAGTTTGCCCCAATTTCTAACGAAATCAGAAAACTACATTGGCTCCCGGTGAGGAACCGTGTGCGCTTTAAATCCTTGTGCACGGTTTTTAAAGCACTTCAGGGAAGAGGACCAGCTTACCTACAACAACAGTTTAAATGGTATTTACCAAATAGAAACTTACGGTCATCTGGGGCTAGGTTGGTCAAAGTCCCAGCCACAAAAAGGGCAAGGTGGGGTGACCGAGGCTTTATTGCGGGGGCAGCCAGGGCCTGGAATGATCTTCCAGTCCATCTCAGAAACACAACAGACCTGCTGATCTTCAGGAGGGGCCTGAAGACGTGGCTGTTTGATAAATAACCTGCCTGTTCTTGCTTTGGCCGATGGAGTGGTAACTAGCGCCAGGACACCCTCGGGTAATCGAGCGCTCAATAAATATCCTTAACATAACATAACATATACGCCTGCAGGTGGAACAAATTTGTGGCATGGTGCACAGCAAAGGCTGTGGATCCCCTTTCTGCCCCTCTTTCTGAGGTTCTACTGTTCCTTCTTTCTTTGGCCCGGCAGGGCTCTGCTCTGGGCACTATCAAGGGCTACCTTTCTGCTATTTCGGCCTTTCTCAGGCTCCCTGATCAGCCCTCTCTTTTCAAGTCCCCTGTTGTAAAAAGGTTTCTTAAAGGCATTACTCACCTTTTTCCTCCTATTCCTTTCGTGATGCCTCAGTGGGACTTGAATCTGGTTCTGACGTACTTGATGTGCGCTCCCTTTGAGCCACTTCACAACTGTCCTCTTCGTCTTCTGATGTTAAAGACTGCTTTCCTGGTGGCCATCACTTCCGCCAGGCGAGTGAGTGAGCTCCAGGCTCTTTCCTGTAAGCCTCCTTTCCTTTCAGTCCATCCGGACAAGGTTGTGCTCAGGCCCCGTCCTTCCTTTTTGCCAAAAGTGGTTACGGCCTTTCACATTGGGCAGACTATTACCGTGCCCACCTTTTTTCCGCCTCCGCATCCTTCCAGAGAGGAAGAGCGGCTCCACCGTCTGGACCTAAAACGTGCGCTTTCTTTTTATCTTAACCGCACACAGCAGTTCCGGGTGGATGACCAGCTTTTGTTGGCTACGTTGGCACCAAGAAAGGTCGGGCCGTCCATAAGAGAACCATCTCCCGCTGGGTTGTCTTGTGTATCAAAGCCTGTTACTCTTTGGCTAAAAAAGAACCTCCGGTGGGGCTGCGTGCTCATTCCACCCGAGCTACTGCAGCCACTACTGCATTGGGACATGGTGTCCCCCTGCAAGACATATGTCGGGCAACCACGTGGGCCTCGCTGCACACGTTTACCAAACATTACTGCCTGGACAGCCAAGTCCGGAGAGACGGCTTCTTTGGCCGTTCTGTTTTCTGTGACTTTCTGGTGTGATCTTTGTTCGCAGACCCACCACCGGGGTTGGTATTGCTGGGGTATCTATTCTAAGGTAAGGAATCTATTACTATGTGTTTCTTTCAGATGCACAAGTTACTTACCTTCGGTAACGATACATCTGTAAGAAACATTAGTAGTGATAGATTCCTTACCCCTCCACCCATCCTCCCTGTTCTGCGAACTGATTTCTAGGGTTAAGGTCATCCCTTTCAGGGCCCTAGTTTCAATGCACCAGTGGTCAGTATCTTGCATGGCTCTGCGTTCCTGGCGTGGAAAGTCGTGTACAGAACTGACGTCAGCGCGTGTGGGCGGCGTCCAAGTAGCGCCCGCGACATCATCTCGGCGACCACGACGCCAACGAGGGACACGGAGCCGCACGACGCCCCTACCGACGCGCAGGGGTACTGCTGACGAAAACTTTCCGGATCCAGTCTGACGCCTGGGGATATTCTAAGGTAAGGAATCTATCACTACTAATGTTTCTTACAGATATATCGTTACCGAAGGTAAGTAACTTGTGCATCACGTAAAAAAAGCAATTGGGCCCATGTCCGTGTCTTAGTGAAAGTACATTTCAATCAATCAATCAAGCAGTATTTGTAAAGCGCAACACTGTCACCCCTAGTGGTATCTGGACGCTGTGTCTCCATCAAAGAGCTAGGTCTTGAGGCGCTTTCTGAAATCTGGCAACGAGATGAGTCTGACTGTAGCGTTCTGTATGGTCTGGAGTCTTCTGAGGAGCTAGGTGGAGTTTCTCCGCGGTCGAGGAGAGTTCGGATGTCATCTGTGGTGGAAATCAGCGTGGTCTCAGTGCTGTGATCGGCACGGAATCCCGATTATGAGGCGTCCAGTAGGTGGTTTTATTCCAGGAATTCGGTGAGCTGCTGGTTGATGGCTTTCTTGAGTACTTTGGCTGGGTAGGGGAGCAGGGCGCTAGGACAATTATTTTTGAGATCGCTGGGGTCAGCGGAGGCTTTCTTTAGAAGGGGTCTGACGTCTGCATGTTTCCATCTGTCCGGAATGGTTGCTGTGGAGATGGAGGTGCTGAGGATGCTGGTGATTTACGTGCTGATTGGGTTTGTTTCAAGGTTGTAGAAGTGGTGGGGGCAGGGTCAGTGGGTGCCTGGAGTGGGTGGAAGACATGATGGCTGAGTTGGTCAGGGAGGTGAGCGGAGACCAGGTGCTAATTGTTTGGCTGATGTTCGCTGGCTGAGGTCGTTGGGGTTGAGGGCGGAAGGTTGGAGGTTGAAGTTGTTGTAGATGTTGGTGATCTCGCTGTGGAAGTAGTCTGAGAGGGTGTCACAGAGTTCTTGGGAGGGCTGGATGGTGTTCTCTATGGCTGTCGGGTTGGAGAATTCTTTGACTATTTTGAAGAGTTCCTTTGTGTGGTTGGCCGCAGAGACAATGCGGTGGTGATGGCTGCTTTTTTAGCTTCTTTGATATGCCAGTGATAGTTGGTGATGGCTGTTTTGTGAGCTGCTCTGTCGGCGGGGTTCTTGGTGGCGCCATAGTTTCTCCAGTTGGTGGCAGTTGTGCTTGGTGGTCCTGAGTTCTGGGATGTACCAGCTGGCATGTTTGGAGGTCTTGTTGGGTTTTGTAGATCTCAGTGGGGCAAGTCTGTCGGCGCTGTCGGTAATCCAGGCGGCGAAGTTCTGGACGGCCTGGTCGAGGTCTATTGATGCCTCTGGTTGGGAGATGGTGAGGGCCTGAGACCACTGAGATTCGGTTACCTTGCTCTAGTTGAGGTTGGAGGAGATCTGACGCCTGGTGATGGTGTGCTGGCCGTCGGTGATTGTTAAGTGTACGATGGTGTGATCAGTGCAGGTGAGTTCTGTGGTGTGGCTGAATTTGATTCCGTCACTGGAGTTGAAAATGGAGTTGTGTGTGTGTCCGGCTTTGTGCGTGGGTTTGGAGACCAGTTGGGTGAGGCCGATGTTGCCCAGATTCTCCAGGAGGGCGATGGAGTTGGCGTCGTTTGGGTCATCGATGTGGAAGTTGAGGTCGCCGAGTAGGACTTAGTGGTGAGCAGTTGCTAAGGGGGTGATGAGGTTGGAGATGGTGTTGCAGAATGTTGCTCGGGCCCCGGGGGTCTGTAGGCGAGAGTGCCTCTTATCGTGGTCTTCGCATCTGTTTGTAGTAGGAAGTTGAGGTGTTCCACGAGCGCCCTGGGGTCGTCGTTGGTTATGGTGCATCAGATGGTTTCCTTGAAGATGATGGCGATTCCTTTTCCTTGTTTGTTGGCTCGGTCTAAGTGTATCATCTTGTAGCCTTTGGGAGTGGCGGTGGTTATGTCGGGGTTCGAGGAGGGGTTGAGCCATGTTTCGGTGATGAAGGCGACGTCTGTGGAGAGAGTGGTAATGGTTTCCCACAATTCCGTAGTGTGTTCAGAGAGAGTGGGCATTGAGCAAGATACACTGGAGCGGTTGTGAGGTGTTCTTCGTCTTGTGGACAGGAGTGGTGCGGGATCTTTCTTGGTTAGTGTTGCAGGAGAAGTGGAATTGTCGGCAGGTGAAGGTTCCCTTGGTGGATCGTGGGGAGGAGGATATGCAGCTGTTGTTTCGTCGTCCGGGGTCCAGGAGTTCCTTGGCAGTGTACCATCAGGTGGCAGGAGGGCCGGCGGTCTTTGTGCTGGGTTTTGTCCAACCGGCCGTACGTTGGCAGCCCGCATCAGTTGCGTGGCTGCACAGCGGCCTCCATTTGTGATCCTGGTAGATGGTCCTAGTGGACCGGGTAGTTGGGCAGGGATCTGGAGCGGGTAGCGTAGGGACCAGGACATCAATCAGCGTAGGGACAGCAGGCAGCGCAAGGGCAGGGACAGCAGGTGGCGCAGGGGCCGGCACAGGGGCAGCAGGTGGCACAGGGGCAGCAGGTGGCACAGGGACAGGAGGCAGCGCAGGGGCAGGGACAGCAGGTAGCGAAGGACAGGGACAGAGAGCAGCATGGGCAGGAATAGGGGCAGGCACCGTACCTGGGGAAGAGGTCAGGCAAAAGAGGGTTGCCCCAGCCCAGCCTCCTCCAGGCTTTGACAGGCACGGACGGGCCTGTCCTTGGCTCGGGCTTTACCCACATTCCGCAATGCGGGAGGAGGCGCCCTGTAATGAGGGCTGGCGGTGGCGGGAAAATGTCAGTGATCCTACTCCCAGTAGCGGAGGCTGCTGGGAGTTGTGGTCCTGCGGGGGGAGGGTTGCAGAGGAGTCCCTGTGAGTTATCTTGAAGCAGATAACATCTGTTGTCACAATAAAAGCAATTAACATCTGTTACAATAAACAACCATTTCAAAGGAGAACAGAGCTTCTTTGAAGAGTGTGTGGAATAGTAAAACTTAGCTACAAATGCAAAGAGGTACAACAAGGGCGACAGGGAAGAAAAAATAAAAGTAGTATCTAAATCACAGCATAATCAGCAGAAGGACAGCAATCAAGCTGAAGCAATCAGTATTTGGTCCATGCTCCAACCAAAGAAGAGGAAGTGAAGCCAGCAGGTGCTGGACAATTAGAAGGCAGCAAATAAGAGTGACAATGAAGTGAACCAATGTCAAGCAGTAGGCAGGCTGCAAGCCCCTTTTTGTGTACAATATCTCTAGCAAGCGAGAGCGCATGCAGCACATTCACTGTCGCAGGTGAGTCCTGAGAGCCGCTTGGGCCACCCCCTACAGCCCCCAACAGGTGTGTATGTTTTGGGTGTCCCCCACTAAAAATAAAAAAATGAAAATGAAAAAAAAAGACAAGGGCTGCTTGGGAGTGGGCTTCCCGTGCTGCCATTAAAAAAAAACAAAAAAAAACACACACACTCACTCACTCACTGCCCCGGGTGGGACCAGGGCACTCTAAGAGGGGGCGGGGGGGAGGAAGTGGCCTTCCCACTTCACTATTGAAGTGAGGAGTCCACTCATAAAATATTAACTGCTCTCTCCCAGGAGTGCCTCACAAAGGCTTGCATGGGCTTTTTCTTAAAATTGTGATTGTTGTGAAGCCCCAAGGAGGGGCAGATGCACCACCTACAATTTTCAAAAGTGTTTTGAGGCTGCAAGACATAGAGACACGCACTCCAGGAAAGTTTTTTTTTTTTACTTTAAGTCTCCTGGGTCATTGAATGCATGACCCCTGGAGAACTTGGCATCATTTTTAAAGCACTTCGGTCTGGACCTGTATGCTACTGAAATCCACTAATCAATCAATCAATCAGGGGTTTGTTAAAGCGCGACTACTCACCCGTAAGGGTCTCAAGGCGCTGGGGGGGGGGGGTGCAGGTTCTATCCATCAAGGAGGGGTCTGTCGAAGAGCCAGGTTTTGAGGTTTCTTGCGAAGATGGGGAGCGATGTTGTCTGTCTGAGGTGGAGCGGAAGGGCGTTCCATGCTTTGGCCGCGAGGAAGGAGAAGGAGCGGCCTCCCGATCTGGTCTTTCTGGTGCGGGGGACCACGGCGTAGGAGAGCTGGGCTGATCGTAGGGTCCTTTGGGGTGCGTGGAATTTGAGTCGGCTGTTCAGGTATGCTGGTCTGGTGCCGTGGAGGGCCTTGTGTGCGTGGGTGAGCATCTTGAAGATGATTCTCGCCTCGACAGGGAGCCAGTGGAGTGTGCGCAGGTGCTGGGAGATGTGGCAGTGTTTTGGCAGGTTGAGGACCAGTCTTGCGGCGGCGTTCTGGATGTTCTGTAGCTTGCGGGTGAGGTTTTTGTTTATTCCGGCGTAGAGTGCGTTGCCGTAGTCGAGTCTGCTGGTGACCAGGGCGTGAGTGACGGTCTTTCGGTGTTCGAGGGGGATCCATTTGAAGGTCTTACGAAGGAGGCGGAGGGTGTGGAAGCAGGAAGACGAGACAGAGTTGATCTGGCGGTCCATTTTGAGCTCGGAGTCCAGGATGATTCCCAGGTTGCGTGCGTGGTCCGTGGGGGTTGGCGGGTTTCCGAGGGCGGGGGGCCACCAGGTGTCGCTCCAGGCATCGGGGTTTGGGCCCATGATGAGTACTTCTGTTTTGTTGGTGTTTAGTTGTAGGCAGCTGTTTTTCATCCATTTGGCGACGGCTTCCATGCCTTCTCGAAAGTTGCGTCTGGCGGTGTTGGGCTCGTTGGATAGGGAGAGGATGAGCTGGGTGTCGTCTGCGTATGACACGATGTTGAGTCCGTAGGTTCTGACGCGTTCTGTTTCACTGCAAGCTAATTATACTTAACTAAAGTAACTATAACTTGCGTCCTTGCCATGCACCGCTCATGATCTCACCTAGTACATCACTCAAGATGTGTTCTATGGCATCATTGATCACATCACTGATAACATCTGAAATTACATAATTGATGACAACACTAAGCATGGCGAGGGCACAAGTTATAGTTACTTCAGTTAACTTTAACTTGTGAACTTCAGTAGTTTTTAGTTTAGTTACGTTTTAACTGACGTTATCACCTAGCAATAATGTTACTTTAACCTTTGTTTTTCTAGTGAATTGATATAGATATCTTTATCACATTCCCATATGTCACTCATTTTCCACATCACTTTCGTACCTTTGGGCTGCTGTAAGCCACATCAGTTCAGACATATGCACTGGTACAAGCCAGCTGCAAAATGATTGGGGCACACCCCCAACCCAGGAAACAACCTTTACAACGCAGCTTCAAGTACGCGTTCTGTTTCACTGCAAGCTAAACAACACTTGCCTTAACCACACATATGCGTGGTTAAGGCAGTCGCGTTCTAGCTTATTTAGTGGGTGGGGAGAGGAACCGGAAGGGAGGACCTGCAAGAAGGACGGGGACGTGGCAAGGTAAGTTGGTCTGGGCTGTGGGGAGTAGGTTTTAAGGGAGGGGGGCGGGGTTACGGCCCAGAGTGGGGGCTGGGGTCAGGGTAAGTTTTAATGTAGGGGGCAGAATTGTAGGGCTCAGGGCAGGGGGCAGTTTTTAGGGCTCAGGGCAGGGGGGAAGGGGTAGACTTTAAGGTAGGGGGCAGAGTTTTAGGGCTCAGGGCAGGGAGGGAATAGGCAGTTTTTAGGGCTCAGGGCAGGGGGAGTCGGGATAGTTTAAGGTTTTAGGGGTGGGGTCGTTTTTAGGGCTCAGTATCGGGTTATAGAGCAGGGGCCAGGATTTTAGGACTCAGGGCGGAGGGGATAGGGCGTGAACTTTACCACTCATCCCTTTACCACGAAATTGCATGGTAAAGGCATGCATGGTAAAGAAATGCATTTAGACGCATTAGATGTTGGGGCTGTGTGGTAGAGGCATGCGTGGTTCAGCCATATGTACCTCTGTCATACAACCCCCCAACCCACATGCTTATATAATATAGAGAGGAACTTTGAGTGTTCCGTTGTAGATCTTCTTTATAGGCATTTGATTGGGCAGCAATTATTAGCCCATCTACGAAGGAGCTCTATTGCTCATAATTGGTAGAGGCATTGTTAATGGAAACCCAGTGGAAAGGGGATAGCACAGTGCCTGTGACAAATACAGCCAGAAGGAATTTTAATTTGTGAACTCTTGGACAAATACAAAAGGAAAGGGTTTTTTGTTGTGAACTCTGACAGATGCAATAGGAAAGGTTTTATACTGTAACTTCTTGGACAAATACAACAAGATTGTTTTTTTACATTGTGAACTCCATGACAAACACCACAGGTAGGAGCTTTGATTTGTTTAACACTTCTTATACAGGTCTGTTGTTTTGGAGGGTCTAGAGTTCTGGTTTTTATTTTGTACTTTTGTAATTGTATGCTCTTTATTTAGTTGCGTGTGACTTAATATGTTTTGTGAAGTTCTGAGTGTCTAACCTACACAATCTCCATTAATGTGCTTTGTGGAGTTCTGAGTTTGTAGCCCACATCATATCCCTAAGTAAGCCTTGTACTGCTCTTCCTCGCTACCATAATATGGCCAAGTGCTAAAGATGTGTACTAGGTGCTCAGTTTGAGTCCAGTGCTGAGGTGGTCGCAGGACACCAGAGGTGAAAAACACCAATTGTCACAATTGGAGCCCAATAACCCTTGATTGCAATGACATCCCATCTTCCCTGGTGACTTGCAATGGAGGTGCGTTGTTGTTGTGGGCTGACTCAGAAGAAACCAGCCATGCTGCTATCTTTCTCCACCAGCACTCTCTGCAATGCATGGCAAACAGAAAACTGCAGTCCTGGTCACCACTGAGAAGCAGCACATCATAGCACGTGTGCTACTGCCATCGGTGGCAAGGCTGGCACAATGCAGCATGATGTGCTGTGGTTTCCCTACTCCTAGAGCAGCTACTGTATCCAAACATATTGATTTAGCAGCATATGAAGTGCGGTGTTGGGTGGTATGTGTTGTAGTAAACAAACAGCAAGGATGTTGAGATCTCTTTTCTGCCTCTCCTCTGACAATGAATTAAACTTAAATCTTTTTGACTGGGGGCAGTCTGCCCCAGAGCTGCGTCCCTCCATCACAGTGGGTGATGGTGGCAGAGGGTGGGGGTCTAAGCTCTGCTATGCTGATTTATCTAGTGGGCAAGTATGGTGCTCTTCTGTGCATACATGAATGGGCATTTTGGCACATGTACAGCCTGGTGATGGCAACCCAGCTGCTCCATCAAGCTCGCTTTGCTGCAGTACATGTGCGAAGACACCGGAGGGGGGAGCTGGAGTGGCTTTGGGATAGGTGCATGTGGACTGGAGTCAGCCAGGGAGAGCACGTGCTAGAACCTGCTTGTGGAGCTGTTCCTGTGAGGCTGGAGACAGAGTCCTGGAGCAGAGCCTGCATGTCTGTGAGCGCTCAGGGAACCAGGGCAAACCCCTTCCAAGGGCGAGTCCCCTCCCCCTTCTCAGGGCCCTGCCCGACTGCGTCCCTTTCCCCATCAATCAGTCCAGTGACAACATGGTATGGTGCGTAGAAAGGTCGCAGTTTATTAAACATGGTTTATACATCTCGCAACTTTTGGTTGGTTATTCATAAACATCCATGTCATTTCATATCATGCATTATTCTCCAAGTTTGGCGTTACTCCTTCTATGACAGCACTTTCTTAGCTCGAGGTGCCCCTTTCAAGCAAGGCCTCTGTGTTGTGCGGTTCCAGGCTTCCCTTGCTACCGAGTTTGTGGGCGCCTGTTAGGACCGGCCCAGGCTGCAAGTGCTGTTCCGCTTGCCTTGGATCCTTGCTGGGCACTCACCTGCTCCTCAGTGCCCCTGTCGTGTGGCATCCCAAGGACCCTGTGCGATCATCTCATCTACTCTGTCTATGGCTGTGTGCTGTTATTCGCTCACTCTGTGTCCCTGCCGTGAGGCATACCAAGGACACTGTGAGCAGCTCATCTACCTCTCGTAGTTTCCCCTTTTGGATTTTTTTCTGAGTTTCATCCGCCGCCCCCCCCTCGTTTTTCCCTTCGACCTTGTGGCTGCGACGCCCGCTTTCTTTTGGCGTGGGTAGGTGGGATTACGATACGATTGGGGTGTTCAGTGAATGTGAGGGGACCTGTGCCCCCTTTAAAATCCCCCCAGCCGCTTGCCCCTTCTCGCCCGGATTGGGCGGCTTGCGGCTAGTTTGGGGGCGACCAATCCGATAGCCCCCTTTTCATGGACTTGCGGGGGGGGGTCCCGCCTCTGGGAGGCGTTTGTCACAGGCCCCTATCGGGTCCGGCTTTGCCTCCCTGGCCTGTGCTTCAACCTCTCCCAAGGGCGATTTTCCCCCCCCCCTTCTCAGGGCCCTGCCCAACTGCGTCCCTTTCCCCATCAATCATTCCAGTGACAACATGGTATGGTGCGTAGAAAGGTTGCAGTTTATTAAACATGGTTTATACATCTCGCAACTTTTGGTTGGTCGTTCATAAACATCCATGTAATTTTATATCATGCATTATTCTCCAAGTTTGGCGTTAGTCCTTTTATGACATCACTTTCTTAGCTCGAGGTGCCCCTTTCAAGCAAGGACTCTGTGTTGTGCGGTTCCAGGCTTCCCTTGCTACTGAGTTTGTGGGCGCCCGTTAGGACCGGCCCGGGCTGCAAGTGCCGTTCCGCTTGCCCTGGACCCTTGCTGGGCACTCGCCTGCTCCTCAGTGCCCCTGCCATGTGGCATCCCAAGGACCCTGTGCGAGCATCTCATCTACTCTATGGCTGTGTGCTGTCATTCGCTCACTCTGTGTCCCTGCCGTGAGGCATCCCAAAGACACCGTGTGAGCAGCTCATCTACCTCTAGTAGTTTCCCCTTTTGGATCTTTTTCTGGGTTTCATCCGCCACGCTGCCTACAGGTTGATGATTGGAGGCAGCTCCCCCTTCTGCCACCTCCCTTCGCCCTCACTCACGAGAAACCCAGCTGTTCCGGGACCCCAACTGTGTTAAGTAAGAACATGCCCATTCCTGCCCTCGTCAGGTGCATGCCATCCTCCAAGTGGTACCCTGGGGACTTTATGTTAATCAGACCGTGCCTTACAAAGCCCCAGCTATTAGCCCTACATATCTTTGCCATGGTAATATTCAATTTGCGTCTGGATTTCTCAACCGCGCCTTGGTTTATGGCCCCCCTCCAAGCCCTGTGTACTATTATTTCAGACCATATTACCTTTGCTGGCCGGATTAACTTAGCTAGCGCTGCAAGGTCTGTCATCATCTTTGCCAGAAATCTTCTCCCTAAGGCCGCCAAATTATTGCCCCCCAGATGAACCACCACCGCATCCGGCGCGTCACCCTGCCGAAGTGCCTTTTGCACTGAATATAGCAGTTGGTCCCATTTCATCCCTGATTGTCCCAGCCAGGTCACCTCCGTATCATGGAGCCAGATCCCTTTGAATCCACGCCTAGCCGCTGCCCACTGTTGCGCCCGGGTTATATAAGAGTGCCCCACGATCCATACTTTCTTGTGACCTGCCGGCTGACCTGGATGATGGGTGGGAAAAGAACAGAGCTAAGCAAAATGCAGGGCATACGTAACGCTTGAACGCGCTTGATGCCCAGCACCCTACTGCCATGATTTTCTCCGCACTAAAGCCCAGGTTTGCCACCCCTATGCGGAAGGAGTGCGATCCGAATTCCTTTGGCGGAAAGCCTGCCCTTTCCATGGACCTCCGCATTACTGCCATGAACTGAAACTGATTGGAGCAAGGTAGCTGCTCGGTAGCTTACGCCTCCCTGGACGATGCGGTTGAGCTCATTAAACAGCCAGGGGAGGGGGCTCTGTTGGCAAAAACAGATATTGAGTCAGCGTTTCGCCTGTTACCAGTGAATCCTGACAGTCACCACCTCCTAGGTTTCCAATTGGACGGAAAATTTTACTATGATAAATGCTTACCCCATGGGCTGTTTAATATCCTGTGCTTATTTTGAATCTTTTAGCAGTTTTCTCGAATGGGAACTTGGTACGCGCCACCCCGAGGGGGGGCGGGTTCACTACTTGGATGATTTTGTGTTCATTGTGAAATCAGGGACAGAGGAGTGAGCAAACCTCCTCTGCCATTTTGTGGCACTGACTGAAGAATTGGGAGTTCTGCTAGCGCAGGACAAGACTGAGGGCCCGGCCACCAAGCTATCCTTCCTCGGGATAGAACTAGACTCAGTGGCTGGGACATGCAAACTACCAGCAGAAAAGGTTGCTGAGCTGCACCAGATCATACAGTGGATACAGCAGCAGAAAAAGGCAACGCTAGGCGAGATACAGCTGCTGCTGGGGAAACTGAACGTTGCCACGAGTAATTCCTGTGGGGCGCCCCTTTGCTAGGCGCCTGGCCGACTAAGGGTTTGACACAAACACACCACAGGGTGCGCCTCACACAGGGGGTAAAGGAGGACCTGGGGCAATTGGAGACTTTCTTGGCCAAATTTAACGGTACCCTGATGTGGCGGGAACCGTGGATGAAGGCGCATCAGCTAGAGCTCTACACGCATGCAGCAGGTAGCCACGGCTTTGGGGCCATCCTGGGGTCGGCATGGGCAGCAGCAGAATGGCCAACCAGCTGGCACCAGAGTGGGATTACTGGCAGCATCACCTTGTTAGAACTATTTCCGATTATAGTGGCCTTTACCATATGGAGCCACAAACTGGCCAATAGACAGATAATCCTGTGGTCCGACAACCACGCGGTGGTACAGGCAATCAACTTGGGAACAGCAAAGTGCCCGGCAGTGCCAGCTGACAGCAAACATAGCAATCAGGGCAAGGCACATTGCAGGTTTAGATAACTCAATAGCTGATTCCATTTCTCGTTTTCAGTGAGACAGGTTCAAGGAGCTCGCACCGAAGGCAGACCATACTATGACACCAGTGCCAGAGGAGCTATGGGAGTTGGTGGACCAGGGTTAATTACATTACTGGACAACGCGCTGGCCCCCAAGGCGGTGAACCGCTATCGTAAGTGCTGGGCGACCTTTATCGATATAACCGGCGCGTAGGGCAGAGTATAGGACAAGAGGAAGTGACAGCATTCATAGAATGGGCTTTCCGAAGCGGGAAGACCAAATCATGGGTACAAGCACACTTGAGTGCGTTGGCCTATTACACCAAACTAACAACAGGGGGGGGAATCCCACGGGGTCTTTCTACTGCAAAATGGCCATGAAAGGCTGGGGGAGAATACAACCCACAGCGCATGACAAAAGGAGGCCGATTGACTTTGTTATCCTGAAAAAGGCAATTGGCGCGTTAGCATGGGTGTGCAACAGGGAACGGGAGCTAAAGCTCTTTAAGGCAGCATCCGCGCCTGCCTTTTTAGGGGCTTCCAGGATCAGCGAACTAGTTGCCCCAGTGAAAAAGAACCAGAGGATGGCGTGCATACGCAAAACTGATTTAAGATTGGGACCGGGGTACATGGTAATACATTTACGCCGCTCGAAAACGGATCAGGCAGGCAAAGGAAAATACACCAGGATTGAATGTATCAAAGATAAGTCCTGCTGCCCGGTATGCCTCACCCAAGATTATATGCTTCAAGGAGGACCGGCTGGGGGGTCATTGTTTACACATGAGGATGGGTCATGCCTCAGGGCATGGCAGTGCGGGGGCGCAGGGGGTTGTGCCTGCATAGGTTTTGGCTTCTTCTTGGCCGGTCTCTAACTTATGTGCTCATCCATCCATGTTTTTCCTTTTAGGGCCACCAGCGCTCTTGCCTGGTTCAAAAGCTCTTCAAGGTCGCCGTTCAGTTCTGGCCCGGAGTCGTCCTGTGTCCTCCTCACAACCTTCTCTGGGGCTGTGTTGTTTCCAGGCACTTCCCTGTATCTTGCCTGCATTTTTCTCTCCCTATGTGCTTCACGTTTCCCAGCCATAACCTGGTTATGTAGCCTTCCCTCTGATGGGCGGGGGCTTTTTTCTCTGGTCTCCTGCCCCACAAGCTGCCCAATGTCCGTTGGTTCCTCCGCCGAAGCAAGGCACCGTAGTTATCCGGATCACTGCCCTGTCCTATTACCAACGCCCCCAAAGAATTCCAGCCTTTGTTGCCCTGCTGCCGGAACACACCTGTGCTCCGTAGCCAGCTCTTCCTTCCGGTAAATCCGTAGCACATTCAACTTGTGCCACACGAGAACAAGGGTTCTTGGCCCAAAGTCCGCAATTAAGAATGGCTGGGCAGCCGCTATCACCGCGGCGGGCGCTCGATTCTTTTTGCCCCCCCACGCACAACGAGTTCTCCCAAAATGGCCCCGCCTTCCGGGCCGAAACACCGCTCCTGCTGCGGGAAAGCTCCCTATCTGACGCCACCCTAGTCCTTGCTTATGGGCAGGACGTCCCCGGCACTGTTCCTGCTAGGCACCGAGACCCTTGTGATGCTGCTTCACCGCTGCTCCAAGCTGGCTGGTGACCGCCGGTTCCAGCAGGTTCCAGGCAACCCCGATGCTGCTCCTGCCCGGCACTGAAACTTTTGTGCCGCCGCCACTCCTCGTTGGCTGTTATTCCTGGTTGAAGCCGGCACGAAGTCCTCGACAAGCTTCTCCGTTGCGGATGACTCCTTCCTGGCAGCCTCGGTCCTTGCAACGAGCGGGGGCTTCCTTCCGGGTGCCCTCGTTGAACGCAGCCTCGTCTTCAGCGGATGCTCCTCGGCGAGACAAGTCCAGGACACCGCGACTTCAGGTACGATACGATTGGGGGGGGTTCAGTGACTGTGAGGGGACCTGTGCCCCCTTTTCAATCCCCCCAGCTGCTTGCCCCTTCTCGCCCGGATTGGGCGGCTAACGGCTAGCTTGGGGGCGACCAATCCAATAGCCCCCTTTTCATGGGCTTTTGGGGGGGGGGGTCCCTTCTCCGGGAGGCATTTGTCATGTGCCCCTATCGGATCTGGCTTCGCCTCCCCGGCCCGTGCTTCGAGGTCTTGGGCTCTGAGCATTCTGCCCACTGGTGTTTGGGTCATGACACAAGTGGTTGTGCACATGATGCTGGAGTCAGTGCTTTGAGCGAGGAAGGATAGCTGGTGGATGGGGGTCACCCGCCAGCAATCCCTGGGAAAGGGCTCTCAAATATAAATTCAAGGAGAGCTTCAGTCATTACTGCCCCACCCAATCTTGGGCAGCCTGACTGGGGATAGCAAGCAATCACAAGTGGACAATGAGGATTCCGCTTACAAACAAGTACTGTAGTGTTATTTCAACAGTAACATTAATCCTAATCAATCATTAAATAAGTACACAGTGTGTCTTCATCCATGACCTCAATGAAGGCAGAAGGAGGAACTGTTAAAGCCCTTAGGAGAGAAAACCCAAACCCCCTAAATACCATTGAACACTCACTCCCATCCCTCGCACCGAACACACCCACCTCCCCTCACAAACTAGCAGTCACACTATATTAGGAGTACAACCGCACTGCTTTCATAAAGTCGTTTCAAAGTTAATAGGTCTGGTTGATAACTAAAAGTGCCTCTTCAAGGATTGGTTCATTTGTGTGTGTAACATTGTGGATGGACAAGGGGTAAATGCAAGATTGAGTCATTTGGTAATCTAATAAATGCACCAGTGGTAGAATGGATGGATGGTTGGATGAGTGACTGCATATACTGAGACATCTAGTCGCCTTCTATAATATGTAAGGCTTCCGGTTTTCCATTTTTTCTGATTTTTACAGATAAATACAGACAGAAAACAATCTATTTCCTGTCTGTATTTTTTCTTTTTTTAAAGCGGAAAAATACAGAAAATTGTGCTTCTTGTTAGTGTATCTCCTTGTTGTCCTTCATGAATTCTAGACAACCTGCTAAGCAGATAGATACCATGGGGATTTAAAAACAGGATCAGATTTCCTTAAATAAAGTCATATGTTAATATATGTTTGAATATAATGCTAATATTTACATGGTGTAGTGTTTTGTTATATTTGGCTGCTTAATTTGTTAAAATGCGACAGGCATCAAAATATGAGTGCATATTTATCAGTTGAATAAACGTGGAAACATACCATATTAGGACTCTATTTTTTCTCAAAACATAAAACAGTTATAGATAAATACCAATAAAATGGGCCAAAAATAAATATGGATAAATACAGATTAATGTTAAAAAATATATATCATAACACCAGGAGCCCTAGTTATAAGCCAGAACTAATAACTTTAATAAATGCTTGCTTTCATTTGGGGGGAAAAACATGAAATTCCGAGACCAGCCACAAGATGACAGTATTATCTACAACATGCCAATCTATAGTACTCTGCGGTTACAGTTAATATTGGCACCTCTCACCTGTTTTGATAGGTGCTTTACCCGTTATTTCACATTTGTTGTGTCTTCACAATTTAATCCTCAACATTTGTATGCCTTGCTGTCTTCAATTCAACCCCATACCCGCTCCCCACAGTCAAATTTTAACATGCAGTGGAAAAGCCAATAGGTCTTGCTCTTATGTGCAAAAAAATGTAAACACAGACATTCACAAATGCTTTTTACATACTTTGCATACACAAATGCTGCTTATCTCATTAAAGCCTGCCCTATTGGCTTTTCTAATGTTGGGAAGTAGAGAAATAATGAATTATGTTCTTTATTAAATAAATACGGGAGAGAAGATAAACAATTCAGTGTGACAAACAATGTAGACTTGTTTTTGCCAATGTTTTTTTGCAAATGCTTCAAGCGAAAACAGAAAAAAAGCATTCTGCCAATGCGGTGCAACAACCGCAAAAAAAATCTTCAGTGTTCTATGCACAGATCAGCGTCCTGACGAGGCGACAATACGGCGACATGGCATCACCACAGGTCTACGCACGTATCAAACTTTCAAAAATTTTAAAAAGTACGCCCGAATACATTTTTGGGAAAGTAACGGCCCAGCAGCAAAGTGCAGCTGCTGGAAGCTCCAAAAAAGACAGGCATGCAAGCGCCCACGACCATCGGAATCAGCGAGGGAGGGAAGCAACTGAGGAGGTATGCATACCTGCCAACTTGAAGAACAATCTCACCATGTGAGAAGGGGGCGGGGCCTCGTGCTGAGAAGCACCTACAAGGCACTTTTGAAACCCACCCGCCCCCTTCTCCCAAAAGAAAAGAAGCTTGCTGAGTCTAATGCCGAAGTCCTGGAGTGTTTTCACACCCCTTAATGAATGTCAGCAGTTCAAAGCCTCCGGAAATGAGCTGGAAAACCACTATTTACAGTGGTTTTTAGCTGGTTTTCCCTGCCACCATGTGATATTGGCTCCTCACCAGGAGACCGTGTGATAGAAGCCGATATCGTGTCACCGTGTGATTTGACAGGTATGCGTATGTTGAGGGGGGGAGGGGGGGGGGTGTTGTAAAAAAACAACAACAAAACAAATCCAAGCAGGAGATGTAATGGTGAAGCTTTGGGCTAGCAGGAGGGGATGCCGCACAAAGAGTGAAGGCTTTGAGTGGGAAAACAGCACACAAGATTATTATATATTTTCTTTGTGGAGGATGGATTGAAGAGAATGGTGAATGAGGGGAACAAGGTAAAGACATAGCAAAAACAACTCATGGGGTTTTGGTTATTACTTGGGCGTATAGCACTTATGAAAATGGTAGTGCTTCCTTGATTTGTATTCCTCTTTCAAAACATCCCGATGCTATTGCCACGAGCTGTGTTCGACAACTTACAGACCTTGCTGATAAGACTGGCCTGGGCGAAGAAATAGCCGAAAGTTAGGTGGGAATACTTACATTGCCATATGACATGGGCAGCTTAAACGCGCCGGATCTCGGGTGTACTATAAAGCGGCACAGAGCATGTTTGCACATTACTAGATCCATGGTCTGGGTGACTTACCACATTTGCATATTGAGAGGGATGCTGCAGACCCCCATACACTCCCTCAGGTGGTGTTCTGAAACCCGACGTGACACCATGTTGTCTTTGATTCTTTGAATGTCACAGCGCAGGCATGGCCAAGTCTTCTCGAGAGGCAGGTGGGCTCCCTTCTTTACTCACTGCACATTCCCTTAAACTGGTGCTCCTGGTACCCACTGGGGCAAGAGAAGGGCGTGTTGCGAGCTTTATGCTCACTAGGGATTAACACTATGGGAGACTTCTTTCAGGATAGCGTAATGTATAGGTGGTAGATGGTTCAAGAACGAACTAGCAGACCGACGACCCTTACTTGTTTCCACTATCTTAGAGCCAGGCATACACTACATGACCTGTTGGGGGACGATATGTTGGAGTCTCCGGACATGTTAGCATTGTGCCACCTGCTGCAGGAGAATACACCCACCAGATTAATAGCGAAACTCTATAAATTTGCCCAAGAAGCACGTAGACCTGGGTTGACAAAGGCGAGACTTGATTGGCAAAGGGATCTAGGTAGGACCATCAGTGACAAACCCTGGCTGTATTGCTGTGTGGTAGTACAACAAGAAACCGGTTATGGCTTAGACTTCGCCTGCACACCGTTTGTCCCTAGTATTTTTCGAAAAATGCTCACTCATTTGGGTCAACCGAAAAAACCCAAATCTCTACATGAAATTCCACAATTTTGAGGAGCACAATACAGTTCTTTCACAAAGAGTCCAAAAGGAATCCCAAATAATTCACAATGCTTATATCCCACTTTTGTTCAAACAAATGACAGCAAGTACCTCACTTAAGCTTAGACAAATGACAGCAAGATGACTTGTACTATTTGTATAATACACAAGTTGCCAGATTGTTTTTCATCATCTTTATTCTTGAATTTCTCAAATCTTATGGTAAGACAAAAAGACAATTGCATGATGGGAACAGCCTACGCGTTTTGTCCCTATTCACATGGGCCTTCTTCAGGGCTGTTTAAACTTAAAAACATACAAGCAAACAATACATTAGAAAAACAATCAGACATAAAGACAGATGGTGTAACAACAAATTTTTGACTGAATGGAGTTATTATATGATAGTCATCCTTCATATACAAACATATAAAAAACACACATTTAAAAAACATGAATTGCTTTTTACAAATATTACATAGAACACAATTGTTGGCTTAAACACTCCAATGTTCAACAAAGAAAAAGCATTACTAAAACATGTACAAACACTCTATATTATATTATCCTATTTAAAAATCCAATTTACATATATACTCCAATTTTTACACTCTTCAAGCCATCTGCATGAATGGAGACAAAGTAATCCTCTACCTTCAGTCTCACTAATAATTATAGACCTCCTTTCAGTTGTCCTGTCCCATTTCTCATTTCCCTTAATTCAGAAATATCCTTTAGTTTAACCTAATTCACCCTTGCTGTCAACTGATTCCCTACTTATTGTAGTACCTCTTGATTTGATTTTAACCTTGTTTGGCGATTCGTGTAGTTAATCTTAAACAGAAGCAATGACGTGTTATTATGCCTCATCTAATCGGAGGTAGTTATGTTATGTTAATGGATTTTGTAAAGCGCGACAGCTGCCCCAGCAAAGAGGCGTCCTGGCGCTGACGGCAGTGAGGTGGACAAGATCAGGGAGGGGCCCCAGAGAAGGCCTACGGAGTGGGAAAGCGAAAGGTTTTTATGGCCTTCCTAAATTCTAGGTAATTGTTAAGCCCACGAATGTGGGCAGGCAGCGTGTTCCAAAGGATGGCCGCTCTGTTCCGGAAAGAGCGACCTCCGGCGCGAACCCTCCTAACCCGGGGAACCACCACTAGGTGTTGTCCCATGGAACGGAGCTGGCGGGGGGGAACATAAGGTAAAAGCAGGTTGGCCAAAATACCAGGAGAGTGCCAACTTCTACTCCTATATTTCCAATTTCATCCTAATAGCATTCGATCAACAGTTGCATTATTATGCCTAGTCTAATCATCAGCAGTGCCACCTATTACTCTTAACTTACAAAAATGTACCCCAGTAAAATTCGATCAACAGCTCTTCACATTCTGGTGTCTAATTACCCCAGAGCAAAATCTGTAACAGCTTACCACCACTCCAACTTGTGGAAAGTCTTGTCTTTAACCAACTTGTATAATGCCAAAAGCCTCTAGTGTACTATTAGAACCTGAATGGTAAAAAATGCAAAGGAAAAAGGAAACATTCTAAGTTCCAAGCTAAGAAAGAAAACACAATCAGCCTGATTTCAAATGAGCACACAAAACGACACCTACAATTCACCAACTCTTACCTCCAGTGTCTCTTCTGTAGATCCAATGGTTAGTGAACCCCTCTTCAGCACAATCGAATTTGAAACCGATATCCCATTTCTTTATACGCTAACAATAGAAGACACACACAACCATTAGTCTTCTATCCTGCATACCTTGTGTATTCCAAATAATACTAAAAGCGAGAACCCGGGCACAAAAACAAATTCTCACCTCTCCTTGTGATCCTGTGTTCAGTAATCAAGAGAGAAAAGGATATGCAAGCGTTCACTCAACGAACATCTTCGTAGCAGGCATCAACTTCTATCCGCCCCTCTGCACTTATCCTTGATCACACGGGCGTGTAATGCCCCCTAGAGTAAAAAAAAAAATTTCAATAGCTTCAAACAACCCCCAAGGGGGTTCCACTCAATTTTTATGTGTCGACATCAGAGACGAGCAGTTGTCCCAAAAGAAATCCTTCATGACTCCATATCAGCAATCTCCACTGTAAAACTACCCAAATCCTAGCCCATTCTTCGTGTTTTAGGCAAGAATGTACACACATGTCAAATTCGAAGCTGCCCACACTGTTACCAGCTTCTCCATAATATCCCTTGTACTACACGGGGATGATATTAGCACCCACCATTTAAAACTCGATAAACTGTGTGCGCTTGCATATCAAGAACACACATCTGAGGTGTCCGATTTCATTCACATAGCTGTGTCCCAAAATGTAAAAACGGATCAAGTGTCAAGCTCGATAAACGCACCCTCTACTAGCGTTCCACATACTCTCCTTTACCAAATCTACACAAGACACAGCGTCGCGTGCACCCCCCGCCCTTAGCAAAAAGGTGAGACCGTATCACAGTCAGTGCTACATGCAGCCCGCACCCGAGTTGAAAGGTCGTGGCTCCAAATACATCACCTCCCGCTTTTCACCCCGTCTTACCTATTCCTCGTAGGAGTCTGTTTTCACCAATGTCAGGATCAAACGGAAGCCATCATGTCCCAACCTTTAAAAATACCACCTTTCCTCGTGATTGGTGCGACGTCAATCAATTCATTCAATGACGGACTATATTCTAGAGACAGTGCGTCGGCCATCTTTAAATGTGTTCATCAAACCACATCATACAGACTATTTACTGAAAAACCCCTTCGTTCTTCAATTTCTAAGGAAACCATAACTGCAATGTTTCTGTTATAGTTGCCCTCATGTGCGCTCGAAGCATCCGCCATTATTAGATGCGATATATTTAGAGACAACTCCTACACATAAGTTCAGAATTCCTTAATATTTGCATATTTCAGAGCTGTGTCCGCAATGTATTTTTCTTAGATCAAGCGATTCATTTCTAAGAAAAAAGGGGATTCTTTTCTAACACGTCTTCCTATATGAGGTTGGATGTTAACTCATCTAGTCATTCGAGAACATGCTGCAGAGAAAAATATTACATGTCGGCCATTTTCAAATCTGTTCCTCAAAGACCCCTCATACCGGCTACTTCCAGATCCTTTATCACTGCAAATTTCATTAAGTAGATACATCCAAAACCAGCTACTCAAGCACTATTCGTTTTCATTGTCATTTAATCAGTAAACCGGGCTCATGGAAGAAAAGGTGTTATTTTTTACCATCAACTCCAGTTCAATCCAAGTTGTATTTACACTAGCACGACGAAATGGAAGTGCAATCTAGCAATATTCAAATTCCCCAGCGAAGTCAAGCAAATTCAAGTCCTCTTAGGATGAACACTTTTCTTATTCAACAACAGCCCAATTTCTCTAACCGGAATAGTTCCACAGAAACAAGTGGAACGCATCTATGGCAACAACGGGGTTATTCATTAAACCCCAAAACATATTTTAAAGCCAGGATATTCGTTTTTATTTTAATCTGCCCCAATAGATCAAGGGATCTTCCTAGATCTCCTCGGTAACCTCTCCTTACTGAAAGAAAAACATATCAAAGAGAGAGTTTACTATCCCTCAACAATTCCAGTTCAATCCAAGGTTTATTTCTACTGGCAGAAACACACAGAAATGCAACCTAACTATTTCCAAAGTCTCCAACACAGCAAAACAAATACAAATCCTCATGGTTGAAAGCTTTTCTTATTCAACCACAACCCAATATGCCTATCTGGAGTAATTCAATAGGGACAAGTGGAACGCATCCATGTCAACAACAGAATTTTTTAACAGAAGCCTTAACATGTTTTTTAAAGAAAGTGATGAAATTTGTGTTCCACATTCAATCCTAACTCCACCGTACGCAAGCGCGAAATCCATTTGGATTCAGTTTGCCTCAGCTCCAACTCCCTGTTACCTCCCCTCTCATTCATCTTAACCACATCTATTCCATGAAACGTAAAGGGTGAGTCTTTCTTTCTGTTACAGACATGAGTTGACAATCGGTAAGAGGAGTCATTATTCTTGATCGCTCTCCAGTGTTCCGCAATCCTGTACCTCAATTCTCTAGTAGTACTACCAATATAGACCTTGCCACATGTACAAATAATTGCATACACAACAAAGGTGGTACAACAGTTAATGAAACTGTTGATCATGTACTCTTTTTTCGTGTTAAACCTAAACCTGGTAGTCTTGTCCAAGCCTAGCTGGCACATACTGCAGTTCCTACAAGTATAGTAACCCCTAGGTTTAGGGGGCAGCCATGTTTGCATCACCGTTTCCTTCTTTTCTCGTGTATAGCTTGGACTAACTATATCTTTGATGTTACGCCCTCTCCTATATGGGACCTTGGGCTTCTCGCTCAGACGCTCCCAAGCCAGGCGTGCCCTCCAACAGGCTCCAATGTCTGTTTAGGACACGCCAGATCCGGTCACTCGATGAATTGTAGGTAGTAATCAAGGCCAAAGGCTTATCTTTCTTGTCCCTAGTCTTTGTCTTCAGGAGATCCCTCCTGTTAATCTTAGCAACATTTTTTCTCGCATCACTCAATGTCTTGCCATCATATCCCCGTAACGACAACCTATTGGTAAGACTATTCAGATTTTTCTCACATTCACTCTCCTCGCTGCAATTTCTTTCTATTCGCAGCATCTCTCCAAAGGGGATTGCTTTGATCGTGCAGGCAGGATGCGCACTATTTGCTTTTAAAAAGCTGTTACCAGCAGTTGGCTTTCGAAAAAGGGTACTATGGATCTTACTGTAGGGACGAAACACGTAGGCTGTTCCCATCGTGCAATTGTCTTTTTGTCTTACCATAAGATTTGAGAAATTCAAGAATAAAGATGATGAAAAACAATCTGGCAACTTGTGTGTTATAGAAATAGTACAAGTCTTCTTGCTGTCATTTGTCTAAGCTTAAGTGAGGTACTTGCAATCATTTGTTTGAACAAAAGTGGGATATAAGCATTGTGAATTATTTGGGATTCCTTTTGGACTCTTTGTGAAAGAACTGTATTGTGCTCCGCAAAATTGTGGAATTTCATGTAGAGATTTGGGGTTTTTCGGTTGACCCAAATGAGTGAGCATTTTTCAAAAAATACTAGGGACAAACGGTGTGCAGGCGAAGTCTAAGCCATAACCGGTTTCTTGTTGTACTATTGTATAGATTGGTTTTAACCTAGGGGGTTACTATACTTGTAGGAACTGCAGTATGTGCCAGCTAGGCTTGGACAAGACTACCAGGTTTAGGTTTAACACCAAAAAAGAGTACATGATCAACAGTTTCATTAACTGTTTACCACCTTTGTTGTGTATGCAATTATTTGTACATGTGGCAAGGCCTATATTGGTAGTACTACTAGAGAATTGAGGTACAGGATTGCGGAACATTGGAGAGCGATCAAGAATAATGACTCCTCTTACCGATTGTCAACTCATGTCTGTAACAGAAAGAAAGACTCACCCTTTACGTTTCATGGAATAGATGTGGTTAAGATGAATGAGGGGGGAGGTAACAGGGAGTTGGAGCTGAGGCAAACGGAATCCAAATGGATTTCGCGCTTGCGTACGGTGGAGTTAAGATTGAATGTGGAACACGAATTTCATCACTTTCTTTAAAAAACATGTTAAGGCTTCTGTTAAAAAATTCTGTTGTTGACATGGATGCGTTCCACTTGTCCCTATTGAATTACTCCAGATAGGCAAATTGGGTTGTGGTTGAATAAGAAAAGCTTTCAACCATGAGGATTTGTATTTGTTTTGCTGTGTTGGAGACTTTGGAAATAGTTAGGTTGCATTTGTGTGTTTCTGCCAGTAGAAATAAACCTTGGATTGAACTGGAATTGTTGAGGGATAGTAAACTCTCTCTTTGATATGTTTTTCTTTCAGTAAGGAGAGGTTACCGACGAGACCTAGGAAGATCCCTTGATCTATTGGGGCAGATTAAAATAAAAACAAACATCCTGGGTTTAAAATATGTTTTGGGGTTTAATGAATAACCGAGTTGTTGCCATTGATGCGTTCCACTTGTTTCTGTGGAACTATTCCAGTTAGAGAAATTGGGCTGTTGTTGAATAAGAAAAGTGTTCATCCTAAGAGGACTTGAATTTGCTTGACTTCGCTGGGGAATTTGAATATTGCTAGATTGCACTTCCATTTCGTCGTGCTAGTGTAAATACAACTTGGATTGAACTGGAGTTGATGGTAAAAAATAACACATTTTCTTCCATGAGCCCGGTTTACTGATTAAATGACAATGAAAACGAATAGTGCTTGAGTAGCTGGTTTTGGATGTATCTACATAATGAAATTTGCAGTGATAAAGGATCTGGAAGTAGCCGGTATGAGGTGTCTTTGAGGAACAGATTTAAAAATGGCCGACATGTAATATTTTTCTCTGCAGCATGTTCTCGAATGACTATATGAGTTAACATCCAACCTCATATAGGAAGACGTGTTAGAAAAGAATCCCCTTTTTTCTTAGAAATGAATCGCTTGATCTAAGAAAAATACATTGCGGACACAGCTCTGAAATATGCAAATATTAAGGAATTCTGAACTTATGTGTAGGAGTTGTCTCTAAATATATTGCATCTAATAATGGCGGATGCTTCGAGCGCACATGAGGGCAACTATAACAGAAACATTGCAGTTATGGTTTCCTTAGAAATTGAAGAACGAAGGATTTTCAGTAAATAGTCTGTATGATGTGGTTTGATGAACACATTTAAAGATGGCCGACGCACCGTCTCTAGAATATAGTCCGTCATTGAATGAATTGATTGACGTCGCACCAATCACGAGGAAAGGTGGTATTTTTAAAGGTTGGGACATGATGGCTTCCGTTTGATCCTGACATTGGTGATAACAGACTCCTACGAGGAATAGGGAAGACGGGGTGAAAAGCGGGAGGTGATGTATTTGGAGCCACGACCTTTCAACTCGGGTGCAGGCTGCATGTAGCACTGACCGTGATACGGACTCACCTTTTTGCTAAGGGCGGGGGGTGCACGATACGCTGTCTTGTGTAGATTTGGTAAAGGAGAGTATGTGGAACGCTAGTAGAGGGTGCGTTTATCGAGCTTGACACTTGATCCGTTTTTACATTTTGGGACATGGCTATGTGAATGAAATCGGACACCTCAGATGTGTGTTCTTGATATGCAAGCGCACAGTTTATCGTGTTTTAAATGGTGGGTGCTAATATCATCCCCGTGTAGTACAAGGGATATTATGGAGAAGCTGGTAACAGTGTGGGCAGCTTCGAATTCGACATTTGTGTACATTCTTGCCTAAAACACGAAGAATGGGCTATGGTTTGGGTCGTTTTACGGTGGAGATTGCTGATATGGAGTCATGAAGGATTTCTTTTGGGATAACTTCTCGTCTCTGATGTCGACACATAAAAATAGAGTGGAACCCCCTTGGGGGTTGTTTGAAGCTATTGAAAAACATTTTTTACTCTAGGGGGCATTACACGCCCGTGTGATCAAGGGTAAGTGCAGAGGGGCGGATAGAAGTTGATGCCTGCTACGAAGATGTTCGTTGAGTGAACGCTTGCATATCCTTTTCTCTCTTGATTACTGAACACAGGATCACAAGGAGATGTGAGAATTTGTTTTTGTGCCTGGGCTCTCGCTTGTAGTATTATTTGGAATACACAAGGTATGCAGGATAGAAGACTTATGGTTGTGTGTGTCTTCTATTGTTAGCGTATAAAGAAATGGGATATCGGTTTCAAATTCGATTGTGCTGTAGAGGGGTTCACTAACCATTGGATCTACAGAAGAGACACTGGAGGTAAGAGTTGGTGAATTGTAGGTGTCGTTTTGTGTGCTCATTTGAAATCAGGCTGATCGTGTTTTCTTTCTTAGCTTGGAACTTAGAATGTTTCCTTTTTCCTTTGCATTTTTACCATTCAGGTTCTAATAGTACTCTAGAGGCTTTTGTCATTATACAAGTTGGTTAAAGACAAGACTTCCCACAAGTTGGAGTGGTGGTAAGCTGTTACAGATTTTGCTCTGGGGTAATTAGACACCAGAATGTGAAGAGCTGTTGATCGAATTTTACTGGGGTAAATTTTTGTAAGTTAAGAGTAATAGGTGGCACTGCTGATGATTAGACTAGGCATAATAATGCAACTGTTGATCGAATGCTATTAGGATGAAATTGGAAATATAGGAGTAGAAGTTGGCACTACCTCCGATTAGATGAGGCATAATAACACAACGTCATTGCTTCTGTTTAAGATTAACTACACGAATCGCCAAACAAGGTTAAAATCAAATCAAGAGGTACTACAATAAGTAGGGAATCAGTTGACAGCAAGGGTGAATTAGGTTAAACTAACGGATATTTCTGAATTAAGGGAAATGAGAAATGGGACAGGACAACTGAAAGGAGGTCTATAATTATTAGTGAGACTGAAGGTAGAGGATTACTTTGTCTCCATTCATGCAGATGGCTTGAAGAGTGTAAAAATTGGTGTATATATGTAAATTGGATTTTTAAATAGGATAATATAATATAGAGTGTTTGTACATGTTTTAGTAATGCTTTTTCTTTGTTGAACATTGGAGTGTTTAAGCTAACAATTGTGTTCTATGTAATATTTGTAAAAAGCAATTCATGTTTTTTAAATGTGTGTTTTTTATATGTTTGTATATGAAGGATGACTATCATATAATAACTCCATTCAGTCAAAAATTTGTTGTTACACCATCTGTCTTTATGTCTAATTGTTTTTCTAATGTATTGTTTGTTTGTATGTTTTTATGTTTAAACAGCCCTGAAGAAGTCCCATGTGAATAGGGACGAAAAGCGTAGGCTGTTCCCATCGTGCAATTGTCTTTTTGTCTTACCATAAGATTTGAGAAATTCAAGAATAAAGATGATGAAAAACAATCTGGCAACTTGTGTGTTATAGAAATAGTACACGTCTTCTTTCTGTCATTTGTCTAAGCTTAAGTGAGGTACTTGCTGTCATTTGTTTCAACAAAAGTGGGATATAAGCATTGTGAATTATTTTGGATTCCTTTTGGACTCTTGGTGAAAGAACTGTATTGTGCTCCTCAAAATTGTGGAATTGTATTGCTGTGCGGAGGTTGTCAGTCTCACTGAATTGAAGACACAGATTGATACACTTTAAAACTATCAACCAAGTCTATTACACCCCAGAATGGCTACATAGATATGGCTTGTGTGATTCTGCTGAATGCCAGCGTTGCGGAGAAAGAGTGGCTGGATTTGCACACTTTGCCTGGTTTTTTCCTGGTGTGCATGAGTTCTGGTGTAAGGTTTTTAGCGAGCTAGAAGCCAAAACTGGGGTTTCATTAGAGTTTAACCCGATGCTGGAATTGCTGGGTTATGATAGGGATGTGGATAAGGAGGTTTAGTGGCTGGTCACCATTGGCCTATTATTGGACAGAATCCGAGTGGCAATGCGTTGGGCTCGCGGACCAATCCCAATACTTAAGGAATGCCACACAGACATGGTGTACTGTAACACACAATCGGATGTGTACAGTAAATTGCTCCCTCCCCTGAGTCGACCTAGGAACCATATGGGCCCATATCAGACTTAACTGAGAGGTAAGGAGACGGGAGAGACCGAAGGCGAGATCGCAGACATAGTTGAGGATGGGTGATATGCACGGAATGTACAGACCAAAGACAATAAATTCACACATGTTGTTAACAGTGATTTATATATGCCATAGTGGTCACGACTTCTAATATTCACAGTTTTATGCATGTTCTGCTACTATCTAATGAATATTTAATTCTCTACTGCATCATAATGTATGCATCACTTACAAGAGGCCTGAAATGTCGATTGTTAAGCTACTCACCCTGACATGTATCAAATTGTGCTTTGGTTTCCATTGACCTGTAATGTCTTTGATTATAACTGTAATTGTACAACACATGCAGCGCCCTGCCCAAATGTATGATTTATGTGACTTTTTCTATAAATAAAATATAAAAGTAACATAATAAAGAACATAATGCAATAATCAGCATGCAGAGGCACTTACTTCGTCATGGGTCCCTAGCCACTTCGTCACCTACTTGGTTCTGCTCTCCCCAGCTTGTGGCAGGCTGATGCTGGCGAGCGTTAATTTTTATCTCCCCCAGGGCCCGACTGGTTTTGACTGGCCTCACGAGTGAGTGGCCAATTAAGGGGCACTGCTTGCCCCATTTAGCAATAAATGTTCTGTAGCTGTGTTGTTGCCAGGGCGGGATGGAAACGTCCATGGTTGTGCCTGCGCTGGAGGGGATGCTGTAAACTCCTGGTGCCGCACGTCTGCATGTGACCATAGAGGCCCGGCGCGAAGTTGCAGTGCGTCTAGCCCTCGAAACATGGGAGATGTAGTCTCCCTATACCTGTGTGTTGCTAGTGGGCCCTGGAGTAATGAGAGGGGAGTACCCCTTGAATTTACTGGCCTCCAAAGGAACAGAGTACCTATTGTGTAGTATCCCTATACTTGTGTGCTCTCAGTGGCCCCTGGAGTGGTCTATCCCTACTTGATAGAGGCTGTGGCTAGTAGAACAACTCCAGTTTGTCATGCGGAGGGTGCTAAATTTGTTGTTACTCTGATAGTATGGTACTTGCTGGACAATCACTTTAAAGCAGCAGTGCCCATAGAATAGTTTTTGATGTGGTACCAGACAATGTGGCAATACACTTCTCTGAGAAATATTGAATGTAATCCTAAAGTTTCATCGGTATACCAGAGTCAGACTAAAGGACGTTCAGTTGGTTCCATGGCATTTCATCGATAAGACCCCATTTGTGTGTTCGTTAAGACTCCATTTGTGTGTTTTTAATTTGTTGACCCATCTTTGCTCCTTTTCTTTGAGTCTGTTGCTGATCCAATCCTGAGGGTGAGTTATTCAATAATTGACCATTTTATATCTTTCTCGCTGTGGTTTTTCTCAAGAAAGTGTTTTGTCAGTCTAGTTGATGCCTTTCTGTATCGGATTGTACATCTATGCTCACTTATGCAGATTTTAATTTTCCTTATAGTTATTCCTATGTAGCGAAGGACACATGGACAGGTAATTATGTTTATCACATTGTTACTGTTGCAATTGGTATGTGCCCGCTGCTCCCAGGGAGTAAGTAGGCCAAGCTCTATTGTTTTAGATTGTGTATTTAGAGGGCATATTGCGAAATTCCCGCATGGAAAGTGTCCTGTAACTGGAGAAAAATCCCACAGCATAGTTTGGCATTCAGAAGTTTTCCGCCACATGTTACTGTGCACCAGTCTTTCTCTTATACTTCTGTTTCTTTTAAATGAAAAAAGTGGTTTGTTGAAGGTCAACTGGTTGGTGGTGAGGATGCAACACTGTTGAGTCACAATCCTTTTGATGATATGGGAAAGAATAGTCTCTCATTGCTTGGCGATGCACAAGGGACTTGCACATCCTAATTATAAATATGGTGAAACATCTTTCAGGTGCTATGCTGATTAAGATTAAAGCTAGAGAAGATTCTCTTAATACCCTATTAAAATTACCATCGACAAGAAGAAACTGGAAGAAGTAAACCAGGAGATAGCGGAACATAAAGATTTCATGATGCTGAGTAAAAAAACTAAATTGCAGAAAGATCTCAAGATGTTTTCTCACAAACAAGATTACCCCTACATCAGAGACGACTATAAAAAGAAATATGACTCAGATGCAGAATCCCCGGGAAAGAGTGATTGGGATCCTCGTTCTCTGAACCAGATGAGTGGTCAAGCGACAACTCCAATAAGAGCTGGAGAGGTAAAATCAGACAACAGAGAGGAGGTTTCTTCAATCCTGCATATCTACCACCTCAAATGATGTTTTGGCCAGGACATTATGGATCTTAACCATATCCGGGCCCGCCACAGCCTCAACACATGCCATTCTTCCAGCAGAACCAGCTTTTAGGGAGAGGCGGCAGGAGAGGAAGATGTGGAAGACAAGGAGGAAGGAAGATCCAGTAAAATTCATGAACACTCGGAGCCGAACACGGACCAGCAACCAGGCCCGAGCAGCCTGTAAATATGGTAATCAATCTCACTAAGGAGAACTTCTCGACAGATGAGTTATCTGTACTCAACAAGGGACTTTGCTTTGTTCCTATGATGCACATTGATAAGTTCAAGATACGATGTGAACTGGCAGAGTTCTTTAGAAAAATACGAGTAAAGGTGTTCTTTCAGTACAGTCCATTCATGGAAAAAGATGATGGACACACTAATCTGAGAAAGAAATCTAAATTTAGTCCTCCACCATCCACTATACCCCCTGAAGTGTGCACTTTTGAAGACGTAGTTGTAAAAAAAGTTGAAGAACTAAACCTTAGAAGAAACACTTTTCATAACTTGACCAAGAAGGAGAATATAGCTTTGGACACACTCAGGAAAAAGAACCACCTGGTCATAAAACCTGCAGACAAATAGGTTGCTATTGTCATAACAGGAAAAGAAGAATACAGAGAAGCATGCCTCAACCTTTTGCGTGATGAAAGGAACAATGTGATCCTACAGACCGATCCGACCAGTCGTTTGCAGGATGCAATTAAGAAATTAGTGGATGAAGCCATTGACAATGGGTGGATCACTAAGAATGAACAAGGATCTCTTATAACTACTGAGCCCGGGATGCCTCAATTCTATACTATTTCAAAGATTCATAAAGGCAGGATGCCCCGCCAGAGAGACCTATAGTATCAGGCATAGGTTCTCTGCTTGAGTCATTGTCGCAATATACAGATTGGTTCTTGCGACCCCTTGTAACACCCACAAGGTCCTACATCAAAAACACTAAGCAACTGCTAAACCTACTAAAAGAAGAGGAACACGACCCTATAACAGAAATTCTACTGTGCCTCGATGTCAAGGCGCTCTATACGAAGATCCCACAGGGTGAGAGCCAGCAAGTGATTACCTACTTGCTGCCTGCTCAAGAATGGATGTGGGCTGCCCCAATCCGATCAATAATGAAACGTGCAGGACTGGCACTGACTGAGAATTTCTTCGCTGTTGAAGACCAAATCTTTTTACACTGCCATGGGACTTCCATGGGGAGTACCTTTGCTCTGAGTATTGCCTGCCTCTACATGAGCTGGTTAGAAAAAGAGAACATAGGGACCAACAACCCATTTGATGACCGAATACGTCTCTGGCGGTGATATATCGACGGCATCCTGGTCATCTGGCATGGAGATCATACCATCGTTGAATCTTTTAATTTGTGGCTGAATGAAAGGAATGCATTTCTGAGCTTCAGAATGACAATTAATAGAACCTGTGTTTCCTTCCTCAATGTCAACTACACACCAAGAGCTGAAAAGCCGATCAGCTCTTTGAACACTAAGCCAACAGATCAGAACAGTTGTTGCACTTCAATAGTGATCAACCCCATGCTCTCAGAGAGAATGTTCCGGTAGGTCAGTTTTTACAGACTAGACGAAACCGTCCTGATATCCAAGACTTAAAGAACTATGCCATGAAACCAGCTAAGAAGCTGAAGGAGAAGGAATGTCCAGAAAGGATCTTTACTAAGGCACAGAAGAGGGTACAAAATGTCCCTAGAGATGGCCGCCTTGAGACCAACACCAAGTAAGACAGTAATTACCTCATTTTCGTTAGCATCTACAAATCCAATATCATCAAAAGGATTGTGAATAAACATTGCCGCATCCTCACCTCCAACCAGTGGACCTTCAACAAACCCCTTTTTTCATTTAAAAGAAATAGAAGTATAAGAGATAGATTGATGCACAGTAAGACATGGCAGAAAACTTCTGAACACCAAACTACACTGTCGGATCTTCCTCCAGTTACAGCACACTTTCCCTGCGGGAATTGCGCAGTATTGCCTCTAACTACACAATCTAAAACATTAGAACTTGGCCTCCTTACTCCCTGGGAGCAGAGGCACATTACACGCACACAGAGGATCCAAAGGGAGATGCCCATACAGAAGCGTACTGCTCCCTAAGTAACATGAAATACACAAAAGGTATGTCTGGTATCTAAAGTAGAAAAGGAGAGGAGACAACAGGAAAGGTGAGTGTCTCCAAGAAAGAGCTCTTCTTTAAGGATGAGAACCCTCACTTACCCAAGGGTAACATGCTTCATCATTGGGTTCCCTCCTCACACCAGGACTGCAAGGTGCATGGTGTGGGCTACAACTCCCCAATGGGGAGGGGTTGAGGTGTTTTAAAATGATGAGCAGATGTTGACAGGAAGTGAGGAGCAGAGTGCAAAAAGAAATTGAGACAAAGGATAAAACTATCTCCAGAAGGGCTGGACTGAGTTTATTCGGATGCCCTCTGGGATAGAGTTAAAAATGAGAGAGGACTGGAGATTTTCAACAAATAAACTCCCTTTGTATGGTCAACATTTTTCTGCCAATCATGGACCCCAAAAGGGGTTCTAAGGAATTCGTCAGGACCCAGATGGTATGTCACTCTCCTAAAGACATCAACGTAGAAATCAAAAAAGAGAAAATAACGAAATACCAGCCTCACAAGGGTAAGCCTGGTAGGAACCGGGATGGCCCAACAGTGCTCAGTGTCCACCAGCGTTCTGTAAAGTAACAACAGAGAAAGATATGTTTACAAGAAGCGTTCACAATGCCACCTGAAATCATTTGGCACAGTTCTTTTAGTGCTGTAATGGAGTACATGTAGTGCCTAACACCAACCAAAGTGATGCCCAGTGAAAGAGGTATTTGGGTCATCTTACCAAAAATTAGAGGAGGTAACATTCACTCTCAAACCTATAAGTAATGCCTCACCTGCAGAGCTGTATTATAGTCATAGGGGAATAGAAAAAGGGAGAAAAACGATAGTACAGTCACACACTGAAATTTATATGTATATGGTGACTACAATTACCAAATTATGAGCACAAACAATTGAAAAAGAAGGATGTATCGGGAGCACGAGGTTGTATCTTAGTCTAACCCTGATGAAAGTATGCTTGTAGCGAGTATTATTCCAGCGAGAACTGTGTGTCATCTAGTCATAGAGATATCCTAGACTTCTAGTGAGGGTTGTTTAATCTCAAAACACAAGACTAATCATGGACCCTTTGATAAAAACTACCCCTAGAGGATAATTGGGAGGGAAGGGAAGGAGGGGGGCGGGCATCACTCAGGCTTGTGCTTCTGGTCAACTTAAGACGGGGCGATGAAAGTCTCAGTACGGGACCCCTTTCTTTAATAATCAGTTATGGGAGTGTTGCGTGACAGGAAAAGCAACTAGGAACCAGGTGGGACCCAGCGCGGTGCAGTGCTGCAATGGTAGAAAAGATTATCGTTGTGACCCACTCCATTAGATTAATGGGATAAGGCAGTAACGTTGGAAAACTATGGCAGTTAGAGTTATTGATCCAATGCGCTAAATATGTGCCTCAGTAATCGTCCATGACTGCCATGTGTCAACACCGATGTGAGTATCAGTGTGGGACCCCTTACGTTATTAATCAGAGATGTGCTGTGGGACAGAGAAAGCAAGTAGGAACCAGATGGGGCCCAGCATGGTGCAGTGCTGCAAAGGTGAAGCAGATTATTATTGTGACCCACTTCACTAGTTCAGTGGAAGAAAGCAGTAACGTCAGAAAGCTGTGGCAATTAAACTTAGGCGTGCAACACGCCACCTATCTGCCTAGGTTGTTGTCCAAGACCACCATATGCCGAAAATGGAATGGTGGTAGATGAAGAATATAAAGCGCTAAGGATATGCGCTGCCAACCAGTGGCTACAGGTAGAAGGGTCACCCGGTGCGAGCCCCCCTAGAGTCATCATACCTACAGAAGTCAGCGCAGTCAAATTCTTCGGCGTCCTGGCGAGAGTGAGACCAACCTCCCGGGCACGTCATAATAAGGAACACCGGGAGTTGCGACATGCCTACAAGGGGTATGAGTAAACCAGGAATCTCTTTGAGTTGTGGTCCCAGATGGAGGAACTGTGTCCATGTGGGGGCGACACCATATTCAGTCGAGTCCTACTCATTATAGGGGATTCAGGGATTTTGTGAAAAAGCATGTGTCCCAAGAATTTGTCTGGATATATATTCCAGGAGTAAGTGGTGCGTGAACGGCACATTAAAAATTAACCTATAGCCAACAAATAATAAACAAACTCGTAGATAAGTCTGGAACGCGTCGATATATCTGGTCTGCCAGTCTATGCTGGAAAAAAGTGAAAGTGTTTACAGAGAAAAGGGGACCAACCAAGGAAGGACCAACCAAGGAAGGACCAACCAAAAAAGGACTGTAATCAGAGTAGGTAGGAAGTCTACAGATAGAGGGGCTGATGAAGTGGGCCATACCAGGAGTAGGGCTTGCATCTTCATAGCAGCTTGCTAAGGAAAGTGGTGAGATCTATCAACGCCACAGAGTAAGTCGCAATGTGAGCCTATGAGTGGCAAAGAAGGCTCAGGGGTTGACACACAACCCTCATACTAACTCAAAGTGGCTTTAACCACCTGGAAAAAGAAACCGGTTTAACCACACTCCATGCGCCAACGTGAGGATCAGTCTAACTGTACTACATAATCACATTATGCCCAGAACAGCTTGGTAAATCCCCAAGATGGAAGTGTATTGGTAGTGTGTACAAAGGTGCAGTAGCCTTCTGTATGTTATGTCAACAGCGACCAACTAACAACCCCGGCTGGTCCTCGGAATGCCGTCATTCAGACCTAGTGTGTTACATTTAAATCTGAAGACCCAGCGCTCCTCCCTATCAAAAAGAAGTGACTCTAGAGTCCCCATGTTAGGTGAGAACCGTAGTTTATCCAGGACAACCCACCAGATATCATACTCTGTGTGGCCAGATGCAAGGTAGTGTCTAGTAAGCTTAGTGTTGGACTTCTTACATCACACTGAACTCTAAAGTTCTGCTATCCTCATTCTAACCTTGCGGGTGTTCATGCCTACATAGAATAGTTTACAAGGACATATGAGGAGGACCCCTTCAGTGTTGCAATTTGTATGATTGAAAAGTTCCCAAGGTGTCTTTAGGCCAAGGTCAATGCGGACAGTGGGTTGTGTCTGTGGTCAAACTAAACAGGAACCGCATGGGAAATGACCTCTAATTGGAGGCAGCAACCACAAAATGTCCTGGTTCATCCTGTAAGTGGTGAGCTGCGGTCTCATGTGGACTACCATGTTTCCAATATTCTTACTCTGTTTGAATGCAAAGAGAGGTTTTGATAGTGTCTTGTCTCCTATGTTCAGACTATGCCAATTTCTATTAATTGCCTTCTTGACAGTACTGGTAAGGTGGCAATATGTGCTAACACACACCAATCTGTCCCTGTCACGTTTTGAGTACATCTGGAGGAGATCTTCTCTGTTGTTATTCTTGACTCTTTTCGCCGCCCTGTTAATACTTGGGGTAATGCCTCTGAGATAATTGGGTGCTGAGTGTGGCCACATGTTCCTTATATTTGGTCAGTTCTGTACAATTCCTTCAGATTCTGAGGACCTGGCCCACCGGCTGGGCCGGACTGGGCGTAGCGGGCACCGGGCATTTTCCCGGTGGGCCGGAAAGGTGGGGGCCGGTTTTGGACCGGTGGGGAGCGGTTTTGGTACAGATGGCTGGTTTTGCAGCAGTGCTGCAATATCAGCCCCATGTACTACAAGCAGCAGCAGTGTTTCCCACCAGCATCCCCCCCCCCTGCGGCCGGTTCGACTTAATTGCCAGGGCCTGTTTGCGTTCCCAGTCTGGCCCTGCCCACCAGTAAGTTGTTTTGAAGTGTCTGTGGATGAAAGTTGTTGTAGCACAGAAGGGAATTATGCACCATAGGTTTCTTGTATAGCTCAGAGTATATACCTCCATCCATCAAGTATAGCAGGAGGTCCAAGGATGGAAGAGCCACCTTGCTGTACTGACAAGGAAATCTTAGATGAAAACGTCTTGTATTAAGCCATTCAGAGGCATCATTCAGAGAGGTGAGATCGCCTTCCCAAACTACCAGGATGTCATCTGTATATTTCTTCCATACCGTAAGGCTCTGTTGATGGGGGTTGTCAGCTGGATAGATGTGGATTAATTCAAAACTGTGCATGTACAGATTTGTCATGCTTTGGGCAAAGGTACTGCCCATTCAAGTTACCTGCCAGTAAAGCTGGTCCTGATATTGAAAAACGTTTTCTTTCATGGCATTTGTTGCACACTCCATCACGAAAGAAGTCTTCGGGGTTAGATCATCCAGTTCCCTATGTTCCAGTACTTCCTTGACAGTCTGTAAGGTGTCATCTTGTGGAATATCCGTATGTAGCGATTTCACATAGTAGGAAACCAGGTAATGTCGCTCAGGATCAAAGGGGATGTCAGCCGATACAGTGAGTATATGTTTGTTTGTCTGTAGATAAGAGGACATTTCGGTGACCATCAGTCATAGAAATCAATCAACAAACTGAGAGAGAAGTTCTAACAGGTAGCCAATTCCGGAGACAATGGGTCTACCAGGGGGTGATCGTCTGGGTTTATGGGTTTGGGTTTACCAAAGTAAAATATAAAAATATGAAATCCTAGAGTGAGTGTTCAATAGGAACTCAGAATCACCACTTTTGATCCAACCGGCATCTTTACCTTTTCCTACCAAGGTCCTGATGGTCTTCTGTAGTCTGGTAGTGGGGTCCCTCTGCAATGGTCTGTAGTACATGGTAACATTCAATTGTCAAAGACATTCCTCCTGGTAATCTTGATGATCCATGATAACCGTGGCTCCCCCTTTGTCCACTGGTTTTATCACAATCTCTTTGTCATTCCCCAAGAACTTCAAACAATCCAGCTCCTCTTTAGAGGTTGAAAAAGGGATGTTTCGCTCTGATTTTCTGAGTCTCAAATTCCTTCAGGATCGCTTTCTCGAATGTAGCTACCTCCAGAGGAACCAAGTGTAATGGTTGATTGAAAGTTGATCTGTTTCTCAAACCTGTGTTGGCATCATAATCTGCATGAGTGTTGTCAGCTTTCTCAAAGTAAAAGAAGAAACATATCTTGTGCAAAAATTGGGACAGTTCCTTATGCATAGTGAAGTCATCCCCCAGGTGAGTAGGGGCAAAACCCAGGCTTTTGTTCAAGACACCGGTTTCCAGTGAGGTCAATGTTCTATGGCTCAGATTCACAATGAGGCTGTCATGCTGCTCATTGAGGGGGTTGGTTCCCTGGTCATACTCTACATTAGTGGTTGTTCTATTTCTGGATCCCAATGCATCTGGGTATTCTGTGGGCCTGGTTGGTTCTCCGGCGAACAGTAACACATGGCAGAAAACCTCAGAACGCCAAACAACCTAGAGGGATCTTCCTCCAGTTACAGGACACTCTCTCTGTGGGAATTGTGCAGTATGCCCTCTAACTAATCCCTGGGAGCAGGGGGCACATACCAATTGCAACAGAAGAAATGTGATATATGTCATTACCTGTCTGTGGCCTTTGCTACATAGGAATGACTATGAGGAAAATTAAAATCCACATAAGTGAGCATAAAAGTACAATCTGATACAGGAAGGCATCGACTAGACTGACAACATACTTTCTTGAGAAAAACCACAGCGAAAAATGTATAAGAAGGTCGATTATTGAAAGACTCACCCCTCAGTCTGAGATCAGCAACAGACTCCTAGAAAAGGAGCAAAGATGAGTCTACAAATTAAAAACACACAAATGGGATCTTAACGATGAAATATCATGGAACCAACTGAACTTCCATTAGTCCCACACTGGCAAACCTATGAAACTTTAGGATTACATTTAGTAATTCCCAGAAAAGTTTATTGCTACATTGTCTGCTCCCACATCAGAAAATATTCTATGGGCACTGTTACTTTAAAGTGATTGTCCAGCAAGTCCCATAAGATTAGAGTAACAACAAATTTAGCACCCTTCGTATGACATAAACTGGAGTTGTTCTACTAGCCTCAGCCTCTATCAAGTAGGGCTAGACCACTCCAGGGGCCACTGAGAGCACGCAAGTATAGTGATGCTACACAATAAGTACTCTGTACCTTTGGAGGCCACTAAATTCAGGGGGTACTCCACTTTCATTACTCCAGTGCCCGCTGACAACACACAGGTATAGGGAGACTACATCTTCCATGATTCCAGGGCCAGACACATGGCAACTACGTGGCGGGCCTTTATGGTCACATGCAGACGTGCTGTGCTTGGAGTTTACAGCATCCTCTCCGGCGCAGGCACACCCATGGACGTTTCCATCCCGCCCTGGCAACAACACATCTGCGGTATGTTTATTGCTGAATGGGGGAGCACCGCCCCTTAATTGGCCACTCACTCATGAGGCCAGTCACAACCATTCGGGTCCCGAGGGAGATAAAAACTCACGCTCACCGGCATCAGCCTGCCGCAAGCTGGGGAGAGCAGAGCCAAGTAGGTGATGAAGTGGTTAGGGACCTTTGACAAAGTAAGTGCCTCTGCATGCTGATTAGTGTGTTATGTTCTTAACAGCAGTAACAAACCTGATAACAAATACAAATTGTGGAATTTCCTTGTTACCTTCGTTGGCTTTAAACTTGACAGCATGGTCACTTACCCTTCTTTCAGGTTTTGACTACTCTTGCCCCCTGTGCGGTTAATTGTCTCCCACACATTGGCTGAGTGAATATACAACATGTTTTTAATTTTCTCAGATTGTCATTTTGATTAGATGTATGGGTGTATCCCAAATAAAACCCTAACTAGGGTATATGATTGATGGTCTATGTACCTCGTGAGCACCTCAGTCCAAGTCGCAAAAATCTTTTGATGTGTGATTGTTTTTCACTTTTGACACAAGTATGAGGTGGAACATTGGTGCACTGGAAAGGAGTGATTCACATGATCTTGCGCGAGACGCCAGTTTGAGATGCATGATGATGAGTAGAATTGACACCAATGAGTGACAAGAAATGCTCACAATATGTAGCATGTGATTAGGCAAACACGATGGTGAGGTGTGCGTGTCGCATATGAGAAGCCACATGGTGGCAAAGCTTTCCTCATGCCACGTAATTTGTATTTACAGGTACTACCGAGAGTGGCAAGCATTACACTGCCTATGCCTGCTCTGAGTGAATTTGCATGCTGCACAAGATCACATAAAATACGTAACTTGGGGAGTGCTAAATATACAAACCCACCCTGGCGAAAGCCCAGGACCTTTTTGGGCCATTAGTGCAGGGCTGAAACACGTTGGTGTAATTGGTGTATTTAGGGTTACAGGACCATTGCATCCTAAAGTCCCGTTTGTATTATAGACTTTTAATCTTTCCCATCCACCCCACTAACAAAGGGATACCTTGGGAGTGGATGAGGAATTTTTATCTTTAAAATTATGCCCCATATTTAACAATCTTCATTAGAGCCCCCTGAAAAATGGTTGAGTACACCCTGACCTCTAGGAGTCAGGATGAACCCGATGATGAAGCATGCCACTATTAGAGTGGGTGGGGGTTATATTAACCCCCACATACATATATGTATATATATATATATACACAACATGTTTTTAATTTTCTCAGATTGTCATTTTGATTAGATGTATGCGTGTATCCCAAATAAAACCTTAACTAGGGTATATGATTGATGGTCTATGTACATCGTGAGCACCTCAGTCCAAGTCGCAAAAATCTTTTGATGTGTGATTGTTTTTCACTTTTGACACAAGTATGAGGTGGAACATTGGTGCACTGGAAAGGAGTGATTCACATGATCTTGCGCGAGACGCCAGTTTGAGATGCATGATGATGAGTAGAATTGACACCAATGAGTGACAAGAAATGCTCACAATATGTAGCATGTGATTAGGCAAACACGATGATGAGGTGTGCGTGTCACATATGAGAAGCCACATGGTGGCAAAGCTTTCCTCATGCCACGTAATTTGTATTTACAGGTACTACCCAGAGTGGCAAGCATTACACTGCCTATGCCTGCTCTGAGTGAATTTGCATGCTGCACAAGATCACATAAAATACGTAACTTGGGGAGTGCTAAATATACAAACCCACCCTGGCGAAAGCCCAGGACCTTTTTGGGCCATTAGTGCAGGGCTGAAACACGTTGGTGTAATTGGTGTATTTAGGGTTACAGGACCATTGCATCCTAAAGTCCCGATTGTATTATAGACTTTTAATCTTTCCCATCCACCCCACTAACAAAGGGATACCTTGGGAGTGGATGAGGAATTTTTATCTTTAAAATTATGCCCCATATTTAACAATCTTCATTAGAGCCCCCTGAAAAATGGTTGAGTACACCCTGACCTCTAGGAGTCAGGATGAACCCGATGATGAAGCATGCCACTATTAGAGTGGGTGGGGGTTATATTAAAAAAGGGATTATATTTCCCTTTCCCACTTCCTTAGAAGTGGTACATAGGTGTGACAGTTAACTTCTTGTCCACATTTTGTAGGTGCCTTAGCTCCAGATTGATACCCTTATGTTAGCAGTACTTTGTGGCTACTCTGGAGTGTTTGGGATGAAAAACTTTGACAAAGGTTTATGTAGCGGTTAGAGGGCGCAACATAATTGGTTGGTAAGATTTAGCCAAGTTAGGCATTATCTTAAAACCGGGTCGTTCGGAACCTATCGTACTAGATGACGTCCCCATTTTATTTGTTTACACTAAAGAGGAACTCACTTAGATGTTAATAGCAAAGTATCCCAGAGTGTTCGTGAATGAGATTGGAACTGTTAAAGGCTTTGAACATTAGATCAAACTTACGAAAGGTGCCACACCAGTGGTCCACAAAGTCAGACCTGTGCCTTTAAGTGTGAGAGACGATGTGAAGTTGCTGTTAGATAAATTATGTGCAGAAGGGGTCATCATGCCTACTGACTCTTTAGAATAGGTTTCCCCTGTGGTGCTCACGAAGAAGTGGCCAAGAGATCTTCATTTGTGTGTAGACTTGCGATCTCTCAATTAAAACATGGTGATTGTCACCCTTTGCCTCTCATCCAGGAGATGGTGGCAAGTATTGGTGATGCTGGTTATTTTCGACTATTGATTTGCATTCAGCATACCATCAAGTTTCCCTATCGAAAGATTCTTAAGAGCTTACCACATTTGTTACTCCTCATGGGGCATACAAATACCTGAAATTGCCATTTGGGTTAACCTCAGTGGTGGGTGTTTTCTAGAAAATGATGGATATTTTATTTGGTGGGGAGAAATATGTGTCTAAGTTTTTCAGTATGACATTCTTATATTCACTGAAAGCGAGGAAGAACGTTTGAAAGTGCTTGCGAGGGTACTGAGTATTCTTGATGAGAGAGGGATGACTGTGAAGCCTAAAAAATTTACATTGTTGGAGAAAGAAGTTGACTACTTGTTTACACTATTTCTAAAGGATGCATTAGGCCCACATTTTGCAATCTTGAGGCTATTCAAAAAGCCCCACCACCAGAGGATAAGGACACACGCTGTTCTTTTTTGGGGTTGTGTGAATATTATGCTAGATTTGTTCCTGGATAAGCTTTACCTATTCAGCCTTTAAGGTCATTACTGAAGAAAGGGGCATAGTTTGCTTGATCTGAGGAAGTTAATGACTCCTTTGAAAGAGTAAAACAACTGGTGGTAGAAGCACCAGCTTTGAATTCTTTTGTACCTCAAGGGAGGTCCTTCATTGTGGTGGTTGCCAGTTTAAAAGGTATAGGAGCTGTCTTTGGTCAAGTGGGAGATGGTAGGGAAAAAACAGTAGCTTTTGTGTCAAGTACGCTTAGTGTCGCGGAGGATTTAGCTTGTGTGTGGGGTGTCCAAAAATGTAAACCTACATTTGAGGCACCTCGTTTGATGTATTAATTGACCACAAGCCTTTGGTTTCCCTGCTTAGCGGAAATGTTTTAGGTAACACATCTGCATGCTTAGTTAGACTTCTTTCCACACAACAAGAATACGAATTACAGGTCAAGTACATACAAGGAGGTAAGAATTAAAGGGTAGATTGTACTAAAAGGTGAATGTGTGGAGGTGGTGATAGAAACTGTTTCTGGGTGTCTAGGCATGATTTCTGAAAACGAGTGGCTTGATGCCACGGCTCAGAATTCAGTGTTGCAGGAAGTGTTTCATTTTGTTAGGGTTGAATGGCCCTATTACAAACAGTTATCCAGTAATCTGCAGGCGTATAATCAAATTGCTTATAAATTGACTTGTGAAGGACAGTTTTGTTTGAGAAATGGTCTTTTTATACCTACAGAAATTTTTCAAGGAAAGATAATAGAGGGGTATTTAGGTTTTTGCAATACATATCAACTTATGTCCACAGTGTATTGTTTCAGATACACACTGGAGGATAGTTAACAAGCCTCTGCTTCCTGTCCTCTTACCAGAGTCTCCATGGTCTAGAGTTGCATTGGGTGTTTAAGGTCCTTTTCCGGTCCTTCCATGTGAAAAAATACTGTGTGTTAGTTATTCACTATTTTTCCAAATGGTTTTATTATAATTTTGGGGATTCAGCCAGTACTAAGAATCTTTTGGAATTTCTTAAGAAGATATTCTTTCTTGTGGGGTACCCCAAGCAAATAGTGTCTGACAATGGTACACATTTTGTGTCTATTGAGCTTAAAGAATTTTTGTGTAATCATGATATCAAACATCTTCAAGTGGCTCTATATAGCCCAACGGCAAATGGTTTGACTTTATAAAAAGGGCTAACTGTTTTTTGAAAGAGGGTGTCCAAACCACCCTTTCAGCTGAGCTAACTGTTCAGGACTTTCTTAGGATGAAACCTTGGTCATACCTCACAACCAACCACAGGAATTTCTCCCTTTAAACTGCTGAAAGGAAAAGAGGCAAGAACCAAACTTGTACCAGGGTGGTTGCATACTAGAGGTGAGGCGGTAGATGAAGAGGGTAGATTCGCTAAATTGAGAAAAAGAGTGGAGAACCAACAATTTAATCAAAAGAAAAACTTTGATCAAAAAAAGAAAGCCAAAACAGTGGATTTAGCAGTCGGTGATTGGGTGTTAATAAAGAAACCATTCAAGGTTGTAAAAGGTAGATCCATATATTCTTCCTCGGTCAATGTGGTACAGGTTAGTAGGGCATCCATTCGTCTTCAAAACAAAGGATGGTGAAAAAAAATTTGTGTGGTTTCTATTTCGCAAAAACAAGCAAAGATATTCTTTCGCACTTGTGTCTGAGAAGAGGATGAGGGTTCGATGCTGACTATGGATTTTGGCCTTAAGGAGTCTGCTTGCAGTGGTGTGGGGGTCCAGAGTTCTCTCGCGCCCGAGATTCAAACCAGTCCTTGTCCTAGTGGTGATGCTTTAATGAAAGGGAATTCTGGTGCATGTAATTCTGGGGTGGACACTGGTGCATGTAATTCTGAGGCGGACTTTGAGGTATCTGTAGCGGGGAATCCTTGGTAAGGCACTCTCTGCGGCCCACGTTTATGTCTTATCATAAATTGGCATACACTTCATCTTTCCCTTTTCTTTTGTGAACAAAGGGTGTAATCTAGCATGATAATGTATTCTACTATGTAAAGTAATATGGTAATGTACTATAGAAAATGTAGAGATGTAAGGTCAGATGTATTCATTTGTGTTTTGATCATTCTTTCTCTTTTATGTTCATGTATATCTTTGAATGGGGTTTTTAATTCTCAGGATGTTGGGGGAGGTTCTGAAGCTGGTCACTCCTCAGTTGACACCTGACTCCAGGACCTGAAAGATGGCTCATGCGTGGGTCGGATACTTCTGGAGTTGATAAACGACATAAGAAACTTTACACTGACTCAGTGTCTTTCCTGGGCACCGCACGACCCATACATACTCAGAGAGTAAGGAAACACCAAGCTTCTTTTAAAGAGCTTTGTTGCATTTTTTTGTTTATAAGTTTCATAAGACATACATTACAGTATCCTCAAAGTCATATATATATTGCAGGGTATGTACAAGCATCAGAATCATTCTGAAGTGTCAGAACTAAGCATTCTGCTAATTGTGGAGAAATAACATGAAGCAGAACAGACCTAATTTGGCAGTATCCCATATTGCTCAATATCCAAGAAGGCAAACAGATAACCCAAAAGGAGGTAAAAAAAAAAAAAAAAAACAGACAGTAACAAAGTACAATAGCATTAAGTCTAGTAAAAGTACCTTGGTGGGACAGGATAATCGGTTAATGACGAGCGATGCCATTCAATGTAAGTCACAATCACCCCACCACCTGCCAGTAGTGTTCAACTAGGGCTCGGCGTTCTGTATATGAAATGCTGTTAATGTATGTGAGGGTCGGAGAAAGAAGGAGATATGGGTAGCCATGGTTGTTATGATGATTGTAAATTATAAGTGTGTAAGAACAGAACTAGACATACTCCATCTCATCCATCAAAGGGGTGGTGGTGTCATGTTTGGCGTATTCCTGAAAGGAGAAGGTCAGTTCATCCCATAAGGCTGTTATGGGGCGCTTAGGAAGTCCACTGACCTTGTCCCTGCATAGGGACCATGAATCCACTGCCACCCACTGAAACACTATTGTGCACCAGGGGGAGTTACTGACCAAAGAAGGGGATTTCCATTTCATTGTAATAGAGTGTCTGGACAATAGTAGGGCTAGGTCTGTAAACTGACTCTCAACCTTGCCTGATTTGTGATGCTTGTATAGGTAACAACCAAGCTTAGCATGTTTCAACGAATGTCACATGGCATGCAACAATTTTGTGTCATGTGCGGTTTTACTTGACCACTGCAAAAAAAGATTACACTTTGGCAAGCATACTGAGTGTGCATTGCTTTAAAAAATGGTTCTGCATGCCGCAGTTCATATCAGAGGGTAACCGTAGTGGAGTATTTCCCACATAACCAGGGTTCACAGCTCCAACCTTTATTGATGGAGCCAGTCCTTATTACCTGGTTTCTCTTCCACACAAAATGGAAGCTGATCACAAAACTTGCATTTAATTTTGCCTGTAATTGCCACAAACATCACTAATACTTGTTACTTTCGTCGTGGACACATTTGAAAGTAAAGTAAGCGGATATTTGGTGCTTCTTGGTATCGAAGACTGTCTGACCCTGAGCAGGAGAGACAGGTTGTGGAGTTTGTATGATCGCTGTGTTGGATCTTGATATTAGTAATGCTCGTATGTGCTAGCGCACCCTCACAGTTCATAGAGTGCAGCCAGCCTGGCGCTTCCTTATTCACTGCGGTGGGTACAACTTCTACCCACATGCAGTGTTGGATGTCATCTCATTCATAGAGGTGGGCAAGCCACTGAAAACTCGAGCCAGACTCGAGCCTAAAGCCTGGCTCTGGCTAAGATCGAAGTCATGTTGGAGCTTCAAGTCCATAATGAGCCAAACTTTCATGTGGTTCCTGCCTGCCATCCTCCCTCTACCCAGGACGTGGCGTTAGGGTCAGAGCTGCCGACTGTAGACCTGGGGGACCAGGTGCGGCTCAATACCCTGTGATTCTGGGCAAATCACATAATCGTGCAGTGTCTATACAATGCGTGTGATCTTGTGTAATATAACTGAGGCTCCCAGTTTTCAGTGTTTACTGATTTTCACAGATAAATACAGACCGAAAGCAATCGATTTTCCTGTCTGTATTTATTTTTAATTCTAGAAAAATACAGAAAATAGGTTTTCTTTTGGACAATTTTCACTGCTGTCAGTCATCAATGCCACGTGAGTAGCTGTGCACACTGACAGTAGGGGAGTTAAAAAAACTAAAAAGATTTCCCAATGAAGCTTAAATGCCTGCAGCAGTACTGTGGTTTAAGCTATTCGGCAATGCAAATGATTTCATATGACTGTATTGTACTTTAAATGGCTAATAGTCATTGAACATTCTAACATGACTAAAGATTTGTCGGTTAAATAAACATGTAAATATACCTCTTGCAGCTTACTTTTTTACACTAAGCACTTAATAAATATATATATAAAAGGTAAAAAATAAATGTGGATAAATACAGACGGAAATGACAAAAAAATAAATACCATAAAACCGGGAGCCCTAAATATAACTGATGCTCATGTAAAGCGCTCGGCCTTGTTGAGTTTGTGCTGTATTTAAAATCTGCAGAAAATGAACTAAGAGGTAGAAACAAAGCATTAACATAAGGTAAGACAAATAGATACCCATTTCCTGGCTAATTTGTACAAAGTGAAACCAGAAAACCTGACTAAATTGCGGCTTCCCCGCTTAAATTGTGCAATCTTAGGCAAATCGTTTATTTCTCTAAACCTCCATTTTCTTTATTATTATGCATGAAAGCACTTTCAAATATGTGAGTTAAGGCTACCAGTTGTACTAAACAGTCACTTTTAATAGGTTCTTCTCAGTGCAGTGCTATAATGTGCCCTATTAACAACAAAGCTTCCACATGTTAAAGAAATACACTTTTTTTTTAATTTTGAAGAGACAATCATATTTTATGCTATGTTATTTGTATGATTTACATAGCAAATATTTTCAGGGCTCAGCTCGTGTGTGGGCTAAGATCTGAGCCAGACCCTTGGCTCGACTTTCCCTGTTAATTTGTTGGCTCGCCACGTCTACCCATTCATTTATCCCAGTTAATGATTTCTCAGGAAGATATAAGTGAAGAACATGCAAACTCACAGCTGCACTCCACAATGGCCCAGTCTCGACTCCCTTGCCTGTTGCCCGCTAACGCACCTCCTCGCGCAGATAGGGAAACGTCATTGCCCAAAAATGCCAGAAGACAGGCAGGCCTCAGACACTACAGACTTAGATGCGAAGAACCCCAAAATATCCTATTTTACAAACTCCACCTGTTTATTTTTTATCATAGAGGAAATCTTTACAGAAGGGAAACTTTAACTTGCATTAGCAGGGGTATATTTTAGAAGAGAGAAACATCTGAAACAGGTCAACTTAAAGGGCAAGAAAAAAAATGGGTGCATCCTTGCATAGCGTGGAAACTTGGCGGTATGAAGGATCTTTGCAAGATGGTGCCACAGCTAACATGAGGCCTTTTGGTAGGCGAGGGATTTGGACACCACGAGGCTGGGCTTCAACCCTCAATGATTGGCAGGGGTGCAACTAGACCCAAATTTCAGGGGGGGGGCTAACACTTTCAGCAACGGGGCAGAACAAGCATTTTCAGAAGTGGAATTGGATCCATCCTCGTAGCCAATATAAGAAAAGGAGGTGACAAACTTTGCAATTTAAACATATTGGACACACCTGTTATAAAAACATGTTTTTGTAGATTTGATACTGTTCCTAGGCTACTCACAGTGATCTTTAAAAGCAGATTGAGTGCATTCACAACTAAAAACGTCTTCTACAGATTTGGATCCAAAGCACATAAGACAAGTTTTCACAAAGTTATTTCAAGACAACATCCTTTTTGTCAATTCTCTGATCCCTTCTGTGGCAGGACAATTTACTTGTGAAATAATTATCATTGCAAGTCTAGAAAAATGCTCCCGTCCCATTAATGACTGAAGGTACAATTTAGTTTACCCAACTGTGAAAGTCAGCGCTGCATTTGTGCCACATCCATACCAGAATCCGTTTTAATAATCTAAGAGAAGGTTATGTTCTTCAATGAATGTAGCTATTTGTTTAGACACCGATCTTTCAATATTTTTGTCTAGAAATAGTTGGTTATTGGCCGTAAGTTAGAAAGAGCCCTTATTTGCACCTCTCTTTGCTTTAGGGAGTTCTTTTGAGAAGACACCTTTATCCAAAGAGTTGTTGATACCTCTGGCTGGATTACATGCACCGGTATTAATGAGGATATTCTTGCATATATGAGCAGGACATGGGTCTGCCGGTGATCTTGTTGGCCTACAAACTTTTGCAGCCTTGATGAAGTCCTGTGTGTTCACGAGGCTAAAGGTGAGTAACTGGTTATTTTCATGATGTGTTTTCTAGTAAACTGCACAGCATGGCTGGAATTGTGATTGAGCATTAGAGAGGGAAGCAGTGGGTCTAAAATCATTTGGAGGGTTGGAAGTAATGCAGGCACACCGCAAGGGCCCTTTAGGCCTTTGACTGTGCTGCTAAGGCATCATGATGTCCTAAGCTACTGCCATTTCAGGTACTATGGTTAGAGGATCCTTTTTCATGTGAACTCATCTAGCCGGTCTGTTCTTGTGCTCTTGAGGCCCATCGTCCGCTCTCCCTGTTCAGATCTCCTGTCTCATGTTCAGGTAGATTGAGTACGGTCTGCTCTCCACGACATAGGGCAGGTTCTTCTGAAGTAAGGCAGGCATCTTGTATTTTGGCTCCAGCCAGCTTTCCCTGCTACCTACTCCTGTGTTGTTCTTCAGAAGAAAAGAAATTGATACATCACTGCTGCTCACCATATAAAGGTTGAGCAGTGGCCATTCCTGTAGGTGTGCATTGTATAGACATTGACAATTATTGGAAAGAATATATATTGAGTTTAATGATTATACATTAATGATTAAATCAAGACACAAATATACATCAGTTTAGTATCTATGCAATAACACATTTAACAGAGTCCACTAAACATGTACGGAGTGAAAAAAACATAAGAAGGTCCTATTAATTTAGGAAGAATATAATATTACATGAATATGCACTGTACTAGAAAGGATACATATTCCAACAGGACAAATGTGCACTGTACTCTGCCTAGCTCCATGTAGTCACTGTCATTCATTTACTAAGATTTCAATGGGAGTCAAAGGCACGATGGGTGAAAAAGGATCTGTGAAAGATTATTAGCAATAAGTATATGAAAGGAAAAAATAAAAATAATATAATTTTGAATAAAACTGACAGTGTTATGAAACCACTGCATTACTTCTGGATAATGAGTTATTTCATGGCAACCCATAACAAAAATCCATGAGGTAGTCTGAAAAAGTTAAGATACTTGTATAGCACTGTGATGCGCTTTATTTAAAGCACCATAGTTAATGGATATGTTTCAAAATTTCTGAGATTCAGAGATTTACTTTTTGGGTCTAGTTTCACATTGCAACAGTCACCTGACTGTATGTGATCAAATGAAAAAGAGCTTTAAGAAACACACCCGAGAGAGGGGCTTTGTCTCCACCCACATATTGGTTACCTTGATTACAGTATTTGATTGGGCAGAAGGTGTGTGCTGCCATTGAGAAACAGTGGTTGTTGTACTCCTGTTGGCTCCTGAAAGGAGTTTGGTCACCTAAAAATGTTTTACGATGTGGCAGTTGACAATAGGAAGACTCATCTACCACGCTGTAGTATTTGCTAAAAATATTGCTAAAACGTCATGACGTGCTCACTGTGTGCATTAACTACAACACGGACCATGTCTTTATTGATAGGCTAATCATATTGGCAAATAGACCTTCTTAATAAGGATGTTCCCTCTTTCAAAATGGGTGTTGCAACCACTGTAATGCTGCAAAAGCATCTATACATTTATTTTTCCTTCACGTTTACGTTTGTGCCATGCAGGATAAGCAGTTTGTTCTGCCCTCCCATCCCAGCCTCCGACAGACACACAAGTTGCTGCAGCCTCAACAGTCACATGTCGATCCTTCCTCCCGCACCAACCCACTGTCTCAATTCGCTCTCCACAACTGCAGCAGCCCGCACATGGCCAGCTTCCTCAGCCATGGGAGCCAGATTCACCGAGTTCTTGGGATAGCCCGGACCACATGGCTCAGTTTTGACTATAAATCGGGAAGAAATACAAGTAGGGGAAGAGAGCGACAAGCTTAGCCACTTTTGAGATGTAAGCAAATATATTGATTTTACGATTAGACAATGCTGTTATTTAATTGCCAAATCTCTGCTGCTGTCTTTTCGGCAGACATAGTGCACACTCTACTCTTAAACTGCTCCCTGCCAATTCTTTTCACTAGTGTTGGCTAAAGAACTTTGTAAGTGGTGGTGGTTGTGGTGGGGGGTGGGGGGGGATGATACTTCCCATGAATTCCAGCAAGCAAAACGAGTTAAGAGACTTCCTGTAGATGGTTTCGGGGAGAGTGGGCTTCTTCCAAGAGAATAAAAAAAAAAATAGGGTCAAATTTGCTAAAACACCATAGACCCTGAAAGGGCATTCGTGAAATATTCTAATACTTTCAAAGTGCATGAAAGGAGCCTGGTCTTTCCTAGGAGTAGATTCCATTTCTTCAAATGCCATAAGTCAGAAATGACTTCCACTATGCCACGGTCTGCATTTTCTCATAGGTGGGCCCCTTATGCCAAGGTTTACATACAATATGCTAGTGCCAGAGGTTTGCCATGGATACTCCACCCAATAGTCATGGGTACCTACAAAAATTACCTCCAGTATACCGGGGTCAGAATTTTGCCATTGGAACACCCCTATAAAATGAGTCCAAGGTCTCTTATGACAATAATTACCCCAAATGTCAGATTCATCATTTTGCTATGGATGCAAACCATATGCTAAGAATTATGTACAGCATGTCAGAGCCTCCTTTCTGCCATGGGTAACACCTCCTATTCGTATGCCATTATTGCCCTCATCCATAAGGCAAGAATAACCTCCAGTACGGCGGACCAGCAGCACACTTGAGAGCACAACACACATACACTCACACACAAACATGCACTCATACACACACTCACACTCATTCTAATTATATCCCTTGCACTCTTTCGTACATTTGTACTCTGTCATACGCACAGACACACATAAATGCTGCCGCTCACACTCCCTTTAGTCAAATCTGCTTGTATTATGTTAGAAATGCTTGCACTGTTGCTGCCTCTGCTATACCTGTCTTGCCTTTTAGTGAAGCGTAGTAAAAACATTTTCTCCATACACTATTCAGAAATCATAACATATGGCCTTGGCAATGCTTGTTACAAGTATGATGTGAATAAAAACGTGCCCTTCCTTAAAATACCTGTAAAGGGTTCATATTTGGTTTCACAGGTGAATCAAGCAGCAACGCTATTAACTCATTCACTTTTCAAAAGTGAATATTACAGTATTCAAATGATCTTCTGAAATGCTTGACTCCTTTGGCAAACATATTTTTTATCCAGTAACACTTTGCATGTTGGCATTTTCAGACTGAACTTACAATGTAAAAAAAAGAGGAACCAGTGTGCCTGTGTGAATACAGGATGAGCAGCGAAAAGAAAGGTGAGCTGCCGGAGTGACTGGTGAGCGCTTGGTGAGAGGAGTTAGTGCGCGGTGAGTGGTGTGTCCCAGTGAGTTCTGGCAAACTACTGTGCCTCCTATGTGAGTGCAGGCTGAGCAGTGTACCCGTGTGAGTGCAGGGTGAGCTGCCTGAGTGCCTATGTGAGTTCAGGATGAGCCATATGCCTGAGTGAGAGCAGGGTGAGAGGAGTGAGTGATGTTCTCATTTGAGTTTGGATGCGGGTGAAAGTGTAGAGCATGAAGAATGAATATATGGTGAGTGATGTGCTTGTTTAAGATTGAATGCAGGGTGAGTGGTGAAACTGAACAGTGAGCATTGAGAATGAGAGATGAGAGGAGTGTAATGTGAATGTAGGGTGAGCGGTGTGCTTGTGTGAGTGCAGGGTAAGAGGAGGGTGAAGGCGTGAGTGCAGGGAGAACAGCGTGAGTGCATGGTGAACGGTGTAAGTACTGTGTGATCGCTATGAGTGCACAGTGATTGGTGAGATTGCAAGGTGGGCGGTGAGCGTGATAGATGAGTGGAGTGTCATGTTTGTGCAATGTGATTGTAGGGTGAGCAGTGTGCTCCTGTGAGTGCAGGGTAAAAGGAGGGTGAACGCCATGAGTGTAGAGAGAACTGCATGAGTGCATGGTGAGAGGTGTAAGTACAGTGTGATCCCTGTGAGTGCAGGGTGAATGATGGGACTGCAGGGCGAGCAGTGAGAGTGACAAGTAAGGGGAGTGCCATGTAAGTGCAGGGTGAGCAATGTGATTGTCTGAGTGCAGGGAAAGAGGAGGGTAATTGGCGTGAGTGCATGGAGTGCTGTGTGATCGCTGTGAGTGTAGCCTAAGTTTGAAAGCGAAGGGTGAGCGGTGAGAATGATAGGCAAGTTGTCTGATTGCAGGATGCTTTCCCAGATACTCTTGAGTAACTCAACATGTTATCCACGGTTGTCGAGTGGGGTATCAGATATAATTTAAACTATTGCTATTATGGCATTAATCAGGGATGGAGGGTGGAGGAAATAAATTGTTTGCGGATCCTGCAACAAACTTTCAGCCTCTTGATATGCTTATTGGGATGCCACCGTGCAAAGAGAAAAATACTGCCCATTTGTTGTAGTTTTAAGAGTCTACAAGGCCTGGAAGTGAAACTAAATTGGAACTAAATCGTATGTATTAATTTGTCAGATGATTTTCCTGCCCATGTTTATTAGTCAAGGGTCATCAACACAGCTCTAGAACACACTGGAAAGTGCTTTCTGTTTATATTTGCTGCTTGAAGTATGTACAGATAAGGGCTAAAAAGACAGCCTTTTGGTGATTTTTCCTTAGTTTTGCCGTGATATCAAAATACCAGAAAACCCTCCAAGTGACAATCATATATGCCTAATGTTACTTTTTCGGAAATGCATTCTCCCAGTGAGGCAGTAAAAGTATTTAACAAATGAAAGGAATAGGCAGAGGGTGAACGCAGGGGGTACTGGAAAAACCAGAAAGCCTCGTTGAATATAAATGGTTTTAAAGTCCTGTGAAATGCTCAGATGAGGCCGTGATAAGGCACCAGCCACTGCTCATACAGCATCTCAAGCTCTGTGTATGTCCTAAAGCTGCGTCAGCCGGGCTGAAACACGGGTAGGTAGGTGGGGGGGCGCGCTAAAGCCCTTGCTCTATGGGCGTTGCGCGCCTGGGTACAGATTTACGCATCGTCTTCTCGGAGTAGTATAGAATTCGTGCGTATTTTTTTTTAGCCTCTTTCTAGCTCTAACTGAGAGTACGTCACTACCGGTGCAAAGCCGGAAGCGGAATTGCTGCCGGTGTTGTTATGCTTGCTGGTGAAAATGGGTCGTACGGAAAAAAAAGCGGAGCAAAGAGCTCGGATCCTCCAGGTGGAGGAAGCCCGACAGCGGGTTCGGCGGGTGAGAAGAGAAGGGGAAGAAAGACATCTTGGGGGAGGGTGAACTACAGAGTAGATCGAGGGTGTCATAGGCCTGGGAAGGAAGCTGATATAAAAGGCAATAGGGCGGTCCTAAAGAGGCGGTGTTGGGTCTGGGGGCGAGGCAGGAAAAAAGATGGAGATGTAGAGGGAAAGTTGAGAAACTATAAAGATAGAAACGGGGGTCTAGAGAGTAGGCGAGATAAAGGGGACGAGCACCTGAATGCAGCAAGACGATGCATACAGTTGAACATAGGAGGGTACAAGAAATGTGGTACATGGGGGCAGAGGTCAACATTTGACTGCATAGTTTGGGGCTACAATGTACAGTGGTTGGCTCTTTTATGGGCATGTGGGTGTAATGGAAAGCTGCTCTGGAAGTTCGTGTCTTTGAGGTTAGAGAGAACGTTGCTTTAGGATGCTGATTTTTAAAGGATTCAAATTTTGGGGCCACTGTATCTTCCGTTCCTTAACGCTACCCAGACTCATTCTAAGGACATTGGTTGATTTTGGGGGTAGACATCCCTAATGTATACTTGAGTGTCATCTCCTTATTACTGTAAAAAGGTCAATGAGAACTGTGATTATGTCACCAAGGGGTACTATGTAGAGATTTGAAAAGGCTAAGAGACAAATTAGATGATGTGGCAGGTCACAGTCTCTTACGTACGTTTCCATTTTTACTAAGTGATGGCCATTTTATAAGTATCGCCTGAACCAAGCCAGGATTCAGCCCACCATGCGTGTTCTGGTGTTGAATAGATTTCGTGGTCAACAATGTTAAAGATCGCGGCCATTGTCAGTATGATAAAGAGGCAGAAATGGTAGTCACGCTGTTGTAAATGTTGTCAGCCCACAGCCAGACGTGAAAGTTTCAGTGCTTTTCCCTGTTCTAAATCCGTAATGGAAGAGGCTAAGAATATCATTTTGCCTTCTGTAGCTGTACATTTGATTTGTGACATTTTGCAACGATCTTGACCAAACAAGACAGACTAGAGCTACAATAGTAGTTTTCAGTAGGAGTTGGATCACGGTTTGCTTTTGGGTATCCATTTAAGAGACAAGCAGGTCTGTGGAATGTGCTGAACGTTTGTATCCGAAAAGATGGCAGTCGTTATCTCCAGATTAGTGAGACTGAAATTGGGCCATGCTTTTACTTGTTTGGGAGTTGTGAATGTGGGCTGTCTACGGAGGACCAGAAGTCAAAATCTGCCCTAATATTTTTTTCTGAGTAAAAGAAAACGAACTCCCAGAAACAAAATTGTTTGGAGTTGTTCTAAGCTGGCATGGAGAGGTTGGCTGTTTGTTGTTTTCGAATTCTTGCTTTGATCTGTCTTTTACTGTGTTTATTAAATTGTTGATAAATTAATTATTAAAATCTTATGTAACTTACAGTTGGGGACTAATAAGTTCATGTCGGATTTCCTTATGAATTTGATTGAGTGCAGGGCTGTATCTTTCTGCTTCCTGAAGAATTAATCTTTTATGAGAATTGAAAGGAACTGTTGTGTGGAAGGAAGAAATCCAGGAGAAACAGGTACATTGTTACAAGGAATATTTATTAGTCGAGTAAAAGCATATACGTTGAACCCATCCTCCAACAACCTCCGTGCCCGCAGCTCCATTGCTGAATGACGTTACAAACGACCGATTCAGCAACTAGACCTGCAGACCACAGAACGGCGTTTGTAGGATGCAGGGATACAAAGGAAAATATAAACCAAGGTGGTATGCAGTTCCTATTGTGAGTGGCAGGTAGTTGTATATGTTTTGAGAGTATACACAATGGTGTACAATCAAAGGGCAGGAGAATGATTTCCTCCTTAGGGAAAAGACCCCCACACACCCAGCCAGCTAGGTGTCTTGCTTCATCATCGGGTCGGCGCTGCAATACCCGATCGGCACCCGTGATGGGGCCTTCTTGGCGGAGATCTTTATTCCTTATGCCGTAGGGTGTAGTGCGTGTGAGGGCCCTTGATCAGTGTAGGTGTAGTGATGTGAAGGGGTGTGAGATTAAAACAGGAGATAGTGGTCCACTCAAGACAATTTTAATGAAATGTGGCCACTACCCTGGTTAAAAATGAAAAAGCGCGTATGCCTGCTCTAAGGTTGCGTGATTATACTCTTGTGATTTGGGTCAACATGTTTCTTGCCTTTTATCAATTTGACGGCAATTCCTCGGGACCAAAGTGAGATCTACCTACACTTTCTGGTGGTGGTCCGAACTACGTGAAGAGAAGTCATGACCACCCATACAGCACCTCAAAAGTGGTACCTGTAGATCTACAACATAGCCTGCAACAAGAGAGATTCATACAAGTTAGTTTAAATACAACTGTGATTCATACAATGTTGTATGTGCACTTTTTATATCCGGTGTGCAACACACGCATGCTTCACACAAGTGACTGATGGCATGCGTCAGCTGAAAAATAGATGCATTAAAAACAGCAGCAGTATTAAAAATAAATTGTGCGCTAGGCACAGCCGTGAGACTCACCCTATTTGGGTCAATTATGCGCGGCAACGTGTACCGGCAGGTGTAGACACTAAAGGTGTAGTGTCCTGGTCAATGGAAAGATTTAAGAAGAGTTAAAGTATGGACATACATAAAAGATAAAATATAATTAGGGGCCATCATTGTTGTGCATTTACCTCTGACCCAAAAAACTGCTTTTTGGTAACTGTGCCTGTATGTCCATACTTTAACTCTTCTTAAATCTTTCCATTGACCAGGACACTACACCTTTAGTGTCTACACTGCCGATACACGTTGCCACATAATTGACCCAAATAGGGTGAGTCTCACGCCTGTGCCTAGCGCACAATTTATTTTTAATACTGCTGCTGTTTTTAATGTATCTATTTTTCATATACAACTACCTGCCACTCACAATAGGAACTGCATACCACCTTGGTTTATACTTAGTCACGGGCCTGTATGCTGGACCTAGATTAAAAGGGCCCTAGGTTCCCCTTCTTTGGGAATACAAAGGAAAATAACACGAGGCACCCACAGAGGCGCGAGTAGAATGCACGCTCTAACCAGTCGCGTGCTCACAACATTGTTAGCATATCACACATCTCCAAGTTCCAAAAAAAAAAAAAAAAACATTACATGGTGAAATTGTGTAAATACAAAGATTTTTTGGGACACTCTGCCACTTCTAGTAGTAACACAGTAATTAGCAAGATGCGCTCTGGCAGAATCCACCATGACTCTTGGATCCACATGAGAACTAATACCCTGATCGGTAGTATGTTGATTACCTGCACCATGGTTTTGAGTTTGGTGAACACGAGACTGAACACTGTCCCGATCATTGAAATATGAATCCAGAGGGGGTAAAAACAGGGCATTTTTTTGAGATTGTTGCAAATGACTCCTAACAACCTTACTTTGGAAATCACTCAAAAAAAGGATGTTGTATGGAAGGAAGAAATCCAGGAGAAACGGGTAAGTTTTTACAAGGAATCTTTATTCGTCGAGTAAAAGCATATACGTTGAGCACATCCTCCAACGACCCCTGTGCCCGCAGCTCTGCAGAATTTCGTCAATTTCTGAGGAAATGTTCTCAACAATCATAACAGGAATGGTGGTACCTGGTCTTAGAACGATGCAAAGTTTTCCCTGGTCTATCCAACCCATGATATCACATCCATTCATGGCTACATAAATCTTTGTGGAAATAGATCTGCCAGAGAATTCTAAGACATCCACAAAATACCCTTTAGTAAGGATCTCACTCCCCATAAGCTATAGGTTTGATGTCAGAGGTTTCTTGTAGCTTATTACACCAAAGTAATTTAAAGGTTTCTTCAGAAAGCATAGTTACAGGTGAACCTGAGTACACCATGATTTGTAAACACACAGTACCAATGGAAACTTTGCAAAACGTACCATTTGTTTTAGCAATATTTGCAGCATCCTGTTTAACCAGAACGGTGGTAGCATCACCAGGTTTGGTTTCTAAAGTTAAAATCTTGACATTAACACTTTCATCGCTCTCATAGGTAACTTGCTGACAGACATAATGAAGGAAAGGCCACACATGCCGGCATTGAATGGGATGCCCTGAAGGTCGTCCTGCGTGGGCAGGCCATACAGGCAGTGTACGGTACTCGCATGACACTAACTAGGGAAATCCAAGGGTTAGAGGCTGATATGCTACACCAAGAGCGCACGGCCCCTTTGGACCCGCATATATTACCAGCGCTCTCTAAAACCAGACTAGCGCATAAGGAAGCACTGGATAAATTGTGTGCTCTAGACTATAAACAGTACTCAGCAAGACGGCATGCGGAAGGAGACAAAGCAGGCAAGATGCTTGGTTGGTTGTTGAGGAGTAATCTTACGCAACCACCTATCACTGCATTCTATACCCTGGATGGCACCCTAGTTAACACACAAGAACAGATCAATGATTCCTTCCATAAATACTATGTGTCACTATACAAGGCTCCAATCTCAGGCGACTCTCGGGCAATACACCCGTTTCTAGAACAGGCGGCTCTCACACAAGTAACACCGGACCAATATACTGAACTAGAGGCTCCGTTCACAGTAACCGAAATCTCGGACACTATTAGACAATTAGCTAGAGGCAAAACCCCCGGAATGGACGGTTGGCCCACGGAATTCTATGCTACCTACTCAACCCAGCTGGCTCCACGGCTGCTCACCGTATTTCAAGAATCCTTTGACAGAGGCACATTGCCTCCCTCTCTCCGCGAGGCTGTGCTAGTGGTCCTCCCAAAACCTGGCCGGGACCCTCTCCTCATGAGCTCGTACCGCCCGTTGTCCCTCCTTACGTCAGACTATAAAATTGTGGGTAAAATGCTGGCCAACAGGCTGCTTGAGGCTGTTCCCTTATTGGTTCATACGGACCAGAACGGGTTTGTCCCGGGCAGAAGCACGGGGTTGAACCTTCGGCGCTTGTTCAAACTCCTAGAGTGGGCCCAAACGGTTCCTGAGCACCAGTGGATAGCGGCCCTAGATATAGAAAAGGCCTTTGAAACCTTGGGGTGGGATTACTTGAAGGCGGTGCTGACCCGATTTGGCATAGGCCCCAAGTTCTTACGCTGGGTGAAGATACTATACACCAACCCGAGTGCCCGTGTGAAAACAGGCCGAGTCATCTCGCCATCCTTTGATATTGAGCGTGGCACCAGGCAGGGTTGCCCACTCTCACCCATTCGGTTTGCCTTGGCCATGGAGCCCCTGGCCTGTGTGCTTCGCAGGCATGTTATAGAATGGGGCATCTGTGTGCATATGCAGTGGCACATAGTGTCCCTTTAAGCAGATGATGCACTGATCTATCTGTCCTATCAAGACGGGGGGCTCCGAGGCCTCGTTGAGCTTTTAGACACCCATGCGCGGCTGTTGGGCTTGAAGGTTAATTGGGACAAATCCGTCCTATTCCCGATGTCGCCCATCCCATTCGCACACAGGCAGCGACAACTTGCCAGAGCGTATGACACATTTAAATACTTGGGTGTCCAGGTCTATCACTCCTCGTCTGATTTGATAGACGGTAATCTGGGGAAGGGGGTTGCCATTGCCAGAGCATCCCTCTCGTTCTGGACTGCCCTTCCACTATCTCCCATGGGTCGGATAGCCATATCCAAAATGCTCCTTCTCCCTAGGCTCCTATATCACTTCGCCGTTCTCCCCTACTGACCGCCTCGGAAACTATTCCACGATCTACGATCACTGTTAGTATCTCTGAAATGGGGCAACTCCAGGGCGAGGGTGGCACTCTCAAAGCTTCATCTACCTATATCTGAGGGAGGACTGGGTGCCAATTATGAGTTATACTATGCAGCCGCCCAGCTCCAATGGCCCATGTGCTGGCTCGCAAAGAAGAACCTAGCTGAACTCGACATTTGGGCAATGACGTTATCAAGGTCAGATCTGCTCGAGTGGCTCTCTGGCACTCGTACTCAGCTTCAGAGAACAGAGGGTTGTACTCTGCTAATGGCAGCTTGTAGCGCCTGGCTGCATTATGTGGCACCCAAGCGCCGCCCCCCGCTGTATGCCCCAGACCTTCCTATTGAGACGACTCCAGGCTCATACACTCGCCTAAGGCGCCCGGAACTGGCTGACTGGCAGGCAGCCGGACTGACCACGTGGGGATATTTATTCGTCGACTCTGCCTTGTGTGATTTTGACACACTGAGAGACGATTATGGTGTGGCACCCGGAACGTTCCTTCTCTATGCAACACTAACGCAACAGGCAATGCATACCTGGGGGGACATAAGTACGACTCCACCGACTTCTGAAGCCCTGCAGACACTGTTGACGCATGGATCAGGCAGGAACGCCATTACAGCCATTTATAACTCGCTTAGAATAGACACCGCTTCCTCACTGACCCCACTACATGAATACTGGGCAGCGGTGCTCTCTACCGAAATCACTGATAAGCAATGGCAACAATGCGTCGGAAACCCCAAGACCATCTCAACGAATGCCTGTCTGAAATTCACGCAATTTAACTATTTACACCACACATATTTAACTCCGCACAGACCGGCGCGCATGTATCCGACCTCTACGGACATTTGCCCCAGGTGTCATGTCACGGGTGCGGACTTTCTACATATGGTCTGGACTTGTCCCCACATTATAATTAAGGCTCCCGGTTTTCCGTTTAAACGGATTTTTACATATAAATACAGACGGAAAAATATTTTTCTTCCGTCTGTATTTATAAATAGAAGCGGAAAAATACAACCAAATTCCGAGAATTGTTCGTCAATCCCGTGCTCCAGCCCAGGGTTGGCTGCCATGCCCCTCTTCCTGATTGCAGTGTATGCCTGCCCACATTAACACCTGCTGGGCCATTAATCTCTGGCAGGCGCCTAGTTAACACTTAAATGGTCTTTTAAAGACCTGTGAAGTACTCGGGTGCGGCTGCGATCAGCTCATGTTTGTGTGTGCCTGGGAAGCAGTCTCAGCCCGGGCTGACACGGGGGGGGGTGCAGGGGGGGGCTGAAGCCCTTTGAGCACAATGGGCTTTGCGCGCCAGTCTCTTTTAGCACTTCACCCAAAAGAGAGGCAGCCAGGTGTGTGCACACTGCAAGAACGAGTGATTCACACCTGATCTTGCACACACACGCAGTGCGTTGCTGCCGTGTATTTTATTAAGAGTACTCAAATGTGCCCCAACGGGCAGGTGCACGTCTTGCAGCACCTCACTCAAAAATGAGGTGCCCAGGTCTGTGCCCAGCAGCCTAGAAGAGGAACGCCTATTTCACCAGGGCATTCATTTGCGCACTTCGAGGCAAAGCCTGTGCTCTACGATCGTGGCTGGTGGCTCCAGGGGCAATCTGCTGCTACCTACCTAGTAACTCCCCGGGCAGCTGCCTCGTAGCGCCTTACAGCAGTTACGTAAATGTGCCCTCTTGGGTTCATGGGTGCAGAGGTCGAAGCTGCTGATATGAGGGGCCCCCTCTGCTTGGCTCAAGGGGCCCTTGCACTAGTGACAGACTCCTCGCCTTGTGAATGTTCAGCCTTTGTTTTCTGAGTGCAAAGACAACCAACTGTGTCAAATGTGAAGGCGATGAATTGAAAGCGCCTTTCAGCACATCTAATCCGGGCCAAAGTGGGAACACATGTTGTGTGAGTGCTCTGTGCCCCAGAGGGCAGGTGCTTTCCACGCTCGTGTGCAAGTAGCAAAGGAATTCAGAGGCGAAACTGCAGTCACGTCGTGTCCTCTGCAGGCCACCGTAGTTGGCAGAGGCGCAACTAGAGCCAAATTTCGGGGGCGGGGGCTAATTTCAGGTCACTGAAAGTGCACAGGTGCACTTGTCTAAATTCTAAATGTGTTTACATTTAATAATCATGGCTAATGACAGTGTTTTCAATATTGTAACACAGCAGCAGCTCACTAATACTGCAAGTAATCTGTGGCAAAGTTTTCAGATGACTGTATTGTGTTTACTTAATTTGGCGCATATATACATATAGCTAAACCTATAACAACCGTGTGCACTGTCTATTTAAATAAATGTGGAAAAATACTAGCTGCAACGTCTTTTTTTGCTTGCGACAAAAATAAATACAAATATATACAGATAAAATGACAAAAAAATAAATATGGATAAATACAGACGGAAATGTTAAAAAAATAAATACCATAAAACCGGGAGCCCTAATTATAATATACTGGGGGAAGGCATGTTATATACTGGCAACGGGAACCACAATTCAGGGGGTGCACTACATACTAGGCATTACAAAAAGTAATGCAAGTCGTAAGAACCATAACAAATTCATTGATCTGGCGCTGGTTCTTGCCAAACGTTCTTTGGCCATGGCCTGGAAATCTCCATCGGGCCCATCCGCTAGAAACTGGCTGCTCGCTCTTCGGCGTGCCCTTGTGGCCGAACACGTTACATCGACGTCTCAGCCTCCGCATCCAACGGCCCGGGCGCTGCCTGTGGATTGGCAACACTATGTGGTACAGAATGATGCAGCTAGGCTGATCTTCAGGCTGCCTAGAAGAACTCATGCCACTCCTCTGCTGCGTAAGCTGCACTGGCTGCCTGTTAAGCAGAGAGCGAAATTCAAGGGACTCTGCATTGTCCACAAAGCTCTCTACGGACAAGCCCCAGGGTACATAAGGGAACGTTTAACCAAATATGTGCCAAGGCGGGCCCTTCGTTCAGCAGAAGCCGTCCAGCTGGTTTGCCCTCGAAGTAACTTGGTTTCCAAAGGGGACGAGCCTTCTCGGTCCTCCTGCCACAACTCTGGAACCAGTCGCCCGATACTCTCCGGAAAGAACCTGTCCTGCTTCTTTTCCGGAAACAGTTAAAAACTGTTCTCTTCAGGGAAGTACTAGATGCGACGTAAGACCTCTCAATACTATGGAGACCTCCCCGCTTTGACGCTGTCTTGCTTCTCTCCAAGCGCTAAGAGACCTGTCGGTGTATATGCGCTATATAAGTATAAATAACATAACATAACTATGTAACTACCATAGAAGCAAGACTTCGGGACACAAATGACCATGGGTGACATGTCGACGGCACTGACACCGCGCCTGGCTAACATACCCTAGATTCCTCGAATACTCATGCTAGGACACGCTTATAGACGGAGAGTTGGGTCACATACAGGGGTGGGGGAATCATATCGCCCGACGCCCGAACCAACTAGAATTTTATGAAGGGCAAGAAGATTTATTATCTATTTTGTCCGACGGACAAGTAGACATTAAATCACAAAAAAGAAATTAGCTGTCGGCACTCTGGGGCTCACAGGCAATTGAAATGCTGTCAGGAAGCCTTTGGAGGCCTTTGACTGGATGGAAGCCCATGACTGGGCTCTATCTAGCCAGTGATTGGCTGGGGGAGTGTCACGCTAGACGTCAGTGTTCTAGCGTGAGTTCCACACTGGTGCAGCCCACCTGCTCTTGGAACCCAGCTGCTGAACGTGCAAGGGCGGGCGCCGAGGCCGGAAACACTTTTGCTGCTGTCTGTTCCAGCGCTGCGGGCCGGTTGGCCTTGTGGTCTCTCTGTCACTGATTGCTGCAGGGCTCGATCGCCCTGACCATTGGAATCCGTCCAGGGCAGTCCACTCATCTTTGGTGCGCTGCGAGGCACTTCCGGAATGGGGAGCGGAAAGTCGCCTTCTCCGACACAGTGAATGCTTCACCAGCAGGTGAGTCAATCTAATAAAGGGTTTTGCAGCAGTCAGAGCCTTAATAAAAGTATGTTAACTGTGATGCTGCATGTAATGGTTTGGGATCAGTGGGCGTGGGGGCAGGGTCAAATGTTTGGCATGTTAATTTACAGTAAGGCGGGAACTTCTCCACTGCTATCGGCTGATCGATGAGGCGCCTATTGCAATGCAACCAGTGCAGCGTTGGTAATGAGTGAAAACACAACGAATAGAGGCTTACTGTTAGAACTGGGGGTCTCTAGTTGGCAATGGTTTGCACCTTTGTCCAAATAGGGACCCTTGCTTCTAGTCAGGATAAGGGGGAAACACTCCTAAAATAACCCCTGCTCACCCCCTGGTAGCTTGGCACGAGCAGACAGGCTTATCTCAGAGGCAGTGTGTAAAGCATTTGTGACCACATACAGTAATACAGTGAAACACTACAGATGGACACCACACAGGTTGTTTATGTAAAAATAAGTAATCTTTATATAGACTTATCACAAGACCCAATAGCAAAAATCCACAATACAGTACTCAAAAATAGACTTAAAATGATAGAGACAGTTCACGTTATCTTCAAAAATAGGATAGTCAATCAAATAAAGCTTGTAGCAACAAATAACTCCACTTGGAGTTATCACGACGTCGTGACCGGTGGAAATCCCAAAGTACGGCGCCGACCGCGAGGTGCGCGGCGTCGGGCCCGGAGTCGAGCAGACCCACAAAGAACAGTACCTGGAATTCGATGAAAACAAAGACGGTGCACGGCGTCGGGGAGGTGATGCTTCGTTGGCGCCGGCGGCGTCGGTTCCTTACGACCCCAGGGGAGGTGATGTCTCGGTTCCTTACTGCAGCGCAGGGAGGTGAGGCGTCGGTTCCTTACTGTGTCGGGGAGGTGACGTCACGGATGGCGGCGAGGCGTCGGTTCCTTACGATGGTGCGGCGTCGATGGATTCGGGGGTCACCCACGTCGAGGATCGGCTCCGCGATGATGAAGCCCTGGCGTCGGTGAAGTCGGGGCTGCGGTGCGAGTCGGGACGGTGCGTCGTGAGCGTCACGAGCGGTGTCCTCGGCTCCGGTGCAGGCAGCGGCCTCGATGGCGGCTTCGGAGTCGATGTCGCACGGCGTCGGCAGGCGTCGGGCCTACGGTGCAAGTCGGGGCGGTGCGTCGTGCTCTTCACGAGCGGTGCCCACGGCTTCGGTGCAGGTTACGGCGTCGCTCGCCGGCGTCGGTGTTGCAATTTCCCTCTGTTAGCAGCTAAAACAGCAGTTCCAGATGCAGGCAAACAGAAGGGGTGAAGTCTTTGTGTCCCTGTGACTTCAGGCAGGAGGCAAGCTCAGTTCAAGCCCTTGGAGATTCCCTTCTTCAAGATGACAAAGCACAGCAAAGTCTTTTCTCCTGTCCTTGGCAGAAAGCAACCACTGCAGGCCAACCCCAATCAGCAAAACAGCACAGGGGCAGTACTCCTCCTTCAGCTTCTCCGGTTCTTCTCCTTGGCAACAGGTTTCTTGATTTCCCAGAAGTGATCTAATTTCCTAGGGGTCTGGGTCCCCTTTTTATACACCTTTTCCCTTTGTTCTCTGAAGGCAGAGAGGCCTCTGCCTAGTCCAAAACCAGTTCTGGTCAGTCCTGGAGCACTTTGTTTTTCTGACTCCTTCTTTCCTTTGTGAGTGAGGGGCAGAGCCATCAGACGCCCGGCAGGAGGTGGAGCCAGCATTGTGGAAGGCAGGCACAGCCCTATTCAGACCCAGGTGCAACTCCTCCCTCCACTCTGGATGCAGACCTTCCTATTCAGCCCTGTGCTGACTCACCCTGCCTCCTGGAATCCCCCAGCCCCTGTCACTCACAAATCCAGACACACAATACACAACCTGAGCAGAGGCAGCTGGATGGTTTAGGCAAGAAAATACCTACTTTCTAAAAGTGGTATTTTCAAACAAAGAATGTTAAAACCAACTTCACTAAAAGATGTATTTTATCATTCTGAGTTCAGGCATACTAAATTCGTTTTTCTACCATGTTCTCTGGGTCAGTTAGGATTATAAGGTGTAATAATCAAAACTGCCCATTCTGGCCTATGGAGAACAGGTAGCCTTGCAATAGTGAAAAACGAAAATGGCTGTAATTCACTATTAGGACATGCCACACACACCAGGGCATGTCCTACCTTATACTTACAATGCACCCTGCCCTTGGGCCTACCTTAGGGGTGTCTGATATGAAGATAAGGGAAGGTTTAGGGACTGGCAAGTGGGTGCACTTGCCAAGTCGACATGGCAGTCACAGACTGCACACAGGCTCTGCAATGGCAGGCCTGAGACACATTTTACAAGCTGCTTCTGTGGGTGGCACAACCAGTGCTGCAAGCCCACCAGCAGCATTGGATTTACAAGCCCTGGGCACACGCAGTGCACTGTACTAGGGACTGACAAGTAAACCAATCATCCAATCATGGAGTCACTAATCCATAACACAATTTATCATGGGGAGAGCATATGCACTTTAGCACTGATCAGCAGTGGTAAAGTGCCCAGAGTCATAAAACCAACAAAAACAGGTCAGAGAAAATATAGGAGGAAGGCAAAAAGTTCAGGGATGACCCTGCAAAAAGGGCCAAGTCCAACACAACCCCTTCCAGCCAAAACGCAGGGAGACCAATCACTACCCTGATGGGCTTCTCTGCTTTGGGCGATAGAACCTGGACCCTGGCCCACAACAGCAGGGGCATACTCCAGTTCTACGCCAATCTGAACCTATTTGGATCCCTCTGTCCATACTCTCAGGGCCCACCCAGCTAACCCATGGGGAACCCTTCTCCTCAACTGTGGACACCACCTGTGCAGCACCTAACCTTAGCTTGCCCACAGGTGTGTCCCAACCGACAGACAGTACCCACATGGCCAACACAGATGTGTGGCCTAGTCCACCCCCGGGGTGTGACTTCTGTCCCCCTCCCAGGGGCAACTCTGTCCACCAGGACAGCAAGCCACAGTGGCCACTGACAGCCGTCAGTGATGAGAGCCAGGCCCCAGGCCTTTCATGGCTCTCCAACCGCTGTGGTGTCAGAGAGCGGGGGGCAGTAGCCCCAGGTGCCTGGCACCCTTTGTCCACTCTCCCAACCGTCAGGTCAGGTATGACATCCTGACACTGACCCACCAGCCCCGGGCCTGTAACCGGCGGCTGGACAGGAGACTGGGGTGGGCTCTCCCACACCTGGTCCTCCTCCTTGGGGCTCTGCACCCTCCCACCTGGAGCTGTACCCCCTTCCAGAATTGTCAGGGCACCTGTGGCAGGGGTCCTGCACAATCCGCCCACCAGTTCAGGGGTTCTATCCTGCAACTGGGATCCCAGCATAGGGTCTGTACCCTTAGACTGGGCAGAGGCCAGGGGTGAGGCTGTCCTCTCCCCGCCCCCTTACTGGGGTCCTGCACCCTCCCACCTGGAGCGGTGCCCCCAGAAGACAAACTGGTAGGGGCACTGTTAGCAGCTGCCCCTTCCTCCAGGTCAGGGGGACACCCTGAACCTGGTCCTCCAACCCAGGGTCTGTACCCTTAGGCTGGACCTGTGCCTGGCAACCCAGGACTTCCGGGAGGGTACACCAACCCCCCAAGGGAAACACACTCCTCTAGAGTTGTGTAATAATCTGCCTGGCGCACCAGGACTTCCTGGGGAGCACGCATGCCCCCAGAGGGTAACACAGCTCTCATGTGTTGTGTGACAGTCCGCCTGGCGCAGATCTCCCGACCCCTGTCCATCTGACAGCGCGCGAAGATCCCCCAGGACAGAAGTGGTGTCACCATGGTCATTCACTGGTGACTCAGCCCTTCTGGCTGGTCCCTGACCCACTGGTTCTTCCACTGGGGACTCTCTCCCCCTCTCACCCCTCACTCTGGGCTTCTGCACCCTCCCAAGTGGAGCGGCACTGCCAGATACCAGAAACACTGGAGCTCCATTTACAGACGCTCCAGGTTCTCTAGACACTAGGAGATCCTCCTCAAGAGGCGGCCCATCAGGACAGCCTAGGCTCCCTACCTGGTGTTCCCTTAAAGAACCATCCAGGCTCTGAGACTGGGTTTCGGGCACCTTGGGACACGCAGCCCCACACTCACTCCTTCTCCACTGAGACAGGACGTGAGCCCCTACACCCCTCCCACTACACCGGGACCTAGCTGGGCTACTCTGAACCACTTCCACCACTCTGGGCTGGAAGATACCTGAGCCACTCCTCTTAGGGTCACTCCCCAATGCCTTTTCAGACCCTCTGGAAACCACCAAAAGGTCTTCCTCCCATGTGAGCTCCCTGAGGTCAGAGAACTCACACTCCAACAGGTGTTGGCATAGCTCTGGAAAACAGGGACTTACAATATGCTCTCCCCAAATTGGATCACACAACCCCTCACAGGTGTTAACCAAGTTATCCTTCACCTCACCATCCAGTGCCTCACACATGTACCCCACACCACTCTGCTGAGATTGGCAAGACAGTATCTGACTGTCTCTGTCACTCAACCCACACTCTTCTGGGCGGTCTTCACACTCACACACCAGGACTTCAACCATGGGGGAACCCCTCTCCCTGCACCTCTCATCTAGAGTCAGTAGAGTGTCCCTCCCACCACTAGGACCATGAATCCCTGCGTCAGTTTCCCTATTCCTCTCAGGGACACTGCGCACTACTGGAGCTACCTCATGTCCTTGAACCTCCTGGTGTATGTTAACCCCCTCCAAGTCAGGCACCTCATCTCTGGGTGTGTGCACTACTCTCTCAGCACTGAATAACTTAATTTTGCTGCCACCAGAGGGAGGAATCCCTAAGCCCCTGGCTTTGAACTCCAACACCCTCATCATTCTCTCATGCTCTAAAAGCATCTTCCTTTCTTCCATGGCCAACCTCTTACTTTCCAACTCCAATTTCTTATGCTCAAGGCTATCATGGCTTCCCTGTGTTAGTTTGGCCATTTCCATTTCATGCATCCTGCTTTTGTCCCTGTCCTCCAGCTCCTCTGGAGACAGGCCCTTTTGAGAAACACTGCTGCCCTCCCTGGAAGGCACTCCCCTCCCAGGTAAGCCCAATGGCCCCTCAAGCTGCCCATCTAAATTCTCTGCCTCCTCCACAGGCTCCTCGGACTGCCCACTGGCATTCCGTGCTTCCAACCAGGCCCTTAGCGCCTTGTGAAACTCCTCCTTTCTGGTGAGGCCTCTCATAGAGATTTTAAACTTTTTGCAAACAGCTTTGAGTTCTGGCACAGTGTAGGTATCAACCCTATCTTCTTCAAATTCAATATCTGCAGGTGCAATGGATCCTTTTTTGCTCATGGTGAAAATTGGCAGTTCTCAACAAAAATAAAGGTTCCAAGGAAAAAAGTCCTATCAAAATGTATGTGGTCGCGTATTGGTCTGCACTCACTAGTAGTGTACACCAATCACTGTATATGAATCACAAATGCAAGTCCAAATCCTCACCGCTGACCACCAATGTTAGAACTGGGGGTCTCTAGTTGGCAATGGTTTGCACCTTTGTCCAAATAGGGACCCTTGCTTCTAGTCAGGATAAGGGGAAACACTCCTAAAATAACCCCTGCTCACCCCCTGGTAGCTTGGCACGAGCAGACAGGCTTATCTCAGAGGCAGTGTGTAAAGCATTTGTGACCACATACAGTAATACAGTGAAACACTACAGATGGACACCACACAGGTTGTTTATGTAAAAATAAGTAATCTTTATATAGACTTATCACAAGACCCAATAGCAAAAATCCACAATACAGTACTCAAAAATAGACTTAAAATGATAGAGACAGTTCACGTTATCTTCAAAAATAGGATAGTCAATCAAATAAAGCTTGTAGCAACAAATAACTCCACTTGGAGTTATCACGACGTCGTGACCGGTGGAAATCCCAAAGTACGGCGCCGACCGCGAGGTGCGCGGCGTCGGGCCCGGAGTCGAGCAGACCCACAAAGAACAGTACCTGGAATTCGATGAAAACAAAGACGGTGCACGGCGTCGGGGAGGTGATGCTTCGTTGGCGCCGGCGGCGTCGGTTCCTTACGACCCCAGGGAGGTGATGTCTCGGTTCCTTACTGCAGCGCAGGGAGGTGAGCGTCGGTTCCTTACTGTGTCGGGGAGGTGACGTCACGGATGGCGGCGGGCGTCGGTTCCTTACGATGGTGCGGCGTCGATGGATTCGAGGGTCACCCACGTCGAGGATCGGCTCCGCGATGATGAAGCCCTGGCGTCGGTGAAGTCGGGGCTGCGGTGCGAGTCGGGACGGTGCGTCGTGAGCGTCACGAGCGGTGTCCTCGGCTCCGGTGCAGGCAGCGGCCTCGATGGCGGCTCGGAGTCGATGTCGCACGGCGTCGGCAGGCGTCGGGCCTACGGTGCAAGTCGGGCGGTGCGTCGTGCTCTTCACGAGCGGTGCCCACGGCTTCGGTGCAGGTTACGGCGTCGCTCGCCGGCGTCGGTGTTGCAATTTCCCTCTGTTAGCAGCTAAAACAGCAGTTCCAGATGCAGGCAAACAGAAGGGGTGAAGTCTTTGTGTCCCTGTGACTTCAGGCAGGAGGCAAGCTCAGTTCAAGCCCTTGGAGATTCCCTTCTTCAAGATGACAAAGCACAGCAAAGTCTTTTCTCCTGTCCTTGGCAGAAAGCAACCACTGCAGGCCAACCCCAATCAGCAAAACAGCACAGGGGCAGTACTCCTCCTTCAGCTTCTCCGGTTCTTCTCCTTGGCAACAGGTTTCTTGATTTCCCAGAAGTGATCTAATTTCCTAGGGGTCTGGGTCCCCTTTTATACACCTTTTCCCTTTGTTCTCTGAAGGCAGAGAGGCCTCTGCCTAGTCCAAAACCAGTTCTGGTCAGTCCTGGAGCACTTTGTTTTTCTGACTCCTTCTTTCCTTTGTGAGTGAGGGGCAGAGCCATCAGACGCCCGGCAGGAGGTGGAGCCAGCATTGTGGAAGGCAGGCACAGCCCTATTCAGACCCAGGTGCAACTCCTCCCTCCACTCTGGATGCAGACCTTCCTATTCAGCCCTGTGCTGACTCACCCTGCCTCCTGGAATCCCCCAGCCCCTGTCACTCACAAATCCAGACACACAATACACAACCTGAGCAGAGGCAGCTGGATGGTTTAGGCAAGAAAATACCTACTTTCTAAAAGTGGTATTTTCAAACAAAGAATGTTAAAACCAACTTCACTAAAAGATGTATTTTATCATTCTGAGTTCAGGCATACTAAATTCGTTTTTCTACCATGTTCTCTGGGTCAGTTAGGATTATAAGGTGTAATAATCAAAACTGCCCATTCTGGCCTATGGAGAACAGGTAGCCTTGCAATAGTGAAAAACGAAAATGGCTGTAATTCACTATTAGGACATGCCACACACACCAGGGCATGTCCTACCTTATACTTACAATGCACCCTGCCCTTGGGCCTACCTTAGGGGTGTCTGATATGAAGATAAGGGAAGGTTTAGGGACTGGCAAGTGGGTGCACTTGCCAAGTCGACATGGCAGTCACAGACTGCACACAGGCTCTGCAATGGCAGGCCTGAGACACATTTTACAAGCTGCTTCTGTGGGTGGCACAACCAGTGCTGCAAGCCCACCAGCAGCATTGGATTTACAAGCCCTGGGCACACGCAGTGCACTGTACTAGGGACTGACAAGTAAACCAATCATCCAATCATGGAGTCACTAATCCATAACACAATTTATCATGGGGAGAGCATATGCACTTTAGCACTGATCAGCAGTGGTAAAGTGCCCAGAGTCATAAAACCAACAAAAACAGGTCAGAGAAAATATAGGAGGAAGGCAAAAAGTTCAGGGATGACCCTGCAAAAAGGGCCAAGTCCAACACTTACTATTTACAGACATTGACCTGCTTTTATGGACGAGGTCGCATTCGGGGGCACAGAGCAAACGATTATACTTTAACACCTGGCACTGGCAGTCTTACAGAAAAGGCAGTCTTGTGCGTGCGCTGTAAATAGAAACATTTTTTAAACTGCATCTTTTTCCTGGGGTTAAACAGTAAAGCAAAATTTGAATAAAAGAAACGCCACATAATGAAGCAGGTAGAAAGTATCTTCGTGCTCCAGGCAATGTTATGTGTGCAGCGTATTTCACACAGCTCACTGAAACGTGGGCCACTCTTGGCGCCTGAAACATCGCATGTCTACATTTTTGCCTGGGGTCTCCGTTCCACAGTCTTTCTTGCCTTTTCCTTATTCCATTACCTCCACCTTCCCTCCACTCTTCTCGCTTAATCAGTGCCTCCACTTTATTTTCCAATCTTGCCACTGCAGCAGAGGAAAAGCCTCACGTCAGTGTTAATTTTACAGGCTTGATCTGGCAAGAAACTGGTTATTCTCCACATTTTGGGCTCATTCCTGTTAGCCTGTACCTCTATTTGGTTGCATTTCTCGATTCCTGTACCTACTGTAAACCACCCCCACCATGCAAAGTGCTTTGGCAGTTTGTGCTCAATAAACAGAGCCACTGTAATGAAGCGGCAGGGTTGACTAAATTATGTGGCCACAAAAAATTAGAATTATGTAGCAGAATGCAGCACATTTTTGTTTATCGTATTACTTCATTTGTTTTACAACGGTATATGTTAACAACGTCAGTATAAATGTTTTGCCTTATTACTTTCAGATTAACACCCAAATACAGCAATAGCAATGTAAAAGTGACCAGTCACTACTTGTGATGGGCTTTTCACTGTGTGGCAGGATGGGTTGCCCTCTTTTAAAAACTTTTGATCTGTTTGAGCTAGAATCAACATTTTTGTTAAAATATGCAGTTTAGGCAGCATGATTATGTGGCAAATTATGAGGAAAACGTCTCAGCTGTAGAATCTCATAATTAGAGTGGCTCTGTTATAAATTACGCATGTACACAGGACCTGCCATCAGTGGGGGACCATCTGTCATTTGCAACGATGTAAAATGGCAAAAATTGCAGAACCAAGTTCAATATAAAGCAGAAATTATCAAAATTTAAATTTATAAGTTTCACAATCACGTTTTATTGACAACTGCATGAAATTATACAATATTCCCACCTCAATTTTATGCAACCGCTGTATTGTTGCATTTTTGTTGCACAGTTACGTCAGCAGTAAAAATGAGCCCATACCAGATCCAAGGAAAAGTGGCTCTGCCACCTGTGTGAGTATTCGTCCTATGTAGACATAAAGGCTTGTTTCTCTTTCCCTACATGATTTGACAAGGAGTGTTTTTCCTCTGTGCCTGACTTTGTGCCTTCTTTATGCATGTGCCCATTTAGAAATATCCAAGCATCATCCCTTAGACCCTCAGAACGCTCAGCTTCTGAAAAAGCAAACTGATTGCACAAGTTGCGTTAAAACCTTATCTTTCACCAGGCTTCCCAGTACTCGTATGTCAGCATCCAGCAACAGAATTACAGGATTTTCCCAGAAGATAACAGGCACATTTGGGTGGGCAGTGGGGGGCTGGGGACATTGGAAGGAGAGAGACAAGTGGCAAAGAACTCGGATTTTAAAGAAAAAAGTGACTACTTCACAAATCTAAGTGAGACAAACTTGCACATCTATTGCGGAGCTGCTTCTCTTCGTGTTTGGGGAGCTTACTCTTCTGGTGCCATTACTATACCACTACTGTGCACAAGAGAACCCTGTTGCTACTGCCAGTGCTGCACATGCTCCTTGTGTGGGAGAAGAATGTGGAGATTTAGCAGTGAGTGCACAATAGTATAATCACACCTCACCTGCCCAGGAATGTAAAATGAGAGATTGATTTAACTGCCCATTACTGCCTCTTGTGTGTTTGTACTTGTGGATACTGCCTCAGTGAACCACAGCACCTCTGCTACGCAATTTTGGCTGCCCCATGAATCGTTCATAAGCTCTGCCAAGAAGTGCAGTTATTCACATTCACATGTTTATCAGATCATGTTCCCATGTGAGTATTTTTTAAGCTGGACAGCTATGAGTTGGCCCTAGGATGGAGAACACCCTTCTGTCCTACAGGTTCATATTCCGACAGTCTATGCCAAATATGCTTCAAGAAATGTAGTCAATCACTAGTCTGCACTCTGTCTTTAGGTACTCTTTCTCTATAATTGAAATTTTGTCACATGCATACTGGTTGATAATTGGGTGCAGTGCAAACTGACACATCTACGCAAATACTGTACAACCTGCCAGTACAACAGTTGCATTTAAGGATGCATGACCATGCACTGCATAATTGGACTTGCGCTTGAAATAATGTTGCACAGTATGTTGCACTGATTGCAGTGCTGGTTCTCGCCGTGCAGACCCACCTTAGTGATTTATGGAATAGGTGGGGCAAGCAGATATCTGCCCAGGACAAGTAGATTTCTGTAACATTTTGTCCATTGGCCAAGCAGATTTTTGACAAATTTCCACACCCCTGACATACACGTGGGAGTGGCATTCACACACAACAGTCCCACACCTCCACCCCCGGCCTATCACACCCACACATAACGCAACACCCGCTCTGCATAACCCCTCCACTATTCTGTTTACATAGTGGCACCCACAACAGCAGGACTCTGATAGCTCACACTCTGCATAAACGACACATTCAGCGGGAGCATATTCGTGATACTTATAGGACAGACACATTAGGAAGGTGGTATTAAGTTTAATAGCTTATTTCTTTTATGTTATGTTTGGATATAGCTTTGTACAGTATCATCAGCTGTTAATCTCTGAAGTGAATTAATGTTGTTATTGCTGGATAGTAATGTCGTACATGGCGATTTGTCCCCCCACCTAGTGGGCACATAATGCAAATGGGGATGTACTATAATTTGTACTTTATTATGACGTAATCACAGCTGTATGATGTGTTGAGTATAAAACGAATAAAAATTATTCAACAAAAAAAAAACTTGCTGACAGACATCAGGCACGCAATTCACTCTAACTGCATTGGAGGCAGAACTCCTGCATACTAATGACCTAACGTCCTACATTTATTGCACCTCTTCCCCATAGCAGGACAACTTGAATTGTTACCTAAGTGGTTAAAGGAGCCACACCTGTAACAAGCATTGGTTTTGTTAACCTTATTACTCCAAATATTCTTTACTGCATTCACCTCTGTACTATTTGCATTGCTTATCATGGAGGATGCAGTGGATGCTTGTGTTAAAGCTTTAACAGAGGAAACGGAATGTTCAATGCCTTGAGTAATTTTTACGGTTTGTTCCAGAGTAGGGTTAGTGCAGCACAAAAGGTGCTCATGTACTTTCTTTGAATGACAACTGAGGACAGTCTGATCCCTTAAGTACTTATCACTAGCATTTTCAAAATAACAAGTACTGGCTAGAATGCGCAAACTGGCTACATATTGTTCAATGCTCTCTTCAGGCGATTGTTTCCTGGAATAGAATTTAAAACTCTCTTTTCTCAGCTTCTACAAAAACATTCCAGGCATCACCAGCAGCTTCTCCCCCAGGAGCGGGGATCACAGTAGATTGTCGAATACTTTTTGCCCTTCAGTGCCCAAACTACCATGTAAAATGGCTTATTTCCTTGCTGGACTGTACTTTACACCGCCTATAGCCACTAGATAGTTCTTAAATACTTTGATCCAATGTTTCCACTCTAATTTAGGATTCCAAGGACTATCTAGAACTTTTAGAGGCTGCTGGTGTGAATTACTTCCTCCAGACATAGTATTTAGAGCCAAGGCAGTCAATGAGTAGAATAACTTGAATAGCTGAGGGTAAGTAACAGAAGCAAAGACACACTGCGAATAAAGGGCATGTGCAAAATAATGCGTTATTCATGTGTTATACTTTGCCCAGTACGGAATCCAAAGGTTCGCTTGGTGAGGAGAGAGAAAAACAAAGGCTCGCTGCACATGTACCACAAGGTAAGGAAGTTGAAACGTGGCACGCATGTGAATATTTGGTGTACACTCCAGTTCCGTGCACAGACAGAAAAGGCAGAAAAGCCCTTCCGTGCAGGAGCAGTTGAGAAGGAGGAATCAAAGAAGCCTGCAGTGGACCAATGGGGCAATGGAAGGAACAGCTGGTCCGCTTTGCCTTCAGTGGGAAGGACGGTCGTTGAGAAGTGCCCCGTACAGGAACAACCACTGATAAAATCGTCAGCGGAACAGGGCCAATCAGTGGCAGAGAAGCGGGTGCTCCGGCCAAACAGGAAGCTAGGTGGCCACAGAGACAAAGAGGTTGCGGCGGCAACGCGTCAAGTGAGGTGGGCTCCGTCAGCGACGATTGCTCGGTTACATGAAATAGGAGAAAACGGGTCTGATACACAAATCTGTCGCCAAAAGGATGTTGTATGAAAGGAAGAAATCCAGGAGAAAAAGGTACGTTGTTACAAGGAATATTTATTCGTAGAGTAAAAGCATATACGTTGAGCCCATCCTCCACCCACCTCCGTGCCCGCAGCTCCATTGCTGAATTGCGTTACAAACGACCGATTTAGCAACAAGACCAGCAGAACACAGAACGGCGTTTGTAGAATGCAGGGATACAAAGGAAAATAACACGAGGCACCCACAGAGGCGCGAGTAGAATGCACGCTCTAATCAGTCGTGTGCTCACAACATTGTTAGCATATAACAGGAACATTCAGTGGTGTATTTTTTGAGGGCTCTAAGATCTATGTAGAGATTGAATCACTGTATTCCTTTATCAGCTGGTTTGGGTCATTTTGTGTCAGATGTGTTGGTATCATGGAGGAAATCCATCTGGTTTGTACAATTGTCCCGGATACCCAATTCATTTAATATTTAATAGAGTTTTTTAGAGCTGTGACCCATGTAAAGTGGGAGATTGAAGATGGTGAAAACAGATAATAAGGCCTACCTTGGTGTTTGCAGTTTTGTGAGTGTGGGGGGATTTCACTTTGTTTAGAGTTTGTGACCAGGTTTTCTTTGAAATTTCTGGCCAATTGGTATTCTCCCTGCTTTAGGGTGTAAGATAAAGTGAAACATCTGCAAGTGATCAGACCATTTGTTTGAAATTGTTTCATTGACTTGTTTTATTTTCCCTAGATGAAAGGTGATGAGATTGAGAATAGGACCTTTTTAATTGATGGTGTTATTGTAGGGAAAAGTTGTTTGCTATAAAGAACTCAAATGCTGAAGTGGTGTCAGATTTATTGTTTAGTTTTTCTGTTTTAAGTCTCTGAGGATGCTCAGTTTGGTTGTGGGAATGAATAGAGTCCTGCAGAATTAAAGGCAGTAGAGTATGATTAATTGTATTTGATAGTGTGAGGAGGAGGACTCTGCTTGGAGGAGCTTGAAGATGCAGTGGCAGCTGGTGATCTTCATAAGTGGTGGGGCCTAATACTCACCACAAGTTCACGCCATTTTTTTCCAAAACTTTCCTTGGGTGCTCCCTATATGTAAAGAATTGTCTCTAGGGTGTGTGGTGTGGTTGTTAGATAATGGGATTGTTGTACAATGTCGTTCTTAGAACGGGAGCTATGTCATGCATATGTCAGTATTGGAATGTGGGCTATGTCATGTTGGATTTCATGTAGAATGCACACAGTGAAGCGGTTGGATCTGGCGACGGCTGGATGTGTTTCTTTCCTCCTCACCTGTGGGTCCTGATATTGGCACATAAACGTAACATATTTTTACTTCTACGACTCCATCGCTTCGTTACAATGGCGACGAGTTGCTTGTGCCGGCCCATTGTGTAGGAATTTCAGTTATTATATATTCTTCGGAAGAAGTCTTCTGGTGCAAGCGGATGGCGGAGGTCGTATGGATCAGGTGGAATACCGTTTATGCTGTTGGTGTCGTCATGTAGAATGCACAAAGTGAAGCGGTTGGATCTGGTGATGGCTGGACCTGTTTCTTTCCTCCTCACCAGTGGGCCCTGATATTGGCACATAATAAACCTAACATTTTTACTCTTATGAGACCATCTGTTCATTACAGTGTGACGCTGCCAGAATATTGTCATGGGTACCTCCGTATGCCAAGTATTACATACAATATGCCAGTACCAGAATTTTGCCATTGATGCCTGTATAACATGGTCGACCATATGTTAGAAATTGCCTTCAGTATGTAAGAGCCGGCATTTTATCAGGGTTTGCTCCCCTCTAACCCCAGTATGCAGTTGTTCTCTCTGAGGCCAATATTTACTCCAATATGGAAGCACTAAGTAGCATGGTGCTGTGGGTGTTCCCTTATGCCAAGAATGACCCCCCGTGTACTGGCCACAGCATGTTATCTTGGGTGCACCCATAAGCCAGTATCTCAAGTAGGCCATGGCCAGTGGCAGACTCACAAGCAGAAACTACACTAACTCTCTCACTCTTACTTGCTCCATCTCTCATTCACTCTTTTCCCTTAACTCCCTTACTCTCTCACCCCCACTTGGTGTCACACACAGACACACAGTCGCACTAACTGATTCTCACTCACAAACACCCTTACACACACTCACCCTTCCATATCCATTGACTCTTACAGCTGCTGAGGTACACGAGTCTCTGCTTTGAACTCCTGGTATACAGGTGCTCTGCTTTAATAATATCACAGTAGGATCCTCACCCTCTATTCCATGGTGCAACTGTACCTGTTGCACCATTAAAAGGTACACCCCTAATTCACTCTACACCACCAATTCACTTCCTCCTCAGTCTTCACTCACCCACTCCTTGGCAAATGTGAAGGACTTTTTAAAAGATCAATGGGTGAAGTCCTCTTTCTTAAAGCCCCTATATGTATCTGTATTATTTGGGGGGGGTTTTTTTGGGGGGGGGTGTTTAATAGTATGTCCAAGAAGCTAAAGCTGTCCTCAGAGGTCAGGCCTAAAAAGGTCAAATGTAGGTAGTGCATGCCACTGGAGATATTCCAGCATGCCTGTTACAGCCCCACTCAGTGACCACTGAGGTCCAACAATCTAATACAAATAAAACATATCTTCTGCATAAGCCACCTCATATGTCTAGGTCATGTAGTCTTCGTGCGGTATGACGAGAACAATTGTGATAAGCAGTGGTGTGAAAGTTAAAAAATCTACTTGTCTAAGGCATTGGGTGCTTCAGAAATCTACCTGTCCTGTGCAAAAATTAATTTGTCACGTTTGGTACCATGCAGTGAGGAAGCAAATTATGGCAGCATCTCATATCAAAGCTCTGATAATAGCTAATTTAATTATGCTATGGCTTATATTATGTTGAGGTGTGGATTCTACCAAGGATTTTGCCAGTTTTCCACAAATCTACAGAGAGGGACTGGAAAATGGTCAAGAACCAGTAGTTCCAGTCTTTGAATGCCCTGTGAGTCTATGTACACCCACAACCTAACTAGTTCATTGGTATTTAACTGTTTTCCAATCTCTTCCCACTATCGAAAAGGTTAAACATTTAAAGGGAGTGTAGGGAAAGTGAATTTGCAACCATTCAGCAGAATTGTCCACCGAGCAATGTGTATGTTTTCTCATGTGGAAATATAATTAGCAAAAGTTGCTAGGAGTACAGTTTCCAGTCCCTACTTCGTTAAATTCTTGTGAATTCCCTAAAGTCATAAGTGCATCAATGCAGGGACACATACTTGCAGGTGATTTTCTTTAACCATCTGGCCCCTATTTTATTTTCAAAGTGGCCATAACATGGCACGTAATGATTTTATGTTGATTGTTCATTATTAATTTTAAAAATATATATTTTTGTACATCAAACATGGTTTACTAGATGCTGTTTCTGAGAAATAGTATTTGAAGTTATAGTTTAGCAAAGCTTATATTTTCAAGTTGCGATTTTTTGTCTACATTTTATTTTGAAAGTAAACCTCCACCAATCTTGTTTTCATGTATATGCTTGTATCTGCCTGTAATCAAGGAGCACTCTGGGAACAAAATAAAGAGACTCAGAATTTACATTTTGTAAATGTGTACACCTTTTACTGGAATCACTGGCAGTAAAGTAGCAGAGCTCACAGTGCTCAACTTACTAATAAAGGCTCTGCATTTATTAATCATATATACAAGTTTGAGCAGCTTATCCATATGGATACAAAGCTGGGTTTTGTGGCAGACAATCTGCTTCTCTGATCCATGATATGATATGTAAAATGGCAACCTAAGTTTTTATGCTTCATACGGTTGGGCCTACTTGTCCAGTGGATAAAATAAACACGAAAATGTGTTGTCCTTGAATGCTAACAGTATATCCTATGTATTGGGCAACAGTAATTCTACACCCTTGGGTGAGATTTGGGAGCTTGGATTTTGCTTTGCATAATTTTTCCATCTAGTAGTGTTCAGAAAATGTTTCTTTTCTCTAAAAAGATGTGTTTACAATGCCATTCTCCTAGGATGTTGAGAGGCCTCGCCCAATGCCTGTAATTTGACTTCGCCTTCAGAGTGTCAGGTCTGGTGTCTCTGGCCTGATGTAATCACCAGACAAACCACTAGAAAGCAGTGCTAAAAGAGGGGCTACTCTCTTCCCGCATTAATCTTTCTCACTACAAGTTTTGATCGGGAAAATGTGTGCTTCCACTGGAACAGAGTGCTTGCATTGCACTTTTTGCTTTATGAAAAGATTATGCTCATTACAGCCAATGTGCTGATTGTGACAAGCCAGTGATCAAAGCTAATTTGTTTATGATGAAATGGCAACGGTTACAGGTGTTGGTCACACCCTCTGACGAACCATGGTATTTGCATTTGGAGTTTTATTGTTAGATCTTCCTTGGAGTGCTTGCATATTGTTTTGTCAACTGTAAATATTTAGCACAATTGTAATTTTGTGACTGTATGCCTAATGGTTATATTATAAAAGAGCTCTGGCTCAATAAAGTAGGCATGAGTTGGAGACTAGTCAATGATAAAGGCTATATGCTTGATTGGGGAACAGTTAGGTTAGATGTCATAGCCATGATCTGTCTATTTTGAAAAGTTACAACAAAGGCAATACGGCTGGCTTTTTTCTTGTGAAATTCATTTTGAAGGCAATAGACTTTTAAGGGTGGGTTATTGTCACACTGTGTTAAAGCCTGGGACAGGTATTTCATTATATTGAATTTACAATTTAACATGCCGTGCAAGGGTTTTTGTGTTGGTTACTCGCTCTTACAAACCCTGGGGGCAGAGAATATGCCCTGTGATATGTGTTCGGAGGACCTGTATATTGTTTTAACAAATGAATTTTTGTATATTGTATTGTAATTGCATTTGTATAGCGCTTACTACCCCTGACGAGGCGTCAAAGCGCTTTTTCGGCGTGTAGCACGCTACTCCGGGACCCATAGAGGATTAGTGTTGAATTAGTATAGTGAAACATGCAAGTAAATTTTAAGTGGTGGATATGTTAGTCAGTTATTTGGATTCGGAAGGATAGCAGAAGGATAGAAGAGGAAAGAAGGTTTGTATTAATATAGCGCTTCTAACCCCTGATGGGGTGTTAAATCGCTTTTTTTTTTGGGCGAGTAGCACGCTACTCCGGAAACTCATAAAGGATTAGTGGTGAATTAGTATGGTGAAATATGAAAGTAATTTGAGTGGTGGATATTAGTCAGTTATTTGGAGTGAGAAGGATAGCGGAGGGATAGAAGGGAAAGAAAGGTTTGCATTCATATAGCGCCTGTTACCCCTGATGGGGTGTTGAAGCGCTTTTCTGGTGAGAAGCAGGCTACTCCGGAACCCATAAAGGATTAGTGTTGAAAATTAGTATTTTGAAATATGAAGTAATTTGAGTGGTGGATATGTTAGTCAGTTATTTGGATTGAGAAGGGTTAGGGAGGGGTAAAAAAGGAAAAAAGGTTTGCATTTATATAGCGCTTGTAACCCTGATGAGGTGTTGAAACGCTTTGTTGGCGAGTAGCACGCTACTCTGGAACCCATAAAGGATTAGTGGTGAATTAGTATAGTGGAATATGGAATTAGAGAAGTGAACATGCTAGTCTGTTATTTTGATTGAAAAGGATAGTGGAGGGATAGAAGAGTGAAGGATTTCTTTTTTTTAGGTCATAGCAGTAGGAGGAGGCTTTTGGATGAGTAAAAAGGGTTTTTGGAGGGGAAGAGTCAGAGGGAAGAGTTTAGAAAGGTTTGTTTTGGGGGATCGGTACAGTAAAGGAGGTGTCAGAAGATGCAAGGAGGCGTAGAGTAGGAGAGAGTCAAGAAAGGGTTATTTTGGGGAACATAGTAGTGGTATGGCGTTTGGGACAAATGAGAGAGTGGGTGTAGAGGATATAATGATAGATGTATAGGGTGAGATAGGGTAGTGAATTGGAAAGAGTAGTAGAAAGAAGTTTGAGATGAGTCCGAAAGTTGGGCTAGAAGATATATTGAGGGAAGTATAGGCTGAGAAATAGGGTAGTGCATTGGAAATGCTAAATTAGAAGAAAGTGATAAATATATAGATTCATAAGTACATTGAAAGTATATAGATGCATAAAGGAGGTAAGTATATGCAGATTAAAGATATTGATAGAGGTAGCGGATGAGAAATAGGGTAGTGCATTGGATATGCTTTTTCAGGAGAAAAGTAACAGACACACAGATCCAATTACATGGAGGTACATAGATGCCCAATGGAAGCAAGTACATGTAGACCAAAGAAGATTTTTTTTTCTTTTGTTTTTATAACAACATAATCATTGTACATGTTTATACAAAGCAATACACGAAGATAGGCACATATCTATAGTGAAAATCAATGCTTATGTACAGAGGGAAAAATACATAGGGTGGGTATTAATGAATGGGAAAATGAGCAGCATTCCTGGCCCTGGTCCCGACCAGTTTCGAACAGGCTCAAACAGGCTCAAACAGGCACTCACCCTTGTCCTCTCCACCCTTAACAGGCTCAAACAGGCACTCACCCTTGTCCTCTCCACCCTTAACAGGCTCAAACAGGCACTCACCCTTGTCCTCTCCACCCTTAACAGGCTCAAACAGGCACTCACCCTTGTCCTCTCCACCCTTAACGGGCTCAAACAGGCCCTCACCCTTGTCCTCTCCACCCTTAACAGGCTCAAACAGGCACTCACCCTTGTCCTCTCCACCCTTAACAGGCTCAAACAGGCACTCACCCTTGTCCTCTCCACCCTTACCAGGCTCAAACAGGCACTCACCCTTGTCCTCTCCACCCTTAACAGGCTCAAACAGGCACTCACCCTTGTCCTCTCCACCCTTAGCTGAGACGCCCTAAGCCTTGGCCGTTTATAGCCCTAGTGGTCAGGTGACCCCTTCAGCCAATGGGAACCCTAGCCCTAACAATATCCAATCACAGCACTAGCCCTAAAATCTAGAACCAATAGGAGACGAGGACCTTACAGCCAATCTTAGCCCTAGTCCAAGCACCCAATCAGTTTAAAAAACCCTTGATCTCTACGTCCAATAGAGGCCCTACCCCTACCAGTAGTCTCAACCCTAGTCCAAGCAACCAATGGCACAGGAAGCCCTAGTCCCTACTTCCAATAGAAAGCCTAACCCTACTCTTAGTCCCACACCTAGTCCAGCAACCAATAACACCAGAAGCCCTAATCGCTACTTCCAATTAAAGGCCTAACCCTAGTCCCACCCTAGTCCCAACAACCAATAACACAGGAAGCCCTAGTCCCTACTTCCAATAGAAATACTAATTCTAGCCCTAGTCCCAACCCTACATTGATTGAATCACAGACCCAGAAACCAATCAGAACCCTCAAATACCCAACCAATGAGGACACTAACCCTAATCCAATAAAAACATCAGATACAACCACCAATCAGTGTACACATGTACCAAACAATATCAGACTATATAAGGTTCCAGCTACCTCAGACAAGGTTTGCTGGCCAGGGAGTTGGAAGCTGCTTCTCTATTCAGAAATCTCCTAGGAGACAGACCGGCTCAATCCACAATTTGGACTTCTGCAGGTAAGACCCCAACAAACTAGTCTTCTAAAAACACTATTTGTTTAAACATTACTCCCTCTCCTGGCCAAAAAACGAAGTGCACAGTCCCTATTAAACACAGTTTAAACAGCTTACAGCACATTACTGCTGTCTCAGGAGGGAAGGGGGGGGCTGATTTCACTGACTTGTTAACACAAGATGGTCGCTGGGGGTGCACTGCTTAACATACAGATCTTAGCACAGAGCAAAGGAGACATTTGGAGGGAAAAAACTGATAGTCACAGGGAATGAGAGGGAAAAACTACAGAGTTTGGACTGCAAATCCCACAATTCAACAGGTTAAATGGAAGCAGTCACAGGCAGGAAAAAACACAAGTTTAAACACAAAAACATGGGATAAATTATACAATCACTGGCGGGTTAAAACTACAATTTTATACTGTAACAACTACAGGCAAAGACAGTTAAAGAAATTTAAAAAGAAAAAATAAGATGATGCAATCACAGGTAGGGAAAATCGTTTTTTAAACTTTTTTAGGAAAGAGACAGCACTAGTCTGCTTCCTTACCACTTCCTGGACTCTGCTCACTGCAATCTGGGGCACAGGTAGGCTGCAACTCACAAGATGGAGGAGAATGATTTGGGGTGCACCCAGCAAAGCCTTAAGGGGCCTGGGCAGGTGTGAGGGGAGGGCTCAGAGTTGCCTGGGAGCTGAATAGCCAATCCCCAGTCCTAGGTCTGCTGGCCTGGGGGTGTGGACTGGGACTGGGGAGCTGCTCTATTCACAGATCTCCTAGGAGACAGACCGGCTCAATCCACACTTTGGTAAGGCCCCAACAAACTTGTCCTCTAACAACACTATTTGTATAAAACTTTACTCCCTCTCCTGGCCAAAAAACGAAGTGCACAGTCCCTATTAAACACAGTTTAAACAGCTTACAGCACATTACTGCTGTCTCAGGAGGGAAGGGGGCTGGTTTCACTGACTTGTTAACACAAGATGGTCGCTGAGGGTGCACTGCTTAACATACAGATCTTAGCACAGAGCAAAGGAGACATTTGGAGGGAAAAAACTGATAGTCACAGGGAATGAGAGGGAAAAACTACAGAGTTTGGACTGCAAATCCCACAATTCAACAGGTTAAATGGAAGCAGTCACAGGCAGGAAAAAACACAAGTTTAAACACAAAAACATGGGATAAATTATGCAATCACTGGCGGGTTAAAACTACAATTTTAAACTGTAACAACCACAGGCAAAGACAGTTAAATAAATGTAAAAAGAAAAAATAAGATGATGCAATCAAATCACAGGTAGGGAAAATCGTTTTTAAACTTTTTTAGGAAAGAGACAGCACTAGTCTGCCTCCTTAATCATATTACTGTGTGCCTCATGACTGCATTGTGGAAAAGCTTCAGCTCAATTCAGTAGGCTGATGACTAGCCAACAATAAAGGCTAGGGGCATGAATGGTTCATTGGGAAAGGTCATGTCTCATGCAATAGGTCTAATTGGTTTATTATGAACAGTTATGCCAAAGACCTGACCTATAAAATATGAAAATAATAGGCGTTTAAGTGTGGATTATTACTACACCGCATTAAAAACTGTAGGCTTGTACTCTATTACATAGTATCTTGCAGATTATCTTCCTTGGCAAGAGTTTTGGTGGTGCTTACCACTTTTTTCAAACTATGGGATTAGAAGATTTGCCCAGTGACCCTTAATAGGCCCTTCCTGGATCGCTTAATATTGTTTTGCCAAATGTAATTTTGTACATATTTGTAATTTTTATTTACTGTATGCATAAAGTCTGCCTTGTGAGTACACTTATGCTCATTACAGTTGTCTTGATGTGGTTATTGTGAGAAGCCAGTGATCAAGGCTATCGGTATGATTGGTTCATTAGGAAAAGGTATGTTAATGCCATAGTTCTGATCTGGTTATTATGAAAGTATTGACAAGGTAGAAGGTACCATTTTTTTTGGTCGAGCCTAGGCAGCGTATGAGCTGCTCTGCAAGGCATGCTGTATTCAAGTATGTACTTGAAGCTCCGCCCACATTTTTCATTGGCTTGTGTCGTCGTCCTTTGTAAATGCTGGCTTCTGATTCGTTAATAGGCTTGTTAGTCCCTCCTTAGTACCTCCTTGTCTTCATTTGTAACCTCCCATGAGGACTGACCCTTTTACTTCTGTTGTTACACAGTATGTCTTATTTAGTCTGCAAGCACTAGTTTCTTTAATGAGTTTCTCCTACTGCAGGCACAACATGCTTTCCTGCAACATTCAGTGCACCATGCGCACTTTCACTTTCCAAGCATCCTGGGACAATGAGGACTGCTTCTTTGAAATGAAATAGTCTTGCATTTAAAAGAGTTTGAGCTATTGGCATTGTAAATGACAATGCCTTTTATTTAGGTGTTAATTATCAAAACAGATAAATGAAAGGTATTGTCATTTACAATGCCAATAGCTTAAACTCTCACAAATGCAAGACCTATTGCATTGCAAATGCATGTTTATTTTACTATTGTGAAACAAATATGTTAAAGTCAATGGCCCTTTAAGGGTAGATTGTTTTTACACTGTGTTAAAGTCTGTAGAAGGGTACTTTTTTGCATGAAATCTCACAGATTGGCTCAGTAGAAAAGGATACCCATTTGAGAAACCCTGGGTGTAAAAGATTTGAACTGTAATAATCCCTGTTAGACCCTCTTAGGAAGGTTTGTATATATTTTCTGCTAACTAGAATTTAGTATACATTTTTATAATTTTCTTACTCTATGACTGTTTGTTTTGTGGGAGAGCTAATGCTCAGAGTAGGCTTGTGTTGGTTATGGCAACATCCCAATGATAAAGGCAGTAGGCCTAGTTCGTTCATTGGGAAAAGGTCAATCAGATGCAATATGTCTAATATGTTTATTATGAAAAGTTCTGACAAAGACGGTAAGGCTGACATTATTGCAAAAAAAAACATGTTAAAGCGAGTACGCTTTTAAGGGTGAAATGCTATTGCACTATGTGTACGTTATGCACAATACGATTCCAAGCTGGCCATCCACTGTTATGTTTAATTTAAAAAAAAATTTTTTTATTGCAGTGATATATGTGCTATGTTTAGGCACCGGCATTTTTCATCATCTATTTTTTAAAATTTGTTTTTTATTTTAGGCTTTTACCTTGCTTGTTGAGTTTATGTATGTGTTTTATTGTGGATGGCTGAGTGGCTGAATGCAATGACTAATCGATGAATGGATGCATGCATGCAAGGATGAGTGACAGAGTGCATGTACGATAACGTTTTGAGTGCCTAAACTTACCAGTGACTGAAGAGGCTCTATCAGTTACAAGTCAGCCCGTTGGCATCGACAGTGCTTGTGTGTGTGGTGTGTGTTTTTATTTTATTTTAATGAGTTCAGCCAAATGAGTGGAGCGTAAAGTATACATTGGACATTAGAGCGGAGGAGGTTTGTGTATTATTTATGCTTCCTCCTTCAGTATACTAACAAAAGGAGAAAATCGAATAACAATGTTTAATGATTTTTAAAAAAAACGTTGAAGTCTCCGGTTTCTGTCATTATGTCCACGTTGTGCGATGGCAGACTCTTTTTTAAGCTCTGTCCAGATTGAAACCCTACATTCGCATGAATGAATGCCAAGATTGAGTAATCAGGTTTTCAGCTGTATCTGTAACATTCCCCCTTGTAGTGCTTGAGGGAGATTTAAACCCGCCTCCCTAACACGACATCAAGAAAAACAGTGGGCTACACAAACCTTGCATTCAAGTCTTTGTTTAGTCACCAACACCATCAAAGAGTCCGGAGATTCAGAATATTCTGGTGTCAAAGGCAGTGAGTCATCCCAAAGAGATTACCTAGAGCCCAAGTCTTCACATCCTCATAAAAGGGTTCCCCATGGGAAAATGCTTGAACGCAATGGATCCTGTGCTTTCACTAAACAGAATCTTTACCAAAACAGATAAACCCATTTCTGCTTTCAAGGTTGAAAAAGAACCTGAAAATATTTCAGTGTCATTCTAAAATACAGTTCTTCAGTAGCAGCTTGGCACTGGGGGTTTATGAACCATTCATCCTGTTAACTGCTCTGGAAAATTAAGCATCTAACACCCAATAACAATGGCTATCCTGTACAGGTGCATTTCTATGAGCCTGGCAGCAGCTTCCAGTATCCTGAGGTCAAGATTGTCTGAGCAAAAACACATAATGAACAAATAAAGAAAACTTTGATCCACTCCACAAGAGGACATTCCCTCTAAAAGTGCCAAAGGGGCACTTGGAGCTCCAGATTGCACCCCCATTATTCTGTGAGTTAGAGGCGTTTTAGGTGCAACAGGCCTCTGAGACAGCCATAAGATTTTGGGTACAAGTACACCATCTTTAGTATTTTATGCAGAGATGCAGCAGGAACTAGGACCATAACTGAGCCCCACTTTTCTTCTCCAGAGAGCCCTGTAACATGATACAGGGTCAGTGGTCACAACAACTCAGATGTCTGCCTCCGGTCTGGGATTACGTGTGTTTCCGTCTGGAGGGGACCTGGCCTAGCTGTTCAGGCTGGACTGTCTGCATAATGCAGGTCTCTTACTAGAGTGGCAAGGTGTGCAAAAACCGATTAGATGGAATGCGGCCCAGAGTGCTAGTGGCTGAGATTTGTTCCGTCACCTTGTTGTTTTTGCAGTAGATGCCTCCTTAGTGGCATCAGAGGCTGGCTTGGGGGCATTGAAGGTTGGAGTGTTCCCACTCTGGTTCAGGACTTGTGTGGCCTCCTCTTCTTAGCGGTGGCATAGGTAACTTTGCTGCTACCCTTATGAGAAACTCCTGTTAAGGCAACTTGGTGGAAGAGTTATCCTTGTTCCTCGGGTGAGCACTCAGCAACCATGCTGTGTACAGCCGAAGGACCAGCACCCCTATGGTTCCTGAGGTCTTCCTCAAGTGTTACATTGTTGAAGGGATGGCACGCCCACTCTGGAGGAGGATGGTTGAAAAGTAGGACCAGCTGTGAATGTACAAGTCTGTATTTCCATACAAAGTATCACGCTTAGGTGTCGTAAAGAGGACATTTTAAGGCTGCTGCGCATTATTGTGAGAGAGGGTGGGGGAGGATAAGCAATATAAGCCCCTCACAGTGTAGCCAAGACCGCTGAAGATCAAGGACTGGGAAAAATGAGGCAATAATAAAAGCTGTTGAAGAAAAATTGGAGGGCCAGCGGGCACAGTATTGGGTGTGGAGCGGAAGCTTGAAAGGACATCAGTGTACAAGTATTGGAGGCTCAGGTAGTGACTGTCAAGTCTGAGCTGGGTTTGTCCCCTTAATTTAAGCTTTGTGAAGTTGACTCTGGGGTGAAGTTTAACTCTATTATTAAATAGTAGAATAATCTGAGAAGGAATCTGTTTTTTTTATGAGTTGTGGTAGGTACCCTGTTTAAATCACTTCTAAGTCCCTCATTCTTTGGAAAAGAACGAGTAGTGTTTACTCAACTCTCTAACTTTACAGAACATTTATGGCTTACTGTAAGATCAATAGTCTGGTTTCAGAGCAGGCAGAGGCACAGAGTCAGTCATCAGATCCACGTGGTATGATCTAAAACTCAGTAGACAAAAACTGAGTAGCTGCCTTATTACTTCTGGATTTATCAGCTGCATTTGACACTGTCCATCACCACATACTACTGCAAAGACTTCACTATATCGGAATATGTGAAAATGCTTTAAAATGGAATGCTTCGTATCTCACAAAGTGTGGTTTACCTATCCCTCTTCACATCAACTCCTCTCACACAACACAGTGAGTTACTCACAGGTTCATCATATCCCCTCTTTTATTTAACATCTACCTAAACCCCTTGCCAAATCTGATTAAATGATACAACCTCAACCGTTACAACTATGCAGATGACACCCACATCGTTTAAAAAAATTGATAGCCCCAAAGACCGCTAAAGTTCAAAACTTGATGACTGCCTTCGTGCCATAAACGCATGGATGATGAATAACCATCTCAAGCTCAATAGCACAAAGACCGAGATTATGGCATGCGGACAATACCAAAACTGCCAGTCTATGGCCATATGGTCTGTGGAACTTCAAGCCCCGCCAACATCAAGAGTAGTTAGAAACCTGGGAGTAACCATGGATTCAGACCTATCCTTGACACTGCATGCTAATGTCTCAAAATACCTACAATATAATGAAAATGTTATGTTGGATCTTCCCATAACTTGCATAACCATAAAAACTGCAAGCCATCCTCACGCTCGTAATCTCCAAGCTTGACTATGCCAATAGCCTGAACCATGGTGCACCCGTATTCATTATATTCATTGGGGAGAGGAGTTGGCCTAACTGCTAGGGCGTCCGACCTCGAACCTGGAGAACTGGGTTCGAGTCTCGGCAATGACGCTGAACATCCTGTGATTCTGGGCAAATCACTTAATCTCCCCGTGCCTAACAAAAACGAATGTGTGTCCTAATGTAACGTAACTGGTGCTATGTAAGGCGCTCAAATACCCGATTCGGGTCAAGTTCGCGCTATATAAAACTCTGCAAAAAAAAAAAAAAATGTAAATTACAACTCATCCAAATTGCTACTACAAGGCGACTACTCTGCCATCACCCAAGAGAATGCATGACTCAAGTCCTATAATCGCTCCATTGGATACCTATAGCTAGAAAGGGAATGCTCGCGGCACTCTGCATTGTCCACTGAGGACAATGCAGGAAAAGGATCGCTATACCGACACGTTAAATTCATGCAAACCAAACTGAACACTGAGCTCCAGGCTTGCACCACTTATACCGCCTAACCATAAGAAATGCATAGGAGGCACTGCTTTGTCAGTAAAAGCTGTCAAGCTCTGGAACTCATTACCAGACAGCATTAGAAGCATCCAGGAACGTATATACTTCAGAAGACAGGTGAAAACATGGCTATTTTCTAGATAACTGCACCACTGGGATCCTGGCAAAAGCCCAGAAAATAGTTGCACTCTTAAGCTCAATCCTCAGAGGAAGCTAGCAGCAATGCAGCAGGGCCCCACAGCATTTGTAAATAAATAAATAATAAAGTTAGGAAAAAAGTGTTATGATGGCCTTGCTGCTGTGCAACATGACTGAAAGTAGAGGAAAAAAATGCTATGATGTTGCCAGCGTTGACTTCGTCATAAGTTTTTTTTCCTTTTTACTTTCAGCCATGTTGCACAGCAGCCGAGCTGCTGTTCAACACTGCTAGACAAACCATGACAAAGCCAAATAGTGCTGTAGTACGCAAGAGCTATCTGGCTTTGTCAATGTCGCTTTTTTGTTTGGTAGAAGAAACAAGCAAAGCAGGATTGTGTGGGAGGCAGAAAGCAACGATGCAGCAGGGCGCTGCATCGTTAGTAACAAAAATAAAGTTAGGAAAAAGGCGTTATGATGGCTGTGCAGCATTGTTTAAAAATATTGACAAAGCCAACAGGTCTCACTTATGTGAGATCTGTTGACTTTGCCAGTTCTTGTTTTTATTGTTGGCAGGAGGGTAGGGCGGGAGGCATGTGCCCTCTTCGTGTTGCACACCCTTGCTCCGAGATGCCAACCAGCAATTTCGAACAAACTGCTGTGACCAGCACAAGCTGCATCACCGTGCTTTTTTCTTAAACTTTCAGTCATACTGCACAGCAGTTTTGCTGCTCTGCAACACGGCTTGAAACAATGACAACCAATAGCTCACATAGGCGAGTCTTATTGGCTTTGGCAATGCTTGTTCAGTTAGGTTTTCTGCATTGATGTACATGTGTAATTGGGTTAGGTGGGTAACTTTCGTCATTAGCCTAAATATAATATAATGAGCAATGTGATTCCTATAAATAAACCCTAACAAATACCATTCACTGCATCTGAATGCCTGGGCTATCCAAATCTGCCTGACGCCCAGCACTCCACTGTGTATTTCAGCAAGCAATGTTGTTTTACTTCGTTGTCAGTATAGAAAGCTGCCTGATATAAAGTTACAAATATGAGTGGGGATTATTACAAGGGCATAGCGATTGAAATGTTAACATTTACTTATCTGCATATGTGCACCTCCACATCTATTAAATTATTTTAAAGAAAATGCAGTGGACTCTGCCACAGCAGACCATTAAAGCGGCGGCACAGTGTGTATGGCCCTTTAGCCAAAAGGCCCTCGTTTGAGCTGTTCATTATCCCACTGCTTAAAATCGTTCACCTATCTATTTTGACAAGATATCCACAGAATAGCTAGCCATTAAGAAAAATAAATTGTGCTTCTGCGGCTTTTGCTAATGGAAAGGAATGTTGTTTTTTGCATTTAAACATTTTTATTAGCTTTCATCAAAGGACAAAGATATCTTTCATAACCACCCACATAAAGAGAAACTGTGAAATGAACGCGCTGACCAATGAGAAGCAAGGAAATGAGTGATGATGAAGCCAATCAATAGTAAGTAATGGGCGGGTTCAGCCTCCTTTAAGCGAAGTTAACAAACGTTCTTCGCAAGACAGTGCATGCGCTGTTTCAGGCGAGACTTAAAAAGGTATTCACGGATATCCTAGCTCAGCAACCTGATGATAAGCACAGGTTCTTTGAGATACTGGCATCAATCCTCAGGCAAGGAGAGGACTCTGGTACTACATTCAGTGAATCCGGGCAGCTATTCAGAAGAGAGCTGCAAAATGGGAAGAGTATTGTTGGATATGTTGGCGGGGTAGAAAGTATAGACAGATATCGAAAGATGGTGAAAAGTGGCTTTGTGGTATCAGTGGCCTTCCTAATTAAGCTCAAAGTGGATATCATGGGGGAGAGATGCCTTTCACACAGACCGGCTGCGCAAGGTCCGTCGTAGAGAATTACACTTTTTACAAGGGTTGACTTTGGGCCCATGCATGTGCTGTTTTTATTAGTTTGCATTATCTTTCTGGGGGTGGGTCGACAAAAATGCTGCGACTGTCGCAGACCATAGGAGCTCTCGGTAGAGGGAGGAGATGCAGAACAGTGAGGTGAGGCTTTTATATTGTTCTGTTGTCTCTCTGCTTTCCTCTCTTTTTAGAGTGTCTGTTCAGGGGCTGCTGGGTGTTTTAATGTTGAAATGCAAAAGGGTACGGTTTATTGAGGAAATAATTTTCTGTAATGCAGTGCTGGGGAGATATAGAATGAGAGCTAAGTTGCTATTCCAGCATACAGTGAACAGATTTGAACCGTAAAAGATCCTAAGAGGAGAATAGTTTCCATCAAAATATTCAGACTTACTTGTAGAATCTGACTGTGTCAGATTAGGATGAACAAATCTCTTATGTGTTGTAAAGCACTTTGGACTATTGTAGTGCTGAAGTCCCTCAGGCATCACCAACAGATTACCTTTCTAATTACATTTCAGTCATACAGAAGGAAACATTGAAGTAGTATTTCAAACCAGGTTGTCTTTCAACAGAGTCAGATTTTATGTCGAAACCAGATCTCTGTGTTGGAGGTGTTAAGGAGGACAATAGAAAGTGTTGAAAAAACAGTTAACCCTAGGACTACAAAAGAAAATACAATTGGGCTCCACAAAGATTTAATGTTACAGCTTGAAGAAATACTTTGTCATAATATCCGCAACTGGAAAGATGACAGTTAATTCAGAGACTACTCCTATACTCACCCCCAAAATAAGCAAGGCAACAAGTTAAAAAGAATAGTAGTAATATGTAGATTAGTTTTATTTTACTGGGCTAACTACTATGCAGACCAGATACTCGAGGGCCGTGATGCCTCGAATGAGGTTGTCTCAGATGTTACTTCCTGGCCTCTCTGTTGTGCTTGGCACAGACTGTTAAACACTCAAGTGCTCTGTGACATGCTATAGGATTTCTTTTAAGATACAGGTTAAAAAAGATTTGCAAAACTTTCTGTACGCCCTTAACTAAGTAAACAAGGGAGGAAAAGCCTTTGGTGGCTGATACTTTGACTGACTCTCAGCTATGCTATTATACTTTTTTGACATTAGAGGATTTGATGGAGGCGGTCTCTCTGATCTCATCGGGCTCACCCCTTAATTCAGTTCCTACAGCAGTTTGGTGATCTGGCCTTTCTCTTCAACACTCTCTTTTGAATATTTGTAATACATCTGTTCTGCAAGTAACAGTACCATAAGAAAGGAAACAGGCTCTGGTTCTTCATACTTTTAAGAAGCCTACTGCAGATTCAGCATGCCTGAATAATTTTTGGCCAATTTCACTACTTAAGTACCTGTCAAAATCTTGGCAAAACTAATCAATAAGCAGTTCTCTTCATTTTTTAACATATATGATATCTGGCTCAATCTGGATTTCATTCAGCACGCAGTACAGAAACTGCTTGATATCAATACTAATAAACACTGAAAAAAGCTCTACAAGGATGGATTATAAGGAGTTTGAAGGAGGAAAACATATTATTTTTTCCTTCTACATTGAATAAATCAATATGAAGAAATAAACCTAAATGTTGCAATAAATTTCTTTTTGGGGCGTTGATATTGTGCAGTTAAGGAAACGCCTGACACCCGAGATAGTTCACAAAGTGTGTTTACTAATGTGACTTATCCAAATTTTACAATGAAAAAGCAATGCATACAAATTGTATTAAATGATTACAAGAATAATACAATCGCTGTGAATTAATCCAAATTCTAAGGGTTCAATTCGTTATCACGTGAGCAGTATACTCGCAATGACCGACAGTGAACCATTATCGATGCCTGACTCTCTAAAAGCCGGCCAAGTCCTCCCCATTTTGAAAAAGCCTTCGCTGGATCCAGCTTCCCCTGACAACTTCAGACCCATCTCCAACATCCCCCTCCTAGCCAAAGTGCTGGAGAAGTGTGTGCAACAGCAGCTAAGTCAACACATCAACAACTTCCACCTACTCGATGACTTCCAATCCGGATTTAGACCTGGGCACAGCACTGAAACCACCATGCTCCACATTGTTGATGATGCCCTCCAAGCCCTTGACCAAGGCAAAACATGTCTCCTAATCCTCCTAGATCTATCTTCGGCCTTCGACACGGTCAACCATGAAAAACTACTTGAACGCCTCAAACTCAGGATGGGATTGGATGGCACTGTCCTAGAATGGTTTAGGTCCTTCCTCCACAACCGATCACAGCGATTCCTAATCAACGGCAACCTATCTGCACCCTCCCGGTCACGGTTGGAGTCCCTCAAGGTTCAACCTTGTCCCCACCCTCTTCAACCTTTACCTAGAACCGCTTGCCGAAGTGCTACGCACTGCAAATATCTCCTTCCATATGTATGCTGATGACACTCAGATCTACATTAAAACCTCATCTCTCGAAGAGATTCTCTCCCTGAACGAAGCCCTGAAACTCACTGTCCAATGGCTCGCCTCCAATCATCTCAAACTCAACACTAAGAAAACTGAATTTCTCCTCATTTCCCTCCTAATACCAACCACGAGATCCAAACATGGATTAATGCTATCACTGCCTTAAATTGCCCACCGACCATCGTGGACTCGGCCAAATCCCTGGGAATTACCCTTGACAGCAATCTGAACATGCGGGACCATATCAACTCGATGGCCAAAGCAGCCAGATTCCACCTGAGCTACCTTAGGAAACTGAAACCATTCCTTGATGCTCCTGACTTGAAAATGGCTGTCCAAGCACTCGTCATCTCTAGACTGGAATATGGCTGCTCTACCCTCTCAGGTTTACCCAAGTTCTCCCTGGCACCTTTAAAAGCCTGCCTCAATGCAGCAGCCAGACTACTTACCGGCACAAGGAAATTCGACCACATCTCCCCACACCTGAAAGCTTTGAACTGGCTTCCCTTTGAGGCAAGAATACAGCTTAAGCTAGCATGCATCACACACAAGGCTTTATACTCCAATTCCCTGCATATCTTGCACGGAAATTTGTGATTTCCGGAGGATCCAGAAACTCCCGGGCTGCCAGAGACCTCTTGCTCCAACCTGCACGCTTTCGGGGAAAAAAACGTACAATCGGGCTTTCTCTGGAGCCGCTCCAAGAATATGGAACTCTCTCCCACCTGACATCAGAAAAATCCCTTCTCTGGCCCGCTTCAAAAGCACGCCAAGACCTTCCTTATGAGCAAATTCCTCGTTTAAACTTGCCCTCAACCACCACTAAGACACGGATCCACGTCTGCCTATTGCCTCCCCTCGGATTTCCTAATCACCCGACCTAGAAACCTGGGTTCTTGTCTTGAGTAATGGTAAATGTAATCTGTAAATACTTATCTCATCTTCAGTAACTGTATATGTAATTTGTAAATACGTGTCTTTCTATGTATCCTATATCCTGCCCCTACTATCTGTTTTTTCTTTTACCTGGTGATTCTATACCTTTTGTACAATGCTATGTTGCCTGTAAAGCGCTCTGATACCCTAACGGGTCAAGTTCGCGCTCTATAAAACACAGTAATAAATAAATAAATAAAATTATTTATCAGAAAAATAACATTCTGTCACCAGGTAAGATCGCCTAAGCAAATCAATTGCCCAAAATGTTTTTGGGTGATTGTCTGAAACACATTTTACATTATTCTTATGCAAATTTCTTGAGACATAAATCCTGGGTAACGAGGGTCGACACTTTTCAGCCTTGCACTTTCAGGCCTCTTCAGAACAATGTGGAAAAAAGATCACCATAGCAACTCTCTCGTTCACCACATCTCCAATATAGTGGAGTAATAGCCAGAAGAGAACAAATAACAAGTTTTCCTCCTTCAGACTCCTTATAATCCATCCTGCTAGAGCTTTTTTCCTTGTTTATTAGTTTTCGGTGCAACCTAGGCTCTAGAGTGTTATATTGGCTCCGCCCCTCAGTTGCACGCCCATTGGTATCCATACTGGCCGAAATTTGCATTCTAGAGTTCTGCTGAAGCCATGGCTACAGGGACTTACAGTGCACTGCAGCGCCCCTCGTTAGTCACCTCTATGTGCACTCTGGGCCTGGTGGGTTGGTGGTAAGAATCACAAGACGGTAGAAGTGCAGTGAGGGGGTGCCCTCTGAAAGTACTTTGTATGTTCGAAGGTGCACAGGGAGCGTGACTAATATGTGACGGCAATGAGATCACATGTTGCCAAGTAGAACGTTCTCTTATTCAGCTCGTTTTCTACTCTCAAGAAATACATAGGGAGTTGCCAGTTCCTCAACCCCACACAAAACTGTACCATGTCAGTCTTGTGTTCCCTGCAGGGCTCAACCTGGTGCAACCCAACCCTGGGAGAGTAAAGAGTTCCCAGTGAAGAGACATTTCTGTGTAGGGCAGAGACACAGAGTCAAATCCAGCCTTTTCTGCTGGCAGCAGGGGCAGTTGTTTTTTAATATTGGAAACTTGGGTTCCTTTACAAAGGCCTGTCATTATTTTACCCACATCATTTTGAGTAGGCTTGTAGTAGGAGTTGAGGTTTTATGTTTTTGTGAGCAGCAAGACTGTTCTGATCCAGAAAAGAAGGTAATCTTAATCTCAGTTACAGATTATTAAAATGCTCCTCTCAAGCAATTTGGCACGTCCAATTTTCTTACGCTCGTCTCTAGAGCAGACAAATGATTAAGTGGCTCATCAAGATCCACTGTGATTTCATGGTCATTAGCTTAGCTTTTGTTATAGAACAACATAACTTGGGATAAAGAAATACACAAGTGTGGAAATATAGGTGTCCGATGGAAAATGAGGAATCCATAATTTAGCACTGTACGAATGTGAACTGTTCTCTCAAACTTTTATGGTTGATTATACTGAATGCTAAGGGCAAATCTACAAATAGCATTTGCCCCTAACCCTGGTACTTATTATTTTGTCTACAATGTCTTCCAGTGTGGTTAGCTTATGCACTGTACTTTGGCCACAATCTGAAATGTTTGTATGGAAGATTCAGATTTAAATGTGTTCAGAGCTGACTTTTCCAAGATCTGACTCAAAATTGGGAACTGCATAATATTAACTACTAATCTAACCAAAATGTTCGATTAGATGTTTTCACCAAAGGTGTGATAAAACATTTTTGTTTAAGACTCCCAACACCAGTCAGCCACAGAGTGATGCGCTGGCGATGTTTTGAATACAACTAACAAATACAGGCGCAAAGGATGAGTCTTGGGGCATGGTCAGTTAGTGATCTGTAGTCCTTACTGTCCTTGGAATGTTTTGTGCTTGTCTGCTATTTGTTTGATAGATTGGGTGTAAGATCTGGTTTCTTAAGCTTTAGCATAATCGCTTCTTTAAGATCTTTTGATTCAAAGAAGGCCTTTATTTTTATCAAATGTTTTTTGTGAGCACATAGAAAAAGAAGTTGAGGGGTCAGTATGCAGACAGATAAAAACCACATGAAAAGATGGTGGACGTATCAATAATTTTACTACCCTAATAGATGGTGTTATCTTTGTTACTAGCCTAATAATACATTTGAAATGACATTTAAAGATTTATTTTCCTGTTATTTTAATATTTCTTGCTCTGCGTGGCCTCTTCTTGATGCTCTTTATGTTGAAGGGATTTAAGCTCTTTCGAGAACCAATGGACACCGGATTTGTAGCAGAGCTTAATCATTCATTGCAATGATACCTGGGTGTTGCTGGCACATTTGCGCTGTCCTAGATACTTATTGACGGTCAGGACAATTATTACCTATTGTTTCTAGTTTATCTTGAGTTAAGGTATAGTCCTTCATTATTCAGTAAATCTGGCATCAAACCAGTCCTCCTCGATCTTCATTTGATAACCAGTGGTCTAAGTGCTGAGAAGCAAACTTACCATCATACCTCAGGGGTCAGTATACATTATACACTACAAATCTGGTGTCTGTCTGAGATATATGGGATAAATGTAAGCATCTGTTGATCATGGCTTTTGATCAACCCTCCTCTTGCTAAGCAGCCTGCCTTATGATAGGATATTATTAGGTTTTAATGAGTTATTGGTAAGCTCATTCCTATAGTACTGTGAAGTTTTAGAAACCAACATGCAACCTGGTGGCTGCTCAGAAATTATATCATACATTTTCTGACCATAAAGGTCTGAGCTGGCATTGGAATAAAGATGTTTACGTGTATGTTTGATTGATGGTGAGCTGGAGGGGGGTCTGGGAGATGGACAGATTTGTTTTTAAAATTAATTTTGGTATTGGAATTGAAGCTTTAAGAATAAGGATTTCAGTTGTCTGGAGTGAGAACATAGTCCACATTTTATATGAGCTGGAGAGACAGCACACTACCTCCTGGGGAAGATTTGAGCTCATACTGAAAGTTAACACCAAGTGACCAGCGCTTACTATGGGCAAATGCACCTGTGATAGTAGGAATTGAGTATTTCATAAAGAACTTGACATCTCTTTGGACTCCCATCAGTGAGCCCACTAAGGCCCATCATTTATATACAAGTTATATGTAGCTTCCTTCTGTGGACCCCCCTCAATCATAATTGATGGTGTAATGGAGTTGGGAGCAGTGCACTTGGTAGGCGTTCAGGCAATATAGCTCCTTCTACATTCTTTGTTTTGTGCCTGTTGGACAAAAAAGAGGCCAGATGCAGGAAACCAGTAATGAACACAAAGAATATCGTTCTAAGCAGATAAAGCCAGGAAAAATGGTGTTTTAATCCAAATGGTATTGAGCAGATTTCAGACATTCAGATGTAAACAGGTGAGGTAAGGATTTGCAGGCAACCAGGCATTGCTCAGAGTGTGGTTTGCACTTTGTCCCATAAAAATGTGCAGGGATGTGGAATTCCTATAGTCCGACGCCCGGGACATATTGTTTTGGGGTCAAGGGCAACAAGATTTCATGTGCATTGTCCTTGGGACAAGTAGGCCCAACCCACTACAGCACAAACCCTTTGGCTGCCAGCTTACAGTACCACATGATGGATCAGAGAAAGGCATTGCCTGCAGTTAAGGTAATATTTGTGTCCATGTGTTAATGCTGTTCAAACTTGTATTTATGGTTCATTAATGCAAAGCCGTTATTATTAGAGTGAGCGCTCTAAGCAAATGTTGTAAGCTCAGACTGCACTACTGACAGTGGTTCCAGTATAAAAATGTATAGACATGTTTTCAATGTTTAGCAATATGAGGCTATGTATAATGCTCCCAGAATGCTCTCGGATTAGATGCATATATTTGCAGAATCTTGAAAGCAAGATTGCCGATTTTTTTGCTTTCAAAATAAAATGTTTACAAAAAAATGCAAAAACATTTCACTAAATTATTGTAAAATTTTAGGTACCATTTCTTTGCAGCATCATTTAGTAAAATGTGTTGATGTATGCTAGTATTTCCCAAAAATATTCATAATGGAAAATCAGTGTAACCAGTTTTAATAAGTTTATGGGAAACATAAAATAAAAAGGATTGGTAAAGCCAGTAGGTCTGAGATTGTTGGTCAGCCTTTTGGTTTTGTCAATGCGTGACTTGTTTTGGCATGATTTTTGCAAAATCCTATTGATGTGGGAGCTGCCGGGCCCTCACAATGATAACAAACACTGGTAAAAGCAAAAATAGTTTTTAGGTCTCAAAAAGCACAAATTGCCACAGTAGTTCCTGGCAATGAACAAAACAATTGTGTTGATATGCTCCTTGTGAAAGAACAGAATGCTGTCACTCACAGTGAAGCTAGCAGATAGAAAGAGACAGAATTTTAATAAACACAAAAGGTCATGGTTAACGCCAGGCCTAATTAGGGACCCAGTTATTAAATAAAGTCTCAAAAGTGCACCCATGTCCTAGCATTAAGTGCAGATATACTGCTTTCGTGAATTCACAAGACTTTATAGAAGTACTCCTAGAAAATATTTGTGAACTGCATTTTAGCAGGAGCAAATATGCAGGTGTGGATTTGCTAATGTGAAATTCTGAGTGTTTGCAAGTTCACTTTCCCACCAACCACTTTTTTCCCCAACCCTGGAAGAAGTTTTATGTCTGCCAGGGTCAGAAATAAATTTCCAACCTTTCTCAGTATGGGAAAAGATTAGAGAAGAGTAGGTGAAAACCCTTAAAACATGCAAGTTAGTAGGTTTGCACAGACTCGAAGGGGCATTCCAACCCTGTAACTATTGCTTACCATTACCTTCAGGCCCAGTTTGTAGATCTGTGGAAACATAAGGGAATTGCTAGTATTCAATGGAAGGAGCCCTGGCATAATCAGAGGCTATTTCAGAGCTCGTATATAATGAGATTGCTGCCATAATTTGTCGCCGCATTACATGGTACAACAAGCATTGGCATAGCCAATAGGTCTCGCCTTTGGGGCCTTATAAGTGTTTAGCCAGAGCTATTGACTTTGCCAATGTCTTCAAGCTGTGCTGTAGAGAAGTGTGGCTGCTGTGCAGCATGCTGAAAAGTTATAATAAAAAAGTGTCAGAAGCATTTTTGTTACTTTATATATGACCAAGGCGGCATTATCTAAAACTGAACGACCATATTAAAAAAAGTATTTTACAATAAAAAAATGTCCTCAGTTTTCTTTTGTTCTTGCAATGCTGGCAACTTGTTTCTGCCTATTGCAATGGTTGTTTGTTAAAGCTTTTTTTTTGAGGGGGCATAAACAATCGGAGGGTGAAGGTTGGGAACTAGTACCTGTATTATAACACTAGCAGCGGCCAGACGCTAGGGGAGAATCAACAGATGCCAGATTCCGAGAGCAGGCTGAGGTGGTGCTGAGTGATGCTGAGGTGGTAGTGGTGGTGGTGGTGACTGTTGCGGAGACGATGCTGAGGTGATGCTGAATGATACTCGGGTCTTGCTGAGTGATATTGTCTTGGCGCTGAGTGATGCTGTGGTGGCGCTGAGTGATGCTGTGGTGGCGCTGAGTGATGCTGTGGTGGCGCTGAGTGATGCTGTGGTGGCGCTGAGTGATGCTGTGGTGGCGCTGAGTGATGCTGTGGTGGCGCTGAGTGATGCTGTGGTGGCGCTGAGTGATGCTGTGGTGGCGCTGAGTGATGCTGTGGTGGCGCTGAGTGATGCTGTGGTGGCGCTGAGTGATGCTGTGGTGGCGCTGAGTGATGCTGTGGTGGCGCTGAGTGATGCTGTGGTGGCGCTGAGTGATGCTGTGGTGGCGCTGAGTGATGCTGTGGTGGCGCCGAGTGATGCTGTGGTGGCGCCGAGTGATGCTGTGGTGGCGCCGAGTGATGCTGTGGTGGCGCCGAGTGATGCTGTGGTGGCGCCGAGTGATGCTGTGGTGGCGCCGAGTGATGCTGTGGTGGCGCCGAGTGATGCTGTGGTGGCGCCGAGTGATGCTGTGGTGGCGCCGAGTGATGCTGTGGTGGCGCCGAGTGATGCTGTGGTGGCGCCGAGTGATGCTGTGGTGGCGCCGAGTGATGCTGTGGTGGCGCCGGGTGATGCTGTGGTGGCGCCGGGTGATGCTGTGGTGGCGCCGGGTGATGCTGTGGTGGCGCCGGGTGATGCTGTGGTGGCGCCGGGTGATGCTGTGGTGGCGCCGGGTGATGCTGTGGTGGCGCCGGGCGATGCTGTGGTGGCGCCGGGCGATGCTGTGGTGACCCTGAGCGATGCTGTGGTTGCGCTGAGCGATGCTGTGGTTCCGCTGAGCGATGCTGTGGTGGCGCTGAGTGATGCTGTGGTGGCGCTGAGTGATGCTGTGGTTGCGCTGAGCGATGCTGTGGTGTTGCCGAGTGAGAGAGAGAGTGAATATATAATGCCCAATTAGAGAGGGTGGTGAGAGAGAAAGGGTGTACATAGAATAAAGAGTGGAGCGGGATAGAGAGAGAGAGAAAGAAGGGGAGAGTGAATGAAGGAGTTTGAAAGAGAAACAGATAAAGGGGTGAGAGAGAATGAAAGGCTAAAAAAGATAGAGAGGGGAGAGTTAATTAAGTAGAGAGAATTAGAGAGGGGAGAGAGAGAGAAGGAGAGAGACAATAAGAGTGGGGGGTGTGGAGTTTAAATAGAGTGAAGAAGTGAAGCGGAAAAAGTAACCTTAAATATAGCTTTGCGCGAATAAATATAAAAAAAAAAAAACAGAGACAAAAATACTGGTAATTAGGCTGTGACTCCCAATATAAAACAAATAGCGATATAAGGTGAAATCAACCCACCGAAGCAATATTTCTAACTAGACAAAAAAAAAAAGCTTGCATTTCAATGCTAATCGCTGTTGTTTTTCATGTGACTGTAGTCCAGGGCCGTCAGTTGGTAATGTGAGCTGCTGCTGCGATTGAAACATCAGAGTCCAGAGAGTTAATGAGCCATGACGAGGAAATGAGGAAGAGATAGGAAACCCAGATGGCAGCTGCACGCGTGCACGCCATCGTGAACACAAGCTGGTCGCCAGCCGAAAGCCAGTGGGTTTGCACTTCCAAAACCCGCTTACTAAAACTCTCGGCCAGACCAGCGCAAGCGCTGGTGCAGGCCGAGACCTAAAAAGGACAAGTGGATTTTGTTACAGGACTATTAGATTTTTGAAGCAACGTGCCCCATGGACAAGTAGATATTTTATTAAATTCCACACCCCTGAATGTGACAACTCTCATTTCTTTTTCTGTTTTACTCTCTGTCACCAAGTGACCCAGTCTTGACACTGACTAGAACAAATCTTGTTGTGTGAGAGCTTGGATGTCCTATTCAGGCTTTAGCTGTATTGCTCCATACCCCAGAGTCGTCTTCCTCCAAAGTGATACACTTCCTCCTCTCTGCAGAATTGAAGCCAATGGCACAGTGCAGTGACGAACTCCATTCTACTGCTCAGCAGCAGTAGCATTGCCCACCTGTCCTGATTAAAGGTGCAGTACGCTTTAGTAGCAAAACAGTTTTTGTTCCCAGAACAGCATAGCACTGCAAATTCCCCTTTTGTGGGGTGTTGGGAGACAAGTGAGCAGGTTTACTTGAGTCAGGGAAAGTCCACTTCTGCCCGCTGGCCTACTTAAGGGAATGGAATACCTAAGTAGTTGAGATTGCTTACAGTACATTTCACTCTAGAAAACGTGATCAGTGTCATGCTACCTGCTCCACTCTGCACTCGGTGATCTTGGCCCACCTGTATACTCTTGTTTTTCATGCAACAGTTTGTTCCATGCTACATTCTTCATTGTGCGTGCACAATTCTGAGAGTTTGGAAGAGTGCTGGAAGTAGAATGGCCTAAATGGGAAATTTTCATTGAGGAATCTGAGGTTCAAAGACCTACTCCAAATATGGTGCAGCATACATTGCAGTGCTTCATTGGGAAGTGTTGCAGAGATTGTGAGAGCAAAAAGACATACTTGCATAACAACTCACCAGGTTTTTTTTTTATGAATCACAGTTTCTGACTTGTGTTCATTGGGAATGAAAGAGCCAAGCATTTGGTGCTTTCCGGAATTGGATGTGATTGTTTATGCTTCTAATTCTGGGGAAGTATTCAATTCCAGAGTTTGATTGTCTGTACAGAGAAGGATGTTCTTCCTGTTTGAGTTTTTATGAGTGCAGGACAAGTCACTAATGGGGAGCAGCTTTAAGTGGAGAGATTTACTTTGGAAATAGGAGTGTAGTTTTAGTTCATAGAAGAGTGGGCAGCTACCATGAATTGCTTCACTGGGTGCATAAATTGCTTGAAGGGTGTCATCTTAGCTGCTGGAGACAGTTTAGGGAGAAAAGCAAGGTGTGATCTGAAAAGTCATTGGTAGGTTGAGGAGCTGTCTGGCAGCTGCAAACATTTGTGTCTGATGTATTGTGTGAAGTGGCCAAGCGTATGCCCAGGTGTTGGTCCATAGCTAGCCCTAGAATCCAAGCTATACATCACTGACCAGGTCTGAAAAAGCTAAAACAGGACTTGGGTTAGCTTGTGTTCCCTTTTTGAAAGGCACCTCCCTTAGCATTTCAGGATGGACTGTTCCATGAGGAGGAGGTTCAGTACTGATTTGTATAAGCGGGCTTTTGTCTAGAGTGGCACAGTCAGTGAAAAATGATAGGTTGGAATGCTACCCATACCAATTTCCAGTGGTTTAGGCTATTTGCAAATATTACTTATCTTATTTTGTGTGGTGATGTAACGCCCTAAGTAGCCATGGATATGCTCAGAAGTTCATCCCTTGATCCCTATGCCACAGGGTCCAAGCTGTACTTCAATGACGAGGTCTAATGAGGCCGATACCGGTCTGGGCAGTATGGTATGGACGAATTCAATGATTAGCACGGTCAGTATTGATTTCCATACGGTGCACCTCTGTATAGAGTGACACATCGGGCGAAAAACGATTAGTTGGAATGGTATCTAGAGTGATTGACCGTAGTTTGGGCTAATCGCAAGCATTCCTTCTATTCTTTTTTGTTTTTCATGTATGACTACAAACATACGTGTGATTATATTATATCACTCACAAATGGTCTGTGTAAATAGGTGCTAAATGGTATACGTAGGGCAGCCTGCTTTCTTCACCTTGCAGATTTCCAGAGGTGAATGCTGCTTTCCTCTTAATGGAGAGTAGATTCTTCCTCAACCCTTTTCTCTTCAATGTGTTACTTGCTGCTTCCCCACTCGCACATGTAAACTCAAATCTTTGCACTATAAAAACAATCCTAGATATTTGAGTTTGTCAGTGCTTGAGGTTGATGAGACTGCCCCGCTCTTTGCAAAACAGGTGTTTACCCAGTATCATTAATATTCTGATGACTTAAAAGTCTGTCTGTTCCATGTTGTCTGGTGTTCTTTGCCTGGTGCTGTTCAGTCTACATTGTCCTAACTCATACCCCATTGCTTCTTATAACACTACAGGTCTCCCAGATCCTAAAGAAGCCACAGGGTGCACGAAACCCAGAGGAGGTTATGCTGCTTACTGAGTGTGCTGATCTCGTCAAGGAACTTCAGCAGAGGAGCAAAAAGCAGCAAAATTTGAAGAGGAGACAAGAAGAGGTGAGCAGTTCGTGAAAACACTCAACCATTGCCACTTGAGAATGTTTTTATTTTGTAACTCAATATACAAAGGGAGGGACAGGGGGCAAATAAAGGTCCAGCACACAGGCCCACAGAGGTGCAGATACACACACAGGTATGAAATTCCTATGGAAAGGGAGGGTCGAGAGGAAGCGGGTCGGAAGTACCTGATGAATCAAGTTAGGGGATCTGATCCATCAGGAGCAAGAGCCCTCACACACCCCAAGGGGTGTCATGCTTCATCATCGGGCAGCTCCTCGTTGGGCCGGCGATGTAATGCCGAATGGGCCCCGCAGGGGGCCTCTTTGCTGGAGTTTTTTTAAGCTGCCGACGTGAAGTGTGAGGTGCTATGTGAAGTGCTGTAAGTGAGTAGAGTGGTGTATAGTGAGTCTAAAAATAACTCTAGGGAATCCAAAGGGATAATTTAATGTGCGGTTCCCTCGTTTATAGTAAAAGCAGGTATACGCCAAAGGTTGATATAATGGTCCACATTGGCTCTGAAATGAGGTGGAGGTCTCAACATGTTTCTTGCCATTCATGGCGTCAAAGATGATTGCTGCAATTTGTCAGGACCGTGAAAGGTGCAAATTAAACTAATCAAGGGTAGGTCGGTCAAAAGTACAGATGTTTCCTAGAGCCGTAACTTACCCCAGCTTTCAACAGTATATAGTATACCTTAAGACAGAGGTCTTCAAACTGTGGGGCGCGCCCCCCTGGGGGGCCGTGGCTATGTTCCTAGGTGGGCGCAGTTGCGTTTGTAAATACATGTAAATGAAGACGGCCTGGAAGTGCGACTTTTTTTATCGCGTTTACAGGCTGTCTTCATTTACATTCAGCAGGTAAAGGGCATACTATGGCAACTGTTATTCTTGGTGCCGTGGCGGCGGGGTCAAAGACGTGGCTAAAAAGAAAAGAACATGCTCTTTAAGTATTTTGTTGATTTTTCACATTTAGCCATCTGCATATGAAATGATGCGCATCCCATAAACGAAAAATAAATGCAAATTAAACTAATCCTTGAGAACACTTTATTTTATGCTAACCAACCTCAATTTATTAATGCGATCACTGCACTTATCTGTGAATTCAGAGAGTCACACCGCTGAACCCTGCTTGGCACAGTGTAAAATTCAGACTTGTGTGCTTTTAATGCTATGAAGTCCCAGCCTGTAACACAAAGCACTGTAAATATTCAAGTCATTATTTAAAAATTGTATTACACACTGTATAAGCAAGGCTGTTGGAATTATGGGGCGGCTAGGATGAAATTATGTGGCATGGTTGACTAAATTATGCAACAAAAAGGCCAACATATGCAACTTAACGCAGTAGTTTTTGTGATAGTGTTACTTCATTATTTTAATCAATTTTACACATGCTAACACTGTGTGGGCAAATGTTTCACCTAATTAGTGCCAGATTAACACCCAAATTCAGCAATAAGCAACAGAAAGCTGACTGTCAACCTTTGCGATTGGCCTTCCACTGTGTGGCAATATGTGTTGTTGCATTTTTAGTAACTTGATCCATTTAAGCTAGAAACACATTTTCTTTTGTTAAAATATGTAGAATATTCAGCAGATGGTGGATTATGTGGCATGTGGATTTTAAATGGCCATCACTACCAGTAGTGCATCAGGCGCAGTGGCACTAGGGCAGTGCACCCCAATTTTGTCAGTGTTAGTAGCAAATGGTGGATGGGAACCCTTTTTTCCTTGTTAGCATTAGTGCCCTGGTTACCCTTGCTGCGCAGGGAACAGGTCCAAAGCAACAGGCGGCAAGATGCAGGATTTACTTTTTTTTCTTCTTTTTTTTTTACACAAAAGGGCAGACAACCTGCTTTGGACCTCATGTCTAGGAGTGATGGGCCAGTGGAGAGAGTGGGCAGAGTAGTAGGTATCATTTGTGCTGCAGTGGCCCAGGGGTGTGAGGCGTCAAACCCCAATAGTATTGTTTTACTGTCTTTTCTTGATTATGATGGGGCCCAGTGCACCATTGTTGTGCCAGTGTTGCTTCGGGCCTCAGACCAATGGCCCAAGAGAAGGGAAAATGTAATCAGGGGAGACACATTAGCTTAGGCCTCAGAGAGATGACAGAGTGGGGAAAGGGGCAAGATGGAGGCCCATTTTTTAATAGGGGGCAAAGACGACGCCACTTCGCAAGACAGTCGATCTTATTACTGAAGCAGGTGCAATGGCACTCGGGCCCAGGAGTGAGAGGCCGACTGCATAACAATTATGACTGCCTTCATTTATAATAGAGGATCGGAGGCTCACTTTTCTTCCGAGCATTAAAGGGGAGGGCAGCTTTGCTGCAAAGTGGTGGGCAGCATGCCGGAGCTCATTTTATTCTGGAAGGGACAGAAAATCTGTTCCATGATTGGAGGGATGGCCATGCATGGTGGGGAAGGGGTGAAAGAGGCAGAGGCACAGTCTGCTACTCAAGGCTGCAGCTATCATTAGTGCAACAAGTGCAGTTGCATTGGGTCTCAGGAGTGTGAGGGGCTCACAACACCCCAAGTATCAGGAGTTGCTTGATATATTTGCTCTTTTATAAGGGTCACATTTAGTGTAGATTATCAGCTGCAGAAAAAGTACTCCTGAAATGGTAATCCCGCCCCCTGCACTCAGCCCGAATCTTTCCACTCCTCCAAGTACTGCCATAAAGTTTTCGAGGGGGCTCGACTTGTAAACATTTTGCTCAGGGGGGCTCACAGCAAAAACGTTTGAAGACCTCTGCCTTAACAAAAGGGGAAAAGAACAAAATAAAAGATATCATGCGACAATTTTTAGTTGATGTATACATATATGCATGCAGTGCGTATGTCTAACCACAGGCAGAGGGTAATGCTTCGTGAAAGTACATATAGTGAAACAAATGATGAAAGCACGTCAAATGGCAAGCCATATGAACGAGATCTCTTGTCAATAATCACATTTAACCCAGAGGTGAAGCCCACAGTGTTTCAAAAATCCTGTAAGCTTACTCATGCGCAGTTTTGGGATATAATATAGGCTGATGTCATCGACACTACAAACGGTCTTACCACCTACAAAGGCGAATGCAACTCCACAGTCCGTAGCGGAGTCGCTCTAGAAAGCGTTGTTCGCCCAGAGGAGAAAAGCATAAATGAGGGAAGACCCTGATAAAACGTGTGCCTGAATGTTGGTGTCAGATGCCGGGCTTACCCAGGATGAAGAGTAGGCTCAAGAATACAGAGTATACTCACGGACGGATGTCGTCGTGTGTAGGGTGCGACCTACCCTGGGCTCCGCTACCGCTGGAGTGTGGATGAGGCGGAGTAGACACTGTAAGACAAGCAGTCATTGGGTGCGTCGTCACTAGTGCGCCCTCGACACTAGACCGCTTCCCGACTCTTGATGAGTCAGGGTACTGGCGCCATCTTGTGGGCGTCAATGTAAACAAAGGAATTACAACAAAAAATAGTGTGGCAATGTTAAACAAAATCATTATTGATGAAGGACAAGATCACTACAATATTTCAAGAGGTATCCGATGTGCAGGGATACTCAATGGGAGCGTACAAAGGCTCTAGTCAGTCACTGGTGGAGTTTTGGGGTAATTAATCCCAAAACTGCGCAAGAGCTAACAAGCATCGATCACTAGTCTCGGTGATCCCGTGACCATTGAAGTGGGACAGGTAGTGGTAGTTATGTTAGAGTACCGTCATGTCCAGGTATGGGTTATATGGGGAAATGAACACCCAAGTTACGGACCTCAGCTGTGGTCAGCCATGGTCAGAGTTGGTTCAACACAGATGGAAAATCGGGTCTCAGAGAGCGTGTCAGTTTGAAAGGGTACTGTGTCAAAAACGATAGGGGGGAGAAAAAGACATGTCTATATGTAGAGTATGTCATCATGAAGACCTGTCACATGTGTGGACAAACGAAAAATCCATCGAAAAATCCATCTGTTTTTTGTGGAACAGATTGGCCTTGGTTATGTTGGGGTGTCTCCTGCACTGTCCAACGTAGGTCATCAGGGGAATGGCGCTCATTTTGTTGGAGGTCTTTTTGCAGCGTATGCCACTGCAATGTTTCATAATTCTGGTTTTGACTACGTGGGTGGTCATGCCTCTGTAACGTTTGCCACAGGGACAGGTGATCATATAAATTCAGTTCTTAGAATTGCAATTAGTGTGGGATCTTTGAGTCCACACCAGTTGGTCATCCAGTTGTATCATTTTAGAGGGTTCAGTGAGGGCACATACACCACAGGAGCTGCAGGGAAAATGTCCGGTCACATGGGGCAACCCCCATAAAGGTGGTGAAGTGGGCTCGCCCGTGGCTCTAGGTCTAGTGTGAACAATAGTATCTTTTATGTTACAGGTACGCCTGAAAGCAAAACCGGGGGAAAGGGTATTCGTGACCGCCTTTTTGCAGGATACCCCAGTGTTTTTTAATGATTTTCTTTATTTGATCTGATTGCAGTGTAAAGGAAGTCACCCATGTCAAAGTCTCATCTCGGGCTTTCGGTTGTGGTTCCAAAAGTGAGGCCCTATTGTTATTATGGGCCCTCTTACGACAACATGGGGTGAATAATAGCGAGCCTCTAGATTAGTTGTCAAATCAGCAGTTTGTTGTTCGTAGTCTCTGAGGGAGCTGTAATTGCGGCATAGGTGCAAGAATTGCCCAAATGGCAGGTTATCCCTGAGATGTTTAGGGTGATGGCTGTCATACCGTAAGAGGCTATTACTGTCCGTTGGTTTTTTGTATGTGGAGGTCTGCATGTGACCATCTGCAAGAGTGATCAATAAATCCAGAACACCTAGTGCCCGAGGTGACCTGGCTGAATAAACAGGTTTAATTTCCCTGACTTCGAGTGCCGGCTTCCCTTCTCATAATGGAGTTTGGGGAGGCATTTTGTATTTTAATGCAAGTGATGGCGCCGTTTTTCCATGCACCACCAGCGATTTGGCAGCACGCCTGCATCGCCACAACCTGTTCTTTTGAGAGAGATATATATATATATATATATATATATAGCAAGGAGACGTGCTCCGTTTCATTTAGAATTCATGCTCACTTGAATTATATTGACGTAATGTAATAGGAGTGGCAACAGGCAACAACACTGGACAATAGCCCATCTCATCTTGTATACCATTTTTTTTTTGGTTTAAATGTATTTATTGATTTTCATTATTGCAATTCACCTCAGGTAATATAGTTGTGTCACATTTACATTTTGATTCAATCGTTTCGCCTGAGTCAGGTTTCTATTTATTTATTTTTATTTAAGGAGTTTTATATAGCGCTGGCCAGACCCGAGGATATCGGAGCGCTTTACAACAGATTATAATGCAGGAGTCCCAAAATAAGGCATAGGTATACAAGTTGGATCATAGCGTCCCGGCGTGTGGTGCGACAAATGAGGTAAGGCAGTCCTGGGAGCCTCCCACCCTGTCTTGAGCGGAACCAATTACAGGGAGGGGGGTAACAGGGAGGGGGGTAGGGGCACTTGGAGGAGGTAGATGATGGTGACAAAGTGGCATGGTGCTGCAGAAAGTCGGCAAGAGACCAACAGCGAGGGTTAACTGTTCGGGAAGGCTCGGTTGAGGAAGAGGTCTTTTAGGAGTTTTTTTAATTTTACAAAGGACGGGATAGTCCTAATGTGTGCTGGGATGGAGTTCCAGATTTTGGGTGCGTTTCCAGCGAAGGATCGTGCAGTGGTTTTTTGTTTGCGTGTTTTCATAGGGATGAGCAGTAGGGAGTTGGAGCTCCTGAGGTTCCTTTTCTGGCCGGCCTTTTTGAGTTTGGAGGCCAGGTATTCCGGTTTCCCTGTGTGGAGGGCATTGTGCGTGAAACAGGCAGTTCTGAAGCTGGAACGCATCTCTACTGGGAGCCATTTTAGTTCTTTAAGTGCAGGTGCAATGTGCTCAAATTTTCTGACTCCGGTGACCATTCTGGCTGCTGCGTTTAGAGTAGTTTTGAGGGGGGCTAGGTGGGATTTCGCTATACCAGTGAGGATAGCATTTCCATAATCGAGTCTGGATATCACCAGGGATTGGGTGGCTTGTTTGAGGTCTTTGGGTGGGATGAAGGGTTTTATTTGGGGAAGGCACTTTTCGCGGAGTTCTTGATGTCTGTCCATGTCCAGTTTAGGGTCTAGGGTGATTCCTAATGATTTTATGGAGTTGGACCGGGTGAGATTACCGTTGAGAGCATCGATTGCTTTGATCCATTCCATGGTTTGGGGATTTTCTTCTTTGTTGGAGATGAGGAGTATTTCGGTTTTGTCTTGGTTGAGTTTGAGGTGGTTTATGGCTAGCCAATGTTGGACTTCTTTGAGAGTGTTGTTTAGACTCTGAATATCTTCAAAGGAGGAGGTTTCCAGATAGATCTGGGTGTCGTCTGCATAGAGGTGGAAGGTGATGTTGGCTTTTTTAAGTATGGAGGTGAGGGGTTCCATATAAATGTTGAACAGGTGAGGGAGAGCACTGATCCTTGTGGGACACCTCTGTTGACGGGGTGTGAGTCGGATGTGAAGGATTTGAGTTTTATTTTTTGGGAGCGGTTTTGTAAGAAGGAGGAGAACCATTGTAGGACCACCTCGTCAGCACCTGCTCTGTCTTGCAGAGCCTTGATGAGTAGATTGTGATCCACCGTGTCAAAGGCTGCCGATAAGTCCAGGAGGATGAGTAGGCAGCATTTGTCGGTATCTAGAGATTTGTGCATGTCGTCCACGATGTTTAGGATCGCGGTCTCAGTGCTGTAGCCTTTTCGGAATCCCGATTTGGTGGGGATCTAGAAGGTTGAGGTTGTCAATGTGCTGCGTTAGTTGTGAAAGAACGCATTTTTCAAGGATTTTAGCAAGGAGGGGGAGGTTGGAAATGGGTCTGAAGTTGTTCAAGTCATTGGTGTCAAGGCCGGGTTTTTTCAGGAGAGGTGTGACTTGGCCGACTTTGAGGCAGTCGGGAATGACGCCGGAACTCAAGGAGCTGTTTATGATCTTGCACCAGAATGGAGCTATGGAGAGTTGCAGTTTTTGGTCAGTTGGGTGGGTAAAGGGTCAAGTGCGTGAGATGCGGGTTTGGAGGTGGCGATCAGTTTGAGAATCTCGTTTTCAGGTACGGGGTTGAAGGATTTCCAGGATTTCGTAGGGTGTTTGCATGTGTTGGCTTCGGTTTCTGGGGGTGGGTTAGTGCAGGAGGGGTTAGGGTTGATGTCAAGTGAGAGCTCAATCTTGGAGATTTTGTCTTTAAAGAAGTTGGCGAAGTTGTCGCATAGGTCTTTGGAGGCCTGGCCAGGGGCAGCTATGGGCTTGGATGTTTGTTGTCTGATGATGTTGAATAGTTCTTTCGGTCTATTTTTCGCAGAGTCCAGGGTGGTGCAGAAGAAGGTGGTTTTTTCGTTGTTAATGTGCTTTTTGTATTTCCTTCGGGTTTCCTTGAGTTGCTCGTGGAGGATTTTGGAGGGGTTGTTCCTCCATAGTCGTTCTGCGGCTCTTAGTTGTCTTCTTTCCGCGTTGATGTCAGAGTTGAACCATGATCTAGAAGGAATGTTCCTGGTTTTTTTTAGTTTCAGGGGAGCTACTTGATCAAGGATGGAAGTCATAATAGAGTTATAGTGAGTGGTGAGTTCAGTTGTAGAAAGATCGTCCGTGGAGGTAGGCAGGAGTGAGCATAACCGTCTTTCAAAGTCGTCCATGGAGATCTGTCTAAGATTTCTCGTCCATTTGAGGGTGTCTTGGGTGGGGGGGTTGAAGTTTGATTGGTTGATTGAAGTGGAAAAGGATAAGGTGGTGGTCGGACCAGTCGACGGGTAGGATCTGATTGATTGTGATGGTGTCCCGTTGGGAGATGATGGCATCAAGGATTGCTCCTTTGTCATGGGTAGCTTCTGAACATTGCTGGGTGAGGTTGTTGCGGAGTAGTAGCTCATTTAGGTTCTGGATTACCGTGTTGTTGTTTTCGTTCCAGTGTAGGTTCAGGTCTCCCAGAATTAGGTTGTTGGCGTCTCGGAGTGAGCAATGAGCAATCATATCGGACAGATGTTCGTTGAATGTGGTGGTGTTTCCTGGGGGATGGTATAGAAGATGGCACTGGAATGACTTGTTGTCGCTTGTGTTGATGTTGACGGAAAGGCATTCACAGGAGTTGTAATTAAAGGTGTCCATTTCAGTCACAGATATATTGATTTTATGGATGATTGCTATACCTCCGCCTTTTTGGTCATTTCGATCTTTGTTGATGATTACAAAGCCTGGTGGCACGAGAGTGTCCAAGATGGGTGTCGAGCAATCTTTTAGCCACGTCTCTGTGATGAAGGCTATGTCTATGTCATGGGTGAGGATGGATTCAGCTAGTTCAGTTGCATGTTTAGTGGCTGATCTGCAGTTAATGAGCATGCAGTTAGTGGTGGGTGCCTCGTTAATGGGGTTCTTCTTAAGGGGGGCCCTGGGGATGTTGGTAAGGGAGGCAGAGGGTCTAGGGTGATTCGGAGGGGAGGGGTCCCTTCTGAATCCGGTGATCACCTGGATTTTGGATAGAGCAGAGGCGGTGGAGGGGATGTCGTAGGAGGCGGCCAGATCTGCTACTTCCCTTGGGGACATAGCTATTCTAGTTCTGTTGGAACGGTCAAGGTACCCATTTTGCTTTGCGGGGGGGTTGAGGTCTCTCTGTGGAGGGGAGACGAGGAGCGCCCATGGAAAGTAGGGTTGTTGACAGTGGGGGTGAAGTGGGGATTGGGGAGAGGTTTACGGAGCGAGGCGAGGTTGGAAAGGATTTCGTTGAAGCCCTTGATAACAATTGCTAGCTGGTTTTCCAGCAGGGTGAGGCGTTGGCCCGTCTCTTCAAGAGAGGGGGTAGGGGGGTTCTGAGAGGGGACCTCCTTGGAGGGGAGGGTCCTGGCGCTGCTGCCTTGACGTCTGGTAGATAGTGAGTTGTCCGTGTGTTCATTGGGTGGGGCCGAGGGCGCAGTGGGAGGAGGGTTGTGTGGTGGTTGCCGTGGTCTTATGAGTGTGGGTATAGGGAAGTAGCTGGTGGTCTTGGACTGAGTGTTGCGGTTGATCATAGATGCTTGGGGAGGGTAGTAGGCGGGGGGTGGACGGGGAGACGCTTGAAGAGAGGAGCCGCGTTCTTAGAGGCAGCTGAGAGGGTGTTGTCACGTGCCGGGAGGCTAGTGTTACTCTTGGGGCATGCGTGAGAGGTTAGGATGCTCAGCTGGAGGGACCGACTGTCCAGGGAGCGGGGGTGGGTAGGGCGGGGCAGGGGGGCGTGAGAGGAGGTAGACCGAAGTGAGGGGAAGAGTGCGTCGAAAGCCTCAAGGTTGTCGTTGTTAGCTTGGATTAGGACTGTGCCGTTGGGGTATATGGTCACAGAAGTATTCCCCCTCCGTCTCGAGCGATTGGGGAAAGCAATCGTTAGTCTGCAGCTGAGGGGTGAATTCGTCGTTTTGGAAATGTGAAGTTGTGATCTAATGATGGACGTCCACTCATCAGGTCTTTCAGTGTGAAAGATGAAATCCATTTTAATCTGGCCTTTGGAGGAGCAGTGATATATGTCCGCGAATAATGATTCAGGGTGCTGCCTAATCAGTTTGTGTTTAAGTTTTTTTTGCGCTTTGGGAGAGAGGTTGGGGGGGAAAATGATCGAGTAGGAGTTCGGGCCGTGCTGTTTTAGGTAGTTCAAAGTGGTCAGGAGGTGGTGGTTAGGCGTGACCAGCGGCATAATGGTTTTCTTGGACTGGGGGTTGATTCCCAATAGGTGAGTGGAGGGTCTGGATGACCGGTGGAGTAGAATGGGGGTTAGGTGCGGAAATCACTATGTTGTCAGGGCCCCCATCCTTACCTGGCTGCGGTCAGAGGGTCGTGATGAGAGAAAAGCAGCGGCACGTTCACCTCTCTTATGGAGAGGTGTTGGCTTACCTAAGTTGTATGGTCATCCTGAGGGTTCAAATCCTATGGCAGCCATCTTGTGGGCTGGCACAGGAGGTACCATTCCAGGGCACGTCACTATCTCAGGGTTAGCATTGTTGAGCTTCTGAATCTCGTTCTGATCAAGCTTAGGACCCGGGTCCCGACATTGGGGGGACTCTCGTGTGTCTAGGGCGGATCCCAGGAGTAGTTGTCCTCGGGTTAGCACTTAGGCGTCATGATGTCAAGCCGCTTAGGTAGGCGGTGTGTAATAGTGCTTGTGGTATAAAGGTTCTCACGTGGACTGACTTATTGATTAATTTAGTCCAGAGTCTTTGCTAGTTGGGTTTCATGTGTCCAAAAGGGGATCCCTGGTGCCGTTTCCGAGGGATTAGTTGATTTCGGCCAACTTGGGGTCAGGCCTTATGGCACAAGGCTGGGGGAAGCTATATTCCATCCGGGGCCCTCCTCACTTCTTGGCTGTGGCCGACGGGTCGGGATGCGGGTGCTGCGGCACCTTAAACCCTTCTTTAACAGTTTAATGTGGAGTCACCCTGCCGCTTCAGAGCCCGGTTAGTTGATTGTGGCCATCTTGGGGTCAGGCCAGTGGGTACAAGGTTTGGGGAGGCGGTAGCAACTTAGATGCAGGGCCCTTAAAAGATACAGTGTTGGGACCGGCGGGTCAGAATGGGGGTGGTGCGGCCACGTAGATGCTTAATTTGCACTGCTGGAGGGACAACTGTGCGGTATGAGCATAAAGCCGAAATTATAAGTCAGGAGCGGCCATCATGGGGTCAGGCACTGGCAGTACCATCCGAGGCTCGTGGGTTGGACGTTGTGTTTCGGGACCCTCATCGCTCCATGGCTGCAACCGGAGGGTCAGGATGAGCGAGATATCGTGGCGCAAGTTGTTTAATGAGAGTTGCTGGGTCACTTGGGTGAATTGCTCGCCATTTCCGATTATGCGGCCATCTTGGAATCTGGCAATGGCATCCGAGGCTCGTGGGTTGGTCGTTGTGCTTTTCGGGACCCTCATCGCTCCATGGTTGCAACCGGAGGGTCGGGATGGGCGAGATATCGTGGCGCAAGTTGTTTAATGAGAGTTGCTGGGTCACTTGGGTGAATTGCTCGCCATTTCCGATTATGCGGCCATCTTGGAATCTGGCAATGGCATCCGAGGCTCGTGGGTTGGTCGTTGTGCTTTTCGGGACCCTCATCGCTCCATGGCTGCAACCGGAGGGTCAGGATGAGCGAGATATCGTGGCGCAAGTTGTTTAATGAGAGTTGCTGGGTCACTTGGGTGAATTGCTCGCCATTTCCGATTATGCGGCCATCTTGGAATCTGGCAATGGCATCCGAGGCTCGTGGGTTGGTCGTTGTGCTTTTCGGGACCCTCATCGCTCCATGGTTGCAACCGGAGGGTCGGGATGGGCGAGATATCGTGGCGCAAGTGGTTTTTAAGAGTTGCTGTGGTCACTAGAGTGATTTGCTCGCCATTTCCGATTTTGCGGCCATCTTGGAGACAGGCAATGGCGGCGCTCAACCACAGCCTGCAGAACTCCCCTGACGATCTTCCAGTGGCGGTGCGACTTGAGCATAGGACTAAGGCCCTGTGTCAGTGAGTTTCGCGCGGTCCAGCACGGTGTGTCCTTGAATCGAGCGAGGTCTGCAGAACGCCGTTCACTTTCCAGGCACCCTTTGCAGTCCTGGAGGTGTCGGGAGGCAGATCCTCGTTTCTTCGATTTTTAGAAGTCCGCTGAGCGAGATTCAGGCTTGCCCGTTGTCGGGAAGAGTCCGGTGAGTCCTCGTTCACTGGGGGTGGGGGGGCAACAGGGATTTGAACAGCATCGGTGATCCCCGTGCCCGGGAGCTCCGGTGTTAGAGTTCCTTCCCCGCAGCCATCTTGAATCCATCGACTCTAGCGACTCATATTTAAATTAAACAACAACAATATTACGTAATACTTTTCTGATGGATTCGCTGACCTATGTGTCAATGTAGGACAAGGTTATTTGCAACATAACATTGCTATATCAAATAAAATAATACACTGACTCCTATGTATGAAATTGTAACATTAAAACAAAGCAACACGATGCACATCATATATCACCTTACTACAGGTCTATTTGTTTGTCTGCGCGCAGCGTTTGGTTGTGTATTGGTCCAATTGTGTGCTACCTTACGGGCACCCACTCCACAACGAGTATCTACTGCTTGCTGTGTTGTTTGATTTGGTTAGTTGTCAGTGGGGAACATTACGTACGCTGCCCTAATTGCGTTGGTGACAGAGGCGCTGGTTTATGCCTTGTGGTGTAGTTATGCTGTTAGGGTCTGACTCACATTTCAACAGGTGTATTAGGCTCTTCAGTCTGACTCTGCCAGATTATACGGAAATCCGACAGGATCACATCCCAGTTCATCGCGAGTGGCTGCTTACGAATACCTATCGCATCTTCACGACGCAGCGCTATACTCTCTGCCTGTGCCCAGCTGAGCAGCGACTGGAACCAGGCCTTTTCTGCAGGAGGCTCAGGTGATTTCCAGCGTCGCGTGATCAGACGCTTGGCCACTATGAGTCCCAAGTCTATGTATCGTGATGTCACCTTGTGTTTAGCCGATCTATGGTACAATCCGAGTATGCATACCTCCCATGACCAGTTTAGTGTACGCTCCGTGCATTGCGCTAAGGTCGTGATGACTACTCTCCAGTATGGCTGTATGACTGAGCAGGACCAGAGCATGTGAAGCAGGTCGCCTCCCACTTCCCCGCATCGTGGGCAGCTGGCGTCGGTGCGATTTAAAATATTTATTTATTTTGGCTGGTGTCAGGTAGGCCCTGTGTACTATGTAATATTGGATGAGCCGGAATCTTGCGTTATGGGGGATACGGGTGGGACCTTCAAGAATGGTCATCCATTCACGCTCAGTACTGGGACGCTGCAGGTCTGCATCCCAGTGAGCTCGCAACTCAGCAAACCATTTGACGAGGTGACTGCCTGCCCCTAATTCATGCAGATATTGCACTGCTAAATGTGCGGGCGGTTCCTGCGCTATATTGCCCCATGTCGTGTCTAATGTGCGGATCACTGCCACATGCAGCAAGAACTGACCCTGTGGCAAACCAGAGTCCTCAGCAAGCATATCGAAAGTCAGAAGCTGCCCTTCGCTGTACAGGTCCCCGAGCGTTAGGATGCCAGCCTCCTCCCATTGCAATAGCTCCGCACCAGTGATAGCGCGGTGTCTCCTGGGTGTGCCCACTATGGGCATTGACGTGCATATGGGATCACACAACGCGTGATTCGCAGACTGCGGCGGTAGCAGTAGTGGGCTACTTCCAACATCAGCTTGGCTGGCGGCTTGCCCTTCCTGCTGGGATGGAACAACTCAATTACTTGTGGATGTGTGAGTCCCGGCACATGAGTCGCTAAGTCTTCCAGATGGCGCGCACTTAACCATCTAGCCACCTATTGAAGCTGGGCAGCGAGGTAGTATTGTTCCATATTTGGAAGTGAAAGGCCTCCGTTAGTAGTCGTGGGGTACATCTTGGACATGGCCACTCTGCTTCGCGACCCGCCCCAAATTTCCTCAAGTCTACTTCTAGGTTTTTAAACAACGCCGGTTTAAGACAGGTTGGCAAATTTACGAAGTGGTACAAGAGGCGCGGGAGCACTACCATCTTTAACGACGCAATCTGTCCCATGACCGTCAGTGGCAATATGCCCCAAAAGGACATCTGCGCTCGCACCGCAGTGACGGCGCGCACCAGGTTGCCCTCAAGTAAATCTGCTGGGTTGTCGTACATGAGTATTCCCAGATATCGGAATGCAGACAACTGCCAGTGTATTGGTTTGCCAGCGATAATCAGGTGCGGGTCCGGAGTGGTCACTGTGAAGGGATACATGCACGATTTATCCCAGTTCACGTGGAGCCGAGAAACAGCGGCAAACTCTAATAATGTTCTCTCTACAATCTCACAGGGTAGCCTGACATATTTAAGGTATATTAGCAGATGATCTGCATACAATGATACTCCGTGCAGGCCATCGCCCAGGGGAATTCCCCACTCATCCTGCGACTTGCGCAGTGATTCGGCCAGGGGTTCGATAGCCAGCGCAAATAGAAGCGGTGATAATGGACGTCCCTGCCGCGTGCCACGTTCAATAGGGATCTGGTCAGACAGATATGGGCCTGTTTTGAATCTGGCGTGTAAAGCAGCCGAACGAGGTCCAGAAACTCATCGCCTAGGTCATATTTGCGCAGTGCAGCGAATAAAAAAAACCCCACTCCAGGGTATCGAACGCCTTTTCTAGATCCAAAACTAGACACCCCGAGTGTTCCCAAGTAACTCTGGAGTAGTGCCCCACCCTGAAGAAGCGGCGTAAATTTAGCGACGTGCTGTGAGTGGGCACAAATCCATTTTGGTCTGCATGGATTAGTGACGGGACCAATGGGGCCAGTCTGCATGCCAAGATTTTGGCTAACACTTTATAATCCGTATTTAGAAGTGCTAGCGGGCGGTAGGAGCCAAGCAGCTCCGTGTTTCTATTCGGTTTCGGTAGTGATATCAGCAGCGACTCCCGTAACGTGCCAGGTAGAGTCCCCGACTCCTGTGCATCACGGTACATACTTAGGAGCTGCGGTGCCAGGGCTTGGTGGTAGGCTTTGTAGAATTCAGTCGGGAAACCATCAGGCCCTGGTGTTTTGCCCGTGGCCAGCGATCGTATCGCTTTGTGTATTTCTAGCAGAGAAATGGGCTCCTTCAACTCGTCTCGTTGTTCGGTAGTGAGTTGTGGTAATGTCAGTGGGGAAAGGAAGGCGTTCAGGTCCGGAGCTCCTACTCGATGCGGGGAGCTGTACACTTTGGCGTAGTGTGCAGTGAATTCCAAATGTATGTCGTGCTGTTTGGTGAGGATGCGCCCATTAGCTGATTGTAGGCGTAATATGGGTGATTGCGCTTGTTCTTGCCTGATCATATGCGTGAGTAGCCTACCTGCTCTATCTGCTGCTGCATGTGTGGGCGCTGCGTGTGACGCGTAGTTTAAGCAACGCAGCCTCTCCAACACCTCCGCGTGCTTTTGCTTTTGTGTATCTATTGCGCATTGTGCGTCTCTGCCGCGTGCCAGATCAGCTTCCAATCCCGTCCAGTTTTTTCAATATGCGCTATTTCGCTATCTAGTTGTTTACGAGCACACCAACTCAGACCCAGGCATTGTCCCTGGACCACTGCCTTACCCGCATCCCATAATAGTCCAGCATCAGTCACTGAACCTGTGTTTTCTGCAAAAAACGTGTTGATCGCTGTGCCAACTGCCTCTCTGAATGGGGGGTCCTCCAGTGCTAGGGGCTGTAATTTCCATACATGTGTGGTTAGTCCCTCCTCGTTCCCTCGCAGTTGCATTATATGGGGATTATGGTCTGAGTGGGTTTTACCTAGATAGTCTGCACTTAAGCACTGAGTTAGCAACAGCTGGCTCACAATTAAGCGGTCAATGCGGACATGTAAGCCGTGTGGATGTGAATAATAAGAGTACGAACGCGCCTGTGGGTTAAGAGCTCTCCATACATCCAGCAGACCCGAGCGTTGCATCCACTCCCTCAATCCACGTGCATGAGATGTTGCTGCTGCCTGCGAGAGTGGTGGGAAGGATCTATCTAATTTGGTGTCAAGGACAGCATTAAAGTCCCCACCCAGTAGCCATGGCACATCACACCAGTGTGAGAGTTGGCCCGCCGGTGCCTGCCAAAACCCGATTTTGTTGGTGTTTGGGGCATAAATGGAACCCAACACTAGGAGTTTCCCATTAAAGCGCCCTTTGGATAGGACGTATCTACCGTGTGGGTCAATTTCGGTTTCTTCCGGAGTGAACCGTGTCCCTGGTCTAATCCAAATAAGGGCCCCCCTGGCAAAGGATGAGTAACCTGTGGCCAGTATCTGCCCCCTCCATCGCTGCTGGAGTCTACGAATTTCTGGTTGCGCTATGTGCGTCTCCTGTAGGAGTGATATTTGGGCTTTATGCCGCTTAAGATAAGCGTAGATATCATATCTATGGGCTGGCGTGTGTAACCCCCTGACATTCCAAGTGATTACGTTGGTGTGCGGCATGTGGTATATAGATAAGGTAGCACTGCACGCGTGTAGTATGATGTGCTAAGACGTGGGCAGCCACGCAGCTTGCCATCAGAGGATGGATGTTGCATCCCTAGTACCTTGACATTCGTGTGCATGTCATGTTGAGGAGTTGTTAAAGAGGGTAGCCATGTATGGCTTAACTGGGGTAGAGCAGAGGGACAACAGGTATCTGCCCAAACAAAAACAATGCCATGTGGCAACCAACAGCAGCGTGCGCCGATTTATGAATGTGGGGGGTGACGAATGGTCACAATTGGCTTGTGATGAGTGCAATTATGTTGCGGACCCATATTGGCGAGGTGCGATCGCGCGTTGTGCCTTAACGCTCATAGTGAAGCGACTGACTAATGGTTGGCGCGGGACATATGTGAATCGGCGTGGCCGGGCTCGGCGTTACGATATGCTAACCAGGGTATCCTGCGGGGTACATGCATTTCTCCGTGCAGCGGTCGCGCAAGTTGACACAATTGCATACGTGTGGGGCATCAAAAGAAAAATCCTGACAGGTCATTACATTAAGTCATCAGCAGTCTGTGGCGTCACTATGGGAAGTGACTGCGAGTCCTCGCCTGCTCATCTTGTATACCATAATGTAATAGAATTAAATTGGTCCAACTAGCATATAGTAATCATTTGAAATCCTTCATATGCATTTTTTTACCATTTATGAGCAATTGCAAAATATAGTTATTAAAAATCTTTCTGTAGAACTCATTTAGCAGCATAGTAACCAGCTAAAATATGATCATTAATAGCAAAGACAGTGTCTAGCACAATTCACGCTCCTACAAAATGACACTGCCCAGTGGCCGCATCATTCTGCTTTTTCTTTTCTTTGTTTGATGCTGTTGGGAAAGCAGTGGCACTCATTTTCTTGCCCCAGACGTTTTTGGCTTGGCAAAAGCCATTGATCCTGGCTTTTACTAGCACTTCTTAATGTAGGACAGTCTTGCATACTGAGTCACAGATATTCACAGTATTAACTACCTTAATTGTTTAACACTTTTGCCTGTGGATTTTTGCACAGATAATGGCAGAGTGCTGTGATGTATGCTGGAGTAGCACAGAGGATGGGGACTCGGAACATTTACTTCTCTTGTGGTTTATTTTGCAGGTTTGTGATGAACCAAATGAACTTCAGAAGAAGGTCTGTGAGCTAGCTGAAGTGGTTCGAAATGCTCGACATCTGGTCATATACACAGGAGCTGGGATCAGTACGGTGAGAACACTTCAGGAGGAAGGCAGCAATCAATCAAACTGTGCAGGGGTAAAGGGGTGGCGAATAAGAGCAAAGGATTATGTGCAGAAGATGGCTATTGGGATTCTGAGCGCAGGAGATTCCATGGAACACTGGAAAGGAGAGCTCGAGGCTGAGGTGCACAGATGAAGCTGTGGAGGAAGAGCACTAGGTTGGCTTGACCCTAAGGGGAGGGGTTAGAGGTAAATAATGGGCATAATTCAGGATGGAAAAATAATTTCAAACACCTACTTAAAGGCTTTGTTGGATGCAGCTGCCACCTCTGTTCGACATCTAACTACTGGTTAAGCACTGTGATTTTGCTATTTATTGAACATGTCGGAGTTCGGATCAGAGATTCAGAGCCAAATGATTATTATACCGTTAAATGAGTATCAATTTTTTTGGTTCAAACATAGACAAAACACTTGAGCACATTAAAAATGCACAGAACTGGCCAACTTCATAGCTGCCCTCCAGCAAGGATGTACATCTCCGTACAGATCCCCTATGCATGTAGCAATATAAAAAATTGTCATATTTGCAAGCGATACAAACTGCTTCTGGGCAACAGCCATTAACGTTTTAGAGCAGCACCTGGCTACAGTTCAGCATGCAGGGGCTTTCCCTCCTTAAACAAGTGTTAAACCATTTACTGCCCTCCCCAAATTATTCCTTACATCACTAGTAAGACATTACCTCAGGTCAGGGGGTTCTGCAGGTGGTTTGCAAAGGTTACTGTATCAAATTAATCAGCAAAGCCAAACAAGGCTGTAGTCTGCTGTTAGGCAAGATTGTATGCCTCTCCTGTTAGGCGAGGTAGAATCACACTTGCAAAAGGAGGCGATTCAGGCAGTACCACTACAAGAACAAAGAGCGTTAGATAAATTTGCACTAATGTGTCAACACCTGCAATAGATTCGCTCACCACAGATGAAAACAAAAAGTCCTACACTACCGTGGGCTCAGTCGACAAGTTGATCAGTGACTTGAGTGTACATTTTTCTCCAAATTGACCACAAGTTTCCATCAAGTGCAGTGCAGCATGCATGGCATAAATACTCCTAGCTCCATCATGAGCAGGAAAGCCTTGATTCTTACCTATCCTGTGCTAGTCAGCTGCACCACAAATAAATTGGCTGTCTGTACCTCATCCCCTAACAAGGCAAAAGTCTGGCATGCAGACCCCAAGTCACCCAACAGCGTGGCCCTTGAATTCCCTATAAATTTCATATCTGAATCGCCCTCGCCGATGCATGTGCGCCATAATGGAGGCATGAAAATCAGTTAGACTGTTGTGCAAATTGGAAACTTTATCCTTTCTGGTGGCAAACCCTGCCACCTTTCTCAGTATGTATTCCAAATATACTTTGACATTTGCTACTTTTGTTGAATGCTTACTTAAGTCTTACATCCATTTGAATACACTTGTCCATACTAATAGCAAAACAGCACTAAACAAATCTTTGTTGACATAACTATATCCTCACTGATTCCACTTCACTAGCAGAATTTCTGTATTACCAATTTCCATTTATGACCCGGATTCTCTAAATCAGCAATAAGGTTTTTGTCATTGTAAGTGCCTTTATTTGCACCTGCATTTTACTTGATTATGCAGTTACATTTGTGAATCGTGTCAGTGTTTGTAAATTCCAATTTGACATGGATTGTTGTAACAGGAACCTAGGTGGTTAGTCACTATATACTGTAGTTCCCCCATTCCTGGTTTGTATTGGCTCAGTTTTTCACAAATATTGAAAGTAGCCTAGACCAATGAATCATGCAGGACTCCCCCTCCCACCCCTCGCCCTCTCAGTGGTCCTTGTCCCTTCAAGTAACTTCCATCCATATACTCCCTCATTCCTCCCTACTTCCCTCTTTCCTAACCACCCCCTCTTAATTTTTTGACTGGTTTCCCTCACTCTAGGTCAGTCTCTCAGGCCCTTCCTTCTCCCTCAACCACTGAACAGATGCTGATACCCTTACTTCTACTGTACCATTCACACATGTTGCATCTTTACCGCCTCTTCACAACCACTATCATCCAAAGATGCCACAAAAACACTGGTCAGCATCAAACTACAACCATTTGTTATCAGACTGTTGCATTACGACACCAGCAAAATGCTAACACACCTCTACCGTGCCTTTTCACACCATTACACTACCATCACCAGCACATCACCCCAACTCTACAGCATTGCATCATACCCACCACTACACTATAAGCTCTTACCAGATGCTGAACCCCAGTGTTACAGCACATCAACCTCCACCCCCACTTGCACTACCTACCTACCTCCTCGCACTACCAATGCTGCCATTATACCCCAGAATTACCAGAAACACCCTTTGGATTACTGTGTTGTCTGTCCAACACCACCACCCCTCTACCACTATCAGCTTTGCACTACCACTGCCTCCAAAACTTTAATCCCCACAACACTGTACTTGTACCTCACACCACAACACTACACCTTCCTCAGCATCCCTTATCCAGCAACTCATCACCTCTCAGTTTTGCACTATTCTCTAGCATCACTTCAATACTGCCTCATCACCACTTAATGACCACTGCACCACTCCTACCTCTACGTGATCTTCTCCCACCAGAGCACCACTGTACCACTGAAACCCACAATCCTAACCTGAACAGTTCACTCACTGCGTGGCAATGACACAGCATGGCACTACTCCTCTGTGACTGTGCTGCCACCTCACAGCTAATTAATGCCGCCTCCTACAATGGAAATCACCCTTCAGGACCAACCTACCAACCTCAATGACCAAACTACCAACCTCCAGGTCTACTACAGAAAGACACTTATATGCCTAATAACACACTATATCAAGAGCTCCAACTCCTCACTGCAATTCCCTTTTCCATATCAGATCATTCAATCCCACATCACTTACACATGGTTGTAGCATTATAGAACACCCTGCATAACCCCCACAACTCTCAGGCAATGTCACAATACAACGACCCAAAGACCTCCTGTATCACAGATCCCTAGCCGTGGGTACCTCTTCCTACACATACTAGGGACTTATAAGTAAGCTAAATGGGCCAGTCCAATATTAGCCAATCGTACATGTACTTTGGGGGTCAGAGCACATACACTGGGGCCTAGATAGTAGGGCCCAGTGCACTTCAGAGTCGAAAAATGAGCAGCATCAGTCCAAAAACATGTGGGGGGGTCATATCAAACGAGGTCCTTTCCTACAAACATGATCCCATCATGATGTTTTAATGCAGGTGGAGAAGGAAGAAATACTATCTCTATGAAACTCTCACAAGAACAGAGCGTGCACATCAGTATTTGCCTCTGCTTAAGATGATGTTAAAACCCCCCAATCCTAATTTCCCCAGCCCAATCATGTTCTGGTCTGTCTGCTAATAATCATCATCCCCCTACTGATAAAGTAAGCAAGCACATGGATTTTAAAAGGAAATGTGTAGCTAAAGGGTGGACAATTTACAAGTTCTACTTATCAGGTATGACAGATGTAAGTTGCGAGAGACGGAGGATATTTATGACATATCCCAGATGGTCAGCCGATGAGCGGGCAAAGCCAATACAAGTATCGGAATTGTGTGAGAAGCAACAGATCTTGTTAACTCATTGCAATTCTTATATTGTTTTGCTATATTTGACTCCACTTGACCCTTTCTTTCCATGACGTACACTTGTTTGAACCAAAATATTTGTGAGATAATGAAGAAAATAAAGGACACCGAGATGACTGATGGAGACAGGGCAGCAGCATCAGTTATTTTTGTAGGCCATAGGCCACCAGAAATATATTCCACAGCTGTAAAACAATAACCATAAACCTGACGTTTTCAGTGAGGCACTTTTCTGGGCAGCATTCTCTCCCATACCAGAATACATTAGAGTCCAGATTCCTCCATACTAGTATAATGATCCAATGTTTCTCCCCATGGTAAGACAGTTGCCTAGGAGAGAGTGTGGTTTTCCTCTCATATGAGGGAGGAAATAAACTTGTACAGCTGGGAATTGGATATGATCAGAGCGAGATATTACATTGAATTCAACAACCACGCATAAGTTATCACACAAAATGTAAACCAGGAAGGCTCATTTACCATGTCTTTTGAACAAGCTTGCCTCATTCCTGTGCAAGACGCAAAATATAAGTCTTGCTGTTAAAAGGGGGAAATACTGTGAACAGTCTGTATTTTATGATCCCCTAAAAGGACCAGACTTTATATATTGATCAATTTAAATATGTAGTGAGAACGTACTCCTACACCCCACAATGATAGTTAGTGGTTGCAGTAAACTGGAACCAAGCCACAATTTGAGTCATACCACGATGGAGTGCAAGTCGAATACACCAACCAGGTTCAACCTGGTCAAAGATTTTACCTTCTCACTTAGTCTTTTAAATCCCAATTCACCACAGGAGTACACTTCTGAACCCCCAGGACCTTGGGGAAGGAACTTAGAGACTCACAGCGTGTCAGGCAGAGGTAAACAGCAGGGTCCAGTCTAGCTCCATTTGCCACTGGTCAGCTGGCTACTTCAAGAAAAGGCTTCTTGTAGCTTCTGCATCCCTGTAGCTTAAACAGGAGGTCAGAATTATGACTCTTGGAGTCCACTTATTTGTCCTGGGTACAAAAGGGAGCAGGTCTAGTCCTCCAAGGCACCTCTGAGGTATCAGACAGTAGGTCCAGCCCTCTTCTTATCTTCTGCAGTTCTAGGAAGTGTTCTGAAGTAGGTGTCTGGAGGGGACACATTTATGCCTGGCACGAGCTAGTTGGTGGGGAATTGTAGGAAAGTGCCCTTTTTGTCATGGTCACCCCCACTTTTGAGCACTGGTACTGATGTTTTTCGACTGATGTCCAATGGGTCCCTGCTAACCAGGCCCCAGTGCCAGTGCTCTTTTCCTAAAACAAGGTAAAATGGTCTAATTGTAACACAATTGGCACACACTTTGGCACGCCTGTACGTCCCTAGTAAGTGGTACCACTGGTACCTAGGGCATGGGTACCAAAGAGGGTCCCTAAGGGCTACAGCAAGTATTATGCCACCTTAAGGGACCTCCATACAAATTGCATGCAGCCTGCCATTGCAGACTGCGTGTCATGGTGCAAACCATGAGTGAAAACATGACATGCCACACTCACTGTGCGCTATGGCAAAGTCACTGCATGTATGATATGTAAGTCTCCTCTACAGCAGGCCTTGTAGCCCTAAGGCAGGGTGCATTATATTACATGTGAGAGCATATCCGCATGAGCAGATATGTCCCTTTTTCTATCTGGTCCAATTACTAGATGGTACAAGTGAAGAAGGAAGCCATCTTAAGTATATGTACTAGGCACTGATCATTAAGAGTTCCACAGCTACATGATGGCTTTACTGAAACCAATGGTGTTTGGTATCAAACACCTTGTCTTAATAGATCTGTACTGATGCCAGTACAAGATTTATTATGACATACACCCAGAGGGCACCTTAGAGGTGCCGTTTGAAAAACCTACCACTGTCCTGGCTGACTGGTATCGACCAGCCTGCCACCACAGACAAGTTTCTGACCTCCTGCAGGTGAGAGCCAAGGCGCTCTGAGGACAGAAACAATGTCTGCTACGGAGGAAGGTGTTCACATCTCCAGCAGGATGGCTAGTGATTTAGCATATTAAGGCCAGGGGCTTCAAAGCCCCTGCCGCCTTTGATATGTGACCCCGGCTTCCCCAAGACCTGGGAGATGCCACCCCCTGCCCTGAGGCCCATTTGGAACCAGGACAAGTGGGAAATTAGCTATGCTGGTAGGCTTGTAGCACTATCAGGCCGGTCAATCCCCTAAGGTGGGCTGCGTGATGTGCTCCACAAAAGAAGGGTTCCACCATCTTGTTTTTGTTGGAATTAGGAACTCTGCGGCAGGGTTATGCCCACTCCCCACAGGAAATGGTCATATAGGGGATCTAGTGACCCCAAGGGTAAGTAGCCCATTGGCTACAACCCTTCACTCCACTTAATGGCCCTTAATTCAGTATTTAGGTGGCCCCCTGACACCAGGAACTCATATTTGCCTGACTAAAGAAGAAGGACAAAGAAAAGCCAAAGAACAAAAGAACTGTAGACTAGCTGAAGCCCTGATGACAAACCCTACCTGCCTGCTCCTGTCCCGACAATTGCAAAGACCCGACTAGTCCTGCAGCTGTGCATCCTCCAAAAGCATCGGAGGGCTGCCAGCACTTCGCCAACCAGCCAGCATCTCCCTTGAAGTAGAGGAGCCACTTCCCTCAGGACACTGACTGCAATGTCCGGTACACCAATCTCCTGACCACCGGGTCCACCAGTGCAGCAGCCACCCAAGAAGAGCTCACCATGTTCCAGGTCAGATTCGTCTCCCCAAGTTTTGAGACTCCAGGACCCCCTGGAGCCACCCTGCACCAATACCCGGGGTACTAGCAAAGGCTTGTTCAGTGTCCATCCCGGGCACCAGCACCACCCTGCACCAATACCCGGGGTACTAGCAAAGGCTTGTTCAGTGTCCAGCCCGGGCACCAGCACCACCAGAACTGGCGTACCGACATGGGATGTCGGCATAAGAGAGGTCATTGTGGATAGTGGCCTTGTTTTGTCCCCATATCCAGGTCGACTTAAAAAGTGAGAGCCTCCAACGCAAGAGACCCACCGGACAAAACACCTCTGCACCCAGGCCCCACAGCCTGAGTCCGATTCTACCTACGATATACCATTATCTCAGAGACCCTCAAGAACCGAGCCCTTCTTTGGGTTCCGACCGACTTTTCCCCAAGTTCCCACTTGCAGCATTTTTCTTGTTTCAGGTTTCTCCATAGACTTCAGCGATAGTGTTTGAAGCTACCCTTGCTACCAGCACCTCTGCACACAGACGCACCAGGGCAGGTAAACCAAAACTGCTGGTGGTGATATTTTTTCAGTGACCTCAAAATGCAGGAAATCCATGGGAAGGGAATTCCTTCCAACAGAGTTTCTTCCCTCCACACACTTAAGAATCTGGGTACCTAGAGGGGATGGACAACGATAAAGATTTGAAGTCTTGCTGCATATTCCGGTTCAATCAGTTTGAGAGAAGGATAGACCCCTCCTTTAAAAGGGAGATGGACTGGGGGCATGGTCTTAGACTTGATGCTCTGTTTCACAGGTTGCTACATCAGCAACTGGCTGGCTATTGAAACATGGTTATATATTTGTAGCTCCTAGGTCAGCTTAATCTATGTATCTTGGATCTTTTTCAGTCTGGTAGTTGAGTCAGGAAGTCCAAGATGGAGTCTGTTACCATAGTCGAAGCGAGAAAGGACAGTCACACAGCATAAATATATAACCACAGAGCAAGAGGATTTGTTGTAGTCATAGCTGTAGTAAGCATAATGACCAAACCTCCTTCTGAACCCGACTATTGAAGGGCATATATTTGTCATAATATACTCTGAAGTTCTTAGCTTTGGCAATAGAAGTGAGACATAAGCCAACACTGGCACCGACATTTGGGTAACGAAAACTTTTGTAGTATTCCTATTCTTCTTAAGGAAGGTCATGACTATCGGATTATAAATAACTACAAAGCATTCTCAGCTGATGGATGATGTTGGAAGAGTGTTGGCAAACAGCTGCAGCTCAGTATGGTCAGGATTAGTGAGAACACTGAAGCCTAAAGACCGAGTATAAATTCAAAAGATTAGGCTACGATGCAGTCCTCTGCGGCACCACAAAGGTGTTTGACAGTATAGATGGACGAAATACAGGAGACTGACACCATTTGAAAGCAGTCAGCTAATAAACAATGTTCACAAGGAACTCATTTGAACAACAATTGTGAAAATAAAGCAAGGTACGTTACTTCCTCGTATCCAAAATAGAGTTTGTAGTTAGAACGGGGAGTTATGTCCTTCTAACTCTCTTATTATTTTGGTTCAATATAGAATCCATCAAAGTTTTGAAATTGAAGCCCACAAACAAAGGAATTTCTATCAAGCCCACTTCAGCCGAACATGGGCGTAACTTTTATTTTGCAAAGAACAATCGTATGAAAAAAGAGTAAAACAATTGTAGTGTATTCACACTATATACAAGATAAAAAGTGATCCAAGTGACTTTTGTGCCCCAGGATAGTGACCAAAACCAACCGTGACATATTATACAGTGACTAATAAAAAGAAGCAGTTGGTTATTGGAGTAATCGGGGAGGTCCCTTATGAAATCAAATATCAATCCACTTAGTCAGAATTTTTTAGTGTCCTAGGACTCTCCCTTTTCGTAGTCGACGATGTTTCGACCCTCTCACATTAAGGGGTCTCTTCAGGACAAGGGGTTCTGGGGACCCAGGCATTTACATTTTGCCGAAGGTTTAGAAATAATTCGTCTTGATGTTGATGGTCAAGGAAAACGACAGGGAAGCAGGGAACAGAGTCGACAGGTTTATTTGTGCAACTAGCCGCATATCTTGCCTACGGTTCCAACTGAAGACATGCAGAGTGACCGAAAGAAACTACTCCTCCACAAGATGGTACCTGCCCACACTGAAAGCCAGAACAACTCTAGCAAAGAGGGCGCTCACTCACACACATTAGGTAGGAACTCTCCTATGGTCACAAACGCTAAATCCTGTCAGTGAGCAGTTTCCACTGAACAGTAACTAGTCAAGAAATGGTGTCTTTAAATGAACAGCAAACTCACACACACGAAGGAAGAAAATGGGCACAAGATTCCCACAAAAGGTAAACGGACCGCATTCTCTTATAATTGTCATTGCAGTAACCATAAACCCCTAAGGTTACCATTACTATGAACACGTCTCACATGGTCTGGGGTGCACACTTGTGTTACCAGTGAGTACGGGGCAGAAGCACATCAGAGGTGGCATGCTAAAACATCAAGGAGTTAGAATTAAAAGCTACGTGTTTGCACTGGCAGCTTTACTTACTCAATTCAAGGGAAAAGTTGGTCTGATCCTAATTCACAATATGACAGCTATGTATTGTTCGCAAATGCAAGGATTGATGCCCTTCTTTTAGTTGTAAATGTTGTCACCGGAGATTTGGCATTGGGCTGTATGAAGGCCAACTCGTCTTCTATCTGAATATGTGTCAGGCTTAGTGAATGATCTGGCAGTGGTATTAAGTATGGATTACTATGATACACACAAGCAGGAGTTAAATTTCACCCTTCTACACACCTACTGCCAAATATAGCTATCTTTGCAACAGTGAGAATCACACATAATACTTAGTACTTATCTTCATGAGAACATGGACACTACGGTAGAGTATAGGTCCCAAATGCATTTTAAGTTATTTACATGAACTAGCCTATAATCTCCTTCAGATAATACAGTGGAATGGAACGTATATAAATTAAACTTAGAAACAACAGTAGAATAAAACTACATTTTCCCAAGTGTGGACCTCTCCTTTCCTTTGACTGTTTCATATCATTCCGTGTTTCCATGCCAGTGTCATCTAAGTGTTTAAAAAACCAGAGTCCTCATACCAGCAATTTCAGACAACAGTTAATGCACATTATGTTTCAGATCACTGTGACGGGGTTCCTGTATTATGTATATAGTTAGCCGATAGAGGTCACTCTCTGATTCAGGTGGTAATTTCTAATCTTATTAAGCTCCGATGTTTACGTGTCGTCCAGTAGTCTATACTACCATGATCCCTAAACCCACTTGGTTGTCGCCATCTGTTAAACTACTTCAAAATTGGCAAGTTTCTGACACCGTATTTTAACTTTGCGTTGTTTTTTGTTTTGCAATACAGGCTGCTTCCATTCCAGATTACAGAGGCCCAAATGGTGTGTGGACCCTGCTGCAAAAAGGGAAGACTGTATGGTAAATGGAGTCTAATCTGGCACTGACACTCCACCAAGTGTGTAGTTCGGGCACATTCGGAGGTTTTGTAATGCATGTTTAGTCACACAGTAGTTTCTTCATACATTTGCATGCATGTGGGAGGTTGTTTCTAGACCTATATCTTCATGGCTGTATGCATCTCTAAGTGCTGTTAGGTAGGTATGTGTAATACTTCAGAATACCAAGCAAAACCTGAGTGGTAGTAGAGTGCACAAATTTCCAGAATGCAATTCACATCTTAGTTATTTGGACCCTGATTGGGAAAAGGGCCTAGGAAGGCCTTCCAGGATAATATACTGAAAGATATGTTGTCTTAATCTTGACTCCAGTACTATATACAATCCTAAGCATCATACCGGTAAGAGCAGAAAAAACTACCCAAAGTGACTCGGAAGGAGCCATTCTTCAGTGTCTGGACCGGGCCACTATAGATGGAATTTAGCATTGAGATAGCAAACGTGTAGGTTAGGGATAGCACCCCCCCTGTGATGGTTGTGACGCTTCGTGCCTGAGAAATGTATTGTTAGATATAGCCAGTGTTGTACCACTGTCTTCCAAACAATTCATAATAAAAGTATGTACATATAAGGGCTTTCAGTGAGCCTATATCATCTATTGTTCTGTTGAAATGGCATTTGCATGGGTATGCCCAGATGCAGGTCCTGTTCACACTGTACCACAGGTACCAAGCTATGCCTGACTGATGATCCCTAATAAGGGTGAAACATGTCCTGGGTTGCTTGTGTTCCTCATTTGGCAGGGCCTGGCCTGACAGGGCTGGACTGTCCCTTTTGGAGCAGGGTCACACCTGATTTGCATATGTCTGAGTCCAACCCAAGGTGGCATTGTGTGTGAAAAAACGATGGATTGGGATGCAGCCTATATTGATAGCCACTGGCTGAGAGTAATTCAAGCATTCCATCCATCACCTTGTTTTTGATGCCCCATGTACACCGTGGGAAGGCATTTGTAGGCAGAAGGATGCATATTTTAAAGTTCAAAGCTACACATTTAATGAGTTTCAGAGTTTTGGAATACCGCTTCAGAGTTTCATTTTGTGGCTAAATGAGAGAGAACTGCCTGAGGCAGTTTACTCTGTAGTCATACACTTAGATTATGTTTATACATCAGCCTTTTCATTAGCGCATATTTTAAATTGGAAGTTCACAGTTGGAGAGTGTTTATACTGTGCGCTGAGAGGTATGTTGACACCTGATGAACCAGATTTATTAACTAGGACTGTGGATTACAATTGAAATAGGAATGGTTTAGTCCTAATTCACAAATAAGAAGCAGTATTTATATTTATGCCCCACTATTTACTGGTAAGGAAGGCACAATAGATCTAGTTACATAAAAGTGTGAAGGACTCGTGGGGCATTTAGATGGGATAATTTACTCCAGATCCAAGAGAAGAAACTGGGTTATACCGGAGTCCCCTAGAAGGCCTTCGAGTACACCTGAGACACACAAGTGGCCTGAGTGACTGCCAAGTCACACAGGACAACCATTGTTAGCCTTGAGACCCTGCATAAGGCCCTGGCACCTGCCTCAGGTACATACAGAAGGGTCCCGTGTACTCCTAAAGGACATTCTTTATTCATGAGTCACATAAACCGAGTTTGGTGTATGCAGAAGGCGCATGGAGTATTCCTCCAGTATAAAGAAGAGCCTTGATCACTTGTGAGACATGCTGAAGAACTTAAGTTGCTCCATAGTTGCTAAGAAGTGCCTGGGTTTCTTATAAAAGGAAAAGTTTCCCTTTAAAGACAGAATGGTCAACTGTTTATAATTGAGAGATTTTGAATTCACAATATCTTTTCCCTCTCGCAGTGCATCTGACCTAAGTGCTGCTGAGCCCACCCTCACCCACATGTGCATTGCACGTTTGCACGGGCACAAACTGGTAAGGATTCTGCATGCTTTCCTCACTCTGAACCTTGTCCTCTCATAAACTTCATCATCATGATATCCCTCACTGCAGGCACTTGCCTTCTGCAGTCTCCCTGTATGTCCTCTCATTTCAGCTTACTCTTTTATTCTAGCTTGTTGCCCCGAATTTTAATGTGTGCTTGTGTATGCCAATGTAATGTGCTGCTTAAGCTTTTAATTTGATGCCACCTACTTGTGCTACATCTGTGTGTCCATACCTTCCAGTCCTTTGTATTATGCCCCATCCTCCGTGTGTTGCCCGTTTACTTTAGCACCTTACTGTGGGTAAGTCACCTTCCTGGTCTGTTTGCGACCCTCCCCTTCTTTACAGCAGTACTTCCAGATCTCTGGTTTGTACTGCACTCACTGTTTTCTTCCCTCTTCTAGGTGCAACATGTTGTGTCCCAGAACTGTGATGGCCTTCACATACGCAGTGGAATTCCTCGATCGGCCATATCTGAGCTGCATGGAAATATGTATATTGAGGTGAATGAGCAATGCATGATATGCATTTACAGACTTAGGGCACAGAAATGAACGTGTGGTGACTGAAATCTCAGCAACCATTCTAGTGACTTAGATGCTTGGGACAGACAAAGAGAGCAACGCATGGTGTGGGTAACTAACAAGTCTGAAGAGCACTGAACAATAATTTGAGGCACTTAAAAAAAGTAAACGCAGGTTGAAGGGAACCATTGAGTGAAGATCATGGGGTATAGAGGCCTAGATGCAGAGATTAACAGGAAAATGCAGTGGATGGTGATTGACAGAGCAATACAGGGTGTCTAGGAAAAAAACCTGGGCAAATGAAACTCCTGGGTCAACGATGGGTGTTTGAATCTTTAATCCCAGTGTGAAGTTTGGAGAGCTAAAACCCAAGGTATGTCAGAGCAATTCAAGATGTAGGCAAGCAGGACCCAGGAACTGGTTCTGTAAGGCTGTAAGTAGAGGAGCAGAAATCAATTTTGGAACCTCGCCTACGGATTTTCAGAAAAAAGTGTGCTGAAGGCAACCTAGCCATAGGTACTTTTAACAAACAGCAGGGACTATCATCAATGCAGGGTATCGGGAGCACAAACACAGAAACTATCGTCACCTTTGGCTATGGATCCCAGGAATAGGGATCTTTGGCTATACAACGTGTGGGGAACTCTGTGTAGGGTGTTGGGAACCCAGATACCACATCTTGTGGAGAACCCAAGCACTGTCTGCAAAACGTAGTCTGATGAACAATAACATGGACTGTCAACAAGGCAGATCAAGGCAAGGTACAGAACATAAGCAACACATGGTATGGAGATAAACACGGGGCCTGGATCCATCAGCAGTCCATGATGTGGTGTACCCAGACGCAGGGACTGCCAGCAGCAACTAGGATGTTGGGAACCCAAATACTAGGACAGTTAGGTGGGGCTCTTTAAGCATGTATGAAACCTTACTCCTGATTGACAGTCCTCACCGCCTCCATTCTCTGGCAGAGAGGTCCTCCTGCCCATTTTTTCAAGACTGACTTTCCAACACCTCTTTTCTGGATTGATGATACCAGTGGCATCCTTACTGTGGACTGAGATTCACCAGGTTCTCTGTATTGCAAGTGGACAGTCCTGAATACCCATTTAGTCAACACCAACATTGGAAGCTACCTTTTATACACATAACCTCCATACTGATGGACAGTAAATTAATTTAATGTTTTTGTGTTTGTTTCAGGTCTGTACTCAGTGTACTCCGAACAAAGAGTACATACGCCTCTTTGATGTGACAGAGCGCACAGCCTTGCACAGGCATCACACTGGGAGGACATGTCACAAGTGTGGAGGCAAGCTCCAGGATACGATTGTGCACTTTGGGGAACGGGGAACTCTGGCACGCCCACTGAACTGGGAAGCAGCAGCCGAGGCAGCTAAAAATGCTGACGTGATCCTTTGCCTGGGCTCTAGCTTAAAGGTAAAGATGGTTCTCTTGCAGGCAGTACCAGCCCCTGTGCATTACCTGATCACCTTGTTTAGCACTAAGCTGTGTCACCTGATCACTTCTGCTTGTCCTCAACTCTTCATCTAGTCTTGTGTGTGCGAAGCATGAATCAAGTCTTTTTTCTCTGTCTGCACATCTGCAGTGAACTATCACTTGTTGGGCTCCTATGTCTAAAATGAGCTGTGAACTATTAATCCACTGCTATGATCTTGCTGGTCTCCTCCGCCCGACGGATACTATTTCAAGCGTCCTGGGCGTGCCGGCCTCTGATTGAATTGCAGCCCTGTAATAAGCGTGTTTGTTTTTACAGGTTCTAAAGAAGTACCCTTGCCTGTGGTGTATGAATAGACCTCACAATCGTCGCCCCAAGCTCTACATTGTAAACTTGCAGGTAATGAACTGGGCCGGTGTAGCTTGGTGAGAATGAATGCTTGTCTTGAAGTGAATATTAGACCTTTCCCTAAACTTCCAAGGTTTCCGGGTTTAGTGGGCAGAATTCTATGTGGGTACTGTCGTGTTTGCAGCATGTGTTGTAGATGAAATGCTGTGCGTTCCCTGTCCTTTCATTTTGGGTTCGATACAGACCAAATTGAGAAGCCAAAAGATTCCCTTTAGGCACTTCTCTCTGTCAGAACAGCAATGAAGAGCAGTAAACACTTACTCCAACAGATGAATTGGGCTAAGAAACGTCAATTCATTGTGGCACAATAAAGATCTCTCAAGAAATTGAAAGTTGAGTCGGAAACAAAGAAACAGATAAGTAAATGGTACTTATAAATGTTTAGATAAGCAATACAACTCAGAAGGTATGCAACATCTGGGGCCGGGCTATGACCCCAAACATTTGAATTGCTCTCTCATGGGGCACTACATTTTCTTTTTTCAGTCCTGCCACCAGCTTTATCCTGCGGGGACTGGTTCAGGTCAACCCAAATCATTTCAGAAGCATTGGGGTCTCTTTAGTTTTAAAATGGGGATTGGGGGTTAATGATTGAATCGATATAGAGAAGCTTGTAGATTTTGATAGCTTGACCCTAGCTGGGGACAGCAGCGTGCTGTAACAGGCCAAGCCCCAGGCAATACATTAGGGGATGAGGTGACAAGGTAGGCATATGTTAGTGGAGGTGTTTCTAAGAGGTATGTTTTCAGCTTTTTCCTAAATTTATGACAGCTGGTGCATTCCTATGTCGATTGGGATGCTGTTCTAAATCCTGTGGGTAAGCAGAAAATGATATTGGAATAGGAGCTTTACTTTAATGTACCTAAAAAATGCTGAAAAATATAAAAAGTCTCTTATCTAAACGAGATGGTAAACACCCACCTCCCAAAAAAGATCCCCACCCACAACAAATAGTCTTGTGTTCTCGCTGTGAGGTCTTTGTGTCCCGGTGTATCCTTGAAAACACTGTTCCAGTCACTGGTATACAAAGTCCGGTTAGGGCCTAATGTGGTCCCATTGCCTAAAGTTGAGGTTCGAAGATAACAGTGGGCCAGCTACCACCATAGAGCTCCAAGAACGCCTTGAAGGTCAGGACGCTTCTGTCATGGATTCTACCAGTTGAGGTCGAGTTTTCTGCGGTGGGGTAACCAAGGTAACTGAAGACACCAACAGCAGATCAAGGAGACATCGATAGCCAATGGTAGGCACAGCTAGCACAATTGTTCCAGAATTGGTATTACCTCCTGAGCTTACTGAACACCATGCTGGGGCTGACGAAAGGTGGGTAGGGGCACCTTTTTGGAACGGCATAGGTTAAGGTATAGAACAGACTTTTCCTTTTCGATCTGTGAAGGTAATGGAGCAGCTCCTTGACCCAGACAGCCTTCTTGCATCTCTTGGGCAGCTGGGTTGGCGTCACCTTGTGCCTCGTGACTGTCTGTGCTCAAGCTGTTCTTATTCATGTCCTTCCATTTATTTGGACTTGCTATTGATCTTCCCAGGATGCCGGGTCACTCCTGGAAAACACAGTTCAGCTCCTTGAGGGAAAGAAGGGCCTTCTTTCTCTTCCAGAGTCGCAATAACAGTGCTTTCCCAGTATTTGAGCCAGTCTGGTGGGAGGAATGGTATCAATCTTGCAGAGATTCTATCCCTGGTTTTGCAGTCTGCTCTTTTGCATGGATGTCCAAGTTTCATTTTTCTTGAGTCAACAATGGTGATAAAGCACTGGCTGACAGGCGCAGTGTAGGAAAGTGCCCCTTTTTTACATGGTCAACCCAACTTTTTGCTTGGTAAATAAAGTGATTTCGACTGAAAGTGCACTGGGTTTCTTCTAACCAGCTCCCCATTTCCAGAGTTTTTCCCCAAAACTGTACAATTGTTTCCCCAATTGGCAAAACCTTTAGCACCCTCTGTAAGTCCCTAGTAAATGGTACCCCTGGTACCAAGGGCCTGAGGTACTAAAGAGGGTCCCTAAGGACAGCAGCAAGAATTGTGCCACCCTAAGGGACCCCACACCAAGCACATTCAAAACTGCCATTGCAGGCTGCATGTCTTGGGACAGACAAAAGTTAAAACACGAGCTGCCACACATCCCTGTGTGCCATGCCCCCTAACACTGCATGTGATATTTGTAAGTCACCCCTACAGCAGGCTTGCCAGCCCTAAGGCAGGGTGCTAAATATTACATGTGAGGGTATTCCTGCATGAGCAGATGTGCCCCTGTGCTGGACAGTCCTATTATTGCCAGTGCAAGTGGACAGGGAAGTAATTTTGAAACACGTGCTGGACACTGGTGAAAACGAGTTCCCCAGCAACACAATGGCTTCACTGAAAATGGGGATGTTTGGTATCAGACATCTCATATTGATAAACCCACACTGATTCCAGTGATGGATTTACCAAAACATGCACCCAGAGGGCAGCTTAGATGTGCCCCCTGAAAACCTACCAGCCTCTGGTGTCCTTGCTTACTGGTCTCAAGCTAGCCTGGCTGATGAGGGGTGTTACCCCTAAACCGGTCCCAGGATGCTTGTTTCCGGTCCAGGGAAGACCTGGCTTGGCAGTTCGGGCTGGACTGTTCCCATGAGGAACAGGGACAAGACTGATTTGCAAATGGCTGGGTCGGAACTGGGGTGGCGAAGTGAGATAAAGAATGATGATGGATTCAACCCAGATCTGTGACTGGGGGTGAGTGTCTGAAAAGTTTAAGCGCTCTGTCCATCATCTCCTTGTGTTTACTGGTTGTAGCCAGCCTGCCACCCGAGACGCTGTTCTGACCTTTTCTGGTGAGAGCCTTTGCTCTCAGGAGACCCAGAACAAAAACCTGTCCGGGAAGAAGGTGTAACACCCCTCCCACAGGATGACCTGATGATTATCCTCCTTGGGCCGGCGAGCTTCAAAGAAGCTGCCACCTTTGGAATGCGAATCTGGCTCCCCTCACAGGAGAGGAAACCACCCCCTTGTCCAGAGCCCCCTTGGCACCTGGACAGGCAGGCAAATTAGCTAGTCAGGTAGGCATGCCACCCCCAGGCTAGTACCAGCCCTAAGGTGGACTACTGTGAGATGTACACGATTTTTCAGAAGTAGGCATCTTTGTGATGGCATTCTTAGGAATTCTGGGACAGGGTTATGACCACTTGCCAGAGGAAGTAGTCATATGGGGGCATACTAATCCCAAGGGTCAGTAGCCCTAACACCCCTAAATTCAGTATTTAGGGGAGCCCCTGGTACAGAGAAGCAGATCCTGATGACCTAAGAAGAGAGAGGACACCAAAGAACCGCAAAAGCAGAGAGGAGAGAAGAAGCAGCTGACCTGATACCAACCCTGATGGCCTGTCTGCGTCCCTCGTCAAAAACTGCACCAAAGTCGACTCGTCCTGCAGCTGTGACTAAAGAACCTTTGGTGGGCTGCCTGTCTTTGATAAACACCAAGACCTTCCGGGAACAGCAGACCTCTTCCCCCTGCATCCTGCAGGAACTCCAAAAGCAAGGACTCGGAGGCTTCCGGAACTGGCAAAACCCGACACCTGAAGCTACCACTGCATATGTCGCCTCCGGCCCGAGTTGAAGTGGGCTACCGGTGTCAACAAGGACCCCCAACCCTCCAGAGCTTTAGTCCATCGTGGTTTCACCTCTCATGGACTCCCCAATGTCGCCTGCAGCCTCTGCACGCAGGCCCCCTCGACTGCTCCTTTTAAGAAAACCCAACTCTTCTAGAGACCTCTGCATCTGTCGGTTCCGGGCTGTGGAGAAGAGGACCACAGGTGTCCCCACGTCCCGGAGCATCGCAAGACTTAAACTCCCCTGTTGGTTCACCCCAACTGGCCTTCCAGCTAGAGCCTGCAATCTCTTTTCCTCAGTGACTGACCTCCATAGAAACCCATTGGGTTCCTGATGCTGTTTTGCACCCTGCACCCGGCCGCCCTCGTGCCGCGAGTCGTGTACTATCGATGCTGCCATGGACCTTGCCCACAACTCATCTTAAATGCTGGAGATTGGTCTTGTAAGTCACTGTATTATACCTGTTTATAGAACTTATTCTTCCTTCCATGAGATAATTGTAGAACTCAGAAATTGCACTGTGTCCACTTTTTAAAGTGAAAAGAATTTATATTTAAAGGCGTACTTACCTGAGCGATTTTTCTCTGATGCATAAACATATATAAAGATACCTGCTATTTTTATGAATTGGTGTGGATCTCCTTCTTGAGTCTTGTGTGTCATTTATTGATCATTGTGTGTATTTGCAAATGTCTTGCACTCCTCTGTGTTCAGCCTAAGGTTGCTCGACCACACTACCCCTTAACAGGGCACTTTGGGATTGCATAGCAAGCCACTGTCCACTCACAATTGAACCCTTGGACACTTTACACGTTGTATCAGATTTTTGATATATATCACATAAAGAGCCAGCTTCCTACATGCAGTATTTGTAGCCCTCTGGTGGTTTAGGTGGGCTGCTGGAATAGGGTGTCTACGTTTTGAAAGCCAATATCCAGGACTTTCTTTAACAAATTAATTGACAGCATTCAACATAATAGAAAACACACTAAGGGAAATTAAATGCATGCAGTCTTATCTATGTTTACTAAATTGCTGTCTATGAGGGGCTGCTGCGGTTTATACAACAAAACACATGAAAACTTGCCTCTGAGTTCAGTCGATCCTCTCTCAAAATTGGAACATGTGCCAAATTTACTGAAATTTGCCTGAACGGATGGTAAAAACTGGGCTTATCTCAGCAAATCCAGGAAGCCTCATCACCCGAAGCTGGAAAAAGCCAGCGGGTCTGCCACTTTTACAATTATGTGATCTCCTCCAGTTCTGGAAGAGAGCTCTATTGCTTGCTAGATTTTATGGCTTCTTCTGTAGTGTTCTCAAAAAGACCAGTTCAGACTGAGCCAGCTGCGACGCTTAAAAGACGTTCAAAGACTCTTTGCTATGTTGCCTCAGGAGATGGCTACAACATAGGAATCGGAATGGTTGAGTTTCGCCCATGGATCTGAAAACCTACACTGGGGAAAAAGGAATTGGCTAGACTTGCCCCACCCAAAAAGGTTCCAGGAGGTGGACAGAGAGTGTATGTGCAGGCTGAAATGTTCAAGATGGATCACAAATCCTTTAAAAGGAGACCACCAAGTTGTGAAAGAGTATTTTTTTCTCTTTTTCTTTTTCTCTGTCTCTTAGACCTCATCACTCCTCAGATTGTAAACCTCACATTCCCAAATATAGAACAGCTATTCTTGTATATCCCAGACAGGATGAAGGCGAATGATCCCAGATATGTGAACTAAAAATACAGTTTACAGAGCAGAGCTGACAGGGAGTATTCCCAAAGGGGTTCTGGTAAAATACCCTTGCCCTTGGTTATAATCTCAGTGCCACCACATGAGTCACCACCATAAGGCATAGGTTGAGATGGCAGTAGTCACTCTCATTTAGAATAAGGGTACTCTTTGGGTATTGTCTGACTTCAATGGTGTGAGAGGGGCCACCAAACAGGGAGTACCTCCAGTAGGCTCACTGGGAGATGAAACCAACACTGTCTAGAAAAAACGATAAGGGCAGTGCCGCACAGCTTCACAAAGCCATGTGTTGATTTCCAACACTGTGGCCTCTCCTTCTTTATTGCAGAAATTTGTCCAGCCTGCACTTTATCTTCTTTCTGCTAGTGTCGTTCACGCCTGATATTTTCCTCTGTTTTCTGAGGTACCTCAATGCTGGGCACCTTCTTTGGGTCTCTTTGACGCTGCCATCCCAGACTCAAACTTCGCAGTTCTGGGCTCTTTCCCTTGGACACTAAAGGCCTAATTTAGAGTTTGGTGAATGGGTACTCTATCACAAACATGGCAGAAGTCCTGTCCACCGTGTTACAAGTGCAATAGGATATAATGGACTTCTAATATGGCAGAAAGGATATCAGTCACGTGTGATGGAGTAACCTTAACGCTGTACAAGGACTAAGTCTGTTCTTTTACCCTGCATGGTGGGCCACTCCATTCTCTACTCTTTACAAGTTGTGGGCCGATCTCTGTGACTGTTTCCTTTGGTCGGTATGGCCTCTACCTCTGACCTTTCTTTTCAATGTAGGGTTGCCTCCATCCTGGTCACTGAGCCATCTAAATCCCTTGGCTCATAGGTCACAACATCCTCCGCCACAATGTGATCACACTTAGATTGTGATGTTGGTAAATTGGAGGTCCTCGTGGTTTTTGGTAGTTTTGGCAAGGTATTTTTCCTTTCCTAACAATCTATCTTGGTTACCTGTGTCTTCAGTGGACCCCGAAGGATGATTTGGCTGCTCTCAAGATTCATGCGAAATGTGACGATGTTATGAGACTGCTTCTGGGGGAGCTGGGCCTGGAAATTCCAGAATATGACAGGTGAGTGCCTCCCTCTCTGTTGTCTATGTGTCTGTACCTGTTGTCTGTTAATTTCTATTCATTGTGTTCTTTTGAAGTGTTCATTTACCTTGTTTAACTCTTGTGCTGCTTCTAGCTCAACTCTATAGCACCTACTGAGCCTTCATTGTGTTGCCCATGAACAAACTGTGTGTTTAACATACTGTGTCTGGTTTCTACCGCTTCTGTGTATTGCCTTCTATGTCTGCTGTGTGAAGCCTCTGTAACTCACTTTTATCTGTCTCTGTTTGTGTGGTACCAGTATGCATGCACCTTCTGCATCAACTGTGTGCTGCCACCATTACCACCTCTAGTGCTCTTAATGTTTGTGCTGCTGTGCTCCTCCCCTGAGCTAGACTTGCAGTTTAGCCATGTGGAGTATACTCGGTGGTGAAGGCTGTCTCTTCTTATAAACCTGGTATTCTCCTGCCCACTTTTTTTATGGGTTATGCCTTTTTAGGTCGAGCATTCGAGACCTCTTGTATATACTTTAGTATATACTTATTATATACTTATATGTGTATGTACTTTGTGGGCTCTGGAGATCAGCCCTAGGACTTGTCTGCTTCGGCTTAGGGACTTTTTGTCGGTTCAACTGCCTCTATTTAACTGTCTTCATAGAAAACGACCAGCAGAGGTCAGTAAAATACCAGAATTGCTTTTTGCTGAGGGACTTTCTTTTTTAAATTTTTCTGGCAACTGCCTCTATTTAACTTTCTTGATTGAAAACGACCAGCAGCGGTCAGTAAAATACCAGAATCACTTTAGCATTCTCTAGATTCCAGTCCATAGAAATTGTCTTCCACGAGCACCCGTAGACAATAATATTTTTTTCAAATCTTGTATTTTCAGTGATATGACCACCGAAGGCCCTGATTTTATATTAAAAACAGAGCTTTGGACTATACCATTTACAGCTGAAAGGCAATATTTCTCTCCATGTGTTCCCATACCTGCCGTGTCACTCAGTTTGGTGCTTACTTTCCCTCCATGTTAAAGAACAGTAGGTGTTTCAGCACCCAGGCTAATGTGCAGCATAGCTAAATACATATAAGGTCCCAAAGGCGAGACCGATTGCATTGCAAATGCTTGTTTACATTTGTGCTCTACTCTCCATGCATTTTGGAGCTCCTCAACTGTGTGTGCTGGTCTGTACCTCTGTTTGTGCTGTCTCTTTATTCCTGTGTGCTGCCCTTTTCCTATTGCTTTGTACTGTACTTCAGCCCATATTGTTCTGGAGTGTTGTTCCTTCCTCCTTTTGCTCGAGCTTTACCCCCTCCCTTCATCTGTGATCATCCAACTCCTTCCTGTGAGCATCCTTCACTCAATTCTTTTTTTCATCCCAGCACTGTTTTGGTGTGCTTATCCAACTTTGTTTGTGCTTCCCAAACACTGCCCTTCAGTGTTCCTCATTTCTTTCCTGTGTGATTTGTAAAGCTTTTTTGCTGACCTTTGTGTCATCAATGGGTACTGCCATTTCTGTAGCACTGGATTTCTACATTTGTGTTTCTGCAAATGTGGATCTGTAATCAGTGCAGTTAAGCCCTGACAAAACTAAAAAGCTCTATTTATTTAGATCTAAAATAAAATATTTGATTCAATTGTCACTCTAATGGGGTTGACACTGTACAAATACCAATACCAAAACACTCAGTAATAAAGAAGGCAAGGGGGAAACTAGAGGAATTAGACCATCTGGCTTCACGCCCTGCAAGACATGACCAGAAATACCAAATTGAAACCCGGTCAGTTAGTGCTCTGCCCAGAGTCAAACCATGTCTCCATGGATTGGGTACAGTATTTGTTTATCCTTTGGGCTTGTTCAATGTGAACATATCACAAAAATGTGAGGTAAGTTCTCACACACCTACCCAGGTGTCATGCTTCATTGTTCAGCTTCCTCATTTGCCATGAATGGTTCTAATGGCGAATGGGATTTTTTTTAAAGAAAGTACTTTAGAGTTCTTCTTTGGATAGGAGAGAAATCGGGGAGGGCTGAAGTGATTTTAAAAATCTCCCGGTTATCTCTTAAAACAAAATGTTTATTTCTTGAGTAGAGAGGAGATGGAGACTAGTACTCATGCACCACAATGGTACATGTTTCTGCCAAGTGGCCCTGGATCCTTACCATGTACAGACACACTCTATGCATTCTTCATTCATCATATGGAATAACATCTGAGAATAAATAGTAAATGCTTTCGCTTTGATGTGGAACCTGTAATTGGCCTAACTTGCTACTGCATTCTCAGAGTTTTGTGACGCTGCAAAAGCACACGTAAACAGTAAAATCAAGTGCAATGTAGTGCTGAAAATGATATGCAAGATATGTCCATTCATCTTAGTAATGAGAGGGCTTACCCTGACTCAGGATAGAATGCCCCTTGGAGGTAGGGCCGGAGACCTCAATGTTGTCACACACTGAGGAAGTATGCCAAAAAATCAGTAAATAGTTTAGAATGCTTAAGCCCTTAAAATCACCGTAGGTGTTCCGAATTACTTCGTCAAAGGGTGATCTCCTTGTACCTACTGGACATCGTATCTTCCGAATGTTAACTGCACTTTGAGGATGCCGAGTATGTAAAGGAAATGCCTACCTTTCCGTGCAGGCATAGCAGGAAGTTGGTTAACACATAAGCGTAATGCCTACCAGAATGCCTAGAAGTAAAGCCTCGTAGTTGGTGTAAAAAAAAAAAAAAAAGGGGTGTGTGTGTGTGTGTGTGTGTGTGTGTGTGTGACACCTATGTTGCTATTCATTTAATACTGTCATTCACATTTTTCTATCACCCTCTACTGCACGCAGGATGGGGCAGTTTGCTTCAGTCATTGCCTAACATCACTGTGAGTGACCGCATTCTGCTCTCTCACAATGAAGCCATCCACTCACAAAGTAGTTCACTTTAGTGCCAGGGGCCAGCTTGGAAAAGTATGTCTTTTAAGGCCCAAAAATACATTTTGGCAATTTTTTTTATTATATTGGCTAGGGCCTAGTAACTCCCTTAACAATAACGTTTATTAAAAAAAGACAAAACAGCCATTGAAAAATCAAAAGATTGGTAGCCAACAACAGACCTATTGGCTTTGCCAATGATTGTTTAAAGTTGTCTAAGGTTTCTTAGTTGGTCAGACAGTGCCATGAAACCATAGTAATTGCACGTTTCATAAAATTATCAGATCTTTAGAGAATGGTTCAGATGGCTTTTAAGTCAGAATGACCAGCGAAGGGCATACATCTTAAAGAACTAAGATGAAAGTGAAAGCGGAGAACCTTTTTTCCTTCTCATGTGTTGAACTAGGTGATACCACCTTCCACAGTGTTAAGGTCAAGGGGCAGTGCAGGCTCACCAGCAGATGCAATCTTTCCTTGTTCTATATACTTGTGTGATGCCAATCATGGTAAGGTAGTGATCTTCACTGATTCAGCTAAACTGCAGACTTTGGTGCTTTTCTTCCATGAGGTGTCCAACATGTCTGTCTCAGTCAGCTGTGCTTTCTGCTTGTGTCCGTGTAATTCACTAGCTCATTCTTAATACAAGCCCGGCAGCTGGGCTTCTCTGATGTCCGGGTTTGGTCCTAGCTTTGGAAGTACATCACCACAAAGTACTAGCCTGTTCAGCCTTCTCTAAGCTGGTGCTACGGATCGGCTTTCCCAAGTTCAAAGCGACTGCAAGGAACTGGCCTTTGTGGACAAGTTCCTGTTCACTTCTTGGGGGAGCCGTGTTTCGTAGCTCGCCACAAACCCTATATGCATACCAATTACTACTCAGAGAAGTGAACAACCAAAGCTATAAGGGATTGAATGGAGTTTACACATGCAGGTCAGTACACCTCACTAGGGTACCTTTAATATTACACGTGCCTCTGTACTTGTAATTCTGCCTTCACCATGCTACCAGCCATTAGTTTCCCCATAGCTTGATGTGCAGAACACTCTCTACTGGGAATAAGGGTGCATTTTGGTCATTCTTCCCATCCAGAAGAGCATTGATCTCTGCTGTAGAATCAATTAAAAAACAATGTGGAGCACACTCTGGTAACTTCTGCTTCCTGGGGGGAAAACTACCAAGTAAGCCAGAAAAGCATAAACAGTCACAGGTTCACAGCAGTGCGAGGATTTTTGTCCTTTTAGTGTCTGTTCTTCCCTTCCTGTGTGTACCCTCTTGTTCCAATGAGTACCCTTATCTTCCAGTGTATGTCTATCCTTACCATTCCCTTGATTCTTCCCCCTGTGTGTGGTCACTTCTACTATATGATTGCAGTGTGTCTTCCTCTTTCACTCAGCCCTTTTTCACTCACTGCTCCCCTAAACTTTATTGCTGGCTGTTCTTTTGAAAATGGATGGATCTTTCCTACAACTCACTTAAAATTCTCTTGACCTGCAGCCCCTTTCATTCTCACTGTTTCTGGCCAGGTGAGTCAAAGTGTACATTTCCTATGGAAATCTAAACTTCATGTGTTTGCTTTTGTCTGACAGATTAAAAGACCCAATATTCTCACTGGCTGTACTCCTGAGGCCTGGTGAAGAAACCACTCACACTCGAAAGTTGTTGGTGTCCCCCCTGAGGCAAGAGGAGTATCAGCAAGGACCAGAGAGCACTCTGAAGTCTTCTTCTCCAGAACCCACAGTACTGAGTGGAGGCTGGTTTGGTAGAGGCTACGCCAAAAGCACGAAGAGAAAGAAACTGGTCTGACTGGGTGCAAACACTGGATGGAAGTACAAGCAACCTGTTTTTTGCGCTGGGAGCCCTAATGCAGGCAGTTGTAGGGTGCAACAGATGATGAATTGTGGGCTTCATTGTGCAGCCTTGTGATAGTGCAGTGCCACTCATTTGGCCATGAGAGCCACACTCAGTACAGTGGCATGAGATCCACACCACTACAAGGTTTTCCTTGCATTGTGATAAGTTTGTTATTCTGCAACTGTTTGCAGAATTCTAGATGTGGGGCTGTGATTTTATTCAGATGGCCCTTTCATGGTATGTAAGATTGTGGGACTGTCATTGGTAACCTTCGCTAGCGGTGGTCATGGCTATGGAATTTCCTAGGAGGACTTTGGTGAAGAAGCATGGTCTCTAAGATTGGAAAACGTGGGCAGTCCAATCCACCATCATCTAAAAGATTTTTGGACTTTTTGACTGTCGTGGAATGTTAGGACCAAACCCTCACCAAATGACTATGGATGAAATGGTGACTGAGCAGAGCTGGGATACTGTTTAGGAAATCCCAGGTGACTTGTAGGGGCCCTTTGGAATTTTTTTAATATAGAACGTTCTCATCCCAGATATCTGTGCACAACTTGGATAGAACTCTGGTTGAAGCCCTATGTCAGGGACTCGATTTTTGATGAATAGTTTACTTAGCTGTAGACCTAATCTTCTGAAGACTGCTTCCCTTCATGTCTTAAGATAATACTTCTTCTGCGCTCTCTTTTCTGAAGATTGTTATTCCCCCGCCAACTTCCCATTTTAGAACTTAAGGCATTCTGAGCTCTGAAATAAGTTAAAGGCCCCTGATGCAAGGACTCTGGGAAGGGTTGGGGAGGGGGGGGCGGTCTACTGTGGTATCCAATCTTAATAGACCTGTTGTCCTTAACTAACGGTTTTGTATATTTCTAATTAAATATTTTTTGAAGTATTTGAGTGATGCAGTTGTGTTCTGAAAGTAGGCAGAGTAGTGAATATGACAGAAGTAATGTTAGATGCTGTGTGCCAAGAATTGCTTTTGTTTGAGAAATGGATTATGATTCACTGTAGGGCTTATCCATTTCCCCCTTGACCAGGGAAGGGATCAGTGTTTCACTGGCAGATCCAACGCACAGAAACTCCTATTTCTTGTTGCAGAAAGAAAAAATGTGTCACCACCTTATCCTCACTGCAAGCCTACATTTAAGAAACTAATTGCAGAGAGATCCTCTTAGAGGAAGATGAAAGTATTCACCACAACACATCTGTGCAATTGATAATTCCTAGAGAAATATCTTGTGTACTTGCACAACACTTGTATCCATTTCCTTTTAATGGCAATCTAACGGTAGTTTTAGAATTTATGTAGTATCTTGACCTAATCGAAATTTCAGCTAGTGATTGCAACTCCTGTGAGATCAGCAAGACTGTGAGATTCCATGATACGGGGCCACTTCCTTCAATTGTTAATGACAACAGAAACTAGTACCGCAGGTTTTGTGACATGAAACAACCCTCACCTTCCTCTGTCATTGTCACAGAAAGCAGGTCATCCCCCACCTTCTAGTGATCCTGCATGAAATAGCACCTACCTTCCCACTCTTTACGCGTAAATTGGATGTGCCCATCTTGACATTCATAGGAACTAGACCCTCGCTTTACAGAAGTAATGAAGCCTAAAACAGGCCCTATCCTCTTTCGATGTTTACGTCGCATGAAAGAGGCTGTATGGTCTTATTTTATGTTAGGACAAACATATTATTGCTATTATATTATTTTCAGACTTCTGCCTTACCTCAAGGAAAACCTATTAACCATTGAAGAAGAAAGACTGACAAAAGGCAAATCGCGACGACTTCTGGAGATCAGACCTTGTTTAATCACCATACTTTGGAGCCAGATGCCTGAAATTGTTAGACTGAATCATGACATCTCCTTCAGCACAAACCAAGACCTAAGTGTTCAAAGCATCTATCGAACTAGCTTGCCCTCACATTATTTGTGCAACCTTATGTTCACTCTCAGTGGATCGCCACTGATCATTAGAAGCACCCAATAGTCTCGCCCATGTGCGGGGACCCCAGAGCCGTTCTTTCAAAGTCACATTTTTACAGTATCTTTGCCTTGCTTTGGAAAGGCCAGGAGGTACATGTGGCAAAAAAGTCAAATTTGCAGGCTTAAGACAGGCTATATTACCAGTTCCATTAATTTACTTTAAAAGGTGGAAGGAAAAAAACGTTCAGCCTCTAGAAGTCACTAAAAATAAGTAAAAGTGACCTATAAGACTTTCTTTACAAATTCTATTTGCTTTGTTTTAAAGTGAATGATAGGGAAGGATAGGGCAATGTAACCTTATAGGCTGCAGCATTGAAAACCTTGAGAATAGAATACTGTGTCTTTAAGGGTTTTAATTGTCCCATCATGCCCAGCAGGTGGTAGTTTAACCAGCAAATTAGATCCCACTGTCATCATTACCATTCAATATCTCCCAGAAGGCAAAGACTGGATTCTTCATACCGATTGAGGTCTTCACGATCACATCACTCGACCTTGTCTTCTGGTCTGCATTCTGCCACATTATCAGACTCTCAATGATATCAGCCCATTTGAGGAGGTTATTATCAGGGACACCAATACATTGAATATTGACTTGCTGACTACCACAGCCACCATCTCGGTAGTCTTTGAGGACCGCACCAACGGTCCATTGCCAGACCATTGCTGGTTCCAGGTCTTATAGAACTAGCCAGAGATTTATACCTGATTCCACTATCTGTTTAGGCAGTACCATCCTGCGTACAGAAAAAGTACAGGCCTCTAGATCAGGATCCGTCATGTACTGATTCAACATGTCAAAAGTTATATTCTCTGGGCAGAAAAATGTGTGGCACTTCTGCTGTCGCTATGTAAGCTGCAGGCGTGTCTGGCCTTCTTGGAACATCTGACAGGTCACTCTGGGACTCTATTCAACAATTCATAGAAGACCTTCCCAGAAACAGACGTCAAGATTTCCAAGAGATTGTCAATGAGGGCACGATGCTATCCAACCAGATCATCAGTGCTGCTGCTGATTCCTCCATCCTAGCAGCACACGAATACTGTCACGGTTTAGCTCTTCATGACTCAGACTTAACCTGCTAAAATCTGAAGCTCAACACCGAATTGTAAACTTTCCTTTTTTAGGGAACCCTTTATTTGGTTCTCGTGCTGATGATGAGATGACTTGCATGAAAACAGAACGTAACACTCTTCGGGGGGTAGCGACTGGAGAAAAAGAATATGGAGACATTCCTATAGACGCTTATCTTTTTATCAGAGGATTCAAACCCCTCATTCACCAACAACAGCCTCAACAGCGACATCAACAACACAGACGTCAGTCAAGGAGAGTAGAGGTCAACACCCACCTACCCAAGCCTCTAAACCATCACCGGTGCCAAGTAATGAGTGTCTTTTTCGCCCTCCTCCGTTACCCACTCCAGTAGGGAAGCATACCATCTTACCTGGAAGAGTGGAAAAATATAACCAGTGACAAATGGGTTCTAAATATTGTAAAACAAATGGATACTGTCTCAGATTCAAGTATACTCCACCTGAAATATCACCAAAGAAATCGCCCCCGTTCCTTTGGAAAGAACTATGGCATGAAGCCTGTTTCCTCCTGCAAAAACATGCAGTGGAAAAGGTCCCAACTCAAAGGAATGGGAATTTATTCCTGTTACTTTCTTGTGAAGAAGAATGGACCAAAAAACTAGTTCAGACCCATTTTAGGCCTGAAAAAAGCAAATAAGTGGGTTCGCAAAGATAAATTAAGGCTGTTGGCTCTCCATCAAATCTACCATCAACTCCATCGAGGGGACTAACTATGCACAATAGATCTGCAAGATGCCTATTTTCACACCCTTACAGCTAAGAAAGTTCAGAAATTCCTGAGGTTCACTGTAGGAAAAGACCACTACCAATACAAAGTTCTGCCTTTTGGTCTCAAATCTGCGACTTGGATCTTTTCCAAGTCCATTCTATGAAATCATTGCAGCTTACCTCAGGAAAATTAGAATATTTGGCTACCCATATCTAGATGACTGAATCATCAAGGTGTGTTCTTACCAACCAGCATGCCCACATAATCAAATGAATATCGTAATTCTAAATCGACTAGGTCTACATAGAAATTGCAAGAAATCCTTCTCCATGCCAGGTCAGTCCCTCAACTACCTGGAAACAGTCTTATTAGTACTGGCCCCTTGATATACCTCTGTAAAAAAAAGAAATTGTTGTCCAAAGATTTTCATTTTTGATTTGTTTTTTGTATCATTAGAGAAGTAATTTAGCTTGGGTAGATATTGCTAATCCAGGACACATTTTTCTGACCGACTTTTTTAAAATAGTGATGTGTTGCAGTGAAGTAATATTTCAGGAACCATGAGCCCTATATATTTCATTTTGGTGTCAAAACATAGGTTTTGGGGTTCAAGTAATCTTATAGAAACGGAAAATAACTCCTCAGATCAACCCTTCCGCCATTTTCCTAAATTGTGGCTCTATAATGATGTGTTTTAGCCATCATATTGGTAATTTATTTAAATATTGTTTTTTTTTCAGGTTTTCCGTTGAATCAAATTCATAAGCATGAGTGAAGCAGGTGGTAGCAGAGGATCTTTACCTCTTGTCAGAGTGTTGCTAACTACAAAATCTAAGGACTCCTTCAACAAAGAAAAATGTGTCATATAATCTGAAAGAAAAGCTAACATTAACTGTGGCTGGCCAGAAGAGAGTTTGAGATGCTGCAGAAATAGGGCAAGACGAAGTTCACAAAAGATTGAAACCGATGGGCGAAGAGGATCAAATATTTTATCATTGTAACATCAAGTGCTACAAGTCGTATACAATCGAAAAAAGCCTGAAAACAAAATGTCAACAAATAGCAGAAACCGGTGAATCACAACACAAATCAGAGTCTTCTGAGAAAGCGATGACAATCAAACCCAAATGACCATCCACTTAGATCGAGGGCTACCCCTCATCCACCTCTAACAGGTGATCAGAAAGCAGAGGATCTTCAATGTGTTATCTGTGGTTGAGCCAGAACAAGGGCCAAAGGGACCAACAAAAGAATAAAGTATACAGAGTATGTGAGTCTCAAAGGGCAAACCTGTTTTTACCTGCAGCTAATTTCTTCCAAGATGAAGTTTCAGCTGAGTAGCTGATCTAAACAGTGAGGTGAATGTATTTGCAGCAGATTTGTATGCCTACCCGAACTGCATTTCTGCACACATTCAAAAATATGAATGTACAATGAGCTCCCAGCAGCAACGTAACCTCTAGCCTAAAGTGAAGTTTGCAAACTTTGAAAAAGCAAATTAAGTTTTAAAGCCACTCTTGAGTGCTGGCTATGGGTTCACGCTCGGTGAGATCAGAGAAATATTGGTGAACATTAATGAAACTGTATTGATCCATAATAATTAAATTTAGATTTTTCTGGTGAGAATGTACAATGACAAAATTAGTTTGTCATTCTAACAAAAAGAATGAGCCACTTATGGTGTTCTCAACTGATTTGACTCCCGAAGTTTTTGATGCTATAATAAGATCATAGGATGCAGTAAAATCAGCACAAACCATTTTAAGAAACGTCCTTAAAGATTTCGATTTTGGACTTAATGGCAGATTTTGTGGTGCCCCAGAGCCCTGTAAATCATGGTAGTCAACAAAAATGCCTAATGTTGTCTTAACATTTTTTACATCATTGTTTCATATCAGCAAAACAAAACTGTTCCAAACTAAAATTCTTGAGTTCGGAAGAGAAGCCGACAACAGTGATGATGGCTTTGAAGATATAGCGAAGAAGTGGAAGACAATCCCATGAACAGGCGGGCTTATACTGTGCAAATGTACTGTCTTTTGCAAATCCTCTTTTATGAATTACATCACGGCAAAAAGAAAACTCCGCTACGCATGATGACTGCCCACGCAATCTATGACAAGTGCAAAAGTAGAGAGCTAATCACTTTAATGAATGGGTTTGCTGTACCAACAAGTTATAATGACATAGTATGGAGCAGGAACTTGTTAGCAGCTCAAAGTATGGAGCAGGAACTTGTTAGCAGCTCATTCTGTAAAATCTTTTGAATCTGATAGCACACCACTTCCAAGTCGCTTTACCAAGAAAGGATTTACAATTGCTGCTCTTGATAATTTTGATTTTGAAGTCAGCTCTTCTTTGTCTGGAACATCCAGCACACATGATACTGCTATGGTGCTTTTTCAAGACTGTCCCAATGAAGTAGCTGCTCGAAAACAAGTTGTGTCAGCTGTAGGTATAAACAAATGAAGCTACAAACTTATAACCTAACTGCCTTGCCAACGTGTGCAAAATCACTACAAGCCATCAACACGTCCCAGCCTACCAAAAGGTTTCAAAGTGGCTGAGGTAATGGATCTTCTTCTACCTGATGCTGCAGTCCCCAAAGCTGATTTCATTGAATTTATCATATCGCTTATTTGGTGCAGACTGAAGGATGAAGAAAAGCCATTTCCTCCGTGGGCTGGAATTCATGCTATGATCTCCCAGAATACAGTCCCACTGAAGAAGGCTGCGTTTTTACCAGTAATACTATCTCCAGTCACAAACTACAAAACAGTATACACAGCTCTAAAGAATTTCCAAAATGTGTGAGCTCTGATTGAAGACCAGCCTCTCCCGCCAATTTTCTGCAATGAAGGTGTTTTCCATATTATAGCAGACATGTTTATGAGCAATCCTTGTAGAATTTGATGATCTTTATCTGATGATGGGCGTTTTCCACATAACAGTTGCGGTGTGCAGGAAGTTATCTCAGTAGATGTGGCATTGACAACACACTTATTGAGGCTGAAGTCTTTTGAAACAAAACTGTCCAGTCAGCATTGAGTGGAACTCATTATGTTAATTTTTTTCCAAGGTATACTCATCAGATCTTAGGCTATAGAAACAATGCGTTGGAATGCTTTCTGGAATAAGAATGACAAATTAGGTTTTGCATATCTTATTTTCAGAAGTGCACTTCATTCAAAAGACATAATGCAAAACCAGGCAATGTTCATAACACTCAGTTCAAAATCAGAAAACCAAGTTTGTAGAGTTTGTCGAAAAATTAGAACTTTGCAAGTACTGGGGCAGTGTTTTACACATGATAGCTCTAGTGAAAAACTTGGTACATGCTGATCGGGAAGGTGATTGGGAGCTGCACGGGAAAACTGCGGAGTCACTAATTACTGTGTTTCACAAATTTGATTCCATAAACTACCTGAGGTATGGGTCCTTGCATTTGGAAAGAGTGAAGAAGATAGAGGTGGGAAAACCATACTTCTACAGAAAATTAATCCGAAGACATTTTGTGGTGAAAGATGGAGAGGGAAGGTTCAATGCTGTGGCTCCAGATATGAAACTGGTACAGATGAACCAGAGATCACAGAAAAACTAAAAAGGGAATTTTTGGTCAGACACGTAAAAGTGAATGTTTTGCTCAATGGCAGCTAGTTTACCATGAAGTCCTTTCTGTTTGCAATGTTTTCAGAGAGTTGATGAATTCAAAATTAATGGACCATCGGGAAACTGTTCCGCACCACGAACTTGTGGGATAGAGAGGGGAAACGTTTTTAATAAACTTGTTGACAGCCTTCTTCATTTCATACAGCAGCAAGGAAACCCCTTTGAAATGACTGAGCCTGTGCGACTAAACAACTTTCTGACCAAACAATATGTGGGTAACGATATAAAGACACGTCTACTAGATGTTCTGGAACATGGATCGAAACTATACACAGAACTGAAGCAGGAGATATTTGTATTGAAAGAGAAAAAGCTGTTTGACGTGATCACTAAAGCTAAACTTCCACACTTTAATTACCATAGTAAGAGTTTCGTACAACCAGCCACTACAAAACAGGTTACCAAAAAAAAAACTTTCGCAAGCACATAGACAGATGGATGTAGCAAAAGAAAGGGGTGAATTTATCAAGGACATTCTGTCGCATACTCTTCTTCCAACAACCGCATTATTTGATGGCGATGCTGCAACCAAACCAGTGAAGCACAAACTCGTACAAGAACTCATAAAAAAAACTTTCACCTGAATAATTTCAATTTTAAAAGGTGTCCTCCTTGAAAACGGCTGTTGTTTTGGACTGTCACAATTGCGAATGGTCAAGTTTTCATCCAAGCAAAATTTTGGAGAGGTCTTCAAACTGTTCTACATATATCAAAGTCAGTGTGCACCTTGCAAGAACGGCACATGATCTTTTACAGTTATCTTGAACTATCTGTCAAAGAATGTGGGAGAATCAGATGAATGTATACAAGTGGAACAATTGACCTTGCCTGCATCAAAAATTCGACACCTACACCCGTGCAACTTGATAAATTCTGGTCATCAACATCGACCAAGATGAACTTGGAGATGTTTACTCACCAAACCATTGCTGATGCTTCAGTGAATACTGAATTTCTAATTATTGCAAGTGAAATCATTGTCAATGAAGAGTTGGTGTCTGCAGTATAGGCCATATTGTTCAAGAACTTAACTGCAAATTGGAGGAAGCTGACCTTCGTGTTGTGCCACATGTTGAGTGGGCTGTTCGAAATGGTTCCAATTGAGTCGTACTGTCAAATGACACGGAAGGTATTGTGCTTCTTAGATTTGTTGCAATGTTCATAAGTCAAGGATTGTCAGAGTTATGGATACGTTATGGAACAGGCAAAAAAAAGATACTTAATCCCACTTCATATTCTGTACAAGAAACTTGACCCAGAGATACCCAGTGTTCTTATCAAGGCACATATTCCTACAGGTGATGACACTGTGAGCAAAATTGGAACAAAGTTTGGAGCTTTAACTGCTGGACCTGTGAAGTTTCTAAAAGTATTTGCTGGTACAGAAGAAGAATGTGACTTTAAAGATGTAGAAAAATACCTTGTGCAGGTGTGGAAAGCAAATTCTGACTGTCACACATGACTATCTTTGGTACAGTGAGTTCAAGAGATCAGTTCCGCTAAGTGACCTTCCATCGACTTCCTCTTCTGTGCTTGGACACATTGAAAGAGCGGTCTACTTGATCAGAAGATGTGTAAATATTTTGGATCATGCATATGTAGAGAAAGATCCATGTGAATTTGATTGGGAAGATATTGATGGGGCGCTAAAACCTACAAAATTTCTAAAGCCTCTACCCACAGAACTTACACGTACATGTACTTGCAAAACCTGTGCTACAAAAAGATGCCCCTGTCGATATACTCTTCTCAAATGTTCAACTTTCTGCAAATGTACCACGAGCGGTTGTCGAAACAAACAAAGTGAACTATGAAAATGTGTCTAAAACAGGTGTGATAAACGTTATTTTTTTTCATATTCAGATCATAAACATTGGTGTATACTTGAAAGTATTAAAAACCATTATTATTTGTTTCATTTCTATATATGTCTCTTCTTCCTCTATTATAGCTGCCATTTTGGAAAATGGCAGCAGGGTTGCTCTGAGGAGTTATTTTCTGCCTATGTTTTTACACCAAAATGAAGTATATAGGTCTCATGGTTCCTGAAATATTACATCATTGTTGCAACACATCCTCCATTTTTTCAAAATGTCGTCCAGAAAAATTCCGCCCGGATCAGCAATGTCTAGATAAGCTAAATTACTTCTCTAATGATCCAAAAACACAAATCAAAAATGAATATCTCTGAAGGAACAATTTTTTTACGTAGGTTTATCAGGGGGTGTGAATATAGACAAAAGTGCTTCCTTCGGAAGAGAGACAATTATCAATCCTTCAGAAATGTTGCTCTCTGAAGACAGACAGAGCAGCCCTTCCAACAGCGAGGTAGATAACCTCTCTTCTAGGATCAATGGCATCGTGTATTTTTCTGGTCCCAAATGCACGTCTGTATATAGGCTGCTACAACAGTGTCTGCAGGATCATTGGGACCAACTCTCAGGAAGATGGGAGGAGAAAGTGACCCTAACACCTCACTCAAAGCAATTGCTGAGCTGGTGGTGTCACTCGGAGAACCTTCTGAAGGAAATTAGTTTCAATCAAGACATCACAACCTTGGCTGTATTCATTTATGGATGCCTTCTTCTCAGGTTGGGGTTCTCATATAGACCACCTTCAGATACATGGCATGTGATCCTCGAAGGAACAGTCTTACCATAATCCACCTACTGGAGTTGAGAGCAGTGCACCTAGCTCTGAAGGCTAGAAATGGTTAATGGCCAGGAATCTCAGAATCATACCTGTCCATCTTCCAGGAATGTAGAATGGTCAAACGAGCGCTCTCAACAAAACCACCCACCAGAATCCCAAATGGGTATTAAATTATGCAGTCCTTCACAACATCTTTTGTGATTGGGGGCTTCCCTTGAATAGATCTCTTCGCTAACAAGGGAAACAAGAAATGCCCAATCATTTCTTTACACCTTCCCTCCAATTCCCCTACAGCCAACCTTGACCATCAAGCTGTCCCATTCAAAGACCACAATGATTCTCATTGTTACAGAGTGGCCCCAACAATGGTTATGTTATGCGCATTTTAAAAGCGCACTATCACCCGCAAGGATATCCTGGTGCTAAGCAGGTTGCGTGTGCGCGTACCCAGGCCTATCTATGGTAGGTTGGTTAATTGAAAAGTCAGGTCTTCAGCTTCTTGCGGAATTCAAGAAGAGGAGGAGGCTCAGATGTGAAGTGGGAGCTCATTCCACGCTTTACAAGCGATGTAAGAGAATACTCGTCCTTTTGATCTGGTTCTGTGTATGCGTGGGACGTGCGAGTAGATGTCCTGCGGAGCAGAGGTGTCCAGGTGCTTGGTGGAAGAAGATGCAACTTTTCAAGTAGGTGGGGCTTGAGTTGTGATGTGCCTTTAATGTGTGTATGAGGAATTTGAATTGAGTGCCTTTGTGTATCGGGAGCCAGTGTAGTTTCCTGAGGTGAGGTGTGGTGTGATGTGGGTTCTGTGTGGGAGGTTGAGGATGAGTCTAGCTGCTGAGTTCTGGATGGTTTGTAGTCTTCCAGTGAGTTGCTTGGTGATCCTGGTGTAGAGGGTGTTCCCATAGTCCAACTTGCTGGTGACTAGGGCATGTAACAATTTTTTTTAGTGCTGCTTGGGAGCCATCTGAAGATCTTCCTCTGCATCTTCAGGGTGTGGAAGCAGGATGCCTTGATGGTGTTGACTTGTGCAGTCATGTCCTGTTTTCTGTTGATGGTTATTCTGAGGTGCCTGGCTTGGGTTTTGGGTGTTGGTTTGGGTCCAAGCTCGGCCGGCCACCAGTTAGAGTTCCGTGGTGAGATGTTTTTTGCCAAAGATCACTACTTCTGTGTTGAACTTGAGACAGTTGGTTTTCATCCAGTTAACAATTTCTGTCATGCAGGTGGTAAACTTCTTTCTTGTGCTGGGGTCTTGTCAAGAGGAAGAGCATGAGTTGCATGTGTAAGAGAGGATGTCAAGGTGTGCACGTATGGCATTGGCATGAGGGATAATGTATGCATTGAAGAAGGCTGAGCGAAGAGCCTTGAGGCCTCAACAGATGACTTTGGAGGCTTCTGAGGACTAAGGTGCCTGGCTGAACGCTTGTGTTCTATCCGTTAAGAAGTAGTAGATCCAGTGGAGAGCTGGTCCTTGGATGCCAATCTCGTGCAGGCACCTGATGAGGATGGGGTGTGACAGTGTCATACACTGCAGAGAGGTCCAGGAGAATAAGGACTGCCATGTCCCTCTGTCAAGATTCATCCAGATGTTGTTTGTGGTGGCGATGAGTACTGTTCCTGTACTGTGGTTGGGCCTGAATCCTGTCTGCAGTGTGTCAAGGAGCTGGTGGTTGCTGAGGTAGTCTGTGAGGTGTCCAATACATAATTTCTCTAAGTCCTTTGCCTGGTATGGTAAGAGGAAGATGGGTTTGTAATTGGAAAGCGTGGCTGGGTCAGGGATGATGTCTTGAGTAGGGGCATGATGGTGGCATGGTTCCAGGTGTTCAGGAATGTGGCTGACTCAATGGAGGCTTTGAGGATGGGACTTTGTGCTTCGTTGATCGTCATTTGGTGAAGGCGCAGTGTGAGGGCAAGGGTCAGATGGAGCCCCCGAATGGACGGTCTTCATGGTAGCAGTGATTTCGACTGTGGTGATGGCAGTCTACAAGGTCAGGTTCATTCATCGGCTGTGATGAGAAGTTAAATTGCAACGGTGACCGGGTCCGGGTGAGGGTTGAAGTTGCTGTATATGGAAGGGATTTTGTTACACAATAATTTCGAGAGTTTGTTGCAAAGGTCTTGTGAGGTGGTGATGTTGCTGGAGGTGAAAGTAGGCTTGGTGAAATCTTTGATGAAAGGTGAAGATTTCCTTGCTGTTGTTAGCGTTGGTGTTGATGCGATCTGCAAGAGCTGTGCTCTTGGATTTCCATATCTGCTGGTGCTAGCGTCTTGGGGCTGATTTGAAGATGTCTTTATGTGCGGTGTCTTGACTTGTTTTCCATGCGCTCCAGTTGCTTGTAGTGGAATTTCGTGAGCCTGAGTACGGATGTGTACCAGCTGCCTATGGTCGGGCTCTTGCCATTGAATTGCATTTGAAGGGAGCCAGGGTGTTGGCGCATGTGTTGATCCAGCTGTTAAGGTTTTTGATTGCTTTCCACAAGTTGCTGGTTTGTTCAGGCCGGGCGCTCAGAGAGGTCGGAAGCCAACTCCTTCTTCTGAGATTTTTCCAGCTGTGGACGGAAGGTCCAGTGGTGATAGATCTGTGATAGTATGGTTTGGGATGGGTGTGCTGAAACTGACAATGGTGTGGTCTGTATAGGTAATAGTTGCTGGCTTGTCGACTGTGATGTTGCTGATTAAGGAGAAAATCGTGTCCAATAGGTGTCCAACAGAGTGGGTTGGTTTGGTAATATGCTGGACGAGCCCAAGGTTTCAGGGGTTTTCTAGAAGGGCTGTAGAGTTTGGGTTGGTGCAGTCTTCTAGGTGAAAGTTAAAGTCTATGAAGAAGATGAAGGTGCTGGCGGTGATGAGGGGTGCAACAAAGTACGTGATGTCGCTGATGAAATTGGTGCAGGGTCCTGGTGGTCTATATACAAGGGTTCCGCCCAGGGAGAAGTCTCTGGTTCCTGGATCTCCTTCACCTCACAGAGAGTCCACACAGGAGGCTGCCGTGCAGGCCGGACCTTCTTTAAAATTTCCAAGGCCAGATTCATAAACCCAACCTGCAATCATTGAACTTGTCAGTTTGACTCCTAAAATCATACACTATGGTTACCTAAACCTTCCTCAGGAGTGCATGGCTGTTTTGAGAGAAGCCATAAGACCCTCTACAAGAACGTCCTATTCTTGAGTGGAGAAGATTCTGCATCTGGTGTGCTCAAAACAATCTTAATCCTCTCAACTGCCAAGAGGCGATTCTGCCATACCTCCTTCATTTGACTAAAGCAGAGCTGCAGTTTTGCTCTATTAAAGGTAATCTTTCAGCAATCACAGCCTATTTAAATTGTCCTTCACAAATGTCCTTTTTCAAAATTCCTGTAGGCAATGATTTCCTGGAGGGCATTAAGAAAATCTATCCTATCAGATGACCTTCTCTTCCGCGGTAGTTAATATTTTCCTTTCTTGCCTTATGGGTCCTCCTTTTGAGCCTATACATAATGCCTCCCATCAACACTTATCCTGGAAGGCTTAATTTTTGGTTGCTCTAACCTCAGCACATACAGTTAGCGAAATACAGGCTTTCTGTTCCCATGAGCACTGCACAGTATTTCATAGTAATAGGGTAGTGATGAGGACCCATCCAAAATTCTTCCCGAAAGTAGTGTCGGATTTTCATGGCAATCAGGCTATGTTCATCCCCACATCTCCTGCAGAGAGATCTAGTCATACTCTTGATATAAGGAGAGTGCTGAAGGTTTATCTGGATAAGACTAAAAATCAGAAGTCCAAACAACTATTTGTAAACTATGGTCCTTTATGTACAGGATTTGCCACTTTGAAACAATCCTTGTCCAGACAGATTGTCTCCTGCATAATCTTGTGTTACCAGAAAGCCAACATAGCCTTACCTCAGAAATGTAAAGCCCATTTCACCAGAAGTAAAGCAGCTACTGCTACATTACTTTTAAACGTTCAATCTGGACTCTGCAAAGCTGCAACATGGAGATCTGTTTACACCTTTTTGAGACACTATTGTCTTGATTCGGATGCAAGAGCAGATGCCAAAGTCTGGCAAGCCTCTGTAAGAAATCCATTTGCTTAAATATAATACCTCCTTTATCTCTTCCTTCATGGGATTTTTAGGGGATGAGTTAGTTAATCTAGTCATTCTTTATGATTATCAATGAATGGTTTCTTACCTGTAATCCTAGTTCTCTGTCAGGGGAATCTCCATTGAAATCATAAGCAATCCTCCCTCATCCCCAAGGAAAGAGATTAAGTATGATTAATTATATCTGGTTATTTATTGAATAAAAATAACTACCTGAACTTCCACGTTCCGGGCATGAGACACTGGAGGTCATGGAGCCCTCAAATGCATAGTATTCTGTTGTCCTTGTTTTCAGTGCTACAAGCTGTACAATTATATTGACCCATCCTGCCATATCATTCACTTTAAAAGAAGGCAAAACAGTTTGAAGAACATATTAAAAGGTCACACATTTTTTTTTTAGTGACTTTAAAAGGCTGAATGTTTCTTTCCTTATGCCTTTTAAAGTAAATTAATGGGATTAGCAATATAGCTTGTCTTAATACTGTAAATTTCACTTTTTTGTCACATGTACCTCCTGGCCTATCTGAAGCAATGCAAAGATACGGTAAAAATGTGACTTCGAAAGAACTGCTCTGGGGTCCCGCATATGGGCAGGACTATTCCGCACTACTGATTTCAATGGTGATTCCCCTTAGAGAACTAGGATTACAGGTAAGAAACCATCCATTTTTTTTTCATGTTCCTGCGATGGCCAGTCCAGTATGGTTTGCATTTTTTTGAGGTATGTCTTAACTCCTGTGGGAGTGAGGAAGTATCCCAGGAATGGTATGGAACATTTTATTGGGTGGCATTTGGGATGGGTTGAGAGGCAGAATGTGCTGTGTCCATCTCTTCAGCACTTTTTGAAAATGCTGAGCATGGGTCTCAATTATTTTCCCCCACATTCCTTGTTGACTGGATAGGCTACAGTATGTTTCACAAGCAGACTGATGTTGTTGCTCATGGTATTCTTAATGATCAAAATAAATGCTGCCCCTTGCCACATTCTTTTTGATTTCAGTCTGTTTCTTATCAGTCGTCAGAGGTACAAATACTAAACCGGTTCTATTTCATCAAATGTTCCATTATTCACTCCCCTCTTTACACCCGTCGATACATCAACAGAACACAGAGACATTTATGATCCACAACATTTGTTTTCATGCAATGTGTAGATGCAAATCAGATTTGTCCCAATGCTCTGGTGAACTCAACCCACCATCTCAGTGTCCCATTCATGAAAATACTCCTCTTCAAAGTTCCAGCCTGCACATCGCCCTGTATCTGGTTTGACATATGTCCGCATTGTTTGTAGTGGTCTTGCAGTACATGTGAAGTGCCAGTTTGGATCATGAATTACAAAAAGTAATTTCTCAGATACCATATTTTCCCACAATTGTTCACCCAAGAGAAAAGATCTGGATCACGCAGATTTCTTTAGAGGTAATTAACGGCTTTCCTGGCAGTCAAAAAAATCGAGACAACAGTGAGTAAAGGTCAGAATATCTTGCAGTCGACGTGATGCGGAACACCCAACAGAAATGCTTCTGGCAGTACAGTCAGTGACACCCTATCCTAGTCCATTGGTGCAAATGATCTCCCAGTATTCTGCCAACTCGGCATTTCTGCCAGATGTGAAAAAAGGAGCCTTTCTCCAATATTTCCCTGTTTCTCCTTTCACATAATTAATGAGCTTCTCTGGCGGGACATACCATCAGTAAAACATTTTGAGGGACTGCTCCCTATTCAAATGTCTTCCAAAGAACGCCATTCAGAATTAGGCACCTATGCGCATGGTTTGAGGACTTTTGGATTCTAGAACTATTCCTCAGGAAAAATGTTTCTCAAAGGGAGAAAAGTCCCTGACAGACCGTTTTACTCTGAGGAGAGCTCGAAGTGGTGCAGTTGGAATTGCCTTAAGCCCTTTCCTTTCCCCGTCCTGAAGTCTGCCTTACATTGTTGAACGTATTTAATGCCTTCATCCAAAAACGTGTGAGGTGAATATGCATCTACTGCCCTGTGGGTGCACCCCAGACTGCAACCAGGGCAGTTATCTCGGTGGCTTCTCTGCAGCATCTTCCTCAAGAGCTTTCCAGAGCTCAGGTGCTATAGAGTTCATCCGTATACATAATGTGCTAAGTATTGCCACTGATCCTATTGCACAATAGAGGGAGAAGCCAACCATTCTTTTTAGGGAGCATAAATGGAGACCTTGTTACTTTTGGGGCTGCACCCTTCCCAAAAATTATATATTGTTTAATCTGCATTTTACATGAAGGATGCATGTTGACTTTTTTTTCTCCCATTATCCGATTTATTATGACAGTCTTTTACGGTATCATATAATGTTTCAATGCCTGATTGTATTATATATGTGTGCAACACAACTATAATATAATCATTAACCATAACTATAGATGTTAACTATGTTTGTTAAATTCCTGTACTGGTTTGTAGTAAAAGTGTGGAGGTTGATGATTTAATATAATTAGACAATTTTCTTACGTTCTACCAGTGGCCAAGTACATAGCAGTTCACCATTTGACTTTCTTTTTTTCAATACGTCCCTTTTTGTCATGTTCTATGTACACATTCATTTTTCCGATGTGGGTCTATGGGGCTCTTTCATCTGAATTTCTCAGCCAATTATAGTAGGAATTCATCCCATGTCTTCGTGCTCTTTCCATCCTCACATCTATCCGTCACACTAATTGTAGAATATGTTTTTCTATTTCCGCACATTTGTACAATTCTACATTCCATAGACTAATACTTAGGGCACTGCAGACCTTTCAACTCAGAGCAATTAGGAGTGTAGCTCATATCAATGCCAGGTTGATCCATTTATAAGTGGCTTTCACTCTTTTTGTTTCTCTAGTGTAGAAGCCCAGCAAGCGTGCCTCTGGGTTTGGTAATCCTTTACTGTTCATGTATGAAGTCTTTAACAGCTCCACAGTAACCATCAGCCCTACAGCTCTGGATCATAGGTATAAAGTCGGTTTCAATTATACTGCATCCTTAATCATGTGCGGGGGCATAGTTATATTGCATCGGTTTGAATCTTGCATCTAGCCAAGAACCAAGCTCCATTCAGAGTCCTAGAATTCTACAATTAAATTCCCTTCCCATTGCTCTTTCAGCCTCTGCAAGTGCCCTATGGAGGCATCTAGGAGAGCTCATTTTAACAATATCACTCGCTTCTGTATGTTTCCAATTGTTAATATCCACTGCAAGACCTCATGACTTGGCGGCGCTACCTGACTCACTATACATTAAGAACATCCCTCCATAGTCTGTCTGCAAACCATTGACTGTTTCAATGACTCCATTGTCATACAAATCTACAATTAAGTTAGTCTGACCCTTGACCAGACTGACGACCCTTGGATTTCAGCTATGTGTAATTTATGCACCACAGTAGTAATTCAGAGGTGTATGTTGTATTGTTTTGATCAGACATCTGTCCCAGCAGTATGGGTCTGCCTTGATCAACATGAGGTTATTTTCATGTGTGCTCCTTACCCATTAGATCTCACCAGCTGGTGTTCTAGCGCCCAGCAAAATAAACAGATAATGGGGTGCCTCTAAGCTGCCCTCTGTTGCACCCCCATACATCCCCCTGAAACTACGTCCCTGGACACCCGATCCCATAAACCATGGCTGTATCTTCCTAGAAGACATGACGTATTCACTGATCTCAGAGCAAGACTGGTTGAATAAAAATACTCTCTCAGCATATGCCTCTTTTCATTTGAATCCCTATCAGGCAGGGTGGTAAGGAAGCCATTAGTATTGGTACAGCTTGTAGAAGCCTGTACCACAAGGCTTTCCGTAGTAGGGTGTGGCAAAAGAAAATCTTAATCCCGGGGAGCAGGGCTATGGCATCTTGGAATCTGTCTATTAATTGGGGTGGGAGGCAAGATCCTGGTTTTGCCCAGGTGCTCATCAACACATCAGTCATAGCCTCAATAAAAGGTAATAAGGGCTCTTGTGTGGACTATGCCGGGGTTAAGACCTCTGTCAAGAGTTGCCTTGACCACCTGATATGCAAAATAAGGTCAAGGACCTCTGGTGCCCTCCTTATCACAGTTACAAAGGAGACTGTCTTCTCGTAGCCAACACTGTGCAAACAAAACAGTTTTGTTGGATAAACTTAACACATATTCATTCATTACCAAGTAAGCGGTGCTCCATAGGTGACAAGTGGAAAAAATTGCTCGTGCAGTGCATCAAGAAAAAAGGTGACTATAATTTGTGCAAAAATAATTTGGATTGTTTGATCAGCCTGTGGAATCTATTAAAATACAAAGTCTCATATTAATTGGTTGCATTAATTTGTCCTTAGATACCCCGAAAGTTTTATTGTACAAGCTAAAATTAAAACCGTAGACGTTTCAACCCTTTCAGGAAGTGAATGTTTTCTTTGCATCTAAACGGGTCTTCATCAGGACTGAGTATAGAACAAGCAGGAGCTGAAGGAAGACTTTGAATGCTCTCCAAATGGGCGACAAACACTTTTTTCCCTTGTCACCTACGGAGCACCTTAATAAATGATTTTATGAGCTGATATATTTTGATTATAATACATATTTTTCATTCAGTAACTATGTTGTTTAGACCTACAAGCATACAAAGCAGCACATGGTAGAATGACTCCACCTGTCAGTGCTAGGGAAAATTGCTATGTAAAAGTTGCAGGATTCAGTCTGATGCTTGGAGATATTCAAAAGGTCAAGAATCTGTAGTTCGAAGTCTCTATCAGAAATAATATGTTGCCAACTGACTATGCTTTCTAATCAAAACTCCTTGGCACTGGTGTACTAGTGTCAGAACTTCTCACTGGATGCGTGATTGCTCCCTCCAGTTGAAGAGTGCTTATTTTCCTCGGCAGGCTTCACAGATATTTTGAGAGTGGCTTCCCTAATCACTGACTGGCATCTGTGGCCACTATTACTGGTTTCAGAGAGGTCATCCCTTCCTGGAGATGAAAATGATCCATCAACTGAGCTAGGGACTTGGAGATATGGGGCTCATGCTTTCTAACCCTCCAAATGGGGTAGTGGCGGGGAAGTGGTGGAGTAAGTGGAGGACCAAAGGTGGGAAGTGAAGATGAGTTCAATGAACCATACTGTTGTTACAATGCACCATCACTCATTCTCTGGACGATAACTCTTGTTAGCAGAAAAGTTAGGCAGTATTGAAGCTTGACCAAGAGGGGCTACCGAAAACGTTATGAACGAACAACTTTACAGAAAAATGCAAAAAAAAATAATATAATACCTGTTGACAAGATGAGTTTAGAATACACTAGTGGGAAACTGAACAAATCCAGCCTACAGAAACGAAGAGTAAATAAAGGCGTTTATGTCAGAAGAAGGGGAGAAGGTACTCTATGGTAATTATCTAATTGAGTGCCTAAAAAAGAAATATTTATCATGATATAAGAGAAAAAATAGCAATCGTAGGGGTGGATAATGAAATAGTTTTCGGTTGATGCTACAATTTATTTAGTAAGGACGATGGCAAGGAAGACTGAAAATGAGGTAGTAATAGTACAAATAAGTTCAACTTTTTAGCTTTCAGATGAGGTCCCTTTCTGCCTTAGCTGAAACCTTCTTACTTTTCATCTACTTGTACAAAATACTCCTTGGCTGTGTGTGTGATGCTTAAGCCTGGTTTGATATGCCAAGATCACAGTGCATAGGGGTCCCACATCCCTCAAAGTCACAATGACACAATGCGCCCAATGGTGGGCATAAGCTTTACATGTAGTGTGCTTCCGGAAGCTTGTAGTCTGTTTGCTTCTTTGAATCAACTGGCCTAACAAAGACTGAAAAAAAGAAAGTCCAAAACTGGACGTATGGTGTCCGGCTAACATGCAATGATATGGCAATCTAGTGTTAATGTGGTGGTGCTGTGATTAAAAGCTCCTCGCTGTTGATGCAGCTTAGGTTCCATGAGAGTAAGGGACTCAAGCAGGTATCTTCAAACAGTGGGAGGAAGAGAGTCAACATTTAGCCCAGCAAAGACTTCAGGAGGTGAGAGCAACGCATGAAGCCAAAAGATGACTACAGAATGGTTTGTAGCACTTAGGAAACTTAACCAGAAGCACTAGAAATTAAGCCAAAACAATGTATATTTACCAGACTAGCGAAGGTCTTCTATATTTCAGTAATTCTGTCCTTAATTTATACGAGTTGCTACAGTGTAATTCCAGTGCTGTTGCATGACTAGGGCTATGTCTCAGTTACTCCTGTAACTGGGTTCAAGGGGGGGATAGGTCAGTGGGCATGAGCCAATGCGACAACAATCTGGCTGAAAAAAGCAAGATTCAATTCTAATTCAAAAGTGTAAGGGTGCTAGTTGAAGGTAAAAGAGAAACAGCAGTGTCTGTGGTTCTTGAGGATCTGGTTTGCATTGCCATCACAAGATCCAGTGTTCAGAAAGTGGAGAATGGCAAATGTTCTGGCAGTCCTAATAAAAAATCCTTTTCATCGATGTTTAGGGTGTCACTGATGTAGGGACTTAGAATGGCAGACTCTGTGGGAAGCATGGAGTACCAAACGTTAAGGGGTTTGATCTCATTAACAGCTTTAAGCTCAGACATGGTGAAGGAATTCAAACCAAGAGTGCAAAATCAAGAGGTGTGATGATCTCCAAACAAATCAATTAATTGTTTTCTGTGTACATCGGCTACTCTCAGGGACATTGAGCATCCATAAACAAGGAAAATATTATATTTTACTTGTGAGAAATTGGGTTGTTGGTTGACTGGGGTGTGAGCCCTGGTCAAGCAACAGTCATAGTCCCTTGCAGGATGAACCACGAAAGTCACTAAATTAACCTGTGCTGAACGCTGGGTAATTTGGCACAAAAAACAGTCAAGCTTAACTTAGAGGCAATGTGTAAAGTATTTATGCAGCACACAAACCGTAATAAAGTGAAAACACCCAAAAAAATCCCAATCCCAAATCAATTTAGAATAATTGAATACATTCTAATAAATTATTTGACAGCAAAAATCCAATCAGTAGAACCGGTTATGAATTTTTATATTTTTTATTAAAAACGAGTGCCTAAAAGATCAAAGTGCCAACCGCGGACATCTAGTCACATGAGACCGGGTCAAAGTTGAAAAATATGGCCAACCGCACTGGAGCACAGTTCGGATACAAGAAGGGGATTGGGCCAGGTCAGCACCTACCTTTGGACTTAGAAGAAATTCTGAAAAAAAAGTGTCTGAGAACGTAAAGTTCAGTGGAGTAAGGTTGCAGGGGGTGTCTGAGGAGGGAGCGTCATCGTTGGATGGTCTTGGGTCGAAGCAGGGGTGAAGATTCCTACGTTCAGACTTAGTCTCCAAAATGGAAGTCTAAAATCTCCAGTGGGATGAGGGCTGTAACAGAAGGCAGTTCCACAGATACCCCTTTGGCGAAGGACGGCTGAAAGGATTTGCTGCTGAAGAGAAGAACATAGTAAAAGAAGCAGCAAAGTTAATCCAACCAGCGATGTACCTCAGGCGGATAGGCGAGCAGATTGGTTCCGGTCTCCTCCTAGTTCTCAGAGCAGTTTTTTGCCACAAGTTTTCTAAGCCCTCAAGAGTTGGGATTTGGCCATCTGGGTATATTTAGCATCACAACCAAGGGTCCAGGACTGGTGGGACAACTATTGGGGGTTCAGGAGTCACTTAGGCCGGGCCCAGGTGTGGGCTCAAGATCGTGGGAGCCTTTTGTGTCCCTGTGACTCTGAACAGGAGGCCAGCAAACTAGCATTTGGAGTCACTCTGGTAGTTCTGGATGCAGGTGAAGATGCAGGGCTTAACAGCAGGGTTGGCCTCTGAGGGTTCAAGGCGGGCTCCAGGCAGCAAAGCAGTTCTTCCAGGGACAGAAGCAGTCTTGCAGAGTGCACAGCAGCAAGCAGTCCTCTGAGAGTCCTTCTGCAGGTCCAGTAGTGAACTGAAGGGTGGGTCTGAAGGTCCTATATTTATACCCTAGTGCCTTTCTTCTGGAAGGTGGGAAAAGCTTTTAGAAAGGGTCTTTGAAGTGCATAGAATGTCCTATCTCCCCTGGCTCCAAGCTAGCTGCAGTGATAAAGAGGGGGCCATTAGGACATGTATGTGAAGGCACAGCGCACCATATTCAGTTGAAGTGGGGCTGTGCTCAGCTCCATTCCCCTTCAGTCCTGCCAGCAGATGGCCTATTGAGGGTCAGCTAATTCCTCTATTGTGTGACTGTCGGGGAGGAATTCACAAAGCCTAACTTCAGATGCACCCAGTCATGTGACAAGAGTCAGCCTGTAGGCACAAAAGGACTAAGGGCAGGAAAATGCCAACTTTCTAAAGGTAGGAAAAACAAAAAAAGGCTTGGGTCCTATCACTACCCGGCCTGGACCTCTCAAATATGATGCAACAAAACATTGACCGGATAGGTTATTACTAATTCCTCATGTATGAGCTTAGACAAGCAATTCTAAGTTCATGTGATTTATTTCACATCACTTGTGACTTATTTGATGCACATGTAAGATAAAACATTCATTAATGTCATAAGACAGAAAACACATCATTCAGTATGTCAAGCTCATGAAAACATCACAAAATTCAACATTACAACAAAAACACATGAATGATAAACATAAAAAGAAGCATAAACGCCAAAACAATTATAAGTGTCCTACAATTGTCCTATAAACAACCAGTCCATGTTTAACACATAAAGCACAGGCGGACAATTAACAGTTCTAGGGGTCCTGCCTGTGTGTTGGGCAAAGGACTGTACAGTTGTCATGAGAGTTGTCTGCCCAAAGGGAAAGAAATTTCTTTAACCAATCCCCAAACAGCACCCCCCAAAGGATCATTCGCCTTTGCCCAGATGCCAACGCGTTTCAAACCCTGGATGGTTCTAGGGTTCTCCTCAGGACTCGGACTGGGGATCAGTGACTACAAAACAGAAAATGACAGAGCATGGCGTAAATAAAGTTGGGGACCACTGTTATTCGGTTACAAGAATATCGTCAGTTCCAATTGAAAAGTACCTGTTGTTGTGGGTGCTCTGGCGCTTGTGTATTGTAGTGCCAGCAGTGAGCCTGTTCGTTATTTACAGGAGCTGTAGGGACAAGAATACATTGTGGGGACTCAATAATGAAAGATTGTGGTACACGCAGGGTTGGAACCGCTATGAATTAAAAAGGAACATACCTTGTATGTATCCATGTTTCCATCATACCAGTGGACAACTGCACTCACAGGGGAAGTTTTTCAAATATTCCTATTTCAAAGTTATCTGTAGGAAGCAAGACCAATCTTAAGTATAACAAAATGGGGCCCGAAGTGAGCGTGCTCGCATTTTGTTTAGCTATGCAGTTTAAACAAAAGGGGATGGAAACAAGCTACCCGCGCTGCTCTGTAATGCGCGTCTACTCAATGGCCCACAGGTTCCATATTATGTTTAGGGGGGCACTCACGCGTCGATGAAACAGTTGCGCCCCTGAAACGGCAACTGACAGCGCTTGCACCACGGAAACCACTTGCCTTCTGTTTCTCTGCAAAGGATTTTCTCTCAGAGTACCGGCGTGTTCTTCAAACTCCAAGATTCGGGTGGGGAGGAGCCTGCGAGTCGCGCCTATACAGTAAAACGTGGAGTGGACCTGCAGCCCCAAAGCACGCTGGACTCTGCAGTTTTTTTACATTTGCAAGTGAGACATTTCAGAAAGTTCGTTGAGCCCACGGATGGCAGTGTCGAATTTCATTATTAAAAAGGCCTCCTTTCGGGGTAGCTGGATTGCCGGGTCACCACCCCTGGGAGAAGTTTTAATAGCTGACAATACTGTCCACTTAAAGTCATGTTGTGTATGATTCATCGCGACAAAGTGATCCACCTATGGAGCAGCGGCTGCCTTGTTTTTTAGTCTCGAGCGATGTTGCACTATGCGTTGGTGCACCTCCTGACTCGTTTTACCGATGTACACTTTTCTGAAAGGGCAAATTATGGCGTATAAGACATTCTTCGATTTACAATTTGTAAAGTCGTTGTGACGCCAGTATTTATGTCCATCAGTAAATAGCGTTCCTTCCATCGTGGACCCACACACAGAACATGTGCCACATTTGTGGTGGCCTTGTATTGGTTGGAGGTTAAACATGGTACGCAGGTTGTCTTTTTTTGTGGGGAGCAAGGCAGAGCTGATAATTTGTTGGCCAATGCTACGATTCTTCTTAAGAGCAAACAGTGGTGGGCCAATGTCTGGAATGGCTCCCTCAATCAAGTGCCAGTTGTTATGAATGATCTTCTTCATAGGCTGAGTGTGGGGTCCAAATGTAGACACGCAAACAATGCGTTGCGTGGGTGGTTTGGACCTCTTCGTCAAAAGGTGTTCTCTCGGTGTCCACCAAGCTCTTTTTAACGAATGACTCAAAAGCTTGCGAGGATATCCTCTCTCCACGAGTTTCTTAACCAGGACTTCTGAGTGGAGTTCGAAGTCCTCTTTTCTGGTGCAGTTGCGCCTAATCCTTAGAAACTGCCCATAGGGCAAATTATTTCTAAGACTCCTAGGGTGATAACTCCGATAATGGAGGGCATTGTTCTTGTCTGTCGGTTTCGTATGAAGGGTGGTTATTAATCTATCACCTGTTGATTTGACCTCTACGTCCAGGAATGCCAGGCTTCTTGTGCTGTACGTAATACTGAGTTTGATGTCAGGGCTGCGGTTGTTGAGCCATTCGTGAAACTACTTTAGCACCACCATTGGACCTTCCCAGATGCACCACACGTAGTCGATGTACCTGTACCATTGTTTAATGTGGGCACTGTATGGGTTATTTTGATGCACAAATCGTTGTTCATATTGGGCCATGTATAACACGGCCATTTCCGGTGCGAAGGGACAACTCATGGCTGTCCCCTTTATTTGCACAAAGAATTCGTCTTCAAATTTGAAAAAATTGCGACGTAGTGCAAATGATGCAAGTTTCAAGATCAATTCTGTAGGAACCCGATGTGGTCTGGGTCTTGATTCTAGGTAAATTTCAATGGCGTCAAGCCCATCTTGCTGAGGAATTTGTGGCATTTTCACAATTGTAATGAAACATCCAACCTTACCATTAAATAGGATGTATCAAATTACAGCTTATTAAATGTAATAAGGAATCCCCCCTGTTATCCTAAGGGAGTAGTGAAAAGCGAATTTAGGAGATTTTCACTACCAGGACATGTAAAACTTAAAAGTACATGTCCAACTTTTTAATTACACAGCACCCTGTCCTAGGGACTACTTAGGGCCTACCTTAGGGGTGACTTATTTTAATAAAGGAGATGTTTAAGGCTTGGCAAGGGGGTTTAAATGGCAAGTCGACACACCAGTTTAAAACTGCATTTATGCTGCAGTGGCAGGCCTAGGACATGTTTTAGGGTGCTACATAAGTGGGTTGCACAATAAGGGCTGGAGGCCCACTGGTAGCATTTAATTTACAGGCCCTGGGTATATGGTATACCACTGTACAAGGTACTTATAACTACATTAAATATGTCAATCAGGTGTAAGCCAATCAAACCATGATTAGGGAATTGAGCACAAGCACATTAGCATTGGTTAGCAATGGTAAAGTGCACAGAGTCCTATGTCCAACAAAAACGAATTTCAGAACCAACAATGGAGGTAAGTAGGCAAAAACTTTGAGGGAAGAATACCCTAATGCTGACAGGTCTAACGTGTCCCCCTCGCTGAAAGTGGGGAGAACTACTCAACCTCCTGGGAGTTCTCATCAGTAAGGTGGAAAAAACTGGATAGACCATCAACATTGGAGTGGTCTGACTCATGATGTTGTTCCACCATAAAGTCCATTCCCTGTAGGGAGATGGACCACCTCAGCAATTTTGGATTCTCACCTCTCATTTGCATTAGCCACCTGAGGGGACTGTGGTCTGTCTGAACCAGGAATTGAGTCCCAAACAAGTATGGTCTCCGCTTCTTCAGTGCCCAGACCACAGCAAAGGCTTTTTTCACTATCACTTCACCTCTGTCCCTGGAAAGTAACCTCCTAGAGATGAAAGCTACAGGTTGGTCTCGGCCCCCTTCATTGAACTGTGTTAGAACTCCCACTATGCCATGTTCTTAGGCTTCTGTTTGGACTATGAATTCTATAGAAAGGTCAGGGGCTTTGAGCACAGGGGCTAAGCACATGGCCTGTTTGAGAAAGTCCAAGGCTTTCTGGAAGAGTCTCTGTCTAGATCACCTTCTAGGGCTGCTTCTTCAAAGTCATCTCAGTCAAGGGGGCAACAATGGTGCCATACCCATTGACAAACCTCCTGTAATATCCTGTGAGGCCCAGGAAGGCAATCATCTCAGTCTGAGTTTTTGGGGGCACCCGGACCAGAGTAGCTTCTATTTTGGCCTGGAGAGGCTGCACATTACCCCTGCCCACAAAGTGTCCCAAGTACCGACCCCCGCGCTAACTGTACTTATTGGCCTTGATAGTACAGGGTCTGAAGCACTTCCTGTGGTCCTTCCAGCTGCTACTGAAGACAACTATGTCATCCAAGTAAGCAGCACTGAAGGCCTTCATACCAGCCAAGACCTGGTTCTCCAGCCTCTAAAATGAGGGAGGGGCATTCGTCTGCTCAAAGACCATTGAAAGTGGCGCACTGGTGTGGAAAAGGCTGACCTCTCTTTAGCCCCTTCAGTTAGGGCAATCTGCCAGTACCCTGAAGTTAAATCAAAAGTACTCAGGAACTTGGCAGCCCCTAATCTGTTAAACTCATCAGCTCTGGAGGTGGGGTGAGCATCAGTCTTAGTGACTGAGTTGAGTCCCCGGTAGTCCACACAGAACCGAAGTACTGGGACGGCACCTGGTGAGGGAGATTTTGGTACCAGCACCACTGGGTGGGACCAGGGGCTACTGGAGGGAACAATCACTCCTAGCCCCAACATCTCAGAGACCTCCTCTTTGATGCTGGCCCTCACTTTGTCACACAGCCTGTATATTTTGTTTGTGAAAGGGGGCCGTCTCCATTGTCAATATCATGGGTACACACGTGTATTAGCCAAGAAGTGAAAGAAAACAGAGCGGTTAACTGTCCCAATAACTGGCGACAGTTTCTCTGTTGATCTAGGGTCAGTGTAGGGAGAGGCTAACACCCTCCACTGACACATCATGCTCCTTGGAAGAAAGGAGGCTGGGGAGAGGTTCACTCTCCTCTTCCCCTCCATCATCTGTGACCAGGAACATGGTTACCTCGGACCTCTCGAAGTGGGGTTTGAGGCAATTGATGTGCTAAACCCTTAAAGGGTTCCTTGGAGTCTTGAGGTCCACCAGGTAGATGACCTCACTCTTGCCCTCTTTTATCCTCATAGGGCCCAGACCAGTAGTCTTGCTGGGCCCTTGGCTCCACAGGTTCCATCACCCATACTTTTTGGCCAGCTGAAACTCAACAGAGAGGCCTTCTGGTCATACCAACATTTCATGACCTCCTGGCTGGCTTCTAGATTCTCTTGGGCTTTCTTCCAGAAGTGCTTCATCTGTGTACGCAGTGCCAGCATGTAGATGACCACATCCTATTAAGCCTTCCTGGGAGCTTCGTCCCAACCCTCCTTCACTGGACTGAAAGGTCCTCTCACAGTGTGCCCGTACAGAAGTTCAAAGGGGCTGAAGCCAACCCCCTTCTGTGGTACCTCACTATATGTAAACAATAGGCATGTTAAGAGGACGTCAGAGCCTCAAGGGCTCCGACAGGTCCATGATCATGCCTTTGAGGGTCTTGTTGAACCTCTCAACAAACAAGTTAGTTTGGGGGGTGGTACGTAATAGAGAACGTATTGGTTATCCCACACTCCTTTCACATGGACTTCATGTATGCAGACATGAAGTTGGTACCACAGTCCGATACAACCTCCTTAGGGAATCCCACATGGATGAAAATCCCCATCAGTGCAGTCACTGACCTCAAAGGTATAGTCCGGGTACCGAGTGGCATGGTCCACCAAGACCAGGATGAACCTGTTGTCAAGAGCTGTCTTGGGGTCCAGAGACCCAAAAATGTTGATGCTCACCCGTTCAAACAGAGTGGCAATGACTGGGAATAGTTGCAGGGGAGCCTTACACTTACCCTCTGACTTGCCACTGGCCTGGCAGGTAGGACATGACCTGCAGAACGCATCTGACACTGTCTTCACCCAGGGCCAATAAAAGTGGGTGACAAGCCTTTTAAAGGTTTGCCTTCCCTAGATGACCTGCCAGGGGAACATCATGAGCCAGCTCCAGTAGGAAGGCCGTGTTGCACTGGGGGACTACCAACACAAGGGTTGCACCAGGCTCAGGAACCTTAGGTTCATTATACAGGAGACCATTCTCCCAGTGAATCAGGTAATCACCAGAGGTGTTGCCAGCTACCTGGGCCTCAGCCTGCCGCTGTAGGCCCTCAAGAGTAGGGCACTCCATCTGTGCCTTGCAGAATTCCTCCCTAGTGGGACCCCCTTCCTGCTGCCAGTTGGTCAGCTCAGGTAGGTTTCCCAGGGCGACAATGTCCTCCCCTGTAGGTTCTTGGCTGTCACTCTCAGGCTTAGCTTAACCTCCTCCTGGACCATGGGAGTTTCATAGGTTGCCCTTCCTCTTGTTGGCAGATACCTGGGTCATTGTTCCAGGCTCCAGGTCCTCCTGACTACCCTGTTGGGCAGCCATGGACTGCATGGTCAGGCACACCCACTCAGGCAACCCTAACATCTTCAAATGCAACCTGAGCTCCATTTCCTTACAGATGGTGTGCTCTAGGCCATTGTCACTAAATAATAATAATGGAGTAACCCTGTATTTCTCAGAGCACGAGTATTGTTTGGTACATAAAACAATGGTCCTGTTGGATTAAGACGTATTACAAATCAAAAAAGTCTGATTGACCAAATGTCCACAAAATAAACTGCACGTGGAAATAAATTTGAAAACATGTAGGCCCAAACAAGGCAATTATTGAATAACTGCCATATATTTATAGTAATTGAATGACAATGAATCATTTAGTACAACCATAAGGTGCTCCATAAGTGTTAAATGCAAAAGTGCTTATGCAGTGCATCAAAAAGTGACTATCTATATATATATATATATATATATATATATATATATATATATATATATATACACATATATATATATATACACACAAAAATCTGATTCTTTTAGAGAGCCATTGTTCTAGGTCATTGCCTAGCAAACAATCCACAGGCATGGATAGACTCACAGCTACCTTCATACCCTCAAGGAACCTGAGACTCCGCCCCCACACTCAAAGGGAACCAGAGCCACTGAGTAGTGACTGTCATGGTTGTCGTCTGCCATAATCTGGTGAAATGCATTAGGGACAACCTGCTTTGAGCACACCAGATGACATCTGGCACTTGTCATGCTGGCTCCAGTGTCTTTCAGAACTATCACCCTCTGCCCTATGCTGGTGACCCCCTGCTTGTATTTCCTAGTGTTAATACACATATGAGTTCTCTGGACCATCTCTCCATCACCCAGGGATATGAGGGTAACCTCTATGCCCTTCCCCACACTATATCTCCTCCCCAAGCACTACACTAACCCACCCCAGTGTCTGCCCATCAGTGGGGGGCTGTGCCCGCTTAGGACACTGGGCATCCCCCTTGTAGTCCCCAGCCTGTTGGCTCTCATAGCACTTAGGGCGTGCCTTCCCTGAGGACTTATTATCAGGGAACCACTTCTTTTTCTGTTCAGGTGGGGTTTGGGAGTCCTGATCCTTGGAACTAGTTTGGGAACCTTTAGAGAACTTCTTGTTTTTATGTTTATCTCCTCACCCCCCCCCCCTTCTTCTGATGGGGACCCTGCCCACCCTTGTGGTAATCCCCTCACACTTTCTTGTGGATGGTGGTGCTGAGCCAGTGATCCGCCTCCTTAGCAAGCTGGGGTCAGTGAGCTTACTATCAATCAAGTATTGGTGCAGTTTTGGAAAACAATCACTGAACATATGCTCTATTGCAATTAAATCATACAGCCTTTGTAATCATTCACCTCACTGCCATTAATCCATCCATCCATCCATCCAGTGCTTTGCAAAAGGAATCCACAAAATCTACCCAGGACTGATGGGGGCAGCTTCTGGCTGCCCATAAACTTCTGCCTGTACTTCTCAGGGGTGAGGCCATATTGCCTTACAAGGGTTTTCTTAGCTCATCCTATCCCCCTACTCTAGGGCCAGTTGGGCACCCTTACCCTCAATCCTCCTAAGGGATCCTATGCATCTGTAAAGCGACCTCATAAGCTTCAAACCACTTGTCAATGTCATCCCCCAAAACAAAGTCAGGCACCAGACCTTTAGGAATATGGACCCTATTGTCTACAGAAGACACTGCAGATATGCTGACATCATCACTGCTGCACTTTGCCTGTCTGGCCTTGATATCCAGCTCTAAAGACTCAGTTCATGAGCCAACACAATTTTTCTCTCCTCTATGGCCGGTTGTTCCCTGGCTAAGGCCCTCTCAGTCTCAGCCTTCTTTGCCTCCATGGCCAATTTCTTTTCCTGTTCCTCCATGGCCAGTTTCTTTTCCTCCATTCTTAACTGGGCCATCTGCAGCCTGAACTCCCTCTCTGCCTTCCTTTCCACCAGCTCCTCTGGGGACAGGCTGCGGGAAGACACACTGCTTTCTGCTCTGGCAGGGAGTTCAAACTCTGGGGTCAAGTCATCCCCCTCAGCTGAATGCTGTGTCTCAGGTCTGGTATCCAGGCCTTCCGCATCATCCTCTCCATCCTGGTCCTCCGTGGTGACTGGCAACTGGCCATGCTCTCAAATCCTTTTGGAGCTCTGCCTTCTTAGTGCTCCTTTTGGTAGGCAGCCCCCTCTCCTCCCAAAACTCCTTGAGCTCTGCCACAATGTAGCTGTCCAGATTGAGGAGCTCAAATTCCATCTTTGCAGGTGAAGCCAAGTTAACCAACAGTCAGGTGGAGTATGGGTGAATTTGGGGAAAACAAAAAGGCCAATCAGGAAAGACTGTAAACTCAAATTGGTCTCCGGTATGGGATGTAGTGTACACAAAATCACTGTATGGCACTGCACAAACACAAGTCCTAAGCCCACTGCTGCCACCAATGTAAGAAATTGGGTGACTGGGGTGTGAGCCCTGGGCAAGCAGCAACCACAGTCCTTGTTAGGTTTAGGCACAAGCCAACCCTAAATTAAGCTGTGTTCAACCCGCTGGAATCTTGGCACAGAGCAGTCACTCTTAACTTAGAGGCAATATGTAAAGTATTTGTGCAACAGTAATAAAGTGAAAAACAGCACACTAAAAGGATACCGCACTGTGTTAAAAAATAGAGATTTCTTTAAGAAATAAAATAAGACCAAAATGACAAAACTCCAATTAGTAGAACCTAAGATATGCAATTTTACAGATTTCAGGAAAAACAGCGCCACAAAGCGCCAACTGTGGTTATCTGGTCGCGCTGGACCGGGACAAGGTCACAAGTCCGAGGCCAACCGCGATGAAGCACGGGCTGGCAACAGGAACCCACTTAGGTCTGCTGAATACAGTACTTTAAATCCTGGTGTGCATTCTGCGCAGCATTGCTATGCGAGACTCCACATTCTCCGGTGTTGGTTCCGATGAAGGTGTTCGGCGAGGCTTTGTGGGGCCTTGCGTCACTTTGTGTCCGTTCCAATGAGCTGTGAGGTGTAGATTGGGGGGGCTTTACATTACTTTACATCGGTTCCAATGAGCTGGCAGCTGTGCCGTAAAACTTTGTGGGCTTTGCGTTGCTTGGCGGCGATTCCGATGAGGTCAGCAGTTGTGTGACAAGGCTTTGCGGGGCTTCTCATCGCTTCAATAGAGACCACAGACGGGCTTTGCAGAGCACCTTCAGGCCCACTTCCAAGGGTCCAGGACTGCGGTGGCACCACTTGGGAGGGCAGGACTAACAGATGGCCGAGTCCAGGTGTTGGGTTCAAGGTTGTTGGAAGCCTGTTGTGACCCTGAGGCTTTTGATCAGGAGGCCAGCCAACTAGCCCTTGGAGACACACTGGGTTCAAAGATGTAGAGCGATTCCTTCTAACTCAGGTAAGAGGGCAGCAGGACAGCACAGCAGGGCAGCAGCCTAGCAAGGTGGCAGTCCTTTTAGCAGCACAGCAGTCCTTCTTTCTGGTAGAGTATCCATAGGTCCAAAAGTGTACTGAAGAGTTGGTGTCTGAGGTCCAACATTTATACCCAGTTGTGCCTTTGAAGTGGGGAGATTCTAGCGGCATGCCTTTGAAGTGCACAGGTGCCTTGCCTTCCTGGCCCTGGCTCCAGACAACCTGAGGGGGTATGTAGCCCTTTGTGTGGAGGCAGGTCACAGACTATTTGAGTTTAAGTGGGGCTGGGCCACGCTCCTCCCTCCCATCCTACCAGTGATGGACCATCTGGGCACACCTAAGTTCCCCATTGTATGTGGATGTCTAGGAGGAATACACAAAGCCCAACTGTCAACTACACCCTGTCATGTGACCCAGAGACGGGCAGCAGGCACCAAATGGCTAAGGCAGGAAAATGCTGACTTTCTAAAAGTAACATAATCTACAGTGAGTTCTGTTGGGTGAAAACAATTGCTTAGCAAACCGATTTACTGATTGACGGTATTTGTCCTGGATGACACTGAATGTCAAAAAACAGTCTAGTAATTCTAGACAGAAATAGAGGTCAAAACACACCGGAAGCGAAAGATCAGTTTTTTCAAAAGATGTATGTATTATTTATAATGGTTGAGTTTGTATATGGCTGTAACATACACAAATGGTAGAACAAACATTCAAAAGAACGTGACTTTAGTGAAACAAGTGACATAAAGTGCATATGTGCTTATGGAAGATAACCAAAATATACATAAATTAGATACATATATATATACACACAAAATAGGACCATCCCTCTTCAAGTACATACGGTTCTATCAGCACCCTTTGGACAACCTTCTTCTTAGTATGTGGGTGAAGAGACATGAGCAGATCGATGAAGCGTCAACGTTTCGGCCCAGAAGGTATGCATAACTAAATAAACGTCACAGCGGGTCTTCCTCAGGACCGGTGTATGGAATGTGGACTGTCTATTCAAAATGACTCCTCCAAGCCACAAACAATTGCATTCAGTTACTTAACACATGATATGAAACTCACCTGTTTTTAGCAAATGTTTTGAACAACAAACTAATTTATGCCCGCTTGAAGTAAAAGATTTGTTGGCCTTCTTTTAAGGAAAAGGTTACTCGCCTGTAACAATCAGTTTGTAGCTTTTAGCGCTATAGATTCACACCAGTGAACTTCCTATATACTGTGAATCTACAGTTCAGATTAGGCAGTGCTAATAACGAGCAAAGGACCAAATATTTGAAAACATTAGTGCTATAGAAATACAAATGCAATGCAACAAAATACAGTGTTTGGTCTGCAATTTATATGCTATGTGCAGAGGCATAGATAGTACAGACTGAGAAGCCCCTGGTCATGGCCTCCCCACACCAGGTCCAGTTGGGGGTATTTGTATACAGAGCATAAGCATTTTTGTGGATGCAATGAGATTGGGATGAGGAAATCCTCAAATTTCAAAAAGGTCTCATACAATATGCCCATCCAACTCTATTTTGACGGTACTTAAGATCCCTGCCAACAATATACACGATCTTTTTCAAATATTAGCAATTTTTGAGCTTCTGGGAATTATTCTAGAAATCTTGATTCGCCCAGCTTGCAAATTTAAAACATAGTAGTCTGTCTGCAAGAGTACTGATTTGTTTCAAGTCATTGGGGAAATGCATTTGTCGGCCAGGGGAAAAGTCTTCAGCTCCAATGAGTTGACTGTTGTTGAATCTCCTTTCCTGACCCTTTGTGGGTGCTTCATAGCCTTTTATGGAAACATCTGCGAAACTCGATGAAAAACAAGAGTTGCGAAGGGCATGTCGACACATAAGTTTCATACAATTGTCCACCCTTTTATGATTAATTTCATATAAGATGTTTCCTTAATATTAATGTCTCAACTGCCTTTGGTTGGTCTCTATTGTGCTTGGAGTTCATATGCAACCTCGACTTTTGTTGTATTATCCGCATTCTTTGTGTGGTCGATTTTGCCACTGAGGATTATGAGTTTACGCCGATCTGAAAAATAACTACACTGGGCTCAAGACTCATTTCTTTGCACAAGGGTTTTACTTCTCTTAGTCTTGACTGCACTTCCTTATGAGAACACATCATTACGATCCTTCAGCGTAAAGGTGAATATCAGTTTATTTCTTCTGGTAAGAGAGGCTGCTGGATCCAGGCACTTTGTGAAGACTAAGTGCCAATACAGGAGCATTTGTTGCATGTTTAAAATAAATGTCCCTAATTCCAACAATTATTTATCACAAACCACTACTTTTATTTTTAACATGGTGATCTATGTTACTTTCCTTTTTCTGTAGCTTCGGCTTAGTGACATCATTCTGTTCAGCAGAGTTATGCGGCTATAGTACTTAAAGGCTTTCAATGACACACAAATTCAAACATTTGTTCTTTTCCAAACTGAACTTTACAAGTATTTCAAATGTAGCACAGGAAGTACAAATGAGGCACACTTCTCTTAATTCTAAAATATGATGTCAATAAATAATTTATGGATCGATTCTCATTATTGAACTTTTATAAACTTGTACAGATTCACCACTTACAACCTGAAGGCTGGAGGGAACCACTTATGAAGGCGAGAGTAAGGGGGGGCAAAAAAAGAGTAAAAGGCAAAAAAATTAAGACAGAAAAGTAACACTATAACCGCCCATCTCACCCCACCCTATTCACTCATGTGACCTACGGATGATATATATGGTCATACAAGCAGGTCCCGACTTTAATATTTACTTATAGCATCTTTGTTGAACAGTACTGCTGTTTACACCTCCTTGACCGAATGTGACCCTATATGTAGCAGTCAGTGGGGTAACAAAGGCCCCCGCAGCGTGGGGGTAGGTGGGCCCGCGCTGCAGGGGGGCCCTCAGCACAGTACTCAGGCCTTAGAGCTCTGGATTAAATCAGGAGCAGGGGACCCTGGTAGCAGTTTCAGATACCTAGGACAGGGTAATTCAGTAAATTTAGTTGACAGAAGTTCTATGACCTATTTAAGCCTCCTGAACATGTCTGCTTTGTATTCCAAAGAATGTTATTTTCTCCATACCAACATGTGCCATATCTTATGTACCAATTTGTATGGTTGAGAATCATGTCAGTGCCCCAGAAAGAAAGAATCGCCTGATGAGCAGCACATAACGACAGGGTGATCTGCCTGCCTTTCATCGATTTTGGTAGGTATACGCGCCTCTGCGGTAATCCTAAAATCATGTATGCTGGGAAATGGGGGATTAGTCAAAGGTGTTATCGATATCTTTCAAAACTGTCTCCCACTATCGTGCCAACATGGGGCAGTTCCACAAAAGATGAAGAAGGGTCCCTGGCTCTAAGCAGCCCCTCCAACATTCCCTATTGTGTTTCTGGGCACCACCCCACAGCCCGAGCGGGGGTGTAGTATCAATATGCTATTACTTTGGTCATTGTATCCTCGACTGAGACATTTCATGCCGTGTGCAATGAACGGTGGAATATGTCCTCTCGTTCTCTTGTGTGAACTTGCTCCCTGGCTCAGCCTCCCACCTCTTTTGGTCTGGGGATTTCTCCATTGGAGAAGGCTGTACCAAGAGAGAGTATAACTCAGAAATTAGGTATTTGTTGTTTCTCTTAAAAAAACATTTTTCAAAAGCTGCGATTCGCCTTTGTTTTTTTCAAGGGGTGTGTTACCCTCTGTCAGATCTTTACAGTGGCGTAGGAAGGGGGGTGCGGGCCGCCCCGGGTGCCATCCCTGATGGGGGTGACAAAATGGCAAAATTCCGTTCCCCCAGCTCTCACCTGCCGTCTTCAGTGTGGCACCGTCGCGGGCGGCAATCCGTGGATTCGCCAACACGCCCCCCCCCCCTCCTCAAGGAGTCCCGCCACGTGGCGGCGAACGCAGGTACCGCCCCGGGCTGTCTCAGGTCTAGCTACGCCACTGGATCTTTATGTATTGAATTAGGTCGCTCTCTGAGAGCCCATCTTCAGCCTATCAATGGGGATAATCCCCTCCTTATCATAAAGACTGCCCACTCGTTTACACCCAGTTAATAAAGCATTCTCCCTGAACCTGGGGATGAAGTCTGGGTTGGAGATAATCTGCGTCATCTGTGAAGTCAATGAGGTAAGGCCATTCTTGTCTGCTTTTTGGATTCCTCCCTGCCCTACTCCACCATATATTCCAGTTGCGCAGCTACATAATATTGAGCAATATTTGGAACTTCCAGGCCACCCTCAACTTTAGGTCTCTTGGTCAATGTGTGGTGCATGTGCAGCCTTTGGTCCCCCATATAAATCAATTGACATCTGTTTTTGTATCAAGTTTGTTGGTAGGAGATTGTATAGGAAGTGCTAGGGGAGTTTAAATTGATGCTACTGGGAGAGGCCTTGTTTGACTTGACGGTGAAGTATGCAGTAATTGATAGCCACCGTCTCCACAGCAGTCTTGGCAAGCAGTATTCACAAACATGTAAAGACGTCTAAGCCCATGTTGTTTGATAGTGGGCTTGGAGAGTAAACTAGTGGGTACAGGAAACGTTAAGATTGAGTATCTGTGATTTCTGCGGGTTAGGTTTGGACCCAGAATTGGTCCTAAAACAGTGGAGCGTCTCTATCAGGGCCAGTACGGATTGAAAAGTGTCTGCAAGGGCCAACAACATGTCATTAGCATATAGATTGATAGTATTAGTGTTGCCTCTGAATCCGATCCCAGTGATATGTGGATTGTCTCTATTGTGCTGTCCCAATGACTCCATATAGAGGGTGAAAAGGAGGGGGGACAATGGGCACCACTGACAAGTTCCTCAAGGGATGGGAAAGTGCTTTGAGCAGACCCCATTCGACCTCCGTAATGCCTTGGGGAGGCGGGGGTGTACTCACATAGAATCCATCCCCTCTCCAAAACCAAAGCGTTTCAGAATCTGGATCAAGTAAGGCCAATGAACTCTATCAATCGTCTTTTCAGGTTCGATTGCCAGTAGCAGAGCTTCTTTATGGGATCTATGTACTTTGTCAATCATATGGAGCATGCACTTAGTGCTGTTGCAACATTTCCGTTTGGGGAAAAAACATGCCTAGTCCCGGTGTACCAAATAGGGCATATAGGGCTTCAGCCTGGCGGCCATAATACTTGTAAAAAGTTTAGCACCTATGTTGATTCAGCAAATTGGTCTGTCTGAGCTACAGTGTTGTTGATTTTTGCCAGGTTTGGGTATAACTGCTATTGGTGTTTCTAGCAAGGATGGTGTCAGTGTTCTAGTGTCTACAAAGGAATTGTAAAGTTTAGTCAGTACTGGGGGTAGTGCTTGGCAAAAGGTTTTAGAGAAATATGGCCAGAAGCCATCTAGTCCAGGGAATATGAGAGGTGTCAATCTAGCAATGGTAGAGATAACTTCTTTTATCCTAATGTTTTTCTCCAAGGCTGCAGTATGCCTGCCTGGAGATTAGTTTGGTAATATGGGCTTCTTCTAGATATGGGACTTTGGGCCTGATCGAGAAAACTTTGTCAGAAAGGATACTCTCTTGCAACGGTGAAGGAGTACACGTTCTGTCAACTTGAAGGTCCGCCCACCACATTTAGAGTCAGGTGGACCTTCAGTGTATAGACAGGGGAGACTATTCCGTCTTCGCCGCCTACTAACATCTACAACAGCCCGACAGAGTAAGGGCCGTCGAAGGTTAGGCCATGTGTCCGCCTGCCGTATTTTAGATATGACGAACACATGGGCAGTTTTTACTGACTGTCTCCGCCATGAAAAATGTGGTGGTAAGGGGCAGAGAAAACTTTTAAAAGACCCCTCCCCATGGCATGGGAGAATGCTCCCATGGCGGGAGGGACAGTGTTTGTTTTATTTAATTTTCAAAAAGAAAATCCCGCTCTGAGATTTTCTTTTTGAAAATAAAAATATTTTTTGTAAGTTTGATGTACGGCTCCATCATGCTGACGGAGCCTGTCCATCAAGCTTACAATGCATTGCCAGGAAATGCAATAGATGTCTGCAGTGGCAGTGGACATCTGTAAATAAGGTGAGTGGAGTATCCTCACCATAGAAGGAGTAAAGTTCTCTGCCATGGTAATTATTCAGTCTGCATAACTATAAACCAGCCCCTATGTCTGCATAATTATGGGACTGCGAGGAAGAGAGGGTTTGGTAAAAGTATCCAAATGTTTGTGCAACCTGGGCATCCCCTGTAGTCTCTCTCTTTCGGATCCAGATAACCTGCACCCTATCCCTGCTCACCTTGGAACATAATTTATGTGCTAGCAGTTTCCTGCACTTATTACTCCCCACATAGAATTTTTGTATGAGTTTTAGCAAGGTGTACTCCGCTCTATACAGATCCAATCTTTTTAAATATGCCTGTGCTGCCTCTAGCCATCTCCACACCATTTAAATATGCCTGTGCTGCCTCTAGCCATCTGCACACCATCAGTGCCCTAGTTCTCTTAGTGATCACTTCAAGTTCTTTCACCGTCTTCCCCAGGTGTTTCCTAGTTTTGTTTTCCCTGACAGATATCGCAATCACCTCGCCTCTGACCAACAATTTCAGTACATCCCACAGGACACCCTAAGATACGTCACCTGTGTCTTGCATATATTGGGTAATAGTTTTATTTGCAGTCTGTATGTTTACTTCATTTTGTATGATGCTATCTCTGTCTCTTCATTGACCAGGGGCACTCCCCCTTCCAGAGAACAGGGATCGGTGCACAATCCGACAGGGACATTGCTTCTTTGTCCACCATCTGAACCAAAGGGCCAATCTACCCAAAGAGCAAGTTACTTTACTTTGGTAACATTATTTCTGGTAGAGACTCTATGTAAACACAGATTCCTCACCTTTTGACTATTCCTCAGGTATCAGACTGTATCCGGAAATGTTTCAGCAGTACCTCAGCGCACTGGTAGGTGGAGCCATGCAGCTCCGCGCTAACACCATTCTGCTCCAGAAATGACATGCGGAGCCTATATATATAGATCTCCCCCCCCCCAGGATTTTGCGGCTTTGGGTTGCAAATTTTGCAGCCAAAAGAGCAAAAGTTGCAGCCAAAAACCTCAAAATTCAGTGTATTTTTGCGGTGGCCCAAAAATGTGCCTGCCACAAAAATACTGCACGACCTGTGCTGTCACTGCTGGAGACTGTGCTGTGTCATAGTATGTAACCTCACAGAGTCTCCAGCAGCACAGTACCTTTAACTGGAGGATGTCCGATGCCAAAGATAGCAGGTTACAATGTGAAACCTATTCTTTCTGTCATCAGACAATCTACGATCCTTGCCGTGTGCAGGGCAGCAGGGGGTTGGGGGACAGCAGTGGGGGCATATAAAAACCATCCCAGGCAGGGGGCACACAAACGTGTGAGGCGCCCCTCTCCCTCGCGTCCGCCTCGTCCACCCTACCCCCAAGGGCCGAGAGCCGTGACTTTGACAAGGATGGCTGTGTTTGTAAATGACTGGCGTATCTGGTTTCCATGACCCCAGCACCTCACACACAAGCAGAGATGAGTATGTAGATTACAGCCCAGGGTGACATGCTGTAGGGACTCGCTGATGTCAAACCTGTGGTCCTTGTAAACACCGCACCCTCCCTGCTCTTTCACTTCATCTTAACCTACTGAACTATTTCAATCAGATTAGAACTACAGACCTGCACATTACACACACTGTTTTCATCACTTCAGACGCTGCATGAGTTACCGAGTTCAAATCCGTGTTTGGTTAACTCGTAGCAGGGGCATATAAAAACAAGCATTGGCATAGCCAATAGGTCTCGCCTTTGGTACCTTATGTGTTTAGCCAGAACTTTTGGCTATGTTGTAGAGCATTGTGGCTGCTGTGCATTATGTTGAAAAGTTATAATAAAAAGTGTTAAGCATTTTTGTTACCTTTATACAAACGAAGACGACATTATATACAACTGAAAAACCAGATTAAAAAAAGATTTTAACATAAAAAATGTCTTTTACTTTTTTTGTACTTGCACTGCTGGCAACTTCTTCCTGCCTGTTCTCATGCTTGTTTGTTATGGGGGAGCGGGACATAAATAACGGGGGAGTGGATGTTGGAAAACAGTAATTTAATTAGAACACGAGCAGCGGACGGACACTAGGGGAGAATCAACAGATGCCAGATTCCAAGGGCAGACTGACGTGATGCTTAGGTGGTGCGCTGATGCAAAATGGTGGTGGTGAATTATGTTTGGTGCTCAGGTGGTGACACTATATGGTGTGGATTGGAGGTACGTTGTGGATTGTGGAGTTGTGGAGTTGAAATATGTTGTTTGGTGTGTAATTATGCGGTGTGTATTGGAAATGTGTGGAGTTGAATTGTGTGGCCTGGAACTGTGGTGTTGAGTGAAATTATGCTTAGTGAAATTGTATCATGGTGTGGAGTGCATTTTGCATTAAGTGCAGTGTAATTATGTAGCATATAATTATGTGGCACTGAGTGGTATTGTGTGGAGTGTATGTTGCATTCAGTAGAGTGTAAGTATGTGGCACTGAGTGGTATTTGGAGTGTATGTTGCATTGAGTGCAGTGTAATTATGTAACATATAATTATGTGGCACTGAGTGGTATTGTGTGGAGTGTATGTTGCATTCAGTAGAGTGTAATTATGTGGCGTGTAATTATGGGGCACTGAGTAGTACTTGGAGTGTATGTTGCATTGAGTGCAGTGTAATTATGTAGCATATAAGTATGTGGCACTGTGTGGTAATATGTGGAGTGTATTTATGTTGCATTGAGTAGAGTGTAAGTATGAGGCGTGTAATTATATGGCACTGAGTGGTATTATGTGGAGTGCATTTATGTTGCATTGAGTAGAGTGTAATTATGTGGCGTGTAATTATGTGGCACTGAGTGATATTATGGGGAGTGTATGTTGCATTGAGTGCAGTGTAATTATGTAGCAAATAATTATGTGCCACTGAGTGGTATTGTGTGGAGTGTATGTTGCATTCAGTAGAGTGTAATTATGTGGCATGTAATTATGTGGCACTGAGTGGTATTTGGAGTGTATGTTGCATTGAGTGCAGTGTAATTATGTAGCATATAATTATGTGGCACTGTGTGGTATTCTGTGGAGTGTATTTATGTTGCATTGAGTAGAGTGTAAGTATGTGGTGTGTAATTATATGGCACTGAGTGGTATTATGTGGAGTGTATTTATGTTGCATTGAGTGCAGTGTAATTATGTAGCATATAATTATGTGGCACTGAGTGGTATTATGTGGAGTGTATGTTGCATTCAGTAGAGTGTAATTATGTGGTGTGTAATTATGTGGCACTGAGTGGTATTTGGAGTGTATGTTGCATTGAGTGCAGTGTAATTATGTAGCATATAATGTGGCACTGAGTGGTATTGTGTGGAGTGTATGTTGCATTCAGTAGAGTGTAATGCACTGTGTGAGGGGGTGAGAGCTTCCACCGTTCACCCCGGGGTGCTGCTCTGGGGCTCCGGCCAGGTGTGTCGTGTAAGGAGGCTGTGTGCAGGGAAGGAGCGTCACAGTCCCCGCGTCAGGGGCAGGGACGTGGGGGGCATTGTGAACGGAAAGTGGGGGTTCTGTGATTTTCTCAATATTTTGGGGGTTTTACTAAGCACCAATCACCACCTGTATATGGGTGGCGATTTAGATAGCGCACATCAAACGGCCTCTTGGCGCTTACCATATTGTTGTAACTATCGACCATGTTACTGGTGGCAATTTTACCAAACACATGAAAATAAAAGACCGAGTATGCCCGGCCGGCACAACCAGCTGAGCAACTTCAGCACGGTAAAATGACTTACACACGCATCGGATGCATATAAGGAGCATTTATAGAATGTATTCATGTGTGATCTCCTATTCTGAGGGTGGGGTTTCTATGGAATGGGTGAGCTCGAAGGAGCACAGGGGATGGCAGCCTGGAGCATGTGTTCAGCGTGTATGGGGGGGTGCGCGTGTATAGAGGGGCGTGGTGCGTGCTGTGTGGAGGTTTGCAGCCGTGTGGGGGCGTGGGGTTTCTCTGTAGAGACTAGCGAGGCAATGTCTGTGTGCGCTGGGGAGAGGCGGGGGTGGTGTCTTTTGTGGAGGTGTGGGGGGGGTGTTTGTCTGGGTGCAGGTGTGTGAAAGACTATGTGTAGAGGTAGGAGTGATTTATGTGTTTTTGTATAAGTTAGTCGTGCAGGAGGGCGGTTGTGCGTGTTTCTGTGGGGGTATGCGAGAAGGATAGCTGTTGAGTTGGATGCGATGGCCAGGTTGTGTGTGTATTTTTGTGTGAATGCGCATGCCCATGTCTTTGCGAGTGGCAATCAGTATACGAGGAGGGACGTGTGACATGTGTGTTATTGTGCAGGAGAAGGGGGGGCGTGGTGTGGGTATGTTTCTGTGGGGATGGGGAAGAGGTTTGTTGGATTGCAGATGTGGGATGTGTGTGGGGTAAAGGAAGGTCTGTGTGTGTGTAGCACACGCCCCCACCGTCTGCTGAGTTGCTCTCAGGATTGCCTGGAGAATATATTTTTCTCAGCTAAAGCGCTGTGCATTTGTTGAGCGCATAGCCCCGCGATGCCACGTCTATTTGTGGAGCACGCGTTGTTTGCACCTCAGCCAAGAACGCACGAATGAATCGCTGCTTATTTCAATCTCTTCATATGTAGGCAAAAAACAGCCAGGAAAGCGAATTTGGTGAAAAGAGGTCGCAGCTGTTTCTCTCGGAGTGAGCGAGTGTGATTTAAACACCTGCGCTTCGCCTGCACGTCACACATAGTGCACAGCTTGCCTGGGGTGATGGAGGGGGAGACTCCCCTGCACAGCCCCAGATGGGGCCATGCTAGGCCGATAGGGCATGTGTATGTGGGTGCAAGACTCACCTGTGGGTGACCTTCAGTGAGGGTAGGTGTAGCGAACCCTCAGACCACAAGTGGTCTGTGAGTCGAGGGCACTTGGGCACACTGGGTGGGCCTGGCGGTCTTTACTCTGTGACTCAGCACTCCGAAACTGTCTAATTCCAACATGTGGCGCTCTGTAACACTCCATATCTGAAGACATGTACGGTACATACGCTAAGAACATGTATGCATGTATGTGCCAGTTCTTGAGTCTGTGAACACATTGCCCAGTGGATTCTATGCACAGGGCACCACAGACGTGCTGCGTTTGTTTGGGTACTTGGGGGGGCACATCTTAAGTGGGGGGATCCCCACGCGTCGTTGGCTAGAACCCTGGGCTGCTGCCTGCCTTCAAGGTGCTGACGGAGTGGTCCGAAGTAACGTGGAACCCCCGGAACGCGCCCTCACACTCCTCCATTCATAAAACCCTGGGCTCGCGGCTCGGCTTCTCATTCACAGCAGCAGGTACTGGGGAGGGGTGAAGGACCGTGCGCTGCTGGTCAGGAGATATGGGGGCGAGGCCATGGCAGATGCCTGCTCCTGGAGGGGGGGGGGACAGAGGGCTCCGGCTGGACGTGCAGGGGGTGAGGCTGGCGTGCAAGGGGGGAAGGAAATGTGGTTGTAATTGGAAACGGGAGAGACAGGCGTGGGCCAGGGAGGGGCTTTGTTCTATAATGAGTGGGTGGAGTGGACAGAGGCTGGCCCTGGGCGGTGAGCCTGCCGTAAATTATGCGAATGGGAAACTGAACTTCGTGGCAGTCTGTCCTACAAATACCTATGCAGCGCTCTGTTGGTATTCAAACAGGAAAAATACCCCATCATGACGTTAATTATGTCATTAGGCATGACGTGTGGCCACCATCTTTAATTGGGGCAATATACATTAACAAGCCCGGGAGTGGTGCGCGCGCGCGCTTGTGCCCGCCGCTGCAGGCGAAAAACCAGCGCTGACCGCCATCGCGCCATCTGTTTCCAATTAACGCGAAAATTGGAAACAGATGGCATTAATGCTCGCTCCCGAGCACCCTAGGCCAGGGAACAAAGAAGGCGGGACAATCACCTGCCTTGGACCAATTGCGTGCTGTCTTTTTAAGAAAGACGCATGCACAGGCCAATTGCGGGTTAATAAAAAAAAAAAAAGCACACGCACGAGCGTGTGTTCTGAGTTCAAAAGCCCTTACTAAATGCCTCGCAGATCAGCGCATGCGCGCTGGCTCAGGCGAGACCTAACCATCCCAGGCAAGGGCCAGGGCACACAAACATGTGAGGCGGGCGAGGCTGCAGGCTATTTCCACAGGAGAAGGGTGCTTTGTGCCTTTGAAAGGCAGGCAACAGAGGAAGTTAACCCCCTGCTGCCTGCTAGCCTGTTACTCACATGTCCTTTACTGGCGCAGCGCGGAGCTAGTAAATAAGAGTAGGTCAACCCCATGTTATTTTTATTTTGCACACATTTTGCAGGCACTTTTATAAAAATTGCGGGATTTTTACAAAAGTGCTGATTTTGCGATTTTTATGCAAATCGCAAAATGGCGATATCTTGGGGCGTCTGTATATAGGCACCACTCTTGTGCGCTGACATCAGTTGCTTTCAACATTCGCACCCCCAGCCGCAGAGCCCCAAAAGCAAATTGGTAGACAGTGTGCAGATTCCTAGACGTGAGATCATTTTAATGGAAAGAGTCCAATCACAGAATGGAGAGATGGGGAGTGTCGGTGAGGAGTCTGTGGCTATAGTTTCTCTACCAGAAAGGGAGTTATTGAAGGGAAGTAACTTGGTCTTCTGATAGAGAGTTCTAGCCGCAGATTTCTCAACTTTTTAATAGATACCAAAGCAATACCTATTCAGAGGTGGGTCTGTGAATGGACACAAACTAGAAAGTCCAGCAGGACCGAGCTTGCAAAATGACCCTCTTGGTGAATCTGACTGCCCAGCGAACCTGACCATCTAGGTTATAGTAGTTTGCGAACATATGGAGGGACGCCCACATAGCCACCTGGCAAATGTCTACGACAGGGGCTCCATGTGCCAATGCAGTAGCAGCAGCTTTGGAATGAGCAGATAGTCCTTCCGAGGGCTGCTTTTTGGAAAATGCAGCCATAGCTCCACCCAGCGGGAGATGGTTCTTTTCTGCACTGCCTTTTCTTGCCCCACAGAACCCCATAAAGAGCTGATCATCCACCTGGTAGTCTTTGGTACGATCTATGTAGAAACTCAGCACTCTCTTAGGGTCCAAGCAATGAAGTCTCTTCTCTTCTTTAGAGATCTGAGGTGGCGGAGCACAGAACACTGGCAGGGTGATGGTTTGACAGATGTGGAACTTTCTCGGACTTGTATAGTACGGCTAATCACCCGTGAGGGTCTCTAGGCGCTGTTCCTAGGAACGGGATGATTTGCCCAGAATCACAGGGTGTTGAGCCGGTGCTCGGACTTGAACCTGGGTCCCCAGCTCCGAAGTCGTCAACTCTGGCTATTACGCCACACCCTCTCCAGCATCACAACTACTGGCAGGAAGGATGCCTGAGTCCACAGAACCAGTTTGTTTGGAAAGAAGGAAGAGTATGGTGTATTGACAAAAAGAGCCTGAAACCCACTCACATGCCATGCCGAGGTGATGGCTTCACTTGACTGTCTTGATAGCATGGAGCCATAAAAGACAGCTGTGAAGCGACTCGGAGTGCACAGCAATTAAGTCAGGATCAGATTAAGGTCCCTTTGGAGCATGACGAAGGGAGAAGGAGGAAACTGCTTGCAGTCCTTTCAAAACTCTCATCACAACCGGTGACTTCAACAACGAGGGCTGATCTGGAAACCGTGAGAAGTATGAAAGATAACCCTTAACTGTGCCCAAAGCAAAGCCTTGCCAGGCAACAGACAGAACAATTAACAGATTTCATTACAAGACCGGAGGCTACCATTATGCATAACCTTTTATTGCCATTCCTGACAGCAGCCCCTTTAAAGAAATTTCACCAAAACAATCCGGAAGTGGAATTTTCAAAGTCAATAAATGTCCCATGCATAGAACACTCATCCTCTTTTAAATGCTACTCCTGATCAGATAAGTACCTTTAATATTCAGCCTTGGTTGAATGCTGGTTGAATAGTTTGGTATTTTATTAGGAAAAGTATATTGTTGATATGTGTGGTGTTTATTAGTGTGTTTGATATGCTAGCTTCTAATTTTTAGAAACAGAGTGTGTGTGGTTTGTTTATTCGTTTATATAACACTTTAAGAGGTTCATTGCCGTTTGGTAAGTGCGGCGTATGCGCGGAATGTACAGGTTAATGGCCTTAACCCCTTCTGTGCTCATGGCGGAATGGTTTCGTCATGAGCACAAGTGCAAGTGTGCTCATGACGGAACCATTCCGTCATGAGCACACTTGCAAAAAATCCCTCTGCTGTAAACAGCAGAGGGATTTCCCATTTTTTTTGGCTTGGGAGGTGGGGAAGAGCTTCCTCAACCTCCCAAGGCTTGGTTTTGTTTTCCTTGCAATGACGATTGCGCGCTGTCGTCACTACAATGAAAACGAAACTGAAAATTAGTTTCAGTTTCAGTGCTCAATCTCAGCCCCCCGAGCACCGAAACACATGGGAGAGGTATCGTTGGAAAGGGCACAATGTCCCCTTTCCAGTGGTACCACTCTCTAGTGGATCCCTGCTTGGGGATCGCCCCAGGAGGGCGATCCTCAAGCAGGGATCCACTCACTAACCACCAGGGCGGGGGGAGCGGCCCCTTGGGCAAGGGCCTTTGCTCCCCCCATTTAATTTTACCCCAAACAGTCTTTCTGCCCCCCCTGAGGGGCAGAAAGCACCCTAGACGCCAGGGATTTTTTTTATAGACCAGGGGTGGGTGCTGCCCAGAATGAGCATGCCAATGCCCCCACCCTGCCCCCCCAAAAAAGGCAAAAGACTTTCTGCCCCCCCCCCCCAGGAGGCAGATGGGGGCAATAGCTCCTGATCTGCCCCCGGGGGCAGAAAGGCCACTAGGTACCAGGGATTTTTGTTGTTGTTAATACTTAGGGGTGGGGACTGCGCAGAATGAGCATGCCAATGCCCCCACCCCCCCCCCCACAAAAATGCCACAGTCTTTCTGCCCCCGCAAGAGGAAGATGGGGGCAGTAGCCCCTGATATGCCCCCCCGGGGGCCAGAAAGCCCACTAGGCACCAGGGATTATTATTTTTCTTTTTTATACGTAGGGGTGGGGGCAGCCCAGAATAGGCATGCAAATGCCCCCACCCATAAAACAATTGCCACAGTCTTTCTGCCCCCCCCCTGGGAGACTGATGGGGGCAATAGCCCCTTATCTGCCCCCTCAGGGGGGCAGAAAGCCCACTAGGAACCAGGGATTTAAAAAAAATCAAAGTTCAAGGGTGGGGGCTGCCCAGAATGGGAATGCCAATGCTCCCACCCCCCAAAAAAGATGCCACACTCTTTCTGGCCCCCCCAGGAGGCAGATGGGAGCAGTAGCCCTGATCTGCCCCCGGGGGGGGGCAGAGAGCCCCCTAGGCGCCGGCGATTATGCTGGTTTTTTGATATGCAGGGGTGGGGGCTGCCCAGAATGGGCATCCCAATGCCCCCACCCCCCCAAAAAAAATAGCCATAGTCTCTCTGCCCCCCCTTGGGGGCATACCGGGGCAATAGCCCCCGATTCCCCCTCCCCAGGGCGGCAGAAAGCCCACTTGGCACTGACTTTTTTCGGAATGTGCATACCTGTAGATTTTGGGTCCTAGCGTAGCAGGCACCCAAGGAAACCTAGCAAACCTATACATTTTTGAAGATTAGACACCCAGGGGAATCCAGGATGTGGTGGCTTGTGTGGCTCGCACTAGGTTCTGTTACCCAGAACCCCTTGCAAACCTCAAACTTTGTAAAAAAAAAAAACACATTTTCCTCACATTTCTGTGCTGGAAAGTTCTGGAATCTGTGCAGATTCACAAACTTCCACCCACCCAGCATTCCCCAAAGTCTCCCGATAACAAGCATTTGCAATGCAATAGGTCTCGCATTTACGCGAAGTTTGAGCTATTGGCATTGTAAATGACAATGCTTTTATTTATGTTTTGGTTTTAAAACATAAATAAAAGGCATTGTCACTAACAATGCCAATAGCTCAAACAGCGTAAATGCGAAACCTATTGCATTGCAAATGCTTGTTTAGTCGCAGGGCTTGCTAGATGACTCAGTAAGTTAAACATCTGCTGTTAACATCTGTCTATGCCCTGCACATGAGTTCACACCCCCAGAGGACCAGCTCCACATTTCTTTCATCTTCCAAAGTTCCATGATTGTTGTACCGTGAAACTTTCGAATACACATTGACAGCGCTTGCAAGCAGCAACAAGCCCATCCACTCCAAACACACACACACGTTCCTACCCACCCTCCCCCATCAATGCATCCTGTTATTCAACGCCTAGATGGGTGGCCCTCCCTTCAGCTCCAGCAGGGAAGATTTCAATGTATTCATGTGGCGCAACATGCGGAAAATTGTTTATGATAGAGAGCCTGTACAGGCTGAGAGAAAAAAAACGAGTAAAACAGGAGGTATTTAAAATTTACTGATGGAGGCTATGAAAACAGAGAGATGATTTTAATTTGTTCAAGTGACGCATCATTGAAAAATTGGTTTTCACAATAGCGAGCGTGGACGGGCTAAGTAAAACAAATTCCATAGCCTTAGTGCCTGCAACACTAAAAAGAAATTAGGATCCTGTAAATACCACTGTTTCTTTAAAAAAGAAAGTTAACTTTGGGTCAAGGGAAGTCCGTAGCTGTTGTGCCTGCAACAATAACTACAAATTAAGGCATTTAAAATGCGGTCGAGGAAGCACACAAAGAATGTACACCAGTGTCTGGGATTGGTGAGGGAAGTGTTAAGTGTAACAGCATGTGGTAACTAGTGCGGGGGGGAGGGAGGAGGCCCGAAGCAGGAGCTGTGAGCGGACACCAGGAAATCCCTTTCCATAAAACGGAAAGGTAAACAAAGCGCTTGGCAGAGGGCGTGAGGGCCGAGGCAGACTGCAAGGAAAGTGACCGAGCCCGGGAAGGTTTGGAGGGCAGGACCGGGCGGTATGGGAAGGCCGCTGTTAAAAGTGAAAGCGCGCTGAAATGCGCTGCAAAGAAAAACAAGCACTGTTTATATGCTAAAAGTGAAAGCGCGCTTCAAATAAAAAAAGCAATGTAAAAAACAAACCAGCACTGTTTATTTATTTAACGCTATAGTCGGGGAGCAACATGGAAGGGTTGGAGGGTGGGGCCAGCGGCATGGAGAAGGCTGCTATTGTTAAATGTGAAAGCACGCTGCAATGCGCTGGTGGTGGGGGCCGAGGAACTTCAGCCGGCAGACTGCAAGGAAAGTGACCGAGCCCGGGATGGTTTGGAGGGCAGGACCGGGCGGTATGGGGAAGGCCGCTGTTGTTAAAAGTGAAAGCGTGCTTTTAATCAGTTCTCAGTAACACATTTCAATAGCATTCATCTTACCGACGAGGAGTCCTGGTGGGCGGGGCCTAAGGGAGACAGGGCGGACACCAACCCCGCTTCCAGAGAAGCCGGACACAAAATCGACGACAATAGTTCTCGCCAAGGCGAAGCAGCGCATGTGCGCTGCAACGCAGGCGAGACCTAAAAATGGCACCTCACTTGTTTGGGCAGGCCTACTACCCGCGACAGGAAATGGCCCAAAAGGCAACTTGGACACACCACATTTTTACAGTGAAAACTGACCCTTTTTTTGCAAAGTGCCTAGCTGTAGATTTTGAACCCTAGCTCTGCCGGGGCCTGGGGAAACGTAGCAAACCTATACATGTTTGAAAACTAGACACCCAGGGGAATCCAGGATGGGGTGACTTGTGTGGCTCTCACTAGGTTCTGTTACCCAGAATCCCTTGCAAACCTCAAACTTTGTAAAAAAAAAAAACACATTTCCCCCACATTTCTGTGATGGAAAGTTCTGGAATCTGCGTGGGTCCACAAACTTCCACCCACCCCGCATTCTCCAAAGTCTCCCGATAAAAATGGTACCCCACACGTGTGGGTGGGTCAACAACCCACGACAGGCAAGGGCACAAAACGTATTGTGGAGACATCAAAATTACTTATCACAAAACGACCTGGTTTTGCAGGGAGGGGCACCTGGGTTTTTGGCCCCAGGCTCAGCGGCCAACCAGGGAAACCTACCAAACCTACACATTTCTGAAAACTAGTCACCCTCGGGAGTTCAGTGAGGTATGGCTCGTGTAGATCCCCCAATGTTTCCCTACCCAGAATCCGCTGCAAACCTCAAATTTAGCTGAAATAAATCACATTTTCCTCACTTTTCTGTGTGGGAAAGTTGTGGGATCCCTGGGCTGACACAAATTTCCTACCACCTAGCGTTCCCCCATTTCTCCCGATAAAAATGGTACCTCACTTGTGTGGGTAGGCATAGTGGCTGCAACAGGAAATGGCCCAAATCGTACTGTGGAGACTTCAAAATTACCTATCATAAAACTACCTGGTTTTGCAGGGGGGGACCTGGTTTTTTGGCCCCGGGCTTGCGGCCATCTAGGGAAACCTATCAAACCCACACATTTCTGAAAACTAGACACCCTGAGGAATCCAGTGAGGTATGGCTTGCGTGGATCCCCCAAATTTTCCTTACCCAGAATCCCCTGCAAACCTCCAATTTAGCTGAAACAAAATCACTTTTTCAACACATTTTTGTGTGGGATCACTGTGCCGGCACAAATGTCCTACCACCTAGCGTTCCCCTTGGTCTCCTGAGTAAAGTGATACCTCACTTGTGTGGCTGTCCAATGCAGAATCAGCTAAAAATGAATTGTTTCAAAAATGTAGCGCTTAGAATTTGCGGTGCTATACCCTTAATCCATATGTTTTTGGCCCTTCCCAGTCACAGGCCTTTGGCCCACTCATACAAGTGAGGTATCATTTTACTCGGGAGAACAAGGGGAACGCTGGGTGGAAGGACACTTGTGCCGGCATGGTGAACCTGTACAAAAGAGTGTGGAAAAAGCGATTTTTTTCAGCAAAATTTGAGGTTTGCAGGGGATTCTGGGTAGGGAAACGGTGGGGGATCCACGCAAGCTATACCTCCCTGAACTTCCCAGGGTCTCTAGTTTTCAGAAATGTGTGGGTTTGATAGGTTTCCCTAGCTGGCCGCCGAGCCCAGGGCCAAAAACTCAGGTGACCCACCCTTGCAAAAACAGGTCGTTTTGTAATAGGTAATTTTGATGTCTCCACAATACGTTTTGGGCCTTAGCCTGTCGCGGGTACATGGCCCACCCACACGAGTAAGGTACCATTTTTATCGGGAGACCTGGGGGAACGCTGGGTGGTAGGAAATTTGTGTCAGCCAGTGATCCCACAACTTTCCCACACAGAACTTTGAGAAAAATTTGATTTTTTCATCAAATTTTCAGGTTTACCGGGGATTCTGGGTAGGAAAACTTTGGGAGGTCCATGCCAGTCACACCTCCACGGACTCCCGTGGGTGTCTTGTTTTCAGAAATGTGTGGGTTTGGTAGGTTTCCCTAGATGGCTGCCGACCCCAGGACCAAAAACGCAGATGCCCCCTATCTATCAGAAAACGACCTGTTCTTGCAAGGGGGGCACCTGCTTTTTTGGTCCCGCGCTCGGCGGCCATCTAGGAAAACCTACCAAACCCAGACATTTCTGAAAACAAGATACTCAGGGGAGTTCAGGAAGGTATGGCATTCGTGGATCCCCAAATGTTTTCCTACCCAGAATCCCCTGCAAACGTCAAATTTAGCTAACAAAATCAAATTGAGGGTATCGTACCGCAAACTCTAAGCGCTATATATTTTTCTTAAAAGTATGTTTTTATGCAATTCTGCATTAGACACCCACACAAGTGAGGTATCATTTTTATCGGGAGACCAAGCGGAACGCTGGGTGCTATGGCATTTTTGCCTGCGCTGTGATCCCACACAAAAATGTAAGGAAAATTTGATTTTTTTAGCCAAATTTGAGGTTTGCAGGGGATTCTGGGTAGGAAAACATTTGGGGATCCACGCAAGCCATACCTCCCTGAACTCCCCCGGGTTTCTAGTTTTCAGAAATGTCTGGATTTGGTAGGTTGCCCCAGATGGCCGCCGAGCGCGGGACCAAAAACGCAGGTGCCTCCCTTGCAAAACCAGATCGTTTTCTGATAGATAGGGGGCATCTGTGTTTTTGGTCCCGGGGTCGGCAGCCATCTAGGGAAACCTACCAAAGCCACACCTTTCTGAAAACTAGACAACCGAGGGAGTCCAGGGAGGTGTGACTTGCCTGTACCCCCCAAAGTTTCCCTACCCAGAATCCCCTGCAAACCTCAAATTTAGCTGAAAAATCAAATTTTTCTAAAATTTCTGTGTGGAAAAAGTTGTGGGATCACCGGGCTGACACAAATTTCCTTCCACCCAGCGTTCCCCCAGGTCTCCCGATAAAAATGGTACCTCACTCGTGTGGGTGGGCCAAGTACCCTCGACAGGCTAGGGCCCAAAACGTATTGTGGAGACATCAAAATTACCTATCACAAAACGATCTGGTTTTGCAAGGGGGGGGTCCCATGAGATTTTAGTCCCGGGCTTGGCGACCATCTAGGGACACCCACCAAACCCACACTTTTCTGAAAACTAGAGACCCGGGGGAGTCCAGGGAGGTATGGCTTGCGTGGACCAACCAACATTTTCCTACCCAGAACCCCCTGCAAACCTCACATTTTGCTGAAAAAAATCACTTTTTTTCTCAAATTTCTGTGTGGGAAAGTTGTGGGATCACCGGGTTGACACAAATTTCCTACCACCCAACGTTCCCCCAGATCTCCCGATAAAAATGGTACCTCACTCGTGTGGGTGGCCCAAGTACCTGAGACAGGCAAGGGCCCAAAACGTATTGAGGAGACATCAGAATTACTTATCACAAAACGACCTGGTTTTGCAAGGGGGGGGTCACCTGGGTTTTTGGCCCTGGGCTCGGCGGCCATCTACGGAAACCTACCAAACCCACACATTTCTGAAAACTAGACACCTGGGGTAGTCCAGCGTGGTATGGCTTGCGTGGATCCCCCAACGTTTCCCTACCCAGAATCCCCTGCAAACCTCAAATTTAGATGAAAAAAACACAAGTTTTATTCAAACAGTATTGTTAGAGCGACCCTTGACCTTGCCAGGTAGGTCCCTCCCCCGCCACACAGCTCCGCCTGTGTTGTCCTGCCCGCTGCTGCTGCTGGTAAGCTCGCCCCTCTGCTGTTGCCTCGGTGCCCGTTTTGCTTCTGTTCCCCTCGTGCCCCCATTTCTTGTGTCCATTTTTTGCCTTCTGTTTCCCCTCGTGCCCCCATTTCTTGTGTCCATTTTTTTGCCTTCTGTTCCCCCTCGTGCCCCCATTTCTTGTGCCCGTTTTGCTTCTGTTCCCTCGTGCCCCCATTTCTTGTGTCCATTTTTGCCTTCTGTTTCTCCTCGTGCCCCCATTTCTTGTGTCCATTTTTTGCCTTCTGTTCCCCCTCGTGCCCCCATTTCTTGTGCCCGTTTTGCTTCTGTTCCCCCTCGTGCCCCCATTTCTTGTGTCCACTTTTTTGCCTTCTGTTTCCCCTCGTGCCCCCATTTCTTGTGCCCGTTTTGCTTCTGTTCCCCTCGTGCCCCCATTTCTTGTGTCCATTTTTTGCCTTCTGTTTCCCCTCGTGCCCCCATTTCTTGTGCCCGTTTTGCTTCTGTTCCCCCTCGTGCCCCCATTTCTTGTGCCCGTTTTGCTTCTGTTCCCCCTCGTGCCCCCATTTGTGTCCACTTTTTGCCTTCTGTTCCCCCTCGTGCCCTCATTTCTTGTGCCCGTTTTGCTTCTGTTCCCCTCGTGCCCCCATTTCTTGTGTCCACTTTTTTGCCTTCTGTTTCCCCTCGTGCCCCCATTTCTTGTGCCCGTTTTGCTTCTGTTCCCCCTCGTGCCCCCATTTCTTGTGTCCATTTTTTTTGCCTTCTGTTTCCCCTCGTGCCCCCATTTCGTGTCCATTTTGCCTTCTGTTCCCCCTCGTGCCCCCATTTCGTGTCCATTTTGCCTTCTGTTCCCCCTCGTGCCCCCATTTCTTGTGCCCGTTTTGCTTCTGTTCCCCTCGTGCCCCCATTTCTTGTGTCCATTTTTTGCCTTCTGTTTCCCCTCGTGCCCCCATTTCTTGTGCCCGTTTGCTTCTGTTCCCCCTCGTGCCCCCATTTCTTGTGCCCGTTTTGCTTCTGTTCCCCCTCGTGCCCCCATTTGTGTCCACTTTTTTGCCTTCTGTTCCCCCTCGTGCCCTCATTTCTTGTGCCCGTTTTGCTTCTGTTCCCCTCGTGCCCCCATTTCTTGTGTCCACTTTTTTGCCTTCTGTTTCCCCTCGTGCCCCCCTTTCTTGTGCCCGTTTTGCTTCTGTTCCCCCTCGTGCCCCCATTTCTTGTGTCCATTTTTTTTGCCTTCTGTTTCCCCTCGTGCCCCCATTTCGTGTCCATTTTGCCTTCTGTTCCCCCTCGTGCCCCCATTTTGCTGTGCCCAACTTTGCCTTCTGTACCCCCCGCCGCTGCGTCCCCAGCGGCCCCGCCCCCCTGACTGCCCATTCGCTGCCCCTGCCTCCCGCCTCCCAGCTGCTGCTCCCTCCCAGCTCCCCATATATGGCGGCCGCGCCACCGGCGCGCCGAAGGCGCGCCTAAGGCAAGCCCGTCTGCGCCCGTCCGCGCCTGGACCGCGCCCAGAGCCAGAACCCCTGGGCCGCGCGCCCCCCGCTCCAGCCTCGAGGACAGACGCCGTTACGATGCCACCACACTCCACGCTCTCAACCCCGGACGGACACACAACTGCTTCAAGTCCGCCCCGAAACGCACACATGGCCCCTTCACCTGCCGGAACTGCAGCTACACCAGCTTCAGAGCCACCGAAGCGTCCGCCAAGAAGGACCTCAACCACCTCCGATGCATCCTACTGAACACCCGCTCCGCACGCAAACACGCCGTCGACCTCTGGGACCTGCTCGACACATCATCACCAGACGTCGCCTTCCTGACAGAGACCTGGATGAACGACTCCTCCGCACCCGACATCGCCATAGCCATCCCAGACGGCTATAAGATCACCCGCAGAGACCGCGTCAACGGAGTAGGAGGAGGAATCGCCATCGTCCACAAGAACTCCATCAGGGTCTCGACCAGCACCAACGACTTTCTCTGCACCGCCGAACACATGCACTTCCAGATCCACACGGACCCCAACACCACCCTCAGAGGCACCCTTGTCTACAGACCCCCTGGGCCCCGACTCCAGTTCAGCGACTCCATCGCCGACTTCATCACCACGCACGCCCTGACCTCTACCGACTACATCCTCCTCGGAGACCTGAACTTTCACCTGGAGAACAACAACGACAGCAACTCCACCACCCTGATCGACAACCTCGCCAACCTCGGACTGAGACAGCTCGTCACAACACCGACTCATTCCGCCGGCCACACGCTCGACCCCGTCTTCTCCTCAAGCTCCCACGTCTCCTTCAGCCACACCACGGAACTCCTCTGGACCGACCACCGCTGCATCCACTTCACCTTCCAGAAACCCACCACACACCACCGCACCCAACAGATCCCACGCCGCTGCTGGAGCAAAGTCACCGAAGACCAACTACGGGCAAACCTCGCTCTCAGCCCTCCCTCCGACCCATCCAACACCGACGACGCTGCCTGCAATCTCAGACGATGGATAGACGACTGTGCCAACACCCTCGCCCCGCTGAAAAAACTCACCTACAGCAACACCACCAAAAGAGCCAGCTGGTTCACCCCGGAACTCCTAGCTTCCAAGCGTACCTGCCGGAAACTTGAGAAGAATTGGCACAGTGATAAGACACCGGACAGCCACGCAGCCCATAAAGACGCCATCCGTAACCACCACCACCTCATCAGGTCCGCCAAGAGAATCTCCTTCAAAGACCGCCTCGACAACAACGCACACAACAGCAAGGAGCTCTTCAACATCGTGAAGGAACTCTCCAACCCCAGCTCCAACACCAACGACATTCCGCCGTCGCAAGCCCTGTGCGATTCCCTCGCCATCTTCTTCCACCGCAAGATCGCCGACATCCACGACAGCTTCAACACCCAGACAGCCCCCACTAAGATAGATACACCAGACCCGCCGCACACCATCGACCATGACCCCTTGCCAGCCTGGGCAGCGTGAACATCGATGACACCATCAAGACCATGGGCACAATACACTCCGGCTCCCCGTCAGACCCTTTCCCGCACCACATCTTCAACAAAGCCAGCAGCTCCATCGCACCCCACCTGTGCAACGTTATCAATCTCTCCTTCGAGACCGCGACCTTCCCAGAGAGCTGGAAACACGCAGAGATCAACGCCCTACTCAAAAAACCCAAGGCGGACCCAAGAGACCTCAAGAACTTCCGGCCCATCTCCCTGCTTCCGTTCCCAGTCAAGGTCATTGAGAAGATCGTCAACAAACAGCTAACCCGATACCTCGAAGAAAACAGCATCCTGGACCCATCCCAATCGGGGTTCCGCAGCAACCACAGCACTGAGACTGCCCTCATCGCCGCCACCGATGACATCAGGACCCTGCTGGACAACGGTGAGACCGCAGCCCTCATTCTGCTGGACCTCTCCGCCGCCTTCGACACTGTCTGCCACCGCACTCTACGCGCACGCCTCCACGACGCAGGGATCCGAGACAAGGCCCTGGAATGGATCACCTCCTTCCTCGACGGCAGAACCCAGAGAGTCCGCCTCCCACCTTTCCGATCCGAAGCCTCCGAGATCATCTGCGGCGTACCCCAGGGATCTTCCCTCAGCCCAACACTGTTCAACATCTACATGGCCCCGCTCGCACGCATCGCCAGACAGCACGACCTCAACATTATCTCCTACGCCGACGACACTCAACTGATCCTCTCCCTCACCAAGGACCCCCTCGCCGCCAAAGCCAATCTCCATGAAGGAATGAAGGCGGTCGCCGATTGGATGAAGATCAGCCGACTAAAGCTGAACACGGACAAGACAGAAGTCCTCATCCTCGGCTCCAACCCCTCAGCATGGGACGACTCCTGGTGGCCAACGACGCTGGGAGCAGCCCCGACACCCACCGACCACGCACGCAACCTGGGAGTCATCCTCGACTCAACGCTCTCCATGGCCAAGCAAGTCAACGCAGTCTCCTCCTCCTGCTTCAACACCCTCCGCATGCTTTGCAAGATCTACAGGTGGATCCCGACAGACACAAGAAGGACAGTCACCCAGGCCCTCGTCAGTAGCAGACTTGACTATGGGAACGCCCTCTACGCGGGAGCCCCGGCCAAGCTCATCAAGCGACTGCAACACATACAAAACGCCTCCGCACGCCTGATCCTCGACATACCACGCCACAGCCACATCACCCCCCACCTGAGGAACCTGCACTGGCTCCCCGTCGACAGGAGGATCTCCTTCAAACTCCTCATCCACGCACACAAGGCACTCCACAAGACTGGCCCAGCCTACCACAACAGACGACTCTTCTTCTACGTCCCCAACCGCCAGCTCCGCTCCGCCGACCTCTCCCTCGCATTCGAAGAACAACCACCGGCGGCAGATCCTTCTCACACCTCGCCGCCAAGACCTGGAACACCCTTCTACTAAGCCTACGACAGACCCAAGACCTGCTGACCTTCAGGAGGCTACTCAAGACCTGGCTGTTCGACCAGTAGCAGCACTCCCCCCCCCCCCTTTCCTCTCCCCAGCGCCTTGAGACCCTCGCGGGTAGGTAGTGCGCTCTACAAATTCTGTGATTGATTGATTAGATTTCAAGTTTGTGAGGCCTTTACCTGAAGGAAGTCCAAAGTGTGGATTGAGCCTGTCTGTCTCCTAGGAGATCTGTGAATAGAGCAGCTCCCCAGTCCCAGTCCCCACCCCCAGGCCAGCAGACCTGGGACGGGGGACTGGCTATTCAGCTCCCAGGCAACTCTGAGCCCTCCCCTCACACCTGCCCAGGCCCCTTAAGGCTTTGCTGGGTGCACCCCAAATCATTCTCCTCCATCTTGTGAGTTGCAGCCTACCTGTGCCCCAGATTGCAGTGAGCAGAGTCCAGGAAGTGGTAAGGAGGAAGACTAGTGCTGTCTCTTCCTCCCCCCCCCCCAAAGTTAAAAAAAAAAACGATTTTCCCTTTCTGTGATTACTGTCTTTGCCTGTGGTTGTTACAGTTTAAAATTGTAGTTTTAACCTGCCTGTGATTGCATATTTTATCACCTATTTTGTGTTTTAAACTTGTGGTTTTCATGCCCATGATTGCTTCCATTTAACGTGTTGAATTGTGGGATTTGCAGTCCAAACTCTGTAGTCTTTCCCTCTCATTCCTGGTGACTGTTCAGTTTTCCCTCCAAATTTCTCCTTTGCTCTGTGCTAAGACCTGTATGTTAAACAGTGCACCCCCAACCACCATTTTGTGTTATCAAGCCAGTGAAACCAGCCACCCCTGCCTCCCCCCCCCAGCAACAGGGATATTCTACATCAGAGGGTGCTTCTGTGAGCTGTTTAAACTGTGTTTAATAGGGACTGTGCACTTCGTTTTTGGCCAGGAGAGGGAGTAAAGTTTTATTCAAACAGTATTGTTAGATTTCAAGTTTGTGAGGCCTTTACCTGAAGGAAGTCCAAAGTGTGGATTGAGCCTGTCTGTCTCCTAGGAGATCTGTGAATAGAGCAGCTCCCCAGTCCCCACCCCCAGGCCAGCAGACCTGGGACGGGGGACTGGCTATTCAGCTCCCAGGCAACTCTGAGCCCTCCCCTCACACCTGCCCAGGCCCCTTAAGGCTTTGCTGGGTGCACCCCAAATCATTCTCCTCCATCTTGTGAGTTGCAGCCTACCTGTGCCCCAGATTGCAGTGAGCAGAGTCCAGGAAGTGGTAAGGAGGCAGACTAGTGCTGTCTCTTCCTCCCCCCCCCAAAGTTTTTAAAAAAACGATTTTCCCTTTCTGTGATTACTGTCTTTGCCTGTGGTTGTTACAGTTTAAAATTGTAGTTTTAACCTGCCTGTGATTGCATATTTTATCACCTGTTTTGTGTTTTAAACTTGTGGTTTTCCTGCCCATGATTGCTTCCATTTAACGTGTTGAATTGTGGGATTTGCAGTCCAAACTCTGTAGTCTTTCCCTCTCATTCCTGGTGACTATTCAGTTTTCCCTCCAAATTTCTCCTTTGCTCTGTGCTAAGACCTGTATGTTAAACAGTGCACCCCCAGCCACCATTTTGTGTTATCAAGCCAGTGAAACCAGCCCCCCTGCCACCCCCCCCAGCAACAGGGATATTCTACATCAGAGGGTGCTTCTGTGAGCTGTTTAAACTGTGTTTAATAAGGACTGTGCACTTTGTTTTTTGGCCAGGAGAGGGAGTAAAGTTTTATTCAAACAGTATTGTTAGATTTCAAGTTTGTGAGGCCTTTACCTGAAGGAAGTCCAAAGTGTGGATTGAGCCGGTCTGTCTCCTAGGAGATTCTGATCAGGAGAAGCAGCTTCCAACTCCCTGGCCAGCAAACCTTGTCTGAGGTTGCTGGGACCTTATATAGTCTGCTAGTGGTTGGTACATGTATACACTGATTGGTGGTTGTATCTGATGTTTCGATTGGGTTAGTGTCCTCATTGGTTGGGTATTTGAGGGTTCTGATTGGTTTCTGGGTCTGTGATTCAATCAATGTAGGGTTGGGACTAGGGCTAGGGTTATGATTTCTATTGGAAGTAGGGACTAGGGCTTCCTGTGTTATTGGTTGTTGGGACTAAGGTGGAACTAGGGCTAGGGTTAGTCCTTTAATTGGAAGTAGCGATTAGGGCTTCTGGTGTTATTGGTTGTTGGACTAGGTGTGGTACTAAGAGTAGGGCTAGGCTTTCTATTGGAAGGAGGGACTAGGGCTTCCTGTCCCATTGGTTGCTTGGACTAGGGTTGGGACTACTGGTAGGGCTAGGGCCTCTATTGGACGTAGAGATCAGGGGTTTGAACTTATTGGGTGCTTGGACTAGGGCTAATATTGGCTGTAAGGTCCTGATCTCCTATTGGTTCTAGATTTTTAGGGCTAGTGTTGTGATTGAATAGTGTTAGGGCTAGGGTTCCCATTGGCTGACGGGGTCACCTAATTACTAAGGCTATGAAAGGCCAGGGTTAGGGCGTCTCAGCCCGGGCGTCGAGGCTGAGGACAAGGGCAGTTGCCTGTTTGAGCCTGTAGGGCAGAGAGGACAAGGGCAGTTGCCTGTTTGAGCCTGTAGGGCAGAGAGGACAAGGGCAGTTGCCTGTTTGAGCCTGTAGGGCAGAAAGGACAAGGGCAGTTGCCTGTTTGAGCCTGTTCAAGACTGACCAGGACCAGGGCCAGAAATGCTGTCCATCTTCCCATTAAGCAACACCCAGCCCACACCATCCACATCCACAAACAGAGCAACACACACACACCAAATGTACACCACACACAACACTATGCACAGATTAATGTACCAGCATACACTACAAAACCAACCAAACCACATCTATACACCCTACTATCCCAACTACCACACATATCCACCATCACCTACAAACAGTACACAACCCTATCCTATACCACTAACCAATACACTCATCACTAACACAACGCCAAACGACACCATACATAACTACATCCCATCCAGACACACGCTCCCTGCTGTAATTACACCTAACATACCACCTTTTATCACTAACAAACATATAATCATCCTTCCATCATTTGTCCAACAAACACCCTCCTCTCCCTTCTACCATAATAACACTAACGTACAACACACACACTGCAGACCACCACACTTTTTAACTCTTGCAACAAACCAGTCTAAGACACACTCTTACCTATACTTCATTCCCACCTACACACATCATACACTCTACTCATAAACACATCACCACCCCCTCTACCGTACAACCTCCTCTCACAAACAATACTATACAACCAAATCCATTGCATGAAACATATACATCAGCACCCCTTTTCACTACTCCTCAAAAACAAAACATATCACACTCACCAGCACAACAAGATCTTCAAAGCACAACACCTCATAACACTTACCATCACAAAATACAAACATACACCCACCTTTCAAACACAAAGGAACCAACTCCAATGCCAAGCTTTCTCTCTTCCACCACACCTAACCAGATACAGCAACACAGCAACTCTCTTCTAACCGCCTCTCATCCATTGGACAATTTAGAACCTTACTACATGACCCACATGCTGCACCACCACCCCTGACTCATACACCTTCCGCATTAAACACACGCAAACAATATAAGCAACATGCCATACCTCACAACTTCGTTTCCCCATGTCTACTTCACAATGTTACACCACGAAAACAACACAGCACTCCAACTCACTCTCAAACACCATCTCCACCACATACACACGCAGACCCATCAAAATGCCTTCTTAGCATGCTGGATGAGGAACATGATACAGAACAGCTACACGATTGCTATCCTAATACAGCTAATGCCAGCTCTAAAAACACACCTGCTACAAACCCACACAATACTGACCACTCTTCTACAAAACAAAGTCTCACAATCACCAAAGGCCACTCTCTAAACTACTAATAAATGCTCGATCCCTCTCTAAAAACAAGCATCACATCTACGACCTTCTCACAGATGCAAAACCAGACATACTATTCATAACCGAATCATGGTTGGGAGAGGATATGGCTCCAGTCCTGCATGAAGCCATTCCTCTAGGCTATCAAACAATCACCCAAAATCGTATAGCCAAAAAGGAGGTGGTCTAGCTGTTGTATTCAGGCAAACAATACATATCACTAAAATTGACGACATCTCCATAAAGAATTGTGAGGCTCTTCTAACAAGATGCAATCCTACACCGTCTTCCTCCTGTAACTTCCTGCTCCTTTACAGACCTCCACCTAGCAAGGCACCATTCCCAGACGCACTTCTAGACACAGTTTCAAACCTGATAACAATACACTCCAACCTATGCGTTCTGGGTGACCTCAACATTTGGTTTGACAAACCCAATATGACCCATCCAAAAACAATAATCACTGGCCTAGACGCACTGAACCTCCATCAGATTGTCCACAAACCGACACACACCGCTGGACATTTCCTAGATGTCATTTTTGCTAATACTGAACTAGTTACCTTTCAAACTATAACTCCAGTCACATGGTCAGACCACCACTTGCTTGCTTTCCAACATAAAACAACACTAAGCGACTCACCTAAAACTACCTTACATCCATCCACCTATCGGCCGTGGAACAAACTCAGTTTGGAACACTTAGAAACACAACTAACATTAAGTACAAATCTAGAAACAATAAATTCTGTTCAAAAACTATATCAGTGGCTACAAGAAGCTTTTGACATCCTGATACCACTCAAAACCACACAACAGAACAAAAGAAAAAAAGCACCATGGAGAAACATAGAAATAAAAGACATAAAACAACAAATTAGAAAGCTGCAACGTACCTGGCTCAAAACAAACGCCAAACTTCACCTACAAAAAATTAACAGATTATACAAGTCGGCTATCAAAAAAGCTAAGAAAAGGTACTATTCAGACAGAATTCAAAACGCTAAATGTGCAAATAAAGAATTCTATAAAATACTCAATGAATTTCGCAAACCAAATTGCCTAGAAGGAACTCATCCTGTTACTCAAGATTTCACAGACAAACTGGCAAATCATTACACGGACAAAGCAGACACATTGGACTCATACTTACAACAGAAACAAAGCACCAGCACTAACCCTTGTACAAAACAACAATCCAAGAATACTCTAACCAAGCCTCTCCGTTCCTTCCAACACATCTCACACGATGAATTTATGGACCTGGTCAAAGCAAGCAGGCCTGCCGGCAGCCCTTCTGACCCCTGTCCACCACAAATTTTCAAAACAATTCTTTTAACAACCTCTGCTGCCACTCCAGTAAGAAGAATCATCAACGATTCCTTCACTACCGGAATATTTCCAGAAGAACTCAAAAAATCACACATACGCCCTTTACTGAAAAAAACAAACTTGGACCCGCTGAACCCTGACAACTACAGACCCATTACAAATGGACCTTTCCTGGGCAAACTGATAGAAAGAGCAGCGTTCGCCCAGATGTCACAATTCATTGAAGAGAATGACATACTTTCAGACTTCCAAACAGGATTCCGTCCGGGGAGAGGCACTGAATCTGCCCTCCTTGCCATCTGGGATGACCTGAAAAATACAGTTGACCGCAACGGAGTTGCTGCGCTACTCCTCTTGGACCTCTCGGCTGCCTTTGACACGGTTGACCATGACACTCTGAAACAAAGACTCTATGAAGCCGGCATAGAGGGAACTGCTCTAGACTGGATCGCGTCCTACCTTCGAAACAGAACTAATGTCATCCATACCCCACCTTTCTCGTCCAAGCCGTACTCCACAAAAGCAGGGGTCCCTCAAGGTTCTATCATCTCGCCCATGCTTTTCAACATCTACATGAAGTCATTACCAGTACTGATCAATAAATTTCACCTCACGTGCTATAACTATGCAGATGACCCGCAAATACTCCTTCAACTGGAATGCCCCAAAGACATTGGAAAATCACCAATTTTCAGCTGTCTCAGAGCCGTGGATCAGTGGATGACTTGGAGCCATCTCAAATTGAATACTTCAAAAACGGAAATACTCACGTGTGGCGATTGGAAACATTACAACCCGCTTGCCACATGGCCTAATGAACTGGGATCACCACCTAAAGTATCGAAGGAAGTAAGAAACCTCGGAATGACCATGGACTCCAAGCTGTCGATGAATGCCCAAGTGGACAAACTAGCAAGATCAAGCTTTGTCACTATAAAAACGCTGCGACAAATTTTCCCTCATTTGGGATTTCCGCACAAGGTCCAAGCTACCATCTACCTTGTTCTGTCCAAACTCGATTACGCCAATAGCCTCTACCACGGATCACCTTTAACAACCATGAAAAGACTACAACGGATTCAGAACTCGGCTGCCAGACTACTCTTGCATATCAAACCGCGAGACCACATCTCCCCTGCCTTGAAAGCCCTGCATTGGTTACCGGTTGCCAGAAGATCCACGTTCAAGCTGCTTTGTATCACCCACAAAGCAATACATGGAATGGGACCGCTCTTCATCAGGAATAAAATCACCAAACACATTCAACAGAGGAACCTCCGCTCTAAAGGAGCATCTCGCCTCAAAATCCCAAGATACAAGAAAAAAACCATGGGTGGCACATCCTTCTCTGTTCAAGCAGCCAAAATATGGAACTCTTTACCCCCAACATAAGATCCACCGACAACCACCTTATCTTCAGAAAACTATTCAAGAATTGGCTCTTCCCCACATAAGCACCATACGCAAACAGAAATTTACAGCATATCCCTCTGTATATAAGCATTTGTTTTCACTATAGACATGTACCTATCTTTGTGTATTGCTTTGTATAAACATGTAGAATAATTATGTTGAGAGAAAAAAATAAAAATAATAATAATAAATAAATATCATCTTTGGTTTACATGTACTTACTTCCATTGTGCATCTATGTATCTTCCATGTACTTGGATCTGTGTCTCTGTTACTTTTCTCCTGAAAAAGCAAATCCAATGCACTACCCTATTTCTCATCCTGTGCCTCTATCAATATCTTTAATCTACATATACTTACCTCCTTTATGTATCTATATACTTTCAATGTACTTATGGATCTACATATTTATCACTTTCTTCTAATTTAGCATTTCCAAGGCACTACCCTAGTTCTCAGCCTATACTTATCTCAATATATCTTCTAGTCCAACCTTCTGACTCATCTCAAACTTCTTTCTACTACTCTTTCCAATGCACTACCCTATCTCTCATCCTATACATTTATCAATATATCCTCTACATCCACACTCATTTATCCCAAACCCCATACCACTATGATCCCCAAAATAACCCTTCTAGACTCTCTCCTACTCTACCCTCCTTGCATCATCCGACACCTCTTTTACTATACCGATCCCCTAAAACAAACCTTTCTAAACTCTTCCCTGACTCCTCCCCTCCAAAACCCCCTTTTACTCATCCAAAAGCCTCCTCCTACTGCTGAGACCTAAAAAAAATAATAATAAATAAATAAATAAATCCTTCACTCTTTTATCCCTCCACTATCCTTTTCAATCAAAATTAACAGACTAACATGTTCAATTCTCAAATTCCATTTTCAACTATACTAATTCACCACTAATCCTTTATGGGTTCCAGAGTAGCGTGTTACTCGCCAATAAAGCGTCTCAACACCCCATCAGGGTTACAAGCGCTATATAAATGCAAACCTTTTCCCTTTCTACCCTCCCCAACTCTTCTCAATCCAAATAACTGACTAACATATCCACCACTAAAATTACTTTCATGTTTCACCATACTAATTCAACACTAATACTTATGGGTTCCAGAGTAGCGTGTTACTTGCGCTTCAAAACCCCATCAGGGGTAGCAAGCGCTATGTAAATACAAACCTCTTTCCCTCTTCTATCCCGCCACCTACCCTTCTCTACCCAAATAACTGAATAACATATCCACTACTCAAATTACTTCATTTTTTACTATACTAACTTTCAACACTAATCCTTAATGGGTTCCGGAGTGGCGTGCTACTCGCCAGAAAAGCGCTTCAACACCCATCAGGGGTAACAAGTGCTATATGAATGCAAACCTTTCTTCCCTTTTTATCCCTCCGCTATCCTTCTCACTCCAAATAACTGACTAATATCCACCACTGAAACTACTTTCATATTTCACCATATTAATTCACCACTAATCCTTTATGGGCTTCCAGAGTAGCGTGCTTCAACACCCCATCAGGGGTAACAAGCGTTATATAAATACAAACCTTTTTTTCCTCCTCTATCCTTCTGCTATCATTCCAAATCCAAATAACTGACTAACCTATCCACCACTTAAAATGTACTTGCATGTTTCACTATACTAATTCAACACTAATCCTCTATGGGTCCCGGAGTAGCGTGCTACTCGCCGAAAAAGCGCTTTGACGCCTCGTCAGGGGTAGTAAGCGCTATATAAATGCAATTACAATACAATTACAATACATTTTCCACATATTTTTGTGTGGGATCACCGTGCCGGCACAAATGTCCTACCACACAGCGTTCCCCTCAGTCTCCCGAGTAAAATTATACCTCCTGTGGTTTGTCCACGTTGCGTTTTGGGCTGTTTCCTGTCGCAGGCACTAGGCCTACCCACACAAGTGAGGTACCATTTTTATCGGAAGACTTTGGGGAATGCGGGGTGGGTGGAATTTTGTGGATCCATGCAGATTCCAGAACTTTCCATCACAGAAATGTGAGGAAAATGTGTTTTTGTGACAAAGTTTGAGGTTTGCAAGGGATTCTGGGTAACAGAACCTGGTGAGAGCCAGACAAGTCACCCCATCCTGGATTCCCCTGGGTGTCTATTTTTAAAAAATGTATAGGTTGCTAGGTTTCCCTAGGTGCCGGCAGAGCTATGGTTCAAAGTCTACAGCTAGGCACTTTGCAAAAAAAAAAGGGTCAGTTTTCACTGTAAAAATGTGGTGTGTCCACGTTGCATTTTGGGCCCTTTCCTGTCGCAGGCACTAGGCCTACCCACACAAGTGAGGTACCATTGTTATCGGAAGACTTTGGGGAATGCGGGGTGGGTGGAATTTTGTGGATCCACGCAGATTCCAGAACTTTCCATCACAGAAATGTGAGGAAAATGTGTTTTATTTTTACAAAGTTTGCGGTTTGCAAGGGATTCTGGGTAACAGAACCTGGTGAGAGCCAGACAAGTCACCCCATCCTGGATTCCCCTGGGTGTCTATTTTTAAAAAATGTATAGGTTTGCTAGGTTTCCCTAGGTGCCGGCAGAGCTATGGTTCAAAGTCTACAGCTAGGCACTTTGCAAAAAAAGGGTCAGTTTTCGCTGTAAAAATGTGGTGCGTCCACGTTGCGTTTTGGGCCGTTTCCTGTCGTGAGCACTAGACCTACCCACACAAGTGAGGTACTATTTTTAATCGGAAGACTTTGGGGAATGTGGGATGGGTGGAACTTTGTGGATCCACGCAGATTCCAGAACTTTCCATCACAGAAATGTGAGGAAAATGTTTTTTTTTTCCTTCAAGGTTTGAGGTTTGCAAGGTATTCTGGGTAATAGAACCTGGTGGGAGCCAGACAAGTCACCCCATGCTGGATTCCCCTGGGTATCTAGTTTTTAAAAATGTATAGGTTTGCTAGGTTTCCCTAGGTGCCGGCAGAGCTAGGGTTCAAAATCTACAGCTAGGCACTTTGCAAAAAAAGGGTCAGTTTTCACAGTAAAAATGTGGTGTGTCCACGTTGCGTTTTGGGCCGTTTCCTGTCGCGGGCACTAGGCCTACCCACACAAGTGAGGTACCATTTTTCTCGTAAGACTTTGGGGAATGCGGGGTGGGTGGAAATTTGTGGATCCACGCAGATTCCAGAACTTTCCATCACAGAAATGTGAGGAAAATGGTTTTTCTTTTTACAAAGTTTGCGGTTTGCAAGGGATCTGGGTAACAGAACCTGGTGGGAACCAGACAAATCACCCCATCCTGGATTCCCCTGGGTGTCTAGTGTTCAAAAATGTATAGATTTGCTAGGTTTCCCTAGGTGCTGGCAGAGCTATGGTTCAAAGTCTACAGCTAGGCACTTTGCCAAAAAAGGGTCAGTTGTCACTGTAGAAATGTGGTTTGTCCACGTTGCGTTTTGGGCCGTTTCCTGTCGCAGGCACTAAACCTACCCACACCAGTGAGGTTAGTATTTTTAATTGGAAGACTTTGGGGAATGCGGGGTGAGTGGAATTTTGTGGATCCATGCAGATTCCAGAACTTTCCATCACAGAAATGTGAGGAAAATGTGTTTTATTTTTACAAAGTTTGAGGTTTGCAAGGGATTCTGCGTAATAGAACCTGGTGAGAGCCAGACAAGTCACCCCAAGCTGGATTCCCCTGGGTGTCTAGTTTTTAAAAATGTATAGGTTTGCTAGGTTTCCCTAGGTGCCGGCAGAGCTAGGGTTCAAAATCTACAACTAGGCACTTTGCAAAAAATGGGTCAGTGTACACTGTAAAAATGTGGTATGTCCATGTTGCGTTTTGGGCCGTTTCCTGTCGCGGGCACTAGACCTACCCACACAAGTGAAGTACCTTTTTCCATTTTTATCGGAAGACTTTAGAGAATGCGGGGTGGGTGCAATTTTGTGGATCCACGCAGATTCCAGAACTTTCCATCACAGAAATGTGAGGAAAATGTGTTATTTTTGACAAAGTTTGAGGTTTGCAAGGGATTCTGGGTAACAGAACGTGGTGAGAGCCAGACACGTCACCCCATCCTGGACTCCCCTGGGTGTCTAGTTTTCAAAAATGTATAAGTTAGCTAGGTTTCCCTAGGTGCCGCGGAGCTTGGGTTCAAAATCTACAGCTGGACACTTTGCAAAAAAGGGGTCGGTTTTCACTGTAAAAATGTGGTGTGTCCACGTTGCGTTGTGGGCTGTTTCCTGTCATGGGCACTAGGCCTACCCACACAAGTGAGATACCATCTTTATCGGAAGACTTTGGGGAATGCGGGGTGGGTGGAATTTTGTGGATCCACGCAGATTCCAGAACTTTCCATCACAAAAATGTGAGGAAAATGTGTTTTTTTGACAAAGTTTCAGGTTTGCAAGGGATTCTGGGTAACATAACCTGGTGAGAGCCAGACATGTCACCCCATCCCGGATTCCCCTGGGTGTCTAGTTTTAAAAAATGTATAGGTTTGCCAGGTTTCCCTAGGTGCCGGCAGAGCTAGGGTTCAAAATCTACAGCTAGGCACTTTGCAAAAAAAAAAGGGTCAGTTTTCACTGTAAAAATGTGGTGTGTCCACGTTGCGTTTTGGGCCGTTTCCTGTCGCGGGCACTAGACCTACCCATACAAGTGAGGTACTATTTTTAATCGGAAGACTTTGGGGAATGCGGGGTGGGTGGAATTTTGCGGATCCACGCAGATTCTAGGTGCAATTTGTATCGGGAGACTTAGGGGAACACAGAATTGTAGAGCAACTGTTATTACCTATTGACTTTCGATGCATTTCTGCCTTCCAAATGTAAGACAATGTGTAAAAAAGAAGTCACTTAGAAAAATTTCCTATAATTCACATGGGAGTATGGGTACCCACAATTTCGGAGATGTGCAAATAGCTACTGTTTTTAAACTCTATATTTTATTCCCATTTCAGAAATACATAGGTGTCTTTCATACCGATTTTTCACTATATATAGTTTCCCAAATGAATTGCTATATACCCGTTACACAATAAACAAGCATTGGCATAGCCAATAGGTCTCGCTTTTGGGACCTTATAAGTGATTAGCCAAGCAACACGTGATGTTGTTTAATGAAGGATATTGTGCTAGACAAAACATATTGCTTTTGCGCCACCACTGCATAACTCAGGGCCAGCACAGCATCACTCAACAATACCACAGCATCACTCAGTGCTTCTTACACTTTTTAATTACAACTTCTCAGCATGCTGCACAGCAGCCACACTTCTCTACAGCACAGCTTAGAAACATTGGCAAAGTCAATAGCTCTAACTAAACACTTATAATGTCCCAAAGGCGAGACCTATTGGCTATGCATTGTGGGGGCCTTATAAGTGTTTAGGTAGAGCTATTGACTTTGCCAATGTTTCTAAGCTGTGCTGTAGAGAAGTGTGGCTGCTGTGCAGCATGCTGAGAAGTTGTAATTAAAAAGTGTAAGAAGCACTGAGTGATGCTGTGGTGTTGTTGAGTGATGCTGTGCTGGCCCTGAGTTATGCAATGGTGGCGCAAAAGCAATATGTTTTGTGGCAATGTGTTGTACTGTAATATTTGTGTTAGTTTGTAAAGCTTTCCACTTTTGCGGGGTTGATTCTGAGTAATATTAATTTGTGGTAAATGATCTTTCTTTCCCCATTGTACTTTTCCCTCCCTGATGCTGCCTTTTGTCCTATATGCTATTAATGATGTCAACGAGATGCATACATACGCTGATTCAATGCCAATCTGTTGTTGTTCCTTTTTTCCTTTGTAATTGCAACATGTAAACTGAAAAGTAAAGTTTATAAAAAAAAAATAAAAAAAAATTGTGGTACAACGAACTAGCATTTCCTGTGGAGTTAGACTTTAGTGCAGTGGCTGATGTGATGATACAAGATATGAGTTGTATGCGTTTAAATAAGGTATAAAAGCTAAAAAGAAAGCTACACAAATTTGACAACTTAATAAGTATTTTAGTATAGAAAGAATACTGTGTAGAAAGCGTTATTGTGGCTAAAAATAAACCATGGGTCAATTGCAATATTGTTCAAAACTCACCGTTTTTAGGGCGTAGTAGTTAGCGAGACGTCTGGCTTCCAGAATGTATAGCAACAGCTCAGTTTGCAGTGAAGTATCCAAATGCTTTTCTTACTGCGTTTAAGTAGAGTAGAAACACAAGATAGCTATCTTTTAGGAGTAATAAAATGCGAGAACACGCGGTGTAAGGGAAATGCATGGAGATGGTGTGGAGATGGCTAGGTGTTAGTAAAGAGCGTGTAAAAATCGTAAATGTAGATAAAGGAGCCTGGAAGAGTGAATTGTTTGGTTTGGTAAAGGGTACTTGGAAGGTGGAATAGATGTAGAATTTGACTTTAGGAATAGATGCGGGCAAATATGTTGTAAAAAAATTTGTAGCTTAGTAATGTGTTTTGAATAGTGTGTCTAATTGAAAACAAACTGGTAGTTGTATATTTAAGGCGGTTTAATAATATTGCGGAGGTTTGTTGTCAATATTTATATGGATGCTGCTGGCCTGTTGTGTTGGCTTGTCAACGGGAACTGATTATATGACAAAGTAGTTAGTAAAAAAGGGCTTCTTATATGTACATATATATGTGATAAAAGCCATTGCATGCATTGCCAGATTAATGTGGCAGCACTGCAGCTAGATGCAGTAATTGTACGTGTGGCATGTATTGTTTTTTTGGAGCAGCGGCTTAAAACCTATATAGCATGTGTGTATAGGAACTGTGGGTTTTTTTCAGTAGTGGTACAATGGAGAATGGAGGACTGGATGTGAGTAAGGAGGACGCAAATGTAGTGTAAATACAAGTGGTGTACCAACGCGTCACAAAAGATCGTATGCAATGGGGAGAGGCTGTTTTCGGGATGTGGTCGGGGCATAAAAAGTATGCTAGGGAAAGTATTTTGTAAGAATAAATACAAAGGCATAGAAGTGTATTATGAAGAGGTAGGGGCGCTACCTTGTGGTATAATGTCCTTAAAAAGGTTTTTATTGCAGCAGTGCTGTTGTGCTGAAGATGGCTGCTTGTGCAGTGATAAGTGCTGGAAAGCATGGTTGTGGCCCGCTAAAAGTATGTAGTTGGAAATTACTGGGTAACGGCAAAACTAAAAGCGCAAAAGAATACTGAAACATGTTAGTACGCTACTTGGTGGGTAATAGTGCGGAAAAAGGCGATTATTTTAGGACTGCGACTAGACGTATAGTGGCTGCTTGTGCAGATAAAACATGTAATATGGTTATTAATTTATTGTTTAACAGGGATAAATTATGTAGAGCGTTTGTGTGTAGCCACGCTGGACTTTGGGCAGCCCCTGCACAGAATGTAGGGTAAAAGGCTGCATTAGGGAAGGAAGGGAGCGAGCGAACGGGAGTCCGCGGTAAAGGCAGCTCAAATTAGCCTGTGTGCCAGTGAAAAAAGTGCTAAAGGGTATGTCTGCAAGCTGTGGAAACTGTGGGCAACTAAATAATTTATTAAGGGCAACATTAAAGATGTAGTAATGTATAAACAAATAGATGGTATGCTACCTTGTGGGCTAATGCCCTCATTGAATAAAATTGGTAAAGCACTACAAGTAGGCTAAACTTAAGTGGGAGAAATGTGGCGAGAGATGGGCGGAGAGAGGCGCTTGGGAGAGCAAGCGAGAGGAAAGCCAGATGGCTTTCATCGCGCGCTGTAAGGGTGCCGCGAGGAAAGCCAGATGGCGGCTGTGCGCGTGCCCGCTCGCGTAACCGCAAGCTTGAGGCCAGCAAAAGCGTGTGATCGGACTTTTAAAAGCTCACTTACTAAATGTCTCGGCCAGCGCAGCGCATGCGCTGGCTCAGGCGAGACCTAAAAACCATTGCAAGATGCTGCTCAGTTATTGGCTCTGGGTTCCTTGGTGAACCTACAAGTCCTATATATCCCCACAACCAGAAGGGTCAAGCGGATGTAACGGAAGAAGTTACAGGTGAAAACGTTGGCACAAATGGCTGTTTTTTTTAACTCATTTTCAATTTGTCCTATTTACAACTGTTAGTTTCTATAAGAAAACCTTGAAGGATCTACACCAGTGGTTCCCAAACTTTTTCGACCCTCTGCTCCCATGAGCCATTGGCCATACACTTCTTTGCCCATGCCTTTTTTAGAGTACCCTCTTGCAGGAAGCTGGCTCTGTATATTATATACCAAAATGAGGTATAGTGTGCACAGATTCCAGTGGAACCCCAAAGGTAGGCAGAGGTAAAAGTAGATAGCACCTTACTCTCTTCTTGTGGTAGTGTGGGCGAACAGTAAGACTTTATCAGAGGGTAGTGTTAAGCATTTGTTGTACACACTCAATCAGCAAATGATGTGTCACACTCAAGGACTAAACTCAGACCAGTTTGATTTGTATAAAAATATTATTTAGTTGTATTTATTTTCTAGAACCAAGCAAGCCTGGCAAAGGTAAATGTAAATGGTACAGTTCAAGGCAGATTGAACAATACAAGCAAGCTGAATGAAAATGTCTTTGTTTACAGGTTTGTAAATCTTTTCAATACAGTGGAAACTGTTAGATTACTTTTGATTACTTTACAGATTACTTTTTCTACTCTGTGTGATATGCCTAGATATCATACTGGGACATTTCCTAGAGAAAAGGTAAGTAAAGCAGTTTTTGGTTATTTGCAGTTTTCAAGTTCTTATACAAAACCAACTCCACACTTAAAACAATTTTCACAAGGAAGCAGTCCATGCAGTCCTATGGGAAGAAATGTGGTTATCGGTTTCAAGGTAAGTACTTGGGTTTGGGAGTTGGTTTTCTTGGGTTAGAACAAGGGTTCCCACAGGGTCAGGGATGCACTCTCAAAGCACCCTCAGCGGCACTAGGGCAGCCGGGTGCAGAGTGCTGAAGCCCAATGTTATCCAATGGGGGATAGGAGGCCTACGGTTGGTGCTTGCTCACGAGCAGGCCAGAAGGTTGTGGGGGCAAAGCTCCTAGTGTTAGGCTCAGGGCAAAGGGGATCCGAGTTAGCAACCAAAGTACACCCGCAGCGGCGGCTGGGTGCAGGGTGCTGTTTTGGCGTCTGGTGCCCTGTTTTCAATGGGGATTCCCCGGTTGCAACAAAGACAGCAGGCTCGGGGACGAAGATCATCTGGAGGTGACAACCGGTTGGAGAGGTAAGTTGGGATACTTGGGGATGCTGGAACACCGTTGGTTGGGCCACCCAAGGCTGTGGGACGTCGGGTGCAGGGGTGTCTTTAGGTGTCGGGTTTTCCTTACCAGCTGCGATCGCGGTCGGGGGATCCTCCAGAAAGAGGCTGCAGGCTTCGCTTGGAGATTCAAGGCAGGTCAGAGATCACCAGATCTCAGGTCATGAACGCTGGGGAGACCTCCTCGTGGTGTTGGGCCACTCGGGCCGTAGGCATCAGGTGCAGAGTGGTGCAGACTCGTGGATTTGGCCGGAGCCAGAGTCTGTGGGTGAACAAATCCGGTGCTCACAGGAGACAAAGTCTTTCTTGTGGAAGGAAGGGCAGGTCCTTCGGGTTCTTGAGGCTGCTGGACACACCGGGATTTCGCTGGAGCAGGTTCGAGGTAGGAACAGGCCGGTAGTGCTGGGGCCAAGTCAGTGGGCATCCTCCTCTTTTTAGTTTCAGCACGGCTCTTCGATCCTTCTTCTCTTCTTGGTCGGTTCTTGTCTGACGAGGCAAGGTTCAGGGTTGCCCCTAAATACTGGATTTAGGGGCGTTACAGGTAGGTAAAGGATGAGACCAATGGGTTCCTTCCTTGGGGTGGGTACACCCCCTATTATGCCACCCTCAAGTGGGAGGGGGGCATATGTCTCAATCTGGTTGGCTGGGTCCCCCCATCTGCAAGATGGCGGAGACAGAGTTGTGCTTCACCTCGCCTCCCCCACCTGAGGGGTGGGGTTGGCAAAGGTGGGCACACCTCCCTACCTCACTTGGTTTTCCCGCCGATTCTCCCACCCAAAGTGGGGGTTAGAACCATTGGGGGCCAGTTGCTGGAAGCAGCAAAGGCCTGGGGAAGCTCATAAAGGTGGCAAGCTTTTGAAGCTTCCCCTTCGTGGACCCTGCCCATTCTGGGGGAGGAGGCTTGGCACCTCGTCCCAGGATGTGCATTGTTTCAGACCCCCAAGAGCAGCAGGCTCTCGACCAAGGGGTCCAGAAACATGTCTGGTGGTGGCAGCTGGCGAGAAGCCACTCAGCCTGGACACTAGTGTTAGGTCGTTTTTTCAGGGGGCATCTCTAAGATGCCCTCTGTGCATTTTTCATTGAATCCCACACTGGCATCAGTGTGAGTTTAATGTGCTGAGAAGTTTATGGTGTTTTACTTCCCTGTGCTCAAGGCCTGTCTAGAAATGTGTGTACTGACAGAAATGTGTACTGGAAGTACCTATGATTCAAGTACAAATGTCAATACTTAGGGGAGAGGATGTAGCCTTACGGCTAGAGCGGTCGACCTCGAAGCTGGGGAACCGGGTTCGAGTCTCAGCAACGACACTCAACATCCTGTGATTCTGGGCAAATCACTTAATCTCCCCGTGCCTAACAAAAATGAATGTGTCCTGCTGTAACGAAACTGGTGCTCATGTAAATCGCTCTGATACCCGATGTCTCGGGTCTAGTTCGCGCTATATAAAACTCTGAAGAAGAAAAAAAAAAAATACTTTGTGTGTTTAATAGACAGGACAACTATACTTTCCTGATAACTTGCATTGGTGTAAAATGCATTTGGAAAAAACGAAACTATTAACAAGTCTAACTAAATAAATTAGGCATCTTCCTCTTACTTTGGGAGTGTTGGAACGTGGGGATCCAGTAAATTATGGAGGTCATTTCCCTTGATATGCCATCAATTAAGCACTACGTTTACAGCTTTAGGCATGTCACTTACAAATCATCAAAATCATGCGTTTAAGTCTAATTAGTTTAACTAAAGCCAACAGACCCTTCAACATTAAATGCATTAAAGTGCTTGGTGCGCTGCTCCCCTGGCTAGGTTTGACGGCTCCCCAGGGAGCCATAGCGCACAGTTTGGGAACCACTGTGTTAGCATGTAAATATATATATATATAAAAAAAAGGGAACTTTTTTGTTAGGAAAAGGTTTATTTGGTATTATGGTTTTCTTTACAGGATATGATAGGTCCAGTAGGACATACTATAATAAGATATTTTTTGTTTGCAGATTCTCAGTCATAGGAAAAGTAAGACTGACGTGGATTTGGGGCGGAAGAAGATGAAGTGTTCTCTTCGCAGGATTGCATTTAAAAGAGGATGAGTGTTCTGTGCATGGGACATTTATTGACTTTGAAAATTCCAGTTCTGGAGTGTTTTGGTGACGTTTCTTTAAAGGGGCTGCTGTCAGGAGTGGCAATAAAAGGTTATGCATAATGTTAGCCTCTGCGTCTTTAAGTTGGCCTGGAGGGGGTCCATCTGGAAAGTGCTGCACCAAACCACAAATTTGGTTCAACGTCAGGCACATACAGTTTTTGTTGAGGCATACCTTGCTGCCAAGATGATATCAACCACCTCTGGAGGAAGGTCGAACGTGTTCAGCTGTCATTGCTCAATCTCCAAGCATGAAGGTGGAGAGTGCGAAGGCCCAGGTGCAGCCTGATCTCTTCTGGATACCATACTCTCCCTGCTGAATACGGAGCCAATAGGATGACTTGGGCCCGGTCCGTCCTGATCTGCTTGAGAACACTGGGCAGTAGTGGCATCGACGAAAAGACATACATGAGTCCCAAGTTCCACTTGAAGTGGAACTCTTCTCCAAGTGAGAAACTCTGTGGAAACTCAAAGCGCAGAAGTGCTGACATTGCACGCTTTCTGCAGTGCTAAAAAGATTGAGCAAAGGCTCTCTCCATTTGCGGAACAGACCTAGTGCCACCTCCAAGTGTCACTGCCATTCGTGATCCATTAAGTGTCAACGGCTGAGCTTGAGGTGGGTTTTTAGCAGTGAGGGTCAGCATGTATCCTAAATTGTGGTACTTCTTGCCTTTGTTGGAGACCATGTTTGCTGCCCGGAGGGAGAGTGGAGAGTCTCTACTTGTCTTTGGCTAACCGCTCTGCCGCAATTCCAAATCGAAATAGGCTCACTAGGATTAGCGACCCAGAGAGAGCCGTTGTCACTCTAAACCCTGAGGACCGCCATGTCTATGGACAACAGTTATCAGAAAGGCTCACCTGCCCTCTACAGTAGGTTCATTATGGGCTACAACACTTCAGAGCAGCGTCCCAGAGGTAGACTCTCGGAGAGGGGCCTGGAGAGCAGGGCAAATCCTCCAACTTTTTTGTAGGGAAAGAGCTCCCCAATTCTGCCTAGTATGTTGATGGGAGTGTGTCAGCGATGAAACCCAAAGCCTTGTGTGACTTGGATTTACAGTTCAGTTGCGTCTCAGTCCAAAGTAGCTTGCTTCTCAGCTGGCTTCTCTTACGCTAACCTGCTTCCCTCCACAATGCCAAATTGCATACCTGGGTTTGGCTCCCGCTCTGTTGCTGCTCATGCAGAGGCTGAAGATAATCTGCTCAGCAAGCTCCTCCACATCTGGGCCGAACCTCGCCCCATCTTGTGTCTTGGTCAGTAAGTTGTATCGGGAGGATCGGAGAGCCGCCTCCCCAGTGTCCAATGTCTTCCTAGTGTGGTGTGCTAGTGGACCACCGAAGATTGCAGTGTCCCCACTGGAGCAAGGAGCACGTTGTTGCCACCCCACTGTGAAAGAGCCAGCAAAGTCTGCCATTGCTGAGGCTCAAATCCACCTTAGGAGCATTGGGGAAGCTCCTCCCAGGGTGATCTGTCAGGCACCAAGTGCAGGACGAGGTCTATGGTGCAGAGGGCCACCTCTGTAAAATGGTAGCAGCGCTCACTGGCCTGCTCGCTTCATTCCAGGAACTGCGACCGCTATACTGGATCCGCATGGCCTGCAGAGGTGACCCCCAGTGTTCTCCAGGGCCACTCAACCATCATCCGAGGCCACTTCCATGCTCTCAAACGTCAGCAGGATCCCTATGAAGATACAGAAATCGACTGCAGGCCTATAGAGTGGTGATCAAAACCTCGGGTGGGCAGAGGAGAGCAAAGCACGTCTCAAGCGTACGCCAACTTGGCCAAGCCCCGAGTAAATATTTTAGAAGAGTGCAAACAAACCTCTGATGCTTTATCTCTCCCTTTTAAATGCATTCTATTCTCATTTAAAATTGATGCAAGTCCTACAATCACTGGGGCACATTTCACAAAGGCAAATTCAGCTATAAACATACATTTACAACCAAATTTACCCTTTCCTACACCTGCTAGGAACCTACAAAGGGACTCCTGGCAGCTGTAAAATGCCTTTACTAGTGTGGATGTCTTCGGCACACTGGTAAATCCTACTCAATAGATGGGAAGATATAGTTCCAAGGCATGGTTTGCCTTTGAAGTTTGGGAATTATCACATGTATGTTTATGGGCGTTCCCTCACTCTTCTCTGTACAGTTTAAACCCTAGAATGATTTTGGCCTAATTGGGGCTCTTTAGTTGGGTATAGCATGGTTCCAGTGGCACAAGACCCGCTTCTAGGCAAAATTCTGGCCACTCAGGATGATACATCAAACAAATAAAAGGTCATGAGAGGAATGCTTACAATATGTCTAACTACTGGTAATTGCTCAGGTCGCATTCTAACCCATCGTTCACCATGCCACCCATTTGGTGGGGGTGCAGGAGAAGAATTTTCTGAATGGGGAAAAATGTTTTCCCCATGCACAAAAAAATATGCCATTTAGCTCCCCTTTTTTTTTTTTTTTTTTTACATATTGAGACTTAAGGGCTGCGCAGAAAGACAATTTTCCCCAAGTTTTTCAATAAATTCTTATACTGTTGTAACAGCGTCAGTGATACACAAAACCAAATCCCAATACTACCCTCAAAATACTGGCTGTAATGCACAGACAGGTGTATGCAAAAGCACAAACAGGTCACACTTGTGATTGAAGACTGGTGTATGTTAATAGTAGGGGTGGGCAAAAAATTCCGCTACACTGGTGGAGTTCGTATAGAGTACCGGCAAAATTCCACCAACCACTATGTGGCAGAGGCACATTAAGTTGGCGAGCAACAGCGACAATTTGCGTCTCCTAGCGCAATTTTTGATCACTTGAATGCCAATTTCTCAAAGCGGGTGGTCGGGCAGGTCACGACCGTTGCATTGAGAAAGTTGCTCCTTGATTAGAAAATCTACTCGAGTGGCAGAAAGAAGTTCGCACTGATTTTACAACACGGAACAAGCTCCCGGTGCTTAAAGCAGCGCGACCTGCCAAATTCCGCCCACTTGTGGAACTCCGTGGACTCCTGCAGAGTTTTTATGTAACTCCGCGGAATTCCACGGAGTGAAACTCTGCGAGTTACACCCACGCCTAGGTAACAGCTTGATGAAATACTCTGTATGTCACTAGCTAAGCAAACAAGGCACAGACATGTTTTTAAATAGATATTATTGCAATTATAAATTTGGTCATTTTGTCAGTGGCCACAATACGTTATTGAAATTTCACCTGCGGGGGGATCACCAGGACATAGCACATAATCAGGAAAGAAGTGCACCAGTGAACCTTTCAACATCATAAAAAAAAGTAAAAGAAAAGTACTTGACCATCCTTCATCACCATTCATGCAGCTCCACTAATACCAAAATGACATGATGCTTGCAACATGCATTTTGATTGTTTACTGATTCAGTTTCTGAGGCAGCTTTACAGTAGCGCGACAGCAAGGGTCCGCTATGGAGTCAAGGGTGAATGCACTGCACCGTTCGACGTGGAGAGAGGGGTTAGACAGGGCTGCGTCCTGGCACCGTTCTTATTCACACTTTATACAAACAGATTGGAACATGCAGTGGTGGAGAAGTGCCAAGACCTGCCACAAATAAATAACTGCCCCATAGCTGCCCTTCTGTACGCGGACGATGCAGTGCTGATGGCTCGCACACAACTGGGACTCCAAAAGGCACTCACTAATTATACTGAGTACATGGATAAGCTGGGCCTGAGACTTAATATAACAAAAACTTTTATAATGAAGTGCGGGAAAGGCAGCTCTAAATGCAGGGATATGTTCATTGGCAATAATAAGGTGGAATCCACCAAGACATTTCCCTACTTAGGTATTTTATTCGACCATAAGGGGACATGGTATCAGGCGGTTAAAAACAGGAGCTTACTCTATATGAAAACAACGGCAGCACTTGCCAATTTTGCAAGGAAACTGGGCAGAAGGCCACCAGTGGAGCTCCAGCAAATCCATCAGGCAAAATGCGTCACTACAGCTATTTACGGCGCTGGTGTGTGGGGTTTCCGAGATACTCAATCCATACAGCAGGTTGAGAATGCTTTTTTAAAATTTCTTTTGGCAGTTCCCGGCAGTACCTCTACCCACATCTGCCATGCTGAATTAGGGATACCCTATATCTCGGATATAATAAAAGCCCAACCTGTTTTTTGTGGCATAGGATCTGGACTTCCCCAAAAACTAGTTTTAATCGCAAAATCCTAAATGATAGCTTCAAGTTGGACTGGGCAACCGAGATCCCTTGGTTAAGATACATTAAAAAAATGTATGTATGACCTCGGCCACCCCGAGTACTATAACATCCCTGGTTCCATAAATTCTGTCTCCAGAAAAGACTTTAAAAGAATTTGTATGACTCATCTGGAGGCAAATAGATTCACCCTTGAGGCAGTTAAACCTTCGGTACAATCGCACCAACTGACACTGACCACTTACAGTATTCAGCCGTACATAAAATACGCTTTAAGTGGTTACGATAGATTTGTACTGACCCGACTTAGATTTGGGATTTTTCATTGCCTGATAAGTTTCCCAGAAATAAACAATTGGTCGACTACATTATGTAGCTGCCCATGCGATAAACAGTCCCAGCAATCGACAATTCACGTGGTTTTATTTTGTAAATTTTATATAACGCAAAGAAGGAGATGGATTCTAACAATTTTAAGAGTATGGGGATTGATACAATGTAGACCAGCGTTTTTATCTTTGCAATTTTTAGAAAATGAATGTTTTACAAAGTCAATTGCCTCTTTTTTAAAAAGCACTGTGAAATGCAGAAAAACTATTTCCGTTCAAAATTAATTGGGGTAACTTAAATGAAACTGTATTTATTGGTGAAACTAAATCTCGTGCTACCGAATAATCTGTCACAATCGTTACTCAATGCATTTTAAAAATATGTAACGTAAATGTGTTTTAATTCATAGTTTGCTTTTATGATTTTCTCACAAAAATCGAATAAAGCTTGTTTTGATTGATTGATTGTTTACTTACTGGGCAGCTTCACCAGTAATATGTAATAAGCACATGAGCCAAAAAATCTGCTTCACATATAAACATTGGAAACTGCAAACATAAACACTAATCAACAATCCAGGATATGGTCTACTGAAACAGTAGGTACAAACATAGGCACAGTGAACTTTGACCAGTGTATATTTTTTCTTTATATGAGCAATGGTGTTCTGCCAATAGGCGGCAATCTTGCAGTCCTCCGTATACAGCATGAGATTTTCCTAGTTGCAAACGGCCTCCGACAATGCTGTGAGTTTGTCAAGTTAATTTCAGTTAGAACAATAACTTACACATCACAAAACAATGCATTAAAAAGATTAACAAGGAATTAAAACAATATCCTTGTTCAGGAGAGCAATATCATCCTGTGTTATCTTGTTCATATTGTCCCATCATGTCTTACAATACCTCTTCCATAAAACCAGACATATTGTGCAGGTGTGACAAGATAAAATTTACAAAAAATAGAAGAAAAAGACATCAAGCCAAAAAAAACATTTACTCAACCCCCCACATTGTTGCCTATTGTCTTACACTGCCTCTTCCATAATATCAGATATAAAGTGCAGGAGTGACAAGATATAATTAACTAAAAAAAATTGAAGAAGAAGAAGACATCAAGCTAAAAAGAAATATTTACTCAACCCCCATTCATCCTGTGAGATCAGCAGTTAACATTTTATCTGGCAATAACCTGTCCATAGAACCAGATGTGTAGTGCAAATGTGGAAGCGCAAGATGTGCTAAAAGTGCATGGGTAGCATATAAGAAAACAAGAAGGGGAGGACTTTTCTAGACAACAGTATTGTCCCAAATTTTCTTGTACCACGTTGTTGCCTATTGTCTTAAGCTGCCTTTTCCATAATACCAAATATAAAGTGCATGTGTGACAAGATAACATTTACTCAAACTGGAAGAAAAAAAGATATCAAGCTTAAAACAATTACTCAACTCCCCTCAACTGTAACATCTGCAATTAACATTTTATCTAACAGTGATCTGACCACTTTCCAGTTGGTACAAAATTTGCAATAAAGCGCAAAAGATAATAATAAGAAGCGTCAGATCAGGATATTCTTGAATACTGACCCCTCATATTCCCTTGGACCTTATTGTTCCACATCATGTCCTGTACTGCCGCTTCCACTATATTTAGAATAAAGTAAATATAAATAAATAAAGAATGCCACGGTGAATCATTGGAGACATTGAACAGCGTCAGAGTGGAGCTATTGTTCATTCGTGCTTCACAAGGCAGCGTCTAAACCTTTATCTGACTTCAGCCTATCAGCTTTAATGATAAATTTTGTGAAAACTGCAACCACTTGGGGACATTCACCTTTTAGACAGACGAGTAAGGCATTACGGAAGGTTCTGATGCCATTCTGATTAAAAAGGTTACGCAACAAATCCTTGTGTTCAGTCAGCAACTAGGGACAAGTTGATATGATGTGAGTCAGACTTTCTGCGTGTAGATGACAAAGCCTGTGTTTACAACACAAAGGTTTCCTTGGCCATTTTGACAGGCAATCATTAGTTTGGCACAAGCCAAAATGCACCTGAAGGAACTTGATTTTAAAAAAGAATCTCCTTAAAACAGTTAAGTATGATTGCGTGTGGGGTTGTTATATGCCGTGAGTTTGTTGTTGGCCCAAATTCCGAGAACAGTTATTTTATACAATACTGTGGTATAATGTTCCAATTGAATAGCTGCATTTATGGGATAGTATTTCTACTGACAAACAATACCTCAGGTGGCAGCACATGGTAAAATCACACTTCCACACAAGTGATCATTTGAGGCACTGAGTCCTGAAACATGTAAACTTATGAAATACAAAGAATCAATTTTTGGATTCTCATGGTTTTTAATCATGTGATGGGGAATAACAATAAATTAAGTATTTATGGTTCACCCATACAAATCTTTCGTTTTCTGTGAAGTCCTATAGTGCTACACTTGACAACAGAAAAAAGACATTCAGACCTTAGGTAAATTAAGACATAAGATGGCTAGATGTCTGACGTAGGAGGTGCATGGAAGACCTAAAGTTGTTTCCCCAGGAAGCCCCATAATGAAGCATGCCACACTATGTGGCTGAATGCTTGGTTGCCGGTGTGACTGCAAACACATTAGCTGTTGCACATAACCTAAAGATAGGATTTTACACTTCAAGAGAACCGTTTTAGGAGGTCACCAAATATTGGTTTGTTAGTAGGCTGGAATAGAACTTGTTCCTCTGGGACAGTAGGTTCAAGCACAGTGTCAATCTGGGTAGACCCAAAGGTTCCTCTGGTTTTAGGTTAAAACAGACAGCAGTAAGTTGTGAAAAAGCAATTAAGGCTGTGTGCCTTCCAAATAAAGTGAGTTTGTGTTTCAGAGATTGTTTCTGATGATTTACACAATTTTGATGGAGAATGTGCCCCCTACAAGTGACAATACCCTGTCGCATTTAATATGTGCTCCAAAATTTACCACTGGACCCCCCTGCTAGACTGCCCTGTCCTCTACCTAAATGGACTTGGCTTATCTGTTACATTTGCAGGCTAAGTAGCACTTCGTTATTTTACAGCAGAAGTGACTTTAGTACAATGAAGTGGACCCCATCCCTCAACATTACTCTAGCACCACGGCCCACACTTGTCTTTTTTTCTGACAAAACTGTCAGTTGGCTTCTTCCAACAGCCTATTTTCTTTGCCCCACCCCACCTTTTTTAGCCCCAACGTATGTCATCTGAGCCTTTCTGATCCATCCTGTCTCGTCTGACCCCATCTCATCTTCTCCGGCCTGTCTTGTCTGTCCCAGTCTTTCTAGTGGGGCACTCATACCTCATATCACTGTAGGGAGTATGCATCATTGTGTTATTCATACTCAAGGAGCCTCTCAGTTGAGTCACTGCTGGAGAAGGGAGGTTGCTCAGCTGCATCACCTGATTCTTTTGTCTCTACAGGAGTAGGGAAAGACCTTTGCAGTGTCACTAGAGGGAGAGGAGAGTACTCTCAATGGTGCTAGTCAGGGTAAGCTCTACCTCTGTTTGGTCACTGCATGAGTAAGGTGATGATGATGACTTTCCACAGATGTCTCTGCAGAAGGTACAGTAAGTCTCAAAGCAGATAATTCCCTGGATGCACGGGGATTAGCAGCAGTACTAAATGCTTGTTACAACACATGAGGAAAGTGGAATCTGATTAGACAAATACGTTTTTGCAAAAGGTTTGTTCCATTTATTTTAAACAGATTGTCTGTGAATATCCAGCTTCTCTGCATGTATTATATCTGAAGCCCAAAGCAGTGTAATGGTTAAGTAAGTGCCCAAACAGTAAACAAATTGGATTTATACTAGGAAGCACAAGTAAATCGAGCATACCCAGTGCTGGAAAACAATAACTTCAGGAACGCACCACTGTGCTGATACTGTTCATTTATGGAAAAGGAGGCTGTCTGTTTTATATGTACAGACCCTCTGCAGGGTAGAGAGAAAGCTGTAGGCTTTCTTATATAACCTTCACCCACCCTTGGTGATATGCTTCATCATAGGGTTCATCCCGTTCCGCTGTGGAACAGGGTGTGCTACGACCTGCGAGTTACGTGAGAGCACTGAATGATCTGCTCTTAATGATGAGAAGGGTAGGAGTAGGAGGGGTTCTTTTGTGTATATAGTGAAAGTTAACAATACCTGCCTAGTAAGTAAGTAACTACTTTAATCAGTCCTCCAGGTGGTATGATTAAAAAATGCGGTGAGAAAAGTGAAAGTGTAGGTTATAATGCACCTTCCTTTCTATGGGTCTACATGTTTCAAGCCAATTCCCATGGCTTTTCTTCAGGACCAGGGATCTGACTCACTGATTCTACTCCTAAAGTAGTTTTGGCGCAAAGTGACCGCACTCACTTTTCATGCTAATAAAAGGTTTTGCACCTACTTGGTGTTACTGCTTGCAACCTGTAATATATAATAAGAGAGTTAGCCTGCCAAAATGATGGCAGAAAACAGGATGCTTATACTGGTTGGTTAGACAGAGACCGCTGTATATGCTTATATCTAATTTTGAAAAATCACCTCTAAGCGGGAGTTCATGTGAACTAAGATTCAATGCTTGCCGAGGTGAGCACATCTAATTGAAAATAGTGATCCCTGTAACATAAAACACAGCAGACACAACTACACACACAAACACAACATAGACACTACATACATATATGAGGCAAGACTTTTGGATCATAGGTCCTCCAGTGGCAAGGCGAGCCTGTAGTCACACTCTATGAAACTGAAAACATATACTATGGCCATCAGGTCGGTGCTCGACAGAATGAGCTCACTTGGCGAAAAAACATTGCCACAGTGCTGTACTCACCATTTCAAGACGTCATATCGGCCGATTCACCTAGAGGGACTGCACCGGGGCCTGCATCTTACCGTCCTCACCCAGAGGTGCTGTTAATATACTAAGTGCGGGAGCGGTCACGTAGGCTGCGTGTCCTCGCTTCACCTGTGTAGAGTAGCGACCAACCAGACTGCTTGCTCATTTTCAAAATGGCGGCTGTAAGTGGAACCACTTCCTTGGTCCCCTTACAGAGCCACGGGTGGCAGGCATGGGCGCGCTTTAATCAGCGTGTCTTTGTCTGCTGTAAATAATATCATGGCTGATGAGAGTATTTGAGGTAATTATCATTATTTACAGGCATAGGTGAAATAGAAAGAAAGGAGGCCTATATCTGTGATTGGTGTACCTCTCGGCTAAAAATGTATATTGATCGCTAGTGGTTCCGGTGAAACCAGAGGGGAGTGAGGGTACTTATGGGGGTTGTTCCTCCATGAGATGTCATCAGAGTTTAAAATTAAAACTAGATGGCAAAGGAGTCGAAAACCAAATGGTTTTTTCAGTCATCACTAATTTATTCTATGTGTCTTGTACAGTTATGTTGCAGTTTCCCTGGCAAAACACGAGTTAAATGAAGTACAGAAACTCACGACTCATCAGTGGAAGGTATTATGCCCTAAATTGGGCCCAAGGAATATTATCATCGAGGCCCTCAGTGTGGGTTTTGAGCTTGAACACCCATTGTTGTTCCTTCTCAAACAGTCTTGATTGCCAGTTGACTGTGTCAGTCAAGTGCTCAAGCATCACCCACTGATAGTTTAAGACTGTGTTTTTTCTCAATGGAATGGGTGGACATTTTTGTTGTTGCTCTGCCACACCTTAGATTAGAGGTGAAAACAAGAATACGTGAGCATCACAGTAATCTAAGGTGTGGCCGAGCGACAACAAAAATGTCCACCCATTACATAGAGAAAAAACACACAGTCTTAGACTACCAGTGGGTGATCCTTGAGCACTTGACCGACAACTGCGAACTTGAGTCAACTGCAAATCAACTGTTTGACAAGGAACAACGATTGGTGTTCAAGCTCAAACCCCACATCGAGGGCCTCAATGATAATATCTTTTGGGGTCAATTTACGGCATAATATATGAGTGATATGAATCGTGTGTTTCTGTACTTCATTTAACTAGTGTTTTGCCAGTGAGACTGCTGGAACAACATTACTGTACAAGACACATAGAATAAGCCAGTGATGATTGACAAAAACATTTGGTTTTCGCTCCTTTGCCACCTACTTTTAATTATAAACTCTGATGACATCTCATGGAGGAACGACCCCCATAAGTATCCCCACTCCCCTCTGGTTTCACAAGCACAGGCTTCTCCAACGAGTAGCTTGCGAGCTACTGGTGGCTCTCTGGGCAGTAAAGCTTTATAAATTACAAGCTTTTGATTGGCTGAATGAATGCACATATTGTATTGTATTGTAATTGCATTTATATAGCGCTTACTACCCCTGACGAGGCGTCGAAGCGCTTTTTCGGCGAGTAGCACGCTACTCCGAGACCCATAGAGGATTAGTGTTGAATTAGTATAGTGAAAAATGCAAGTACATTTTAAGTGGTGGATAGGTTAGTCAGTTATTTGGATTTGAAATGATAGCAGAAGGATAGAGGAGGAAAAAAGGTTTGTATTTATATAGTGCTTGTTACCACTGATGGGGTGTTGAAGCACGCTACTCCGGAAGCCCATAAAGGATTAGTGGTGAATTAGTATGGTGAAATAGGAAAGTAATTTCAGTGGTGGATATTAGTCAGTTATTTGGAGTGAGAAGGATAGCGAAGGGATAAAAGGGGAAGAAAGGTTTGCATTCATATAGCACTTTTTACCCCTGATGGGTGTTGAAGCGCTTTTCTGGCGAGTAGCACGCTACTCCGGAACCCATAAAGGATTAGTGTTGAAAATTAGTATAGTGAAATATGAAGTAATTTGAGTAGTGGATATGTTATTCAGCTATCTGGGTAGAGAAGGGTAGGTGGCGGGACAGAAGAGGGAAAGATAACAAAATTAAGATGTAAGTATATTCGAGACAAAAATGTGTGTATTTCCAGAACCCATAAACTGATGCCTGGCAAAAAATGGCTGAATTTCCAAAATATATTTGAAGCTGATATTTGAGTGAAAAATCATGTCTAGTTTGTTAAACTTATTACTAACATCATTACCTTTGTGCCAAGGGAATTGCAGCTATGGATTTTAGGTACTACCCTTGTAAAGGCATTTAAACTGGCAAAACCTTTTCTGCTTTGCTGCTGATATCCCTGCCTGATGCACTGACGTGATTCTTCTAGTAAATGTGCACAGGGTGGCCAGTTATGTAATCTTGTATAACGTGGTCACTATTACAACATTTATAATATTAGTAGCACTGGATAATTTTCATTGAACATAGGTAGCTCTTACTGCAGAAAAGGTTGGATACCTCTGCACTAGAACCACTAGTGATAAATATAATTTTTTAGCTGAGAGGTACATGAATCACAGATATAGGCCCCCTTTCTTTCTTTCTATTTTACCCATGTCTGTAAATAATGATAATTACCTGAAATGTACTCATCAGCCATGATATTATATACAGCAGGCGCGGACACGCTGATTAAAACATGCTCATGCCTGCCATCCAGGGCTCCATAAGGGGAATCAGGAAGTGGTTCCACTTACAGCTGCCATTTTGAAAATGAGCAAGCTGTCTAGTTGATTGCTACTCTACACAGGTGAAGTGAAGACACACAGCCTACGCTCCAGCTCCGGCACTCCGTATATTAATAGCACCTTGGGGCAAGGATGGTAAGATGCAGGCCCCAGTGCAGTCCCTCTAGGTGATTCGGTTGACGGGACGCCTTGAAGTCGTTGAATACGGCATAGTTGTGGAGTGTCCACGTGGCAATATTTTGTCGCCGAGTGAGCTCATTCTGTCGAGCACGACCTGATGGCCATAATGTATGTTTTCTGTTTAATAGAGTGTGACTACAGGCTCGCCTTCCCACCGGAGGATCTATGATGCAAAAGTCTTGCCTCATATATGTATGTAGTGATTATGTTATGTTTGTGTGTGGAGTTGCGTCTGCTGTGTTTTACGTTACAGGGCTCACAATTTTCAATTAGATGTGCTCACCTCAGCAAGCACTGAATCTTAGTTCACATGAACGTCCACTTAGAGGTGATTTTTAAGAATTAGATATAAGCATATAAGGCACGCTCTGTCTAATCAACCAGTAGAAGCTTTCTGTTTTTCTGCTATCATTTTTGAAGGCTAACTCTCTTATTATATATTGCAGGTTGCCAAGCAGTAACACCAAGTAGATGCAAAACTTTTTATTAGTATGCCGAGGGTGTGCAGTCACTTTGCACCACAACTACTTTAGGAGTAGAATCAGAAAGTCAGATCCCTGGTCCTGAAGAAAAGCATGGGGATTGGCTTGAAACATGTAGACCCATAGAAAGGAAGGTGCATTATAATTAACACTTTCCATTTTTCTCTCCCCATTTTTTAATCATACCGCCTAGAGGATTGATTAAAGTAGTTACTTACCTATTAGACAGGTATTTTTTAACCTTTCACTATATACAGAAAGAGAGCCCCTCCTTACTTCTATCCTTCTCATCATTAAGAGCAGATCATTCAGTGTTCCCAGGTAACTCGCGGGTCATAGTACGCCCCGCTCTGCAGCAGAACGGGATGGACCCTATGATGAAGCATGCCACCAAGGGGGCAACCCTGGTGGGTGAGGGTTATATAGGAAAGCCTAGAGCTTTCTCTCTACCCACCAAAGGGTGAGTACATATAAAACAAACAGGCTCCTTTTATCTGAAGGTTTATGTAAATAGCAGGACGAACCCCTCGGAGATATTCCTATCTCCTTGTTTTTTTAGATAACTGTCCATTTAGGCACAACAGGACTATCAGAACTTCTCAGTAGAGCTGCTATATTAGTAATGAATGCCTCTGCCACTTTTCAGTTATACCAGCACTTATGCCAGCACTTCTCAACAGGAACCGAGCTATACCTGGCTGAACAGCCCTAATAAGGGAGAAACTGGTCCTGGGTTGCTTGTGTCCCAGTTCAGGGACCAATCAAACAAGCATTGGCATAGCCAATAGGTCTCGCCTTTGGGTCCTTATAAGTGTTTAGCCATGTAACAGTTAATGTTGTTGCACCAAGGATATTGTGCTGGATAACTAAACACTTATAAGGTCCCAAAGGCGAGACCTATTGGCTATGCCAATGCTTGTTTGTTTTTAGCAAAGGGAGCACTCCCCATTTAGAAATAGGGTCACCTATGAGAAGCTGTGAGCCAGGGGGTTGATGAGGCCACTTCTCAATGAGTTTTGTACTCGGCAGTGGGCAGATGGCATCAGATTGCGGGAGCGGGCGGCGCCTCTGTTCTGTGAATACATGTAATTTAATAAAGTTTGTTTGTCCCCACTCTCTGGGCAAATTCCGTTCATGGGGGGCGTGCCCGTGAAACCGAAGCCGCGCGTGCTGATCCAACAAAAGCCTCATGGGAAACCAATAATTTGTAACCAGCAGAATACACTAACGAAAGGAAACAGAAAAAGAAGTGCAATTACACCTAATGAAATAGACAGACGAACAATAACACACGTAAACATTAAAGTTGCACATCATAATCGACTAAACAGATTGTTTTTTTAAATGGTTGTGGGGGAAAAAATGTAAAGAAGTTTGCACATAAGCTATTTGAAAAGCGAAGAACGGGGCTGCACGGGGTTTCCATCCTTCTCCTGCAGCACATCTCATCTTAAAGACATCATGCCATTAATAATGTCAAGAGTTTAAACAAGGATATATAAATTGGGAAATAAAATAAATACCAATTTCAAAAAGATGCTAATAGTTCTGTATTAGAAAACATCGCTCAATCAAAACATTACATGATAGACAGGACCACTGGAATTATGCGGCTGGAGAGTGCCAAATTATGCGGCAGAGTTCAGTAAACCATGCAGCAAGAAAAGGCAAAGTATGCTGCGTAACATTTCTTGATAGTATTACTTCATTATTTTGTACTTTTTACACTTAACACTGTCTGGGCATTGGACACACCTCATTAGTACCAGTTTAATAACCAAACATGGTGATAAGCAATAGAAAGGTGACCAGTCAGCCTTTGCAAAAGGCTTTCCTTTGAACTGCAACACGTGCCAATGCGTTTTTTGTACCTTTTGAACCGTTTCATGTAGTAAAATGATTTTCTTTGTTAAAATCTGCAGATTATGCAGCAGATGATGGTTTATGTAGCAAATCTATTATTATACGAAAATCGGTGCAGCATCACAATCGCAGAATTCCAGTGGCCCTGATAATAGCTATAGCAAAAATACGTACACCACAATATAAACATTGCTGCTTCCTTTTTATGTCCGGTAAGAACCAGCCCTAAGGACTTCCTAAAACAGCCCCTCGTCCCCTTAAATGAATCCTGGCATAGGCGAAGGAAAGCAGACAGATATGCGACAGTAGATGATGGGACGACAACAGCAATCTCATTCAACAAGCCCCTAGAGACCGCTGTCTATTAGGTTTTTTTAAATGTAAACAGTGCTCTAAAGAAAGAAAGGCAACAAGCATTGGCAAGCCAACAGGTATCGGCTTAAGGACCTATTGACCTTTGTAGAAAGAGGGCCAGGGGAGGGGCTGAAGCAACGAGGAGGGCAGACAGAAGCCCATGGATGAGATGAGGGACAGGTGCTAAGAATCGGGCAGCAGATTGGGCCTTGGGGCCACAGCTGCGACTTTGGAACTGGGGAATCAGGGTTAGCTCGACATTCTGGGCACATCACTTATTTTCCCTGTTCCCACAAAATGAATGTGACTGTGTTCCTGCTCCATTTATAAAACCAGGAAAAAAGCACCTCCATGTGACTACCCTCTCCCCGTGCACCAACAATGCAGCTAGTATCTATTGCCATTACGAGAAGAAAAAAAGCTGTCATGGCTGCCTAGTAAACACTGCATATTTGTGGGATGTAATTACACTGTGAGAAGAGCAGTAGGATGACGCACACGCAAATTGTTTGTAGCAGCAGGAGCTCGATGGCATCAAAACAGCCCTCCCCACAGCCACACGAACTCATAATTTTAACCACCCACCTTGCCACCACTGGAATACACATCCATTTTGGGCCAGGGATCCTCCAGCCCAGCAATTGCCATTCCAGGGCTGGCCAGGTACTGCCACTGCTTCTCCCTGCTACCACCGCCTCCTCCAGTCCGTGAAGCACAAACAATCAACCACAGCTGCAGTGGCCTGTGAGAGCCGCCTCCTTCAGCCAGGGTCACAGGGCTCTCTGGCCGCTTCCCCGCTGAATATGGGCGCAGCACTCCTACCTGTACAGCTGCCCGTAACTATTAAAGTTATTTGCATGGCGGCCTGTGATGGGCGCCATGCCGATTTAAAAATATATATAAATAATGGGGGGAAAGCGTTATCCTGGACACAGGAGGACAAAATAACACAACATAGAAAAAGCGGGCGCCGTGCTAACACATATAGCGTGGCGCCCGTGCCTATTAAAGTTATCAGCGTTTCCCTTGAAAAGCGCTTACAACTTCTGTTGACAGGGACCAGACACACACAGCGTTTCCCTTGCGGGAGCGAGCAGGGGCACCATCTGTTTTCAAGATAATTACAAACAGATGGCGCCGATGCTCGCTCCCGCAAGGGAAACGCCAAACGTGCACGCGTTGCAATAGAAAGCAATGCAAAACGTGCACGCTTTTAGCCAAAATGATGATCGATTCCAAAAGGTCCCCTCCTATGCAGCGCATGCGCGCTGCGTAGGCGAGACCTAAAAACAGGGGGAGGTAGAGGTTAAGGTTAGGTTCACCCTCCTTACTGAATGCAATTCCACAACATCCGGAATTAGAAACCTAACCATAGGAAGAACAGGGATTCACTGAACATGTGTGAAAAAACCCTCTTTCCAGAAAGAAAAATTATTTTCTCACGTCCCCTCACCCACCAGGGTTACCCCTAGGTGGCATGCTTCATCATTGGGGTCCTCTCAATCCGCTACGGATTGAGGCGTGCTGCGACTTGCGAACTACGTAGGAGCACTTAGTTTTAGGGAAATATGTGTGGTGCAGTGATGTGGAGTGGGAAAAATAGATTAAAAATACCTAGCTAGTGAGCTAATATTTTATTCCTGCTCCTAGTCGGTATGTTTTAAAATCAGGGGTTAATACTAGGGAGAGACCTAACTGTAATGATTGTGGAGTCCCTAGTACTGGGTTGACATGTTTCGAGCTTTCCCCTAAAGCTCTTCTTCAGGACCACACGAGGGCCAGCCCTGTGCGTACCACTCCTAAAGAATCCTGTGAGTAGGAAACAATGGGGTGCACACCTAATGTGGGTTCACCTGATACTTAATACATACGGTTGTACACTGACACATTGTATCTGTAGGAAATAAAATAAAGGAAAATTAAACACAAAGGTGATACAGGCCTACATCGGAAATCATCCTTCACCCCTCCATCTGCCAACCTACCGGTGGAACTCCTAGCCTTCGAGAAGGCCATCCTGAAAGAAGTAGGTGAAATCGACCCAAGGACAATAAGAGTGCTCCACAACACCAGCAAAATCGAACAAGAAGCCATCCTACAATTGGCCAACAACACTAGAATCACAGTAAAACCAGCGGACAAAGGAGGAGCCATCGTACTTCAAACCACAGAGGCCTACCGCAGAGAATGCATGAGACTCCTGACAGATGAGAGGAACTACCTCCGCATCAGAGATGACCCAACGGAACGCCTACGGGTAGAGATCGCCAGCATGGTGGAAGAGGCCACAGAACACGACTGAATTACCAAAAAAGAAGGGGATTTCTTGGCTAATACCCACCCGCTTACCCCCTATTTTTATACCATACCCAAGATACACAAGTCATTAAAAGACCCGCCTGGACGACCCATCGTTTCCGGCATAGGGTCTATATTGGAACCACTCTCAAAATTCGCGGACGCCTTTTTACGCCCATTGATACAAGGAACAAGCACGTACCTACAAGACACTAAGGCAGTACTCTGTCTCCTTCAAGACCTACAATTTGACTCAACAACCAGCATCTTCATTGGGTTGGATGTGGAGAGCCTTTATACCAGCCTACCCCACAAGGACACCCTGGACATCATTGAAGAGGTCCTCTATGAAGAAGAATGGACATTCCATACACCAAGACATCTGGTATTAGAGTGCTGCAAGTGGGCCCTGATGGAAAACTTCTTCCGTTTTGAACATATCCTGTTCCGACAACAGCACGGGACCAGTATGGGCAGTACCTTTGCCCCGAGTTTGGCGGGATTATACGTGCACCACCTTGAAAAGCACAAAATCCTGTCAAGTACGAACCCAGATCGCCAAAATATTCAACTTTGGAAGAGATACATCGACGATGTTCTACTGATTTGGGAGGGTGACGAGTCCAACGCCAACGAGTTCATCGAGTGGCTGAACCAACAGGACCCTTTCCTAAAGTTCACACATACCATGAGTAGATCCCAAATGGTATTTCTGGACCTTAACATCTATGCTGTTGATGGCTTACTAAAGACAACCACACACGTAAAACCCACTGCAAAAAACCGGTCTTGAGTTGCTTGTGTTCCAGTTCAGGAAGGACCTAGCCTGGCAGTTTAGTCTGGACTGGTCCCATGAGAAGCAGGGTCAAGGCTGATTTGCATATGGCTAGGTCCAAACTGAGGTGAGATTAATTCAAGTATTCCAACCATCACCTTGTTGTTTTTGCATAGTAATAATGGACAGCATTAGCACTTCTGAACTGGGATTCTATAGCAGTAATTATCAGTATACGCCGGGCTCCTACAGTAGTAATGGGCAACATTGGTGGGGCTCCTACAATAGTAATGGTAATGGACAGTCAGCACTTCTTAGCAGCGCTCCTACAGTAGTAATGGACAGTAACAACACTTCTCAGCAAGGCTCCTACGGTAGTAATGGACAGTACTGGACAGCACTAGCACTTCTCAGCATGACTCCTCTAGTAATGTCTTGTTACTTACAGGTAATCTTCATTACCCCGATTAGGGTCCTCCTCGTCCCAGTCCTAACATAGTGAGGCAATCCTGCCTTCCGACAGCCAATCAGAACGCTTATATTATTTTCAAAGGATATATAAGCCCCTCCCACCCACCGCCAGGCCTGTTTCAACAAGTCCTGGCACAAACACAGCGGGAGTGAGGGAGGGAACAGGTCTGGGACGAGGAGGACCCTAATCGGGGTAATGAAGATTACCGGTAAGTAACAAGACATTACCTCCTCATGGGTCCTCCTCGTCCCAGTCCTAACATAGTGAGGAACTCACAAGCAGGAACCCAAGAAGAAAAAACGCAGGACACCAGGGATCCTTTCAAAAGTACAAAACTTAATCAAACAAAGGATTAAGGAACAGCAGCGTGCAAAACGCCAACAGCAAAACGGGCCACAGAGGCAAGGAAACCAGCAAAGCGAGAATGCCGAACAAACGAGTGAAGGGACAGCCAAGTGGCCGCTCCACAAAACACCTGGACAGAGACCCCTGCCTCCACAGCCCAGGAAGCGGACACAGAATGTGTCGAACGACCCACACCAGAGAGGGAGGAGGCAGACCCACAGGATAGGCAGACCGCCAAACGCACATAGCGAGTGAAGGTGGAAGGAGAAACCAACTAACCCTGAGCCACACCACCACATGAGAAAAACAGGGCAGGTGAAAAACGAAACCCCAAGGTACGGAGGAAGAAATAAACGAAGGGTGCGAACAACCAAGGATGAAGGAACAAAGGAGTCCCCATCCCCAGGCAAAAGAGGAAGGAATCACCTCCAGCAGCAAATGGAACCCGGAGGAAGCTCAGGGAAAAAAACCAGGCCCAGCCGCAAAACAACCCCATTTCAGAAACTGCAAATAAGGGAAGGAGAGAAGCAAAGCACCCAACCGCCGCGCGGAGGAGACGGCCAACAAAAAAGCCACAGTTGCGGACAACCACAACAAACAGCCTCCAAAAAAGGCACAAAAGGGTGCAACTGCAGACCCCGCAAAACAATAGGCAAACCCAAGAAGGCACAAGCACAGGAGAGATCGGATGTGGAAGTTGAAAACAACACAGAATTCGACTCACCCAAGGAGCAACAACCTCCAAAGAGGCCCCGAGACCCCGACACGCTTGAACCACAGCCCAACGAGCAGACAAGGCGGAAGGGGAAAGGTCCATCAAAAACCCATCTCGGAGAAAGACAAGAAATGAAGCCGGACCACCAACCAGGGATCCAGACCAGGAGAAGAGCACCAAGAGACAAAAGAGCCTCAAAGCGCACCATAGACCTTAAATTGTGAAGGCCGACGCGACAACGGAATGCCACAGGTCACCACAGAAGAACAGCCCAAAGACGCCAACAACAGCCGCTCAAGAGCCAGGCCGACAGATGCATGTGACAAAGATAGGGCAAAGACAGGTGCAGACACAGAAGCAGAGCCGGAGACAAGGGAAGCTGGCCAAACCCGCCCCCCTCCAGCAGCAGCAGGAGCGGAAACCAAAGGCAGCGAGGTCAAAAGGAGCAACCAACAGCACAGACACCTTCACCCCCGAATCCTCTGCAGCACCCCGGGAAGAGGGAAATAGGAGGGAAGGCATACAGAAAGCCCGAAGGCCAAGGAAACGAGAGAGCAACCCCCAAGCCCGAGGACAGACCACCCCGGAACAAAACCGGGGGAGAAGAGCGACGCGAGGGGAAGCAAAAAGACTGATCCAGAGAGTCCCGATCCGAAGACAAAGGTCCCGGAACAGAGGAACAGACAGACGGCACAAAACAGAGGACGGGAGGAAGGAGGCCCAAGCCGTCCCTACGAAATTCAGATACCTCTGAACGTAAACAGCCCTCAATGCCAACAGATGAGATTTCACCCAGCCACCAAGGACCCCAGCGCGGCCCCCCAACCCCAAGGACAGGTGTCTGAGGTCAACAAGAGGAGAGAAGGAAGCAGAAAACGCACCCCCACACCAGGGTGGGAGAGCAAAGCCACCATACCAAATTAGGAACCAGAACAGGGGAGAGAGGAACCAGAGCCACGCAACCTGTATGGGAAGGGTCCCAACGAGCCAACAGAAGAATCACCAAGGACCTGAGGTGCAGGCGAGCTCAAGGAACCACAGCCGCGGAGGCAGCCACCAACCCCGGGACCTGCAACCAACCCCGAGCCGGGGCAGAAGGGCGGCCCAGCAGGACCCGCAGAAGAGTCAAAAGGGCAGAGAACTGAGCCGGAGGGAGAAAACAGCCCCCTGCAAAGCGGCGAACAGGCCTCCAAGAAACTGAAGTCCCAGAACAGGAACCAGATGAGAAAAGGCCAGATCCAACATGAACCCCAGATCCTGGAACAAGGTCATCAACGCCACCTCCGCCAGAAGAGCCACAAGGAGGGTGAAAGCAGAAACCAGACAAAAGCAACATAGGGAAACACAGGGAAACCCAGACTCAGCAAAACCCCAACAGCAGGAGCCAACACCGCGAAAAAACCCGGGGAGCAGTAGAGAGGCCGAAAGGCAACACCTGAAACTGGTAATGGAACCCGTCCACCGCAAACCGCAGGAACCGCTGACCTGCCGGATAGACGGGAATGTGAAAACAGGCGACTCCCAAACCCAGGGAAGCCAAATAATCGCCCACCAGGAGGAGGGGAACGACGGACAGCAAGGGGATCATCCAAAAATGACCCAGCCACACCAAACTGTACAAAGCCCGGGGAATCAGAAACCGAGCGGAAGGAACCATCGGGCGCCGGGACCAGGCACAGAGAGAAATAGAACCCCAGGCCCCGCTCTGGCACCAGAACCAGCACAACAGTGCCCCAGGACAAAAACAGGCCGACGCCAGAGAAGATGGCAGAGCGCATCACGTGGCCAATGGACAACGGGGTAACCGGGAAAACAGTCCAAAAGGGGGACGGCCACGGAACGGAATCCTGTAACCAAGGACGATGACCGACAAGACCCACCAGGCGGAAATTAGACCGGACCAACGATCCAGGAACAACCGAGCAGAGTCCCCAAAATTGCAACATTGCCAACAATGTAGACAGGGAACTCACAGCCAGTGAAACACCAGGAGTTGAACACATAACCTTTTTTTTTTTTTTAAATAATTTTATTGTCAAAAAGAAGTATTAGTAGTATAATTATGCAATCAATCAAAATATGCAGATACAAAACATCATTAGAAGAAAACCGCAGAAAGTAATAAATATAAAAGTAAAGACCAAAGAGGGAATGTACAGAGAAAAAAAGGACCATAACCAAATGTCCAAAAGCCGACAGTAGTTACATTTCTTCTAAGCCATTTCCAAAGTATAGATTGATATAGCCATTATATAGATTAATTAACATTCAAGCAAATGTCTTAAAGCTCTTCCAAAACCCCCAAATAGACCTATACTTCTGCAGTGCTTGGACTCCCTAGCTTTAGCCAGTGCCCTTTCCCTTTCTCTAGTTTCTTTAAGAATTAGCCACCATTCTGTCTCCGTAGGAGATTTAGGGGAAATCCAGACTCTAGCTATCGCTAACCGAGCGACAACCAGCATAATTGTCAGTATAGGGACGTTCCGCTCACCTTCATCTTTATATCCTAGCATCTTTTCAGTTACTGAAAGGGTGAGGTCCCTACCTAATTTACTTTGAATTGCCCCTAATATCTTATCCCAAAACATCTTCAGCGAAGGACACAGGACAAACATATGCACGATATCTGCAGCATATAGCCCACATTTAGGGCAGTTCTGACGCATCCTTCCCTGAGTCCCTCCCCATACAGTCCCACCTTGAGACCATCTGGCAATCCTTTCTGGTGTATAATAAAGCAAGCAAAGTGTCCGAAATTGCTGCAACCGTAAGCTAACCGAATGTACAGATCGGGCAATAGTATCTAGAGCTATCCTCATAGTTTCGATAGTAATATTTTCCCCCAGGGTCTCACTCCACTTAAGCGCCAATTTCTCACATCCCTCTGTCCTGTTTTTACAAAAGATTCGGTACGCCTTACTAATAGTTGCCTGCTGGTTCTGGATATATATACACTCCCACATGTCTGACCCGGCAACCCTCCGAATTTCCAAACTTCTAACTAGATGGTCCCTAACCTGTAGATATTTAAAGAAGAGGCACTGGGGGATATTAAACGTTGCCCGAAGATTCTCAAATGTCTTGAGGCCATTACAATCATAGAGTTGTCCCAGGGAATGGACCCCATAGCTGGCCCACTGATGGGCCGTGCTGTCTTGGAAAATTCCAGGCATCATTGGGTTTCCCCACAAAGGGAGTCTACTATGGATTGGAGATAGAGAAAGTCTAGTTTCAATGCCCTTCCATATATATACACAATCCCGAATGGTCTTAAACCGTACACGTTTAAAATAGTTGGGGTCGTTAATTCGATACAAAAACATGTGACTCTCCACCCCAAGAACCAGCCAATGCCAAAAGTCCGTTAGCTCAGGGTTCAAAAGGCTCCGTAAACGGCTAACAAAAGCAGAAAAAAATAAAGTTTAAAATCAGGAAGGTCTAAGCCACCTTGATTGTAAGGAAGTTTCATCATTCCAATAGCCCTCTTGCCTTTTTATATCCCCATATAAAGCTACTAAAAATTCCATCAAGTTTCCTAAAAAAGCATTTGGAATACGTAGCGGGATGGACCTAAAAAGATAGAGAAACTTAGGAAGTATCTTCATTTTAATAACATTGCATCTACCCAGGATGCTTAATGGGAGTTTATGCCACAGCTTCAATTGTTTAGTAACTTTAGTTAGTAAAAAAACGTAGTTTAAGGAGTGTATAAGCTCTATTTTAGAAGAAATTTGTACCCCAAGATATGTACCCCTCGAACACACCCCCACGATCACGTCTTCCGGCTGAAAATTAAGCAGAACTTGGGTTTTATTCCTATTTAGCTTATATCCGGAAAAGCGTCCAAACTGTTTAGCCTCTCTATCTATATATTCTATAGCCTCCTTTGGTTTTTCCGTAAAGATGGCTATATCGTCTGCATATGCCGTCAGCTTAAGATGGCGCTGTTCAATATTTAACGGGCAAATCAGATTATTAGCCAAGAGTGCCCGGATAAATGGCTCAATATAAAGAGCAAATAAAAGAGGGAGAGGGGACAGCCCTGCCTCGTACCTCGCCGAATGGGAAAAGGGATGGTTTGAACGTTGGGGTACAATAGCTTAGCCATCGGAGCACGATACATAGCCACTACCAATCTTCGGAAATTTTCTTTAACCCCAAATGCTGTAAGTGTTGCCCAGAGATAATCCCAGGCCACCCGGTCAAATGCTTTTTCTGCATCCAATAAGACCATGCCCAGTTTGATCTTTAACTTCCCAGCTACATCGAAAGCAGCTATTGCTGTATTTACATGGGCGGTGGTATCTCTCCCATGAATAAACCCATGTTGCTGGGGAGAGACCAGGCTGGCCATCCTTGGAGCTAACCGGGTGGCCAATATCTTAGCAAACACTTTTGCATCTGAATTAATTAATGAGATAGGGCGGTACGAGGCCCGTTCTTCCGGATCTTTATCTTTCTTTAAAAAGAAAATTATATTAGCCATATTCCATGAGTCAGGAACATGTCCTGTGTTCCCAACTTGAGAAATGACATCCCGCAAAACCGGGGCAGAACACACACACATAACCTTCTGAGGAAGAGACCGCAAACGGAACCACCAGGCCACGGTGACTCCTCCTGGACATAACAATATCTGACCAACACCCAGGGGCAGCAGCAGGCGCTGCAGAGGCCGGGAACCAAATGGAACGCAGCCCCCCGACCACAAAAGGGCCGAGAAGAAGACAGAGAATCCGGAAACTCCAGAAGAAGGAAAAAAGACAAGCCCCTCCGCACAGACTGCCTGTGGAGTAAGCCAAAAAGCCAGAGAACCACAAAAGGCTGGTAACGGACCAAGGCGTCTGCGCAGCGTTAAGGCACCAAAGCGCGATCCAGAAAGACCTCCTACCAGCCACTGCCGCCCCAGCAGCTGAGGAGAGGGCCCTCAGGGCAACAAAACACAGCAGACAGAAACTGCGCCAAGATAGGAGTGAGATCCCCCCCGATCCGGAAGACAGACAAACAGGTACCCAAAGCCCAAGAATGGACCTGCGAAGCAGAGGCTGAGGAAGTGCAAGCACGAACCCCAAAACGAGAAGCAACAGAAGAACGCATAAGAGCAGACTCCTCCGAAGACAAAGATGAGGAAAAAGTCAAGGAGGTCAAAATAGATAGAACCCATGAACCAGAATGAGTATCAAACACCATCAGGAGATACCGCTTCCCCAGAAAACGAGGAATCCCCCGTACAGCGACCTCAAGCCATGCGACAGCCAGAACCTCCTAGACGACAATGGAAAGGCAGGCCAAGCACCACCGAGGAGCAATACAGGGAGTCACCCCTCCGCAGACAATGAAGCAGGCGTAAAGCCGAGAACTTCACGAAATGGACCAACAGGACCGAAAAAAAGAAAAAAAACTTTCACTGGACATACCCTCCAGCAGGGAAAATGACCACGTACTCCCACCCTCCGGAGAGGAGGAAGCAGAAGGCTCAAGCAGCGCAGCCCGCATGGGAAGGCATCACAGCAGAATGAACCAAATCCCGCTCGCTAGACCCGGAAATCTGCAACAGGTCAACCACCTGCAGCTCCCGAAACATGATGATGCATAAACAAAGATCCTGCAGGCACTGGAGCGGAAACCTCAACACCCCTGGCCACATGCAGCAGTATCAGGAAGCCACAGCACACACCAGGAAGTGCCCAGCAACTCCCCTAAAAAACTGTCCCCAAACAACCAAGACATAGCAACACGAGACCTGGGAAAGAAAAAGGGACAGCCCTGCAGTCTCCCCCACAGCCACAGAACAAACATTATGGCCGCGGGAGCCGGATGCCGCTAGAAGACCCCAGCACCGGAACGACCCGAGGCCAGAACGCAAGAGAAAGCTCCCCGCCTCAGCCCAGCACATGCGCGGGGAGCGCGTTCAGGCCAAGGAGCAGGAACGCGGCCGACCGGAACACCGGTGCGGCCGCGCGCAACAAAAGAAGTAAAACAAACACTTCAACAGTAAAGAAAAGAAAAAACTCATGACACCGCAAACCCAGCCCGTCAAACTCGGGAACCGGCAAGCAGGAAACACGGAGCACACCAGCGTTCCGACCGACGTCGGACAGCAAAAAAAACAGGCTTGGCGGTGGGTGGGAGGGGCTTATATATCCTTTGAAAATATTATAAGCGTTCTGATTGGCTGTCGGGAGGCAGGATTGCCTCACTATGTTAGGACTGGGACGAGGAGGACCCTTGAGTGGGTAATGAATAGCACTAGCACTTCTCAATGGTGCTCTTAAAGCAGTAAGAGACGCACCAGCACTTCTCAGATGGGTTCTGATTGTATTAATGGTCAGTACCAGAACTTCTCAGCATGTCTCCTGCATAGCAATAATGGACAGCACACTTCTCAGCCAGGCTCCGATAGTAGTAATGGACAGTAGTACCAGCACTTCACAGCGTGGCTCCTGTATAATAGCAATGGACAGGAACAGTAGGTCTCGTCTGGCTCCAATTGTAGTAATTGACAGTACTAGCAGTTCTCTAGGGTCAGATAGTAGTAATGGACAGAACCAGCACTTCTCAGCGTGCCTGCTACAGTAGTAATGGTATAAACCTTGAAACTATGCCCTTATTATTTTGACCGCAGCTACCGATGCAAATCTGTGAACGTAATTATTGTAAACTGTAACTTGCTGTACACCTTAGTATCATGCTACTGCTGCAAAGCGCTCTGACGCCTTAGGGCCAGGTCCGCACTATATAAAATTGCAAAAATAAAATAAATAGGTACACACTGAAGGGAAGTATGGCGCAGTCTCCCTGTTTCTGCACTAACAGTCAAAGCTGCCGACTTTGGAACTGGGAAACCAGGTTCGAGCCTCAGCGTCGGCTCAACATTCTGCGATTCTGGGCAAATCACTTAATCTCCCCCTGCCTATCAAAACAAGCATTGGCATAGCCAATAGGTCTCGCCTTTGGGACCTTATAAGTGTTTTGCCAGACCTATTGGCTTTGCCAATATGTTTAAGCTAAGTTGTAGAGCAGTGTCCCAAGAGACGCATTACTGTTTCTTTCAGAACGTGTATTCCCTCACCCTGCGCCTCCTACGGATAAAACCGATGTCTGCATAATCTAAACCTGACATTTTATTTTTAGGAAATGCAAATCTACCAATGGAGGAACTGGCTCTTATTGTCAACTGCAAAGCGAGTTTTCCAAATGAGAACCAGCCCGGGCTAACAATGAATAGAGTGCTAAGAAGTGGACTATCCCCGCAGCCAGCACTGCACAAAAAAATGCTGCATATTACTGGATTGTTCACGACACACACCCTTGCAGTCCACACAGAGAGATGTCCAAGAAAACAGACCTCACTCTTAATTTCAACACCAGCTTACCCACTGAACCAACGTGTGTGACCCTGAGCAAGTACCTTTATCCTGTTTGACTCATAAAAGACGAACGCTCAAAGAGTCCAGAGATGCGCTACACTTTAATAAACTTTAATAAACCATTCATCCATACTGGACTCGTATTTCACCACTCAACAGAAAAGTGCGCCATGCGCAAATAAGCGCTTGGATATGGTTTATGTAAATACGAAGTATCTTCATACAGGACATACTACAAATATAACACAGTGTATAAGTGATGTAGCCCTAATCCCCTCTGCAAATCATAACACAATGTGTCTGTGTGGTGAGGACGGAAAATACATGATAGATTTAAACACACCACAAATCCCTGCCCTTTTGTGGATAGACGGGTATTATCCCAAGCAGGTTGTGCGCGCGGGGAATGGAATCCTCAGCGGACCATGGACCGGTGTAGCGAAGAGGGTCCGGGCTATAAGCTTTGACACTCCCCGCCTCTTTTGTACGGTGGCCACACCGGGCTTCCATGGCAACGGACAGCCACAAAGAAAGGTTCGGAGGAGAGACTGGCGCAGGTAGCCGGATAAAAGAGAGCGCGAGGGACACAAAAGAGAAGAGGGGATGCAAATACTGAAAAGAGTGAGACACGAGCAGGGAAAGAGACTGAGAAAAGAGAAAGACGTAGTGGATGGAAAGAGTTCGAAAAGGGACACGAGACACGGGTGGGAGAAGGAGACTGATCAATGAAGGAACAGGGAGTGGAACGTAAGACACCCATAACAGAGGCCTTAGGGGAGAGAGTGGTCAAGATGGAGACCATCAAGAGAGAGGGTGACGCGAGATGGACATACTGAGTAGTGGGCGGCAGGAGAGAGACAGGCAGAAGAGAACCGGCCGAGTAGGGAGAAGCTGGCAGGAGGTGCCTATAGGAGAGAGACAGGCTCACGAAAGGCAAGGGGCATCCGAGGTAAAAGAGGCGGGGGAGAGGGAGACAACCTGACTAGCGGGTTTGAGATTTGAGAGAAGAGAAAGGCTATGAAGGGGGCTGGTCGGAGATGGCAACAGGTTAGAGACGTACTAAGAAGCACAGACCGTAGGAGATTTTGAGGGGAGAGGTTGGCTTACTAAGGACTGATAGATAGGAGAGACCGAGAGGTGAGCGAGGTCGAGTAGGCAGAGGATGAGCGAAGAGGGACATGGAGAGAAGGGCTTACTGGCAAGAAAGTTGCAGAGAGTTTAGAGAAGGGACAGAAGAGAGACTTGCGGAATGGGGTAAAACTGGAAAGAAAGTTGCAGAGAGGTTATCAGGAGAGAGGCACGGTTATTCGACCCAGACCGGCAGCAGATGCTGGTAAGAGAAAAACAAGTGATGCCACACGCAAGCAGCATCGCGATCGGCGGTCTTCACTTTTGAAGCACTGCACTCGTGCTTGTGGCGGCATCCACCTTGCGGGAGCGAGCAGCGGCCATATGTTTGTAATTAATGTGGCCGTGCTGCTGCTCGCTCCCGCAAGGTGGATGCCGCCACAAGCACGAGTGCAGTGCTTCAAAAGTGAAGACCGATGGCTAAAGGCCTGTAGTGAAGACTCCCACACGATCTTAGATTCTTAGTATTCTTTATTCTTAAGTTGTTCAGTACGGCAGTAAGGGTGCTTGCAACACCAAGCAGGATACAGGCTCTGTCTGCCACATACATTTTAAGTTCTATCTTAAATACACATTCCTATGACATACTACAGTTCTACACTATGCATTCTACTCTACAAAGAAACCTAGTTACTACACATCCCCTTTCCTAATAAAATAAACAAAACTAAAAACAAACAAATAAAACAACTGAAACAATAATAGAACCTTAATAGGCAGACCTCCTCAACCAGAGGGGAACAATTTACTCACAATCGAAATCGTGTAAAGATTTTGGCATAACAATGCGTCTTCCAGATCTAGTGGAAACCTGTATGCCATCTTTCTCGCCAACTGGTTCAGATTCACTCGTCGAGGTAGGTAAGTCTTGAACAACAGTACTATCCAATTCCCCAGAAATTGGTCCAGTGTTAGAATCACCATGCGTATTTAACAAATTGGAACCAGTGACTTTGTCAGTTCTGGGACCAGAAAAACGAGGTTGCAATTTACCAATCTTCTTTGCATTTTTAATTCTGACCAATTGACCAGCCTCCAAACTAACATTCTTAGTACCATGTTTGGTGTCAAAATACAATTTGTTTATTTTGATCCCAAACATGGTTGGTTAAGAGTAGCGTCATGGTGAGATTTACTCTTTCCCATGATTAAGATGTCATCTTGAAAGAAGACAACTTCAGGAATATGACCAAACAGATTAGACATCAACCTTTGGAATACAGCAGCCACAGACGCCAAGCCGAAAGGCATGCGTTTGAATCTGAAACAACCAAAGGGAGTGCAAAATGTGGTCAAATGTCTACTCTCAGGATCAAGAACAACCTGATGGATGCGGCAGATAAATCAAATGTTGAAAACAATTTAGCATCACGTGTAAGAGACAACATTTCATCAATTCTAGGAAGCGGGAATTGATCTACTAAAATGTTGTTATTCAAATATCTCAAATCAACACATAAGCGGGCCTTTCCATTGGCCTTGCGGGCCACGACCAATGGAGAAACCCACTCAGCCGCTTCAACTGTTTCAATTACATCACTCTCTAGTAATTTGTCCAGTTCAGACTTAACTTCAGATCTGACAATGAAAGGTATGTTGCGTGCTTTATGTACTTTTGGAACAGCACCTTTCTTTAAATGAATTTGATGAGTAAATCCTTTAAGTTCACCCATTTGACCAGAGAAAACAGTTTTTTTGTGTCTTCACTGTCACAAGAAATGACAACTTGCTCCTTGCTATTGGGATCAAGAATGATATTCAGATTTTTCTGGTCCTTCCATCCCAAGACAGATGGTCCTTCTTTTGCGATATATAACTTCCCAGTAGAGTGCCTACCTTTGAATCGAAAGACCAGTACTCGGAAACCTAAAATATCAATTCTTTCTCCTGTATAACTTTCAGGAGCAATATCACTAGGTTCCAACCCAATACGGGAAATGTAAAGCTCCTCCCATACCTGTTTGGAAATGATTGTATACGGAGAACCTGAATCAGCAGCCAATTGAACAAGAACACCACCTAAAGAAACTTGACAAATAGGTTTAGAAGACGATATATCAGCAATGTATAAAACAACGTTCTTCTTCATGTTGAAGTGTGTTTGGACTTCCTCATCACTTGAGGTAGAGTCACTGAAAAGATCTGTACCCTGTACACATGCTACTTTACCTTTGGATTTTTTGTTAGCTTTCCTTCTGCAAGATTTGGCAAAATGACCAACAATGCCGCATTCAAGACATTTAGCAGCTCTTGCAGGACACCTGTCAAAGTTAGCTGAGTGGAAGCGACTACCACATCTGTAGCATACCAGGTTACCAACTTTTCTAGGTTCAAATTTTTCTTTTTTCTTCCCATCTACTTTAGCATCTTTGTAACCTTTGTGACTCATTTTTCCTTCCAAGTTCTTACCAACAACTTCAACATCTTTTTTATCTTGAGACAGGGTAGCTTTTGCACAACGTTCTGATAATTCAGCTTTTTTAACCATAGCAATAATGTCCTTAAGATTACCTTCTCCTTCAACCCATAACTTATCCTGCATGTTCTTATTTTTAGTGTACATGACAATTTGATCCCTGACCAATTCATCATGTCACTGAGCAAACCTGCACTTGCTAGCAAGTTTCTTTAACGCTGACACATATTCTTCGATATTCTCATGTTTTTCTTGCTTCCTTTGAAAAAAACTATGCCTAGTTACAGCTATGCATACGGTGGGAGAAGAATTATCATCGAGGTCTAAGATTGCAGCTTTAAATACATCAATATCTCCCCCAACCCTCTCTTGCTTCTGTAACTCATTGTATACACGTAAACCTTCAGGACCTAAACAGTACATAAGAACTCTCTTTTTTCTTTCTGGAGAAAAAGTTCCACTTGAATCTTCCATGTTAGCAATGTAATTAGGAAAGTACTCTTTCCAGTCGCTCCATGCAACTGTGGTTCGCCTGGAACCGCAAAAAATTCCCTTGGAGTATTAATATGCATGGCAGAACCAATACAGTCACCTGATGAGGTACTTGTGCTAGTGCTCGTAGACATGTCAACGTCAGTGTAAACGTGGGATACTTGAAAGAAGAAGAAAGACCAAACTATTAAAAGTACTCCAAGTAGGTAATTATACTTCCCTTTGGATGAAAATTAAAAAAAAAAAAATTAAACTTGAAAAATATTTGTATTTCTTCTCAATTGGAGAACTGGTAGGTATGAAACCTGTTGATTATCGGTTTTTTTTACACACAAAAAAAAACGATGAAAATGTGCTGCTTAGCACCCTTGAAATTAATTTGAACTGCTATGAATTCTTTTCACACAAAGTGTCAGTGAATCATAAAGTACCTTGTGTTGAAAATCACCCTCTGTCCTTCGTAAATCCTTGTTCCGGTAAAGATCGACGTGCCGATGCACCGTAACCATGGAAACTGGTGTTTCCAAAATGGCCACTGTGCGTGACCTCTAGCCGTGCATACGTCACTTGACCCTGCGTGAGCAACGTCAGGGAAGTAGACGTCAGTGCGTGGACATCGTCACAAACGCAGCAGGACCACGGAGATAGAACGAAGACGCGCTGTTTGCGGGACCATGGAGATAGAATGAAGGCGCGCAGCTTGTGGGGTTTGAAAACTGCAGAATGGCTGTTGGTCAAGTGTAAGTGAGGCCCGCCTCGCAGCTTTGCACTTACTTGAAAAGAGTCAATAATGAGCGATCCCCCGCAATAGAGCGTTCAGTCCTCGATTGTGCGAACTTGACATCAAACGTTGTTGGAGGGTATTCTTAATTTCTTCTCTTTCTGCAGTTCAAGCGCCGTACGTTGTACCAGAGACTGTACAGTCTTTGGAATGAAGATCTGCATCCATGAGTTCTTGACCAAATCGTCGCCAAAATTGTAGTGAAGACTCCCACACGATCTTAGATTCTTAGTATTCTTAAGTTGTTCAGTACGGCAGTAAGGGTGCTCGCAACACCAAGCAGGATACAGGCTCTGTCTGCCACATACATTCTAAGTTCTATCTTAAATACACATTCCTATGACATACTACAGTTCTACACTATGCATTCTGCTCTACAAAGAAACCTAGTTACTACAAGGCCCTCCTAGAGCAGCGCATGCACGCTGCCTAGGCGAGACCTAAAAATGAATGTATCCTGTGTAACGTAAGGGGTTCTCATGTAAAACGCTCCAGAATTCCTTCGGTTCGAGTTCGCGCTATATAAAACTGCTCCCTCCCCCGCCCTTCCCGGTTTTCCTGATGAACTAACGACCTCGTCTGTCGCAGTTTCAACATAGGAAACCAAAAGTCCCGTTGTATTCGGTTTGAGGTAGGCGGGTCGACTCTTGTCAACAACATCATCGGCTAATGTTCAATGAGGGGGTAAATGCAATTAAGGGTAAAGGCACAAGAAACGACGATCCGCATTTCATGGAAATATAAAATTGAAGGCAACTCAGTCAGGTACGCCTCACCCAAGATGGCCCGGTGACTTCCTTTCCTATCTGCGGGAGGTTCCACGCCCCTGACGAGCCTTCAGTGCTTGTGGCCTAACGTCACTTCCGTGGAGTGAGGGGCGCCAGGGCGAGGGCGGAGGCGGAGCATGCCTGGCTGTCACTGGTAGACTAGTCGAAGCGAAGCATGATAAGGAACGGACACGGTGACCCTCCTGGGGCAGAGCCCCCAAGTGGCAAAGCCAAGGGGAGCGAGGTTCGCGTTTGGTGCGATGGCTGGTGAGTGAGGACGGGGACGAGGACGAGGACGGGGACGGGGGCGGGGGGAGTTAGGCTGGAAGCCCAACACCATGGAGGCAAATCTTGGGCTGGGTACACCTTCCAGGCCGGGTGCACCTTCCAGGCCGGGTGCACAGTCCTGAGAATAACGTGCCTTTTGATTTCGGGTGGAATGCCCTATGAAGGAAGGGCTTTACCTTGTAGAAGATACTGCGTGTAGGTTGACAGTATTGCACCCAAAGAAAGAGTCTTTCTCAAATAGTGTGTTGTCCTTCTCACTCTTTAATATAAGTGGCCTTCGCGATACGGCGAGTTGCTCCTTGTTGTTCGGTGTAATTTCTCTACACTCCTCTAAGAGGAAATGCCGCCCTCCTCGCCCTCCCCACAAAAAACCCAACTGCCTGTAAACACATAAATAAATACTTGTCAACGTTTGACACTAAAAAGAGGTTCGATTGATCCTGTTTCAAAAAATCATAACGGGCATAACTATGATAGCACAGGAAATGGCTTCACATGACCTTTGACAGGACACCGTCGTTGCAGAAAATTACATCTCGTGGCAGACAAAATGTTTTAAGTATGCTTCTCAATTTCAGTTTGAGACAGCTGTCACTGGCCTTCAGTACTTTTATTCTGCTCCATGCCAGTCCTTTATTCTCTGTTTCTCTCTTTTCAACAGTACAATCTCCTCTCCATGACTTTCTTCCTCTTGCTGCCTGAATTTCAATCTGCCTCTTTTATTCCTCCTTGCCCTTCTAACCCTCTTTCGCTCCTTCCCACTGGCTCTCTTCTTTCAGGAATTTTAAGTCGAACCGCCTGATGTGACTAGATAATCAGTCCATCTGTTCTTTGAATTCTGATACTTAAAGTATTCTATTTAGAACTAAAATGTGAAAGCGATAAATACCACATTTAGGGGAAAATGGGACCGGAGCACATGGAGTAAAAGGACATAGCATCCTTCCCCTTAGAGAGCGCCACTGCAGAGAGTCTGACTGTTCTACAACTTGCACAGAGTGGATGAACCCTGCTGAGGTGCTGGCCTCTGTTGCCTCGCCCACTGGCACTCAGCCCAAGGCAGGGCTTCAGGGAACCAGTTATTGCTTAACATTCTGGCAGAGACTAGTTCTCATCAGCAGGCATGTTAGACAACAAAGCTAGCGTAGAAAAGTCAAGCTTCTTGAGCCTAGTGCTATGCACATCATATCTTGGTTGTGCAATTTACTGGCGTCTAACCCCGGATCCTCTGGAGGACCTTGTTTACATATTTGTAGGCCTGGCCTTAGGTAATCAACCTAACAAAAACTTTCAGGAGTACTACAGGGTGGGGCTTTGGCTCATCCCACATGCTGGCGGACAGGAATATATGTTTTCATTGGGCAGATGTGTGCTTCCATAGAAATTGCGCTTTCCCTCCACGCAGCTGTAATTTTGCTTGTTTATCCAGGTGACTGAGCCAGCAGCAGTATGGCTGCATATAGAAGGCTCACTAACATGTATAATGTATCAAGCTTACAGTGTGATGGAGCATGACCTTTCTGTGACACACATGGTTTTATAATGTTGTTAAAAAGTCTTAGATAAGTACATAAATTACAGTGCTTGTTTTTCTCTGGCAAAAGCACAGATAGGAGGAGGGCAGTCATGAGGAATGTATTGCTATTTACCAGTACCAGATTCCACCATTAACTTTAGACTTCCCAATATAGTTGGATGTTTTAGAGAAGTATGGGATGCCCTAGGCTACACTAATCTACATGCATTTTACATACTTTATCTAGGCCCTTATTGAAAGAATTGTGTTTTTTTCTGTTTAATGTGTACATTGCCTTTATTTGATTTGCAACACCAGAACACAGAAATTTGCCTGGCCTCAGTGTTAAGAAATGCTGACAGTGTGAGATATACTAATGTTTATATGTTTGTACAATACCAAAAATCCCTTTTAAACTGTTAAAAAAATAGGGCTAGTGAAATAGGTTTCTTCATAGACATAGTAGCTGCATTTGATAACAGATGGTGTGAAAATGGTCTCCCTGAAAGCACTTTTTTAAAGGTGCACATTAATACCCAGAGCGCATTCAATGTGTCTCCATTACATGCTGAGAACCGTTGTAGAGGGATTCTTGAGGAATCACACGAGAGAATGCATAAGGACGGTCTACAAAGATCATGGTTCAGCACCATCTTAACCATTTCCCATAGAACTAGGAGATGGATAAAATAAAATATCTGTTATTAAGGCAGCAAGATAAATGTGGTTTTGTTTGTTGTTGACAGTAAGACCAATAGCAGAAAATAGATATTATGTGGAGTGTCACGGTGCTCAATTGGTGTGAAGATGTTATTTGTCAGAGAGCTGGGTAAATATCAGAGAATGTTATCTAATCGGCCGTTGTAGGTGTAGTGGCAAGCTCTGTGATAATCAACCAGCTAGCTAGCTGCAGTGTGTGGGTGTTAGCAATGAAATAGCAGATGATGCTGCAGGATTGAGGGACATTGCAGAGTTTTGCATGAGTCTAAACTTTGTGATTGCAGGCACAGTGTAGGATGTCCTGTTTAAAGGGAATGACACCTGGATAGATATTAACAGGTTTGAGAACTGTTGACACACTTCCCTTCGAGGTAGTGTGATCAAGGGAGCAAGACGAACACACCCATGCTCATTTTTATTTGCAACTACAGATCAAAGTTGACACCCTTTATACAACATATTGTTTGAACAGATGAAGGAAGGGTACACAGCAGGCACTGTTGTTTGGGAACGAGGGGTGGGGGTCTTAACAGGACTTGAGGTCTTCAGTGGTGTAGACATTTGATATTAAAGTCTGTTCTTGGCAGTCACTGTGATCTAGGTTTTTTCCTGACAAAGAGGCTGTGTTGACAAATCAGCTTCATTACTTTTAGGGATCTTGTGTATATATACACAACACACTTCAACTATGTACAAAACGATGGTGCACCATACAACGCAGGCTCGACAATGCTGGGATACACAGCACTTTAGAAACCGTGCATAGGGGTTTCCAGGCATCGCACATTTTATGCCCAGCTGCTGGTGAGAGCTGCTACCCGTTTTCTTCTATAGGTGGCCATTTTAAAGGTAATAGGGAACAAGGTGGCAACAAAAAGTAACACCATGATCCTAAGCCAGCCACCTCTCTGTGGGCCCAGCTGCTGTGGCCACCCCATAACGCCCCCAGCTTGGCTCCCACACTATCTCCCAATCTGGCTCTCTCCTCCCATCCTAGTTCGGGAACAGTCCATAGGACAGTGGTCTTCAGTACTGCCCCATATCCCCTCACCAAGCAGCACAAGGACCACCATGAGCGAGACCATAAGCAAGCAGGAGACCTTGGTCCTGAGGCAGAAGCACATCAGATAAGGATAGGGTGACCAACCGTCCGTAAATTTCACGGACTGTCTGTAATTTGGACCTCACGTCCGTTGTCCGTGAGGATCCATTTTACGAACGCCTTTTGTCCGTAATTATGGCCATTGCAGGGAGCAGCACTGCTCCCCTGCGAGAAGCCTCAGCCCCCTGATGGGGCCGCCTCGCACTCCTCCTAGAGCACAAGAGCAGCCCCACCCGCCCATTGTCATTCTGTATGCGGCTGATTGCCACACACAGAATGACAATTGGGCAGTCTGGGCTGTTAAATCATGTGGTGGCCTCCCCCTGCCTCAGTGTAGAGCAGGGCATTCTGTTAGATGGATAAAAGGTAAAACGCCCATGCTGCAACTTGAGAAAAAAGTTTATATAAAGAAGCCTGTGAAACAAGTTAAAAAGAACGGGTTATAGTTCTTTCGCTGTTTCATCTTTTTTGAACTGACGCATTTTCAATATTATATTCAACGAAGCCATCATTGCTGCTTTTTTATTTTAAGCAACTAACAACCATTGACAAAGCCAATAGTCCTGGATTGTTGTTGGTGTAATGATACTTGCTGTATTATATATCTGGATGCAATGACAGAAACAACATAATACCAGTCGGGCGGAACACTATGCTAAGCACAGATTTTTAGCCTAGGTGTTTTAAGCCACGCCCTTAATTACATCGAACACCCCCTTTGAAGAGACCCCCCCAGTTTTTTTTACCCCACTTAAAGCCCTGGAAACAACACCATGTCACAGTCACCTCACATCCTGGCATTGTGCATCATGCATGACTTCCACGTCTTCAGATTACCTATGTGCAGGGGCATAGTGAACCCTACCCCCACCCCACCCCTTGCTTTAGGAACTACAGCAAGAGTGAAATTCTTGATGGGCCTCTTCTGTCTGCAACTCTGCAGACAAAGGTTCAGCTCATAATTAATATGAAAAGGTGGGCGAGTGAGTAAGAGAAGGGATGGGTGGATGGCTGGATGGATTAGTGAAAGGATGAATGGATGAATGAAAGGGTGGATGGCTGGATAATGAGAGAAAGGATGGATGAGAGAAAAGGTAAATAGATGGATGTATGGGTGGAAGAGTAGATGGATGGGTAAAAGGGTGGATCGGTGAGTGAAAGGATGATGGATCAGTGAAAGGGTAGATGACGGGCGAGTGAATGGGTGGATAGATGAGTGAAAGGATGGATGGATTGATTAATTGATAAGTGAAAGGGTGAATGGATGGATGAGTGAAAGGGTGGATGTAAGGATTGATGAGTGAGTGAAAGGGGGTAGATGGACAAAAGGATGGATGGATGAGTGAAGAAGTGAAAGGGTGGATGGATCAGAGAACAGATGGATGGATGAGTGAAAGGATGGATGAGTAATAGGGTCAAAGGATGGATTCATGAATGGATGAGAAGATGGGTGGGTGAAAGGATGGATGGATAAGTGAGAGGGGGATGGAGAGAAAGGGAGGATGAATGACTGAAAGGGTGAATGGGTGGAAGGATAAGTGACTGGGTGGATGGATGAGTAAGTGAAAGGATGGCTGGATGGGTGAAAGGGTAAATGGCTGGATGGATGAGTGAATAGATGGATGGGTGGAAGAGTGGATGGATGAGTGTAAGGATGGATGGGGTGAAAGGGTGGATGGATGAATAATGGATGGATGAGTGAAAGGGTGGATGAAGGGATGGATAAGTGAAATGATGGATGGAAGGATACATGGTGGATAGGTTTGCAGATGGTTGAATATGTTTAGATATAGATGGGCACACAGTTGGAAGGACACAATGAATGGTGAAAGACTGAATGATAGATAAAAGAATGATTACACCTTGTAGCACCCATTATCTTAAGTAACATTTCCTATACATTGACTTTCACGTTTATACGAGTCATTGTCTCTATATAATGTGTGTGTGATGTAACGCACTCCGACACCCTGCCCTACATACTTGGGATGAGTAACACTATAAAAGAAATTAAATACACATGAGAGACGGTCTATGTGAAGATGAGGGGCACCATTGGAGGGTGGTAGCAAGGCCGGACTGGCCGGACCGGGCATCAGGTGTTTCCCTGGGAGGCTGGAAAGGGGGGGCGGTTTTGTTACTGGGGGCTGGCACTGCAAAGTTCCTTGTATATCTAGTAGTTTTCAATCAACAATTAAAGCGGCCTCACTTATATTCAGGTGTGGTTCACCATTGTCTGGTGACTAATGTACCTGCTGGAGCGAGATGCGAGTTTTGAATCGTCTAAGTTAGCAAGCTTCGGGCATACTGAAAAACTGTTAAGTGCACGATTGTCTCAACCTAATATAAACTTATATTTAAGTGGTTGTCTATTTATTTACTTATATACTATTGCGCGACCTCCTCTGACGTGTCTGTAAAACTTACCTTTTGTCCCGAAGTTTTGTCCTGAATTTTGAACTCCTGTCCTGAATTTTTGTCCTGAATTTTGACCCTTTGTCCTGAATTTTTACACTCACCGTCCTGAATTTGCACCCATGCCAGTTGGTCACCCTAGGTAAGGAGCACTTGGACGCTCCAACACCACCAAGTCTGGCGTCACTTGTCTGCTCAACTAAAATTCCCAGCCTGCCTGTTAAAATGTAGAGCTCGTTAATGGTTAGAATCCATATACCTTAATTTGAAGATCCATAATTTGAGGCCAGAACATAAAAAAGATGTGATTTGAGGCGTTTGCAGCGCCTTCCCTCTGCCACAAGTCTCCCCACATTCGATGGCTCTCCCAAATTCAACAATGTAAGAAATAATTTGTCACACTCCAGTTTTTTCAATGCTTCCTAAAATTGTATGCGTTTTTTTAAAAAGTAAGCAGGCTTACTGGAGTTCTCCTTCCTCTGTACTTATGAATAGGCAGACAGAGCAGGATATTAATACACAGGATTGCTGCTGACCCTGGTATCATTGGCCTGAGGTAAGGTCTTCACTTAACTGTGGGTTACCACTAGCCTCACCCCTGCATACCCACACTAGACCCCACTCCTGGGGAACTGGCAGCCCACAGCACTGGAGGCTTCCCTTTGGCCTAGACCTTACAAGGAAGCTCCATAGAGATAGGGGCAGCAAACTGATTTCTAATATCACTATACAACACTCTTATGGTGCCCCCCCTAACTGTGCCCTTGCAATGTTAGAAATGGGATTTCTGGTTGGCTAGGGCTTGCACCTAAGCCAGGCAGAAACCACCACTGTAGTCGGGGCAAGGGAGTTGCACGCTGAAGATAACCCCTGCTCACCACCTTGGTAGATTGGCACGAGCAGTCAGGCTTATCCCAGAGGCAATGTGTAAAGCGTTTGCGCAACACACACACACAACAGCAGCAACACACTAGGCACACTACAAAAGAAACTCCACACAAGGTTAAATAAAAAATAGCCTTTGTATTATCATAAACACATTAGAATCATAATCACACAATATACACTGTGCCAACTGGCACCAGGTAGTAATTCACAGGGGATTATATACATGACCGGGCCAATCGGGCCACGGTCAGAACCATCAGAAAGCCCAAGTAATAACACAACCAGTAACTACTGGTAAAATAATGAACTCCGCATTATCACATTAGGCATAAACACATTATGCAATCTCATTAGGCATAAACATCATAGCATGACATTTGCATTAGGCATCACATTAGGCATACATCCTAATACCCAGCAGTGCACCCCAGTAACACTAGGGAGGTGCACACATCTCCTGGGGGCCTTACGCCACACCAGGACACCAAATGACCCCAGGCCAAATGGCCTTCTCTGGGGCCCAAATGCCATCTGTCCCAAAAGTCAGGGCTCTAACTGGGGCCTTCCAACTGGCCCTCCGGCTGCCTTGGCAGCAAAAACAATGTGCAGGATGCACTGGTGCGCGGGGGTGCGTCTCATCTCCTCCTCCTCAAGAAACAAAAGAAATGCCCGTCGTTGCAGCTGCCTGTAGTCAGGGCGGTGCAGCTGTGCACAATCAGCTTGGGCACCACTGTGCTACTAAAGCCCCACTCCGGGACTTCAACACAACGTGCCCAGTCGTTGCAGCTGCCCGCAACAGCGGTGCAGCTGTGAAGATAAACCAAGCACTGGCACTAACAGTGCCTTAGGGAGCCCCGTTCACTGGGATCCTCCCGGTACCACTCACTTGGCACCAACTGTGCGCCCTTTTCCGCCCCACTCACCGGGACTCTCCTTCGAGGGCTGAATCAGGCCCTCCACAGGCCGCCTGGCAGGCCCCGCTCACGGGACCTTTCTTCTTTCCTGGCGGTCTCTTTCTGGCAGGGCACGGCGGCAGTGGGACATGGAGCGAAGTCTCCGTCTGCACCGTCCCCTCCGCCTTTGGCCATACGCGGGGCTTCCACCGGCACACGGGGGCCCCGCCTTCCTCCAGGCACACTCGGCCTGGCTTCCGGTGACTTCCGGCCGGCCATGCCTCCAACCAGGCACAGCCGCCTGGCTTCCTCTGTGGCCGCGCTTCTTCCGGGGCGCTGCGCGTGAGGCGGCGGCCCCTCGGCAACCCACAAATGCGGGGTGGGCTCCCGCTCCACCACAATGCGGGGTAGGCTCCCGCTCAAAGAGTGGCACAGAATGCGTGGTAGGCTCCCGCTTCTCCTATAGGAACACCACAATGCGGGGTAGGCTCCCGCTTTACCTCTGGGAACACTGGGGAATCCCCACGCCGGGATTCCCTCTGAACAAGTTGCAGCCCAGCGCTGCAGGGCTCACACGCGCCTCTCGTCCTCTGGCAAAGGCTGGAGTCCCCCTCTCTGGGGCTCCAGCAATAAAGAGGTAGTGCTCACGAGGTGCTAGAATCCAAGAGTCCAAGGGGCAAAGCTGGGCCCAGGCAGGCCAGCTCACAGGGCCATCCAGCAGTGGGGCAGTCCCTCGTGGCGGTTCCTCCTGGGGCCCAGCAGGCACAAGTAGCACCCACACAGCACACAAACATGGGGTCACAGCCCCAATATTTATACACCCTTTTCTCTTTGTTCTGCCCTGGCACAGGGTTTGGGGAACCAGACTCAACTGGTTCTGGGGGGTACTGGAGCACTTTGTGTCCAATGCTTCTACTCCCCTTTGTCAGGTGGGGGCTCGGTCATCAGACACACCACAGGGGGGCGGAGCCAGCATTCACCCAGGCAGGCACAGACCTATTCAGGGTCAGGGGACTACTCTTCCCACTACTCCAAATGCAGATCTCCTATTCAGCCTAGCGCTGACTCACCCTGCCCTCCCTGGAGCCACACACCTCACCAGCCCCTGTCACTCCAGAGCCAGACATGCAATACACATCAGGCAGGCAGAGATACATAGCACACAAAAATGCCAACTTCTAAAAGTGGCATTTCTAAAATAGTGATAATCCGCGCACACCATTGCGCAGCATTTATTATTACTATTCCAAACATACCAAACTTGACCACGCTGCTCCTCTCATATCAGGAATTACCACTGAAACACTTATCAGGGAATCCCCAATGCATTCCTATGAGAGGGCAGCCTCACAGCAGTGAGAAACCAAAATGGCTATTTGTCACTACCAGGACATGTCACGCACTTAAGGTACAATCAATCAATCAATCAGGGAATTGTAAGCGCGCTACTCACCCGTGAGGGTCTCAAGGCGCTGAGGGGGGGGGGGTCCGCAGATCTGTTTAGCCGAAGAGCCAGGTCTTGAGGGTCCTCCTGAAGGTGTTCAGGGAGGGGGCGCGTCTGATATCTGCCGGTAGCTCGTTCCAGGTCTTGGCTTCAATGTGAGAGAAGGATCTTCCGCCTGCTCTGGCTCTGTGGATGCGCGGGGTTTCGGCCAGTGCGAGGTTGGAAGATCGGAGGTTTCTTTTGGGTACGTGGAAGTTGATTCTGTCGTTGAGGTATTTGGGTCCATTGTTGTGTAGGCATTTGTAGGCGTGAGTGAGGATTTTGAAAGTGACTCTTTTCTCCACAGGGAGCCAGTGGAGACTTCGTAGGTGTTGGCTGATGTGTTCGTGTCGGGGGATGCCGAGGACGAGTCTGGCAGCGGTGTTCTGTACTGTCTGGAGTTTGCGGAGTAGGGACTTGTTGATGCCGGCGTAGAGTGTGTTTCCATAGTCCAGTCTGCTGGTGATGAGTGCGTGGGTGACTGTCTTCCTTGACTCAGGGGGGATCCACTTGAAGGTCTTGCGGAGGATGCGGAGGGTGTTGAAGCAGCTGGAGGTGACGGCGTTGACCTGTCGGTTCATGGAGAGTGATGAGTCGAGTACGATGCCGAGGTTCTTGGCGTGGTCTGAGGGGGTAGGTGGGCTTCCGAGGGCAGTCGGCCACCAGGTGCTGTCCCATGCAGAAGGGGTGGTACCGAGGACGAGGACTTCTGTCTTCTCGGCGTTGAGCTTCAGGCAGCTGTTGGTCATCCAGACTGCGACGTCTTGCATTCCTTTCTGGAAGTTGAGTTTGGCAGTGGTGGGGTCTTTGGTGAGGGAGAGGATGAGCTGGGTGTCGTCGGCGTAGGATACGATGTTGAGGCCATGTTGTCGGACGATGGCTGCGAGGGGGGCCATGTAAATGTTGAAGAGGGTGGGGCTCAGTGATGAACCCTGTGGGACTCCGCAGGTGATTTTCGTGGGGTCGGGAGGAAGGGTGGGAGTCTGATCCTTTGGCTTCTTCCGGTGAGGAATGATCGGATCCAGTCCAGGGCTGTTCCTTGTATGCCTGCGTCGTGTAGTCTGACGACTAGTGTGTGATGGGAGACGGTGTCGAAGGCCGCTGATAGGTCGAGTAGGATGAGGGCTGCGGAGTGGCCTTGGTCCAGGAGGGTGCAGATGTCGTCTGTGGCGGCGAGTAGGGCGGTCTCTGTACTGTGGTTGCTTCGGAATCCGGATTGGGACGGGTTGAGGACGGCATTCTCGTCAATGAATTCTGTCAGTTTCCTGTTGACTGTTTTCTCTGCAACTTTGGCTGCGAAGGGGAGGAGCGAGATGGGCCGATAGTTCTTGAGGTCGGTGGGGTCAGCTGTGGGCTTCTTGAGCAGGGGTCTGACTTCTGCACGCTTCCAGTCGTCTGGGAAGGTGCCTGTTTTGAAGGTGGTGTTGATGGTGCGTTGTAGTTCGGGTGCGATGGCGGCCACGGGTCTGTGGTAGATGTGAGGGGGGCAGGGGTCGGTGGGCGCCCCCGAGTGGATGCTTTTCATGGTCGAGGCGGTGTCTTCGGCCGTGATCGGTGTCCAGTTGGAGATGGTGGGCTGGCTGGTGTTTCTGGGGGCGGGGGCCGTCTGTGGCGCCTGGTGGATGGTCGATGAAGGTACATGTCCTACCTTTTACCTACAATGCACCCTGCCCATAGGGCTAGGTAGGGCCTACCTTAGGGGTGACTGACATTCAGGAAAAGGGGGGGTCACAGACGTGGCAACCACTTTGCGTGCCACATCACAGCGGCAGTAACACTGCGCGCACAGGCCCTGCAATGGCAGAGGCCTGAGAAAGGTTTGAAAGGCTACTTTGGTGGGTGGCGCAAGCAGCGCTGCAAGTCCACCAGTAGCATTTAATTTACTGGCCCTGGGTATCTGAGATACCATTTTACAAGGGACTGACAGGTAAATTAAATACGCCAAACAGGTGTAGACCAATCTTACCAGGTTTACCACAGAGAGCACAAGCACTTTACACTGGACAGCAGTGCTAAAATGCCCAGAGTCCAAAAACCACCAACACCAGGTCAGAAAAAAGACTAGGAGGAAGGCAAAAAGTTCAGGGATGACACTGCAAAAAGGGCCAAGTCCAACAGTAACACTATAAAAGAAATATTAAATACACATGAGAGACGGTCTATGTGAAGATGAGGGGCACCATTGGAGGGTGGTAGCAAGGCCGGACTTGCCGGACCGGGCATTGGGTGTTTCCCTGGGAGGCTGGAAAGGGGGGGCGGTTTTGTTACTAGGGGCTGGCACTGCAAAGTTCCTTATATATCCAGTAGTTTTCAATCAACAATTAAAGCGGCCTCACTTATATTCAGGTGCGGTTCACCATTGTCTGGTGACTAATGTACCTGCTGGAGCGAGATGCGAGTTTTGAATCGTCTAAGGTAGCAAGCTGCGGGCATACTGAAAAACTGTTAAGTGCACGATTGTCTCAACCTAATATAAACTTATTTTGACTTGTACTTAAGTGGTTGTCTGAAGACTAGAGCTAGGGTTTTTGGCGTAGTCAGGAAGTGTGGCGCTCAGACTAGTATGCGTGGTGTAAATGTGAACTAGAGTAGGTACGGTGCTGCCAGGTCGGGGGATTTACCCAATAACCCCCGGAGGTGTGTGAGTCACAGGACCCACACTGGGAAAATAAGCACAGTCCCGGGCACACGTGGTGAGGGTATAACGATAGTGTGACCGTATTGTTCGAATAACAGTTGTAGTGGTCGACACCTGTTAGAGTTGAAAAGTTATTTAATGAAAAACAACTGAATTTACAATAAACAACCAGCCGACACGTGTTTCGTCACTCAGAGTAATCCGGTGACTCTTCAGGGCTGTGTAGCATGAGTGAGGATAGAAAAAGCAGAACCCGTTGAACCGGTGATAATTCCAACCCGGCCGGGGGTGTACGCAAAGATCTTAAATATAACGGAGGAGACGGTGCTCCACGTAGAGACCAGGCACGGGGTGCGTGCCACGGGAGTAGCCGGGAAGCCTGTGGGCGGTGAGGGCAGTTATGCCGAAGGAGAAGTAATCAGCGGAATGTAGCAGGCGGGAGTACTGGAACGGAGGTAGATGTGTCAGAACAATCAAAGCAAACAAGTCCAGAAACTGCGGGAGGACAGGGTTCTAAAGCCAGGTGGCGGCGGAAGTGGTGGAGCAAGGAGGAGAATAACGGCGCTCCATGGGTATGAAGCGTGCCGGGAGGCGGATAAGCCTGTGCGGTAGCTCCGACGAAACCGGAAGGTGCTTGTGCCGAGGGATAGCTGGACCACGGCACGCTTCATACCCATACCCATACCCATGGAGCGCCGTTATTGTTCTGACACATCTACCTCCGTTCCAGTACTCCCGCCTGCTACATTCCGCTGATTACTTCTCCTTCGGCATAACTGCCCTCACCGCCCACAGGCTTCCCGGCTACTCCCGTGGCACGCACCCCGTGCCTGGTCTCTACGTGGAGCACCGTCTCCTCCGTTATATTTAAGATCTTTGCGTACACCCCCGGCCGGGTTGGAATTATCACCGGTTCAACGGGTTCTGCTTTTTCTATCCTCACTCATGCTACACAGCCCTGAAGAGTCACCGGATTACTCTGAGTGACGAAACACGTGTCGGCTGGTTGTTTATTGTAAATTCAGTTGTTTTTCATTAAATAACTTTTCAACTCTAACAGGTGTCGACCACTACAACTGTTATTCGAACAATACGGTCACACTATCGTTATACCCTCACCACGTGTGCCCGGGACTGTGCTTAAGTGGTTGTCTATTTACTTACTTATATACTATTGCGCGACCTCCTCTGACGTGTCTGTAAAACTTACCTTTTGTCCCGAATTTTTGTCCTGAATTTTGACCCTTTGTCCTGAATTTTTACACTCACTGTCCTGAATTTGCACCCATGCCAGTTGGTCACTCTAGGTAAGGAGCATTTGGACGCTCCAACACCACCAGGTCTGGCGTCACTTGTCTGCTCAGCTAAAATGCCCAGCCTGCCTGTTAAAATGTAGAGCTCGTTAATGGTTAGAATCCATATACCTTAATTTGAAGATCCATATTTTGAGGCCAGAACATAAAAAGGATGTGATTTGAGGCGTTTGCATCGCCTTCCCTCTGCCACAAGTCTCCCCACATTCGATGGCTCTCCCAAATGCAACAATGTAAGAAATAATTTGTCACACTCCTGTTTTTTCAATGCTTCCTAAAATTGTATGCGTTCTTTTAAAAAGTAAGCAGGCTTACTGGAGTTCTCCTTCCTCTGTACTTATGAATAGGCAGACAGAGCAGGATATTAATACACAGGATTGCTGCTGACCCTGGTATCATTGGCCTGAGGTAAGGACTTCACTTAACTGTGGGTTACCCCTAGCCTCACCCCTGCATACCCACACTAGACCCCACTCCTGGGGAACTGGCAGCCCACAGCACTGGAGTCTTCCCTTTGGCCTAGACCATACAAGGAAGCCCCATAGAGATGGGGGCAGCCAGCTGATTTCTAATATCACTATACAACACTCTTATGGTGCCCCCCCTAAATGTGCCCTTGCTGAGACCACTGGAGGTTTCATTAAACAAAACTCTTTGTTAACCTTAGTTACTTAAGGTGACAGGAGGAATCACTTTGTATTATGCAAAAGTGTGTTCTAAACACAACGCTTCATTAAGACAAAATCTCTTAGAAGTACATTCATATACAGGGGAGGCATGCAGGCTAGTGCAAGAATTTTTAGCATTTCTAATAAAATAGCATTTTGATGTTAAAGCACTCTTTGCACTTTTTTTGTCCAGCATTGGTAAAGCCGTTAGGTATGGCTTTCTTGTGATTACATAAGCTGCATGCACAAATGTTAACAGGAAATATGAATGCCCGTGTTCACATACTTTGGAACATTAAAGCAAGACCTATTGGCTGTGCCAATGCTTGTTTCACTGTGAGAATGCATGCATTTGCAAGACCTGCCCTACCCTAATGGAAAGCTGAAGAATGGAATTTTAAAAGCGTTGCTGAAAAAGCAGTGGCTTATTGCATAAATTGTTAGGGGTGGCATCTTTGCAGAGATCTAGTTCTTATTACACACCTTCATGCATTGGTGGTCTGGCACTGTTCCTTGGTTGTTTTCCAGCAGGGTAGTATTTCTGTCTCTTTTTGCTTGCCTACACTTTCCAAAGTGACTGCAGCAGTTTTAGCTAGCACTGCCAAAGTCAATAGTTTTTCCGTTTATATAGTGAAAATGTTTTCTTAAGCTTCAGCACTCCCAGGACAAAGTAGCCTTTTTGGGTAGCAACGGCAGTAACTTCTCTAGTGTTGTAGCACATGGGCAGTAGCACTGCAAACTCCACTGAAGTAGAGAACAGATGCATGTTTAACTGCAGCCCACACATCTGGTATAGCAAAGACAGTAGCAGTGATTCTAAGTTCACTGATGGAGCCACACTACGTCCTCCCCTCCTACACGCATATCTCAGGGCGGTTGCTGTGGTTCTCAAGACACTTGAGATCTAAGGACTTGAGTATATGGTCTGTCCCATTCTCCTGTTCCCCAGCCCAGTATAGGTCACTGGTCCCCGGATTCCAGAAGTTCTGTACTGTATTATCCTATCACGTTTTCTAACCCTCACCTGACCCACCACCCGACCCGACCCTCTTTTCCTAGACTCCACAGAGGAAAATGCCAGCAGCAGCTAGTAGCACTTAAAGCAGGCGTAGGCCTTAGATCCCTGGGCTTGAGTATCTCCAGTAGCGTGCCATCTGCTTTGTATTTGGGTGCCTCTTTGTGTGTTCTGTTAGTGCACCCAAACCGGTTGCACACCAGTTAACACATATCCCTAAAACAAGTTGGACATATTTACTTTGGTAATGCTTGTTCACACTGAGTCTTAGTCAGAATCAGATAAATGAGCAACAGCTCACATTCTCCCTTTGACATCACTCTCCTCTGCAATCTCTCCCTCTGCGTTAGTCAGTTGGGCCCTTTTTCTTCCCACCTCACTCTTGCTAAAGTACAGCCATTTGCTTTTCTCACACTTCATCTCCTTCCTCTTCATTGCTGTCCTTTCACTCTCTCCTTTATGTACTTCTTTTCAACTCCTCCACTTCACCATCAACCCATGAATGTATTTTCTTTACCTTCGGTGCTGTAAGTTTACAACAGCTGTGTACCTCCTTGACACATTTTCCCATAGCATCGTAATTACATTTGGCATATATGTGACCATTGCTCTGTGCATACTCCAGAGAGGCCAAGGATTGGATGAACACGTGGTGTGGCTACCATTATGACACAGTGACGAGCACTGTGAGAAACCCTCACTTCTTTCAGCTTCAACGCCACAGCTTTCAATTGTGTCTGACCTGAACACCTATCAATACCGTGAACTCGCCTTGCGGCACCTATAGGCAGCTCTTTTGCAGTGTATGGTATAGATATCCATACGTTCCACGAACAACAAAACTACAAAAACATAACCACTGGGAAAAGGAAATGCTCATTAGGAGTGGGGACATGCAATTTGAAGTAAAATTTATGAAAAGCAAATCACATCACTGAGTTGCGCTAAAGTTAAGAGTTCTTACATATGTTGTCCAGAAAAAGATCAGTGTTTTTGCTTGTAAACTTCATAACATTAATGCCTGGTAGACACACGTTTCAAATTAATGCCAGTTTTTATTACTGCCAGCACTGAGCACTACCTGGTACCTCCTCAGATAAAGCTCCATAACTATCTGCTTTTCACAAAAGTCCTCAAAATCAAACATTTCCCTTTTGAACTAGAGCCACTGACGTCTAGAGTAGTAATTGAGGGCTGCTGAATTATAGTGGTTGGCGAACCACTGAAGGCTCTAGCCAGGGTCCACCTGACACTGGATCAGCTCGAGCCCCTTCAGGACTCTTCTGCCCAAGACAAGACTAGCTTTTATGTGTATTCAGCAGCCGCAGCGTCGCCCCCGCCAGCTCAAAACGGCAGGAAAGGAAAAATAAAACGATAATAAACCTATTTTATTATCGTAGTATTTTTCCTTTCTTGCCGAGTCTTTATGGGCGGGCCATGGGGGACGACAGGCACAGGAGGAGTGGTAGTGTGCACCGTGATCAGTGCGCATGACGGTTTGGCCGACCGTCTCAGGCCGGCCAAACCATCATGTGCACTGAAGCTGTCTCCAACCCAGCTGTGTTGCTGGGTTGGAGACAGCAGGTACAGGCTCCCAGTCTCCCTAGGAGTGCAAATCCTCGGCGCTCAGGCCAATCCTGACGCTGCTCTCATGATATGACATGAGAGCAGCGTCAGTATTGGCCGCAGTGGAGTCTGTGCCTGTGAGAAGTGGAGCAGAAGAGCACGACGCGCCTGGCTGCAGGTACGTTTCTTTTTTAAAATCTTTTTGTCACCACCCCCATCAAGTGCTAGGTGGTCCGGTTACACGGTCCCCTAATGCCCTTATTTTTTTTGTTTTTATTCAACTTTAGAACACAGAGACTGAGCAACGTGTCCTGTAATGGTGGCCATCCCACAGCAGAGGGCCAAGACCAGATTGTGGCCAGGCCCTGCACGCAACCCCCTGTGGGCAGCCAAGTCCCTGTGGACACATTTTTCCCATTTCTTTTGTTATTTTGTTCATTTTGTATTTTTGCAGTACCACCACACAAGCTTCACCTATATAGTAGGGCGACACTACACAAGCTTTACTTAATGAAGCTGCGGTACCATGATGGTGTCTCTTGTGCGGCACCTACCATAGGAGTATCATGTTCCCTTACAGGAAGGCTGCGCAAGGTTTCACGGTACGATTTTTTTAATTAGTTATTTTTGGCCCTAGTTCCTTTCAGGAGTGCTAGAGGGCAGTAGCGTAACACAAAATGACGGGGACCCATGCAGGGTATGATGAGGGGCCCCAAGTCTCCTATTCCTTAGAGCTATTCATTGGCTTTTGACTGAATAAGGGGCCCACTTGAGGAGTTGGGGGCTCCTTCACCGCAGGGACCTGCGTTGGTCAGGCTATATCCCTGTCTTGCCCCATTATATGTTTTATTCATAGTGGCCCACACTTGTTGCCCGCCTTGTTTTTTATCATTAAAATGACCTTTTCACAATTTACTCGCGGCTAGTTGTGTTCCAAATGATGCCACACTGTTAGCTTTTTATTTCACTTCAACCTAACTACCACGTGAGAACACTTGTCTCGAGCACGGCGCACAGCCAGAGTTGAGCAGAGACGTTTGCTTTGTCTCTGGCATGAGCAGTTCTTGGACTGCTGGACGTCAGGGAACAAAGATAAAGCCTACACGGAAAGATCTGTTCATCGCATGGTGTTATGCAACAGGAAAGTCCGGTCATGTCAAACAAGCAGGGCCGGTTCTTGGTGTTTGGAAAGGAAGTGACGTTCTACGACTGCAGGGCCTTTTGAGGAGAAGCTGATTTCTTTAAATTCGGTCATTTCCATTGTTCAAGTTAATATCTTTAAGAGCACTATTTTACACAGTTTAAAAATAGCCTGCGAAAAGGAGTTCAAGTTGTGCCCAATATATATTTCGATTTAAACTTGTGAAGTTTGCAATGAATAATAATTTATTTGCAATAAAACGTAAATCCATAAACAGTAGTCATGCACCTCATAATAGGTTTACAGGCCTATTTTTAAGCGCTTTATGACTGCACCTTTTCTATTATATGCCCCATCCTTCATGCTCTTATTCCTTTCCTCCACTGCGATTTTCTATTTTACAAACTTTTCGCTCCATCCTCTCCTTATTATGGACACTGCTCTGCCTTCTTTATAGTGGTAAAAAGTAACTAGAATTTGCTGAAGTAGAGAACAGTCTGAGCGTGTACGGATAGCTTTGAAGCAGGGACAGGACGTATATTGTAATCACACCAAGAATTTAAAGGGGGGGAGAATTGACAGGAAAAAGAGTCCAACTTTTTGGGTGAGTTCATGCAACGTCACACAGCCCCTAGCCTGTGATGCTCGAACTATGTTTTAGTTTGCACAGTCTATATAGTCCAACTACTGGGTATATTTAAGTTGACGGCCAGTCAGTATTTCAGTCCGCATCAGTCAGGATTAGAGGAGCGCCTTTCAGAGAGATGCAGCCACCCTGAAAGGCTTCTTCTAGGGCTCAGAAGCTGTTGGGTATCAGGGTTAGTTCATCACACTGCAATCCACAGGCCAATGTCACTCTTGAGTGTTGACTGATGTCTCTGACTGTGCAGTGGTCTACAGCCTCTGGCACCACCCTTTCAGAAGGATGGTTTTGAGAGTCTGCTAGGGGTGCATGAGGGCCTACCAAAAAGTTAGTACTTTGTCCTGATAGGTTGTCTAATTTCTCAGTCGTAAACAAACTATAAGTAGATTTGGCAGAGACGTGCTGTAAATGCTTTAAACCGGTACTGAGTACCAGCACTTCTCAGTTCTCTCCCCCCTGAGTACCGGAACTTCTTCTTGGGCAAGAAGAGTACTGGTCCTCCCAGTTGCAGCAGGGCTCAGGCCCTGAAGTATGGGTACGTGCAAGGAACAAGCTAATGAAAATTACCCTTGCAGATGGAGGTGTCTATGTGACTCTGGCAGGCAGTGTATTCCGGCAACGGGTTGCTCCTGCAGTGTTACGCTCTAATTGGCATCTCAACAAGAATAAGCATGTAGCCAGAGCTCCTGACAGTAGAACTGGGTAACCAGCTTCGAATCCAGGCTTCGGCTCATCATCCTGTGATTCTGGGCAACTCACTTAACCACCGGTACTTAAAAAGAAGTATGCTTTAATGCAAAACTTTGATTGTCATGTAACGTGCTCTGATGCCCTTGTGGCGAATTCGCACTATATCCAACTGCCAGAAATTAGGCCCTGCATATAGGGCTTGAAGGCTAACGCCTGCCATGTCTCACAACACACACAACATCCTAATGTACGTGTTGGGAGCTGAGTGTTGTTCTGTGATCTGATGGAGTCAGGAGGTGGTGAGCTGAGGCACAGCATACATAAACGGGACCGCAGCCACATGTATAACACAAAATGTATTGAAGGTTGCCTCGAGTGCGGTTTTGAGTGTTCTTGAATGTATGTGCTTTAGTGCCAATATCGGCAACACTCACCAGTCCTCCCACAGCAACATACATACATAATAAATACGCAGACAAGACAAACTTTTGGTGGGAAAATTGCTGCAGGTTTATTAGCATACCAAATATGCCAACATGGTGGGTTATCTTACAGGCGATCCAAAGGCAAGCCGCCCCTAGCGGCCTACCACCTGATGGGCCAACTTGCATCGTGGCCTTAGCCAATCGGTGTTTAGCGGTTGTGGTGAGGGGATAGCCCCTCTAACTTCCGGTGAACCATCGGTCCACCCTATTACTCACGCCCCCCCCCCCCTACGAGGGGCGGAGCGTTCAAGCGACCCCCGGTTGTACAGGTTTCCAACCGCCCGTAGGACAGACGGGGCGCCGTCGAACCCCAGGGTCCACCGCACAGACTTCCTGGGGATATTAGGCCTCAGCACCCTTTGTGCTCCTGAAGAGGGTACCCCGAGTACCTTTCCGCCTCCGGATCGCCCTGTAACTCCGCCACAGCCCTGGGTGTGGCGACCGTCGCAGCCAGGGCCCCCCACCAAGGCCGGCATTCCTACTTACATCCTGCTATTTCTAGGGCCTCTCCCTAACCAGCAAGAACAGGTCCATGCTTATACTGGACAGATGTACCCCATCGTCCTCAAAACACCCTGTGAATTTGGCGTGTAGCACTCCTGTCTAATGAAGCCAAATCCCCTCTGTTCAGTGAATTTACGCACAGCGCAGATGCTCCTCCTGCGCGCAGGCTCCATCGCCTCCCCCGGCCGAGCTCCATGCGGGAGCCGGGGGGTGATTCCAGACCACTGAAGTCACCTGTCCCCAACTGGTTGCTAAATTGCCCGTGTGGTCTTCTTCTAGGGTGCATTACTTCACCACATTGACCAGACAATTTCAAAGTTCTTTTCAATTTATCCCTGGTGAACATAGTAATGGTGTCACAGCAGGTTTGGGGGAATAAGTGTATGGTGCCCAATATTAGACACTGCACCCTTTCGTGAAGTGACAACTTACACAGCCTACCCTGCTTGCTGAACCTTCAACCGGTCACAGATGCCCGGTCACTGCTATCCCTTGTGACCCTTGATACTTACAGTGTCGGACTACATGACTGTGTCACATGTTTCGCTGTAGTCCCTTTGGTGGATCCACTGGGACCCTTCTGCATCCCTGCAAATGCTGTGTCACGCACTACAACCCTTTAATGCCCTTGCCCATCCCTCAAAGACACCCGACAGCCTGATGCCCCGCAGCTTTGGTGAGGGGTTTTGGGCCCGGCACACCCCAGTCTGTGTTTCCCACCTATATCATCCCTAGAGGCTCCAGTTAGTGTGAGCGGCTATCCCTGTCCTGGCAAGGCATGTCAATGGCCAATACCCCCCTTGGCAACTATCCTGCCATGTGATATGTGACCTTAAGCACGGGTGTCCTTGTGTACGTGATGTGTAAGGGGGTGAACAACCTGAACAAATACTTGCCCTTTCTTCAGCAGTGGGAACGCCAAAACAATCATTCTTCAATCCTAGTACCAAATTATGCTCTGACCCCATGTTCCCCTCAGCTTATTGTACCGCAACCCACAAATTAGCTGGCAGTTTCCGCAAATGCCTGGCTCCCTGGCTATAGGGCGGGTGTTCTTGTCTGTCCTGGATGGTCTCGAGGATCCCTCTCTTGGTGCATGCTTGCAACCCTTAACATTTCCACATTAGTTGGACAAGACCACTGCCTGGCCGCAAGCTTAGCTAAGCCCCTGCGGAAATCGCCTGCCTGTGCGAGCAGACCAAGATTCGTCGCTCCCCACTCCATCACCATCTTTCTTGCTTCCCCACGTAGGCGTTGTGCCATCTATGGTGTTTAGCTTCCCTTTGCTCCAGGGGAGAGCAGCCCTGTCTGGCGGTGTGTGTACTGAAGGAGATGTGTCCTGGAAGTACCATTGATATGAGTTTTACATGTCACTAGTTCGCCGTACTTGGTGTGTTTAATAAAATTAATAACAGGTCCAACCAATCACTCGGGCATTCCTTGCTTTCTTTAGGCATGTTGGATTTGAGGGGATTCGGCGAAAAATGTAAGCTATCTCCCTTGGCATGCCATCCCCTTAACACAGGTTTTTCTTCTTTAGGCATGTCCCTGATGGTCTCCATCATGCGTTTAAGGCCAGTTTGAGTCTTGCTTAGGAAACATCCCTTCGAACACACCGTGTCGAGTAACTACTCATGTTTATCTCTTGACAAGTCGTCCCCGTTTGCCTGGCACTCGTTGGACCCAGGGAAGCTTATTAACAAGCGCCCTATACAAAAGTATATACATGTTGCGCAACTTGGGGCACTATTACTTCCCCACTACGTACTTCCAGACATGTCAATACTGACAAAGGTATCCCCACCTTAGTACCTGAATAACCACTAAATAAATACTGTCTAAGGTAAAAGATTACTAGTGAACCTCGCCAAGGGCCCTCCACTGCGTGTGAACCCCTGTTGTTGAGTTTCTGACTGATAATTTTGCCTGCCCACCTCCGCACCCTTCAAGTAAAACCAGCCAAACCAATAGCAGGCCTTCCTGTCACGACACAACCTACATGACCATTAACGTGCCAACATGTGTCCGATGAGACTAAACAAGTTAGAGGCTTTATTGTATCAGCCAGACCTGGAGTGGAGCCAGAGCTGAATGGTCTTAGAGTGGGTCGGACTGGAGGAGGTATGTGTGGCTAACGCAGGCCCAAAATTTGTGCAAATTGATAATGCATTACCATAGTGCCAATGGGCCTGAGTATAAGAAAAATGGTGATGCTGTGATACAACTTCTGTAAATGTGTGCAGTTTAAAAACCGACAGTTCATTTTCAAGTACATGTTCATTTTTAAGTACCCAGCGACACTTCCTGTGTAGCTGTAGACATCGATATCTCCTGTGTAGCTGCACACAGCGTCACCTCCTGTGTAACTGCACACAGCGTCACCTCCTGTGTAACTGCACACAGCGTCACCTCCTGTGTAACTGCACACAGCGTCACCTCCTGTGTAACTGCACACAGCGTCACCTCATGCGTAAATGCGCACTGCGTCGCCTCATGCGTAATTGCACCCGCGTCACCTCATGCATAATTTAACACGTCACCTCATGGGTACCCGAGGGAGCATTAATTTAATACACAGGGAGATAGAGGCAGGTGCACTCTAGTCACCGCCATAGAGCACAGTCTACATTCTAAACTCGTAAAACGGGTAGCTGTTTCTCCCTCATGGAAGCTCTCCTCAGATTGAGCAGAGCAAAATTACTTCAAGATGTCGGGTGCTGTCTGAAATGCCTGAAATAATCTCGGACACCGGAGGTCCGACCCCAGACCGTCCTCGTTTGCGGCCCGAGTCACCTCGTGTGTGCTTGGACTCTGTCTAGACATGTGTACTCGCAACAGGGTCCCCTCCTGTGTACTTGCGAACCGTCACACCTCGTGTATACTTGCCCCAGTGACGTCTCCAATGTGAATGCCCCTGGTGTCCCTCAAGTGAGCACATGTGAACTTGCTGCTGAAAATAGCAGTGGTGGGCCATTGCCACGCTTTCGGAAGTCCAGACTTGACTTTCTCACCTTGTGGGTTTAAACCAGGTACAAATTTGACAAGTGCGTACCCCGTGACTAACTAGACGGGAGAAAATGTTAGGGCCCCTCCCCTGCCGTGTACAAAACAAGACATTGAGCATGGCTGAAATATGTTGAGCATTCACCGCCATGAAGCACGAGAGATTATCCTGAAAGGCCAGATCCACAAAACTATTGTACCAATACATGGCCTTACTTGGAGCTGCTAGACACAAACAGATACTTGCACTATCGGCTGCAGCAACAGCAATTTATAGATTTGATTTGCCAACGAGACACTGAAGCAGCCTTGGAGTTTTGCCCAGACACAGTTAGCGGTGCCAGGAGAGGCGAGCACAGTGTCTGACAGAAGGACAACGTACTTCGGCCTCGCCTGTTTTTGATATCCCATAAGAGACGCCGTTTGGAGACCTGCAGAGCGTGCTGCAGAGGCCATAGGTATGGATTGAAGTCAACCAAGCTGTCCTGGATTATGAAAAATCGTGAATCCACTCCCAAGCTGGCTAAGCTGATGAAACTGGTACTATGGGCTCAGAATGAACTGGACCAGAAAAAAGTGAAATATCCCAAGATGTCAGGCCTCAGCAACAACACAATTGAGGATTGAACCTTGTGCCGAACTGCGTGAGCAGACTGGACGCTGCTTGATTTCGAGGACCTTTGCAAGGTGCTCCAACCCAGCGCCCCCCCACAGGCTCAGTGCTGTGGCGCCACAGATTGCCACACGACCCGCGGACGGGTCATGGGCAGAGCGGCCGGCAACGTGCGACACAACACTACGAAATGCTGCCCCCATCGCCGGAGCCATGCCTGCCCCACAGCCCAGAAGCCACCGCCAGGCGCTGAAGGCAGTGCCACCCCCGCACGCCCGAGACCGAGCACGGCTCGCCCCCAGGCCTGACCGGTGAGGGTACAAAATTACACCAGGGAAGTCCAACAACCCTTGCATGGGCGGCAGATGGGTCCAAGTGAGAGAACAATGATGCACAACCACAGCACCCCATGGAAACCTCAGAGAATGGGCCATATACCTTGTGCGGCCTACATCTGTATTTGAAAGCACTAGAGCCCGAAAAAGGTATGCAACGGATCAACCTTGTGCTTAACATTCACAAGCATCTACCGCGATGTGGAGCTCAAGTTTTCGTGACTTGGAAGGGGGTAACTCGGCCTTCCAATTTGCCCAGTTTACTGGATAAGTTACATTAATTTGAACACGCACCAGCGCAGCCCAGTCTCCCTGCCCAAGCAGGTCGCATGACCTGGTATGCCAAAGAAATTGTACCCCCGGGCCACACCTAAATCACTGACACTGCCCGCAAAACCCCCAAGCAAAGCCGCAAGGTCAGGATATCCACTGAGTGATGTGGATGGGGGGGGGAGGGCACAAGAGCAACGCACGCTGCAGCCACTGCGCTGTCCCCAGCACTAACCAGCTCCACGACCTGCCCACCCGACGTGCCACAAACTCCCTCAAGGCCCGAGCAAACCACGGAAGAGGCCATCCTGCCCCACCCGCGGGTGCTTAGAATAGTGTGCCGCCCGACTAGTATCTGGCTGTTTTGTTCATTGCATCCAGATATATAATATAGCAAGTAACATCACACCTACAACAAGTCAGGACTGTTATCTTTGTCTATGGTTGTTAGTTGCATAAGATAAATAAGCAGCGACTCGAGCGTTCCCGACGGCGATTCCGGGCGATCGGCACACGACCAAACGGTGTCAGGGTGAGGGTCACAGAGGCCGCCAGGTGGGCGGGTGAGGCATTTATACCTCTCCCCTTCCCCCACCTCGGCCGGAAGTGGCGCGCAGGACCCCGAGGGGTCACCGGACACTAGACTGTCCAGTGTGCCATCTTGTGGCACTAGAGGGGCCGCCCTCTTATGAGGGTCCCCTGCGGGGACGAGTCGGTCAGCCCGCATTCCACGCTGTCAGAGGCAGAGCTGGAAGAGACAAGCTGACACTTACTCCCTTTTACGCTCAATTCCAGAAGCGGAGGGGTGTGAATTAGAATGTGGGTCGCATGGTTACACAGTTTACAACTATCCACGAGACTACACCCTCTCAGCAATGCTACATCTTTAACTTTTTGTTGTGCTATACGATGTTTGTATGGTTAGGCGATCACCAGCTTCTGAAAGACGCCAAGAAAATGTTGCTATTGTTTAATGCCTGGCTCACAGTCACGCCCCTAACTGCCCCTCAAGGCCCACCCACCCTGTGTAATTGGTGAGTACCATCACTTCTTTTTTTATTATTTAAAGCACTGGCTTTAACTATTGAACTTTTATAAAGAGCTACAAGGAGAGAAAGTGGCTTCAGAGTCAGATGAGAAGATGGATGGAAAGGACAAGAGTGGCTGGGTGGGGAGTAAAAATGGTTCGAAATAGAGACGATAAATCAAGAAAATGAAGCCTGGAATGCTGCAGGTTGCCTGGTGTAGAGAATGGGAATTTGAAAATGTGAATCACCATTTTTTGTGAGAGCTACTCTATAATCTCCTAACCTAACTTTCAACTCCTAAGCCTCCTAGGGCTCAGGCCTCCCCCATCTTACACTACACAGCTTCACCTGGCAGTTGCATCTTTTTTTTTCCCTTACATGATCCGATGACCTCCAGATCTTCTCTTTACACTATTCCATCCACCACCTGTAGTTCAAAGTTATAGCCTTCCTCACACCCATCCACCACTATGTTAAATTGCGAAACAAACAGAAATCTATTTTTCCTCAATCACAGCGCTGCCTCTCCCCTTCTGCTTTGGCCTTGGCACTCTCATCCCTGGTGCCTTATCCAGGAACTTTGGAGATCTGTTTGACCGCCTGATAGACTAGCTGACTGTGTCACTGCCTCATCATTGGCAGCTCGATTACAAGTCCTTAATATCAGCAGGATCCCGCAACGCTCTCCATTTCGTGCTGTCAGGACTGCAGCGTAATCCACATCTGCCCCCCTCGCCCACACACTTTACCTCACACCCCTAGATCCACCAAACTGGAGGTTGCTCGGTTATCTTAAATATGCCGAGTTCTTAGTCACATTAAGGCCCGATTGTATGGAGTGCTCAAATTATGAGTGTTTAAATGTAAATTTGTTTAGGAAACCAAGCGGGAGCCCAGGGCCGTTTATTTTGATGATTCTCTGCAACACCTCGAGAGGTGAAAGGCAGAGTTTGAGCCCTTGTAGAAAGTCCTTTTAGGAAATAATGAAGCCAACAACTTCCAGGAATGTTAAGTATAGTTGAAAGGTTTATTTCCACAGCAGAGACCCACGACAGATCCAGTTGAAGTCAGGCACAGAATCCAATAAGCACTACAAACATTCTAGATTACAGAATCCAGTGAACATTACATTCTAATAACAACTTTTAACGGTACATACATATAACAATTAAATACCACTCTCTACACACCCCCTTCCTATAATAAAACAAACAAAACGAAATGAAAGAAAGTAAAATCAATAAAACAACATTAATAATACACAAAATCATCAGAACGAAAAGGAGTGACTCTAATTCGAGAACTGCTTCTTACTTGTTTACTATCCCCAGCTCCTCTAATGTTATCTGGAATAGCATTTTCATCCATGCAGCTGGGAACAGACATAGCATCACCTTCCCCTCTATTCCCTAAAGAATGAGAACGAGTTGTATCATCAAGATTATTATGCTCATGAGTGAGATCACCAAGATCAAACCAGTTAGAATCAGATTGAGTTTTGACTCTCTTATAGATTATTTTTGCTTGTTCATCTGTAAGTTTTATTACAGCATTTCGATTCCACCATCCGCGATTCTGTAACATAACCGCCATTTTGGATATTTTAACAATTCTAACAGGTTCGGAAAACCTCGATTGACCTTTGCAAACCTTAATAGGTTTTTTAATGAGAACCCAATCACCTGGACACAAAGAAGTTATTTTAACATGTTTTCTCTTGTCATAATTCTCCTTATACAATCTTTGTTTTTCTTTCACATGTTCTCTGACTTTATGTAAATCAACAGAATGCGAATTTGTACTTCCAACTTTATCCTTCAGCCACGATGGACTAAGTAGAGAAATCGGTTTCCTCCCCCTCAATAAGACATACGGGGCCACATCAGTGGTAGAATGGGGAGTTGTATTATAATTCCACACCTTTTGACTTACATATTTGAACACATCCAAACTGTTCGCCAAAGCTGTTTGCACCCCTTCTTTCAAAAACTTGTTTGCTCTCTCTACAAGGCCATTTGAAGCTGGACTATACAAAGGTACTAAAATATGCTTAACAGAAACCTCCTCCATAAAATTTTCAAATTCATTAGATGTAAAATGAGTGCCATTATCAGTCACAATTTCTGCAGGCAGACCTTCTATCAAAAATAGACGTTGTAGAAACGAAATGACTGACTTTGAATCAGAATTACTCACAAAAGAAAAGTACATCCACTTTGAAAAGTAATCAATGATTACAATTAGAAACTTACTATCGCTCCCAAGTAGGTTAAAGGGGCCAGAAAAATCCAATCCTAACTTTTGCCAAGGACCGTTCGGCCATTCTACTGGACACAATGGAGTGGTGGATGTGCGCCAATGTTTATCAGAACATAAACATTCAGGACAATTATCCACAAACGACTTAACTTGACCATCAATACCTGGCCACCAGTATACATCCTTAATCTTGCGAACAGTGCTAGAAATTCCTAAATGTCCCTCATGGGCAAGGGAAATAATTTTGCTTCTTAAACCCTCCGGGGGAACGAATTTGTCTTCCCGAACTAAAATATCATTTACAATAGATAATTCCGCAGCAACTTGCGCAAAGCATTTGTCTTGAATAGACATGCTCCTATCGCACGGCCAACCATGGACTAAAAACTTCTTCACTCTTTCAAGACAAAGATCTTTTCTATCACATTCAACCCATTCGTTTTCAGATAACTTGCTATTCTGTATCAAATCATTTATGGTGAAAACAACATCACAATCATTGTCCTTAACTGGATCATCCATCTCCACACCTTCCAGAGGAATACGTGACAAACAGTCTGCCCTGACATTTTTACCGCCTGGAATATATTTAATATCAAAGTTAAATTCTTGTAACCTAGCTAAAAGTCTGATCAATCTAGAGGAAGCTTTGTTTGAACAGCTATCACCAAGCATATACATTAAAGGTTTGTGGTCAGTAAAAAGCTGGAATCTTGAACCCCAAATATACATCTTAAATTTTTCGACGGCCCAAGAACAAGCCAAAGCCTCCCTCTCGATGGTGCTATAATTAGCTTCAGCACTACTTAATGTTCTGAAGGCAAAAGCTACAGTAAACTCCTGACCATCAATCATTTGACTTAACACAGCACCTAATCCCTTAGAGCTGGCATCCACAGTCACGATGTTAGTTTGACCGTGAGTAAAAGCTCTAATGGCTGGTGCTTCCAAAATTAATTTTTTAACAGAATCAAATGACTGTTGGGTTTCTTCAGACCAAATGTACTTAGCATTTTTTTTAACAAATCCCTAAGAGGTTGCACAATGATAGCATAGCTTTGTATAAATCGAGCATAATATTCGCTAAGACCTAAAAATGCTCTTAACGAATCTTTATCCTGCGGTCTGGGAGCATCCTTGATAGCATTAATTAAAGATAGCTTAGGTTTTATACCATTGACAGAAATATTGTGCCCTAAATAGTCAACATTTTGTGTAATAAACTTGCATTTGTTCCTATTAACAGTCATGCCAACCGCTTCTAGTTTTTGTAAAACTTTATCCAACAGGGTATAATGTGACTCTAACGTAGCTGTATGAATTAAGATATCGTCCTGGAAAGCTTGGATACCCTTAATATGTGTAAACAATTGGTCCTTTAACCGCTGAAAAACACTAGCAGCGGATGCTAAGCCGAAAGGCATTCGCTTATACATGTAGACTCCAAAAGGAGTAACAAATGTGGTTAGAGACTGAGAATCTTTAGCAAGGGGAATCTGATGATAAGCTGACTTTAGATCAATTGTGGTAAAATACCTACTACCACCCAGATTAGCCAGCATTTCTTGAATTCTGGGTAGGGGATGGCAGTCCACAACTATATTGCGGTTAAGCACTCTTAAATCCGCACATAAACGAATCTCACCTGAACTTTTACGTGCGACAACCGCAGCGGAAACCCATTCAGCGGATTCTACAGGTGTTATAATATCCTGTAAACATAAATCATCTAGCATTTTTTAAAAATCATCTCTAGCAGACAAGGGGACTGGTCTGCATTTTTGAACAACTGGAATAGCATTTTTTTTTAGTTTAATAATGTGTCGGAAATCTTTGACCAAGCCTACTTTGTCAGAAAATACACTTGAATATTTTGAGAATAAATTCTCCAAAGCAGAATCCCCACCAGACTGGAGAACATTTGCAGGTTCTTGTACAACAGATAAAATTGGAAGATCTCCTAAGGTAACAGGTTCAGAATGCCCAGGTCTTAAAATGATCCCTAAATTCGCTTGGTCTTGCCACCCCAAAATGACACGACCATTAAGAGCAACATAGATTTTAGTATAAATTTCTCTACCTTTAAATTTGATGGAATCTGAAAAATATCCAGACATCATGATATCGAATTCCCCAAACGCCTTGGGATTGACATCAGTGGGTTTGAGAAGAACTTTAGACCAGAATTGTTTGAAAGTCTTTTCATCTAGTATCGTGATTGGAGAACCTGAATCAGCCATGACGTTGATGTCAATAGGTCCTATTAATACATTACATAAGGGACCCTTACATCTTCTGGTATCACCACATAAAGTGTTAATTTCAATAGTAGACAAAGTATTACTCATGGCTTGACACAGGTCATCTTCAACATTGAGAAAATTAACTTTTCTCCTATGTTTAACTAATTTGCACACAGTATAAAAGTGGCCAATTTTTTTACACGTATCGCACCTTTTACCTTGCGCAGGACAATTCACATTGTTGCCCATATGATACTTAGATCCACATCTATAGCAAGAACCTTTTTTTCAACATTAATGCTTGGTTTAAGTTTTGTGGATACAACATTTACCTCCAGTTCGTTAGAATTAGCATTAGAAGCGACATGCATAACTTCTGAACTGCAAAAAGTTTTACTAACAGAATCTTGAGTTAAAATTTTTGACGAAACAACAGAACGTTCAATGCTTCTTGCGATATCCATTACTTCCTCAAGGGATGGATTCTTGCATGTTAAGATACGTTCTTGTATCTTTTTGTTATAACAATTGAAAACTAATTGGTCACGCAAGGATGTGTCTAAATAAGTGCCAAATTGACATTTAGCTGCCAAAACACGCAAAACAGCTAAATAATCTTCGATCGATTCATCTTGTGTTTGTTTACGTTTAAAGAACATATGACGCTCAACCATGACAGATGGTTCATCTACATAATGTTTTCCTAATCTTGCTAAAGCTTCAGAAAAAACATCCCATGTTTCATCACTAGATGGGGCTGGAATGACAGGCAAATTATCAAAAACATCTTGACCTGCGCTACCTAAATGGTTGAACAAAAGTGCTCTTTTCCTTGAAGCAGAATATTTAGTTGCATCAATTGCTTCTAAATAATTGTCAAAAATTCTATACCATTTGTGCCAAGGAGTGAGAGGTTTACCAGGGTTTTGTAAAAGGGTGGTGGTTGCATCACATTGTTAGATGAGGAAGACATAATGTAAGTAGCAGTAATAATATAAGTAATGTGAGCAACAAACAACAAGTAAAATTATTAAGGCACAATATGTACAATAAAAGGAAAATCAGAAGTAGGAATGAAAAAAAACAAAAACAAATAATAATAATATTGTCACCGGGATGAATAATATGAGGGATCAACCACAGCAAGTCCCAATTCGTGTGCTAGTCACGGAAGACAAGCACCAGCAAAACCCTGAGGTGAAATGCGCTGAGAAGTAGAAGCAATGAAAAGCAGAAATTCCCAGTTCGTGTGCTTATCACGGAAGATAAACACCGATGAAATCCTTGTCAGCACTAGTTCCAAGTTCGTGTGTTTATCACGGAAGAAATTACCAAGCAAAGATGGCCACCGGAACGTGACTGACGCGATGACACAAATGCGTGAGGAGCGTCTTCAACGTGATGATTCAGTGGCGTTCTTAATTGCAGTTGAAGAAACCAGGCTGACGTCAGGATAGACGGTAAATCATGGAGACAGAGCGGGGAACACGAGCCATGGAACGAAGGCACTTTCAAAGAGAAGCAAGGGAGTAACGGTGGGATGCAGCTTCAACGGTAAACACCAACTCTAAAGCCCAGCAATCAAATAGGATTTTTGCTAATACACCTCCAAGCACTGAATAAAACAAGGCAACTTTGTATAAATGAAAGTACCTTTCAATAGAAATCCAAAGTCAGCCTCAGAGGTATTCGGAGGGATCGTAGTCAGGAAGTTGTAAAATCCAACGTAAATTAGTAACAGAAAAAAAATATATATATATAATCGTAACTCCTTGAACAGATCGTAACTCCTTGAACAGATGGTAACTTGAGCCCAGAGCGCAATGCCTTTAGGAGTGCTGGTAAGTGATCCTCCGTAAATCAGTGGAAAGGTCAAATTGGATGCAATAAAATCCCATAGGTCGGTGGGTCTTCAGAAAAAGTAAATCGTCGCCAATAAATGTAGAAAGTCCTTTTAGGAAATAATGAAGCCAACAACTTCCAGGAATGTAAAGTATAGTTGAAAGGTTTATTTCCACAGCAGAGACCCACGACAGACCCAGTTGAAGTCAGGCACAGAATCCAATAAGCACTACAAACATTCTAGATTACAGAATCCAGTGAACATTACATTCTAATAACAACTTTTAAAGGTACATACATATAACAATTAAATACCACTCTCTACAGCCCTACATTTGAAAACAGTGAAGCCGAATGTGAGATTAGGGATTTTAAAGCTTGTGCTGCTTCACCTGTCAGACATGCACAATGCATTTGCACGGGCACTGGGCGCAGATAAGGATTCTTTCTCTGTGCTGGTGAGGGCAGCACTTTCACAGTTGGACATGTGTGGGTTTTGTTTCACTTCTGTCTAAACCAACCCCCACCTCTGACATAAATAAATAAGTGAAACCAAGTCCATATGCAGCGCAGCCCTCGTGGGGCCTGTGTGGGTTTTCTTTCACTTATTTGTCAAGGGGCAGGGTGCGGCACTGGAGGCGGGTGAAGGAAATCTCCCTCACTCACACGTCCGTGATGAAGCAAAGCTACAAGTAGGGCACGTGGAGTGATGTTTCAGTTTTGGCGGGTGGTTGAGTGGTACCCTGCCACAGTGCGGGAATCGTTACTTTTTGGGGTCTTGGGGTGAGGACACTGGCCACTGGAGACCTATTGCAGCGGTGCATAATGAAGAGGGAACAGGGCCAAGGCCGCTTCCTGTCCTCCTGAAAAGAGTGCTGCCATTACAGTGTGTATGGTTGCGGCCCTTTCAACCTAAATCCAGTTGAAAATCTGAGGCTTGAATTAAAGTTTGCCACTGCTCTCCAGGGTACTTGACAGAGCTTGATCAGTTTTGTCATTAATATTATTCTAATAAGGCCAAAGCTAGGTGTGCGAAATCGGTATAATCGGGGAGAGGATGTAGCCTTACGGCTCGAGCTGCTGACTTTGAAGCTGGAGAACCGGGTTCGAGCCTCGGCGTTGGCTCAGCATCCTGTGATTTTGGGCAAATCACTTAATCTCCCCGTGCCTACCAAATAATGAATGTGTCCTTGTGTAACGTAACTGGTGCTCATGTAAAGCGCTCCAATACCTTCGGATCGAGGTCGCGCTATATAAATCTGCAATAGAAAAAAAAACAGCGCTGTAACAGGCTGGCGGCAGTAATTGAGTTGATGCTTTTAAATGCCGCAAATCAATGTTGATGTAATTTTAAGAACTGTGGTCTGTCATAACTATAAGGTGATTTTCATTGTATTAATCTGTGTTCTGTGCTTTTATGGTTAAATTATATAGTTACCGAATAAAGACTTTTTGATTTGAGTTGATGCTTTATGAAAGCACTTTTTACAACAGGCGATTGGGTGCTTGTCAAGTTATTTTTTAGTTTTGTATTTTTTCAATGTATTGCAAAGTGAAGTAGCATAGACCTAATACACAACTCCCCATGTTTAGTGTGTGAATTTCTGAAGCACTGGCCAAGCAAAATGTGAAAAATCGTGTAGGCGTTCTAATCATGTAATTATTGGGATTGCTGGAGCTCAAAACAAGCCCTGTACGAGGTGGAGAGAGAAGGGATGCGGAAGATCCTGTCCATAGTAATGGGAGGTAGAAGCAGAGGAGTAGGGATGGGAAGCAGAAGGATCCTTGTGGTTGAAGGGTAACTATCTGATGCAGCTGCGCTGTGAAATTGGATGCAGCAGGATCTCCCCATATAACCGTGCCCCAGAGACAACTGTTGGGCACCTCACATCGGACCGAATACTTCATTCTGAATCACTAGGCCAAGTGCAACAAATGATGAATGTTCCACCCAATGGGATTACCTTTCCAAGCAGAGACATTACCTGTGGGCTCTCCGCATACCAAATGCGCAGAAAGGTTTCAGCCACTATTATGCTGGTGTCTTGGGCATACACCCAGAATGTAGGTTTAAAGCAGTGGAATCTGGCAGGAGCGCAAAATAAACATTGCAGGAGCTGAAATAATCATAAAGGTAAATGCACAACCTGAGAACCGGATCTAGATGGTTCATGCAAATGAGTGGGAAACCGCTACAACAACACTCCTCAAGCTATCACATGTCTGTTTTATAATTTTTGTGAAATTTGAAACAATGGAGAAATCAAAGGTTCAAGAGAGAAAAGTGGTTTCAATAGAGACCTGAAGTGGCTTTTACCCATGTCATGAATGCAGTTTCCTCAGTGCTTGAAATGGGAAAATAGAAGTGCAGGTACTCTCCAATTAAAAGTATTATGTCTCTCTTTAGAAGTGCCGGTACTCTCCCTCTCAAAATAAAAAAGTGCTGGTACTCTGTACCGGACAGTACCAGCCCATTTAAAGCACTGAGTTTCCTGAAAAAATACTTTACAGTGAAGGCAAATTGAAAGAGCCTTTCATTAACAAGTGAGGTTCAGCTGTGTATGAGTGACTTTGATTATAGGAGTGTCACTTATATAATGCTGGCCAAGCTTCAAAGCAATGATGTGCTTCTGCTGCGGGTGTTACAGGATCTGCCAGAGAACATAATCTTGGATGGAGGGTACATTAGGGTGCTGGAGCTGAGAGAGTAATAAAACAAGCATTGGCAAAGCCAATAGGTCTGGGCTTTGGGACCTATTGGCTTTTCAAATGGTTTTAGCCATGTTGTACAGCATGCTGTGCAGCATGGCTAAAAAGGGAATTTAAAAGATGTGGATCGTAAACAAACCAAAAAAAAGTAGTCCAAGCAGTTGTGGGAAGTAACACGTAGTTGTTATACTCACAAAGGCCAGGGAGGTTGCAATATGGGTCCGGCAGAAACAAAACGGGTGTGGGGGGAAGCAATTGGCTAAAGGTATCATGAACAGGGCAGCAAATGTAGGAGAAAGCGCAATGTAGAGCTTGGAGGAGAAGCACACGGGCAAGAAAATAAAGTAGGGGAAAAGCACACAAGGGCGAGTACATTACGGTGCCGGGAGAAACACGTGTGCAGAGAAAGAGCAACACAAGAGCAGGGGAGTCGGACGGAAGTACACAAGGAAGACAGCTGAAAAACACATGAATTCTCGTGGAGTGCTTAAACAAAAAGAAAAAAAGTAATGCCTGAAAAGTGAGTGGTGAAAGGACACAAGTAATGCATCCATACTCCAAGGGAGGGACAAACGCATGAAGAGGGAGTAAAGCCCACACAAGCTAACAGATAAGAAGCCAACAAATGAGAGAGATGATGAAATCAACCAGTGGTAAGCGATGGGCGGGCTCTAAGCCCACTGTAAACTGACAATACATCTGCAACAGACAGCGCATGGGCTGTCTAGTAGGCAACACCAGAAAATTATCACTTTAGCAAAAGCACACCCTCAATCTCCTCTTTGGTCTCAAAAGGAAATCCTGTCTATCCGTATTAGTAATTGTTAATCAGTAAACATAAACAGCCTCTTTTAGAATGGCCAGTCCACCTGTAACAAGACCGCTTTTTTTGCCGAGCACTTTGACTCTTTAACTCCGCACATCCCTTGAAGATCATTGCCACTGCCAAAACTTAGATTGAAACTAAATACTATCACACTCTTTGTCCTCTACACTGAATAAGCCACCTTTACCGTCATATGTTGACTTGCCTGACTAAGAAGCAGAGTAGGCCTCCTTCCCTCCATTCTACCTAGTCCACTTGACGTTTCATCTTCCTGGAACAAACTGAAATCCATGTTTGTTTGCCATTCAAAGAGCTCATCGTTTTACTTTTTCAGTAGATGTTTCTTCCGTATTGGGCTTTTATATGCCCCTGTTCTCAGTGCGCACTACTGCCCACAAAATTGTCTTTATGGTCCTCAAGCTAAACCTGAAGATTTATCAGCAAGAATTTTTTTTGTCCCCTTACTCTTTGACTCTCTACCTCTCCAGCACTTACTCTAGACTCGCACACGAATGGAAAACCTATGTCCTCGTCCTCACCTCTAACTCACTCACTCACTCTCTCCCTTTCCATCAGCCATTCCTATTCTGATAATGATGCCTTTGTCTATATGAGAATTGACAACTTCTCCTGCTTACATCATCACAACCTCTTAATTCATACAGGGCTCAACAACCACTCTCAAATTCATTCCTCCCTGGATTCCATCCACCATACACTTCATCATGACTCAAATGCTAGCTCCTTCAGATGAATTAATTGTTGTATGTGGAGCTCCTGTGCCTCCAGAAGCAGGCACTGAATGCCCTGGCACAAGACCTTGTACTGGCAAAATGGGCATATCAGGACCCCATTGCCTCCCTACATGCTCAGTCTCGCTGTGTATCCTTTACACTAAAATTTGTTCTGTGAGAAGCCAGTTTAAATTATTAGTAAGTATTTGTCCTACTGAATATTTCGCCCTTATAAGGAACACTTAGTATCCTCAGTATCCTCTTTATGGACAACCCCTGCCCCGTCATTCTGACTTTTCAAATGCCCATTACCTCCTTTTCTCCTGTTTCCATATTTGAACCAATTCTCATACTCATGTCTACTAACTCCTCTTGTTCCACTGCGGTTGCAAATCATTAAGTTCCTTGTGCTGTCCTAGAGTGTACGTTCCTGTCTTTACAAAATGTCTTAAATCACTCTACCTTTCCAGGTATCTACCCACAGTGCATCAAGTCCTATGAAGACCTGGCATGAGAAACATGCCTTAAAGGGCCAGAGCCAAAACATGGTTGAACACCAGGGGACCAGAAAGAGCATGCAGTAAAGTGGCCCCTGTCCCCTTCACCCCCTCCCAGGTTGATGTCTAGTTTGGGAAAGGTTGTGCCAAGATGTAGCACCATGGGGGCAGCTGGGGCCGCGAAGGCACAGTTTTTCAATAGCATCATCAGGTTAATGCCCCCAACCTATTTACGCAAACTGGGGGCAGCATTCAAACAGGCCAATCAGATGAAGAAAGCAGGCAGATATTGGGACAGTGCGCAGACACCATATGTAAACATAGCCCTTTTTCAGGCCTGCTCCGTGCTGGAAGAAATTTGTCTGATAACATGGCAGGCCGCTGATTTTCAACAAGAAGAGCATTAGTTACCATCTGAAGAAGTGCCGCCATACCAGGCAGCCGAGGAGGCAATAAGCAAGCAGGCATAGCACTGTTACGTGCGATAAACTGTTGATCTGGTTCCGGGTCCAAGGTGAAACTGGCAGCTTGACAATCTGAGCTGGGGCCGAGAGGTACAAGAGAAGCATTGCTGTCAAACATCAGCATGTGGTGAAGGAGTGATTACCATGAGCAGGGCCCTCAAGGTGAAGTAGTCCTTTACACAAGGCCCAGCCTGAGGTCCGCGCTCTAACCAAATCGAAGGGACAAACCCAGAGACAAATCCCCAGTGCCGAGGCTGGGGCAACAAGCTGCAGTGGAGTCAGGGCTTTAAGCGGGATAAAAAAAAAAGCTGAGGTGTCTTTAAAAGGGGCGTGGCAACCCTCTTAAAGGGGAGTGGCCAACCCAGTTAGGGGCGTGGCCTAAAGCATGAGAGCAAGCATTGTGTGCTTTAGAAAAATCATAAAGTCGAATTCAGCAAAGGATAATAAAATAGCAAAAAGGTATATATATTATCCATAACCAATAAGATATCACTGACTGACCGTGAGGAGTGATCCAGCGCGACTATAATAATTCCGTCTCCTTTGAACATGACATCCAGGTTGAAACACTCTTTTAACAACTATACCATATGACGGTGGGGCCCATAACAATGCCTAAACATTCACTCACCCAAATATTCCCTGGTTCCCATCCACATTCACCTAGGAGAAAGAATTAAAAACTGCTGGAGGAACGGGATACCTTTTTAAAGTTGACGAGATATTTTCTTAAACGTAATACATAATCAGTTTTAATCCTGTCGGTTCTAAGACATCAAGGTATTCCGCTCTTTGGTCGATGGACCAACTATTAGAATAAGTTGATGGTGATTAAGACCAGCTCAATCACATTAAACCTATTAAAACATTACACTTATTATTGATCTAAAAAACCACAGACTCGTAGTTTTAATTATAATAAAGTTTATCTACTTTCTTCAAATGCATGAATAAGATTCAATTTTATTAATCAGTTTAATACGTTTCAATATTATCATACGAAATAAACTTTAAAAAGAATTTATGCATACCCCTTTTAGATGCAGAATAAAAGTTCGCCAAGGCGGATAAATTGCAGATCACAGCATAGAATTCCCAAAACTGACTGTCTGTCCCGCTAAACAGGCCTCCTCGACGGACCTCCTATACAGGTTTCCCGCATCGATCTCGTTCCTTCCCAGTCAAGTTTAAGCTAAAAATGAATAATTCTATTAAGAAAATGGCCTATAGAAAATAGCAGCAGTTCTCCAGCGTCAACGTCCAGTGCTCAAAAACTATGTATGAATAGCGCTCCTCCTACTTAAGAGTAGGTCCTCTTATACCCTACTACTAGCTTACTAAACAGAAAAGTTGCAAATCTTTGGGGGCGAGAATCACGCTAATTGGTCCATTGGAGGGGTGGCAAGCATCACCTCATTGCCCTCCTTGCTCAAACCGGTTCTGAAATTGTTTATAATTTTGTCCTTTTACACGTCTTCAGGGTAATAGCAATCCGATTGACATTTCATCATATGTTTCTTCTTCTTTATAACTTTATTTTAAACAGTCCATTGTTAATTCACTGTTGCTTGTCCCCTGTTCTCACGGATTCATGCTGAGTCCTTCTTGGCACTTGCTTGGTGTCAGGTCAGGCCGACCTTGACACTTCTCACTCTGAGCTCGACTTGTAGCCACGTGATATTTCTCTGCGGCTTTCTTCCGCTTGGAAGCCATCTTTGCATCTGCGCATTTAGCCCATTTGCCTCGGCAGCCATTTTTACAGCACGGCCTAACAGGCCCGAACGAACTATCATGAAAACAAACACAATCATAATTAAAATAGAGAAAATAAGCCTTTTCGTTTCCCACCCGTCATTCTAAGTACCCCAATTAGGTGTTACCTAGCAAAAGCGACATGTAAAGCCATGTTTACTTACCATCCGCATTCTTTTGCCACAATACAATTTACTACATAGCACAAATCATGCAATATCACTCTAATTAGTACGCAAACCTTTATATTAATATTATTCCACTTTTACAATTGTAAGTAGGTTAACTTTGCACATAAATTGCCAGTTACCACTTATGTATAATGTCTATAAGAGACGTAAAATGTTGATTAGTCAGTCAAACAATTAATAACATTAATTTATTAGCATGAATATTAGAGGGTTCAAAAATTTTCTTTTTTTAATTTATTTTATTTACCTTGCTCCATCAAGAGCTATAAATCAGCAGCGCTGGAAACGGTCTGGGGCGCTTTGCTGAACCTAGCCCCTGAATGAAGTTCGAATGAATGTTAATTTTATCTTAAAATGCTCTTTATTGGCCACTGATTGCAAAAAGAAGCGGAATAAAAAGTCTGTTGCAAGATGAGCTAGCTGCTGCCTGGTTAACTAAGGCAGCAGTGTTTCAGTTCGACAATTTTATTTTTTTAACAAACCTGTTTTCATTAGGTCTCGCCTGAGCCAGCGCTTGCGCTGCTCTCGGCGAGAGATTTAGTAAATGGGTTTTGAAAGTGCTAACCCAGTGGCCTCCAGCTTGCGTTCACGATGGCGTGCACGCGCACAGCTGTCATCCATTCCTCGCATCGCTGAGGCGCCATCTGGCTTTCCTCCCCCTCCCTCACCCGCTCCTCCCCCTCCCTCACCAGAGAGCGCGTCTCGCGGCCGCGCGTCTTTTTTTTTTTTTTTTTTACTTTTAGCGCGAGGCGCGCGCGCTTGTCGGTCTCCCTTGTTTAAACATCAGCCCTCCCAGGCTCTTCCGCCTCCTCCCCCCACTCCTAAGGTCCTACTGTGTCCTGGGCTCAAGCAAGCTCTTCAGGAAGATTAACGATTTCAGCAACAACTCAGACTCTTGGAGAAGCCGCTTCCTCTAACTGCAGTAATCCAATGCAGTACGTACACAACAGATTTCGCAAGACTGACTAGAAAGGCTGGAAGCAGCGAACATTCTTAAGTGAAAATTAGTGACCATCACGCTTGTCTTTACATGTATCAGCATTGTATTCTTGCTCTGCCGGCCGGTTCCAGTGTGTTAAGGTAACCATGTTGTTCCTGCTTTCATTTCACGTGCTTTACTCTCCTTATTTATTGCTCCATGAATGCGCACATATGTATGCACGCGTCCCATCCTAGTGCCGAAGTCTGCCTGCGTGCACCTCTTCAGGGTGAGCAGAAAGTCCACCAAGGCACTCGGTCAGCTGCCATTTGCTCCTTTAATTCGGTTGCCTTCTCCTCCCCCACTGCTTGTTACTTAAGCCTTTGGATAGATCTCTCACGCAGTCTCCCATTTAAATAATTCAAATATTTTTCTTTCACAAGCTAATTGGGCAAAATTGGGTTGCTTGCATCGCCTTAAGCAACGTGTATCGTGAAAGTGTATTTTGGCATTTTAAAAGAATGACAAGTGTCGATGTTGAAGGAAATTGCTGCAGAGGCGAAATCTGAGGAGCAAGGCAGGGGCGTGAAAGGTTAATATAGGACATTGCATTGCCAACTCAAAGATGTAATTATTGCATTTTGCAGCTTTCACTCCTCTCTATCTCACTCCAGTTACCTCGCTGTTGTAAATATGCTAGAATGAAACTAAAATTTAAACAAGCATTGGCATAGCCAATAGGTCTCGCCTTTGGGACCTTATAAGTGTTTAGCCATGCAACAGTTGTTGTTGCACCAAGGATATTGTGCTGCATAACTAAATACTTATAAGGTCCCAAAAGCGAGACCTATTGGCTATGCCAATGCTTGTTTTTATGTAGTGCTTGCTATCATGTCACCCAATGTAACTGTACTCAATTTCTCAACCTGGGAAGGATGAATACCTGAGTCACCCTGCCAAAAAATGACTGTGTGACCTGTAACACACTACCTAATGTGTAGGCCCTGTCTAATAGCATGGGTGATGGACTCCATCATCTCTGTCTGTCAGCAAATCGTCTGCTCGGCGTCCACTCCTGCATAAATTCTCTGTTCACATCCATGCAAGCCGTTTCTTGGCCGCAGCTTCCCCTGCCCATAATAAGAAACGGTGATTCCCACGTAAGTCAGCAGTGGAGACTGCGATCCTCAGTGCCTACCATATACTCCCCGGTGCCCCCCTCTCCTCCCTTCCATCACCTCACAGTCCACAAAGGCCCTACCAAAATAACATCTCAGAAGTAATGTGGGCAGACATTAAATGTCGCTTACAGCTGTTGACACATTACAGTTTGACAAGAAATCCGTCACAAGCTGTTGGAGAGATCTGATAATGGTTTACTCTACTAAATATGATATCAAACAAAAACATAAAACAACGAGTGAAAGGGGCATCTCGTTAATTTTGCAGACGGCACTTGCCACTACAACGGCCTAACATAGGGTCATGAAATCACACACAGCCAACATTGTTTGGTAAACAAACTCTGGCCGGTTTAGCAACCCTACTACCGGCTTGTTACTTTGCTAGCCAAACCAACCATAGAGCCTGTTCTGTTGCCCTGGAGTTTAACGAAAACAATTATCTCCCCTCCAATTCACCTGCATTCAGAACACACGGCCTCCAAATGGTTGCTTGGGTGGATTTCAAGTTCAGCAGGCTTAAATCTTGCTGGTGCTGTTAGGGCTGGGGCAGGATCTCGCTGACTAGTTCCTCTGCAAGCCCCTTTGGAAAGAGGAGGGAGAAAGGCTTCGCTTCTGGCTGCATTCGGGAAACATCCTTTACATCGCGGTGATTACACCGCGATGCATTTAGAACGCTGCCATTACAACGCAAGCGTTACATCGACTTGCACTGGAGGGCGCTATAACCTAAGGAATAGTAAGATTTACTATTCCAACACCTTCCCTACTGTACGTAGACTGGTGTTGGAATAGTAAATCTTACTACTCCTAAGTCCAGCGCCCTCCAGCGCAAGTCGTTGTAACGACTGCGATGTTACATACCGCGATCATTTTGATCGCGTTGTAACATCACATATTCGCTGCATTCCACTGCAGTCTGCACGCTCGTCGCTCACCGTGAAAGGTCAGAGCAGGGTCGCACTGTAGACGGGCGGCCGCTGGTCCTCTGACTTCAGTTTTCAAAGAAGGGTCGTGCTGGTCCAGTCATTGGTGGTTCTGGCGATGTCCTCAATCCAATGGCTGGCACAACGATGATGTTGCCGCTCCTGTGTTGCAAAAAAACCCAAGGGAAATCCAGAGAGAAAATGCCTCTTTAAAGGATTTCCTTCCCCCTACAACTTTCACCTGGCGTGACGTCATGATGTAACTTCTCCACTATTGAGAAGTGAGCAAAAAATGAGCATGCGCACATCGATGTGCATGCTCTGCCCAGTATGGAAAAAAAATGAACCACCTCTAACAGGGCATTAAAACGGAGCCCAATAGGGACCCGTTTCGATGCCCCCTTTAAACAAGCATTTGCAATGCAGTCGGTCTCGCCTTTGGGACCTTATATGTATTTAGCTATGCAGCACATTAGCCTGGGCGCTGAAACATCTACTGTTCTTTAACACGGAGGGAACCAACCCGTCCCAAATCCTCTCGAGCTTCGAGCGACTGAAAAGGCAGCGCTTAGGCTTCTGTGCTCGGCGCTTCGCGCTCCTTTCTGTGCAGCGCTGCAAAGCTGAAGAGTAAACAGAGCCGCCGCTTGACTGGACCGATGGCTGCTAGCACCGCAACCCGGCTGGATCGCAAGGGCAGGATGTGGCATGCTGGAAGCCAGGGGGGTAGTGCTGTTGTCAGGGGTGCAGCAGGTGCAGTGGCACCAGGGCACAGGTGAGTAAGGGGCCCTCCGTTTCCCGATGGTGGCTTTGTTTTACTACCAAGCTGGGGTCCATTTCCCATGCTCGCTTCGTTGTCCACAGGGCCCTAACTCTGCCATTGGCTTCTGTGCCGCCCGGCTGGGGTCTCACGCGGCCTTGAGTTGTTTTAGCCTAAGGCACTGTAACAGTGGTGCTGCTGTGCTGCTCATCTGGTGTGCCAAAACGTGAAGGGGCAGCGCTGGGTGTCAGGGAGGGCAAAGCAGCAGCTGTGCTGCTTGTCTGAGATGCCACAGTCTGAAGTGGCAGCGCTGGCCATCAGGGAGGGCGGTGCTGCTGCTGTGCAACACTCACTGTTGACTGCTGGGAAGTCCAGCTGACCTGGTACAATACATTTCTAGAAGAGCAGTAGCTCGGTGGGTCAAGCACCCACCGAGAGACGGCATATGATTAATTATCGACAGGGCTGACTGCATCTAAAAGAAAGCGCATTTAACTGAGCCTGTGTAGTTGTAAAAATAAAAAATAAAACATGTTCACCCCAGGGGAGCCTCTTGTCACAATATACCAGCCGTTCGTTGTTATCCAATTTAGTGGTACCTATTTTACTGAAAGGTGAGGACACGCCAGAATTCAAACCTGTGCCCTCTGAGTAAAACCCTGATGACGGATGCGGGTGCATTTAGTCGATTTAGCGGCCATGTTCAGTGAAAGTGCAATCCCATGAAAAAAAAGGTACATGGACAAAAAAATGCCCCCTTCTAAGAAGTGCAGCTAATTAGACCAGAGCATTCACGGGGTCCACGGAGGGTCAGAGAGCTGACCTATTTTATCAATAAAGGAGCGCTCTTCACATGGAAATGCAATGGGCCCAGTCCTTTAGTGGAGAACGGGTTGCTACTCCACGTACAAGAGCCGCACAGTTTATATAAATCCCCCATTAGTAAGAACCGGCAGCAGGCAACACTGGATAGGAGTAAATCATTGTTTTTACTTACAACCATGCCTCAGGTTCCTCTCGCCAGACCCAGGATTTAACATGGCTGCAAGAAGTGAAGGATTGAGCCGAACCGCCTATTCGACCCGCCCCCCTACATAGCAGCCCAGAAGCTGTACATACAATTATCTGCCCCAATACTGCAGCTCGATAAATCTCACTAGCTGGCAACACAGAAAAACACCCATTAGAGGATATGCAGTATGCTTCTGGCTCCACAAATGTCTCACAATGTGTCCATATTGCTTTGCGGCTGATTTTAAATCGCCTGGGGCACGAAGCTTGTTCCGACTGTGCGTGCCTCACAGGCGCGAGAAAAGAAACACACTTTAAACAAGAGGCGAAACACATAAAGAAGTTAAACACATTGAAATGTTCGGCAGCTGAAATCACTTAATTAAAAGATTACATCCGCAATGGTTTAAGTACTTCCTTGTTCTGCAGCCATGCGTGCTGGACTCAGCCCCCATGCCAGGTTTCTGCGCCTGGAATCAGCCGCCATGCCGTGTCTCTGTACCACGCTGTTCCAATGCCCTCAAAGCAGACCCAGCCTCCAGTTAGACAAAACATGTCCGCCCCTCCAGTTAACAAGCCCCACCTCCATTAAAAGCAAGCACACGCATACAAAACAAGCCCAGGAGTGGTGCGCGCGCGTTTAAAGTGCACCAGGGCCAGCGCGACCGCCATCTGTTTCCAATTAACGGGCGTGATAATTGGAAACAGATGGCGCTGATGCTCGCTCCCAAGCACCCTAGGCCAGAGAACACAGAAGGCGGGACATGCACCCGCCTTGGGCCAATTGCGTGCTGTCTTTCTTAGAAAGACGCATGCAAAGCCCAATAGCAAGTTATAAAAAAAAAAAAGAGTACGCACGAGCGTGTGTTTGGAGTTTAAAAGCCCTTACTAAATGCCTCGCAGAGCAGCGCATGCGCGCTGGCTCAGGCGAGACCTAAAAACTGCCAGTAATCAGCACCGGCAGCACCCAGCCCACTCAAAGTTCTGTGTGCAGTGCTGCCTGGTGACTGAGATATAATTAGGTGACGACGGCGGTGGCGGTAAGATCGGGCAGTGAAGAGCCAGGCCTGAGGCGGGAAGGGCAAGGAGCGCAGCAGGGCCACCTCTTGCACAGAGAGAAGCTTCAGCGCACAGGCTCTTTTTGAGAAGCACGGCGTCAAGGGCCATCAGACTCTGGGTGGGTGTGTGAGACGCTTTTAAAAGTGTGTATGTGGAAGAGTGGATGAAATGGTGGTCTAATGAGCAGGGAGTCTGCTTAGGATGCTTGCTTTCATAAGACACAGTTTGAGGAGTGACAAGAGTTGTCTTGTAGCACATATACCTAGATTGCTTGAGGAAGAGAGAATGAGAAGTAATGTAATGTAATGTAAATGATTCTTATATAGCGCATACTGTCACCCTACGGGTATCCTGGCGCTGTGACTGGCAAAATCAACATTGGAGCCTGTGAGCATCTTACCCAGGAAAACATTTTTGGGGGTCATACCCTACCTGGGAAACAGCCAGGTTTTTAGCTGCTTTCTAAATAGGGGCAAAGATTGAGTTTGCCTAATATCTAAGGGAAGTTCATTCCACAGCCGAGCGGCTGTTACACCGAATGCTCTACCCCCGACTTCATTTTCTTAATTCTTGGGATGCTCACTAAGTGTGCATTTGCTGACCGAAGGTCTCTCGCAGGGACATACCATAAAAATTTCCTCTGCAAGGGTTTAGGGCCCATTCCGTGCAGTGCTCTGAACACGATGCACATGGATTTAAATTGTATCCTTTGGCAGATCGGCAACCAGTGGAGATCTTTCAAGGCCAAAGAAAGTGAAGAACTACGCTGCCTGTTTAGAGCCAACTTAGTTGCAATTGACTGGATCCTTTGTAGCTTCTGAAGTAGTGACTTTGGGCCCCCCCAAATATAGTGAGTTGCAGTAATCTAATCTGCTCAGGATTATACACCTCACAATTTGGGGTCTGATGGCAGTTGGTAGTAGCGGCAAAATTCTCCTCAGAGCTCTGAGCAGAGAGAAACATGTACCAACTACTTTGGTGACTTGTGATTCTAGCTGGAGATTATCATCCAGCAGAACTCCCAAGTTACGCACCGTTTTAGCTGGCACTACAGGTTTATCTGTTGGTGTTATTTGGAGCTCTATGGGAAAAGGCCGGGCAATCCTGGACGTGGAGCAATATACGATCTCCCTTTTCCTCCATTAAATTGTAGGGAGTTATTCCTGAGCCAGTTTGCGGTATTCTGCATACACTCCTGAAATATATCCAGGGTGATTGCCTGATTCCCTTCTAAAGAAAACACCAATTGCGTGTCATCTGCATAGTTTACAAGATCCACGCCAAAGGATCTAATAATAGAGATGAGAGGGCGCAAGTAAATATTAAACAAAATCGGACTTATCGCCGAACCCTGTGGCACCCCATGACACATGGGGATTTTTGGAGACGTAAAGGGGGGGATTGAGACTGCCTGTTGTCTATCAGTCAGATATGATCGTAGCCATTTCAGTGCCAGGCCTTTTACCCCAATTTCCTCTAGTCTGTTCAGCAAAATGCTGTGGTTCACCGTATCAAATGCGGCTGACATATCCAGTAGTACCAATATACTCGAGTTACCATTGTCAGCACGCATCCTCAGGTTATCTAGTACTGTCACTAGAGCGGTCTCCGTTCCGTGTCCCGGGCGAAACCCAAATTGGGTCTCGTCTAGCAGATAGCAAATCTCTCTCTCTTTTTCTTGAAGAAAACTAACTGCCCGCTCCAGTATTTTAACCGGATAGGGGAGGAGGGAGATAGGCCTAAAATTGGCTGGGCAGAGGGGGTCCAGTGTAGGTTTCTTAAGCAGTGGAGTCACCACTGCCTGCTTCCACCCCTCAGGTACTACTCCCTGTTCAAGGGATTGGCAGCAGATATGCCATAGTCGTGGGAGAAGGTCAAGTTTGAATTCTTTCCATATCCTCTGCGGGACAGGATCCAGAGGTGAACCAGAAGAGACACTCAGCGCTAATAAATTAAAAACTTCTTCTGTGGGTGTTTGAAAGTACCGACGTACCGCAGGACAGTCATTATCACTGTCTTTGACCTGTGGCTTTATCACTGATGTATCCGATAGTACTTTTTCCGGCTCCGGACTGATATTATTGTTAAGCTTCAGCCCACTAATTATCTTTTTAATCTTCTCATCGAAGTGGGTCGCAAGCTCATTGCATAATGTTTGAGTTGCTCTGATCTTATTACCCACACACGCCGGGCTGGATAGTTCCTTCACTATAGTGAACAGGGTTTTTGTGCTATTCGGTGCATGTAGGATGATTTGGGCATAGTATTCAGCTTTTGATTTTCCGATCGCTTCCTTGTACAAAATTTGTTGTATTCTCAAGGCTTTTTATCTATATCTGCATAGAGTTTCCTCCATTTTCTTTCCGCTTGCTTACAGTTTTTCCGCAGTATCTTTAATTCCTCACTATACCAGGGAGCAGACGGTTTCTTCCTGTTTCTTAGTTTTTTTACCGGTATTATCTGATCCAACGTCAGATTTAATTGATCGCAGAAAACTTGATAGTTTTCTTCCACAGGTTTATCAGATTGAAATATATTATGTTCTGACAGCAGCGGCGTCTGTTTACTACTTGAGAGTTTAGCCCAGTCCCTTCCTTGCCGGAAGGTTGGAGTATGCGTCAGCTTCCTACTAGCACTAGGTAGAGCTATCAGGAAGTAGATCAGAGAGTGATCAGTCCAACATTGGGGCTGAATATCCACCACCTTTGTGTCCATTTGTTTGCCAAATATTAGATCTAATATATGGCCGCCTTGGTGCGTCGATTGATGTACAAGTTGGTGCAGGTGAAGACTCTCACATGCATGCTCCAGATCTTTTAGGGCGGTGCCAAGATTCCCATTGTCCCATAGGTTAAAATCACCCACTATAATTATCCTAGAGTGTGATAGTGCCAAATTAGTAAAGATATCAATCATAGCCTGGTACTGGGGGTTTATCCCTCCGGGAGGCCTATAACACACTATTCCTGACAGCACCTGCCCTTTAGCCTCATTCAGTGCGAAGCCTAATAGTTCTATACCCGCTACATCATCAATGTGGAGGGGCGTAAAGTTCAGATTTTCTTTAAAAATTATTCCCACTCCCCCACCTCTTCCCTCTAGTCTTGGTTTATGAAAAATTTTAAACCCTGCTGGGCAGGCTAACCCTAGTTCAATTGTCGAGTCGGTTCTCGTCCAAGTCTCCGTCAAAAACAGCACATCCAGATCAGAATCCTCCAATAGAGTAGATACTTCCTGGAAGTGTTTAACTAAGGATCTGGTGTTGAGTAGGCCACATTTTAAACTGCCAACAAAATGATCAATTACTGGGGCCTTAACTCCGCACATGATAGCGTTTTGTATCCCCCCATTATACCTTTTACCTAGATGGAGAAGTTGTTCCCTTGAATAGCACACTCTTCTCCTTTCTGAGGGAAAACCGGCAGCGTAGCTGGCGCTATGCGCGGCCAATGCGCTGACGGGCGCAGACGGGCTTGCCTCTGGCGCGCCAACGGCGCGCCCGCTGCGCGCGCGCGCTGCGCGCTTGCATCACCCTCGTGATATAGGGGAGGGTATGCAAATCTAGGTGTCTAGAACGCTGACCAAGATGGCGTTATCGCGGTGACCCGCTCTTACAGGCAGGGTACACCAGCACACCTTGGCCGGCGGAAAGTGCAGAGTGCAGAGAGGTAGGTGTTTTTAAAAAAAAATACAAGTCTTTAAAAGCACTAAATACAAGTAATCATAAAAGCATAAAACGGCAAAAGTAGACAGATCAGCAATTCAGTTCTTTAAAAAACCGCCCTTTTATCCCAGATCGCATTTAAAAAGAAACGCTCAGAAAACACGCTTTGCTTTCCCCCGCTAAGTTTTCCCTATCACAGCAGCACTCAATATATCGACTAACAGTTCTTACAGTCTATTGTGGACTGCGCGCTTGCATCACCCTCGTGATATAGGGGAGGGTATGCAAATCTAGGTGTCTAGAACGCTGACCAAGATGGCGTTATCGCGGTGACCCGCTCTTACAGGCAGGGTACACCAGCACACCTTGGCCGGCGGAAAGTGCAGAGTGCAGAGAGGTAGGTGTTTTAAAAAAAAAATACAAGTCTTTAAAAGCACTAAATACAAGTAATCATAAAAGCATAAAACGGCAAAAGTAAGTCTAGTTTACTCTGCAAATATAGATGACCAAACACAGATGTAAATGAGACGCCTGCACAGAAAAACAAGTACTGTCCCTGGTAATGCAAAGCCAAGAACTTATTCTTTACATGGAAGGGAGCACCAAGTGTGTTATAGTGGATATTTGATTACTGTCCATTCCCTGGATGTATCACATAGTGATAGTGGAAACACATTGTGGTTTATGAATCAGTAGTGTGACCCGGCCTTTTTCTATCTCAGGGAGAGGTGACCCAACTGGCTCCTCTTATGTAAAGTTATGGTGTTAAGTGAAGCTCAGAACCTTGCACAGACATCCTGTGTATATGTGAGGTGAGCGTGCACCACGTGTTGTAGTAAGAGTCTGTGTGTTCTAGGAGTTTGAACACTAGGACCTGTGGGATCCAATTCGATGCCCAAGGTTTTAGCCTGGCACAATATGGAGGATGGGGACAGCTTTTCCCAGAGTGGAAGTGTATTGCCTGCAGTTCTTTAGTTGTCAAGGGGAGAGCCAGACAATGAAGCTGGGAGGATGTAGACAGCTACTTTTAACAATTCCATGAGCCTTGTTAGCAGGGAGTTGCTAATTAGTTTTTCTTGAGCACTATCGTTTAGTAAATGGTGGGGGAGTGGGACTTCAGTTTCTGTGAATAGTGAGGAAGATTCTAGAAAGGAGCTGCTATTTTGTCCGTCCCCAATTACTGCTTCAGGAAGGCTGATGGCCACCAGTTGCAGAGATCTCACACTTCATTATACCCACTTTGCGGCTACTCCTGCTTGGAGCTAGCCTCATTGCTACCTACTGTGAGAGCCATCACTTTGCACAGATGCTGAGCAACCACAGAATGACCTTTGAAAACAAATCCGCTTAAACAGGTTCTGAAAACCGACACCGTGGATCCACAACCATCTCTCTCTGTCTGGGAAATGTGTAAATGTGGGAACCAACAAGTCCACTTTGTTCCAGTCTAAATCCTTTTTCACAGAGGAAGGGAGTTTTCCACAGAGTACTTGAAGAGCTACTGTGTAATCAGGGCTGGTGTCTGCCTGATAGCCAGTCTCCCAGGGGTTAGGTAACCTACCTGAAGTCTGCACTTTCAGCTGAAGGAGTTGCTGGTCTGCCTAAAGAGCCCAGAAACATTTTGAGAGTGGAAACGGGGCTGCCTAGCCCTGTAGGATGAAAGTCTGTCTAGGAGAAGTCAAGTGTCCCAGCATGATGAGCACCCAGAGAAAGCTGATTTGCCCATAAAGCGAGGGCAGGAGTCACCTGTGTCATGGTTGGGGTCACTCCAGTTGCTCTGCGCAGTGTTCGTGTGGGATGCAGCCAACAGTACCAGATGAAGTATCTTGTGTCACCTGACAGTTTGCCTCAGACTTAAGAGACGGGTGCTCCATCTGGCGACATTGTGAGTGAAAGCTGTCCCTACCCTTAAGCGGGAAATTCTGGGGCATGATTAAAGAACTTTCTTTTTATGTAAAAGATGAGCACTGAGCTGGACTTTAATGTCTGTTTGTGTGTTGAGTTCTCAACTCTTGCCCAACGGGGTTTCCCCGCCCCCCACCACCACCCTAAGAAGCCTGTTATTGCTCATCCTTGCAAAAGTTTTTAGAGCATTAGTAGGACTGACCTCAGGACTCCAGCTACAAACTACCTCAACCACCACCATTGGGGCTCAGTAGCCGCTGGCATAAACAGGGTTTGACACTTAAGCAGCTGTATATCTTCAAATGGGTCTGGGTGTTCATGGTTTATAATCTTGCACGACCTGCAGTAAAAAGTACCAGCACTCTTTTCTGTCTGAAATATCCTGTCAATATAACTTTGTCTGAGCTTTGCTTCTTTAAGGATTTTTGGATTTTCTGTGATCTAATAAGACCTCCTGTCTCTTACTACTTGTTTAAATGAGATTGATTCAAGCATGCTATCCATTCCTTCTTTTGCATACTTTGATTTTGCCAAAAGCAGTATTATGCTAGGCAGTGTTACCACTGGTGAATAGCCTACCCGAGTGTTCTGTTCATGTCCGAGTGGTCACAGGGCATCCTTAAGCCACAATCTGCTTGTAGTACCCTGTTACCGAGACTTTGGCCACCCTGGTCACATTCATGATAGTCCCAGATCCCGTAGTGCACAGCCTTGACCATGCATCTTTGGTCTACGTATGCTGCCTTCCTTTATGCATCTGTGTGCTATCCATATACTTGTGGATCTGTATCTTTATTACTTTTGGATCTATATATTTATTACTTTTACTTATTTGTTACTTTTCTTCTAGTTTGGCATGTCCAGTGCACTGCCCTGTTTTTCACCCTGTGCCGCTCTCAGTGGGTCCTCTTACTCAACTCTCTGAATCGTCTCGGGCCTCTTTCTGCTGCTCTTTCCGGCGCACTGCCCTATTTCTCGCCCTGTGCCTCTGTCGATGTGTCCATTGCCTCCGCTCTCTCGTTCATCCCGGGCCCTGTGCCGCTGCAGTGGTCCCCGGGTTGGCCTTTTCCATACTTCGCTCCTCCTTGTGTCATCTCGTGCCTTTTTTTGCTGTTCCGATCCCCCAGAGCATGCCTTTCTGGGCCCTCCCTCTGGCTCTTCCCCTTCCGCCTCCCTTTTGCTCATCCCCCTCCACCTCCCTTTTGCTCATCCCGGGCCTCCTCCTGCTGCGGTGGGCTCCGAAACAAACAAAGAAAAGAGGGAAAATTCTAGATCCTTCCCTTCTGTCTCTCCACTGTCCTTTTCAATCCGAGTGGTGGACTGGCATGTCCACCACTCAAATTAATTTTGTGTTTCACTGTGCTCGTTCACCAATGGTCCTTTGTGGGTTCCGGAGTAGCGTGCTGCTCGCTGAGGGGACGCTTCGGCACCCCATCGGGGATGGCAGGCGCTGTGTAGGTGCAGGCTTTTTCCCCTTCTATGTCCTTCCACTGTCCTTCTCGATCTGGGTGACTGGCTGGCATGTCCACCGCTCAGATTGCTTTCGTATTTTCACTATACTGGTTCGCTGCTAGTCCTTTGTGGGTTCTGGGGTGGCGTGCTGCTCGCCGAGGTGGCGCTTCGGCACCCCGTCAGGGGTGGCATGAGCTATATAAATGCAAACCTTTTTCCCCTCTTCTATCCCTCCACTATCCTTCTCAATCCAAATAACTGACTAACATATCCACCGCTCAAATTACTTTAATTTTTTTCACTATATTAATTAACCACTAATTCTTCATGGGTTCCGGAGTAGCGTGCTACTTGCCGAAAAAACGCTTCGATGCCTCGTCAGGAGTAGTAAGCGCTATATAAATGGAATTACAATACAATACAATACTGAAATTCAAGAGTCCATTAAAGCTAATGGGGTTCCTGCAGAACCTGGGGAATCAAGTAGATTATGGCAACAATTGGTTCTATAGGGAAGAGTTATATTTCTTTGCATAGAACGTTATTTACCTCCTATTCGACTAGGGTTTGCCAGTTAAATGGTACAATAAATATGTAGAAAATCAAACTGACACAAAAATGAATTTCAACACGGTATATTGTCAATCATATATCGTGGAGCAACACAGTAACATGCCTAGAGACAACACAGTAATGTAACCCATACAATAACAAAAATAATATATTGGACAAATGGTGTCAAACATGAGGAACATTAAATACGTAGGACATTAAATATCAGAACATATAATGCATAAAAAACTCAGTTGGGTGTCTGTTGAAAACACATGTATATGTACAAGCATATATCCTCATTTCTTGGATGTATAGTATGCGAGACACTGTTACGGAGCACCTATTGGTATCGTTGACGTTTCGAACAATTTGAGTTGTGTGTTATTACCAAACATCACTAAGGTTCTTTATCAGGACTAAGAGAAAACAGCCTGGTAAAAGTGTGCGGCAGCCCAAAAATAGGCAATATGATCCAGCCCTAAAAGTTAATTCATATGAATCCCAAGTAAAACAATCCCACAGTATTGGAGATAGGGAACCTCGTGTAGTAGAAGAGTACAACTCTGTGATAAAGGTAAATCCAACCAAGCAGGCAAGTGAATGTTACACCCCATAGAGGGTTCGGCGATACCACTGAGATCCAATTTGGATTCTCATTGAAATGAACGGAAAAGGAATGAATCATACCTCCCCAGTGAGAAAATAAATGGAATGAAATTCAAGAGTCTGCCTTTTTAGAAGACAGGCCGATTGACACACATTTTCAGAGAGACCCAGGTGGTGAGACATCTCTAGTACGACTCTGCACCGACAAACCCACAGTGATAAATAGACACACACAGAATGACAAACTGGGTAAGCATCCATGTTCAAAGGCAGGGCATTAAATGCATGTTTTGGGGCTGGAGTCATAACCCTGAGGAAGGCCCAGAGACCAGGAAGGGCAGGTTGGTGGCACTTGCCTCCTTCTACCCCTCCAAGGTCGAGGTCAGGCATGGGTGAGTTTGCAGCAAGTAGTAGCACTAGAGGGTCTTGGTGTGAAGTCCCTCCTTTTTTTAATTCCAAATGCAGGACAGTGAGCCTGGAGCCCCCCAACCACTGATTGATACGAACAGGTGGTGACCTTCACAGTCCAGTCAGATGAAGCAAGTAGGCAGATATAGAGGGCATGGTGCAGGCACCATCAACAATCCACACTTTCAGGTATACCGCGTGCTGGAAGAAATATGTTGGAGAACATACAATGGAACGCTCACTGTGAACAAGAGAGAGACAAAGCAGCACCTGAAGAAGTGCCAGCAGAACAGGCCCAGTAGGATACAAGCAGACACAGTACTGCTACACACACTGTACAGCTGATGCAAGTCTGAGTCTAAGGTGAACCTGGAAGCGAAAGAATTTAAGCTAAGGCTGGAAAGTCCATCCCCGGAGAGGGAAAGAAGTATTGCTTATCCACCCAACCATCGTCTGGTGGAGGAGTGATGGACATCATCAGATACAAAACACCATGAAGCAAGCCTTTACCGAACGGCAAGTCCGCGTTCCCTGCACCACAACAAAACGAAGGGGCAATTTCAAACACAAATACCAGTGTCCGGGCTGGGGCAGCAAATGGCAGTTGAGTGTTGCCTGTGGCCCAGGCATAGAGGTAAGTGACGACGGCAGCAAGGACAGGCCGAGCAAGGATGTGCAGAGCCCAAGGCATAAATGGTAAAGAGGGCAGTAGGGCCACCACTGAGGAGATTCTACATACAGGCCTGTCCTATTGAGAAGCGCGCCATTGAGTGACTAGGACGACCAGCAAGGGGGGCACACTGTGGCTGGCAGGGAAAGCTGAGTGGACATCCCAGGCACGGGAAGAGTGCTGAAGGTACAAAAGGGTGCTCCATTTTGACAAAGTAAGGAGCAGAGCCTATTTTGTGTTATTAGGTGGCTGAAGGGCCAAACTACTTATGACTAAGCTGAACAGCAAAGGAAGGAGGGGAGCCTTGGCAAGATTTTTTTTCTCTTTTTATTAAACCAATTGGTGGGCCAGCTGTTTTGCAGCACTAAGGTGTAATAATTCTCGCACATCAGCATGTAAAATAGAGGCACAAGGGAGCATCAACCCAGTCAACGTAAGGACAGTGAGCTGGCAAAGGAAGCCAGCAATAGGATGGGGAAATAGCGCTTCCTGCAGAGGCTTTTTGCAAGTGGGTACATCATGGAAAATCCCAAAGAGACTCAGAAGGGTCCATGGAAGTAACACCAAAGAAACCAGCTAGCAACATATCCCAGGCAGAGGACAGCCAGAACAAGAAGCTGAAAACAGAAGGCAAGACAGGCAAAAGAAAATTCAACAAGGATAAAGCAAAACAAAGGGCCATGAAGGGAAAGGCCCGAAATCTGCTTTTCAGTGCAGTTACCAAATGGTGAGCAAATAGGCAAAACTGTGATGAAGTGTATTGAATCTTTGGGGAGGCATGGTTGGGTACGACAATAGATTGTACAATTGGATGTTTATTAAGTGCACAAAGTCCGGGGTTCTCCGCATCCTCTCCAAACCAACCACAGCAAGCCACAGCAATACTAGAAAAGGCGAGCACAGCACTGGCTAACACATTGATGGTTGCACCACAGTACATAAGGTATACAGGTGGCAGCAGCTTAGCCTGCCACAACAAACAAGGAGGGGGAGCAAACATGAACAACACTGCACTCACATTGCAGACGCTTCCAGCATGGTACACAGAACCGCAAATCGTCACTCTGCACACAACAAAACAATCTGTGAACCCCACTGCATCTTGACAAGGGAGCAAGGGGTTGGCACTCAGCAGCAGCATGGCAAGTGAGTGCACCAATAGCACTGCCAGTATATCTTACATTAGAGCTTCGCCTGTCACCAACCCTCCCTCCCCATGATGGGTAAGTCAGTGGGCTTGGCGAGCCTTACCCCACCTTAATTAAAAGAAAGGATATGGTGAAAAGAACTGAGATACATATTCATTGTAGAATATACAGGTGCAAGGTTTTGAGCTGCTAAATCATGATCAAGTGGAAGAGACAAAAGAAGGAAAGTGTGCCAGAAAAGAGGGAAATTTTGAAAACTGGTTGGATGTTTTCAGAGTAATTGCATATATACTTGTTGAATATCCCTATGGTGTGCTACTATGGCTATATGAATGTAATTTAATGAACTGCAAGGAATGTATTTCGGTGGCACATGGTTGCAATATGACCAGGGCTTTCATTTAAAAAATGCAGATATGGCCCACTTTGGAATGGGACCATGAAGATGTTTCAGCTCTAGGTATAAGATGGTGGTAGCAAGTGAAGTGGCTAGCAGAACAGAGCTGTCCTTTTTGCAACAACATTACAAAAACAAACGCAGTACATTTAAAGGATTTAACGCTACTAGAGCACCAAATGCTGGAGGTGTGCTAAAAGGGAGTGCTTATCTGGGCCGTCCTGTAAAATCAGGCATCATCTGTGGAGAAGGCCACTCAGATGCGGATTGCAGCACGGGAAAGGAAGCACAGACAAGAAAGAACAAAGTAAAAAGTAACACACCTGATAGGCCCCCAGGACTTGAAACAACCACTAAATGAATATGCTCACAGAGTGACAGACAGTGCCCAGATTTGCGGAAGTGACAAAACCAGTACAAAATTGCACGCTCTGATGAATGATTAACACAGGATTTGAGGAAAGTTTCCCAGTACTGTATGAAGACCTAGAGAAGGGTAAAGACAACAGAAATCTAAAGTCCGCCCAAGAAAACCCAGCATTATTTAGAGAAAGGATTGAGAAAGAACTCTTATTGAGTAAGAGAGAAGGACATTATGCAGAGCCAACACTACCAACCTTTGTAGTATCACTCTTGGCTGTATTTCCTAAGAAGGTCCCGGGACAGTACAGAATGATTCACCACTTATTGTTTCCCGAGGTGTGCTCGGTCAATGATTGACTAAACCAGAAGCATTGCTCTGTTTTCTACAGTTTATTTGACGAGGCAATGGACCTGGAAAGTGAATCAGATTGTTGTGTTCTGATGGCAAAGGCAGACATAAAATCGGCATGCAGGTGCCTGCCAGTTCATCAGAACAGCTTTCACTTGTAGGTTTCAAATTCGAGGGGAAATACTATTTTGACAAATGCCTACCAATGGGCTGCTCTCTCTTATGCACTTATTTTGACAAGTTTAGCACTTTCCGGGATGCGTTCTAAAGAAGCAACACCCGGACGGGGCTGCTGCACACCCTGAATGACTTCCTACTGGTAGGTAAACCAGGGTCTCAACAATGCCACCACTTTTTAAGCACCTTAGTTCACCTGACAGGATTACTGGGGTGGCACTAGCCAAAGAAAAGACAGAATGGCCGACACCCAGGATACCATTCTTAGGTATAGCACTTGATTCACGTGAGGGAGTATGCAGGCTACCAGGGGACTAAGTCAGGGCCCTGAAATGGTGCAAAGATAACCTCTGTCAGAAGAATAAATCTGTACTGGGCGAGGCTCTAAAATTTCTGGGTAACCTTAATTTTGTGGCTAGAGTCACCCTGCAGGAAGTATCTTTGCAGCTTGCAAAGTTGATCAGTGAGCTAAAGAACAAGTATCATCACGTGAGACTGGGAGCAGACATGTGGCAGGACATGCAAACTTGGCAGACTGTACGCATATAGTTTCAGTGGAACTCTAGTTGGAGGCAGCACTTGGTAACCTCAAGGCAGCTGGAAATTTAAACCAATGTGGGAGGGAGTGAGGGTTTTGAGATAATATTTGACCAGCCATGATGCAGCCGAGAATGGCCACCAACTTGGAAGGCAAGTGGTTTGACATTACCATACAAGAGCTGTTTCCCTGTGGACTGCTTTCTACATTTGTTGCAAAAAGTTAAAGGGTATGAAACTGATGCAAAGAAGCTGAAGGGCACAACCCTAGCTTCAACAAAAAACTGATTATTGCAAATACATATTTGAAATTGCATGTGACAGTGTAATCCGTTGACAATGATTCCCCAACTGCGAGCAGGAGAATGACTTCGAATGTATGCTTAATAAACTGTGGCCAGCTTACTCCACAAGGAAATGTCTAAAACCATGCTTTGTTGGGTGATGGGTTATGGCAGAGTGCCACAGGTTACAGCATACCCCCATTACTAGTTCACCATCCATCTCCTTCCTGCCAGCCAGTTGTTCCCCATCTCTGTTTCTTCTCCATAATGCTGGAATACCTCGTGTTAAGTGGTTTACTTTCAACCACATCTTTTTATAACCTGTGTGTTTAAGTTACAACTGTGTGGCGGGTGACTGCGGTAACCTGAGTGCTGCTACCTCCCTCAGTGTCACCTAAGGAGGAATCGCCATCGTCCACAAGAACACCATCAGGGTCTCGACCAGCACCGACGACACTCTCAGCATCGCCGAACACATGCACTTCCAGATCCACACGGACCCCAACACCACCCTCAGAGGCACCCTCGTCTACAGACCCCCTGGGCCCCGACCCCAGTTCAGCGACTCCATCGCCGACTTCATCAGCACACACGCCCTGACCTCTACGGACTACATCCTCCTCGGAGACCTGAACTTTCACCTGGAGAACAACAACGACAGCAACTCCACCACCCTGATCGACAGCCTCGCCAACCTCGGCCTGAGCCAGCTCGTCACAACACCGACCCACTCCGCCGGCCACACGCTTGACGCCCATCTTCTCCTCAAGCTCCCACGTCTCCTTCAGCCACACCACGGAACTCCTCTGGACCGACCACCGCTGCATCCATTTCACCTTCCAGAAACCCACCACACACCACCGCACCCAACAGATCCCACGCCGCTGCTGGAGCAAAGTCACCGAAGACCAACTCCGGGCAACCCTCGCTCTCAGCCCTCCCTCCGACCCATCCAACACCGACGACGCTGCCTGCAACCTCAGACGATGGATGGACGACTGCGCCAACACCCTCGCCCCGCTAAAAAGCTCACCTACAGCGACACCACCAAAAGAGCCAGCTGGTTCACCTCGGAACTCCTAACTTCCAAGCGTACCTGCCGGAAACTAGAGAAGAAATGGCACAGCGATAAGACACCGGACAGCCACACAGCCCACAAAGACGCCATCCGTAACCACCACCACCTCATCCAGGTCCGCCAAGAGAATCTCCTTCAAAGACCGCCTCGACAACAACGCACACAACAGCAAGGAGCTTTTCAACATCGTGAAGGAACTCTCCAATCCCAGCTCCAACACCAACGACATCCCGCCGTCGCAACCCCTGTGCGATTCCCTCGCCACCTTCTTTCACCGCAAGATCGCCGACATCCACGACAGCTTCAACACCCAGACAACCCCAACTAAGATCGATACACCAGACCCGCCACACACCATCGACCACGACCCCCTGCCAGCCTGGGCCAGCGTGAACATCGAGGACACCATCAAGACCATGAGCACAATACACTCCGGCTCCCCGTCAGACCCTTTCCCGCACCACATCTTCAACAAAGCCAGCAGCTCCATCGCACCCCACCTGTGCAACATCATCAACCTCTCCTTCGAGACCGCGACCTTCCCAGAGAGCTGAAAACACGCAGAGATCAATGCTCTACTCAAAAAACCCAAGGCGGACCCGAGAGACCTCAAGAACTTCCGGCCCATCTCTCTGCTTCCGTTCCCAGCCAAGGTCATCGAGAAGATAGTCAACAAACAGCTAACCCGATACCTCGAAGAAAACAGCATCCTGGACCCATCCCAATCAGGGTTCCGCAGCAACCACAGCACTGAGACTGCCCTCATCGCCGCCACCGACGACATCAGGATCCTGCTGGACAATGGTGAGACCGCAGCCCTCATCCTGCTGGACCTCTCCGCCGCCTTCGACACTGTCTGCCACCGCACTCTACGCGCACGCCTCCACGACGCAGGGATCCGAGACAAGGCCCTGGAATGGACCACCTCCTTCCTCGACGGCAGAACCCAGAGAGTCCGCCTCCCACCTTTTCCGATCCGAAGCCTCCGAGATCATCTGCGGCGTACCCCAGGGATCGTCCCTCAGCCCAACACTGTTCAACATCTACATGGCCCCGCTCGCACGCACGTCCAGACAACACGACCTCAACATTATCTCCTACGCCGACGACACTCAACTGATCCTCTCCCTCACCAAGGACCCCCTCGCCGCCAAAGACAAACTCCATGACGGAATGAAGGCTGTCGCCGATTGGATGAAGATCAGCCGACTAAAGCTGAACACGGACAAAACGGAGGTCCTCATCCTCGGCTCCAACCCCTCAGCCTGGGACGACTCCTGGTGGCCAACGACGCTGGGAGCAGCCCCGACACCCACCGACCACGCACGCAACCTGGGAGTCATCCTCGACTCAATGCTCTCCATGACCAAGCAAGTCAACGCAGTCTCCTCCTCCTCCTGCTTCAACACACTCTGCATGCTTCGCAAGATCTACAGGTGGATCCCGACAGACACAAGAAGAACAGTCACCCAGGCCCTCGTCAGTAGCAGACTAGACTATGGGAACGCCCTCTACGCGGGAGCCACGGCCAAGCTCATCAAGCGACTGCAACGCATACAAAACGCCTCCGCACGACTGATCCTCGACGTACCACGCCACAGCCACATCACCCCCCACTTGAGGAACCTGCACTGGCTCCCCGTCGACAGGAGGATCACCTTCAAACTCCTCACCCACGCACACAAGGCACTCCACAAAACTGGCCCAGCCTACCTCAACAGACGACTCTTCTTCTACGTCCCCAACCGCCAGCTCCGCTCCGCCGACCTCTCCCTCGCCACCGTCCCTCGCATTCGAAGAACAACCACCGGCGGCAGATCCTTCTCACACCTCGCCGCCAAGACCTGGAACACCCTTCCACTAAGCCTACGAAAGACCCAAGACCTGCTGACCTTCAGGAGGCTACTCAAGACCTGGCTGTTCGACCAGTAGCAGCATCCCCCCCCTTCCCTCCCCCCAGCGCCTTGAGACCCTCGCGGGTAAGTAGTGCGCTCTACAAATTCTGTGATTGATTGATTGATTAAGAGGCTGTACTGCATTGAGAGTCCTGGGCTATCAGTGGAGGGAAAAAGGGAGACTGACTCAGAAGGGGAAAAGAAAACAGGCCACCTATTTATCTAGTCCAGGGGGTTCCAGCCTTTTCTTTAAAAAGAGCTACTTATTTTCAATGAAAATCATCCAGAGCTACTAATCTTATTAGTGTTGTAATAGTGACCACATCAGACAAGATTACATGAGTGCCCACTTTATGCTAGATTACCAGTAGTACTCACCTCAGTGCATCAGGGATGGATGCCAGCAATAATGTGAAAAAAACCTTTAGAATTTTAGAATGCCTTTACATAGGTAACACATAGCAGCCATAGCTGCAATGTTCTTAGCACAAAGACAACATTAATTATAAGTCTCCCAAACGCCGCATGATTTTTTACTCCAATGTCCGTTATATTTTGGAAATTCGACCATTTTTCTCCATACATCAGCTAATGAGTTCTGAAAATATTCACATTTTCATCTGAAGTACACACGTTTCAATTTTGGTACACATATATCAATTTAGCCTAGCAAAAGGTTGTAATTTAATAGATCGGACTGCACACAGGAGAGCTACTTACAGGTAGCTGGAGAGCTACCAGTAGCTCCAAAGCTACTTGTTGGAAAAGCCCGTTCTAATCATACCTAGTTTAGGTTTTGCGCTCTCTGCAGTCCATGAAAGAAACCCCTCACAATAGGGCCTGTCTTTTTGTGCCACATACATCACTGACAATCTCTTCGTTTGCACTGTCTGATTACCCCCAAGACACATTGATCTTCTTTATCCAATATCTCACCTCTCGCTTTAAACAAAGAATCAGACTACTTTGCAACTGTCAAAAACACTAAACCCAGCGAAGATGCAGGTGAACATTGTGCGACACATTGGATCAGGGTTTACAGTAGGACGCAAATCTGTGTTGGCAGGAAGTAATAAAATATGATTATGCAAGTGTTTGGAGATCTTACTTAACTGATAGTCTACATGCTTTTAAATCCCATCCTTTTGACCATTTGGATAGAAATAAAACAGCTTTTGAGCAGATAATAAATCGATCGACAAATTTCTTATCCTTATTATTGGATAAGGAGGCCATTGCACACAAAAAAGTATGCCTGGTCGGTCATTAATTCGTTCAATAAAATAGAGCCTTACTATTTAGTTAGTAATTACCCTACTTACTCTCCTATTTAAAACCATTTATAAGGGATACATTTCTTATGCTAAGATTTGGGTGAAACCTAACAAAGGACAGAACTCCAAGATGGATACAAAATTGGTCAACATACAGTTGTAGATTATTTTGTCTTCTTAATGAAATGCTACTACATATTGTATGTATTTGCCCCCAACTGCGACAGGAGAGGCAAACATTGTTAAACTCCATTTTTAAGGAAAATGGGGTGAGAACGTGTCGCCAAGCTATTATATTTTTTCTATCTGGGAAATATATTCGCTTAACAAATCAATTTGTTAAGTCTATCCTTATAGCAGATAAAATGTTAAATTTAGACTCTAAACTTTCTTATAGATAGATAGATATGGAAAGTAGTTATGACCTGCGTTCATGATTATCTATCCGTACACTTATCTGCAATGCAATGGAGTTTTAGGATCAAGTATGGTAATATTGTATATCAATTTGGTCTTAAAACGTTTACCAACTTTATTGAATTTTATCAATCTATTTTCCATGGAAGCACTTATTGAACCAAATTATTTTAACTGAACTACAGGGTTTATAGTCTTATCTGATCTATGAAATGTGACTAACAAATGCAATTTAGCTTGGAGAAGCAAGCACTGGATCATCTTATAGACCTGGTTCGATAAATTCTATCAACTGTTGGCACAGAACGCATCACAATGTTTGCAGTATAATGATTTCGTATTGGATGACTTTTGAAATGTGATTCTAAGAAATGTACTTCAGTTTGGAGAAGCAAGCACGGAGGCACTTTATGGATCCCTAAATCTTCACAATGTTTGCAGTATAATTGTTTTGAATTTAATGATATTATATAGGACTAACAAATGTAGTTCAGTTTGGAGAAGAAGCACAGAGACACTTTATAAATCAAGTCTGTTAAATGTTATTAACTGTAGCGGAGATATGTAAGGAACTGTCTGCACAGAAGGTATTTATCTGTTCATAGATTAACATTGCTCTAGTTCTGTGTAATAATGACCTGGAATCCTAAGATGTCCAAAATAAGATATGTAATTAGCATACCGAAATGCTATTTTAATGATGTGTTTATTTGATATCAATGATCCAGTACGCATGTTATCCCTAAATCATCACAATATTTGTAATACAACTGTTTTGAATCTGATGAACCTTTTAATTAGCTCTATTATAATTACTTTTTAAACCTATCCTTTATGAACGACTGTGTACACTGTTCTATATTTTCCTTGATTGTAATGATTTTTATTAATCAGACAATAAAGATTACATTCATTCATTCAGTAGGGCGCTCTTTCATCTGTCACACTGAGTACCTACAAAGAACGCAAATATGAGGTCAAATGGGCAGAATCCCACTCCTTTCTGAGACGCCCTCAAGTTGCCATAAAGCTTAGATTAGGACAAAAGTACACCACAGTGTCTTTGAAATTGTTCATTTCGCTCTACAATAGCCTTTTCGAGTATTTTATTTAATCCATCATTTGACCATTTTGTACAGGATATATTGCTATTGAATACTGATGTCACCCTGCGATTTCCTTATAATAGAATTTTTATGAGCAGACATAAAGGTGTTCCCCCTTTTTAAACAACTTCTTTGTTGCCTTGACTTACTTATGGCTTACTATCCAGGAGAACGTCACACCTGCTTTGTGATTCATACTAAAAGACTTTCAGCATTAGTTTTACTGGTGGACAGTACTAGCAATGCACTGCAAGAGAAATGCTAGAAGTTGGATGTGTAACTGCCAGCTGAGATCATTCTGAGCCCAAGATAAGCTTAACTTGTTGAAAAATCAGTTGGTTTTTGTTATTGTTTTTTTTTTTTTTTTTAAAAGACCTCGATTTTAGACTTTTTGTTGTTGTTTTGTTTCTCCAAAGCCCATCTGTATTATTCTTCCAGTATGTTTGCGTTGTGCCGGAGCCATTCTTTTGTGTTGTGGGTGGTAGAATTTTTTTTTTTTAACTTTATTTCTGAGCCATTCATAATCGGACCTGAAACCTAAGATTCCTCTAGCAGTGTTGTCAGGCCATTGGTGAAGAAAGTTAACGTTTAGGGCTGACGTTGCTGTCCTCTTGTTTAAAGGTTCCATTTTGCATGCTTACATTTTCCTTGTAAAGAGACAATTACGGAACGTCTCATAGCAGCAGCCCCATCCTTCAACTCTGTACCCCTCAACTTCCAAATGTTCCTCTGTTTTCATCGTTTTTAAACTAATGTCCTGATTCTCAGAGACTACTATGGTGCCAGTTAAGTTAGAATCTGCTGGTTGAAAAAACTCTATGCTCTCCTCTCTTTCCCAGGAAGTAAACTCAATGACTAAGTATTGATGACTGCCTGGTGGTGGCAGTATGATTAATAGATGAAGTACATCCTTTTCCTGTACCCCATTTATCGAGGTCTACTACCTCTCTCTCCTCCATTCTTCGCATAGATATTGGTCACCCCAAACACAACCTTTTTCCATCCATCCATGAGTGCACCTATGTGTTAACTACTTCCACATTTACCCTGCCTGTGACAACATTTATGGATTACCATGTTTCTGCACTGGAGTGTATGTGACCCTCCTCGCATGAAATGCTAATTTTTGCTACGTCCCTTCTGTTCTCACCAACCCCATCCTGATTGTAGCAGGAACTTCTGATAAGTAGCAGTTTTTCATATCCCACCCTTGGCAGCTGGATTCAACATCTAACTCCGTATCAGACTAATTTTCTGTACAAGCTTCAAAGAAACAACAGTGAAGCTGCCCTTGTCCCATATAGGTGGGTCACACAAGATTTAAAGAAATGTCACACCGTATTGGAGCTGGGCCCACTACCCATCTCAACCAAAAACTGAATAAATAATTGACCCCGTTATCCTGTATTCTAAACTGCTGACCCCAAATTTGCACCTCCGGAGCCTGTGCTGCTACCTACAGGACATCAAAGCTGCATGTGGGCCCTCCCCTCCCAGCTAGTAATAGAGTGGGAGAGGTTCTACCTGAAAGGACAGGTTTACCTGCCTCCTGAAGGTCCGCTTGAAGTCTCGGATGTACTCCAGCACAATGAGCAATATCTAGTCCAGGACTGCCTACCAACAGCCCCCCAAATACTGCGGATCTTAGCTAGGAGAAGACCAAGCAGTGGTGGCAGTTTGACTCCAATGGTTTGAGGAGAAGGATGACCATGGATTACAAACTGTGGATACAATGAACTAGAGTAGTGGCTCTGCTTGTCGTGGTTGCTCCTGTATAATAAACAAACCATGTTTGATTGCCTTCTATTGGAACCCCAGGGGCTTCCTCCCACCTCTGGGGATGCGTACCCTCCTGAAATTTCCCCGTCCCTTTAGATATCGCCGTTTTTTTTCGCTCTTTAGCCTTAAACTGTGTGATGGGCCCACCTATTGTTATTGCCTGCCTTAAACTGACCAATGCTGTGCCTGCCTAGATGTTCCCTGTCTTCTTGAAACCCTTGTCGCTGAATCATTCCACCACCCAGGGCATAAAATTCGCTTGGTTTTGGGAGGAGGTACTGGCCTGTTCTGCTGTCTGCCCAGGGTGTGGGGTAGGATATGCAGTTGAGTGTAGTTGTATGGTGGCAGTCTGGTATCTATGCTGTGACGTTGACTTTACCTCCTAATGTACGGTGGCAGTGCTTGGTCTACACAGCAAAATCTTGGTATGTGTTGCATTGTTGAGGTTATGTTTTTAGCCTCTTGTTGTGGAGTGTGTTCGAACCTGGACTGTTTGCTCTTAATATGGGGCAGCAGTCTTGTGACTGTGCTGTCTTATCTGGGGTGTGGTGGCTTTGTTAGGGGTATGCTGTTGGCTCTTTGTGAGGATAGTATTGTAATTGCTCTTTAGTGTGATTTTGGTCTATTGTGGCATTCAGTGCTGCTCTGGTTGTGTGGTGGCACAATTGGGGTTTTCCTGTGAGCTTTAGATGTGGAGAGAAGAGTGTCTGGAAGGACGTGTGTGTGTGTATGTATGGTGTGTTGGGATGGGTTGTGTGTTGCCAGTGTTATTGGCTGTGCTGTTGGCTTTGGGTTTGGACAGCAGCAAAAGGGCCATGGTATGGGTGTATTTTTTTTTTCCTTTTAAAGCCCCGGGGCAGTGGTGCATAAATGCAAAGCCGTGCCTGGGAATGATGCGAGGGAGCTTAAGTTGGCAGTTGTTCTTCCTTTGGCAATGTCCAGGGGACTGGAATTTTCTGTAAATAAACTGGCGTTAAATCCTCCTGAATTTTGGCATCTGCCGTTTGTTTACTGCAGTCACATGACGGAAAGGACTGCTGTTTGTGGAACGTCTGAGATGCATGACCGAGAGCGGGTCACGCTGGCTCTTTCAGTGCCGGGGATCAGGTGATGGCATCGGATGAGCTGGAAGGGTAACCTTTGTTCAGTACTTTCTCCAGATAATGACTGAGCACTGGGCAAAGTGCAGACTCTGACCGCCCCTTGCCAAGGGCTCATGGAAAATAGTACTGGAAGTGGAAAAGATTAATTTTACTACGTTCTAACAATATGTGCTAAAAAGCCATTGGTTGTATACATGGGATGAAGTCCCTCCTGCTGTACATTATAAGGATATTGCAAGTTATTTCTGAGATCCATAATATTGGGTATTTTATTCCTTATAATACACAGCCAGTGCCACACCATCACCTTTCCCCATAACTGTGAAAATAAGCACCGAACAGCATTTAGTAACTTTTGCAAAAATATATTAAAATTAGTTTAACGTAAGTGAGGTTAAAATGCATTGGCTCAGCTTGTGTAGAGATATGCAGAAATTCTATCTTCCCTGCAGTGACCTATAGCGTGTGAAAAATAAACTTGTTGCCAAAAGTAGCTTCTTTCTGCTAGTTGCTTTTTCTTTATGGAAAACATATCTGAAGAACGAAAAGCCAGTTCGAGGTTCTCTTGTTTAATCTGCAGCTGTAATTATGCTCTGCGACCTGCCATTGTGACCTTGGAAGTCAACTGATATAAGATTACAGTTGAGTAACTATATCATTTATGTGTTAAAAGCTCCTACAGACTGCACAACTCAACTTCAATAAGGGGTAGTAGCGGAGGGTCCGATGTCTTGAATCATTTTCACTGTACTTCATGTATATGTAATGCCTTTGCTCGCTGCTGAGTGCACACTCATGGTTATGTTCTTGAAAACCTTAAATAAAGTTTATTTAAAAAAAACTTTAATAAGGAAATTAGAGACTGGCTTTTATACCGGGACTACAAGCGTCCATGTGTTATAATGTTACCTGCTTCTGTATGGTGCAGTGTTTTCCTTCTCTATGGCACTTGGCATTTGTGGACGCCTGGTCTGCAGGCTGTCGATGGTTGTCGTTTAACCCAATGGTCATGCATCTGTTCACTGGACCATGTGACTGTGATTGGTTAATGGGCGCTTGTGACAGTGTCTGGAACCAGGTAGGGGCTACCAAAGCAGCTGTGGGGAAAGGAAAACCTCAGGGAATGTAGACATTTACGAAGGTACGAGGCTCGCTGAAAACCTGGAGGGGAAAAGGTAGCAATGTCACTAGCTTCACTGATGAGAATGGTCAGTAGAACCCCAGATTTACCAGGCAAGATATGAACATGCGAAACTATTTTAGGAACCCCTTCAAGTGATTTGCAAGAGCAGAGGGTTCTCGGACGCTACTCTTGAGTATGGCTTTCAAAATTCCACACCCTGGACGTAGGTGGACTGCAGCTGGAAGCAGTCAAGGATCATTCACCCACCTCAAGCACAAGATGTCAAACAATTGGCCTGAAAGCGTTCGCCAGACACTGTGTTGTGTACTTTCCTTTTCAGTTGCTAGAATGTAATGAACCTGGGCAGGTGCAAACCAGGATCATTGGAAAAAATAGATTTGTTTCCAAGGTTCTGGAGGACGGCTTGCAGACAAGTGGATTTGCATTTTAGGCCATAAATGCGGTTCATAGTGATTGTGGGCTCTGGGACACCTTTACAATATCAAGCGGCCGCAGAAAGGCAACTTCCTGACCCAGCCCCATTTATCTTCTGACTGTCCTGGGCTTATGCTTTTTGTTTACCTCTTTTCTTCTGACTGACCCGTCTGCTGAGAAAGAGTATCTGAATTTGTCTGTTTTCTCTTTCTAGCTACGACATGGTACATTATGGGCACTCCAACCAGCTACGTCAGGCACGTGCCATGGGAGATTATCTCATTGCAGGAGTACACACAGATGGTAAGAGGCTCTTGTCACGGGCAATGATTGTTCAATCTCCAAATTTAAGTGAACTGAATACGTGACTGTAATGGGTAAGATAGGGTGGGACACAAGCACAAAGGAAGGCAACAAGCCCCTTCTCCCTAATTTCCAGACATCCCCCTCCCTAATTTCCAGACACCCCCTCCCTATCCAAGAGGCACACTCTTTCTGGCACAAACGTCCCCCCACCACATACTGTGTAGGATGTTCTACGTGCTTCTCCTCCACTTGAGTGCAGTGAACAAAGTTGAACCTTTCTGTTCCCTCCTCTCCTTACTACCCATTAAACATGCCCTCTCTCTGAAAGCTTGCTTGTGTGCTCTCAAGCATTGTAACAGTGTATTCTTTTGTGTCTATCTCATTGCAGAGGAGATTTCAAAACACAAAGGCCCTCCAGTTTTCACACAGAATGAGCGATACAAAATGGTGAAAGCCATCAAGTGGGTGGATGAGATCGTGGCCGGAGCCCCCTACGTCACCACGTTGGAGACACTCGACAAGTACAACTGTGACTTCTGTGTCCATGGAAGTGAGTGAGACCAGCAGAGCCATGGGGAGCCATGCAGGGGCGTAACACAGGCCCCCGCAGTGCGGGGGCCCCCAACTTCCAGGGGCCCTCCCTCAGCACCGCACTTCGGCTGGAGAGCTCCAGATTGAGTTCGGAGGGGACCCCTCCACGTCCCTGCAGGGGGCCCCCTCAAGTTTCATTACGCCACTGGAGCCATGCGTAGATGGAGGGCTCAGGAGCTATGCTTGGTAGGCAGTGAAGCAGCCATGGCGGGTGGTGGAGTGTGGTTGGAAGCCTAAGGAACAATACACTGATGTATGATGAGCCACACTTGTATGGGTGGAGTCCCATTCTTGGATGGAATGTGGGGGAAGATGAGAGGGAGGTGTGATTGAGTTGATGGTCTTAAGAGTTAAGCAATAGTAGGTATTTGTGCTAAACAGAGTTTACAGCTGGGGAAAGCAAGCTTCAGGGGATGATGAGGTTGGTACGTGTTCCATTGGAGGGTGGTGATCCATGTCTGGGTGAACGGTGGCACGAGTCATCCTGGATGGATGGTAAGCAAAAACCAAGCTAAAGCGTTATATATATATATATATATATATATATATATATAATTAATTTTATTTTATTGTTCGACCAATAGCATGATCATACACAGCATAAAAAAAAGAAGAAAAATCTCAAATACACAATATTGCATAGGAAACATTAAGAACAGATTCTTAAAACATAGTTAAAACAATGGTTTAAAACATAGCTTTGCTCAACTGCCAAGTGCACTTTAAACAGGTTACAATTTTAAGAATCTATAAAAACAGAGATATCAATTTAAGCACACGTATATTAAAGACAGTCTAACCCCAACATTTGTTATAATACAACTTTCCATCTCTGCCACCAAGCATATAACAGGTATCTAGTTATTGTAAATACAAGCCACTTTGTTGTATCTGACCTGAATATGCGTAGAGCTTCAGAGGGGCGTGAGAAGGAAAGCAATCGGCAAGCCCGAATAATCCGTGATTTCCTTGAGTTTACATACCCGGGACAGAAGAAAATTAAATGTTCTATGGTCTCTGGGGTAGAATGACAGGACGGGCACAAGGGGGATATAGTAGCATTTGCCCAACTGTTTTTCCATGCATTTAGTGGAAGAGTCCCTGTCCTAAATTGTATGTAAAGTGCTCATGCCTGAGGGGGTTCAATATCATCCATATACATGTCAAACTTAAAACAACTTTTAACATTTAAAAAGTGGAGAGTTAAAGTGCCTCGTGCCCCAGTATCGATACTAGAAGAATCAACAAAATCCCAATACCTCTTTTTTAACAAAGGGACCATTTTTTTTTGTAATAGACTGTGGGGCCTCCCACATTGCATCCAAGCCCAGTCTGAAGAGCCACTCCCTGACCTTATTAAACCAGGCCAAATGGCCTGTCTGTCTTTGAAGGGTTAATAATTCCACCACTGCTTCCTTTACATGAATCTGGGTATTATTAGTCCAAAGTCTGACCCAAAACGTTAAAGCTTTAAGAACAGCAAAATGTGTAATGGGCTTAAGACCCAGGTCAAGGCGTAGTGGCAATATGGGTGTATTGTTTGGGAGGTTGAGGATTACCCTTGAGAATTTGTTTTCCGCTACCTCCAGCTGTTTCACGTTCTCCAACCCCCACAATTCAGCCCCATAGAGGGCCGCGCCTAGGCCTTTGGCCCTGTGTATTTCAAGTATGGGAGAGATTGGGCAGAAGATTGAGCGTTTTACCCTCTTTGCTATTGCGGAGTCCGCATGTTGAAGTGCCAACACACTCTTCTGGATTTGGGGTGACCATGCTAGATTATCACTAATTCTGACTCCCAGGTAGTCGAAAGCCTTAACCTGTTCTAGGGGTTGGGTACCCAACATCAGTTTCCCCTTGGTGGATTTATAAGGGTTAAAGACCATGCATTTTGTTTTAGAGCAGTTAATCTCGAGGCCCCAGTCTTTGCATGCTTCAGCAAACTTATTTAGGACTTTCTGAATGCCCATGAGCCCATTCATGTACAAGGTAAAAAGGGTTGGGGCGAGCACACAACCCTGATGCACCCCTTTTGAGATTACTATGCTGTTAGAGAGGCTACCGTCAGACTTCCACCTGACTTTGGCGTAGTTGTCATTGTGTAAACGGACCAATAGGTGGAGTAGGTCGCCTGGGAGTCCTAGTTTTCTAAGTGAGGCCCAAAGCTTGTTGCGGTCAATGGAATTGAATGCCGTTTTGAGGTCAACAAATACGACATATAAGTGACCCTTCCGGATCTTCACTTCCTTCCAAATAAGCAACAGGAATCTAAACACTTGATCTAGGGTGCTCGGAGATGACCTAAAGCCTGCCTGCAGGTGTGAAATAGTGCTGTTCTCCTCTATCCAATTTTGAAGACATAACAGAATTACTTTACAAAAAACTTTTTGGGAAACATCTAGAAGACTTATTGGTCTATAATTTGAGGGGTCCCCTTTATCTCCTTTTTTAAAAATGGGAATTATTTCAGCTCCTTTCCAAGTTGAGGGGATGACCCCACCACGCTGGATGGCGTTAAAGACCTTTTGGAGCAATGGGCCCCAGATATTAGGCTCTGCTTCATACAGGTCTCCTGGAGGTCTATCTAGGCCAGGAGCTTTCCCAGTCTGGAGTAGGTTGATTGCTGTTATAATTTCCTTTAGGGAAAACCCTTCAGCATATTCCTGTGTTGGCATTAAAATACCTTCCCCTGCAACTGCTACTGTTCCTTTCTCTGGATCAGGGGCCACGCCAATATAGAGCTTTTTAAAATATTCTTCCCAGACGTGTGGTTGTATGTAAAAATCATCTTCACTAACCTGCTTAGTTGAGCCCTTGGAAAGAAGGTGCCAGAAAAGCTGGCTATCCTTCTGTTTAGAAGCCTCAGCTAGTGTACGCCAGTTATCAGCCTCCCAACTTCTTTTTGCCTTGTCCTGGGCCCTCTTGTACATCGTCCTTCTGTTTTTAATATCGTCTCGTGTCCCCTGCTTAACTGCCGCTGTTAAATTGTCCCTGGCTAATCTGCAATCCTCGTTATACCACGGGGCGGTGTTTCGTTTGGGCGTGTTAAAATTAGACAGTTTACTAAAATGAAGTTTGATACTGTTAGTTAGTTTTTGAAAACTGGACACAATGAGATCATCATCTTTATGGTCTAGATCACTAAGTGCCATAAGGGTCTGAACCACTTCTTTATAGATCTTAGGGAGTATTTTCCCATCTGCCGCAACCTGGGGCCATTTAATTCTCCTGTTATTGTTCGTGGTTACAATTGGGGCTATTGGTTGATGAGTTTGATTATGTAAAATAGGGAGGCCAGTTAGCTCCAGAAGGAGGGCATTATGATCGCTGTCCTCACAGTTTTGGACGATCATATCCTTGACATAAGGCCACAAATCAAGGTCCACCATTGTGGAGAGTAGGATCTGCTTCTTATAGTTACCCCCACTTTTTGCTGATGTTTCACTGTTTTCGACTTAGACTGGGGTCCTGAATAGCAGGATCCCAGTCAGACTATCTGCTTTCTCCTCTAAATTGATTGCATGTACTTTAGGTACACTCCAGATTGGATTCTGGGGTACCCTTATAAGTCCCTAGTATATGATATACTATGTACCCAGGGCATAGGTACCCCAGAGGCCTCCCAGGGGCTGCAGCAGGGATTATGCCACCCCTGAGAGGCCATTCAAAATGACACAACAGGTCTGCTACTGCAGCCTGTGTAAGGTGGTGCATGCACCCCTTCCTTAGATATAGGTTCACTATATCTATCCTAATCACTGCACATATAAGCCTATCAGTCACCCCTATGGCAGGCCTTATCAATCCTGAAGGCAGGGTGCTGGGTTTTATGTGAGAGGGTGCCCATGCATGAGCAGAGCCCCTCTACAGCCTTCGGAACCACTATTCCGGGGTTGTCTGTGATGCAGCCAACCATATACTCTTTAGTGCATTATAACCTCGCGGTAAATGCTAACTTTAAAATGGCTGCAAGGAATTATGTCGTGTTTGGTGTCAAACACCTTGTAACTGGTGTGGGAGGTATGATTCCTCCCTCCTAGAGGGAGAAATATGACAGCACCGGTACACCCAGTACCAGATTCACAGAGCCCTGGCATCACAAAATGGATGCTGCCAGCCACAGACATGAGTCTGCCCTCCTGCTGCTGGACGAAACTCTGGCAGGGGAAGGCTTGACAATAGGTTTCCTGTCACAGGGAGGTGAGACCACCTCCCAGACAGGCTTTAGTGTATTGGGGCTGGGTGGGTGCACTCTCAGAGTGCTTTGATGTCTGCACTGGGGGCACATTTGGTGTCCCTGTGCATAGTCCAGCTCAAACCGGTTGCAGGGGCTACCAGCCCCTGCTCTGGCGCGAAACTGGACAAAGGACATGGGTGTAGCCACCCCTCTGTCCTGACCCTCCCATAGGTGGGTCCCCAGAGTTTGTCCCACCCCTTCCTTGGGTATAAAGTAGGAACCCTGACTACAGGACTTTAGATATTACCTGGACTAAACTCTGCTGCAGAAACCAAGTAACCTTTGACGATCTACGCTTTGCTGGACGACTGAAGAATCTCCCTTGGAGTAAAGGAGTTACTCCCCTGCAACGCAGGCACCTCAACGCATCTGACCGGTTTGCATCTACGCAGCTCCCGACGGACTCCGAAGATTTTGCAACACAGGAGGTGGGTGCCCAAGCTTCCCCGAGGCCTACTAGTGCTCTCAGCAAAACCGAGACCCGCAGCCCTCGTGGGGACCGTGCAACCCGAACCCCTGGACACCGTGCACATTTGCAGCAGCATATGCTTTTAGGCGATCCCTGAGGCTGCGCTTTGGGCTACTTGTAGTCCAAGCCCCGAGCAGTGTTTCCACCGAAGATTACTGGCCTACACTCCACGAGTGTTCCATGGGCTGGTATTGAGTGATTTCTCTCGAGGTCCCTTCGCGATCCCTGGTCCGTTGACCTGTGGGTCCCTGAGAAGGCAACTTTAACTTTCAGTGGGCTTCCTGGTTGCTCCAGACGTGCCCTGACTCTCCATCGCTTGGGAGTCCCCAGGACCTTGCTGGTCCTCACAGAAGCATCTTTTCTCTGACCGAGTGGGTTGCAGTTGCCAAGGCTTGTTGGTCTCCAATCCGGAAACTGACCCCCGAGCACTCAACATCCTTCGTGGGACAGATCGCCTGCGGAATCTGGTCGTCGTCGACGTCTCCTGGTCCCCGGGGCTGCAGAGTCAAGCTTCACCTCTTCGCACCTGAAGCACCCGACACCTGCTTTCAGGTTCTTCTCATTTGATCCAGGCTTGGGTCACACCGGACACTTTTCTTCTCCACGGCAGCAGCACTTCTTCGCATCACGCCATTGAAAACGACGAGGGTTTTCGACACCACTTGACCCCTATGCACCCGGCTTCCCTGGGCTAGGTAACACGGGTACCTCGGTACTCACAAGGGTGCTGGCCTTAGAACCTTCTAAGTTTAACTGGGTTTGCTTGAAGTCCTCTCCGATGTGTCCTTAAACTCTAAATTTCCAACCGCGACTTTCCCTTAGAGTTGTACGGAGCTCGCGTCTGTGTTCCCACACTACACCCTTCCTCCGTGGGTCCCCTGTGTCACTACCTTGGGTGGTTCCTTGGGGTCCCAGCGATTCTACGTGCTCTAGGCACTGTGTCTAGTCAAGTCGTGGTTGTTATACCACTTTCTTAATATATGGTTTGGTCTCCCCCTGGAGCCCACTGTGTATTGTGCTATTTACTGTCGTTCTAGTACTGTAATATTGTGTGCCTTGTTCTCTAATCTCATAAAGAGGTTAGTAGAGAGTGTTTAGTAATAAATTCATATATTTTATATATACCTGGTGTGGTTCTCCTTTCATTTGGTCATTCAAGAGGTTATATACTGGTAAAACAAGCTGCTTTACATTCCTTCAAGACTTAGCCTGAAGGCTGCTCTCCACAGCTACCACTAGGATAACTTTCTATAAAGGTTGACTTTAACCTAATCATCAATAAGGGTCATTTGGACTGGTGCAAGGTGCCCACTTTAATCAGTGGACAGCATATACCAGGCCAACTTCTCACATTGGTGTGCAGCGGTTGGGATTCAAGCTTGCTATTGTTTTACCAGATAATCTCAGTGAGTGACTAACTGAAAACCACTAAAGGTACTTAGGTACATATAAATCAAGTCTAGAATAAGGTAAGTTCTACTGAACTTAGAGTTGGGTAAGTCAAGGGTCTAGCACACCCTTTCTCCAACTCAAGAGAGTCTCAGTTCCCACTAGAGTAGGTAGGTGCATACACCACACCACACTAGAATGTCTTCAAGGCCTGAAGTCAGTGACTCTTTGCCAACTAAGTATGACCATCTCACATTCCAAGAATTGAGAAACATGTGTGCATCAAGGAAACTGAAGACAGGGAAAAACCCCAACACCCAAAAGCTCATAGTGACTTTGCTTTTAGATGACCTCAGAAAGACCCCAGGGTCTGATGAGGCAGGCAAAGGGGTGGGACAGCAGAAGAGGAAAGGCCAGGGAGTGAAAACCTCAATGACCTGGACTCTGATGCTGGCCAGGAGGATCAAAATGATTCTAACCTGGAACAGCCAATCCTTCCTGAAGGTGAGGAAGGAGGCCCCAGTGGGCCTCTCTTTACCCCACCTGGAAGGGTTAACAGTTTACCAAGAAGATCCAGATCTCCTTCTCTGGAGTCTAATCATTCTGGTACATCTGTAGGGAGCTCTGCTTCTCATAGGACTTCTGCTTCTCATAAAAGGGAGTCCTCTTATGAGAAGAAGTGCCAACTGCTTGAGTTTGAGAGACCTAAGCTCAGGATCAAGAGAGAGCAATTGGCCTTAGATAGGGAATCCCTGGAGCTTCAGAGAGCTTCTTAGAAGTTGGGACTAGAGTCCCATGGTGGCAGCCACAGTGTCCCTAGGGGTAGAGAAAATACTCATGACCATAGGAACCTGAACAAGATTGTCCCTCCCTACCAGAGTGGGGATGACATCCACAAATGGATAACTGCACTGGAGAGGGCCTGTAAGGTACAGAGGGTCCCTCAGGAGCCGTGGGCAGCAATCTTGTGGCTCTCCTTTGCAGACAAAGGTAGAGACAAGCTCCTCACTGTAAGAGAAGAGGATGCTGATAATTACAAAGTCCTGAAGAGTGCTCTGATTGATGGGTTTGGCCTAACCACTGAACAATACAGATTAAAGTTCAGAGACACCCAAAAGACACAGACTCAGGACTGGGTTGACTTTGTTGATTATGCTACTAAGGCTCTGGAAGGCTGGTTACTTGGCAGTAAGGTGTGTGATTTCAAAGGATTGTATAATTTAATCATGAGAGAGCAGGTCCTTAATAACTGTCAAAATCAACTGTTGCATCAGTACCTGGTGGACTCTGATCTGACCTCTCCCCAAGAATTGGGCCAGAAGGCAGACAAATGGGTCAGAACCAGGGGAAGGCAGAAGGTTCAGAACCAAGGTGGTGACTCCAAGAAGCAGGATTCTAAAAACTCTGATAAGGGTGGGGAGAAGGGTAAAGACCAGAAGTCTTCTCAAGGGCCCCAAAAATCTGCATCTGGTGGGGAGTCACAAACCAACACAGGTAAAGGCAAGAAGAAGCCATGGTGTCAAATCTGTAAACATAAGACCCATTGGACAAGTGATTGTAACAAGTCCAAGGACTCAACTCCAACCACCACTGCCCCTAAGGCAACTGTTCCCCCTAGTTCAGCTCCAAGTGGTGGTGTTCCAAATAAGGGTGTAGTAGTGTTAACCCTGGGATCTGAGATGGACTCTGGCCTAGTCAGAGTTCCAACTCAGGCTATGTTGATCTGTGATGGGGGCATGGATATGGCCTCCTTATTTGTAAGCCCCAGTAATCTGGGCAAATACAGACAACAGCCTATAATCAATGGAAAGGAGGCCTTGGCATTCAGGGACACAGGAGCAAGTGTCACAATGGTGACAAAAGATCTTGTGGCTCCTGAGCAAATCATACTTGGTGAGATGTACCAAGTGACCAATGCTAGCAATGTCAGGACAGACCATTCCTTGGCAGTTGTTAATTTCTACTGGGGAGGGGTAACTGGCCCTAAAAGGTTGTGGTAAGTGCAGACCTCCCTGTTGAATGCTTGTTGGGCAGTGATTTAGAAACTTCAGCTTGGGCTGAAGTGGAACTCAGGACTCATGCAGAAATGTTGGGTATCCCTGCAGATGTGTTTGCTATGACCAGGTCACAGGCAAAAATATCTAACACTGAACAGGTCCTGGATCCTGGAAACATGGACCAGGCACCTTCCAAGAGAAGGAGCAGTAGGGTTAAAGCAGTGTCTTCCCCCTGCCTCAGAATCCAGATCAGTCTCTTGAGGGAGCTGATCTTAGTCCTGAAGAAGGAACTGTCCCAGATGAGCTTGAACCGGATCAGGTTGAGTTCTTGGGGACAGGGGCCCTTCCAGGGCAGATCTGAGCCAGGAGCAACTGAGCTGCCCCTCTCTTGAACCCCTCAGACAGCAAGCTGCTGCTGAGGCTGCTGGGAGTGCTAGTGGGTCCCATAGGATCTACTGGGATGATGGACTCCTTTACTCAGAGTGTAGAGACCCCAAGCCTGGAGCCACCAGGAGGTTGGTTATACCCCTGAAGTTTAGGAGCTTCCTATTGACACTAGCACATGATATCCCATTAGCAGGTCACCTAGGCCAAAACAAGACTTGGGACAGAATTGTCCCTCACTTTCATTGGCCTCATATGTCTGAAGACACCAAGGAGTTTTGTCGCTCCTGTGTCACCTGTCAAGCCAGTGGTAAGGCAGGTAGCACTACAAAGGCCCCCCTGATACCACTACATGTGGTGGGGGTTCCCTTTGAGAGGGTAGGGATTGACATTATTGGTCCCCTAGATCCTCAAACTGCATCTGGGCACAGATTTATACTAGTGGTGGTGGACCATGCCACTAGGTACCCAGAAGCAATTCCCCTCAGGACCACCACAGCTCCTGTGGTGGCAAGGGCCCTCCTGGGAATCTTTTCCAGGGTGGGTTTTCCTAAGGAGGTAGTATCAGACTGAGGTGCCAACTTCATGTCTAGTTACTTAACTGCTATGTGGAAGGAATGTGGTGTAAATTACAAATTTACCACCCCATATCACCCACAGTGCAATGGTTTAGTTGAGAGGTTCAACAAAACCTTGAAGGGCATGATTAAAGGTCTCCCAGAAAAGCTTAGGCGCAGATGGGACATACTTTTGCCCTGCCTTCTCTTTGCCTACAGAGAGGTTCGACAGAAGGGGGTTGGTTAAAGCCCATTTGAGCTTCTGTTTGGACATCCAGTTAGGGGTCCATTGTGTCTAGTGAAGGAGGGATGGGAGTTACCTCTCAAACCCCCTAAACAGGATATTGTGGACTATGTACTTGGTCTCCGCTCCAGGATGGCTGAGTACATGAAGAAGGCAACTAAAAACCTTGAGGCTAGCCAGGAATTGCAAAAGGACTGGCATGACCAAAAGGCTGTGTTGACTGTTTATCAGCCAGGACAGAAAGTATGGGTGTTGGAGCCTGTGGCCCCAGCAGCCCTCCAAGACAAGTGGAGTGGCCCTCATACAATTATTGAGCAAAAGGGAGAGGTTACCTACCTGGTGGACCTTGGAACTCCCAGGAGCCCCCATAGGGTGCTCCATGTCAACAGGCTCAAACCATATGTTGACAGGGCAGACATGGGCTTGCTCATGGCTACTGATGAGGGACAGGAGGAAGAGAGTGATCCCTGACCTGCTCTCACAGAACCCTGATGATGGTTCAGTAGATGGTGTAGCCTTGGCAGGCAGCCTCACTGACCAGCAGCAAACTGATTGCTGAAAAGTTCTCAACCAGTTTAGACATATGTTCTCACTGACTCCAAGTCAGACCACCTGGTGCACTCATGAAGTGGACACTGGGGACAGTCTGCCTGTTAAAAATAAGATTTACAGGCAACCTGACCATGTCAGGGACTGCATCAGGACTGAAGTCCAGAAGATGTTGGATTTGGGTGTGATTGAACCCTCAGATAGCCCTTGGGCTAGTCCAGTAGTCTTAGTGCCTAAACCTCACACCCAGGGTGGTAAGAGAGAGATGAGGTTTTGTGTAGACTACAGAGGTCTCAATGCAGTCACTAGGACTGATGCCCATCCCATACCAAGGGCAGATGAGCTTATAGACACTTTGGCCTCAGCCAAGTTTCTCAGCACATTTGACCTGACAGCTGGCTACTGGCAAATCAGACTAGCTGAGGATGCAAAAGCCAAAACAGCATTCTCAACCCCTAGTGGGCACTACCAATTTGTGGTGATGCCCTTTGGTTTGAAGAATGCACCTGCCACTTTTCAAAGGTTGGTGAACAAAGTCCTTACAGGCCTGGAAGCCTATAGTGCAGCCTATCTAGATGATATTGCTGTCTTTAGCTCCACCTGGGAGGATCACCTGGTCCACCTGAGAAATGTTTTGGAGGCCCTGCAGAAAGCAGGCCTCACTATCAAGGCCACCAAGTGCCAGATAGGGCAGAGCCAAGATGTATACCTGGGCCACCTTGTGGGAGGAGGCCAGGTTCAACCATTGCAGAGCAAAATCCAGACCATCATGGACTGGGTTGCTCCAACCACCCAGACTCAGGTCAGAGCTTTCTTGGGCCTGACTGGGTACTATAGGAGGTTTGACAAAGGATATGTATCCATAGTGACCCATTTGAATGACTTAACTTCCAAGACAATGCCAAAGAAAGTTCAGTGGACAGTCAGCTGTCAAAAGGCATTTGATGACCTGAAGCAGGCCATGTGCACGGCTCCCATTCTGCAAAGTCCTGACTACTCCAAACAATTCATTGTTCAAACAGATGCATCTGAGTTGGGGGTAGGGGCTGTGTTATCACAATTGAATGATGAAGGTCAGGATCAGCCAGTAGCTTTTATTAGCAGAAGGTTGACCCCCAGAGAGAAACGTTGGTCAGCCATTGAGAGGGAAGCCTTTGCTGTGGTTTGGGCCTTGAAGAAGCTGAGGCCATACTTGTTTGGCACTCACTTCATTGTTCAGACAGACCACAAGCCCCTCTTATGGCTAAAACAGATAAGGGTGAAAACCCCAAACTTTTGAGGTGGTCCATTTCCCTACAGGGTATGGACTATACAGTGGAACATAGACCTGGGAGTAACCATGCCAATGCAGATGGACTCTCCAGATATTTCCACTTAGAACATGAAGACTCAACTGGTCAAGGTTAGTTTAATGTCCTGACATTTGGGGGGGGAGGGGGTTGTGTAGGAGAGTAGGATCTGCTTCTTATAGTTACCCCCACTTTTTGCTGATGTTTCACTGTTTTCGACTTAGTCTGACTGGGATCCTGCTATTCAGGACCCCAGTCTATCTGCTTTCTCCTCTAAATTGATTGCATGTACTTTAGGTACACTCCAGATTGGATCTGGGGTACCCTTATTAGTCCCTAGTATATGATATATACCCAGGGCATAGGTACCCCAGAGGCCTCCCAGGGGCTGCAGCAGGGATTATGCCACCCCTGAGAGGCCATTCAAAATGACACAACAGGTCTGCTACTGCAGCCTGTGTAAGGTGGTGCATGCACCCCTTCCTTAGATATAGGTTCACTATATCTATCCTAATCACTGCACATATAAGCCTATCAGTCACCCCTATGGCAGGCCTTATCAATCCTGAAGGCAGGGTTTTATGTGAGAGGGTGCCCATGCATGAGCAGAGCCCCTCTACAGCCTTCGGAACCACTATTCCAGGGTTGTCTGTGATGCAGCCAACCATATATTCTTAAGTGCATTATAACCTCGCGGTAAATGCTAACTTTAAAATGACTGCAAGGAATTATGTCGTGTTTGGTGTCAAACACCTTGGAATCATACCTCCACAACAGTTACTGGTGTGGGAGGTATGATTCCTCCCTCCTAGAGGGAGAAATATGACAGCCCCGGTACACCCGGTACCAGCTTCACAGAGCCCGGGCATCACAAAATGGATGCTGCCAGCCACAGACACGAGTCTGCCCTCCTGCTGCTGGACGAAACTCCGGCAGGGGAAGGCTTGACAATAGGTTTCCTGTCACAGGGAGGTGTGACCACCTCCCAGACAGGCTTTAGTGTATTGGGGCTGGGTGGGTGCACTCTGAGTGCTTTGATGTCTGCACTGGGGGCACATTTGGTGTCCCTGTGCATAGTCCAGCTCAAACCGGTTGCAGGGGCTACTAGCCCCTGCTCTGGCGCGAAACTGGACAAAGGACATGGGTGTAGCCACCCTCTGTCCTGACCCTCCCATAGGTGGGTCCCCAGAGTTTGTCCCACCCCTTCCTTGGGTATAAAGTAGGAACCCTGACTACAGGACTTTAGATATTACCTGGACTAAACTCTGCTACAGAAACCAAGTAACCTTCGACGATCTACGCTTTGCTGGACGACTGAAGAATCTCCCTTGGAGTAAAGGAGTTACTCCCCTGCAACGCAGGCACCTCAACGCATCTGACCGGTTTGCATCTACGCAGCTCCCGACGGACTCCGAAGATTTTGCAACACAGGAGGTGGGTGCCCAAGCTTCCCGAGGCCGACTAGTGCTCTCAGCAAACCTGAGACCCGCAGCCCTCATGGGGACCGTGCAACCCGAACCCCTGGACACCGTGCACATTTGCAGCAGCATATGCTTTTAGGCGATCCCTGAGGCTGTGCTTTGGGCTACTTGTAGTCCAAGCCCCGAGCAGTGTTTCCACCGAAGATTACTGGCCTACACTCCACGAGTGTTCCGTGGGCTGGTATTGAGTGATTCCTCTCGAGGTCCCTTCGCGATCCCTGGTCCGTTGACCTGTGGGTCCCTGAGAAGGCAACTTTAACTTTCAGTGGGCTTCCTGGTTGCTCCAGACGTGCCCTGACTCTCCATCGCTTGGGGAGTCCCCAGGACCTTGCTGGTCCTCACAGAAGCATCTTTTCTCTGACCGCGTGGGTTGCAGTTGCCAAGGCTTGTTGGTCTCCAATCCGGAAACTGACCCCCCCAGCACTCGACATCCTTCGTGGGACAGCTCGCCTGCAGAATCTGGTCGTCGTCGACGTCTCCTGGTCCCCGGGACTGCAGAGTCAAGCTTCAACTCTTCGCACCTGAAGCACCCGACATCGGTGGGCATTCGATTGCTCTGCTCCTGGTCACGTGAAGTGACCCAGACTTTGTCCCCTCTGCTTTCAGGTTCTTCTCATCTCCGATCCAGGCTTGGGTCACACCGGACACTTTTCTTCTCCACGGCAGCAGCACTTCTTCGCATCACGCCATTGAAAACAACGAGGATTTCCGACACCACTTGACCCCTAAGCACCCGGCTTCCCTGGGCTAGGTAACACGGGTACCTCGGTACTCACAAGGGTGCTGGCCTTAGAACCTTCTAAGTTTAACTGGGTTTGCTTGAAGTCCTCTCCGAAGTGTCCTTAAACTCTAAATTTCCAACCGCGACTTTCCCATAGAGTTGTACGGAGCTCGCGTCTGTGTTCCCACACTGCACCCGTCCTCCGTGGGTCCCCTGTGTCACTACCTTGGGTGGTTCCTTGGGGTCCCAGCGATTCTACGTGCTCTAGGCACTGTCTAGTCAAGTCGTGGTTGTTATACCACTTTCTTAATATATGGTTTGGTCTCCCCTGGAGCCCACTGTGTATTGTGCTATTTACTGTCGTTCTAGTACTGTAATATTGTGTGCCTTGTTCTCTAATCTCATAAAGAGGTTAGTAGAGAGTGTTTAGTAATAAATACATATATTTTATATATACCTGGTGTGGTTCTCCTTTCATTTGGTCATTCAAGAGGTTATATACTGGTAAAACAAGCTGCTTTACATTCCTTCAAGACTTAGCCTGAAGGCTGCTCTCCACAGCTACCACTAGGATAACTTTCTATAAAGGTTCTCTTTAACCTAATCATCAATAAGGGTCGTTTGGACTGGTGCAAGGTGCCCACTTTAATTAGTGGACAGCATATACCAGGCCAACTTCTCACAACCATGATATAATCTATCCTACGTTTAATGTTCCCCCTCTTAAACGTGAACTTGGCTTCCTCGTCTGAGGGTGTCCGCCCATTACAGGCACGCACCCCATGGGCTAAGGTAAAAGACAGTACCTGCTGCCCAACCTTGGTGCATCTTTTAATGGGGGGAAATCTGTAGCTTATTTACATCCCTAGCTTGCTCTTCCTCCTTCACTAATTCTTGTACAAAATCTACTGGCTCATAAGTCGTATTAAAATCGCCAGCTAAGATAATACTCTTCACTACGGGTGTCAAGAAAATTGGCGAGCGTTGTTATGGTTTCAGAGTGCTTATGATGGCTACTGAACCTATTATATATGTTGAATAGGAAGGGGTGGGAGCACACTGCTTCACCTCCCAGCACAGTTCGCCCCTTAGCATTCTGGTCAATGCAGTTCATGGTACATGCTTACTTCAAATTTCACTGGAGTATTCCACCAACGTTGGTGCAGGTTAGTGCTGTAAATCTGTAGACACGTGTTTCTGGATATCATCCGTCATCAGTACAGATAAAAACAAATTTAATTTGGGGTTGCTGAGCAGGCTGCCACAATCTTTTCAGGTCTCATTACCTCTCACAGGCGCACAGGTGCATCTCCACAAGCTCGTCAGCTCAATGGCTCAAGGGAGCCTTTTCAAACAGGAAGGGGTGGGAGCACACTGCTTCACCTCCCAGCACAGTTCGCCCCTTAGCATTCTGGTCAATGCAGTTCATGGTACATGCTTACTTCAAATTTCACTGGAGTATTCCACCAAAGTTGGTGCAGGTTAGTGCTGTAAATCTGTAGACACGTGTTTCTAGATATCATCCGTCATCAGTACAGATAAAAACGAATTTAATTTGGGGTTGCTGAGCAGGCTGCCACAATCTTTTCAGGTCTCAGTACCTCTCACAGGCGCACAGGTGCATCTCCAGAAGCTCGTCAGCTCAATGGCTCAAGGGAGCCTTTTCAAAAAGGAAGGGGTGGGAGCACACTGCTTCACCTCCCAGCACAGTTCGCCCCTTAGCATTCTGGTCAATGCAGTTCATGGTACATGCTTACATCAAATTTCACTGGAGTATTCCACCAAAGTTGGTGCAGGTTAGTGCGGTAAAACTGTAGACATGTGTTTCTGGATATCATCCGTCATCAGTACAGATAAAAACGAATTTAATTTGGGGTTGCTGAGCAGGCTGCCACAATCTTTTCAGGTCTCAGTACCTCTCACAGGCGCACAGGTGCACCTCCACAAGCTCGTCAGCTCAATGGCTCAAGGGAGCCTTTTCAAACAGGAAGGGGTGGGAGCACACTGCTTCACCTCCCAGCACAGTTCGCCCCTTAGCATTCTGGTCAGTGCAGTTCATGGTACATGCTTACTTCAAATTTCACTGGAGTATTCCACCAAAGTTGGTGCAGGTTAGTGCTGTAAATCTGTAGACATGTGTTTCTGGATATCATCCGTCATCAGTACAGATAAAAACGAATTTAATTTGGGGTTGCTGAGCAGGCTCCCACAATCTTTTCAGGTCTCAGTACCTCTCACAGGCGCACAGGTGCATCTCCACAAGCTCGTCAGCTCAATGGCTCAAGGGAGCCTTTTCAAACAGGAAGGGGTGGGAGCACACTGCTTCAACTGTGCTGGGAGCAGCAGCCTATTCATAATGGGTGACAAACTATTTAGCATTATTTTTTCAAATTCGTTCATTAAGAGCTTTAAGTCTTGCGGAGATAGAACTGTAGGGACAGGTGGCACAGGGTAGGAGTGTGATACTGTTGGTGATACTAAGTTAGAGCTATTCCGATCCACAATGGGGGCCTCCTTAGCTTTTCTCTTGGATCTAGTATTGGCTGCCAATAAAGGCTCTAGGTGTTTTTGTTTCCTCTTTCTTTTAGCTGGGGGCAAAGCATCGGAGGTGCTTGGGGTCGAGGCAGGGACTCCACAGGAGGGGTAAGTTCCAATACAGATTGATCAATAGTAGGGCTCTCTGATTCCATGTTCTTTGTTTGTGCATTTGGGGAAATATCCAGGTTCATACCTATGGTTGAGCCCCCCTCTATAGATAACCGGCATTTTACTACTAATATTTCTTTGTCTATAGCTTTCGCAGCCCATGTTAAAAAACAGTCAAGGGTGGAATTCTGGAAGGATTTAGGGGTACCCTCCCTCTCCCCCATTAGCTTCCTTTTCGCCATAAGCCAGGCCGAATAAAGTCACACTAAATAAGGCTTAAATCAGTACAGGATGTCCAGCAGACTTACTTGGCAGGGTTCTTCTCCTAGAGGTCACTGTTCCAGGCTGTCCGATTTCAAGTAAAAATGAAACGAAAATTAAGGAACATCAAAAGCCAAGAGGGTGGGCCCAGCCCAGCCTCATCCGGGCGCAGACGGGCCCGCCCTTGGCCCAGGCTTTGCCTGGGTGCGGCCAGGGCACGCCTGCGCGCGGCCCGGACTGCGGGAGCCGCGAGTGCTTTTAAGCGCCTCCGGGTGCGAAATGTGCAGCGGCGTCAGCGCCGACTGGCGCGGCGGAGTTATGGGGCTTACAGTCCCCCCTGGGGAAGGCAAAGGTGTTGGTGTTGGCGGCTCCTGCGCTGCGGGAGCCGCGAGTGCTTTTAAGCGCCTCCGGGCGCGAAAAGTGCGTCGTCGGTGCCTCCTGGCGCGGCGGAGGTATGGGGCTTGCAGTCCCCCCTGGTGAAGGCAAAGGTGTTGGCGGCTCCCGCGGTGCGGGAGCCGCGAGTGCTTTTAAGCGCCTCCGGGCGCGAAAAGTGCAGCGTCGTCTGCGCCTCCTGGCGCCGCGGAGTTATGGGGCTTGCAGTCCCCCCTCGTGAAGGCAAAGGTGTTGGCGGCTATATATACACATATATATGCCAATCGAAAGTGCCCGAAGGAAGAAGGCGCCACACACGACTAGATTTCACCTTTTTATTTGAGCAGACAGCAGCATACCCAGCGAAGCCTTCACAGCCAAGTGTCCTCTGCCAAACGCGTTTCGGGTTCCAACATCCCTTTTTCACTGGCCGACAACATGGAGAAACAGCTGTGCAGATTCAATTTTTGAATCGGACGCAAGTGTGGCAGCAGCTCATCCTCGCTGAAAGCGGCAACCCATTGGGATTTTAAGAAAAACAAAAGGACTGCAAAGCGGCAATAACTATGATTTCAAACTTACCTGAACTACCTATACCATGATGCAGTGCGCCCACAAGGGCGGGACTTACTTCACCTATCGCAAATGCGATTGAATCTGCACAGCTGTTTCTCCATGTTGTCGGCCAGTGAAAAAGGGATGTTGGAACCCGAAACGCGTTTGGCAGAGGACACTTGGCTGTGAAGGCTTCGCTGGGTATGCTGCTGTCTGCTCAAATAAAAAGGTGAAATCTAGTCGTGTGTGGCGCCTTCTTCCTTCGGGCACTTTCGATTGGCTTATGTTGCGGTCTGCCCTGGCCGCGAAGGCTGTCCCACTGCAAATCAGAATTGCAGGTCCATATGCCCGTGAATGGGTGCAAGTGGAACGACGTGCCTGTTTGAATCGGACGCAAGTGTGGCAGCAGCTCAGCCTCACTGGAAGCGGCAACCCATTGGGATTTTAAGAAAAACAAATGGAGTGCAAAGCGGCAATCACTATGGTTTCAAACTTACCTGAACTACCTATACCATGATGCAGTGCGCCCACAAGGGCGGGACTTACTTCACCTATCGCAAATGCGATTGAATCTGCACAGCTGTTTCTCCATGTTGTCGGCCAGTGAAAAAGGGATGTTGGAACCCGAAACGCGTTTGGCAGAGGACACTTAGCTGTGAAGGCTTCGCTGGGTATGCTGCTGTCTGCTCAAATAAAAAGGTGAAATCTAGTCGTATGTGGCGCCTTCTTCCTTCGGGCACTTTCGATTGGCATATATATATATATGCCGAAATGCATCATGCCGTTTTTATGTCCATTAAAGCTGTCTTCCTTTCAATCCCCGTTGTGTCGTTTTGGTTCCTTTGAAAGAAGTTACCGGTGTTTGTCATGTTTATGCACGCCCGCCAGTAGCGTGCGAAAAGGACCCGCTCTACAAGAGGCCGAGGGATTTCTGGCATCATGAGACGTTATCCAAGGTATTGGTTTCCCTCGGACCGCCTCAAGAACCAGTCCAGCAAGTGGTTTTTGCCAGGAGCAACCCGGATCTCACGGGGGAACGCGGACACTGTTCTGCTGTTCCGGGACCCTGCTGGCAGGGGTAATGGAGGCAGAGCGTTTGGGGACCCAAGGAAGACTGCAGGACCATCACATCGGACTTTGTGATATACTTCACCCACCTCTACAAGGCATTAGCAGCACCATTTGGGTTAACTTGGGCTCCATGGGAGTCACTTACCAACAAGCGGACTTCTGGGAGTTGTAGCTGTTTACAGCGGACTACAAATCAAAAGACCTTTATTTTTAATTGGAGCCAGCTGCCCGCCTATCAATGGGAGGAGCCGAAGGAGGTACAAATGAGGGTGGGATTCCAACTCCGGTGTCAAAGGCATCCGAAGAAGGCTACTATGCCGAAATGCATCATGCCGTTTTTATGTCCATTAAAGCTGTCTTCCTTTCAATCCCCGTTGTGTCCTTTTGGTTCCTTTGAAAGAAGTTACTGGTGTTTAAGATATATATATATATATATATATCCTCCGTATTCCTTTTCTCCCAAGTTCCACTGCTCAGAACCAAAAAAGGCACGAACTCCACTTAATGAGTGCAATCTTCGTTTATTTTTCAGTGCATAGCCGCCATGACGCGTTTTGAACCACCAAGGTCCTTGATCACATATATATATATATATATATATATATATATATATATATATATATATATATATATATATATATATATATTATATATGCCACACGATCACCTTCTCACAAGGAAACCCAAGGACACAGCGGGGTACTTGTTGGAAGCCTTAATATATATATATATATATATATATATATATATATATATATATATATATATATATATATATATATATATATATATATAATTTTACTTATGGTAAATGTTAAGATGAAGTATGTGGGGCTTGTTTAAACGATTAAAGGCTTTACTTAGGTGGAGGGGTGAGGAAGCCTTGGATGGATGGTGAGAAGGTGGGTGGAGTGATCACTTATTTTTCAATGTACTTATGTATTTGATTAAATCAATGTTCGATTCAGTCAAATATTTGAGTGATAAAGTACTTCAGAAAGAAGCTATGTTTTTTTCCAACAGTATTAGCCCAGAACTGAAGGCAAGCGAGCTATAAAAGAGGCTAAAAAACAGGTAACCAAATGGCTCAGCCTAAAGGGCTCAGGACACAACTGGCCCCACCCTCCCAAGTTTTATCTGTTCCAACACTTTTGAAGTAATTGGGTGTATGAAGGGAAACGATACCGCTGCTGCAACCCCGCTTGGTGTAGAACATTGAAAATGTGCATGGTGGTTTCATTAGTGATCTGAGGATAATTAGGAATGTATTGAGTACCCACGCTTCTTAAACCTGAATTATAGTCGACACAATTTCATGTGCTGTCCTGTTTGTTTTGGTCTTTAGGGCCTCATTATAAGTGCCTGACTACTGCCCCACTTGTAATACGGCCCCTTAGAGTTTGCACTGTAATCCTTTTCGTCTTCCCAGGTTCTTATTAAATAATAACGACAACTGGTTTATTTTTTCGAAAGATCGATGTATGCAAGTTTAGCATCATTCGTTAATGAAGGTGTGAGTCTTCAATTCCTAAGCTTTGACCCCTATGTCAGTGGCTTGTTGTTACCTTTATTAATTCCCTCTTAAAACGGTTTGCAAAAACAGCACATTGGCACTAGGCTCACAGATGGAGTAAACAAGGACTAAAATATGTATTTTAGTTACAGTATTTTACAATGTCAAACTTATTGAATTAAGCCAGTGCTGGTGGCTCACAGGTCTCTTGCATCCACTGCAGAGGTCAATGTTGGACTCTATAGTCACAGGTTTATATCCCAGCGGGTCCACTCAGCCTTTCATCATTTTGAGGTTGATGAAAAGAGTTGGATGAATTGGACAGTAATAAACATTAGTTATCTGACAATATCATGAAGAGACTCCTCAGGGTGAACTGTGCTCTGCAAGTAGCCCTGTGGTGTTTGTGTATGTTTTCTTCGTTTTCATCATATGTTGCAGTAGCGCTAAGGTGCAATCAGTCAGATGTATGAGGTGCTTGGGGCGCCACTAATGCTGCCTTTTCTCTGTTGCCTGTTAAGGTTCAGAAGTGACATGTGACTGGTTATACCGCATCCTCTCCAGCCTTTTAGCTGTGGTAATTCATTCACTGGTCGGAGATGTTACTAAATCTGAAACAGCCTGCCGACTTTTCAGGAGCAAATCAGTCGTGCGCCTGAACAATGCTCAGCCCTAGAGGTCTTTTACATGTGTGGCTGCCACGGGAAAGACTATTGTTTACTTCTGTAAGCCTACCACTGGTAATGTTGACATGTCCTAGACATTGTTTTGTCTGAACATCTTTTACAGATGATCCTGGTGACTGCAGTGCTGAAAAATTGCACAATATTTTAGCCAGCAACATTCTGTATTCTGGGGCTTGCAGGTTTCATTTTCCCCCATTATACTTGTGTGACAGAAGTTCTATTTTCAAATAAACTAGAATCAGCTGCTGCTATCACAGTTTACATGGGGCGTCTCTTCAGAGAACTGCTCCCCAGGGCTTTAAGTGGGCCGGGTCTGAGCACCGGCAGTTTTTTTAGAGGGGCCTCGAAACGGGTCTCTATCGGGCTCTGTTTTGTGCCCTGGAGGCGGTCCGTTTTTTCCGGACTGCAGTGACAGCAGGCACATCGATGTGCGCGTGCTCACACTGCTCTTCTCACTAGTGGAGAAGTTACGGACGTCATGCCAGGTGAGCATTGTAAGAGAAGGGAAATCCTTTAAAGAGAGAAATTTTCTCTCTGGATTTCCCTTCTCTTTTTGATACGCAGGAGCAGCAACATCGTCGTGGTGTCAGCAGGGCTTTAAGTGGAAGCTTTTTCAATATTATATAAAACAAGCCATAGTTGCTGCTTATTTATCTTATGCAACTAACAACCATTGACAAAGTCAATAGTCCTGCCTTGTTGTAGGTATGATGTTACTTGTTGTATCATATATCTAGATGCTATGACAGAAACAGCAAAACACAAGTCGGGCAGCACACTGTGCTAAGCACAGATTTTTAGCTTATGTGTTTTTAAGCCACACCCTTAATTACATTGGCCACGCCCCTTTGAGAGACCCCCCAGTTTTTTCATCCCACTTAAAGCCCTGCTGCTCCCCTTCTAGGAAATATTTACTACCTTCACGGCACATACAAAATAAACACTAACAGAAGAGGTCAGAGCCAACGGTTTATCTGGCTGTTAAAGCTTCCAGGCCTCAGAATTCCAAGAAGCTGAAAGAGATACTATCCCAGGCAAGTACATGTACTCACTGCTTGGGTCAAGTAAAGAGGTCCAACCAAGCCATCCTTCAATAAATCTTGATATTGCCAGCTTTTGAGGCCAGTTTCCGGGTGATTATTTATTTCCTGGTGAAACATTCACTTAGTGAACATTTTGCAATTGAGTCTAAGAGTGATTGCTTCGCTTCTAGGGAAAGTCCTTAAGGGTCACATTGCTCACTTTCAGAAAGGTAATGTTTGCTTCTGGGTCGGAGTTAAGTGCTGTCCTCTCAAATGGTCCAGTAACTGGCTAGTGCCGTAAATGGTAAGGCCGAAGGGCTCTTGCATTATTCACAAAGCCAAGAAACACATTCTGCACCATAAGAAAATAAATGATAACATGAAGGTTGGCCTCTGTACAAGTCAATATGAATAGGACTTCAGCGTCACTTTTGCTGAACTTGGTTCGTACGACGTACGACGTGGGCAGGGAACTCTGCAGCAATTGTCCATTGTTCAGACAACACCATTTCAATTGTGTTTCAAACATGAACATGTTTTTTCACATACTGTTTATATGCTGAGAAATAATATGTGGAGAAAACTGCTCCATTGTTCACAGCCAGTAGAGCGTGCGAAACGTGTTCAGCTTAAGTGACGCTGCCATATTGTAGTGAAGTTGAATTTACATAGGGTTTACGAGCCCTGATGAGGTATTGAAGTGCTATATGGTGAGTAGCACGCTACCCGGGAGCCTAAAGTTAGTGGTCAATCTATTGGTTATTGGGATTAATTGTTTGCTGTCAAAGAAACCATTCCATGCATTTACTCAATTTTCTTTGTTGGTACATTAATGATTTGGGTGTGATCATTAGAGGGGGTTATGTGAGAAGTAAATGGTTGATGGAATGAATAGATATTGTTAGTTTTCAGGGATATGGTTTTAAAGAAAAAGAGATTAAGACAAGTATTCGGTTTAGAGTAGTCCCGAGGCATGAAAAAGGAAAGGAGGGCGGCATTCAAAATAAATAAAGGAGGAAAAAATGAAAATTTAAGTCAAGGTTCATTTTTCGTGCATTGTTTTAATAATATACCAGTTGAAGATTTTTTGGGATAGTATACTATCTATGGATGTAAACCTGTAGAAAGGTACAATTTTTAAATTGCACTCTAAAGGAATGAGGTTTTTAACAGTCTTCCTAGAGACCCTTTCATTTTCAAAGAGGTGGTGGACACTTGCCTTGCCATAAGCAAGTAACCCCAGTGCTTATTGAGCCCCTTTAAGAGGGACAGTCAAGCAGTGCGTCATTTAAGCCATCCCAGTACCCGTAATTTCTAGACACACTATTGAGAGAGCTTGTGTGCACTTCACCCCACTCTAGATATGATATAAATACTTTCAGACCCAGAAAGGATACCGGTGTGTATCTACTACAGCAGTGCATTCAATACTGTGAAGTATTGTTACAGTTCATGCGTGCAAATCATTGTATACCGTACATAAACTAGATATATAAACATATGGTATGTAAACACTCACCATCTTAATATATAACAAAACATTGCAGCAATCCTCATTAGTAAATCTGCATTTTCTATCTGACCCATTTATTACCTGGTTCGGAAGCATCCGATGGTCCTGTCCCCAGAAGGGATGTATCGGAGGTCACCATGACCTTCCAGCATACATCAATCAATCCATCCATCCACCTTGTTAGGATTGTTTTGCTCGAACAGGTGCCTTTTAGTTTTATTTAATCTATATATTATAATAAGTGAAAATATCGGATCACTAGTTTGTGATGGCCGCCTTCAATCACAGGTCTGTGGGAAGATTGTGTCCAAAATGGTAGCAGTGGGTTTACACAAACTCTCTCTCTCTCTCTCTCTCTCTCTCTCTCTCACTCTCTCACTCTCTCTCTCTCTCTCTCTCTCTCTCTCACCCTCTCTCTCTCTCTCTCTCTCACTCTCTCTCTCTCTCTCACCCTCTCTCACTCTCTCACTCGCTCACTCTCTCACTCTCTCTCTCACTCTCTCACTCTCTCTCTCACTCTCTAACTCTCTCTCTCTCTCGCTCACCCTCTCTCTCTCTCACTCTCTCTGTCCTGCAAGCCAACTTTGTTCTGGTAATGTACCGGAAAGGGACGTGACTATAACCCTGGTTGTAAGAAGCACCTGCTTTTGACAGGCTGTGAGTGGCTCCTATATTGGACCACCATTAAGGGCTTCGATTCTGTAATGATCCCCACATGAATGAGCAGGGTTCGCAGGTTCCAGGCTTAAAATACTGGCATGCCTCAGTGCAGCAATTTTTTTTAATGTATACTTCACCTTTTGACATTGCTATTGCAACATGAATCTATAAAAATACTCCACTTGTGCAGAAATTTGAAATGTCAATTGGCCAGTATATAATGAAATCTCAGTTAATGAGGAGAGTTGAGCTGCCAGACAGAACAGTGAGTGATGAGGATTAATCAAACAAAGTAACTTGGACAGTTTTCTGGTCAAATAGTAGACCAGTTCCAGTGCGTAGTTGGGTAAATAAATATATAGATAAGACTCGGGCCCAGAGCGTCCTTGGGAGCCCACCACCAGGGCTCTCAAAGGGGTGCCTAATACTACTGATTCCACCAGCTAGTAGCTCCTGTATCTTTTATCTAACCTTTAGACGTTCCTTTTCTCCATTGCTTTCTTTTCCTATCTTTCTCTTCCTCTTCTGCCTTTCTTTCTCGTAGATTGGTCAAAGGTAGATGAAAAATAAGTCCTTATTCCCAAAAATGAGTGCCGGTGCCAACCACCTGCACAAATTAAGCAATGACTAGGACTATGGTATGTCCGTCCAACTAAATTAAGATGTGAAGTTCAACGAAGTGTAATGCTTGCAGCTAAAGGTATCCTATCTCGACAACAAAAACAAAATTCTGTGGACTTACTCTGAGTACTTTAAGTAACTGGGACATAATTTAACACATTATGCACAGCTCCACAATCTTTGACGTGTAATTGTAACTGTGCGTGCCTGATAACACTTGTCTAGGGCTTCCAAACTATTAAAAACCCTTGTCAGAGGCAGTGGCTTTGCTTTTTTTCCTATTTTTTTCATAGTTTGTGGGTATTTGTGAAAATGGCTTTTCATCTAAACCCATTTTTCGAGCTAACGATTCCACCATTTTTGTTGCCTAACTTTTTTTCTCTGACTCTGTCTACTTCAATGCAGACATTACTTATTCGGGCAAGAGCTTAAGTATTTGAAACGAGAGATCTGTTTCTGTGCTACAACAGGTATAGATGAGGGTGTACCACTTAGGCCTCTGAGCTATACATTTTACAGGTTAGCCTGAACGACCAACTTAACTCTAGTGTAGCAGAGTCTCCAGAGAGGGAAGACAGACTATACACGAAAAAAGAACATCAGGTCTGTCAGTGGTTCTGTTTAGTTTTCCGCATTTCTGCAAGTTTTCAATAGTTCAAGAACAAGTATAAGAAATTATGCTGCCAAATATGCAATAACACATCTACTGGAGTAGGGAATAGGTAGTGAGAAGTGTCCTCTGGTAACTTTCTGGAGCAGTCAGGCGTATTCAGTTGAATGGGGCCTGAGAGGCCTGGCTCCTGAAGTGTCTTCAAGTCATGGACACGACAGCTCCTGTGGCTAAAGCTCCCGATAAGAAGTGGAATGCCTGGCATAAGAGCCGCACAGCACAGTGGTTGCTGGAGGCAGCGCTGAGCAGTAAGATGTAGTGTTCAAAAGCAAAGCGATAAAATATCTGCCTTGTGGCTAATGGGACATGGCACCCAAGTCTGGCTTCAGGGGTGCCATTAAACGGTAGAAGGATTGCACAGCATGGTGGTTGGCCCGGGCTCCTGTTAAGTAGCAGCCTAAAATGCAGTTGGTGGACAGGGTTGGGACATTTACATCTGCATCTGCCAGCAAGGCAGACTTTGAGGGTGCAGCAGAACTTGGCACCTAGCAAGGCTGACTGCTGTGGATTCTTGTAAGCATACACAGTCGGTGAGGAGCTCGGGAGCAGTTGCCGATTTGGCCATTGCATTCCGAGCACAGCCCTTACCTTTCCAAGCATCCAAAAGTACACTGGGCTTGGGAGTGGACGCTGAGTGTAGCCCCAGTGATGCTTTCTTGGCCTTTTAGTAGTTTTTAAACAGTGCTGTGCATCAAGACCCTGCACTGTTCTCAAAAGCAGAACCGTCCTTTAGGCTATTGTGCAATGCCCGCAAACATGATCTGTGCCTAATACCACTGCAGACCACTCCTTGAAATCAATCTGGGCATCATACTACCTCTCACTACAGAAAAATATGTGCGTTCCAAACATCTGAGCCATTTACTATACATCAGCAGAGTGCGCCATAAGCACAGATCTCTACACCATAACATTGCAGCGTTCGCAAAACTCAACTAGGCATCACACCCCTCCAGTTTCTAAAACAGTCTTGTACTTCTTGGCACTGTGTTCTTCCCAAAACAGTATTGCATTACAATGTGACACCGCAGGACACTTTCCAGAACAGAGCGGTGAGTCATTAAGGAGTAAGGGAAACCAACATCGCCCAATGCCCTCTTCTGTCTAAATGCTGCAACGCCAAGAAACCAAGAAAAAACTTACAAAAAATCGCCATTTTCGCTTGCACTAGATCTGTAATCTGTGGTGGTACTGCTTGTGGGTAATACTCATCAGCACCTTAATGCACCTGGCAGAGATTACAAGTTAAAATCCCAGAGGTTACTCAGTCTTCCATCATTTCGAGATCGACAACATGAGAACTAGCCAGTTGGAAAATCCTATGCATGTAAATGTATAGAGCTATATAGACCCAAGCCCTGTCAAGAGCATGCAGAGGGAATCGCAACCAGTGCAAATTCTACCAGAACAATAACATTAGTGTAAAAAACGTTGCCCTCATCGAAATTTACAACGAGAAGTGCTGTACAGTCGGGAAAGCAAAGCGCCAAGCTGTTTGGCATACTTTATTGAACAGGTCGTGTTTTACAAACGCCACTATATTTTGTAATTTCAGTTAACACAAATGTCCAATGCTGGTAAACACAAGCTGTTCTGTTTTCGGCATAAAAAGGAAAGATGCATATTCGCAACAGTCTCTGAGACCTAAAGTGTTGTACATAGATCAATCCTATGTAAATCAGGAATTGTTGAACCCAGATCTAAAAAATTCCAGCAAGGGAAGAGGAGGCACGTCAACATGTCATTTTGAACGTGCTAGATGTACAGCATACTGCACAGTCAGATGTTGTATCTCACTCGTTTCTGCTTTTCCCTTATTTACAATTTGTGGTACAGGGAAAACCTTGATTTGCCATGTCCCAAAGCTGAGATTAGACAGACGTCTCCAGGTTTCAATGTCAAAATGAGGACGTGTCAATATGGTAATGATAAAAGCTCTTTTTGTAAATCGGTTAAGCTGAAGTATGCCTAATCCCCACCCCATTCAGCATTAAAAAGGTGCCTTCCAAAGTCCAATCTTAAGAAAAAAGAAATCAAATGCTAACACAACTGATTATATATGGGTCTTAAAGTCAGGGCAGTCTTTATAAAGAGGGACCAGCTTGGAAGTAGGAATAGATGCACTGTGGACTCTAAACACATTTTCTTCTCCCCACTCATACATATAAAAATACAAGGACTGATGGTAAATATTTTTGTTGTGCTGCAGAATAGACAGAATTGTGTATTTTTCCTCTCGTTGCTTCCCAACTGAGCAAGGTATTTAGATGCAAGTCTGCGACCCTCCCAGTAGCTGATTAGAAAATGATGCACGTAAGATGCACTCCTCTCAAGACAGGAAGGGCGAGAATCACAATGCTAAAATCCAAACTGTTGCTCTGCATTATCTCGCTGAAAGGCCATCAGCAAGGTGTTACTGGATGTTAATCTATTTGTGTATCCCTGTGGTGGGTGTGCCAATGGAGGACTGAATAAAAGGATACTCCCAGGGTTCAAGGTGACTGTGTCTGTGCCTTGAGTGCTGAGACACTACCACAGCAAAGTGAGTCCCGGGCCCACGGGGCTCCGTGACCTGGTGTCGGCTCACTGTACTAGTACACAGTTGGATAGACCCCTGAGAGTAGTTCTGCGAGACGATTACCTACCAGAATCGTGCGTGCTATAACTCAATAGTCCAGCTTTGGTCTGACCTTGAATTTATTATTTATACCATGACCCCTCAGAAAAACAAATTGCTGATATCTTTATTACAGAAGTACAGGTGAGCCAAGCAGTGCGCACGTTTTTGTTGCCTCTTTTGGAAACATGCTGTTTATGAGTAGATGAGTCTAGGCACAAGCTTTGTGCTTTATTTTTTGTAATGTGGGCAGCAGGTACTGGGAACAGAAGTGCGCCGTAGTTAACTGTAGGAGGCAAGAACCATCGAGGACAGGTAGGCCATGCTTCTGAGGCTTGACGTTCTTTGAGGATGGTGCTATTGGGTGGAAGAGGGTGGGGGAGGCATGTTTCACTGAAGGGTGGTAAAGGTTTCTCAAGCCTCTGATGGAGTGCTTTCATTTCTACTTCAGGCTCAAGATGAATGTTTTTGTGCTCTTGTATGTTTCTTTGGGGGAGGCTCAGAGTTACTTTCCATGGGTGGGATAGCATCTTCTCTTGTAGGGTCTAGTGACAAACTCCTGTCTTTTTTGTGTAGATGATATCACACTGACTGTGGATGGAAAAGACACCTATGAGGAGGTGAAGAATGCCAAAAGGTACAGGTAAGTGTGGAAGAGAGGGCTTTGGGCTGACATAGGTGGTGAGGTGCAGGGAGAGAGAGTAATGAACTGGAGTGGTTTCAGGATATAGGGTGGCAGACCTGCACTGAGTGCGGACGAGGCTGGTTTAGACTGCAAGAGAGAGCACTTGTATGGCCAAGGATACAAAAGATGTAAAATTGAGTCTGAAATATGGGCTTATGGTCAGTGTCACATACCACTGTTAGATTTCCTTCTCTCCAACTGAATCCTTGTTCCCAAGGCGTGATTACCTTATAGATTGTTACAGCTGCAGTACAGATCAAAAGTGGGTGCTTGATAGGGCAAGTCCTAGCCTCCTTACAAGATTGAAAGGCAGGGGGCTGGAGACGGTTGCCAGTTTTGGGGGTGAAGGAAGTGAGTGGAATATATAGGCCAGGGATGGTTCCAAGAATTCGTTTGGGGTGAAGCGATTGATGTCGGCAATGAAATGGTCAAAGGATGGGTCCACAATTGAGATGGCAGAGGAACATGAAAGGCAAGGTAAGCTCAGACATGAAAGTGTTGCACCTCTCTTGCTATTTAACACAATTTTAACTTCTCCTTCCAGAGCAGAAGTTTAGTCATGCATGCCCTTCATATCTTTAAAGCGGACTGTGGTAGAGAGGGCTGGTGTAATCTTTGAATTGTAGTGGAAGCAGTACATCTTCTATGAAGTTGTTAGTTTTTTAAGCCACCTTTTCTGACATTTGCCTAGTATAATTTATAATGAGTAAAATGAAGCAAAGTATCTTGAAAGTTTTCAGTTACATGATTCATGAATGTTGAAGCTGTTGCTTTGAAAGATGTGTGCATCACTTTAAAACGTTAACATTGTTTCTATCTTGCTATTTTTATTAGCAACCCCTTGAATTGAAACTGGACAATGTATCAGTGCCTTTTTTTTTTTTATTTTGGCCCATGCTGCACAGCATCTGCAAACAGCATTGACAAAGCCAGTAGGCAAGACCAATTGGCTTTGACACTACTTGTTACTATTACTTGTGGTTCTAACTAAGGTGCAATTGTCAGAATGCAAATATTTATTGATTAGGCCGTAGGGCCATTTTTAGGTCTCGCCTACCAGACAGCGCAAGCTTTCTGTTTATGGAAGACCTATTGTCAGATCACAGTTGGCTTAAAGCCCATTCATTGCTTTACTGTCACTCATTTGCTTGCTTTTTATTTGTTAGCTTGTGTGGCCCTTACGTCCTTTTTTGTGTTGGTCCCTCTCCTGAAGCATAGACTCATTACTTGTGTCCATGCACTGCTTACTTTTCAGGCAATGCTTTTTGTTTCATATTGCTTAAGCACTCTATGAGACTGCATGTGGTTCCCAGCTGTCTCAATCATGCACCGCGCTTTTCCCCCTACCACAGTCTGTTTTGCTCTCTTGCTCGTGTGGTTATCCCTGGCCCCTCAGTCTTGCCCTTGTGTGCTTTTCCCCTGTGTTGCATTCTTGCCCTTTTACGCCCTTCCCCCAGCGCCATGTTCCTCTCTCCATCCTGTGTACTACTCTTTCCTCCGCACTTCACGTTGCTCACTAGCCCGTGTTATGTACTTCCTGATACTCTGTGTTGCCCCCCCCCGCACCCCCCCTCGCCCTCTGTTGTTTCTTCGCACCTGCTTTTGGGGGGGGAAACACTATTTTGCTTTTTTTTTTATTGACCAATCCAAATTGGATTGGTCAATAAAAAAGAAAAAAAGCGCATGTCAATTTTTCCCACTCTTTAGCCATCCATGCTCCAGTAGAAACCATCGGCAAAGCCAATAGGTCCCAAAGGTGAGATTATTGGCTTTACCATTGCTTGTTTTCCTTTTTTTTTATTTTTATATTTTTTTATTGGGCACATCCGGAAAATATAAATACAAATGCATACATATAGAATGGAGACAATTTTACACCCGGGAAAATCAAAAAGAGAGGAAAAACAGCAAACATTTCATTACAGTTAACCCAGGATTATCAATTAACGTGCATGGAGAAGCTCGGCTAGTTCATCCTCGCATCTCTAGACCATTCAGCCATATGCGCCCAGATCTTCCTCCCCCGAGTCCTGGCCTGTCTACCTCTACAAGCATATATGGACATCTCTTGTTTGTAAATCCCGAGGAGCCTAGCCAGCCACATATGAAAAGTTGGTGGCTCAGTATCTTTCCATCTCGTGGTCAATAATAACCTAAATACTGCTGCCCCCAGAAACAGACCATATTCTTGTTCGATGTTGAGACCCAGAGTACTATCAAATCCAAGAATCAGCAGGGTCGGGGTTAATTCTGGTCTAAAACCGAACAATACTTCCCAAAAGCCTAACATGCCTTCTTTAAGTAGGGCCAGTTTATCACAGCCATACAACATATGTATCAAAGTGGCAGGTCCAGACCCACATCTAGGACACTTGTCATCGACCCTCTTCCCCCACTGATAAAGTTTAGCAGGGGTAAAGTAAAGATTAAATATCGTTTTATACATTGGAGCTTTTAGATTCGAGGCTAAGAAGATTTTTGCAGTTAGGGATAGGCTCATATAAATATCCACATCGGGGTTACCCAGTTTCGTAACCCAAGATGCTTCAGTTTTTTCCAAATCGTCGGGGCTTTTATCAAGAAGTATTTTATAAAAGTCCCTAATTCTGCTCGTTTCCCTGTTTACCGCTTCTAAGAGCGGTATCTCATCCAATTTTATCTTAGGCTTCCATGTTGTAAGGACATTCTTAATCTGGACAAATTTAAAATATTGGTTGTCTAGAACACCAAACACCCGCTGTAACCTAAAGAATTGAGCATCTTGTTCTCCCCCACAAAAATCCCCTATTGTTCCTACCCCATATTTTTCCCACTTTTTCCCCATGTCATCGTTGGCCAAGTATGGCAATAGTGGTGATCGCCATAAAGGGGTATATCTAGAGATTCTTGGGATTGCCATAGCCTTGGAGACCTGCTTCCAAATTCTCCATGAGCCATAAATTACTTTGAACCGTACCTTCTTAAAGTAGCTGGGTTCCAATTGTCTCAATAGCAGCCCAGAAGCTTCCTTCCCCATCGAAAGCTCATAAATTGTAGGTATTTTTGGGCCCTGCACTGGTTCCTTGGTATTCTTCACCTACAGCAGGGTAGTCATCTGATATAAAAGGGCTGCCCAATAATACAGCATAATATTAGGGACTGCAAGACCTCCCCTGTCCTGAGGCAGAGCTAAATACTTCAGTGCTCTTCTGACCTTCCCGTATTGCCATACGAAATTAGATAAAATTGTTTCCAGTGCCCTCAATAAATTATCATCTACAGCCAGTGGTATAGAACGAAACAAATACAAAATTTTCGGTAATATCGTCATTTTTAAGTAATTCCCCCTCCCAATAATAGACAAGTGCAGCCCGTTAACCCTCCTTAATTCATTCCCTATGTTTTTAATCATAGGTTCAAAGTTGATTCTACTGATTTCATCCACCTTGGCACTTATTCGGACCCCGAGGTATACTGCTGAAGTTGCTCTCCTAGGGTCATTAAAATCAAGGTTATCCGTGCATAATACTATTGTTTTCCCAGCATTCAGAGCATAGCCAGAGAAGCGACCATATGCCTCAGTGATCTTGCCGATATCTTCGATTGCCTCAGCAGGGTTGGGAGTTAGGACCGCAATGTCATCGGCGTAAGCCAATACTTTTGTCTCGAACCCACCCGTAATTATTGGTATGATCCGCCGAGTCTGTAGCAGCTTATCAACTAGGGGGTTGATATATAAGGCAAATAAAATTGGGGAGCAGGGACAACCCTGTCTAGTCCCTCTTGATATTTTAATATTGCCAGATTCCCCCCCCAGTAATTGCAGTCGGGCTATTGGCTGATAATACATTGCCTTAATAGCTTTTACAAACTGAGGGCCAATACCGTTCTGTTCCAATATCAGCCATAAAAACTCCCAAGACACCCGATCAAAGGCTTTTTCCGCGTCAAGAAGGATCATAGCCATCTGATCCCCCACCCCGGACATGATGTCAAAAAGAGAAATAACTCTACGGGTATGGTCTGTTGTTCCTTTGCCCGGGATAAACCCATGCTGCCATGGGGAGACCAGATGCTCTATGACCCTCCCTAGCCGATTAGCCAAAATTTTTGAGTAAATTTTTGTGTCAGAATTGATCAGGGAGATTGGCCGGTAGGAAGATGGATTATCAACCGGTTTCCCTTTCTTAGGAAAGATTACAATGGCAGTCTCTTTCCAAGACTCGGGGGGGGGGGGGTTCCACTGTATTGTACACCCCTAAACAGATCTAAAAGCAAAGGTGTTATAACTGATCCCAAAATTTTATAAACCTCGAGAGGTATACGATCCGGGCCCGCCGCCAACCCTGATAATGCTTGTTGAACTTCTTCTAATGTAATTTCTACCTCCAATTCCTCTCTCGTAGGCCTATCCATACCATCGCCCATAATAATGTCTGCGAACAGCCCTGTCATACCTTGAGAGACCTCTTCTCGACTTTTATTAATGTCATCTTGATATAGAACCTGATAATAGTTTTGAAACTCTCTGATTATGTCCTCCGGATTAGTATAGGCTTGCCCATCTATTTTAATCAAAGATATAGCATTTAACGCTGCCTTCTGCCTAGTTCGGAGCGCTAACCTCCTACCGACTTGTTCTCCAGTTTCATAAACACTATTACGGTGCGATTGATACTCCTCTGCTGATTTCTGATTTAGCCAGTTAGTGAGCTCTGCTTTCAGTGCAGTAATTCGATACTGGGTTAGATCTCCCTCCAGTCCCTGTGCTATCAGCGAGGTATGCTCTTCTTCAGCCGTAGCTAGATCTTGCATCAATTGTTGGTTCTTTAATTCCTGCTGCTTTTTTGACCTAATAACAAAAGAAATAGTCTCCCCTCGAAGAACCGCCTTGAATGAGTCCCACACGACCCCCCTACTGGCACTAAACCTATTTATATCAAAAAATTCCTGTGCCCATTGTTTCATATGTGTACTATATTCACTATTCACGAGAAGTTTCCTGTCAAAAGTCCATCTACTCCGTGGCCTTTTAAAACTGGCTATTTCAAGTTCTAAAATCAAAAGGTTATGATCAGAGATTATTTTGGGGAGTTTCTTAATCCCGGCTTGCTCAACAAGATCACTTGTACAAAAGACATAATCAATCCTAACGTATTTTTTATGTGGGCAGGAAAAATACGTGTATCCAGGATTGTCAACGTTCTTTGTAGCCCAGATATCTACAAGGCCATGACTAGTTTTTAAAGAATTGAATGCCCTATAGACCCTGGGCTTTCGACCCATATACACCCCTGACCCATGGTCCAGAGAGATATTCAGGTCCCCACAGAGAATCAAAGGGGTTGGCCAAGTGGCAAGTTCTACTTCTAAATCCTCAAAAATCTGAGGATCATCCTGGTTTAGAGCCATATAGCACACACCGTACCGCCCATGACCAATTCAATGATTGCCCATCTACCCAACGCATCCACTAATTTCCGTTTGGCCATTCCCATGGTAGTCTTTGCTAAAATAGCCACACCCCGTATGTTGGATGTCTGGGTAGTACACGCCAACAGATTATATCCTGCAATTCTCAATACTTCCCTTTTCCCCCCATGGAATGTGTGTCTCCTGTAGACATATTATATCAATGGGGTTTAGTCTAACAAGTTCGGCATATCTTATCCTCTTAGCCCTGTCGTTTAACCCCGCAATATTCCATGAGCAAATAGTTATCTTCCCCATCTTAGATTAAACTCACGGTTCTGAGTTCCTCCATGAAACCTTCTCAACCTCTTTCCATTATTAGATACTTGCCTCTCCTTGTACCACTGATTTATCTCTCTTGGTTGTCCCCTTATTATTTTTTTACAATTTCTGGATGTGCTTTTTTCCGCCCCATATTTAACCCTCCACCTTCCCCTCCCTTCCCCCTCCCTCCCCCCACTTTGCTTCCCACCCCCTCCCCCAACTACCCCCCTCCCCAAATGAGGCATGCAGACTCAATCTTGAGTCTGATCGTGATGGATGTGCTACACATAGTGAGTGCGAGAGCCCTAATTCTCAAAACCTTAACTAAACGCTGCTTCCAACAGCAACCAGAGTTCCCAACTCATTAATACTTCACCATAGTGCTCCCAACAAGATATTACAATTGCGAGTTACATTTCCGTTTAGTTTGTTAGCTCGTCTCTAATTGAGTAGCCCGTCCAGGTATTCCTTAGCCTTAATTTCTGACATAAAAAACTTTGTTTGCCCCTCAAAAATCACTTTTAGACGAGCTGGATTATTTAAAAAGGCTTGTGCCCTTTTGTCTTGGAACGGTTTGATAAGCTGCCGCAGTCGCCACCGCCTTTCAACAGTAGAGTGGCAGAAATCTGGGCGAACAAAATAGGAAATCTCATTTCTAGACCTTTTAGCGTCGGGCCGAGCTTTTTCAAACACGGCCTGACGTAACAAAAAATTGCCGAAATAGACCAGGATGGCCCGGGGAAGAGCTCCTGCCCTTACAGGCAATTTCTGGACAAAGGGGACCCGATGAGCACGTTGGATCTCTAAAGCCCAGTTCCAGCCGGTTAATTCCGGCAGAGAGTCTCGCAACAAATCCACCACAAATGAGCGTATGTCGGCCCCCTCAATCCCCTCGGGAACCCCGAGGACCCGCAAATTGTTCCTCCGCTGGCGATTTTCAAACTCCTCCAGCTTCCATCTGACATCCACTAGCTGTGCCTCATGGGATCCCACCACCGCGTGGGTTGAGGCAACATCAGCTTCCGTGGTGACTATCCTAGACTCAAGGTCGGTTAGGCGTTCCCCAAATGCACTGCAGGTTTTCGTTAATTTTCGGACAACTCCTTGCATCTTGCGCATGGCAAGCTGAGCCTTGCGACTGTCTTGACGAGTTTCATCGCGGTGCATGGAGATAGCCTGAAAGATAGTCTCTAGAGTTGGGGAGGTTGACTCGGATGGATCAAGAATAGATTGGGAGATGAGCATAGGTTCAGAGAGTTGATTCGTCGGGGTATAATCCCAAGCCAACTCCTTTCCACTGTGCATCTTTTTCCTCTGGACGGTTTTACATTTGGGATCCCCTGCCTCCTCCTCATCACTGTAACTTAGGTCTGTAATGTCAGCTGATGACTCCTCTGTCCACTCCTCGCCATCAGATACAGAAAAAAAAATTTCACTAGGTTCCTTGTCGAGCTCTGTTTGGCATTCATAGACAATATTGCTAGTGGCATTAGTTTCTAGTGAACGATTGACAGATACTAGGTTGAGATCAGCATTAGATAGTTGCTCCTGGGGTTGCATACTCAGGGTATGGTGATTGTCTGCTTGTACCCCAGAGTCCCTTCCATCTGCAACTGTATATCCTGCATTTCCTGCATTTCCTACTTTTTCTAAGTTAGTTGCCCCTGTCCCAACTGATCGCTCTGTTGAAGTCAGACTCAGTGGTTTTTGGGCTCCCCCTGCGTGGTTCAAGATCAAGGGTTGAAGTAAGGAGCCCCCAGGCCTACCTTCATTGTTAGCTGTCCCGATGTGAGATCCGTTCTCCGCCTCGCTCAATTCCCTCTGTGTTTCCTGAGCTTTTTCTCTCGGTTGCTGGGGTTCTTGCGGGGGTGGGTCTCTACCAGCAAGCACCTCATGTAATGTGCTCGCCGCTGTATCCAAACTGACATCGGGACAAACCTTCCCTCGGAACTTCCCTTCACAACCCGGAACTAGTCTCCCGGCTGGACCTCTCAGCAGCTCCACAACCGTAGGACCGGCCAGGCGTCCTCTCTGTGTAGTCCCGCCTCTTCCCCTCCTCTCCAGATCCCGGTCAGCCAGCGTCCCGCGACGTCCTCCTCGCCGCGAAGTTTGGGCTGGAGATTCCATTGTGCCCGCCGGAGCCCCCGTGGCCGCATCTCCTGACCCAATCCCGGGCGTCTGTTTAGCCGCCTTGGCCTTGACCCCTGCTGCAGCCTTGGGACCCATCACGGCACCCCCAGCAGACCAGATCGTCTCCACGGAATCCGCTTCTTCCCCCGACACCGTCTGTAGGTAAGGGCCTTTTTGTCGAGCTTCGGAATTCCCTACCACAATCCTGGTGATATAGCGTAAGACGTAGAGCCCGATTACCGTCCCTAGAAGTCGTAGGTTATTTCTGCCAGTCTTTTGGGGGCAATGTATTTCTGGGCAGCAAAGTACAGCATTCATAATCCCATTTGCGAAAATTAGAGCAGCACTCCCGACATCTGCAGCTCTCAGCACTCTGTGCGCACCTACGGTCTCAAGCGACCGCCATCTTTGCCTCCCATTGCTTGTTTTCCAATGTACGCGGTATTGGTAGTATTGCGGTTATCTTTATATGCACTGAACTAATGTACCTTGAGTGCAAAACAGATTTGGAGATCTCCATATTGCATCAACATTTTTATTCCATTGCTCAGTCACTCAAATGTGCACTTGTGAAGCATGGAAAGGTCAGAGAGTGGCAAATTATAAACCTAGGAATGTCACACGAGTGCAGATTAAAAGTTTGCATCAATGCTCCCGAAGGAGAGACGTAGAAGGGCTCCTCTTGATCTGAGTGCCAGGATTGTTCTTGGCATTTGGCAAGGACACGGGTGATGTCTAGCTTTGCCACCTGGCCATTTATACTGGCATGCCCAGTATTTTAATATCCTGGTCGGTACAAACATTAGGAAAACCACCTAAAGCTGCGTATCACTACATGCTTTAAACAGTAAATGTAAACAGAAATAATTTTGAAATGTGTCCTGAAGCTACCTTAATGATCCCTGATTGTTAATTGAAGTAAACAAAGACAACGTCCATGTTAACAAGCATTGGTAATGCATCGGTTTCGCCTATGTAACGACTAAAGAGTTGTTTTCATCAATCATTGTCCGGGAGAAGGAAAGAGTTTCCTGACAGGTAACACGGGAGTGGAGAGTTTGTGGCGAAGCCGGCAGAGCTGCTGACTCAAGAGCTGGGGATCCCAGAGTCTCGGCAGCACTGCCCAACATCCTGTGATTTTATGCAAATCACTTAATCTCTCTGGGTGATAAATTGTAATATAAATATGCTAAAATAGGTAAAGGCAAAACTTTATTGAAACATAGTTTCACCAAACCAGATGTTCACAGTATTTCGGCGGCGAGCAACTGATAAGAGAAGTAGGCGAGGAACATGCATTGGTAAATGCAGGAAAATATGCTACAGCCAATAGAAATGGAGGAAAGGTAAATGCCACGCACAGGAACCAATGAGAAGCCAGGTTTATATTAAAAATAATGGATTTCTCAGGCGAAGCCTAAAAATGAATTCAGACGATGTTCTGTAAACTTCTGTTTTACACTGTTCCATCCGTACCTTTGCGGAATCTAAAAGGTGCCGATATGGTTGGTATTTCCTAATGCGAAAGGTGGCAGCCCTCGTGATGCGTACGGTACTGCATCATGGTGATGGGCTTATAGTTGGGCGGGGCACTGGGTGAGGTAAATGCCTTACTACCATTCGAGTAGAAATTTTATTGGAGGACACTAGAGGGGGCTGTAGGAAAAGCAAACATTCTGTTCAATACAAACATGCTTTATTACAATAACCAAATAAATACAAGTATTTTCAATGCTGGTTTGCATGTGGTATCCTCATATGGAACCATTCGATCTTTATTTTACTAAGTGCATGTGGTGGGGCAAATTTCTTTCTTGTTGTCGTTTGACGTCAGATATACTGACGCTTTAGAACGGTTACACAGTTTTCATCGTGGCAGATTCGAATCTTTGCTACTTTGCATAGTTTTGGAAAATCTATTATTTTAATTTCTGTCTCTCTGAAGTAGTGTTTTTCTTCGTCCGTTGGATAAGGAAGTGTGATTCATCTTCATTTAAGTGTGTGATAACATTGCACACACATGCTGCCCACATCTGGCTCTCTGGTCTGTCTCCATCTCAAGCCTGTGATTTCTGAATGCTTGTTTTTAATTCATTATCTCTGTGATATTAGGTAGCAGCAAGGCTGTACTCCTTGTTAAGCTGCTTGTATTATTTCATCCAATTCTGCATCGCAGTCGATTCTTTTGGTGCATTGACTCTGACCTCAAGTTAGTAAATCTCTGGCTTCATGAGACTGTTGATACCCTTCCCACTAATAAAATTGTTAAAGCTAAGCACAGATGCCCGTTGGGCCCATGGTTTTTGGCAGAACCTCTGGTTTTAAAGAGACTGTAAACAACTGGAATGCAAATGGCGGCTGAAGTATGATAAGGAGATAAAGAGTCTTACAACTGGCTCTAATGCTGTATCACAAGGCCATTAAAAGAGCTCAGAGTGCCTGTTAGGCGCATCCCATTGCTGAAACTGATAATATCCTTTGTGAAATATTCAAAATCGCTAAATCCTATCTGAACCCTACAGCGTGTAGCACTAGAAGTCCAGCCTCGGCTGGACTATGTTAGAGCCTTTTTACGTTCTTTGAGAATAAGATTTTGAATATTGAAGCTGGCTTTCTGCACCCTGCCGTTACTCTAGACATTTTACCTTGAGCAATTGGCGATCTGAGCCCTCCAAAACGTGCATGCTCTTTGAATAAGTGAGCCTCCATTTCAAACACGGCAGGCCTTATTGCAGTGCAATTCAGGGTCTCTTAGTGGCCATTGTCCCCCCATCCTGCTTTCTAAGGCCTCAGAGGGCATAGTACCTATCCTTCACCAGCTTCTTAGCAACTCGCTGAAGTCAGCAGTGGTCCCGACTCGTTGCAAAAGGGCTAAAGTGGTTCCTTTACTAAAGAAACATTCGGCCAGCCCTTCAGTCCTGTCCCATTTTCGCCCAATGTTGTTGCTCCCTTCATCCTCGAAAAAGCTGGTAAATATCCAGCTGTCTGCTTACCTGGAACACAGCAAAGTCCTACACCACACCCAGTCGAGTTTCAGTACCCACCATAATACGGAAACAGCTGCTCCTGAGGTCAACAAGGTGATTAAGATCACTCGGGATGAAGGGAAGAATGCAGCCTTGATCCTGTTGGATGTCTCTGCAGCGTTCAATACTGTCTTCCAATTCTTGTACAGCGCCTGTTTGAGATAGGTAAAGGAGGCTTTCCCCTTATTCTTTTACCAGCAAACAGCTAGCTTTTGGGGGTGCTACAGAGCTTCTCTTTGAGCCTTACATTACTTAACATCTATGTGGTCCCCCTAGATAAATTGATAAAATAATATTGCTTTAAAACTATTTGATATGCTGATGATACCCACTTCTCACTTTTGAACCTTTCATCTGCTGACGGGTCTGCAGCTTTCAGAGCCTGTCTCAACAATGTCCTGCATTGGTTGCGCAAGAGCCATCTGCAATGCAATGCAGAGAAAATGGAGATCCTTCTCTTTGATCAAGTGAGAGAGCATTGTCTTAATAACTGCTGGCCTAATCACCTTCCTCTTCCTTCAGCTCCCACAACAGCAGTAGCCCAGAGTTTGACTCAAACTCTCCTACCAACCTCAGGTTCGGTCTACAGTTGGGACCTGTTTTGTGTTTGTTACGCACCCTTAGAAAGTTCATTGATCTTCTTTCACTTGCAACGTGCAAGACGGTTGTTCATGCGTTAACCTGCACGTTAGATTATGCAAACATTCTCTACCTCATCCTTCCAGAAGAATGGATCAGGAGACTACAAGTGGTACAAAATGCAGCTGCCCGTCTTGTCCAGGAAATCTCATAACACCTTTAGGACTTGCACTGGCTCCCGATCAAGAAGAGGATGTTAAGGCCCTTGTCGCCATTCTCTGAGCCTTTTACAAGTATCTTATCAACAGGATAGAGCAAAACCATCCAACTAGAAATCTTAGATGCGCGTCTGCTTTACTAGCTAGAGTCCCAAGGTTACGCCAGCTAGATAAGGAGACCGGTCCATCATTGTTTTAGCAGGAAGTGAATGGAATCTGCTCCCTCTGTCACTACGTTCTATATCTCACGATTTTTATGTAGAAAAAATCATTTATCTGTTTAGTAGCTGAAAACTGAAATTGCCCCTTTTGGAGAGACCACTTCACCTCTTCCCTATCTTGCCCTTCACTGGCAGTTATTTAGTGCTCGTATTCAGTCCCTGTGATACCTGGGCATTGCCCTTGTTTTCCATTTTACTGACCGGAAAATCAAATCAAATAATTAGTTGTTTTCGCTCAATGCCATTCAAGATTGAAGTGTGTTTCTAGCATTTTTCTCACTGGTAGGAGTCTCATATCAGGGCACATCACCAGCTTCCTGGCGCTTCTTCACCTCACACTTGCCTCAATTTCTGCTGTCCTCTTTCCAGGAGTTGTGACTTCGAGGGCAAGGCGCCATCTTGTGCTCTGCAGCTGCAAAGTTGCCAGTGGGCCTCCACGGAGCCGGCGCTCCTAGAACTGCAGTTATTTCACCGATTCAGCTTTGCAGATCCTCATTCGATGCGGGTGGCTCAATCACTGTCCTTTGCTCTGTCTTTCAGCACCGTATGCCATGCCTATGGTAGGATCATGTTGGATTTTGCGGGACAGGGGTGCAGTGTCCTGTTTTTCGGCCACACCCTCTTCAATATCATCACCTTGACCTAAATCTTGGCTGTACAGACAAGGGACAACCTCTGTGTGATGGACAACAAATATACCTAATTACTTCTAATGACTAGGCCCCACACCGAAAATAACCCAGGCTTGTGGCAGGGGTGAATTCTTAACAGTATGTTGGTGCTGAACTTCACCCAGAGTCTGTACTTAGGATCTTATGAAGGCCATGACTCTGTTGGAAGCGTTTTGCTGATTCAGGAGGAATACAGTGACAACTGAGTGAATGGCTGGTCAGGGGCACGGTTCAGTCTGAGCCTCTCAGTCGCCATGTTCACACCAGTCCTGTAATCTCTCCTCCCAGTGAATAAGGGCTGTTCTGTTTATGGCATTAGGCCAATCCTTCCGCGTTGGGTCAGGAACCTTTCTCAACTGTACACCTGCTCACGTTTCAGCTGTCCCTTTCCAACACAGTTTGATTATTTCTAATGGGCTTAGGCCTTATATCCGGTTAAATGCATTCTTTTAGTCAGATCACAATCAGTTCCACCTAGCACAGCACGGGAATCAGGAAACATATCCTGAATTCAGGTTAATTCGTATTTCCAAGCACAGTTTAAGAATCCAGGAGGGTGGGGTGCAGCAGACCTTAAAATCTAGGACATGTAGTGCATCAGACCCTGATTTTGAGTACATTTTCCCTCCTCAGCCCTAGAAATAGCATCTGAAATTGATTCCTGGAAATCCTGACAGAAAACTACCCATGTGCTCCAAGATATACTTGACCCTAGGTTGTAGGACAAATTGTCAGTGTCCTGAAGCTGAAAGCTTGTATCGCTTCGGCTTCCGATGCATCAGTTGTGGTTTTGGGGTTACATGTCTTTACAGAGAAGATGACTACTACATTCTGCATCAACAGAAATGGTTGAACAGTGGCACTATGGGTGTAGATGTTGGACAAGAGTATAATCCGCAGAGACCCATCTACTAGCAGTCTAGAATAGTTCACCAGAAAGACTAAGCACACTCACATATTTCATGGGAATGGGAGCTGCGCCAGGAGGTACGTAATAAAAGCCAGAGTCTTGGGTCTTCAGGGTAGGCTTTAATCAATTGCAGCCACCGACAGAATACAGGTCTCAACAGCATCACCTCCCAAGCCAGAATCACCAAGACACTCCATGAGGTAACAGGGTTCTAATTCCATCACCAGACACGCAGTGCTCTACAGATCCCATAACAAAGCATGCAGTAAATTACAACACATCCCCCTTACAAAATTTAAAGAAAACAGAATAGTAAAAGTCTCATAGCAATGGTCCAACATGAGGAACAGAAACAAAAGAACAATGAGAAAATGCCAACATAACAGTATATAAAATTGAACAACATAGAAAAAAATGGAAGACACTAAATTCTAATATAAAACATAATCCTTGAATCTCACAGGTACATGCCTGAGTCTAGTTGGACTATTATTACTTGCACCTCTATCCATGGAAACGCAACTGTGGTCACTGGCTGTACGATGAGTTGTCTCAGCGATTTTAACCAGTCTAGACATACTCCAGGTACAACCATTGTCCAAAGTTACCACGTTTTTCTTGATTGCGGTGATGACAAAAGGGCCAAGAAATTTAGACAAACCTTTGTGAACATGCTTGTTTCTTTTTACCAAAACACGATCACCCAGATTCCATTTCTTCACCCTCACTGACATCTTGTCATCATACCGGAGTTTGTATTTCTGCTGGTACTCGGCCAGTCTATTTTTCCTTAACTCCTCAGTCGCAACCTTGTTCTTCCCGACAGGGAGCCATACCGGATTCAACTTAGAACTCGCTATCCTCCCTCTCAAAGCTTCAAAGGTGATTTTTGAGAAATGGCATTGGGAACGGTGCGGTGTGCCCACCAAGTTTCTCTCAACACATCACCAAGGGAAACTCCAGAATCTTGTGCCCGTTGAGCACAACTCTTGACCACCCTATTCATCCTTTCTGTGAGGCCATTGGCCTGTGGAGAATATAAAGCCGTTTTCTGATGAATTATGCCTAGACCTACAAGAAAAGCATGCATCTCATTGGAAGTGAACTGCACCCCATTGTCAGTGACTAAATATTTGGGAACACCTTCTGAGGCAAAGACATCTTTTAAAAACTCAATCACCGACCTCGAATTAACTGAACTCATGCACTTGGAAATCACCCACTTTGAGGTGTAGTCCACTAAAAGAACAACAAACTTCTCATGAGAAGGCATTAATTCAAAAGGACCCATTATATCCAATACCAGCTTGGTCCACACCGCATCTGGCACCTCAACAGGAGAAAGAGGAGCATGACTAGTCACATGAGACTTATCATTAATAGCACACAAATGACAGTCTTTGACAACATTTTCTATCATTCGATCCATTCCTGGCCACCAATATCTTTCTCTGACCCGTGTTTTCGTAAGACTCCTTCCCAAATGTCCCTCATGAGCCAAGTTGATTACCTTATCCTTAAGCTCATCAGGTGGAACCATCCTATCACCTCTCATCAGATTTCCCTGGCAAAAGGTTAAATCATTCCTTACAGTCCAGAAGGGCTTCAAATCACAGTCAAGGTCTATGTAACTAGGCCACCCCTTAGAAATTACCTCTCTAAGAGAGGAGAATACCTTATCACTAGCAACGCAAGATGACCATTCTTCTTTTAACAACGAATGCTCCATCAACCAATTCACACACTCAACCTCCTCTCCTACATGTTCAGAGTCCAGTGGCAAGCGTGACAAGCAATCAGCAGACTTATTGCTCAGGCCTGATATGTACTGCACACGGAAATTAAATTCTTGCAGACCCTCACTCCATCTCTTAAGTCTAGGAGTCATGTGGTCACTGTGATGACACGAGAAAATCTGAACAAGAGGACGATGATCAGATTTCACTGTAAACTGAATCCCCCATAAGTAAAACTTGAAGTGTTGTATTGCCGAATACACACTCAGCGCTTCTCTTTCAATGCAGGAGTAGTTGACCTCGGCTTCTCTAAGAGCTCTGGAGGCAAAGGCTACTACTTTCTCTTCTCCATCAACAACTTGGGAGAGTACTGCCCCAAGTCCCTTGAGACTGGCATCAGTTGTAAGTATGGTCCTCAATTTGGTATCGAAGTGCCCCAAAGTTGGCATCTTCCCAATTTCACTTTTGACCAAATCAAAAGCCACCTCACATTCTGGTGTCCAGACAAAACGTGCCCCCTTTTTTAGCAAGACTCTGATAGGCTCAACAACACTAGCAAAACTCCTCACAAACTTGGAATAGAACTCTGCCATCCCTAGAAAGGACCTAACTTGCTCTTTGTCTTCAGGTGCTGGGGCCTTGACAATGCTCTCTGCAAGTTGTAGCTTAGGCTGTATACCCTCACCAGAAATAACGTGACCGAGATAAGTGACAGACTTCAGTCCAATACGGCATTTATCCTTCTTGACCGTGAGTCCTTTTTCCTTCAATCTACCCAATACAGATCTCAAAACCTTCTCATGTTCACACTCATCCTTACCGTAAGCTAGAATATCGTCCTGAAAAAACAGGACATTAGGTAAGCTCCCCAGAATCATTTTCATTATTCTCTGAAAGCAGGCTGCCGCTGAAGCTAACCCGAAAGGCATTCTTAAAAATTGATACGCCCCCAAAGGAGTGACAAAGGACGTTAAATGCCTGGAATCTTTATGAAGCATGATTTGGTGATACGCGGACGAAAGGTCTAAAACACTAAAATTTTTAGCTCCCTTCAACAAACTAATAGACTCTGAGATATTTGGAAGGGGCTGTCGGTCTACCCAGATCCATTCGTTCAATCCACGTAAGTCCACACACAACCTCACAGCAGAACCACCATCCTTAGATGCTAAAACCACCGGACTTAACCATTCCGAGGCTTCAATCTCCTCGATTACTCCCAACTTCAGCAGCCTTTCAAGTTCAAGTCTCAACGGTTCAACCATCAAATTCGGCACTCTTCTTACTTTATGTACACAGGGTTTGGCTGAACTCTTTAAAATAATTCGATGTTCAAACCCTTTGAGACACCCAAGGGCATCAGAAAATACCTCAGGAAAATCTTTATAGTATTTACTTCCAACATCCATCACCTCAATTGACATAACTTGCTTATGTGGATTCTCACACACACTATCCATTAACATAACTTGATCATCTGGATTCTTGGCATTGGGATTAAGGATTATGCCCAAGTCACGTTGATGTCTCCAACCAAGAAGATTATCTCCTCTCACAGCCACATAGACTTTACCCACAGTCTCCCTCCCTTTGAATACAATCTTCGCTACTACATACCCAACAATATCCACACGGGATCCACTATAACTAAGTGGAGAAATGTCCGGAGGCAAAAGATTCACATTTTCAAGTCCTACAACCTCATCCCATAGCTTGTTCCCTATTAACGTAAAAGGGGAACCTGAATCAGCCATAACGCTGAATTCATTACCATCTACAGAAATGTTGCAAAATGGCATAATAATTCTTTCAGAGTCAATACTCCCACCACCCTCAGAAATACTTGAAATAACCACAGTGCGGATAATGTCAGAATTGTTCTCCATCGCACGACCCTTCTTTGAGGATTTACAAACACGGGCATAATGTCCTTTGATCCCACAGTTAATACATGTTGCCTCCCTCGCATAACAATTAGGAAAACTAGAAGAGTGAGAAAAACTTCCACATCTGTAACACCGCACTCTTTGATTGTCACCACTACTTCTCTGATGATCAAAAGAACGTTGTTGGCGTAGATCATGTTCATTGCGAGGTTGAATATCTCTATTTGAAGTAATGTGATGTTGAGTGTCCTTCAAAACACTTTTATTCTTTGCTCCCAAAGACACTTTGGCAATGGTGTCAGAAAACTCATCACCCATGTCACTTTCCGACAAAGTGTGTACAGCACCTTGACTTTTCTTCGTGCCATCACCTTGAACTTGGTCACTATCCTCACGATTTTTCCTTATTTCCTTCACCCATGAGGAAGTGTTCTCAACACCTTCCACAATCGCAATGGCCTCAAACAACGTGGGATTTTTGGATAAAAGCTTCTCTTGCACTCTCGAGCTGTTAGTGCATCTTACCAGTTGATCTCTCACAAGAGAATCTGAGAGATCACCGAACTCACATGTACGTGCCAAAGTTTTGAGAGAAGCAACATAGGTTCCCACACGTTCAGTGGTACCTTGTATCCTCGTGAAAAACCTATGACGCTCCAAAACCACATTTATACGAGGTCCAAAATAACGTTCTAACATAGTCATGGACATCTCGTAAACATCTGTAGGCTCTCCCTCCCCATTGCCAACAGTTATAAGGTCCATGCTGTCATAAATATTTCTGCCTTCTACACCTAAGTTATGTAGCAAGATGGCTTGCTTCCTGAAGGCTGAAAATTTTCTCCCCAATTGCCACTATATACGAATCAAATAAATTCCTCCATCTTTTCCATGGAAGAATCGGTTCCCCCTTTTCTGATAAAAACGCTGGAGGCTGAGACATGTTGGTAGAAGTGGCCATAATTATGTTTCAACAAATGTGTAAAATAAAAAAAAATAAAAAAAAAATTCTCACCGTGAATAAATTTGTCGGAAAATCACAAAAGTGGTAAGGAAAATTATCACCTTTTCCTCGTAGTCATCTTAGTCCGAATCGTGCTGTTGAAAACGTGTAGAATCGCGCTATCAAAAATCGCGCTGTTTCAAATCCAACCTGACTTATGTAAAACCAATTGAGTGCAGCCCAATCCAAAATGGCCATCACGTTGCGTGACCTGACGCGTGTGTTAGACGTCAGGGTCAGCAGCTCGTCATAATGCAGGCACTCCGAGGCAGAATGGAGCTGGAAGCAAGAAGCTGGAACATGCAGGGCAGGCGGCGGCACGCGATAGCAGAATTCAAAAGTAAGCTCTTAACTGTAACTTACTTTTCTTCCTATCGTGCCGATCCAAGTAAAATACCCATAAAATCGATGTTGTAGTCCAGCGATGTTTCCAGTGCCCAGGATGTCGTTAAGTAGATATAAGTCCAAAATCTTCGTCCAAATCTTCGTCTTCGTCTAAAATCTTTCTCCACACGTTTGAAGGACGAAATTTTTTTTAGTGGGTTCACAGGGGAATCGGTGGTTGCTTAGGCTTGTCCCCAATCAAGAGCTCCTCGTCGCCAGTAATAAAAGCCAGAGTCTTGGGTCTTCAGGGTAGGCTTTAATCAATTGCAGCCACCGACAGAATACAGGTCTCAACAGCATCACCTCCCAAGCCAGAATCACCAAGACACTCCATGAGGTAACAGGGTTCTAATTCCATCACCAGACACGCAGTGCTCTACAGATCCCATAACAAAGCATGCAGTAAATTACAACAGTACCCTTGATCCAAATCCATGGGTGTGGTATTCCAGAGGTGAGCTTTCATTTCATTTGTAGGAGGGGTTGCTTGCAAGACACTCTTTAACTGTATTGGGGAAACAATTTCATTTTCTTATTTATTCCTATTCTTCTAATTTCCAGGTTGAGAATTTCCCATAAGTACTTGGTTCTGGTAGCCCTTCAGTACCGGCTAATTTAGGTTCTCAGACATGGGCCTGCAAGGTCCCAGGTCTTAACCTACCACTTGGACTGGATCTTCTATTTTAGTAAATCGAAAATTTCTAATTTTAGATAATGTTCTGCACATTCTAAGTTTCTGAGTTTTACAGCTTGGTTCCTGAAAAATTATTCTATGGACATATTTCTCTTTTGAGGAGAATCTAAATACCATTCAGCTGGTTACAGTGCTCAACTGTTCCTCTTGCCATTAGAACATTTGCCCACTAAGTCAGCATTATACTATTGAGGTTCCTACAGGTGATATGCCCTGTCTACTGATAACACAATAAATCACTCTTGCTCTTTCAGTGACTATGACCCCTCTCTGTCACTCTAAAAGTATGGATGCTGGGTTCCTTGACTAAGGGCTGATTCATCCGTAGTGACCCAGAACGATGATGCAGGCATCACTGTCTTCTCAAATAAGTCTGATTTCATCTTCCAACCCATGACTATTGTATGGTGGCTCCCAGCTAGACAGTGCATTGATTGTAATGTCTTATTCCTGACACACAAACCTTTCCACTGCTAGGTTTCCACTTAGTTTACAAGGGCTCTACTGGCCTCCCAGCCTCATACTGCTGGATTCCCTTCAATAACGCCTTGAGCTTGACCATATAAAAAGCACTGAAAACCCACCTGTGCAGCTTTGCGTAGGGAAGGTGGGCTAAAGAGCTGCCTCCTCCTGTCCCAGCACCATTGTGACACTCAGCACAATAATGCGGTCTCCCCCATAGAAAATATCTAGACCAAAGTTTAGAAGGTATTTGGGCTCTTTCCAAGACTGTTAAATTGTTGCCTTGTTCCATGGTTGATTTTATATTTTTTGTTTCAAATCCGGAAAATTCTGTTTACGAACAATTTTGCTTGTCTTGGGAGTTACTGGAGCCTGCAGAGAATCAGAAATATTTTCTTGTCTCCAGAATTTAATATTTCAAGCCACGGTACATTCAGCCAAGTTACTTACTAGCAAGTTACTTACTAGTTTCAGCTGGAAATACACCAACACTACAAACCCATTAAGTCAGCACATATTAACAATTTGCAGTTAAAAATGTGATTACATCAGCCTTCTTTTGTAAGGTCTACTTATTTCACATTTTGTAGCTGAAAACATGTTTTCTTTATGAACAGGTGAATTATTTTTTCCCATTTTTTTCAACATTGCTTCAACAGACTTTATTTAGTTGAGCTATATAGGAATGGATGCAGTATGAAAAATATACATTATATAAACCTTCCAGTGTAAAGGGCCAAAATCCACATTCTATGGAACTGTGCAATGATAAGTGAGTTGTACTCTGGAAGTCTTCATCCGATGTGAAGAAAGTAAGTGCCCAATATCTAATCTGTCAGCAAATAAGCAACACCTTTATTGTAGAGCAGTATTGTTGGTACAGTGGATCTTGTGTTATAACAGACATCTGCTAACTTATTTCACTCACTACAATGATCTCTGTGACCTTCATCAGGGGAAGACCTTAAGTAACAGATGTATCATTTTGGAAAATTCGATGTTCTTATGGATTTCTGCAACATTTTCAATAAAATTGTGAATAATGCCGTTGGCAACTGCTTAGCAGGACTGATGTAATGAAATTGTGATTGAAATAGATTTGCTAGAAATTGAATTTCTGAGCACGAAGTGTTTATGCACTCAGAATTCAGTTAGCAAACCGTAGTTTAACTTCATTGCCTGATACCCCCACCCCAGTTGGAAAGTCGATCCTGTTTGGGGTTTAAACTTGGTTTTATCTTATTTGGCAAGTAAATGTTAAGAGATTCTAGGTACCAGTGACATTAAGCCCACCCCCCACCTCTGATGAGCTGCAAGTGTGGCATATATGTAATTCTGTAACATGTTCATGATGGAAGACCTTTTCTTGTGCCAGCTACTTTCACGTAACAGGTAGCTGAGATGGAGTTATTTGACGTTTCAAATTCTGGGTTTTTCACTGAAACAAATGTTTTCCTTGTTACTGAATCTTTTTATCAAATTCTCATGTTAAACAGGTGATAGGTCTTTCTGTATTAGTCCACATCCCTTTTTGCAAGCAAAACATTTTCCATAACGTTGATGTTAGCAGGACTCACAAGGTTTATTTTGATCCCACAAATGCCTTTAGAAAGCCAGGCTGGCTCTGGTGTTTCATTGTCAGGAAAACAATAAGAGGTAATTGAATTCCCAAAGACTAGTATTGAGCTAGTATTGGTACCGCTCCAAGGCCGTTTGTATTGCTTTTAGCTTTCAGTAGCCCAAAGATCACTCCTTCCTAGCTCTTGATGTGCTTGTCTGGTTCCTGCGATCTTAAGTCTTGTGGCCTGTTCATGTGAACGAGGTTATGTAGCTTTTATTCTTGTACTTCGAATCCCTTTATGGTAAACAGGACATGCCCTCACTTATCTCGTCTCTTGCAGGGAGTGTCAACGCACACAGGGTGTCTCCACCACGGACTTAGTAGGAAGGATGCTGCTTATGACCAAAACCCATCACAGTAACATGGTGAGTGTGGCCTCCTTAGCTAGTCAGTCTGCTTTTGGTTGTGATGAAGTTGTAATGATGTTTTGTGACATGATTCTTCCTTTCCTCCTGCAGTATGAAGATTACCAGCAGCACACAGACAACTTTGGCAAGGTGAGTTTTTACTTTCCCCGTTAATGCAGCAGTCTGGAATCTCTGTGCATGGATGTTTATGGGATGGAGGCTTGCAGTATTCCCTGTTCGGCTCATACTGGGGTGTAACAGGAGGCTGGTGATACCAGGGAATAAGGAAGGGGAGGTGATCCTATGGCAAGTATTGGAGGGTGTGTTTACATGGACTTGGGGAACATACCTTAATGGGAATAGTTGTATTAGTTTGGCACAGAGACTGAATGGGGTGGGGAATCTTACCCTAGGCTGTGAGGGCCTTAGTTTTGGGTGGGTTTGTTAAGCATGTGATGGGGAATCCTGCTGTGCTTCCCATCTTTCAGTGTGGGGTGTTCCAGTGAGTGATGCTGCTCACGTATGCTTTGTACGGAATGCATGTTAGATGGTAGCCCCTATTCTTTAACCATTTATCAAAGTATCATGTACGAAGCTGGCAGACAAGCTGCATATACAAATAAATGCCACTGGCTGCAGCTGGAACAAATGGAGATGTCTTCGAGTCATTCGTTAAATATTACCGTCACTTCTTGGAAATGAAGCAGTGAGCCAGGCGTTTCATGTCCGGGTATTAACTGAGCACTCTTTTGCTGTTGAAGACTACAGATGCTGGTGTGGTTGCTGAAGGTCCCCATCTTGCAGGATCTTCCACATTAACACAGACCTCGCACTGTTCCCATATGTCTCACGTTTATGGAAACATCACCTAGTTTACTCCATTACAAAACCGTTTGAAGTCACCAGACATTTTGCAGGATTCGTGTCCTGTTTTAGCATAAAAAGCACTACAAACGGACGTTTTAAATTGAAATTAAACTATTTCTACAGCATGGAATCTCTCCAAAACTATTTTTTATCACTGGTATCTTTGATTTGTTTCTAATGTAGTAAAGCACTGGGTACCCCTTATTAACAGGCTCTGTAATTTTAGCACTAACGATAGAATGAAGGGACTTCCAAAAGCCCTGCACCAACTACGCTTTCTTCGAGTTTGATTTTACACGTTACATATGATTTTTAGAACACATCCTGAATTACTTTTCACGGGCCTTCAATATCCTCGATGACCTATTGATGTCATGTACGGTTTTTCGAAGTCGTTTTTTCTGAGAAAAGTAAATTCCTTATTTTATGACAGACTTGTGTAGCCTTTCGTTGACCTCGTTCCTTAATTAGGTAGGTAGGATGAGCTGCTCTTTCGAAAGATGTGCCCACTCTGCAGAGGTTACCTTGTGCTTTCAGATGTTCATTCCCTTCCTGTCTACTTGTCCCTCATTAGCCAGCCGCAAACGGTATATTTCGTTAGTGTCGGATTCTTGGAGCTTTGATGGAGAGGTCATGGCTACTGCCGCCGCAAAGTGGGACCAAAGTCTACTTTATAACTTTTCCCTCTGCTGGCAAGGGTCCTTCCTGGTACCTGTGCTGCAAACGCTGAGAGACTTTACACAGAAGTACTTTTGAACCCCCAAAAGGTTTATCCATTTGCAGGAATTGTAATCTCTACCCTTGCAGATTGTTGCAGCACGCTCTGGAGAGCCTTTCACACAGCAGATACCACCTCTTCTCGATGTTTAGTAGCTACTCTTTGGAAGTGCTGCAAGTCAAGTTTGCCATGCAGCAGCACTCAGAATAACAGCTCAAAGTACACGTCCCTCTCTGTTGAGAAGAAAGGGTTGCTTGAGCTTCAGTTGCTTCACCGCTAGTCACTTACCACGGATGTCTTTGAAACTTAGAAGATTAATGTTGTGACGCCATTCGGCACTAAGGTGAATATCCCTTATTTAGAGAGGCTGTCTGTTGGCCACAGTAAAGGCTACGTCACAGATTCTTTGTCATGTTCCCATCCTTGGAAAACCTAGCATAATCAGCACCTTCCCAGTGTGATCAGGGCTCATTTACTCTTTATACAAAAATCTCTTCATTTGGTTGGAAGGCCATCGCATAATGCAATCAAGCCTTAACACATTTTCCTAAAGTCCCTGGAGAGAAGCTCTCCCTGGACAGCTGCAAATGGGAGGATTTTTGTGCCCCACTCTCTTGGGGATGATTATGACTGTTCCTAACCTTTCTTACTCGATTGTCATCATTTGTCGGACTCATTGAGTGGCCAGCAGCAGAGGCTGATATTCGGTTACAGACATTCTGCACCATATTTTTCTGACTTTATCATTGGATGCTATTCCAACAATTGAAGTTCTATTAAATGCAGTCACACCCTATTTTCTGACTCTGGTTTGTATGAGAAGTATAACATTCCCAATTAAAGGTGCCTTTTCATCAGAGGTCACCCCAGCAGATGTTGTAGTTGTTTCTGATGTTAGGAGTAAGGAACAGCGGAGTTACTGGTACAATGAGACCACTAGCCAAGGAAGCTAAAGTATATGGGCAAATATATGTGACACTGGAGAATTATCTATTCGAGCAGTAAATGTACTCCATTATGACTGGAAATATTGTGAAAATGTTACTTGCATATCCCTATATTTCTCACTGAGCTATATTAACAGGAATCGCAACATTTCGTGCATAAGTTAGAATTCTCAGTTAATCACACTTTAAGAGTGTTTGCTGATATAGCAATTTTGGGAGGTTGAAGTTGGGTTGCCACAAGTCTGTCACCACACCTGCGTTGTTTGTTTAAAGTGAGACACCCATTTGGCACAAGTTATCACAGAAAAGCTGTATTTGGCCTTAACTGGCCCATAGATGCAAAGAAGATCGTCTTCCTGCTAATTTATCTAATGTTGAAAGAGACTGTAACATCCCTCTGCGTCATGAAGAAGGGACGTGGAGAGAACCAAATCTTCGAAGCATATTGATTTTTTGGCAATCTTACAACTCAGATAAGTTCATCAATACACCTTTCAACAACCATCAGCATTTGATTTCACCAAAGAGTAGATCAGTATGTAATTTGCTGCAGCAGCTGCAAACACTATGGTAGATTGTTGCTGGATGCAAATAGCCTGCGGGTCAGCGAGACCAAAGCTGCATGATGTACAGTCTGGAATGAGTGCCATCACTAGGTGTTGCTATAAAGTCCCCTAGCATTATATGTTAAGAGTGACGCACGTATCGCTACTCCCCACCCTAGCATTTCCCCAGGCCATTGTTATTGATCACCTTATTCTCACTACTTTCAACTAGTTGCATATCAGTATTAGAAAGGCAGTTATTTGCCGCCATCCCATCCATCTCTGTCACAGTTTCTGACATTTTCCTTATGTCCTTCCATTGTTTGTCTCTTTGTGATAGGTATACTGCCTGTTTCCTACCTTTGCTTGCATGTGCAGACATCTCCAGTGCTGAGGTGTGGCAGACCCCAATAATCTTTTCTCATGGAGGACACTGTCGAAGCTGGATGCAAATTAATTTGCGGAAATGGAACTTGGACTGTCCGAGGTACGGGCGACTACTTCCTGAAGCCACGATGTAATCACGCAAGTGGAAAATGTGATAAACCGGTGCCCAAAAGAAGCTGTCATAGTTTCAGGCAGGAAAAGCCATAGGCAGAAAAAGCCTGCTTGCAGGATTAATAACTCCAGAAGGCAAGACTTCAAAGGACAGGACAAGAATCCCAGAAGCATCACCTTGTAGCAGAAGAAACAGGAGCCAGCAGGAGGTGAGAGCAAAGAAACGTGGCTGCATTGCCATGCACCCTCCAACCAAACTGCCCCCTTTTATATATGAGAAACGGGAAGAGGAGATGATTAAACACCCATTGTGACAATCCCCATGATGGATTGGGAAATCTACAAGTTAAAGAAAGAAACAGTTATATTGGAAAGGGAAAAAAGGAAAACAGAAAATTGGACCACCTGCTGAGCCCCTTAAAATGCACATGCAAACCTTCAAGTGAGGGATAGTCTTATTGGACTCAAGCTTCCAGGAAGACAGCCAGCAGCACCTAGCAGTAGCCAGGAGCTGGGAAACTCCAGTAAAACTAGCCCCAAGTAAGTGTTTTCTCTTGCCTGCTGCCTCAAATTTCAGAAATCGTCCTGCGGCTTCCATATTTTGCAGAATCGTGGCTACCAGGAACTTCAAGACCGCAGCACCTGAACGCTGGTGAAAAATCCCGTTACCAAAACACATTATTTTGTTTGAGTAATCCCATAGGCTCCTGTGGCATTGTCTAGCAGTGCTGCATTTAATATTCCAGAAATGTAACGTTGGAGGCAAACCATGTAATAACAGATACTGGTGTCCTTCAGCAGATCAAAGATTAGATTGTAGTCTTATTCCAGCTAGACCTTTGCCTTTTTCTGTGCATGCCTCCTGACTCACCTGTTTAATCTGTAACTGGAGTAGTCGAACAGTGATATCTTAAGGTCTGTTTTCCTTATTTGGTTAGTGGATCAGTAGACTATATTGGTAATTACGCCCTTGGTAACTGAGACTTGCAGTCATCTAGAAGAATTCCAGATGATAATTGTCTAGATTTTGCTTCTTCATTTTTTGGTGAGCCAACCCATTGTGTTATTTCTTCATCGTATATTTTCTTCGTCCACTGAGAAAAACAAATAAGCGATATTTCAACTGATCTCAGACACTGGTAATTACTCAGGCCTGCATTGCATTTCAGCCTTTTTTGCTCACTGTGCCATCCAGATATGGACCAACCATATGCAAATCTGTCTTGGTCCCGTTCCAAAAGTGACAGCCCAACCTGAACACCTAGGCCATGTCCACTCTGCCCAGGAACACAAACAACACCAGACATATTTTCTTGGCCTGGCACCTTTGTTACTAGGTGGTGGATATCAGAGCTCACCTTATTCAGCCCATCGTAAACTATCTTATGACACTGATTCGCTTCTCATTGTCTTCAATTCTTACCCTCTGTTTGTTAATGGTCAGATTGATCTCTTTCAGTTCCATTATTGAGTCTTTCACTACTGAGCTCTTGGAAAGTGTTAATCATACTCTGTGTATCTTCTGGAAGATGTCAGTAAATTGATAGCCTTCCAATATACCTCATAGCGACTCCTGGAAGCAGCCCTTGACTCATGGTCCAAAGTTCCTGCCCCCGTGTTTCCACACAGTTCACATGTAAATCAGATTATGTTGCTGCAGTGGTTCATTAGCACATCCTAAATGCCCCTTCACAGTCGTAAAATAAAATAATCACTTCAAAGTGCTGTTGGATTAATTCGGCTCACGCCTGGGTCCTAAACTATCGATCCTGCCCCATATCTTCTTTCTATTCCATTAGTCCCTTTTCCCAAATTTGTGCACGAAAGGAGGACTCCTTAGTTCATTGCAACCACGCTTGCCTATAAATGAAAACTCCCTAAGCTCCTTTGGCACTGCGCATTGCAGGGTCCTAAGGGTGTATAGTGGAGTCTCACAATAGTCATGTGATGGCTGCCAAAGCCTACTGGAATGTGTGTAATGTTATGCTGCCCAAGATAGGTGTGAGGCCTTTGTGTGGTGGCACTTAACACAATAGATGGCCGCATAGAAGAAACAAGTGTCTAAAAGAAGAGTCACTTACATGGAGGAAATGCCTCAAAAGGAATAAAAACAACCTTACGGTGGCAAGAAACAAATGATTAAATAATGGAGGACGGAAAGAGAGGCCAGAAGTGCTGGACAGGAACTGAACACACCCGCTATGCTGTAAGTGGAACAGAAGAGGACCCACTTCTGACCCTCTATATAGGTCTTCTATTGAAATAATTAGAGACAAAAATGGAAAAATGCAGGGACAGAAGCAGTAAGGACGATCATCATGTTGACAAAAAGTATTGTTAGTATTAATGATACATTGCACTGAGGGTCTGAACTCCTTCAATAGGTGGAAAGTGGAAACGATTCGCAGGACATGACGGCACCATGATGGAATGGAATGGAATGGGATGGGAGTCTGTAGGGTGAACACAATGATCTACAATAATCTTGGGCTGTAATACACATTTGATTACTATCTGCCCCCATTCAGGAGAAGGTCAATGAACCACAGAGGAGGGACAGCCTTTGCTTACTCAGAGTATAACCTGGGACAATGAAAGTGTCACCAACTTTCAGGATTTTCTAACTAAAAAGAAAGAAGAACCACAGGCGGCAAGGTGCTAATACAAAGGTGCCCATGTCAAGGATGGTGTTTGACAGCAGCCTTGCAGTGGAATTATCACTAGTGCCGGATAGTGCTTTTCCCGATTACTGCATGCCATCCTAAACGTGGAGACCTGCCTTGTGAACAGCTCGCCTGTGAAGGAAAGAAGCATTTGCCCTTGAGAAATGTCGCTGGAACCTTCCTTTTTAAAAAGGAACCAAGTTTGTCCCAGAGTTCTTGGGAAGGGGTTGTCTTGCGTGAACAACAGGAGGGAGAAAGGAATGAGCATATGACTGAGAAAGGATCTCGAGGCATTTATTGAATGTACAAGTTGAGAGATAAGAAATGTGCTTTACTTGCATGAATGTGTGTTTTGTAGGTGCTTGGGAGACTCCTATAAAAGTTGTGAGCTTCATTGGAACACTTTATCTACCATTTCTTTCCTGACTGATTAGTGCATAAATGCTCCAACTTGAACTGTAGAGTAAACCAGCAGGAAGAATATTTGACCTGAGAGGATTATGTAGATCTACTAGAAATAGGCACGTATAAATCTACCATGGTTCTTAGTTAATCAGTCACCAACAGTAAAAGCTAGTTGCGCCATCTGGGTCTAAGGGTAAGGGAGAAAATTGTGCAAGGTAGACTTGTGCGATGGCAAAGTCAAATCTATACCACAACTCGTATCAGTCCTTAGAGTTGGAAATCTGAGGCTTTGTACTAGTGATATGTCCATTGTAGCAGAAGATAATCTAGTGATCCGACGTAACAGAATGTAAGAGAAGCAAAGACTAGATAACTTACAGAATGAGTGGGTTCTTTAACCCATTGCATGAGAGCAAGGACTTTGAAGTCAACCAGTAACCTACTGTAGAGCTGATTTGAGGGATCATCTGGTCAGATTCAAATCTCTCAGTATAAAAAGGCTCAAGGAGATCAAAGCTGTGGGACATACATGATGGAAGAAGCCCTCCAAGTCTGTATATGCATTCAGTGAATGATAGGGGAGCACAATAGTGAGAGATTGGGAGTTGGAGGGGAGGTGTAGGTGTCAGTGTTTTAGGAAAGAGGTGACTGGAACTGTCATTAGGATGAACACCAAGCTCTTCTAAAAAACACGATAGCAACCCACTACCTTGTTTTCTAAGCCTACCTGATCTAAAGATCTTCAGGTCGGGGGAGAGTGGACTGCGAGTGCAGTAGATGGATTGGAAAAATTGTCTAACTAGGTTTGAGTTGCACGGACAATGTCAAGTGTACTATGAGATTAAATGGAAGATATTCCATCTGTGCTTAGAGATGGAGCAGTTGTTAGTTAACTGCAGCCAGACGCTGTCAGCATGAATTATCTCACAATGGTAGTGTTCACCTGTACCTTGATGGTGGGAAGAGGAAGATGGTGGGCCTCAATGCCAAACGTACTAACGTGCTGCAGGGTATCAGCAGAGGGCTGCATTGCGTTGTTGGCAAACCTTTCAAATCCTCTTTTCAGCATGTAGTATGCCACTAGTTCACAGGCATGGCTGCTTGCTATGCTGGACGCTTTGACTTTGTTCAGTATGTGCACAAATGGGTGTATTAAATGTAATGCATGGTGTCTTTCTTTTATGCAGGGTGTGACCGGGCGCAGTCCTTGGACAGGGGTGTCTCAGTTTCTGCAGACATCTAAGAAGATAATCCAGTTTGCTTCAGGAAAGGAGCCAGGACCAGCAGATACCATCATCTATGTGGCTGGAGCATTTGACCTTTTCCGTATCCTTTTGTGCAAGTCGTGCTTCCTGGAAAGAAGCTGGTATGCTGTGTATAAGGCTTACTAGAGAGGAAAGATTTGAAACTGTGTGCACGGCCCACTGGATGGTACAGATCAGTACTTTCCAAGGCCTACTGTAGAGGAATGGGGTGGAGGAGTAAGAGTTTAACTACTTTCTATAAAGAAAACTCTTGCAAGGGAGAGGTATAATCTTTTTTATGTGCAAGGCCCACCACAGGGAAATGGACTGAATCACTGTGGGAAAATATCAACTTTGGTGTTACTTGTTCCTTGCCGGGCACTACTTACTACAGGTGTGTTCCTGTAGCTAGCTAATGCTCTTTGCTAGTATATATCATAGAACTATGTGTGTGAGAGCCTGGTTTAGATTGTGTTGGTTGAGAGGTATGTTTGGTTCTCTGCAGAGACGATTAAAATTCAAACAGGATGCTCCATGGAAAGTATTTGTTTCCACAACCACTTTTTTCACTTTTCGAGGAATCACTTTACATCCATTCGTCATAGCAATGAAGGCACAACTTTTGGTGGCCTCCAGCTCTTAATTTGGAAAAAAAAAAGTGCTGCGCCAAAAAGATTTCTTATAAAAGGTGCTGTCTGCTACAACTGGAGTAACCTACTATACCTTGGGCATCTCCCACTATTTTGCTAGCACCAGCCCGGTCTGAAAGCATTGTTGGCGAAGATCTAGTGGTGGTTCATAAATAATTTCCTCAGATAGGTCCTAGCTAGTAAGTAAGCAAAGCTTTTTAAGGGAATTGGGAAGGTGTTCCGTCCCAAGAAAGTCTTAAAAATCAAATTGCCAAGTGGTGACTTTTACAGCATAGTTTTCACTTACATTGATTAACAGTTCAGTGGTTCTGGAACAACCAGGCCCAAGTCATCCTTGTTGTCTGACTGTGAGAGTGTGGATCTTCTGAGCATGAACATCTGGCTCAGCGGCAGGGTCGGGTCCTCATCCCAAATCTGTGCAGTTTACACCTACATGTGCAGAGATTGATCAGCGGCAACCGACTGAATTTGATCTGCTGCTGGAAGTGGTGGATGTTATCCTGATGCCAGGCTCCCTTCCGGTGGATGTTATCTTTGATGCCAGGTTCCTTTCCATGAAATCCACTTATGCTGGGCGCTGGGACCAGTTTGTGGCCTGGTGTGGTGTTAACCAGACTGAGCCATTGCAAGCAAAGCTGTCAGGCGTCCTTTTGTTCGTTTTTATCTTTGGCCCAGCCAAGGCCTTGTAGTGTGCACCATTATAGTTTATTTGTCTGCCCTTTCGGCCTTTCTACATTTGCCGGACCAACTGTTGTGATGAGATTTATCAAAGGTTTGACACACGTTCCCTCCCAAACCATTTGGGATGCCACAGTAGGAGCTTAACTTGGTCTTGTTGTTTCTCATGTGTACACCCTTTGATCCAATGCATAGCTGCTCACTGCATCGCCTGACCTTAAAGACTGTCTTTCTCAGTGTAATTATGTCATCTCATCGCCTGATCCAACTTCAGGCACTTTCAGTGCAACCACTGTACAACACCTTTTTTCCCGACAAATTGGTGCTGAGAATTCGGCCAAAATTCTTGCCAAAACTCGTTACTCCCTTACACGTTGGGCAATCCATCACTCTGCCAATGTTCTTTGCTCCCCTTAACCCCTCGAAAGAGGACTGGTTTCATCGCCTTGACCCCAAAAGGACTTTTTCTACATTGATCATATCAAGGACCATTGGGTGGACAATCACATTTTTGTGGGGGATTCTCTGGGGGAAAGAAAGAGAATGCTGTGCAGGATAAGACTTTATTGAGGTAGATAGTGCTCTGCATTAAGATCTGCTGGGCACTCGCTACGAACCAGCCTCTGGAAGGCCTGAGAGCCAAACATTCCACCAGGGCTAAGGCTGCTACCAATGCATTGGCATGCGGAGTGCCTGTTGGTGACGTCTGCCAGGCTGCAATGTGGGCATCAGTTCATACGTTCATGAAGCCCTACTGCCTTGACAGCCAGGTTCAGCATAAAGGACATTTTGCCTGCTTGGTCCTCCAAGACGTTTTGGTCTGGCTCCACCCAACAGACTATTTTGGAATCTATTCTAAAGTGAAGATTCTGCTCTTAGAAACAGTCATTTTGGTAACTCTCTTTCTGGTGGATTCACTATCTAGCTGCAGATTCTTCGCTGCCCTTCTACCTCCCTGTTCTGTGCATCAGCACACTGATACAAACAATCATTAACACTCCATTTACAAGGGTGCAGAAAGGGAAAAGACAAGAAACTGATGTCCTCGCGCAGGGTTGGCACTTACATGTGGCTCTGGTCCATCGCTTCCAGAGTGGTGTGGAGTCCGCGTGGAACTGCGCATTCCTTTTGAATCAGAACACAGTCAACATGGAGATGATGCATCCCATTATTATCAACAGGACAATCTGTCTATGGACCTGTAGGATGACAGTGGACTGGACACCTCCCTGGACACTGGGTTGACCTTCCCTTACCCACTGACTCTTCCACTGAAGAATCAGCTTCTTTTGCTGTGGTGATCAGACAGGCTGCAGACACATTAATAGGCACTTGGGCCAAAACTTGCTCTTGCCCACCAGTGAGTAGACAAGTCAACAGAAGCCATACACCTGACCCTCGGGATCCTCCATTTTCTTATGCATCACCCTATGCCTGAAAGCTTGGTGGTCCAGGCGTCCATGAGTCGACTGAACCCTAACACATTCCCTACTACGCCTCCTGATAGTCAATCAAACCACATGAAGGCATTTGGGAGTAGAATGTATTTCTCAGCAAGTCTTGCTCTCTGCTCTGTAAATGTCAGTTGTTTCCTGGGATGATACTCTCATTTGTTATTGGATATGATCAGTGTGATCTTGCCGACATACCCTGATGAATTCCGCGCCAATCTTGTGCAGCTCATTCAAGATGGTCAGGCCCCAGCGAAGTACGTTATCTGCTCTGGGCTGGACACCACTGACTTTCGGATCCTTCCTCTGGAAGAACAAGTCCAGGACATTCAGACTATGATCCTGATGTTTTAGCATCAAAGGAACCTGTCAGATTCGATCCACGTTTCGGATGAGACTGTAAAAAACCTGCAGTGGTGGCAGCTTGACCTGAGTTGAACTAGTAGCAGACCCCCTTTCCCTATTCAGAGCTGACGGTGGTGACAGATCCACCACTGTTTTAGTTGGGGAGGTCATCTCAGTGAGGTGGAGCTCAGAGTACTCTAGTCTCTGGCAGGGACTCTCATCTGGAAGTAGCTGAGTCGACATGGCATCTCTCTTGTCATGAACCACCTAGCAGGATCTTTGCATACCAGATGAACAAACACAGCCAGCGATGCCTAGCGGGTCACAAATGGGAGCCTGGTGGTGATGCAACGCTTCTTCCATGAAAGGGGAGAACCCCAGCTTGATCTTATTGCCACAGCTGAGAAAGTGCAGTGTCATCACTTCTCCGTGCTGCAGTTCCCAAGAAGGCTCTACCCCAGAAAAACATTCAGCTTAGAGTGGAGAACGTGGAGGACTTTTGCATGCCTTTCAGCCGCTACCTGTCCTGCCCCTAGTTCTGAAAAAGATCAAGAACCAGGCCCAAGTCATCACAGTGGTTCCGGCTTGGGCCAGGAGAATGTAGTACCCAGAACTTCTGCGCATCATTATCTGTCCTCCGTTTCAGGACGATCTTCTGTCGCAGCAGCAGGGGAATGTACTGTACCTGGGCCTGCACAACGTACACATATGGAGATTGAGCAGAAACAGTTGACGGCTTTCTATCTCCCTCCCAAAGTAGTGGAAATAATTCTAGTGGCCAGGCATTCAACAAAAACTGTTTATTCCAGATGCTGGGATGCATTTGTGGCCTAGTATACTTCCCACCATATAGACCCATTACAGGCAAAGTTGTCGGACGTTTTGCTTTGTGTGCTGTCTTTAGCCCAGCAAGCACTTGCCGTGGTTAATGTTAAAGTTACTTGTCAGCCCTTTCAGCCTTTTTTGTTTACCAGACCAGCTGCACTTATTTAAATCACATGTTGTCATGGGTTTGTTTTCTTAAAGGTCTGGTCCATATGTTCCCATCCAAAGCTTTTGTAATGGCACAATGGGACCTTATTTGGTTCTCACTTTTCTTACGTGTACCTCTTCTGACTCTCTAAACAGTCTTCCAGAGTGTGATTACCACTCTCAGACAGTCTTCAGAGTGTGATAACCTCAGCTTGTCGCGTCAGGAAGCTACAAGGTCTATCCGTTCATCCAGCATACAACACCTGTTGTCTGGACAAAATGGTATTGTGGGCTAGGGCAGCATTCCTGCCGAAGATTGACACCTTTTTATGTAGGACAATCTATTACTCGTCCTCTTTCTTTGCTGCATCTCACCCCTTGAAAGCGGAGAGGCTCCATCGCTTGGGCACCAAGAGAGGTTTGAGTTTGTACAGAGTCAAAGAAAATGGTGTCGGGGCACAGGGGTGGCGTATATACGTGCCACTGGTGTCGCTTCTGTGGCAGTACGAAGTCTACGCAGAGCCGCACGATGCAACCAGCTGGCGCAAGGTAGCTATGCTGAGAAAAATCTCTGGATCCCCTCTGAACCCTGGGGGTATTCACAAGGTGAAGAATCTGCAGTTAGATACTGCATCTGCCAGAAAGACCTTTACCAAAGGGAAGTAACTTGTTCTTTTATTCGCAGGGTGAAGTCTGATTATTTAATAACATTTTGTTCACTTTTCCCAGTTCTTGTCCAAACTTAGAATTTTTATCAGGTATAGCTTCCTCATCCAGATCAAAGGTCTATTTTAAAGACTTGAGGATTCTGCTGCTTAATATTCTTAATATGTATGGTATACTTGATATAACTATACTTTGGTTTGATCACTTCATCTGCTATTCTTGTGTTTGAATGTCTTCTTTCTGCACTGTGCCGACAGACAGCCCACTGTTACCTGAGAAAATTAATATACACTACAAGCCACTGCTACCAATGTATAGCTAGCCCCTTTTAAATTGAGACTGTACGGGGTCAGGTAGTGCAAGGCCTTCTGGGCTCAAGGGAACCCGTGAACAGGTGAGTGTGCAAATTTGCCAAGTAAATGAGATTCTGGGTACAATGGCTCCATAAGTAGGAGAGGCATGGCAGAGACTGAGCATTCTTTTTGCACAGTGCTTTGTGTTGATACCTTTCTTTGCAAAGTGCTCTGTGCTAAGTATGCTCCTAAGGACAGGCAGATGCTCGTGGATTCCTTAACGAAGTCACAGACATTGGACATGTGGACTTCCTGGAGAAGGTTCACGGCTTGGCCCTGAATCCATACATTATTGTAGGTCTCCATTTCGACCAAGAAGTCAATCGCTATAAAGGCAAGAACTATCCCATCATGAACGTACATGAACGAACTCTGAGCGTCCTGGCGTGCAGGGTGAGTGTTCTCAGGTGGAACCTGGTCTACGTACCTTAGATGGAACATCCTAGTGAGAAACTGGACTGTTCAGGCATGCATTGCTTTCTGTGTGTGCAAAAGGGAGTGTTCACATACACATGATGGGTATTCAGGTTGTGAATTTCCAGTACTGTACACTGGGCTCTGGTTCTGACTCTTGGATTTCACCACTGTTTGTAGTCTGGGATTTCAGTATCTGGTTCTGAGTGTTGCAGTTGGGCTGCTGGGTTTCTGTCGAAGTGCCAAAACTGGGGTACTGGTTTCTGTGGTTTGGATTAGGCAACTGGGTAATATAGTGGGATATTTGGTTAATAGCAGCATGGGGAGTTTCTGGTTATGAGTGATAGTATTTTGTCACTGGTTGAAAGCTACGATGATTGAATGTATATTTATAATACAGTAGCATGCATCTAAAGTAACATTACTCTTCAAAGAAACAGTGCACATATTCAGTATATAAATATACTTTAGGTAATCCAGAAAACATAAAGCAGAAAAGAGGTCCAACAGGCGTGAAAATCAATGTCCGTATAAACATTTATTTAATAAAAAATAAAAAAATTGATTAAAAATGCGGAGCATGAAGCTCAAACACACATTAAACAGACAAAACTCGATAGACATAGATAAATACATAAAAAAATGTTGCATAGGCTATTATCTGTACAAAGCAGTTCTACAGCAACTAAGCAGCACGCATTGCATACAGGAGAGAAGTAGCCCAGCCATTAAATAGTGATGTTTTGGACTCTAACCGCAATATCTACTCGGGCATCTTCAGTACCGAACAGCTATACATGACAATAAGAATATGCTGAAACAGTTTCTTCAGAAATTTATATAACTTCACACATCATCCTATGGAAATTCTAAATCTATTTCCATATATGTATTAGGGCAACATGGCCAGTATCACCAAGGGCAGCAATAGCTCATGGAGACTAGAATGCATACTATATTCCTATAGAGGTCCCCCCAGAGCACCATGGAGGTCCTTAAAGAAGCAAGAAGAGGTAGCACAAGGAGGTGCTTCATGGCAAAGTGGAGCAGGCTCATACACTAGTGTGACAGACAAAAACTCCAAGATAGTTGGTCACAAGACACCATTGTGGTCACGAACATCACCCACCTGTTAGATCAGGGTTTAGCATACGCCTCTGTTAAGGTTCGCCTCTCTGCCATAGTAGCCTACACTGGAGGGTCATAGGAAGAACTTTCTTCAATACTTCAGTAATCAAGAGATTTCTAGAACCGGCCAAGAGGGCAGCTGCACCAAAGTCAGTACCCACACCGATATGGAACTTGGAGTGCTAATGCAACTCATGAAGTCCCCATTCGAGCTGATGCATAAAGCAGGCCTCAGATGCCTAACACTCAAAACAGCTTTCATGTCCTTGCAGAGAGTTTGTGAGCTGCAAGCACTAACAGCAGAAGCACCCTACTTACAAACCCATAATTTCTGCCAAAAGTCATCTCACATTTCCATGTCAATCAAGCAATATAACTACCAGCCTTTTTCCAAGATCCAGAAATGCAGGCAGAAAAGCTCTACACATGTTACATGTAAGAAGGGTAGTCATGTACTACTTACAAGAAACAAGGCAAATCAGGAAAGCAAACTAACTCTTCATTTCCTTCGCAACAGCAAACAAAGGATCACCGGTTAGCAAAGGGACCATTGCAAGGTGGATAGTCCAAACATTCCAGACATGCTACAAAACAGCTGCCATAGCACTAGGACTGAGAGCACGTGCAACGAAAGAAAAAAAAAAAGTGGCCACAAATGTATCCACCACCATTGGGGGCACCACCACCAAGCTCCCCTGCTCCACCCACCACAGCTGGAACAAAGTGACTGAGACCCAATGGACCAACGCCCTCAAAACCAACCAACCTGACTCCACAACCAACCTGGAAAAAGCCGTCCAGAACTTCACAACCTGGATCACCAGCTGCGCCGACAGTCTCCTCCATTAAGCCAGCCAAGACCGCCAGAGCACCCAGCTGGTACACACCAGAACTCAGGAACCCTTAAACGCAACTGCAAACAAATGGAAAGAAGATGGCACATCAGCAGAGACCCCACAGACCGAGCCACCTTCAAGTCAGCCCTCGACAGATTCCACCAACACCTCAAGGACAGACCGCATCGAAGCAAGCCCCAACCACAGCAAGGAACTCTTACTCATCGTTAAAGAATTCTCCTGCCTGTCCGCCACCGAGAACTTGATCTCTATTCCCAGGAACTCTGTGAACACACTGGTGAACTACTTCCACAACAAGATATCCACCATCTACAATAACTTCGAACCCCAGCCTACCGAGCTCTACAACCTCACCACACCTTTGGACGCCACCTACCTGCTCACCACATGGGAACAGGTCACCACACAAGAAACCACAGCCATCATGAACTCTATCCATTTGGGGGCAATCTGTTGGAGGCCTCCCAGTCCGGCTTCCGCACCAACCACAGCACTGAGACCACCCTGATCGCTGCCACCAATGACATCAGAACCCTCCTCGACCAAGGTGAAACAGCAGACCTGATCCTCCTCGATCTCTCAGCAGTGTTCAACACCGTATCCCACCACACTCTCATCAAGAGGCTCCTCCACATCGAGATCCAGGGAGACGCCCTAAAATGGATCACGTCATTCCTCACAGCATGCACTCAGAAAATCCTAATACCACCCTTCCCCTCGGACCCCAAGAACATCATCTGAGGCGTCCCTCAAGGTTTATCCCTCAGCCAGACCCTATTTAAGACCTGCATGACACCCCTGGCAGACATCGTCAGAACCCAGGCTTCAACATCATATCCTACGCCGACGACACCCAGTTCATCCTCTCACTCATGGGAGACACCCCCAACACCAGAACCAACTTCCACAACGCCATGACTAATGTCGCGGACTGGATGAAGACCAATTGCCTGAAGCTCAACACGGACAAGACTGAAGTGCTGATCTTTGGGGATAACACCTCCACGTGGGATGACATGTGGTGGCCTGCTGAACTCAGACCCACTTCCTCCCCTACAGACCACACCTGCAACCTCTGCATCACCCTGGACCACAAACTCACCATGAAATGCCAGATCAACGCTGTCTCTTCCACCTGCTCCTACACCCTCCACATGCTCTGAAAGATCTTCACATGGATCCCTGTCAGCACCAGGAAAATCATTACTCAAGCCCTCGTCACCAGCCGCCTGGACTACAGAAACGCGCTCTATGTTAGAATCACCTCCCAACTCCTGAAGAGACTCCAGACGATACAGAAGTCAGTGGCCAGACTCATCCTCGACTTCCAAAGCGGACCCACATCACCCCCACCTCAGGAACCCCCACTGGTTCGCCATCTAGAAAAGATGCAGTTTCAAGCTCCTGACACACCTATAGAAAGCCCTCCACGACCAGGGACCAGCATACAACAACCACCACCTGAAATTCCACCAACTTTCCAGACACCTGCGCTCCGCCTCCCTCGCCCTCACACCCGCATCCACCGAAGCCACACTGGATGTCGCTCCTTCTGCTACCACACCGCCAAAGCCTGGAATGACCTTCCCTTTCACCTTCGAACTTCACCCATTTTCACGGAATTCAGAAAGGGACTCAAGTCCTCGCTTTTTGAATGAGCCCACGAGACCCCAGCGCCTGGATACCCTCACAGGTGAGTAGCTGTGCTCTTCAAATCTATACTGATTGATAGCCATAAACGACATCTGTATGGCTTCCGTACACACCTTCACAAAAATCTATTGTGTGAATGTTCAAGCAAACAGAAGGGGCAGGAGGGACAGAAGTTACGAAAAACACCTGTTTACATCCACAAACTCATTTCAACCCGGCCTCTCATTAGAAGAGATTGCTGTTTCATAATCAATGCACAGTATGTGAATACAGAAAAGATTCACAATGCAAAACAAAATGGTTACTTACCTGTAGGAGTAGTTTGCAGCTTGACATTTTTTGGATTCACGTGCGATCCTCCCACCTCCCCAGAAATGAGGAGGCTAAAGAACATGAAGGTCTAATGATAATATAGAATAACTGGAAGCTGCTGCAAAGACCAGCGTCGCCAAAGGAGCAAAAAGAATCTGAAGATGGCAACCAAACAAAAGAGCTTCTGGGGAGGGCCACTTAACATCACACAGGGATGGACAGTACACCAAATGGTTGACTATGCCCAGGAATAAATACATACCTACCTACTACATGCATAAATGGGACTACAAAGACAATTCCGGATGTAGCCCCTAGATGGCAGACTAATCCACAGCATGTGAATCCAGAAAATTTTCCAAGCAGCAAAACCACTCCTGCAGGCAAGTACCCATTTTCTTATATACTGATTGTGTGTAATACTTATTTGATGACTGGGGTTCCTTTGGAAGCATAGTATTGTATAATGATTACTGTCTCTGCTTCCCAGCGGTTATTGGGCTGCCCTGATCTGTGTTACATAAATGTATATTTGAGTGTTGAGTCCCAAGTGGTTAGTGCTGGTTTTTGAGACTTTATTTCCACTTCTTGGGGCCCGTCCTGTTTCCTTGGCTCCTGGTTCCTATTTGCTAGTTTTGCGTCTCTTTTTGTGCTGAAGTTACCAGTGGTTTATTATTTCTCTTTTATGTTTACAGTACGTTTCAGAAGTGGTGATCGGTGCGCCGTACTCAGTGACTGCAGACCTGCTGGATCATTTCAAGGTGAGAATTGTGATGGGAGGGAGACTAAACAATGTCACCTTCCACTTCCTACCCCAGTTCTCCCTTTTACATCCATGACCTCGAGAGGGAGGGTGGCTCTAACAAGTGCACAGGATTTGGAAATGGATGGTGTGGTGGGAATGGTTACTCGGTGGGCGCGTTGGAAGTGAAGGGGCGGTACTGTTAGCTAGGTGCAGGTGTGCATAATTAAAAAACAATGTTAGGAATTGGAGGTGTTTGTTAGTGAAGGGGCAGTTATGGTTGTTCAGTGGTAGTGTTTACGGTGGGAGTGGTGATGGTAAAAGTGAAAGTAATGTTTACTCTAGTACGGAGATGCGATTGTGGAATGTCAGTACTCCTACAGCTCATCCCTCCTCCTAAAGCACCGCCAGTAAGATGGCTCAGTGACTTGCATGCTTCTTCCTGAACTTCCTGACATCTGATGTGGCCTGCAGTCTCGAGTGTGTATTTCCTTAAGATTGAGTTGGCTTTGAATTCTTCCAAAGTCTCTAAACTGATTCACCTTAAATTCAGTAATACCAATGCCGGTCATTGCTGTTGCTTAGAAATAGCAAACACTGTGATACTATCAGTGTATTGATAAACACAAATTATTAGTAGTATTTTTATTGGTGGGATTTCCACCTGGTACATCAGGTGTTCAGCACAAGTCTATACTTCTTTGAATTTTTGAAGCCTGGGCACAGGCATAATCTTGCCTTCTGGATTACACTGCATCCACTAACACTTCTGCCCGCTATCAGAACTCCAGTCCCGTATTTTAGATTGAGGGGACACGGATCTTTGCCCGTTGCACACTTCATGCACATTTCTGAATCTTATGATATTTAACCCATATTTTGGGATGGGACAGCTTTTGTTCCCCTTCGGTGTCCGTTTCTCCCAGGACCCCGATTTCTACTGCAAGGAATGTGGATCTTGACACTCCAATTCCTCAGGGGTTGAGGGCCAGATGTACGACCATTCACTTTTGCGACTCGCAATTTGCGACTCGCAAAAGTGAATGTACAACAGTGTCTCAGACACTGTTTGCGATTCCCAATGGGGTCACAAATTGCACGCCTCATTAATATTCATGAGGCAAGCGCAATTTGCGACCCCATTGAGAATGTCTAGCACTCCCAGGGATGGTGGCCTGCTGGGGTCAGCAGACCACCATGTCTGTGACTGCTTTTTAAATAAAGCAGTTATTTTTTTTTAATGCAGCCCGTTTACCTTAAAGGAAAACGGGATGCCCGTAAAAAAAAAAAAAAGAAACTTTTCAGTTTCATTTTTTAAGGGCAAGCATTGGTCCCTGGGACCACTGCCTGCTATTAAAAAATATTTTCGCAAACACTCACAAAGAGGAAGGGGTTTGCGAGTGGTTTACCACCTACTTGAAGTAGGTGGTAAACTGCGAGTGTTTTGCGGCTGCAGTCAGTGACTCGCAAAATAGTGTTTGTACATGCCAGGACCCTTTTTTTGCGGTCGCAAACAGGCCGATCTCCCGTTTGCGACCACAAAAAACGGTCGTACATCTGGCCCTAAGTGTCCAAGTGCTGCTTGGCATGTGTGATTGTGGGGCATCACCTTCACACTTGTTTAATGTGTGGCATTCAACTAGGGCAATGAAGGCATGTCTGCTCTAGCAGCTAAACTGCAAAATCCCTGTTTTTTTTTTTTTTGTCAGTCATCAGGTGGGAGTTTCAAACTCTCCTTCCTATCCTTCAGGTGTTCATTACTCTCCATCCTACCATTATCCAGACACTTCCAAAGAGATCCACAGCCCGCTGGAGTGGGCCCTTCATTCCATGAGCTATTCTGTAATGTTTTCCCATCCTTAGGGGATTGATGTACAAGCTGTTACTGCCAAGACAGTATCTGCCGATTTTCAGTACCCTACCATTTTGGATGTCATTCTTGAGGCCGCTTGTTTAGTTAATTAACACACTTTTTTTGTAAACCTGTATTAGATGCAAACTCTTGTTCAGATGTTCCATGCTTTTCCCCACCTGCCAATGAATACTCTAATCTTTCAGTTAATATGGCATAACAGGGACAGGTTGGAGGAGTAAGGACAAGTTCCCACTGTAGTGACCATTAATTCATACCACCCACAAGCCAACCCTGTAGGTTTTTGTCTTTAGGGGAAATTGAGTAAGGAGACATGTAGAGGACAGAGTGTAGGGAGCAAGGATGTATTTGCTGACATGCTTTACACATTTACAGATCTAGTGGTGGGGCTGATGGTTGACATGCTTTACACATGTAGAGAGCTACAGCTGTACTGTGCAAGTGTGGTGCGGTCCAATACTGTGAACATTTTCATTGGCGCAGCAGAAGCAAGACTAGGGACAAGAACTTAGAGTCACTACGGCGAGTAAATTAGACTTCATCTTAGCTTGGAAGTAGAGGTGTTGTGCAGTCTGACCGTTTCTTTTGCCCTAGGTTACCCTGGTGTGTCATGGCAAGACTGAAGTGATTCCAGATAAGGACGCCTCAGATCCCTACCAGGTAAATGCCAGAAGGAAGGAGAACGCTTCCGAAGCTTGGGTTTAATTTAGCGAGTTGGGTGGATATTACACATTATGCCTCCCATTCCAGACCCTTGCCAATTACCCTGTTCTTTTTGGAAAGTAAGCAATGCAAGTCACCTGATGTGGTATGTCCACTGCTTTAAGTACCTCTCTCCTTCGCAGGTTGAGCCCTTCCAGAACTGACTCATTCTTCAATTGCTGCACTCTCGTCAGATCATTTGAAGTTTCACCTTGCTTTCTCATGTGCGTTATTGAGTTAAATCTGATTGTTTTGGTTAATATTTAAGACCATGCAAGTGTATTTATTTTTCATTTTTCCTTCGCTGCTTGGGGATCAAAGCCAGTAAAGGAGAGAGAGGATCTACGCCCCTGAGACACGCCCCCCCCCCCCACGCACAGTGTGAAAAGAGAATGCCAGTTAAATAAATAAAAAGGTATAGGACTCCAAGGAGTGCTGGGGGTGGGGGAGAGGTGTCTGGGCTAGGGGTGCCTGCAAGGGGTGGGTTGCCTGCGGGGCTGGTGACAGTTGGGAGCTTGGAGTTCTTGCTGGAGATGGATGTCAATCAGAAACGGGGTTCCATCTCCCATTTCAGTATTGGCAGGTTTAGGTAATGTTGCAGAACTGGGATCATTCTGAAGATGAAATATGAAGGGTGGGATCCCTACCTGGCCACAGCTACCCACTTGTGGTGACCATGTTCCCCGGAGCCCTTAGAAAGGAGAACTCTCATATTCGGCCATAAACAAACTACGAGCACTCCGGACACCCCAGCTACTTTCTAAATCTTGGTCCTCTACGCGTTTTCAGTTAGAGGATAGTTATCTTTGTAATTTTTGCCCTAAGATGGATTTCTTTTCCTGAGTGCCAGAGTAACAAAAGATAATTTGGAAAAAATAGGTATCAGCAGGACCTCTTGAGAAATCAAACCTACAAGGGACCTAGCAAGGAAATATTCAAATTGGATGAGAGGTACTCTTTGTGCTCGCCGTGTTTACGCTCTGAAGCTGCTGCAAAGCAGTGTGGGTTTTATGCAAAGCCCTCTAATAACATGAGAATACTATTTCATACTGTTAAAAGGCAAAAAAAGCTCCAGGGCAGTACTCTGGACATTTACTGGTAATGTGATCCTTTACAAAGAGAGAAAATTATGTTTCAAGAGAACAGTTATTCTCTTTTCAGTAGAGGGTGAGAGTGAGACACCTCTTCAGAAGACGTCTGGTGGCTTCATGAACTAAACAGAATAAAGAAACAAGTGTTCCGTTGCTTCATTGAGAAGAAATCGTTTAATTACACTGAAACTTATAAAGGCAGGAGAAACATGACCGTTTCTTAAACTGTTTCCAGACTAAGGTTGGCATCCGCCTAAAATATGCTCTGTTCAAACTCCAGAGGATAATCTCAGCTGCCCTCCACATTCTACAGCGTGTACCGTGCTTCTCTTTTGCTACAGTTGCTCTCCGTTGATAAAAAAGATTCATTTTATAGCATTCGCCACATCAGGATTCCACAGCCATTGAGCCCTGTTTCTTAACCAGAAATTTCAATCCTAGATCTCTATTCAGAAATGTTACTTCCCGGACACGTAAAGGCAGAGCCTGCCTTGTACGCTTAAAACGTCTGACTGGGTCTGAGGGTAACAGTCGCATTGACTCATTCCAGTTGTGATCCTAAGCTGGGAATCAGAATGCTGTAACTGTACACGTTGTCAAAATAATTCAAACTCAATCTTGTTCAAACCTTTAAGGCTAAAATGTGGTCAGAAACAGGTTGTAGGGTGTGTGGGTTGTTAGGCAGGTAGGAAGGGAGTGAAGGAATCCCAAACATGATTTTGACACTTAAACTCTCTTGAAGAGATTTCGGATTTGCTACAGAAATAAACACTACTGGATGGAATGACATTAAAATTGGCATGCACACATAACCTAGTTTCTTCTGTGTACTTATTCAAATTTCGGGTAAAACTGTTCTGTAGTTTTTGTAACTGGTTGTTGGAAGCTACCATTTTGTTCTGTTTGCTATTTTGTGGACTCTCAATGGGTCAGCGGGCTTTGATAAAGTTAAAAGAAAATGGGGTAAAACTGAAGACCATGCTGAGCAGACACGAGGGTGTGGTGGGATTGGGCACTATTCACAGCCAGAAGTCACACCATAAATCTGCCCAGTTATCTGGGTGTGACCTAAGTCATGCCTAGCATTCACATGCGGCGAGGTACACAGAATAGTGAATGGCACAAGGCCACACTGTGCTAGATGGACGTGAACTTCAGCTGCGCCAATAAACACCTTGGAACTGAGCATCGGAGTGACCAAAGATGACACCCAGAAAGCTGCGCCCAGCCAATACTAATGGTGGCTACGGAGGGCCACCAATGAGTTAAAAAACGACTTGGGCAACACCATAACCCATCACTTTCATGACTTTTTTAGTTTTCACCAGTTTTAGAACCATGTAATGGCAGCACAGTTAAATATTGTATTCCTCTCAGCCTGTGAAGTTGTTTGTGATTTTTTAACTGGTTTTGCCAGTTCTGGAATCCTATAGCTCTTGGTCGATCAGGTTTGAATTAAGTTTGGAAAAATCCAGTTTTCGAAACTGTGTACCTAATCTTACAGATCATGCTAAAGTTAACACTTTCGAGCATGTGTTGGCCCTTTTGACACTTTAGAAACTACTAATCGGTGCACAGTAAACCAGGTTTTTAAGTTAGATTCTCCCTTACTGCCAAATTTGGTGTAATTCTGCCCAGCAGTTTTTGCTGTGTCTGTGAGCATAAGTAACTATAATGGGGAAATGCTACTTTTGTTCCTAATGCCTTTACAAAACCTGGCGTACAAATTCTAAGATGGACAAATGCACTTTCTAGACATTTTTTTTACAGATTCGTCAAATGGGGCCAAAGTTATTACACCTCATCGTCGAGTTATTCATATTTACGTGCACGTTGCATTTTTTTTTGTCAAGACTCTTTCCCTGTATTGCCTATGTTGGAGACTTCTTGAGGCCTATTACTGCGAGTTTGCTTTCTCCTGCAGAGACTAAAGAGCTACATTAAGGGCCTCGTTCTCCTCGGTTCACGTGTACAAAGATGGTGATGTGTGAGGTGGGCCTCACATGCGCCGAGTAGAGCATAGAGCACAGTGAACACTGGGAGACGGACAGGCATAAGCATGACATTCTTCCCTGCTGAAATGCTTGATGTAAAAGGAGCACTTTGGGCAGAATTTAGAAAGACTGAGAAGAAGAAAGGGAGCGCACAGATTCTGTGTTGATGTATTCACTATTGATAAATCGCTGTCCCCTTTGGCACGCTCTCACACAGGCGTGGTAACAGGACTGGAGCTGGCCTCGTGAGCAAGCTCCAAACTCAAGGCTATAGTGGAGCTCTTGCAGCTCTCGGGGTCCTGCGCCGAGTTGGAGGGATAGTCAGGGGACTGACCAGGGATCCTGCTTGAGGAGCCTGCAAAGTTTATCAACAGGTTTCTTGGAGTGGACTAGGCCCAGCGAGTGACGTAGTGCTTTACACGAGGGTACGGGTTATAGAGTGAGTGATGCAATAAAGCTAATTTAAGGAGGACATATTATTAGTAAAAAGAAGTGGTATACTGCATGCCTGGGTGCTATAAATCTGTCTTGTCCTCCTGCTTCCACACGCTCCGCCTGCTTCATAAGATCTTCAAGTGGATCCCTACCAAGTCCAGCTGAACGGTCATCCATGTGCTCATCAGCAGCAGACTCGACTACGGCAACGTACTCTATGCCGGCACAACCCAGAAACTCCTAAAGAAACTGCAGAACATCCAGAATGCCTCCGCCATAATCATCCTGAACATCCCACGCCGCAGCCACGTCACCGACCACCTGAGGGACCTTCACTGGCTTCTCTCAACAAAAGAACTGCCTTGAAACTCCTCATGCACGCCTACAAAGCACTCCACAACGCCAGACCTGCATACCTCAACCACCGCCTCTCCTTCTACACTCCCACCAGACATCTCCGCTCTGCCCAATCGGCCCTGGCCACCATCCCATGGATCCGCAAGACCACAGCTGGAGGAAGATCCTTCTGCTACCTCGCTGAGAAGACCTGGAACTCCTTGCCTCTCTCTGCACCTCAGGCAATCACCAAAGCTGCCGCAATTCAGGAAGGACCTCAAGACCTGGCTCCTCGACTGAACAGCAGTGACCCCTCCCATCCCCCCGCCCCACTCAGTGCCCTCAAACCCTAACGGGTGAGTAGTCGCACTTTACAAGAAACTTGATTTGAATATAAGACAGGGTGGCGTACTATGCAAGCTAAAGACAGCGAACAGGGCCTACGGGGTTGCTATTAGAGATGTGCTGTACGAAAGGTAGGGTGGCGCCCTCTGTTCCTCACAGATTTTGTATTCCTCTTGCAGGAGCCAAAAAGACGAGGTATCTTCCAGACCATTGACAGCGGCAACAACTTGACCACAGATGACATAGTCCAAAGAATCATCAAAAACAGGTGCGTTTTCCACACCTGGGCTTGTTAAGAGGGGGATGAAGGGAAATCTTCAGGAGTGCTGTATAGGCTGTTGTGCACTGTCAGTACGTATATGGTAAGGTGCTACCTCAGATTTGTACTGTGGGAATATTTGTGACAGACTCAATTACTGCTACACTAGTAAAATGAGGCGTGCGATCTGAATGAGGCTGAGTTTTATGCTTGGAGAGTACACACCAGATAAGTACCGGGAATCAGATACTGAGTGTTGTTTGCCATGGATTACTTATCTCCGCATGGTGGGAGAGACCTGGCCAGGGTCATGTTGCTTTCTCGTGGGGTAGGTGGCCTCCTGTGCATAACCAGGATCTGCTTCAATGTTTCCAAATGCTTTCTTGCAGGTTGCAGTTTGAAGCCCGGAACCAAAAGAAAGAAGCCAAGGAGCTGGCGGTGCTGGAAGCGATGCAGAAACGCGAACAGGAGCAGGGCACAGAGTTGCTGCAGGAGCACTGAGTGTTGTACATGTATGGCAGAGTCCTTCTAGTCAGCAGTGGAGCCACCTGGCTAGTGCACTTAACCCAATCTCTGCAATGCGGACCACAGACCGCAGAATCCTATTCCCCATTATCTATAATATCAGTTCATTGCACTGGGAGGCCCATCTTCTCACCATGGGCTTCCCTACATTCAGAAATGTTTAATGCACTGTCATCCCACGGGAGGAAGGGTGGCACTGTGCGCCCTTTGAAGTGTTAACCCCAGAAAAGCATCTCTTCAGCTCTAATGGGGTTTTTATAAACCCCAACCCCTTTCTAATTGGATCCTTGTTGAAAGCGCAAGTGGAATTGGCCATGTGATTGGCACGAGGGCTATTCTGGTATCCTCCATGATTGTGTGCCCTCAGCATGTTGAGCGATAAATCCTAATGGTGCCAGGAATTACGTTCTTAGACTCGAAGCGCCGGCAATGACGTGTTGACATCTCAAATTCCTTGGGTGGGGTAGCCAAGGGGAAGCCTCCACCACCCTAGAAACAAACGTAGCTTCAAACACGTACCGCAGCCCCTGTGTGTGACTTTGCCTATACATGGTGGGTGGATTCCACGTGCATTCGTGTCCCTGCATGGTGGTGCTCATGCGCCATGATGTGTGTGCATGGGTGTATCCTTCAGAGAAACTGAGCTGGACTGTGAATAGCGTGTACAGCGCAGAGAGGGGTGGCACTGTGATGAATACAGTGCATCTGTAGGCTGGAGAGGAAAGGGTTGAGGGAGACAACTGAGAGGGATGTACACAGCACAGGTGGAGTACGATGCACATGCAGAGAGAAGGGGCAGGGCTGTTATCCTTTGCGGGGGATGGGGGGGGGGTGGAAAAGGCTTTGACGGGGCAGCTCCTAAAAGTTTTTAATGTCAGCCAAGTTAGCAAACCTATGTAAATATTTGAAGAGAGGTGCTCCCTTCATAAGCAAATTGTTAACAAAGTAGGCCAAACAGTGCATTTTTTCTTAAGGGCATGTCCGGGTACCCAGGAGCACCCCTTACTGCCGCAGCAAATCGGACCCAGATTGTGGCAGTCCATAGGACACTTTCCTCTACCCTGTCCATCAGTCTGGCCCTGGCTGTGAGCGCTATGGACATTGTAGAAAGGGTAGGCAGCGGTGTGGATAGGCTTCTACGCTGCAGTGGCAGTGTCTCCAGGCTGGAAAAGTTGACTCCATAGGGGAGAAGGAGGTGGTCAGGCTTTCAATGCAGCACGCACTGCAGTAGGGGAAGAGCGGTCATTGTAATGCACACTACAAAGGGAGAGGCTGCCTCTATGATGTACACTACAAAAGGAGGGAGCGCAAAGTATACTGCAGAGAAAGGCGGAACCACAATATAAGTGCTTCAGGGAAGGGAGGTTTACTTGTGAATACAGTGGGCACTGTGCAACGAGAAGGGTTGTGCTCTGAGAACGATGTACACCGGTAGTAGGTGTGCGTAAGACATTATACTGAAGGGTAAATGTTTTGAGTACGGATGTAGGAAGAGGAAGGTAGGGTTACAATCTGTGAGGACGGGATACATTGTGGTAGCTGACTTCTTCGCACAGTGGCTAGCGTGGGAAGATGATCGAGGTGTCCTTCTGGTGTGGACGAGATAAGATGCTGCCCGCTGCCGGGAAACCGAGGAATCCTTCCAATCAATAAGCAAAGCCAGTAATTCCACTAATCCAGGCCCGACCTGCCAGAGCTCATCACATTTTAATAGCCTTTTAGTTTTGTGATTTGATTTTTGAGTTGAAGTGATTCACTATCATTAGTATTAATAAGTCATGAAATGTTTTCTTTTCCTTACTTTTTTATGTTCGCACTCTTGCAACTGACAAAAGAAGGTGCAATCGTGACTGCAGCGTAGAAGAAGGTTACTAATGCTACTGGGAGGATAAAGTTGTGGTAGGTCAGCTGTAGGATGAGGGTAGCAGGCTGCTCACAGGTAGGGCGACATTTTGGACAGGCGGGACTGCTGCTTGGCCAAGGTAGTGACCTGTGGGCTCCCCAGGCTTGTATACAGAGCACTTCGTAGCAAATACCCTAGGTAGCTAGTACCACTAAACACAGTTTTTCTGAATAGCTGCGTTCATACAAGATGCAGATCCTGGCGGCTCCATAACTCGAACCAATCCACTGCTGGAGTCGTATATAGTCCTTTCTAGGTGTTATGCCGTGGGGTGCTCTTCACCCACACCCCCAGATAAGAAAGCAGGTATTTCACGAGGAAACTTCAGACCAGTCTGTTGTGACTCTGCTACCATCTGAAAGTGACTCGCCAACTGGGCATCTCCTGATTAGCCTAACAAAGCCAAGGTTTCCAGCTCTACACTAATGTACATACACAGTAACTCCCTAATAGTGTACACTGCGTTCACAGACTGGAAGTGCGAGGATTTGGGTCTAAAGAGCCTTAAGTTGTTGTAAATCTTTGCAGTGTGTATGTTCTCACTTGCATCTCCACAGCCATTGAGAAGAAAGCCTTAGCACACTGCTCAGCCGTGCACCAGTATTCCTTGGCATTGTCTGAATAGCAGTAACATGCAAAGGGATTTTCAGCTGGGAGTGGATGTAAATGTTAGCATTTTAAAGGGGCTGGAGAGCCTTATCCTTATCTCTACTGACACCATCCTTTTTAACAAGAGGTGAACTGTATAATGACCTTCTTTATTAGAGGCCATCTTTGTAGTGAGCAGCCTGTTAACTAGGGGTCACTACTGTAGTGACTAGAAAAAAATATATAAATATATATACATACATACACACACATACATACATTTTGCTTTCGAAATGACGTCTTGATTCCTGACCAGGGCGATGTGTTTATGAACAAGTTTGAGAACATGACCAGCCTGGGGAATTTGTTTCTTTGCCTATCGATGTGAAGAACAAATTTTTTTACTTACCTGTTTTCTATTTATAATATTTTAGACAAGTTTGATTGTAAATACATGGGTTTGGTTTTACCTTAAGGTGCAACACTATCCAAGTAGCCACGCCTAATGAGACCTATATATAGCAAGGGCTTCTGTTTTACTTAAAGCACTGCGCTCAGCCTGGACCCTGCCAGATAGGGGGATAGTGTGAAGGCGATTGTGAGGAGGAGCAAGAGAGAGAGGCAACTTCATAGGCCACCTCTGTGCCTCATACGAGAACGAAGCACCTGTCAATACCCCAATCTTCATCCAGGCGTCCTACTCGTTGGCGAATGGGGCCCGCCTCTCTGTAGCTCTGTCTCCAGATTAGAAGATTTTGGTGTTTGCAATGCTGCAGATGTTTCACCAGTGCACCTTCCTGTTCTTTTAAAGATACTTAAACCTAATAAATTGTGCTGAACAACGACCTGTGTGTCTGCTTTTTCTTGCGGCAGCGTCATGATGAGACATGCAGTCATGTCTTTAGGGTCTGCTGCTTCTCAGATGGGGTATCATCGGCCAGCACTGCTGTGCTTGACTGACACACAGTTCCCATGTGCACTTTCCCAGGGCAGTCTGGCTGCAGGAACATGCGCTACACTTGAACTGTCACTGCCATAGTCTCTTGTTGACACTTGCGGATAAAATACTGAGTGAAGTAGGCGTACAAATATTAATTACTGAACGGTACTGTGCACTCCTGCGGCTTGAGTTCAGACTGACGCAGGCAATCACTGTACTTCGAATTCCTAAGTGGGAGATGAAAACGAAAAGAAATGTAAGAAAGTTTGAAGAGGCACTAGCCTATTCTGGAGGGCTGTTGTGCCTGCACGTTAATGCAAGAGACCAGAAGGCTGACGGGACTCAATCGCCAGTGTCTCAAAATGTTAAGAAAGAAAGACCCAACTTGGGTTAACAGCTGAGAGTTGCAAGACAACGTTTGATGACACCAAGGAATGAAATCCACTTGGTTTGCCGGTGGCTAGAGGTGGGCGAGCCAACAAATTAACAAGGAGAGCCGAGCCAAGTGTCTGGCTCGGCTCTTAGAGGCCGTGCACGAGCTGAACTGTTAAAATGTTTGTTATGTAAAACATACAACATCAGGTTAAGTGCGATAAAGACTCTTCTAAATTCAAAAAAAGGGAATTTCTTATGCTTGTGGAAGCTTTGACATTAGTACTTCACATTATATCATCGCACTGAGAAATACTTATTAGAAGTGACAGTTTTTAAACATGAACCTTAAGTCAGTTGTCATGTACGTGGCTCCGATTATTACAGTAAATTCTCACTAGGAGGGACAGGCCGTTTAGAAGGTCCAGCATACATGCACAAGGCGTAGAGATCAGACAAGGGTATGCAGTTCCTATGGAGAGGGGCCAAGAGATTAGGGGGTGAGAGGTAAAGCGGGTACGCAAGGCTAGTCAGGGGGCTCCAGGTAAAGGGAGGAAGGCGGGAAAGGGAGAGCTCCTATAAGGAGCAAGGGCCCTCACACACCCGAGAGGTGTCATGCTTCCTCATAGGGCAGCTCCTCGTTGGGCCGGTGCTGCAATGCCCAACAGGGGCTCTTTGCCGTAGGTCTTCTGTGTAGTATGCCGACAGGCCCTACGCGATGGGGTGTGGGTGCGAATGTGTGATGAGTAGAGTGGGAGTGAGTGTGTGTCTAAAAATAGCTATGAGAGTCCAAAGTACCTTTATTCGCTGGACACTGATGCTATAACTAAAACCGACTTCGTGAGTCGTGGCTGGCAAGGAGAATTAAACCTGCTGCAGCTCAAGGTGAAAGGTGAAGTGTGGAAGTGGTCAATTGGTCGACATGTTTCATCCCTGACATCGATGTCCGGACGTGGTTAGGCACCACACACAGGAACACCTACACCCAAGTTGTTCGCCCTCCCAATGTGTTGCGAGTGTCCTGGACGTCCAGGTTGGGGCTTCCCCATAAACCCTTCTAGGTATTTCCAGAAGGTAGACATTTTTTTTACACCCACCCTCCTATTGCACCTTGTATTTCATTACGAATTCTGATTTCAGGGACGGTACCTACCAGTATACTTACTTGACCGTTCGCCTTTTTCAGAGTAGATGAGGTTTTACCCCCCGGTCCTGATGAAATGCCACTCATCCGTCTGGAGAACCTAGGCATGAAACATGTCAACCAATTGACCACTTCCACACTTCACCTTGAGCTGCAGCAGGTTTAATTCTCCTTGCCAGCCACGACTCACGTAGTCTGTTTTAATTATAGCATCAGTGTCCAGCGAATAAAGGTACTTTGGACTCTCATAGCTATTTTTAGACACACACTCACTCCCACTCTACTTATCACACATTCGCTCCCACACCCCATCGCGTAGGGCCTGTCGGCATACTACACAGAAGACCTCCAGCAAAGAGCCCCCCAACGAGGAGCTGCCCTATGATGAAGCATGACACCTCTCGGGGTGTGTGAGGGCCCTTGCTCCTTATAGGAGCTCTCCCTTTCCCACCTTCTTTCCTTTACCTGGAGCCCCCTGACTATCATTGCGTCCCTGCTTTACCTCTCACCCCCTGACCTCTTGGCCCCTCTCCATAGGAACTGCATACCCTTGTCTGATCTCTCCGATTATTACAGAGCAAAATTGTAATCTATTAAATCATTCACAATAAGTTTTGTATAACTCGCATATTATCAAGTATTTGCCAAAAATCACACAATTTAAGCGGGTATGCCGCAATTTATACTGGTTTTCTTGTTTCACTTTGTACAAATTAGCCACTAAATAGGTATCTATTTGTCTTTCCTTTTATGTTAACGCTTTGTGTTTACCTCTGTGCATTTTATGTTTCAGTTTTTAAATAGCGTTGGAGCGCTTAAAGTGAGCACCACTTACACTGCACAATGTCACATGCATTTTTTATAGGCACGGGAATAAGTGATTTTCCCAGAATCACAGGATGTTGAGCCATTGCGGAGGCTCTAACCTGGTTGCCCAGGTCTGAAGTCGGCAGCTCTGCCTGTAAGCCACATCCTGGTTAGAGAAAGGGTGGCAGGCAGAAGCCACTGAAAGCTCTGGCTCGTTATGGGCTCGATGTTTCAACAGGACCTCGAGCTGAGCCAGCGCCAGGCTCGAGCTTTCAGTGGCTCCCAAACCTCTACTGGTAAATGTTGTTTTTGAAGCACCTCTCCTAAGAGCGTCGCCTACTGGTGCCAGGTCTCTGCCTGGAATACAAACGGATACCCTTTGTTTTGGAAAGTGTAAACAGCCGGAGAAATGCAAATCCTGGCCTGCGAAGGAAGGCACTATTGAAAATAGATGAAATAGCAGCCATTCTGCCGGTGTGGTGGTTTATCTGTAGTAAGGAATTGAGCTGCTATGTCCTGTTTGAGTTTACAGTTCCTGTAGATTACTAGGTGACAAAGCCACCCACCTGTGTGCCACACTGCCAGCCAGGGACGTAGGTTCACCAAATTGTCAGGGTTAGCACAAGTGACATCTCGCACTGGCTGGCCCCCAGTGATATCACGCGGTTGCCCCTTTTTCCTGCCCATGGCTCCTCAACATTATTCTATTTCCTAAAAAGTGTGTACGGTAAGGGCCTGGGGTGAAACTTACAGAAAGTAAATGGGGCCCAGCTTACTTTCTGTTACAGCTGCTGCCTTAGCATCCAAAACCAGAGGTAGCAAGGCCAGCATCAGGGCTATCAAATGGTACAATTAAAGAAGGCTATATTCTGATGTGCAAGTGTCCAGCTATTGTCCAACATAATGTTGTTGACATGTGTTGCGCAACTTATATTGAATATGTAAAGTTACATATAGTGCATGCCTTTCTGCATGTTAACATGTCAATCTGTGCAAAGAATGTAATGAAGTACATGACACATTTAGAGCACAGATGACAGACGTGTTCATTACTAACATGGTTTGATGAATTAAAAAAAAAAATATGCTTCACTGTCGCGTATTTTTTGTTGCTCGCATTAATGAGTGAGGGAAGGGAAGCAGCTTCTTGATTTCACGCTATCTGTGGAGGAGCTCCGCAAATATACACGGTCCTGCATGGTTCCCATCAGAGTAACTAATAGATACACGGTCTGCATGCATCATGAAATCTGAACAAAAGCATTGTTTACAGCCTAGTGTGAGGAAAGCAGGGGTCGAGCGTGAGCAGACACCACTTCATTCCATAGACCGTCACGTTAAAAAAAAAAAAAAAAAAAGTGAAGGATACTAGTAATTGTGGTGGGGCAAATAAGATGGTCCGGTTGCTAAAGTAAAGCTGCCAGACGAACCTCCTTAAGATTTATGGTATAAAGGTATGCTAAGCTGAACACAACTTGGTATAGATATTTTGAAATCAACTACCCTGTATATCAGCTGATGATAACCTATGTAGGGAGTAGACCATATGGGTAGGGAAGGCTGATGAAATATGATATGGGTGCAATTTGGGCTCACCCTTTCATTCATTCTGTTCACTTGGTCATGGCTATAATTCTTACTTTTAATAGCTCGTAATAAACAGTTTGTGTGTGAGAAATTGGGTTTTTGATTGAGGGGTGAAAACCCTTCTCAAGCACAACCACAATCCTTGTGAGGGTGACTGTTAGAAATGGGGGTCTCTAGTTCGCAGAGGTAGGTACCTTTGTCCAAATAGGGGCCCTTGCTTCTAGTCAGGGTAAGGGGGATACACTCCTAAAATAACCCCTGCTCACCCCCTTGGTAGCTTGGCATGAGCAGACAGGCTTATCTCAGAGGCAGTGTGTAAAGCATTTGTGAACACATACAGTCACACAGTGAAAACACTACAAATGGACACCACACCAGTTTAGAAAAATAAGTAAACTTTATCTAAACCAAAACAAGACCAAACAACAAAAATCCACAATACAGTAATAATAAAAATATGACTTTCAGATGGTAGAAATAGTTCAGTTCAATGCAAGTTATCAAGGCGACACTTTTCTCACAAAGTACCTTGGATGCGTCACACAAAACAAACAAAAGGGTCGCAGGGAAGGTGATGCGTCAGTTCCTTGCTTCGGGGGAGGCGATGCGTCTGTTTCTTACTGCGTTCCGGTTACGATGCAACAAGATGGCGCCTCGATGCGTGGCGACGATCCGGTGCGATGGGAAAAAATGGCGGCTCGATGCGATGGTCTGGTGCGATGCGTGATCTTTTGCAGCCGCACGGCAGGTGCTGCGACGGTCTTCTCGGCGATGCGTCGGGACCCGGTGTGGATGCGGCGCGCTTCTTCCTGGTTGCTCTGCGAGGCGTCGGAACCAAGTGCGGATGCGGCACGCTTCTTCCCCATGGCTCGGCGATGCGTCGGGCATCGGTGCGGATGCGACACGCTTCTTCTCGTTGCGTCGATTTTCCAGCTCCCAGCGACAAACAGTCTCTAGAGGTCCTAAACAGCAGCAGGCACCTCTTTGCAGGTTAGAATTCCCCAGCAAGGAAATTCAGGGGAGCTGGTGGTGAAGTCTTTGTGTCCCTGAGACCTCCGAACAAGAGGCAAGCTCAGTTTCAAGCCCTTGGAGATCTTTTCTTCAAGCAGGTGACAAAGCAAACAGCAAAGTCCTTTTTCTCCTTTCCTTGGCAGCAAGCAGCCACTGCAGGCCAACCCCAGACAGCAAACAGCACAGGGGCAGTATTCTTCCTCAGCTTATCCGGCTCTTCTCCTTGGCAAAGGTTTCCTCTTGATTTCCCAGAAGTGATCTAAAGTTCTGGGGTCTGGGTCCCCCTTTTTATACACTCAAATTCTTTGTTCTCTTAAGGCAGAGAGTGTCTGTACCCAGCCAAAACCAGTTCTGTCCTCACTGGTGCAGCTTCCTGGCAGGAGGTGGAGACAGCATTGTTGAAAGCAGACCTGGCCCAGGCAGGTGAAAGGAAATCTCCTCCCCCTACTCTAAATTCAACCCAGGTCCCATTCAGCCAAGCCCTGACTCATCAGACTCCCGGAGCTGCTGCCCGCTCCCAGCTCCTGTCACTCACAAGCCAGGCATGCAATACACAAACCTAGCAGAGGCACACTGGATGGTTAGGTAAGAAAATACCCACTTTCTAAAAGTGGAATTTTCAAACACAGAATGTAAAAATCACCCACACTAAAAGATGCACTTTAACATTCTGAGTTCAGGCATACTAAACTTTATTTTCCTATCTTGTTCCTAGGGCCAGTTATGTTTATAAGATGTTATAAACTAACTGCCCATTCTGGCCTATGGGAACAGATAGCCTTGCAATAGTGAAAAAACTAAATTGGCAGTCTTTCACTATCAGGACATGCCACACACATCAGGGCATGTCCTACCTTTTACATACAATGCACCCTGCCCACAGGGGTACCTTGGGCCTACCTTAGGGGTGACTAACATGTAGAAAAGGGAAGGTTTAGAGACTGGCAAGTGTGTGCACTTGCCAAGTCGACATGGCAGTCCCAGACGGCACACAGGCTTTGCAATGGCAGGCCTGAGCCACATTTTACAAGCTGCTTCTGTGGGTGGCACAATCAGTGCTGCAAGCCCACCAGCAGCATTTGATTTACAGGCCCTGGGCACACATGGTGCACTGTACTAGGGTCTGACAAGTAAATCAAATCAGCCAATCATGGAATCACTAATCCATTACATCAATTTACAAAAGGGAGCACTTGCACTTTGGCACTGAACAGCAGTGGCAAAGTGCCCAAAGCATCTAGACCAGCAAAATCAGATGAGGCAACAGCAAAAAAATGGAAGGGAGACCCACGCCAATGGTGCTAAGTCTAACACATGTCCCCTCCAGCTGAAATGTGGGGAGAACTACCCACCCTCCTGGGAGTTCTCTTCACTAAGGTGGAAAAATCTGGACAGACCATCAGCATTGGCGTGTTCTGTAGCAGGGCGGTGTTCCACCGTAAAGTCCATCCCCTGTAGGGAAATGGACCACATCAACAGTTTTGGATTCTCACCCCTCATCTGCATCAACCATCTGAGGGGCCTGTGGTCTGTCTGAACCCGGAAGTGAATCCCAAATAAGTATGGTCTCAACTTCTTCAGTGCCCAGACCACAGCAAATGGCTCACGCTCAATCGCACTCCACCTCTGTTCCCGTGGAAGTAACCTCCTACTGATGAAGGCTACAGGTAGGTCTAGGCCCTCTTCATTCATCTGTGAAAGCACAGCCCCCACACCATGCTCTGAAGCATCTGTCTGCACAATGAATTCCTTTGAGAAGTTGGGCGCCTGAAGCACGGGCGCCGTGCACATGGCAGATTTCAGGGCATCAAAAGCTTTCTGGCAGGCATCAGTCCAGTTCACTTTCTTGGGCTGCTTCCTGGAAGTCAGCTCTGTCAAGGGTGCAACAATGCTGCCATACCCCTTGACAAACCTCCTGTAATACCCTGTGAGTTCTAAAAAGGCTCTCACCTCTGTCTGGGTCTTGGGGGGGTTCCCAAGCCAGGATGGTATCAATCTTGGGCTGTAGGGGCGCCACCTGGCCGCTCCCAACCTGGTGTCCCAAGTACACCATAGAACCCTGCCCGATCTGGCACTTACTCGCCTTGATCGTGAGGCCTGCCCTCCGCAGCGCCTTCAACACTTCCCAGAGGTGGTGCAGATGTTCCTCCCAAGTGGCACTGAACACTGCAATGTCATCCAGGTAGGCGGCACTGAAATCCTCCAGTCAACACCTGGTTGACCAACCTCTGAAAGGAGGCAGGGGCATTCTTCATCCCAAAGAGCATCACCCGGAATTGGTAGTGCCCATCTGGTGTGGAGAATGCTGACCTCTCTCTTGCCCCATCAGTTAAGGCGATCTGCCAGTACCCAGACGTTAAGTCAAACGTACTGAGGTACCGGGCAGCCCCCAACCGATCAATGAGCTCATCAGCTCTGGGGATGGCGTGCGCGTCAGTCCTGGTGACTGAATTGAGCCCTCTGTAGTCCACACAGAACCAGAGTTCTGGTGTGGCACCGGGTGCGGCAGCCTTTGGGACCAAGACCACTGTGCTGGCCCAAGGGCTGTCGGAGGACTCAATCACCCCTAGCGCGGACATCTTGGAGACCTCCTCCTTGATGCAATCTCTGACCCTGTCAGTCACTCTGTAAATCTTATGTTTTACTGGAGGACTGTCCCCAGTGTCCACATCATGGACGCACCACTGAGTGACACCGGGGGTCAGGGAGAACAGGTCAGGAAACTGCCCCAACAGTTGGCTACAGTCACTCTGCTGCTCCGGGGTCAGGGTGGTAGAGAGGTTCACACCGTCCACTGACCCATCTTGCTCCTTTGCAGACAGGAGGTCAGGAAGAGGCTCAGTCACCTCTTCCATTCCAGCATCTGTTGCTAGGAGCATGCCCACTTCGGACCTCTCCAAGTGGGGCTTCAGGCGGTTCACATGTAGGACCCACAAAGGGTTCCTAGGAGACTGCAAGTCCACCAAGTAGGTGACTTCACTCTTGGGCTCCACCACCTCAAATGGTCCGGTCCACTTATCCTGGAGCGCACAAGGCTCCACTGGGGCCATGACCCAAACCTTTTGTCCAGGCTGAAATTCGATCAGAGTGGCATTCTGATCATACCACCGTTTCATCTCTTCCTGGCTGGCTTCCAGATTTGCCTGAGTGAGTTGTCTGAAACGCCTAGTCTGGTTTCTGAAGGCCAGCATGTAGCTATATACATCCTGGGGAGGTTTACTGGGAGCTTTCTCCCAGCCTTCTCTCACCAAACTCAGAGGCCCTCTTACCGGATGGCCGTACAGCAGTTCAAAGGGGCTGAACCCTAAGGACTTCTGTGGCACCTCTCTGTAAGCAAACAGAAGGCATGGCAAGAGGACGTCCCACTTACGCCTCATGGGTTTCTCAAGACCCATAATCATGCCCTTCAGGGTCCGGTTGAATCTCTCAACCAGCCCATTACCTTGGGGGTGGTAAGGAGTGGTGAACTTATAGGTTACACCACACTCCTGCCACAGGGACTTCATATACTTAGATATGAAGTTGGTACCACGGTCTGACACCACCTCTCTGAGGAACCCCACACGGGAGAAAATCCCTATCAACGCACGACCCACCACGGGGGCCGTCACAGTCCGGAGAGGGATGGCTTCCGGGTACCGGGTGGCATGGTCCACCAAGACCAGGATGAACCTGTTGCCCATGGCTGTCTTGGGATCCAGAGGCCCCACAATGTCAATACCCAGCCTCTCAAAGGGGGTGCTGACCACAGGGAAAGGTTGGAGAGGGGCCTTGTGCTTCTTCCCACTCTTATCACTTGCCTGGCAAGTCTGACAGGTCCTGCAATGAGTATCTGAACTCTTGCGCATTTGGGGCCAGTAAAAGTGGGTGACAAGCCTTTCAAAGGTCTGGTCTTGCCCCAAATGTCCTGCTAAAGGCACATCATGAGCCAGACCCAGTAGGAAGGCTCTGAAGAGCTGGGGTACCACCAGCACACAGGCTGACCCAGGCTCAGCAACCTTAGGCTCACTATACAGGAGACCATTCTCCCAGCAAATCCAATGTGATCCAGACTGATCACCTGCTGCCTGGTTTGCAGCCTGCTGCCGCAAACCCACAAGAGAAGGGCACTTCTTCTGCTCCTCGCAGAACTCTTCCCTGGAGGGGCCTCCTTCCTGCTGCCAATGGGTCAGCTCAGGCAGGTCCCCCAGTTCAGCCACTTGTTCCCCTGTAGGCTCCAGGGCATCCCCCTCAAGGTTTGCCTCCTCCTGGGCCGTGGGAACTTCGGGGGCCGGTTTCCCGTGCCCCCTGCCTCTTCTCTTTAAGGCAGGCACCTGGGCCACTTTTTCAGGCTCCAGGTCCTCTTGAATGCCCTCACCGGCTGCCATTGACCGAGTGGTCACACATGCCCACTGAGGCAGACCCAACATCTCTAAATGAGACCTCCGCTCCACCTTAGCCCAAGGGGAGCTCTCCAAATCATTGCCTAGCAGACAGTCAACAGGCATGGCTGGCCTCACAGCTACTTTCAAGGTACCTGAGACCCCCCCCACTCAAAGGGAACCTGTGCCACTTTGCAGAGGCACTCTAAATTGTCAGCGGCAACTACAGGGTAGAATGTGTCGGGGACCACCTGCTCTTCAGACACCAGCCGACAACTGACAGCTGTCACACTGGCTCCGGTGTCTCTCAGAGCCTCCACACTATGGCCATTTATGGTCACCCACTGCCTGTACTTTTTAGTGTTATCAGGCAGATGAGCCCTAGGGACCATCTCACTGTCTCCTAAAGAGACCAGGGACATCTCTGCGGGACCCCACCCACCTTGGGCACCCATCTCCTCCCCCAAGGCTGCACTAGCCATTTCCCAGGGTGGTGCACCAGTGGGTGCAGTGGTAACTGGTTTGGGACACTTAGGATCTCCCCTGAAGTGACCCATCTGACCACAGCTAAAACAGGTTTTGGGACCCTTCTGCACAGGCGTACCTGGCTGGACCCATGGTCTTTTGTCAACGGGAGGCTGGGAACCCTTACCTTGGGGATTACTTTGGGGCCCTTTTTGGAACTCCTTTTGTTTCCCCTTGTCCCCCCCCACTCTTCTGCTGGGGACCCTGCCCACCCTTGGCGGAGTCTCCCACAAGACCCTTGTGGACCCGGGTACTGACCCAGCAGTCCGCCTCCACAGCAAGCTTCCTGGGATCAGTCAGCTTACTATCAATCATGTGCTGGCGTAGCTCTGGAAAACAACTACTGGACAAGTGCTCCCATGCAATCAAATCATGGAGAGCCTGAAAATCATTTGCCTTGCTACCCTTCACCCAACCATCCAATGCTCTGCAAAAAAAAGACACATATTTCACCCAGGTGCTAGACTCCAGCTTCTTGCAATTTCTAAATTTCTGCCTATAAAGCTCTGGGATCAACCCAAACCTGGCAACTAAGGCTTCCTTCATGGGGGCATAGGACACCTGATCCTCTTTGGGCAGAGCTAGTAAGGTTTCCCTTCCTTCACCCATGAAGCGGCCCCACAGCCCCCCTCCCCAATCTCTCTTGGGGATTCTATGGGACATCATGGCTACCTCATAAGCCTTAAACCACTGCCCAATGTCCTCATGCTTCTGGAAATCCTTAATCACATCCTTGGGAATATATACTTTTCCTTCTACAGGCACTGCCCGTGTGCTGCCACCAGAAGGAGTGATCTCTAAGCTCTTCACCTTCAGCTCCCTCAACACTCTCTCATGCTCTAAAAGCATCTTCTTTTCTTCCATGGCTAACTTCGTATTTTCCAACTCCAATTTCTTAGTTTCTATGTTATCCTGACTCCCCTGTTTGAGCTTGGCTAGCTCCATCTCATGCACTCTGCTTCTTTCCCTGTCCTCCAACTCTTCTGGAGACAGGCCCTTTGAAGAAAAACTGCTACCCACCCTGGAAGGCGCTTTCCCCCCAGTCAGGCCCAATGGTCCCTCCTGTTGCCCATCTAAATTCTCTACCACCTCCCTAGGCTCTTCAGGATGCTCACTGGCATTCAATCACAATCAATCAATCACAGAATTTGTAGAGCGCACTACTTACCCGCGAGGGTCTCAAGGCGCTGGGGAGAGGGAAGGGGGGGATGCTGCTACTGGTCGAACAGCCAGGTCTTGAGTAGCCTCCTGAAGGTCAGCAGGTCTTGGGTCTGTCGTAGGCTTAGTGGAAGGGTGTTCCAGGTCTTGGCGGCGAGGTGTGAGAAGGATCTGCCGCCGGTGGTTGTTCTTCGAATGCGAGGGACGGTGGCGAGGGAGAGGTCGGCGGAGCGGAGCTGGCGGTTGGGGACGTAGAAGAAGAGTCGTCTGTTGAGGTAGGCTGGGCCAGTTTTGTGGAGTGGCTTGTGTGCGTGGATGAGGAGTTTGAAGGTGATCCTCCTGTCGACGGGGAGCCAGTGCAGGTTCCTCAAGTGGGGGGTGATGTGGCTGTGGCGTGGTACGTCGAGGATCAGTCGTGCGGAGGCGTTTTGTATGCGTTGCAGTCGCTTGAGCTTGGCCGGGGCTCCCGCGTAGAGGGCGTTCCCATAGTCCAGACTGCTACTGACGAGGGCCTGGGTGACTGTTCTTCTTGTGTCTGTCGGGATCCACCTGTAGATCTTGCGAAGCATGCGGAGGGTGTTGAAGCAGGAGGAGGAGACTGCGTTGACTTGCTTGGCCATGGAGAGCGTTGAGTCGAGGATGACTCCCAGGTTGCGTGCGTGGTCGGTGGGTGTCGGGGCTGCTCCCAGCGTCGTTGGCCACCAGGAGTCGTCCCAGGCTGAGGGGTTGGAGCCGAGGATGAGGACCTCCGTTTTGTCCGTGTTCAGCTTTAGTCGGCTGATCTTCATCCAATAAGCGACGGCCTTCATTCCTTCATGGAGATTGGCTTTGGCGGCGAGGGGGTCCTTGGTGAGGGAGAGGATCAGTTGAGTGTCGTCGGCGTAGGAGATAATGTTGAGGTCGTGTTGTCTGGCGATGCGTGCGAGCGGGGCCATGTAGATGTTGAACAGTGTTGGGCTGAGGGACGATCCCTGGGGTACGCCGCAGATGATCTCGGAGGCTTCGGATCGGAAAGGTGGGAGGCGGACTCTCTGGGTTCTGCCGTCGAGGAAGGAGGTGGTCCATTCCAGGGCCTTGTCTCGGATCCCTGCGTCGTGGAGGCGTGCGCGTAGAGTGCGGTGGCAGACAGTGTCGAAGGCGGCGGAGAGGTCCAGCAGGATGAGGGCTGCGGTCTCACCATTGTCCAGCAGGATCCTGATGTCGTCGGTGGCGGCGATGAGGGCAGTCTCAGTGCTGTGGTTGCTGCGGAACCCTGATTGGGAGGGGTCCAGGATGCTGTTTTCTTCGAGGTATCGGGTTAGCTGTTTGTTGACGATCCTAGATTCCAACCAGGCCCTCAGCGCCTTTTGGTATTCCTCCTTTCTGGTGAGGCCTCTTATAGAGATTTTAAATTTCTTGCAAACAGCTTTGAGGTGTGGCACAGTGTAGGTATCAACCCTCTCTTCTTCAAACTCAATATCCACAGATTCAATGGATGCTGCTTTGCTCATGGTGAAAAATTGGCAGTTCTCAAAAAATAGAAGTTCCAAGGAAAAACTCTACCAAAATGTATGTGGTTGCGTAATGGTCTGCACTCACTAGTAGTGTACACCAATCACTGTATGTAAATCACAAATGCAAGTCCAGGATCCTCACCGCTGACCACCAATGTTAGAAATGGGGGTCTCTAGTTGGCATAGGTAGGTACCTTTGTCCAAATAGGGGCCCTTGCTTCTAGTCAGGGTAAGGGGGATACACTCCTAAAATAACCCCTGCTCACCCCCTTGGTAGCTTGGCACGAGCAGACAGGCTTATCTCAGAGGTAGTGTGTAAAGCATTTGTGAACACATACAGTCACACAGTGAAAACACTACAAATGGACACCACACCAGTTTAGAAAAATAAGTAAACTTTATCTAAACCAAAACAAGACCAAACAACAAAAATCCACAATACAGTAATAAAAATATGACTTTCAGATGGTAGAAATAGTTCAGTTCAATGCAAGTTATCAAGGCGACACTTTTCTCACAAAGTACCTTGGATGCGTCACGCAAAACAAACAAAAGGGTCGCAGGGAAGGTGATGCGTCAGTTCCTTGCTTAGGGGGAGGCGATGCGTCTGTTCCTTACTGCAGCGCAGGGGAGGCGATGCGTCTGTTCCTTACCGGAGAGGAGGGGATGCGTCTGTTTCTTACTGCGTTCCGGTTACGATGCGACAAGATGGCGCCTTGATGCGTGGCGACGGTGCGATGCGACAAAATGGCGGCTCGATGCGATGGTCCGGTGCGATGCGTGATCTTTTGCAGTTGCACCGCAGGTGCTGCGACGGTCTTCTCGGCGATGTGTCGGGACCCTGTGTGGATGCAGCGCGCTTCTTCCTGGTTGCTCGGCGAGGCGTCGGAACCAAGTGCGGATGCGGCATGCTTCTTCCCCGTGGCTCGGCGATGTGTCGGGAATCGGTGCAGATGCGACACACTTCTTTTCGTTGCGTCGATTTTCCAGCTCCCAGCGACAAACAGTCTCTAGAGGTCCTAAACAGCAGCAGGCACCTCTTTGCAGGTTAGAATTCCCCAGCAAGGAAATTCAGGGGAGCTGGTGGTGAAGTCTTTGTGTCCCTGAGACTTCAGAACAGGAGGCAAGCTCAGTTTCAAGCCCTTGGAGATCTTTTCTTCAAGCAGGTGACAAAGCAAACAGCAAAGTCCTTTTTCTCCTTTTCTTGGCAGCAAGAAGCCACTGCAGGCCAACCCCAGACAGCAAACAGCACAGGGGCAGTATTCCTCCTCAGCTTATATGGCTCTTCTCCTTGGTAAAGGTTTCCTCTTGATTTCCCAGAAGTGATCTTAAGTTCTGGGGTCTGCGTCCCCCTTTTTATACACACAAATTCTTTGTTCTCAGAAGGCAGAGTGTGTCTGTACCCAGCCAAAACCAGTTCTGTCCTCACTGGTGCAGCTTCCTGGCAGGAGGTGGAGACAGCATTGTTGAAAGCAGACCTGGCCCAGGCAGGTGAAAGGAAATCTCCTCCCCCTACTCTAAATTCAACCAAGGTCCCATTCAGCCCAGCCCTGACTCACGAGACTGCCGGAGCCGCTGCCCTCTCCCAGCTCCTGTCACTCACAAGCCAGACATGCAATACACAAACCTAGCAGAGGCACACTGGATGGTTAGGCAAGAAAATACCCACTTCCTAAAAGTGGTATTTTCAAACACAGAATGTAAAAATCACCCACACTAAAAGATGCACTTTAACATTCTGAGTTCAGGCATACTAAACTTTATTTTCCTATCTTGTTCCTAGGGCCAGTTATGTTTATAAGATGTTATAAACTAACTGCCCATTCTGGCCTATGGGAACAGATAGCCTTGCAATAGTGAAAAAACTAAATTGGCAGTCTTTCACTATCAGGACATGCCACACACATCAGGGCATATCCTACCTTTTACATACAATGCACCCTGCCCACAGGGGTACCTTGGGCCTACCTTAGGGGTGACTAACATGTAGAAAAGGGAAGGTTTAGAGACTGGCAAGTGTGTGCACTTGCCAAGTTGACATGGCAGTCCCAGACTGCACACAGGCTCTGCAATGGCAGGCCTGAGCCACATTTTACAAGCTGCTTTTGTGGGTGGCATAATCAGTGCTGCAAGCCCACCAGCAGCATTTGATTTACAGGCCCTGGGCACACATGGTGCACTGTACTAGGGTCTGACAAGTAAATCAAATCAGCCAATCATGGAATCACTAATCCATTACATCAATTTACAAAAGGGAGCACTTGCACTTTGGCACTGAACAGCAGTGGCAAAGTGCCCAAAGCATCTAGACCAGCAAAAACAGATGAGGCAACAGCAAAAAAATGGAAGGGAGACCCACGCCAATGGTGCCAAGTCTAACAGTGACCAACAAAAGTCACTAAATTATCATGTGTTTAACCTTCTGGTAGCTTGGCAGAAAAGCAGTGGGGCTTAACTTAGAGGCACCAAGTTAAGTATTTATGCAGCACGCAAACAGTAATAAAGTGAAAACACAACACAAGATGTATCCCACACCAAATTAGAAAAATAGAGTAAAATTAAATTTAATAAATGAGACCAAAACAACTCGGAGATATGCAATTTTAAAGGTTTAAGTAAAAATAGCGCCATGAAGCAGAAGGCGCTAACTGTGGAGGTCATGCTAGACTGGGACAAAGACAAAAGTTCAGGCCGATCGCAATGAAGTGTGGGCTGGATACAGGGACCAGGTTGGTCCAGCTGAAAATGTTACCTTTTCAAAGTCCAGTGAGCAGAATTCTAAACTTCAGGAGTTCAGAGGAGACACTCCACTGATGGCAGCCAAGGGTTCAAGACATAGGGAGGCACCTCTTGGGGATCAGAAACTCACTCCAGCAGGGCTCAGGCAGATGCAGGTCCAGGCAGAGCCAGTTGCAGCAGGTCAGCTTGGCTGTTGCAAGGAGGTCTCTGTAGCTTGTTGTATCCCTGTAGCTCAGAACAGGTGGTCAGCCAACTGACCCTTGGAGTCAGTCTGGTAGTCCTGGGTTCAAGGAGATGGTCCTCTCGTCTTCAAGCAGCAAGACAGGCCTCAAACAGAAGGGCAGCCCTCTGAAGAACAAGGCACGCCTTAAGCATCAGGGCAGGAAAATCCCAACTTTCTAAAAGTGTAATTTTCTAAAATGTAATCTAAAATATGACTTTACCATTACAGAGGATTTTAAATTACAATTGATTTGAGGCCAGCTATGACATTTCTACTTGTTTTCAATCAAACTTTAGCACTTATTAAATGTAATAAGGTAACCCAATGTTTTCCTATGGGAGAGGTAGGCCTCACAGTAGTGAATAAAGAATTTAGGAGTTTTTCACTACCAGGACATGTAAAAGTTAAAAGTACTTGTCCAACTTTTTAAATACAGAGCACCCTGTCCTATGGGCTGTTTAGGGCCTGCACTAGGGGTGACATATGTATTAAAAAAAAGGAGGTTTAGGTCTGACAAGATTTATTTTGCCAGATCGAATTGGCAGTTTAAAACTGCACACAGGCTGCAATGGCAGGCCTGAGGCATGTTTTAAAAAACTATTTAAATGGGTGGCACAGTAAGTGCTGCAGGCCCATTAGTAGCATTTCATTTACAGGCCTTTGGTACATGTAGTACCACTTTACTATAGTGTAAATGTGGCAACTGGATGTAAGCCAATTTTACCATGGTTTAAGGAGTGAGCACAAGCACTTGTTAGCTGTGGTAAAATGCACAAAGTCCCAGAAGCCAACAAAAATAGTTTCAGAAAACAAGAGGGGTGAGTGTAAAAAGTCTGAGTGTGACCCTGCAGACAGGGCCAAGTCCAACACTGCGAAATACTGATAACATGGGTGTCTTTGTGTACTGATTTTGTTGATCAGTGCACAGCTCTGTAATTTTACCTGCTGATGAGGGATTCTCTAACAGGCTTGTCTGACTCTCAACAGCCTTCCTCCCATAAACATAACTCAATAGGAGAGGCGATTCGTTTGCCAGTTTTCTTATTCTCCAAAAAGGTTGCAGTTTCTTTTTGGGAGTTAGGAAATCGCCTGGGTGTGTGGGGAACATTGCATGGTGCCTGTTAGAACTGGGGGTCTCTAGTTGGCAGAGGTAGGTACCTTTGTCCAAATAGGGACCCTTGCTTCTAGTCAGGGTAAGGGGGTACACTCCTGAAATAACCCCTGCTCACCCCCTTGGTAGCTTGGCACGAGCAGACAGGCTTAGTTCAGAGGCAGTGTGTAAAGCATTTGTGAACACATACAGTAATCCAGTGACAACACTACAAATGGACACCACACAGGTTGTATTATAAAAATAAGTATCTTTTATATAGATTTACCACAAGACCATAAACGACAAAAAGAATCCACAATACATTACTTTAAAGATGGTAGGATTAGCTGGAGTCTCTTAAAATGGAAATGCGACACTTTGAGTTCAATGTACCTTAAGATGCGTAACGCAAGGCAACGAAAGTGTTGAGGGAAGGTGATGCGGTAGTCCCTTACACGCCAGGACGGTGATGCGTTGAAGATCTGGTGCAAAGAAACAAAGTGGCGTCTTCTTGATGTTGCGACAACGAAGGGGTGATGCGTGCATGCCCGACGGCCGTGCGGCGATTTCGATGAATCTTTGGAGCCGCGACAGGCCCTGCGACTCGCTTCCCTGGCGATGCGACGGCGTCTGATGCGAGGTCGACGATCTTCTCCTGGGATGCGGGCGCCTCGTGTTGCGATGCGTCGGCATCTGATGCGAGGTCGATGCTCTGCCCCGGGGATGCGACGGCGTCTGCTGCGACGGCGACACTTTTCTCCGGTGCTGCGAGGCGCTTCGAAGGATGCGAGGGTGTCAGCGGCGCGCTTCTTCGGGGATGCGCCGGCGTCTGCTGCGACGTCGACACTCTTCTCCGGCAATGCGAGAAGCAGCGGCTGCGGCGACACGCTTCTTCGTCTTGAGTCGCGCTTCCAGCTCCCAGAGACACGCAAGTGTGTCAGAAGGTCCAAATTCCCAGCAAGGGAATACAGGGGAGCTGGTGGGTGAAGTCTGTTGTCCCTGAGACTTCAGCAGGAGGCAAGCTCTGAAATCAAGCCCTTGGAGATCCTTCACAAGTTGATGAAAGTACACACAAAGTTCCCTTCTCCTTTCTTTGGCAGTCAGGCAACCACTGCAGGCAGATCCCTCTAGCTTAGGGATAGTCTTCTCCTCAGTTTCTTCTTGGTTCCGCTCCTCAGCAAAGGTTTCTTCTTGTTTCCCAAAAGTGATCTAATTTCCTAGGGGTCTGGGTCCCCTTTTTAGGTCGAGCCTCGAGTAGCGCGCAAGCGCTGCTTAGAGGCGAAGACTTTTAGTAAGCGAGTTTAAAAGCTGTCCCAAAAACGCTCGTGCGTCGTGGCTGGACTTTTGGGATGGGTACGCTGCGGCAAACATGTGTTTCCAATTATCGTGCCCAGACGCGGGCGCGATAATTGGAAACACATGCCGGCAAAAGGCCATGACGCACGAGCGTCTGGTCAGCTGAGCAGGCTGCCGCGCTCCCTCCTCCCCACCTCCGCTCCTCTGTGGTGCGCGCACTGTTTATTTTTTTTTACCGCGCGGCCGCCATTTCTTTTTCATTTTGCAGCCTGGTTTAAAAAAGTTATTCAACAGTAAGACCTTTCTTTGCGCAGAGAACCTCCGTTCACCTCTGTCTCCCGATAGCTGTGCGCTGCTTAAATACCGTACGCCGTTTTCTGCTCAGGTCGCCCACGAACAACCTCCCCCACCCGCGAGCCCGTCCTTTCAATCACAGCTGGACGTCCAGCCCGTAAACCCTGTAAACCCGATCACGCTCCCGGGGTTTGGAGATTGCAGGCAAGCCGCGGCCTGATTGCTTGGCAGGAGCGCGAGCTGCGCTCTGATTGGCCGCCTGTGGGTGTGCACGTGAAGAGGGCAGTGCAGCAGCCGATAAGCAGCCAAGCCAGACTTCATTTCGTGCCAGTCTGCAGCACGTAGAGGAGTCCGGGTCTAGCTTGAGTCCGAGCTTCCACATCCACAGCAAAGTTCATCAAAATCCAGGTATCGCCGAATTAATGGTGACATTTTTCAGTTTACTGGACATGTGCAGCGCAGAGTTGCCCATCTTTTTATTGCCTTGAATTGCACGGCGAGAGAGAAATAAGGAACAGCGTTGAGAGAGTGAATTTTGGAAAAGGCACGGTGGTGTGATATGATAGAGATCCGAATTTCAAAAGAGCGCAAAAGAAACCACATGGCTTGTGCTGGTTCTTAAAACCATTAGTTTTTAAAGACAGTGTGCTTCTCAGTTAAGTTGAACCCTTTTTTATTTTCATGCTTTAAAAATGTGCTTACATTTCTTAAAACATCTACCTCTGTTTCATTTCAAACATACGTTTACGTACGTTTTCCTTCCGCCCCCTCCCCCCCCACCCCAACTCTTACTGTTAAATCTTTACCTTTTTTTGTTTCATTAACATCCTATGCTAATCGTTACATCCGTGCTTGTTAGAGTTAGAAAAGATGCGGGACGAGCGTGCGGTTGCATGTTTAAAACACAGTAGGTTACAGTTCGTCATTAGTTTGTACAGCTGCCAGGCTGAACTGTGCGACATTGTTCCGAGTGAGTGGCAGGCCAACTGTCCCGTGGAACACACCGGGCACGGCTCAGGTTTGAGAGTGCCCGGAGACATGACGCAACAGAATGCATGGATTGTGGTTCAGAAATGTGTGTCACGCTGGGCACGTCTTGGCTGCACCTCCACAATTGCGCACAAATCAAGAAACCGCGCCTTTATACGGTGTCAGTCTTGTTTCAATGACTGTGGCAAAAATGCACACACCTCACCAGGAGAGGATTATAGTAGTTCACTTGGAAAAGTAGCTCAGTGGGTTAATGCGCTCATTGAAGAGATTTATGTTTAACCCGTTAGTGACCTCGGAGTCCCGGAAAGACCAGACTTAGTCCGCCATACTCCCGTGTTGGATAACATGCACATCACTCACATTGGTCATAGTAGCGTCTGCTATAACTCGACTACATACTCTTACGTTTGAGTGCTATGTGAAAATAAAGATAGTGCTAATAACGTCACGGTCTGACGTCATGCAGTCCTAGATTTGCAGTTCATTTACATGGTGGGAGTAGTAAGTTTATGTCTTGGGGTCTACCAAATGGACTTTATATGTTAATTACAGAAAAAACGTGTTTTACTTATGCTCGGTATTTTCATGTTTCGTTGATATTCTTGGATAATTCTTTTGGATAGTTATTTCCATTTAGTCGAACTTTGCAACTTTCTAACTTTGAATGTGCATCCTATTTAGGGAAATTTGGGGTACACATTAGGCTGAGTAGTACAGTAGGAAGACCCGTGTAATTCCAGGAAGACTTGTGACTTGAATGAGATTCCTGTGAGTCCAGGAGGCTCCTGCGAGATTAGGGAGACGTGTGAGTTTACTGAGACACTTGAGTTTACGGGAACAGATGTGAGCCCAAGGACACTGCTGTGGTTGCAGAGAGACTCCAGTGATTGCTGTAAGACCGTCTTAAGTGCTGGGAGCCTCTCCTGACTGTTGGCGCGGCGTTACTTTTGGCATAGCCAATAGGTCTCGCTTTTGGAACCTTATAAGTATTTAGTTATGTAGTACAATCGCTAAACACTTATAAGGTCCCAAACGCGAGACCTTTTGGCTATGCCAAGGCTTGTTATACACCTTTTCTCTTTGTTCTCTGAAGGCAGAGAGGCCTTTGCCTAGTCCAAAACCAGTTCTGGTCAGTCCTGGAGCACTTTGTTTACAGGACTCCTTCTTTCCTTTCAGAATGTGGGGCAGAGTGCTCAGCCGCCCGGCAGGAGGTGGAGCCAGCATTGTGGAAGGCAGGCACAGCCCTATTCAGTCCCAGGTGCAACTCCTCCCTCCACTCTGGATGCAGATCTCTCTATTCAGCCCTGTGCTGACTCACCCTGTCTCCTGGAGTCCCCCAGCCCCTGTCACTCACAAACCCAGACAAGGAATACACAACCTAGCAGAGGCAGGCTTGGATAGTTAGGCAAGAAAATACCTACTTTCTAAAAGTGGTATTTTCAAACACAGAATGTTAAAACCAACTTCACTAAAAGATGTATTTTATCATCCCGAGTTCAGGCATACTAAATTCGTTTTTCTACCATGTTCCCTGGGTCAGTTAGGATTATAAGGTGTAATAATCAAACTGCCCAGTCTGGCCTATGGGGAACAGGTAGCCTTGCAATAGTGAAAAACGAAAATGGCTGTAATTCACAATTAGGACATGCCACACACACCAGGGCATGTCCTACCTTATACTTACAATGCACCCTGCCCTAGGGCCTACCATAGGGGTGTCTGATATGAAGAAAAGGGAAGGTTTAGGGACTGGTAAGTGGGTGCACTCACCAAGTAGACATGGCAGCCCTAGGCTGCACACAGGCTCTGCAAGGGCAGGCCTGAGACACACTTTACAAGCTGCTTCTGTGGGTGGCACAACCAGTGCTGCAAGCCCACCAGCAGCATTGGATTTACCAGCCCTGGGCACACTCAGGGCACTGTAATAGGGACTGACAAGTAAACCAATCATCCAATCATGGAGTCACTAATACATAACACAATTTACAATAGGGAGAGCATATGCACTTTAGCACTGATCAGCAGTGGTGAAGTGCCCAGAGTCATAAAATAGCCAACAACAGGTCAGAAACAAGCATTGGCATAGCCAATAGGTCTCGTCTTTGGGACCTTATAAGTATTTAGTTATGCAGCACAACTGTTGCATGGCTAAACACTTATAATGTCCCAAATGCGAGACCACTATTTTTATTTATCAACAAATTCATTAGCAGTTTTTTATAGTATGTTCATGGCTCAAGGGATGACAAAGCGCTTTACAGAAACTAAAAAAGGAGTAGACTGAACCACATAAAAGAAGAGCCATCAATTATTTGAACAGTGCATTAATTTCAGTAATGGTTTGGATACAATTAAAGAATGTGCAGTTAAGTGTACATAAATGATGACATTGCCAAACTAGCATTATATGATTTTTTGTTTTAAAGGCTCGCTCTGTTTTCTTTTTTTGGAATGTCTGCCTGAGAGCCTAGATAGATCTCTGTCTGTTTACACTTGCTCCGGAGTCAAGTAGACACATGGGGCTCTGTAGTGCACGCAGAAGTGCAGAACAGAGGAAATGAGAAAGGTGATTGGAAGGCTAGGGAATGAAAAAAAGAGAAGCGTTGGAACGGGAAGAGAGGAAAGGCAGAAAGATTTTTTCGAAAAAGAGAAATAAAGCGATAGTTGGAGGAAGGAGCTCTGGAGCAGGAAGAGAAAGTGAGATAGGAGACAGAGTGTACAGAGAAAATGGAGGGCAAAAGTAAACGGGGGAAAAAGAAGTGGAGGTATGGAGATGATGGGAAGTGAAAGAAGAACAAGGGAAGAGATGATAGTAGAAAAAAACGAACAACAGAGAGGAAATGGGGGACAAAGGGAGAGGACGGTAGCAGGGAGAGTAAACCGTGTGAGAAGAGGGAACGGGGTGATGGCCAGAAAGCAGAAAGAGAGAGATAAGAGATGAAAAGAAGCGCGCGCACCTCGCGCTAAAAGTTTTTAAAAAAGCCAAAAAGACGCGCGGCCGCGAGACGCGCTCTGTGGTGAGGGAGGGGGAGGAGCGGGAGAGCAAGTGAGAGGAAAGCCAGATGGCGCCTGAGCGATGCGAGGAATGCGCGTTACTGTGCGCGTAACCGCACGCTCTAGGCCAGCAAAAGCTTGTGGTGGCATTTCTAAAGCCCACTCACTAAATGTCTCGCCAGACCAGCGCATGCGCTGGCTCAGGCGAGACCTAAAAATATAGGAGGAAGGCAAAAAGTTTAGGGATGACCCTGCAAAAAGGGCCAAGTCCAACAGTGCCCAACATGGTGCGTGGCTCCTTTTAACCTGGTGCACGAAAAATGTGTTGCATATACAAGTTAAACTGGAGGATGGAGGTATTTTAACATCTGTCTCAGAATTAGGAAAGGTGTTTCCATGTCCAACGGAAGTATGTTAAGTGCTTAAAAGGTACAAAAGATCTACCTATCTTGTTGGTACCAATAATGCATTCTTTGTAAGATAGCTGGATAGGCTGAAGTGACAACAGTGCACATTCCTGAAAATGTGTGCCTTGCCATTATTGCCCATTTGACAGCAAATGGACTCCCATTAAAATAACACTAGTAGTTGACCTTTAATTTAGCAAAAGGTTGTGCTATTCATGGCTTGAAATGGAAGCGGCTGATGCAGCAGGACTTTTCAATAGAAACGCTCATAGATCCACCAGCGTGATATGCTCTATATGCGTATATTGAAATACCCTTAGTATATACTGAGCATGTGATTTTACTTCAGGAACCATTGCTGCATTACAATCTTTAAGGTTGGGGCATTTAACTCTACCAAGACAAACACAGGCGAAACCAGGGACATGTTAACTGAAATGATAGAGGTTTACAAGCAACTGAAACAATGTTTCTGATAGAGACTTCTAACCGCAGATTCCTCACCTTAGAATATCCCACAGGCGTCAGACTGGATCCAGAAAATCTTGAGCAGTGCCTCTGCACTCCGGTAAGTGGCAACGAATGGCTTCGCATTGGAAGTAATGTGCGCAGTGCCTATATAAGAGCCACCCTGGCGCGCTGACACCGGTTCCTTTCTTTCCACGACAACAGCGCAGATCTGGAGAGCTACCGCAGTAATTTTTTAACCACATTTTTTCCCCAACTTTTTAACAAGTCTTATTTTGAGCTTTTGCTCTTAGTGTGTCAGGGACACGTCTTCAACTAAACCCACCCACTTAAAGCACTGCTTATCCAATAAACCAGAACAGATGCACTGTCACATTTTGTAATTCTTACGAATTTCTCTGGAGACAAAGTGTGTAAAAAAAAAAACACATAGGATGACTGTCATTAGTTCAACTCATGATACCACCCCTTTCTGCTGCATTTAATAAATGGCACCATGGTGTAAATTTTTCCCATTTCCACCACTGTTCATACCTTAGCTGTCGAACCTATTTGGTGCAATTGAGAGTCTCTGAAGCACTCATCAGAGCGTTAGCGAGTTGCAACTGCCGTACAGTTTAAGCCCCTCAAATTAATCACTGGGGCTGTCTCCTACCCATTTAGCAGTCAGGGAGGTGCCAGAGGCTTGAAAGAAGTCTCAAACCCAGTTTTTTTACCTTGAAGTACCATCCCGTGAGATTTCGGACCATTAGGTTTCTACATGCATGATTTATTTATTTATTCTGCGGCCAAAAGCGGTGGTGTCACGAGTTGAAACAAGACAGTCATCCTATGTGTTACTTTTTGACATACTGTGTCCCCAGAAAAATTGGTAAACAAGAAACAAAAATGTGACAGTGAAGCACCCCTGCCAAGTACCACGCATCAGGCGTTAAACTAACATTTTAGAGCTGGTGTCCGCATCACAGCACTAAAATTTATTAGTCACTGTTAGACCTGGCACCATTGGCGTGGGGCTCCCTTCCATTTTTCGCTGCTGGTGGGCCTGCAGCGCTGGTTTGCGCCACCCACAGAAGCAGCTTGTAAAGTGTGTCTCAGACCTGCCGCTGCAGAGTCTGTGTGCAGTCTAGAACTGCCATCTTGGCTGTGAAGTGCACCCACTTCCCAGCCCCTGAACCTTCCCTTGGCATCATGCAAGTCCCCCCTATGGTAGGGTGCATTGTATGTGTAAGGTAGGACATGCCTTGGTGTGTGAAGCATGCCCTGGTAGTAAATTACCCCCAATTTCGTTTTTCACTACTGTAAGGCTACCTGTTCCCCATAGGGCAGAATGGGCAGTTTGACTATTACATTCTATAGTCCTAACTGACCCCAGGAACATGGTAGAAAAACGAATTTAGTATGCCTGAGCTCAGAATATTAAAATACATATTGTAGTGAAGTTTATTTTTATATTCTGTGTTTGAAAATACCACTTTTAGAAAGTAGGTATTTTCTTGCCTAAGCCTTCCAGTGTGCTCTGCTGTTATGTGTATTGGCTGTCTGGTTTTGGAGGGACAGGGCAGGCTGAGTCAGACCTGGGTTGAATAGAGAGAGCTGCATTTGGAGTATGGGGAGGGGTAGCTCCTTGACTTGAATAGGGCTGTGCCTGGCAAGGTGAATGATGGCTCCACCTCCTACTGTGCGTCTGATAGCAGACCCCCTCTTTCTGAAAGGAAGGATGCAGCCTGGTAAACAAAGTGCTCCAGGACCGAACAGAATGGTTCTGGCTAGGCTCAGTGACTTGTAGCTTTTGAGAACAAAGACTTTTGGGGTATAAATATCTGTGCTGAAGCCCCTACAAAGTGTATTGCTCGTGGAAATCAAGACGAACCTCTGTCTGTGTAACTGAAGGAATCTGCAGGAGGTGACTATCCTTGTGCTTGTGTGCCGTTTCTTGGATTGGCCTGCAGTGGTTACCATTGGACCTGGAAGAAGAGGGAAAAGGACTTTGAGAGAACTTTTATCAATCTTGCTAAAGCAATCACCCAAGGGCTAGGAGAGGGCTAGCCTCCTGTTGAAGTCTCAGGCACATCAGACTTCACCACCAGCCTCCTGATTCCTCCCAGCGAGGATTTCTATCTGCAGGTGAGGCTCCTGTGAGTTCCAGGGCCTCTAGTTCTACTACAGAGAAGAGAGTGCTGAAATCGTCGCTAACGCACGTTTGCGAGCCGCCGCAGCCAAAAGCGCCCGGAAAATCATGGCGCTGCTGCCGCCGAGTGCTCGCAACCAAAGATCGAATCATCGCTTCACGACATCGCAGCGCGGACGCCGAGCGTCCGCCATTTTCATCGCATCGCATCAGGATCGTCGCTCCCTCGTGGAGCACCATTTCTTCGCATCGCAACCCGATCGCACACGCAACAGGACCGTCGCCTCGCCTCCTCCCTCGCGGCAAGGAGTCCTTGCATCAACGGCCTAGCGTGCAGAAGTTTGTCGCATCGTCTCCGCACGCACCAGCAGATCGGCGCATCATCCTCCCTCGCGGCAAGGATTTATCGCATCGCCGGCCTCGCGTGCAGAAAATCATCGCTACAGCTTCTTTGCGACAATTTGTTGGTTTTGCTACGAAATCCAGGTACTTTGTAAGTAAAAGGGTCGCAGAGACCACTGCTTTGAACTGAACTCCTCTTGGCACACTTTGAACTATTTTTGCAGCATTTCAAGAGTAATCCTATTTTACAGTATTGTGGCTTTTTATCGTTATTGGTCTTGTGTTAAGTCTATATATAAAGATACTTATTTTTGATAACTACTTGTGTGGTGTCCCTTTGTAGTGTTCCTCACTGTGTTACTGTGTATGGTCATAAATGCTTCACACACTGCCTCTGAGATAAGCCTAGCTGCTCGTGCTACGTTACCACAGGGTTGAGCAGGGGTTATCAAAGGGTGTAGCCCTCTCACTCTGACTTAGAAAGAAGGGTCCCTACTTGGACAGTGGCCAGCCATTGCCAACTAGAGACCCCCATTTCTAACATTGGTGGTCAGCGGTGAGGATCTGGACTTGCATTTATGATCGCTTACAGTAATTATAGTGTGCACTACTAGTGAGTGCAGACCATAACGCAACCACATACGTTTTTGAGGTTTTTTTATTCTATTTTTGATTTATATTGCCAGTTATTGCTACAATGGGCAAGCCCAGATCCAATGCCTCGGAGGATCTCTCCTGGGAAGAAGAGAAATTAGAAACCTACAATGCCAAGCAGCTCAAATATTTTTGCAAACAATTCACAGTCCCTATCACAGGTCTCACTAGAAGGGAGGAGTATTACAAGGCGCTGAAGGCCTGGCTAGAAGCCAGGGATGCCCCTAAGAATACGGGAGAGCTTGTGGAGGGGGAAGAGAATGCAGGAGAGCAGCAGGGTGAAGTAGTAGACTTAGTAGGAGATAAAGCGATTTCCAGCCCGGGCACTAGTGTGTCCGCTAAGGGTCTGTCCCCAGAAGAGATGGAGGACAGGGAGAGAGATAGGCGGCATAATATGGAGATGGCTAAGCTTAAAATGGATGGTCAGAGGGACCTAGAGAACAAGAAGTTAGAATTTGAGATTATGAAAATGAAACTTGAGCATGAGAGAATATTGAGGGAGTTGGAGATTAAAGCAAAGAGTATAGAGATCTCCCCTCTGGTGGCAGCATACCTGTAGTGCATCCTGAGAGTAGGGTGTATATACCCAAGGAGGTTATTAAGGATTTCCACAAAAGTGAAGATATTGGGCAATGGTTTGCCGCTTATGAATTAGCCATGGTGTCCCACCGGGTCCCTGAGAAGGATTGGGGAGCGGGGTTGTGGGGACGCTTTGTGAGTGAGGGGAGGGATACCTTGTTGGACCTGCCCCCAGAAAGTCGAATGGTTTATGGCCACATGAAGGAAGCTTTGATGACCCGCTATGGTTTGACCCCTGAGATGTATAGGCAGAGGTTTAGGACCTGCAAGAAGCTAGAGGGTACCACGTGGGTTGAATAGGTGTCTTTTTTTGCAGAGCAATGGAACGCTGGGTAAAAGGTAGCAAAGTAGAAACTTTTGAGCAGCTTTATGATTTGATTGCATGGGAGCATTTATCTAGTAACTGTTTTCCTGAGCTACGCCAGCACCTGATTCATTGCAAGCTGACTAACCCTAGGAAGCTTGCTGAGGAGGCGGACCGCTGGGTGAGCACCCGGGTTCGCAAGGGTCCAGTGGGAGACTTCGCCAAAGGTGGGCAGGGTCCCCAGCAGAGAAGTGGGGGGACAGGGGTAAACCGAGGGAGTTCCAAAGAGGGCCCCAAAGTATTTCCCAAGGGAACCAAGCAGTGGTGTCCCAGCCTCCCCAAGAGAAGAAGCCAGTGCCCCCGACAGGTAGGCCTGTTCAGAGGGGGCCCCTTACTTGTTTTAAGTGTGGTCAAGTGGGCCACAGATACTTTGATCCCCATTGTCCTCAGAGGGATACCAATGCACCATCCCGCCAGCTTGCTAGTGTAGCCCTGGGAGGGGAGGAGATGGGTGCCCAAGGTGGGTGGGATCCCGTAGAGTTGACCCTTGTCTCATTAGGAGACTTTGAGATGGTCGCTAAGCCTGCACTGCCTGATAACACTAAAAAGTACAGGCAGTGGGTGACCATCAATGGCCATAAAGTGGAGGCTCTAAGAGACACAGGAGCCAGTGTAACTGCTGTCAGCTCCCGGTTGGTGTCCAAAGAGCAGGTTGTCCCCCATGCATTCTACCCAGTAGTGTCCGCAGACAACTCAGAGAGCCAATGTGAGGTGGCTCAGGTTCCCTTTGAGTGGGGGGTCTCAGGAACTCTTCAGGTGGCTGTGAGGCCCGCCATGCCTGTAGACTGTCTGTTGGGCAATGATTTAGAGAACTCCCCGTGGGCTACGGTGGAGAGGAAATCTCACTTAGAGATGTTGGGTCTGCCTGAGTGGGCGTGTGCCACCACTCGTCCATGGCAGCCAAGGAGGGTGTTGAGAAGGACCTGGAGCCTGAGAGTATGGCCCAGATCCCTGCCTTAGAGAGAAGGGGCAGGGGGCGCGGGGAGCCGGCCCCCTTGGTTCCCACGGCCCAGGAGGGAGCAGACCCTGAGGGGGATGCCCTGTAGCCTACCGGGGAGCAGATCACCGAACTGGGGGACCTGCCTGAGCTGACCCATTGGCAGCAGGAAGGGGGACCCACCAGGGAGGAATTGTGAGCAGCAAAGAGTTTGCCCTTCTCTTGAGGGTATGCGGCGACAGGCTGCAGCCCAGGCAGCAGGTGACATGTCTGGTTCACATCTGATTTATTGGGAGAACAGTCTCCTGTATAGCGAGCCTAAGGCTGCTGAGCCGGGGTCAGCCCGTGTGCTGGTGGTACCCGAGTGCTTCAGAGCCTTCCTACTGGGGTTGGCTCATGACATTCCATTGGCAGGACATCTGGGGCAGACCAAGACCTTTGAGAGGCTGGCCGCCCACTTTTATTGGCCCCAGATGCGCAAGAGCTCAGACACTCATTGCTGGACATGTGAGACTTGCCAGGCAAGTGGGAAGAGTGGGGGGAAGATCAAGGCCCCACTCCAGCCCTTTCCAGTTGTGAGTACCCCATTCGAGCGAGTGGGCATTGACATTGTGGGGCCTCTGGACCCCAAGACAGCCATGGGCAACAGGTTCATCCTGGTCTTGGTGGACCATGCCACCCGGTACCCCGAAGCCATCCCGCTCAGGACAGTGACGGCCCCGTGGTGGGACGTTCACTGATGGGGATTTTCTCCCGTGTGGGGTTCCCCAGAGAGGTGGTGTCTGACAGGGGAACCAACTTCATCTCCCAGTACATGAAGTCTCTGTGGAAGGAGTGTGGGGTAACTTATAAGTTCACCACTCCTTACCACCCCCAAGGTAATGGTCTGGTTGAAAGGTTCAACCGGACCTTGAAGGGCATGATCATGGGCCTAGAAGAGCCCCTGAGGCGTAAGTGGGACGTCCTCTTGCCATGCCTGTTGTTTGCCTACCGTGAGGTGCCACAGAAGTCCTTAGGGTTCAGTCCCTTTGAATTCCTCTATGGCCATCCGGTAAGAGGGCCTCTGAGTCTGGTCAAGGAAGGCTGGGAGCAATCACCCAGGAAACCTCCCCAAGATGTATTTAGCTACATGTTGGCCTTCAGGAACCAGACTCGGCGTTTCAGAAAAATTGCTGAGGCAAATCTGGAAGCCAGCCAGGAGGAAATGAAACGTTGGCACGACCAGAATGCCACTCTGGTCAAATTTCAACCTGGTCAGAAGGTTTGGGTACTGGCCCCAGTGGAGCCTTGTGCGCTCCAAGATAAGTGGACCGGTCCATTTGAGGTGGTGGAGCGCAAAAGTCCAGTTACCTACTTGGTGGACTTTCAATCTCCCAGGAACCCCTTGCGGGTCCTGCATGTGAACCGCCTGAATCCCCACTTTGAGAGGTCTGAAGTGGGCATGCTTCTTGCCACAGATGCTGGGATGGAGGAGGAGAGTGAGCCTCTTCCTGACCTCCTCTGTGCAGTAGAGAAGGATGGGTCAGTGGAGGGTGTGGTCCTCTCCACCACACTGACCCCTGAGCAGCAGAGAGATTGTCGCCAACTGTTGGGGCAATTTTCTGATTTGTTCTCCCTGGTACCTGGTGTCACTGATTGGTGCGTCCATGAGGTGGACACCGGGGACAGTCCTCCTGTCAAGCACAAGGCTTACAGAGTGACTGACAGGGTCAGGGCTTACATTAAGGAGGAGGTCTCCAAAATGTTTGCCCTAGGGGTGATTGAGTCCTCTAGCAGCCCTTGGTCCAGCCCGTGGTTTTGGTACCAAAAGCTGCAACGCCTGGTGCCACACCTGAACTTAGGTTCTGTGTGGACTACCGAGGTCTCAATTCGGTCACGAAGACCGACGCGCACCCCATCCCCAGAGCTGATGAGCTCATAGATCGGCTAGGGGCTGCCCGGCACCTCAGCACGTTTGATCTGACGTCTGGGTACTGGCAGATCGCCTTAACTGATGGGGCAAAAGAGAGGTCAGCATTCTCCACACCAGATGGGCACTACCATTTCCGTGTGATGCCCTTTGGGATGAAGAATGCCCCTGCCACCTTTCAGAGGTTGGTCAACCAGGTGTTGGTTGGGCTGGAGGATTTCAGTGCCGCCTACCTGGATGACATTGCAGTGTTCAGTTCCTCCTGGGAGGACCACTTGCGCCACCTCTGGGAAGTGTTGATGGCGCTGCGCAGAGCAGGCCTCACAATCAAGGCCAGTAAGTGCCATATTGGGCAGGGTTCTGTGGTGTACTTGGGACACCAGGTGGGGAGTGGCCAGGTGGCACCCCTGCAGCCCAAGATTGAAACCATCCTGGCTTGGGAGCCCCCAAGGACCCAGACCCAGGTGAGGGCCTTCTTAGGACTCACGGGTTACTACAGGAGGTTTGTCAAGGGGTATGGCAACATTGTTGCACCCTTGACTGAGCTGACTTCCAAGAAGCAGCCAAAGATTGTGAACTGGACTGACACCTGTCAGAAAGCCTTTGATGCCCTCAAGACTGCCATGTGTACAGCACCCGTACTCCAGGCGCCCAATTTTGCTAAGGAATTTGTTGTCCAGACAGACGCTTCAGAGCATGGGGTGGGGGCTGTTCTGTCACAGATAAGTGAGGAGGGACTAAACCAACCTGTAGCCTTCATCAGTAGGAGGTTACTTCCACGGGAACAGAGGTGGAGTGCAATTGAGCGTGAGGCATTTGCTGTGGTCTGGGCACTGAAGAAGCTGAGACCATACCTGTTTGGGACTCACTTCCGGGTTCAGACAGACCACAGGCCCCTCAGATGGCTGATGCAGATGAGGGGTGAGAACCCGAAGTTGTTGAGGTGGTCCATTTCCCTACAGGGGATGGACTTCACGGTGGAACACCGCCCTGGTACAGAACACGCCAATGCTGATGGTCTGTCCAGATTTTTCCGCCTTAGTGATGAGAACTTCCAAGGGGATGGGTAGTTCTCCCCACATTTCAGCTGGAGGGGACACGTGTTAGACCTGGCACCATTGGCGTGGGTCTCCCTTCCATTTTTCGCTGTTGTCACCCTGTTTTTGCTGGTATTAGATGCTCTGGGCGCTGTGCCACTGCCCTTCAGTGCCACACCGCGAATGCTCCCTGTGTAAAGATGACATGTGAATTGGTATATCCATGATTGGCTTATTTGGTTTACCTGTTAGTCCCTAGTAGCGTGGCCTGTGTGTGCCCAGGGCTGGTAAACCAAATGCTGCTGGTGGGCCTGCAGCGCTGGTTTGCGCCACCCACAGAAGCAGCTTGTAAAGTGTGTCTCAGACCTGCCGCTGCAGAGTCTGTGTGCAGTCTAGAACTGCCATCTTGGCTGTGAAGTGCACCCACTTCCCAGCCCCTGAACCTTCCCTTGGCATCATGTAAGTCCCCCCTATGGTAGGGTGCATTGTATGTGTAAGGTAGGACATGCCTTGGTGTGTGAAGCATGTCCTGGTAGTGAATTACCCCCAACTTCGTTTTTCACTACTGTAAGGCTACCTGTTCCCCATAGGCCAGAATGGGCAGTTTGACTATTACATTCTATATTCCTAACTGACCGCAGGAACATGGTAGAAAAACGAATTTAGTATGCCTGAGCTCAGAATATTAAAATACATCTTGTAGTGAAGTTTATTTTTATATTCTGTGTTTGAACATACCACTTTTAGAAAGTAGGTATTTTCTTGCCTAAGCCTTCCAGTGTGCTCTGCTGTTATGTGTATTGGCTGTCTGGTTTTGGAGGGACAGGGCAGGCTGAGTCAGACCTGGGTTGAATAGAGAGAGCTGCATTTGGAGTATGGGGAGGGGTAGCTCCTTGACTTGGGCTGTGCCTGGCAAGGTGAATGATGGCTCCACCTCCTACTGTGCGTCTGATAGCAGACCCCCTCTTCCTGAAAGGAAGGATGCAGCCTGGTAAACAAAGTGCTCCAGGACAAAACAGAACTGGTTCTGGCTAGGCTCAGTGACTTGTAGCTTTTGAGAACAAAGACTTTTGGGGTATAAATATCTGTGCTGAAGCCCCTACAAAGTGTATTGCTCCTGGACATCAAGACGAACCTCTGTCCGTGTAACTGAAGGAATCTGCAGGAGGTGACTTTCCTTGTGCTTGTGTGCTGTTTCTTGGATTGGCCTGCAGTGGTTACCATTCGACCTGGAAGAAGAAGGAAAAGGACTTTGAGAGAACTTTTATCAATCTTGCTAAAGCAATCACCCAAGGGCTAGGAGAGAGCTAGCCTCCTGTTGAAGTCTCAGGCACATCAGACTTCACCACCAGCATCCTGATTCCTCCCAGCGAGGATTTCTATCTGCAGGTGAGGCTCCTGTGAGTTCCAGGGCCTCTAGTTCTACTACAGAGAAGAGAGTGCTGAAATCGTCGCTAACGCACGTTTGCGAGCCGCCGCAGCCAAAAGCGCCCGGAAAATCATCGCGCTGCTGCCGCCGAGTGCTCGCAACCAAAGATCGAATCATCGCTTCACGACATCGCAGCGCGGACGCCGAGCGTCCGCCATTTTCATCGCATCGCATCAGGATCGTTGCTCCCTCGCGGAGCGCCATTTCTTCGCATCGCAACCCGATCGCACACGCAACAGGATTGTCGCCTCGCCTCCTCCCTCGCGGCAAGGAGTCCTCGCATCAACGGCCTAGCGTGTAGAAGTTTGTCGCATCGTCTCCGCACGCACCAGCAGATCGGCGCATCATCCTCCCTCGCGGCAAGGATTTATCGCATCGCCGGCCTCGCGTGCAGAAAATCATCGCTACAGCTTCTTTGCGACAATTTGTTGGTTTTGCTACGAAATCCAGGTACTTTGTAAGTAAAAGGGTCGCAGAGACCACTGCTTTGAACTGAACTCCTCTTGGCACACTTTGAACTATTTTTGCAGCATTTCAAGAGTAATCCTATTTTACAGTATTGTGGCTTTTTATCGTTATTGGTCTTGTGTTAAGTCTATATATAAAGATACTTATTTTTGATAACTACTTGTGTGGTGTCCCTTTGTAGTGTTCCTCACTGTGTTACTGTGTATGGTCATAAATGCTTCACACACTGCCTCTGAGATAAGCCTAGCTGCTCGTGCTACGTTACCACAGGGTTGAGCAGGGGTTATCAAAGGGTGTAGCCCTCTCACTCTGACTTAGGAAGAAGGGTCCCTACTTGGACAGTGGCCAGCCATTGCCAACTAGAGACCCCCATTTCTAACAGTCACGCATATTATAGCTCCCAGAGGACCTTCGAGGTACTGCAGGTACATTACTACCTTTTCGAATCATGTTGGTTTGTTCAGACATAAAAAGATTGAGTTTTGGAGTATCTTCGGCAGCAGTGACATTTCAGGACGTTATTCGCTGAGTAATCCAACCTGTTGCTCATTGTTTCAATTACAGTGAGAACACAACGACAAAGCCCTTAACAAAGTGTGCCAGTTACTCGCTAATGCAGGTCGCACTCTGAACGCCGCAAAGTATGGGTTTCACAAAACCAAACTCAAGTTTTTGGGCACATATTCTCTAATGGGGGAATGACTCTACACCCAGACAAGGTGCAACCACTGTCATCCACTTGCCCCTCCCAAAGATATTACCATGCTGCAATCCTTTCTAGGCATGGTCAATTATTGCTCAACACGGGACCCATGTTAGTAAAGATGGGTTATAGCGAGGAGGCAGGATGCATGAGGGGATGTGGACTGGAGGGTACTTTTATACATACACTCTGGGAATGTACAATAATCCAGAGATACTGGTTGTCCTTGAAGAAATGTATGGAACGCGTAATGGGCTGCACAATCGACTGCAACATTAAACTATGTCTTCTAAATATCTGGGGCCCCACTGATCTACGCACCAAGGACAGGACATGGGTGACACTGGGGATGGCAATTGCCAAGAGAAATATCGCTAGACGATGGAGGGCAAAGGAACCACCAATGCTGGGTGACTGGCGAAAAGACATGGACTGGTGTAGGATAACAGAGAAAGCTGTGTACGAATCCAGGGGATGCCCCACTAAATGGACACAGATTTGGGGAAAATGGAATGATTACAGGGGAGGGATATGTGATCCCCCGGAGCATGGGTGGGGTGCTGTTATGGGAATGCCGGTTGTTGACGGGCCCCAATGTAAATGGTTTGTAATGATTATGGGACTTCTGATGTATAGCGAAGCCTGTGCTAGTACAAATATATGTAAATTCAACATTGACCACTGTGTATGCTCCTTGTCTCAAATAAAAAGTTTTATAAAAAAAAAAAAAAAATGATTGTTCAACATACATTCACAACTTTGCTACAGTGAGTGCCCCATTGAGAGACTTGACAAAGCAAAATTTACCATTCCAGTGGTGTCCAACATGCAATTGAGAATGCAACGGAAATGGCCTACTTTGACCCCCAAGTTACATACCAAAATAACGGTTGATGTGAGCCCAGTTGGGCCAGGGGCAATCCTTGCTCAACACAATGGCCATCTGAATGCTCATAGACACATTGTGGCCTATGCCAGTCGAAGCCTAGCTGATACAGAACGTCCTTACTCTCGCCGCCATCGTCCGGCAACACGGCCTCAACATCGTATCCTACGCTGATGAGACCCAGCTCATCCTCTTCCTCACCAAAGACCCCACCACCGCCAGACTCCACTTCCAGAAAGGAATGCAGGATGTCGCAGTCTGGATGACCAACAGCTGCCTAAAGCTCAACGCCGAGAAGACAGAAGTCCTCATCCTCGGAACCACCCCTTCAGCGTGGGATAACACCTGGTGGCCGACCGCCCTCGGAAGCCCACAGACCCCCTCGGATCACGCCAGAAACCTCGGCATCATACTCTACTCATCCCTCACCATGAACCGACAGGTCAACGCCGTCACCTCCAGCTGCTTCAACACCCTCCGCCTCCTAACCAAGACTTTCAAATGGACCCCCCCCCCCCCGAGTCAAGGAAGACGGTCACTCATGCACTCATCACCAGCAGACTGGACTATGGAAACGATCTCTACGCCGGCATAAACAAGTAGCAACTCCGCAAACTCCAGACGATACAGAACACCGCCGCCAGACTCGTCCTAGTCATCCCGCAGCACGAACACATCAGCCGACACCTACGAAGGCTCCACTGGCTCCCCTTGGAGAAAAGAGTCACCTTCAAAATCCTCACCCACGCCTACAAATGCCTACACAACACCGGACCCAAATACCTCAACGACAGAATCAACTTCCACGTACCCAAAAGAACCCTCCGATCTTCCAACCTCGCACTACCCGAAACCCCGCGCATCCACAGAGCCAGAGCAGGCGGAAGATCCTTCTCTCACATTGCGGCCAAGACCTGGAACGAGCTCCCGGCAGACATCAGACACGCCCCCCTCCCTGAACACCTTCAGGAAGACCCTCAAGACCTGGCTCTTTGGCTAAACAGATCTGCGGACCCCCACCCCCCGCACCTTGAGACCCTCACGGGTGAGTAGCGCGCTTACAAACCCTTGATTGATTGATTGACTCTCAGCCGGAGAAAGCGAGTCTGGCTGTGGTGTGGGCCTGCGAAAAGTTTCATGTATTCCTCTACAAAAAATGATTCACCGTCACCACAGGTGTTGCTCACAATTTTGGGAAACCTAAAGGCTAAGCTGCCCTTTCGCATCGAGACGTGGGGGTTGAGACTGCAAGTAAACGACTATAAGATCGTACACAAACCCGGGAAGGATTAGATCCGAGCAGATTACATTTCATGAGCGCTGCTAACACGTCACAGTTCGACCTCAAACACAGCTGAGGCATATCTCAACTTTATTGTGAGATCCAGCACACCAGTGGCTCTGTCTGTGGAAGAAATCATTGCTGGCACCAATGCGGATAAGGACATGACCATAATTAAAGAAATCACCACCACGCGCTCCTGGAGGAGAAGTACCTGGCCCATTGCCGACGATGTTGAATTTAAAAAATGTATATGATGAGTTGGCAGTCACCCAAGAAGGCGTGATACTGCGAGGCTCAAGAATTGTCATACCTGGAAGCCTAAGACAATGGGTCATCGAGCTGGCCCATGAAGGACACTGTGGCATCATAGCCACAAAAACAGCCTGAAGATATAAGAGTGTGGTTCCCTCGGCTAGATGAGCAAGTCGAGAAGGAACTGAAGGTGTGCCACTTTTGCAATTGTTTGTCCCCCAAGGTTACGCAGCACCCAGTGAAAGTGTCTGACCCTCCTGCCCATGCTTGGGAAGAGGGTTGCAGTTGCCTTTTTTTAGGCCTTTTGGTGAAAGACCTGTCTTCGACAACCCATGACAAAGTCATAGAGCAGCTTGATGACACCTTTGCAACATGGGGCATCTCCAAAAACCTCAAATCAGATAACCGCCCGCCCTTTACCAGCAAAGAGTTCAAAGAATTTCTTGTCTGACTCAACGTCAAACACCTAAAGAGTACACTCCTCTGGCCCCAGGCCAATGGTGTAGTTAAACGATTCCTGGGCACCCTCAAGAGGGTCATGCAACAAGCACCCATGGAGGGACTCCATCTAAACCAAGCTCTGTGCCAGGCACTGTGGGCCTTTCGGTCAGCCCTTCACTCCACAACTGGTGAGAGTCCAGCCACCTTGCTATTTGGGAGAGCCATTAGAACAAAACTACCTCAATGGACCCCGGATCGATCAGTGAATGCTGACAAGGTTTGAGACACTGACGCGACTCTGAGGAGGAAAATGAAAATGTATGCAGATTGGCGTCGCCATGTCCAGGAGTCAGCCTTTGACAAAGGAGACTGGGTACCGGTTAAGCAGAGACTAAGATGGAAAACGGACACTCCTTTTGCTGCTGATCCGTTACAGGGTCTGGCGTCCAAGGGACATATGGTGACAGCACATGGTCCAGATAATCCATCACTCGGGACACATCACATTTCAAACACTTAACTAGACACATGTCGAGTTCTGAAACCATGCATGAGGCAACCCCGCCAGCAAGTCCAGCTTAAGCGCCTGAGCCTATGTTGCCATTGGCCGATCAGAATGGAGCTCGATCATCTCAGAGCAACTAAGCCGGCAGACAAGTGTGAGCGTCTCGTCGACTAATCAATGAAATTTAATTTTTGTGATGTCTGCCACTTTTTATTTAACAAAGTGGGAGATGTAGCGTATTGATGGTATGCGCTCGTGGTTCTGGGTGGCCTATGGAGAAAAAACACACGTTTATGGGGGGAGCTGTTAGGGTGTGGTTAACGTAATGCGCAATGCGTGAATGTATGTTGAGGAATAAATTAATGCTTGATAGCATCTCCTGTGGGGCGTAATTCATCCGCATGCTCCTGGGCTGGGGAAGACGGTACAGCAATCCCTTCAAGTTAGAACATGTGAGTCCAGACTCAACTAACTCCTAAGCGCTGCATTGGAGATAGTGTGTCAGAGTGGCTGGGGAGGGGCGATTGACATGGCTAGAAATTACAAGAACTTTCTCTTTTCGCAGTTTTTGTTGTTCTTCATCTTTAGGTAGCTTATAATTTAAAACAATGGCACACACACCTTAAAATGAAAGATACATGCAGGTTTAAGTAATCTGTAGGAAATGTGTCTTTTTAAATTATGAAACAAGTGTGCATTTTAAATGACTTTTATATTTTAAAATTTTATTACCGAGGCACAGTATATGAAATTGACCTTCCATTTTAGAGGCAGTTTTAAGATATTCTTAACGCTTATAAGGGACTATCCAATATTTATCGCTTTACATGGCCTTCATTGCTTTGTTTTATTCCTGATAAAATGTCACTCGAAATGTCACTCCTACAGTCACTGAAACCATGGAAATGTCACACATAAGCAGTCTGAAGACTTGACGGCTTTCGCGAAAATCTTCTGTGTTTTTTTTATTATTATTATATTGCAGCTTGGGTTTGGCTCTTATCAGGTGGTGCGGGAGCTGGCGTGCGTGAGGGGGTGAAATGGGGATCACCTTTGCTGTAGTGATCACAATAAACAGGCGCGGCGCTCAGATTAAGGGACGGGGCGGGGAGGAGGGGTTGTGCAAGGAAGCGGGGATTCGAAGAACGACGGGGCGCCTGCAAGGGAAACCGTGGCTGGGGCGGGAGGACTGAGTAGAAGGGAGCTGCACCCCAACGGCACCTGGAACAAGACACCTCCGACGTGGCGTCATTTCCAGGGCGGGCGCAGCTCCCGCGCCAATTCCAAACGTTCCCAGTTTTCTGTTTGCTTTTCCTCTCGATAAGGAGTGGAGCCGAGTTTTACGTCCGCAGAGTAGGGACGCGCCCGCCTGCACCTCATCGACCCGTTATACCGACTGAAACTTAAACCTCGACAAACGCACCCAGGCATATCCCAGAAAAACAAAACCTTCCTATTACCACTCTTGTATTTGACGCCCCACTGAGCACTCCTCCTTTAACACTGGGAACGTACAGCACGTTGTTTTCAAACTTAATCCCTCCTCCCGCTCCGTCATAAAACAATTTAACTGCGTTTGGAGCCCTCCACAATTAATAATCTCACTCTTCTCTACAGGAAAAAAAACCTGCCTGACATCTGAAAACGTACTTCTTCCTGTACTCGTCTCGCACCTTATTTCAGTCACCCACCACAACCCCGTATCGCTCACCTCTGCAACCGTGGCCTCACGGCCCGGACGTCCCATTACCCCTCTCGCCCATGGGTACCAGCCACATGGGGCTGTGCTGTAGCACACCGGTGCCCGGCAAGCTGCAGGAGGCCCAGAGCCACAGCGAGCGTATCGACCGGGAGATATACGAGCATGCCAAGGAGGAGCTCAAAGTGCTGCGGATCCTACTGCTCGGTGAGTGGGGGCAGCCGAAAGGCAGCTTGTGGTGGATACACATGGGAGACGCAGGTGGAGGCACTGGGAAATAAAAATGAGCGGACCCAGTGCCATTTTAAGGGTTGCTGAGTGCAACTTTTAATGTATTTCCCATTTTCGGCTAATGCAAGCTAAAATTTTAAAAATAGAGATAGGAAAAACATCTGAGAAGCTCAAACTGCCTGGTATCCTTCAGCCAAGCAGTACCCAAATAAAGCTCGAACAAGTATTGCTAAAGCAATTTCCTTTTGCTTTCTTGCATTAGCAATATTTTACATGGAATTCAGCATGTAACCAGCCTAGTACTCCCCTTTTAGAAAATACACAATAAGGGTGATTTTGTGACTTAATTAGTGGATTTTAAAAATCACAAATCCTGACACAACTGGCATTTTCAATGAAAATGAAGGCACTGATTTGGATTGTAACCACTGCATCTGATGAAATCTCACAATTTTATAATTAATTCTTTTCTTTCCTTGATTTGTCCATCCTTTTCTCTTTATATGCGTATGCTTCTCTGGATACACGGTGACCACGGACTGTATCGGTTAAAGCAACTGGGATAGGGCATAAGACAGGAAAACGACAGACAGATATAAAAATGTAGTGGGAGAGGTGCAGTAGCGGGAGGAGGTTCAGATAGAGATGAGTTAAGGAGTGACACAGTAAAAGAGAAATGTGAGGTGGCCGGAAAGAAAGCTACAGAAAGGTAGGTAGTGAAAGAGTGGCAGAGAGATATGTACGGTTTTAGGCTGCAGTAGAGGGAGGAGCTAGAGGTAGAAAGAAGAAATGGCAGGGACAGGGGTTTAGTTGTAGAATTCACGGTAGGATAGGAACAAGATTGAGGTAGAGCCAGAGCAGTGAGTTAATGAGATAAGTATAGAGGATGAAAATAAGAAGAGAGGTAGAAAAGCAGGTCAAGTAAAGAGTGTAGCGAAGCAGAGATTGGTAAAGGGATGAATTGAAATGGAGTGTAGGCAGAGAAAGAGGTGAGCTTGATAAAGAAGTAGAGAGAGTTGTGCAGGGGTGAGCAGAAGGAGATGCAGAGGGAGGGGGTAAATGTGGTAGAGAGAAAGGGGCAAGGTATGGCGAGGTAGAGGGAACAGAGGTGGAAAGGGAGGGAGAAGAGGTGGTGAAGTAGTAAACAAATGGTGAAGTAAACAGAGTTCAGGTAGTGTTAGAGAGCGGGCAAAGAGGTGAGGAATGTAGAGAAGAGAGAAATGAGGTAGCTAGAGGAGAGGCAGAGAGTGATGACCTTGCGAGAGGGCTGATACAGAGCTAGAGAGATGAGTTTGCCAGAAAAGTGACATAGATGGAGGACTGATATATAGAGGTGAAATGCACACAGGGAAGTGAGGGAGAGAAATAGCTATGTTGTAGAGGCACAACTGTGAGAGATCTGTAGAGTTAGCACAGAGAGTGGTAAAGAGATGTGAGCTTGTCAGAGCGAGAGGTTTTATTGCGATAAAGGTGATGGAGAGAGAGTTGAGTGAGGGTTTGGATGTAGAGAGAAGTAGAGAGGATTGAGGTACAACAGCTGTGGTGAAGTAAGGAGAGAGAAACCGAAACAACATTGTACAATGTAATTTCCAGCTAAGAGCGTGAAGGTTGAGCAGACTGAGCATGCCCAGGTGCCAAATTAAAACCGAATCAGTTTTTTATACACGTCATCTCTTTACTAGTGGAGGTCCTGCACAACTTTGCCATTGCTTTACAATGTCACTGAGCAGACCATGTAGATATTCAGCACTTTCAAAATCAATGCTGCCAGAGTTTTAGACGTGCTTGATGCACAGGAACCTAAGGTAAGCCCAACACTGCCAACACTCAATCATTGCCAACATACCTCCAAGTCTGCTTATAGGTGGTATCATAAGAACACTGCATACAACACCAGCAGTATTTATGTTAAGTATACAATTGCAGAACATAAACAATGCATCATGTATTCTATCCCCAAAATTGATAGGACCAAATAGCAATTAAACAGTACAAGGACCCAAAGCAAAGAACTGTTGCCCTTCCTTGATGTGGAAATGGGCTCTTATGAATTTGAATGAAACACTGCATATCACCAAGTTCTAACAAAACTTTTATGCTTAACAATTACCTCAAAGCAGTCCTTTCTTTAACTACACGTTGCACAATAGGTCTGTTGGCCCATACTTCTAATGGTAAAAGTGAAACTACAAGTACTGAAATGCAAAGTGCTTCCGGCCAAAATGCCAGGTGTGACTCAACATGTCTCACAGGAAATGGGTCACTGGGCATCTATGAGAGTTGTATCTGAAAGTTGACCTGAAGCACACCCTTCTATTGTTTGTAAAATCCATTTTATTCGCTTTTTAACTGTTTGGTGTGCATGCACTCGTGATGTGCTCCGTCCCGGGTGCACATCTTTATGAAAACATCCAGAAATTGTGAAGCGTCACGAACTGGAAGAACCACAGAATATGGGTCAACTACATGTCTGCAGATGCATTTTGAATGAACTTGAAGTTTGATTTAATTAGTGATTATATTTGTGCTTTTTCGGTTTAAAGAACATGGAGTATGCAACAACACACATGGGGAGGATATAATGGGCATTTTTAAATGGGTATTGTAGAGAATTTTGTCATTGCACTGTGGGTGGGTACTAGGATTTTGAAAGGCGGGGACATGAGCTCACGTGACACTGGTTGTATACAGGTGGGGAGGGAAACGTAAGGTTAAAAGTAATCACGTCAGTTGAAGCAGATTAGACTGGCGTTCGAGTGTGGATCCACACTGTCCGGCATACGGCAGGAAAACCGCAGGTATGAACCGGGGATTGAAATGTTTTCAACAAGTAGATTAGCCTATCTGGGAACTGGTCGATGAGTTTATAAAGAGGCACAATAGAGGGGTTGAATTTTGGTTGTATAGGCATAACGAAGGGAAGTTTTATGTGAGAGTCACACGGCTTTATTTGATTTTGAGGGTGTAGAGGTTGAATGTAGTGGGGTACCGTTCAAGGGGAATGGTTTGATAATGATTTGAGGATAGGGGTGGACCCGTAGGGCAAAAAGTAGGGGATGGGAATAATATTTATTTTTAGGAGCACTGTGTATTTATCATTTCAAAGTTCAAGGGCAGGAAAGAATGGTTTGTTATATTTGAATTGCAAATGAATTACGTCTAGCTGACGCATATTTTTAAACATCGCAGATACCCCTGAGGAAGGTCGCAGAAGACCGAAATGCATTGGGTGAATTTCAAGTGATAATTTGGAGGAATAGAGTTTCTCATATGCCTGTGAATAGGCCCGAATGGGCAATTCTTGAGCAATTAAAATGCAAAAATTTTGGAAACTTGTACCATTGACGTGATGGACAAGCATTGCTAAATTAAATTATTGGAAATAAAAAGGATTGAACTGTTGAAAAATTACTGATTACGTGCATCAATTGGATCACAATGGTAAACAAGGCTGTGCAACTCGTTTGGGACTCGCAAACTGCGCGTCACAATTTCTGGATGACATCTATGAGAGTTAACATTTAGCAGCACTTTGTATGCCGGGATGTGCAGAACTACACTTACAGTGCGGAAAGTTGCAATTACGAGTCACAAAGTCCTGCTGGCTAAAAATTGAGGACTGGCTAAAGGTGTCATGCATAACATTATTCTGTTTGACAGCAGTGCATGCTCATTACAGTTGTAGCCCTGGAATGACTCCTGCAAGTTCTCGACTCTTGGATGTCTGGGACTCTTGGATATCTTAGATCGGTGACAGGTGAATGTGCAGCCCTGGTTTCTCCTGCACATCTCCATTCCTCAATTCAACCTCCATGCTGGTTTCAGTACAGTAGTTCTTGATCTTATCTCCTGGTCAAGGGGCACTGGCAGAGGATGTGTTGTGTTCAACACCCATCCTACTATTACGCCAGAGCAGGGAACATCTTACTAGGTTTTATCCACAAATGAGGGGTAAAAGTAGATGCTGAAGAGTCACAGAAATGCATATTTAAAATGGGGTTGAGGCGAGGGGCTGTGTAGATTTCCATCTCCCAAAATCTGAGAAACAGGAGGTGCCACATGGACTACAGGATGTATGCTTGTGGAATGTTGGGCCAGACATTCCAATCAGAGGTAGCTTGATGCTCTGCAGATCTGTAGGCAAAACTAAAACCAGAGAAACTTGTATTAGAAAGTTTAGAGTGATAATAAGTTTATTAAGACATGTATCCATAAAACATAAAAATCAACATCATTAAAAACATAACAATCACATAAACCATCATCTTAACATAACACCATTAAAAATTAACCCTTGATGTTTAATAAACATTAAAAAAAAAGTGCAATACCGATGGCAACATAAAAAAAAATACATATTTGCCAAAAAAGCAAGTGCCTCAGACCTTGACCAAATCTCATCTTTTAAAAGAACTGGTTGTATTTATTTTTACGAGCGAATAAATAATAATGACAATAAGAACATGACATTTAATTTTCAAAAACGTTTACATTTTCCCTCATTATCCTTATATCCTATTATAACATTCAGTTTGGGGAAAAAATTGGATTACAGCCAAGACACATTTAAGTAGATCTAAATGCATTTTGGGATTTGGAACATCTTACAGGTAGCGGAAAGCATCTGCCAGACCGAAAGTGTTAACTGTGAGCATTATGGAGGGTTTATAGAAAGATATTCCCTAAAGAAGTATTCTCTCAGTGTGTTTATTGGGAAATGGAATCCATGCACTTATTGTACCAAAAGTACTATGAATAGTTTTAATTTTATTACCTATGATTCGTACGCTATACAAATTAACATAACATGAAAGATTAAATCCTCACTGCTGACTAGTAGGCAAGCCCAACATATGTTTTAACACTATACTCTCTACAGCCTCCAAAGTATTCCCATCTTCTAGCAGCAAAACCTCTGCGCCATACAGGACAAAAGGCAGGATTTTTCTTGCCAAAGGCTTTCATAAGAGGGGCTAATGAAAATCCCCCATATGTATGGTTAGAGTTTACTAGATACCCTGTTTTTAACTGGGCTCTTGCCCTTGTTATTTTCATGTGGCTGACCTAGTTCAGGTTATTTGAAAAAAACAACCCTAGATAGTTTTATGAATTGGCCACCTCAATCTTCTGTTCATTCAAGAACCATTTTAGTTTGATTACCTTTCTCCCAAAGATTATTATCTTTGTCTTTTCTAGTTTTATTTTTTAAAAGTTTTCTCTACAATATAGTGATAGAGAATGAAGGTTCCGCTACAGGCCTATCGCTGTATAATTCAGTAAAATTAAATCGTCAGCATAAAGCAGACAAGGAATATGCTGGGACCCCATCTTTGTGAGAAAGACTAGGATAGCTCTTAAAACTCCAGGCAAATCTGACACATAAAGACTGAAAATGTTATGTTTTGATGATTTGTATAGTGCGCTCATCACCCGCGGGGTATAGAGGCGCTGAAGTAATTGATTAGGCCGATCGGGTTCCCAGTTGAATAGCCAGGTCTTCAGTTTCCTGCAGAATTTGAGAAGGGGTGGGTAGGTCCTGATGTGGTTTGGAATGTCATTCCAGGATTTGTTGGCGATGTAGGAAAAGGAGCGTCGTCCTGCCTTGCTCCTGCGGATGCAGAATATTTGCGCGACGTGGAGCGAGGCTGAGCGCAGTTACCTGGTTGGGTTGGTGGAAGTTAAGGCGGTGGTTGAGGTAGGCAGGTCCGACTTTGTGGAGGACTTTGTATGCATAAAGGAGTAGTATGAATTGGCATAGTTTCTATACCGGTAGCCAGTTTAGCTCTCTGAGGTGGGACGTTGTCACGATTCGCTCCCTGTTCTCTTGTGCCCACCACCAAGGGGTCGAATTGTGGGACTTGCTAGTGTTCTAATCAGCTTCCGGACTTTCCACTCTGCACATACTGATTTTCAGACTCTTGGTTACTTTTCGGAAATTCCCATCCAGTTACGATCCATTCCGGGATTTGTGGAAGCCAGACTGGCTAAAAACTCTATTTCCTTTAATTCCCTGCTTACTGCTGCATCTCCACACCTGCAGACCAACGATGTGTAGAGGAATTCAGCACACCTGTAGCTTGCAGCTGCTTGCCTGCTCACACCTGATGCATGTGATCATTGTGAGTTTTTTTTAAGCCCCAGCTCCTTTCAGTCCAGCGTTGGTTATTGTAGCAGTGCTCCTGTTTGGCTGACCCCTTGTTTCCTGAGCTTTTGCTATCCTCGTTTCCAGAGTTCCTGAGCTACAGTTATTCCTTGTTTCCTGCTCTTGAGCTGTAGCTAAGTCCTTTGTTCCTGACCTATCACTGCCTGCAGTGCTACCTTGCTTCCTGAGCTCTAGATAATCTTTGTTCCTGAGCTAGCACTGCCTGCAGTGCTCCCTTGAATTCTGAGCCAGCACTATTTTAGTGCACCCTTGCGCTCTCTCTCTCCTTCTGTATTTACTTCTTTCTCTTGTGCCTGCTTTCTTTCTTTGTTCCAGTTTCTAGTTTGCTACCTTTCTATTCCTGCTGTCTTAGGCTCTGGTGTCCTTGTGTGGTTTGTACTTTCTTTCTGTCACGTGTGCCGTTTGTTTTCCTTTCTGTCTTGTTAAGCACTCCTTTTCCATTCATAGCTGTGTATTTAGTTCTACACCCTTACTGTTACTGCCTTTTGTGTTCCTGTTTGATCGCCAGGATCCGTGGGCGCAGCCGACAACCTAGGTGGTGTTTCTTGTCCACTGTGCGTATTGTCTTTGAGTTACTTTTATAACATAACCATAGGTAATGGCTCCACAGACCCTGCCTTTGCATGTATTTCCTATATGGGGGTTTTTATAGTCCATATCTGTAACAGCAATAGTGGGTGAGGCACTTACTGAGCTTCAGTCTTACTGCGTGGGGCTCCTGAGAGCTTTACCCCTACATTCCCTAATGTATGTATGTATGTATATATATATATATATATATATATTTTTTTTTTTGACGTCCGTCCTGATTGTTAGTCTGAATGCCAAATTGCTTCTTGTGTGCCTGTCCTTTCTGAGCCTTAATTCTCTTGTTTCCTTGTGCAGAGTTTCCCCTTTGAGTACCCCTTCCCCTCTTACTCTGTGTGTTCCTGCGGAGCTCTGTACCCAATATTCTGCCTACTTTGTCTACCCTGCCACAAGTCCTTGCCAGAGTCGCTGACAGGTCTGATGTGTGCGTTGTGGTCGATGTTGAGGATGAGTCTGTTGGCGGGGTTCTGGGTGGTCTGGAGTCTTTTTAAGAGTTAATTCATAATGCCGGCATATTGCACGTTGCCGTGGTCTAGTCTGTGGCTGATGAGGGCCTGGTTGACTGTGCGTCAGGTGTCGGTGGGGAGCCAATGGAATATTTTGCGGAGCATACGTGGGATGAACAAGCAAGAGGAGGTGACGCCGTTCACTTGTTTGGCCGTTGTGAGTCTGTAATCCACCATTATGGTGAGGTTTTGGTGTGGCGGGTGTGGGTCCCAGGTCTGTTGGCCACCAGGAGGAGTCCCATGGAGAGCTCTTGTTCCTGAAGATCAGGACTTCAGTTTTACCTGTGTTGAGCTTGAGACAGTTCTGTTTCATCCAGTTTGCTATGTTGGACATGCAGGTGTTGAAGTTGGTCCTAGTGGTGTGGTTGTTGTCTGTGAGGGAGAGGATGAGCTGGGTGTTGTCTGCGTAGGATACAATGTTTATTCTGTGGGATCTTATGACGTGGGTGACTGGCACCATGTAGATGTTGAATAGGGTGGGGCTTAGCGATGATCCTTGTGGAACTCGACAGATGAGGTTTATGGGTTTGCGGGTGCAGAGAAGGAACTTGATTCTCTGGGTCCAGTCAGAGAGGAAGGAGGCCATCCAGCTCAGGGCAGGACCATGTATTCCGGTGTTGTGGAGTCTTGCGATGAGGGTGCTGTGGGAGACAGTGTCAAAGAATGCATTATGACTGCAGTGGTTTCTCCTTTGTCCATAATGGTCCTGATGTCATCAGTTGCTGCTATGAGAGCGGTTTCTGTGCTGTCTTTTGCGGAATCCAAACCTCCAGATGTCTAGCAGGTGGTTTCATTCAAAATGTTGGAGAGTTGTTCGTGAGGACTTTTTCAATGAGTTTGGATGGGCAGGACAGTTGCTGAGGTCTTTTGGATCTGCCTTGGGTTTTTCAGGAGAGCTGTGAATTCTGCATGTTTCCAGTTGTCTGGGAAGGTTCCACTTCGGATTGAGGTGTTGATAGTAGTGAGGTGGGAACTGATCAGAGTTCTTCCTAGGTTGAAGATATGGTGGGTACAGGGGTCGGCACTGACTTCTGTTTTGACAGGTTTCCAGTTTATGATCTGGTGGTCCGATCTGGTGGTGATGGTCCGCTAATTGACAAGTTCCTGTGTCTTGTGCTGGGGGTCGAAGTTACTGTAGATATTGAGAATTTGTTGTGGAAAAAGTTGGAGAGGTTGTCGCAGAGGTCTTGCGAGGGGTTGATGGAGTTGGTGGCGGCAGTGAGGTTGGAAACTTCTTTGACGATGGTGAAAAGCTCCTTGCAGTTGTTGGAGCTGTTTTGCAGTCTGAGAGCTAGAGCTGTTTTTCTAGCCTCGTTGGAGGTGGGTGTGATATTTCCTGAGTGTAGTCTTGTGTTTCTTGCTGTGATGTTCCGACTGGTTCTCTATTTTCTCTCCAACTGTTTGTAGAGTTGTTTGGAGTTTCTAAGGTCTTCGGTATACCATTTGGCTCGTGTGTCAGTTCTTGAGGGACTGATGTTTCTCTGGGGAGCCAGAGTGTCTGCGCTGGTGGTGGTCCAGTTATCGAAGGTTTTGATGTAGGTGAGACAAATATTCGCAGCTAAGGGACCTATTACTGCTCCACCTGAAGTATTCACCATTTAACAAAAAGTTTCCCACCTCAAAGGACCAGCTACCAATTTGTCAGACATTAAACAAGATATGACATAGAATGAGAGGCAGCAAAACCTAGAGTGTGAGAGCAGAGAGTTATGCAAAGAAACAAAGAAAACAAGATGAGTTGGTCCCTGCTTGACTTTGCTTATTTTATTCCGTTCTTCTTCAAAGAATACAGACAGGTGTAGCCAACGCGTTTCACCTAGCCATAGGCTTCCTCGTGGCTACAAGTATGCAAGGAACACATGTAAGTCTACATTACCTCCTCGTAAGTCTTCCTCGCCACATGAATAGCGAAGTGAGCTTCAGCTCCACATCAGAACCCTCCAAAGCAAAAGTTAGCCTCCCATCCCTTCCGAACATGGCCGACCCCTATCACCCTTGACCTCTATAAGAGGAGGACCGGCCCAACCCTCAGCCTGTTTTTTTGGTTCTGCGCTGCAGATTCTCCAGAGCGTGTTTCAGGTAAGTGGTTCCTGCTGTAGCTGGAACTGGGGTCCCTGGTTGGTGGCCTTGCTCTAGCAGGCCCTAGGACTCTGGGACCATCCTCCTTCCTTCCCCCAGTGTCAGGTCTGGGCCGGTTAGGCTCTGCTTTAGCGAGCCGAGGGTTTACAGGGGGACGGACGAGGTGGTCTGGGGCTCTGCCTGGCGGCTCTTTTCCTGTCACCTCGTCCGTGTGGGCAGATTGTTTGGTAGTTTGCCTTGTGCCCGGGTCCCCCCCCCCCCACCCCCTGGTGTCGCTCCTTCGGTTGGTGAGGCTCCCGACGTCCCCGGGTCTCCCTTTGCTGGGGCGGCTGGGGACTTTTGTATGTTGTGGGGGCGCCCGGCGGTTCGTTCTACGGTCCCCGGGCGCGCACCCGCTTCATTGTTGTTTTGTTGTTCGGGGGCCTCGCTGCGGCCTACACTGTTTCAGTCCCAAGGGGCTGGAGACCGGCGCAGGAAATACCAAGGAGCTATCTCTGCGGGGTTCCGCTTCCTCGGTTGGAGGGTTTGGCCCGATCGCCTTGACGTTGTGCAGCTCCTGGTTGTGAAGCGGGTCTCGAGGGGCCTTACCTCGATAGTCTGCTCGCTGAGCGTGGTCTCTGCGGACTGGGTTTGGATCCGTGCTGCTTCCTCTCCCGGGCCGGAGTAGGCGCGCGAGCTGTCAGGAGCCGCTCTGCTCTGCATACAGCCATGAGCTGCGCTGCTGCCGAGGTCTCAGACTACTCCAGTCCCGTAGGACGCCTCAAACGGACCTGTTCCTCAGTTCCGACGGCATGCAGCTTGTAGATTACCAGGTGTCCTTACAGTGGCACCGGTCCTTCGTGTGCATCCTTTCTGAGACTTTTCATTCCCTTGCGTAATGAGTTGTAGTGCTATCTCCTTAAATCTCCGAGCTTTCTGGGGTATAGGTTTGGAAGGGTGTCTTTCTCACGCATGCGCACTACATTATTCTCCCGCAGCGTTACTGACAATCTGGTTTTCAGCTGGCAGAGTTTGAACGCAAGTATGGTTAGGAGCTCTCGAAGTTGCTCGACTCTGCTGCTGCTGTCACGTTTCGGACTCCAGCATTATCGTTGTTTTTTGGGTCGTGGTGGCCCGGTGCTGTAAACGGGGATCAACGTACTCGGGGAGTGTGTTTTATATATGTATATTTTTCCTGAAATGGTTTCAGACACCTGTTGCAGCAGTATGTATGTGTTTACCTAGCAGTTTTCATTGGTTAATAGTGGTTACATTATCCAATCGGTGTGTGGTTTGGTCATTGGTTTCCCCCGTTATGACCTGGTGTTGTCGGACATGCTTCAAGGCGCAGTGTGTACATGGACATCTGAGCTATTGCTCATGGGTTGGTCTTGTGCATCTGGTGGCACCGGCTCAAGCTGGACAAGGGTTCGAATCCTGCCTCTGCTCCACATTACGGATTTGTGCTTTCGGTACGTGGGTCTTCTACATGCTACTTTGGTTACATAACCTCTTTGTGTTTATTCCTTGCTGGTCGTAATTAATATTTTTGTCATGCCATACGTGCCAACGTGCACTGCAGGACACAGCTTTGGGGCCTTCCAGGTGTTTTCTCAATCTTTCTGTATTCTAGGATTGACGTTATGGGTTCCTTCGGGTAGTAATGCACGAGTAATAGTGGAGCTGTATAATTTGCCATTATTGTCCGTTCTGATGGCAGCACATACAGCGTGGCTTTGGGCCTACGGTCCGTCCATCCTGCTCTCTTTCTTGTGCGGGGTCTGGCCTGGTCAGTCCCTGGTTGGTCGTCCTCCTGGGGATTCCGGGGGCTGTGGGCTGCTGCGTGTCTGATGGGGGCGAGCTGCGGTTGGCGCCTGTCCGTCCTTCTCTGGGCTGCTTCGGTGGTCGCCATGTGGGCTTTTGCTTCTGTGTCTGCTCCTGGTGGACTTGACCTTTCTTTTCCGGGGCTGCAGCCGTGGCGCCCCCTCCTCCTCCTGTTCCCTGGCTCGGTAGGAGGCTCTTGCGCCCCCATCCTGTTCGTGCTTCTCCTCGCTTCCTGGGGGTTGGGGCTCTGTTGGGGGTCTTCTGTTGCCTCTCCTCCCGTCCTGGGTGGCCTCTGTCTCGGTTCCATGAGTCCTGCCCACTGCCGGGCCGCTCCGGTTGTCGGTTGTTGGGCTCCCCTGCTCGTGTCCGGAGTGCGGTGGCTCTTTGGTTAGTCTACTGCCTTTGGGTGGTGACGGCTTGGTCGGGCCAGGCGTTTGGCGCACGCCTCTGCTGGGGTGTGCATTTTGGCCTGTTCTTGCGGGGTCGTTTTTTGGCTGTCTCTCTGGTCCTTCTCCGGCGGGTCCTGCTCAGCCGGTTCCGGTTTACCGGTGGGGTATTGGTGTTTTCCCCTTCCTGTTTCTGGTTTTTCCGTTTTTTTTTTGGTTGCCTTCCTCCTTGTGCCTGTCACCCTTTGGCTGGTTTCGTGTGGCCCCCCGGCTGTTCATGTTGGGTTGTCTGCCTTGGTAGGGGCCTTCCACGGGGAGTGTTTCGGGTGTTTTTGTGCCTTGTTGACAGTCGGTGCTTGCCCGGTCTGTCCGTTGGGGGGTCTCAGTGCCTCTGGGCCTTCCTTGGTTCCGGTTCATTCCCGGCTTCGCCTATTCCCGTGGGTGTCCCTTCTCTTGCCCAGGTGGCTCCCTTCCCACCATGTCTACTGGTGCGGCCGGTGGTCTTCCTGTTCTGGTGTCCCCTTCCCGGATGGTGGCGGCCTTTGCCGTCCTGTGGGGCATGCTTGGGTTCCCGGTATGTGCTGGGTCGGTTGGTACACCTGATGGCGGGTTTCTCGTCTGGCTTCTGTTGACCGTTCCTTGGCTTGTCTGGGGTTTGCCCCTGCCCTGCGGGGGCTTCTTGTTTCTATTCTGGGCGATTTTTCACCTGCCTCGTTCTCCGGGGGGTTGCTGGGTTTACCCCTTTGGCTTTTTGGCCCGGTTGTGATGTCCTTGACTGGGTCACTTTTGTTCCGGTTTCGGTTTGAGTCCCCAGTGGTGGCTCTGTCTACCTTCCCGTCCGGGCTCCCGCTTTGCGCTTTCCTCTGGTCCCTTTGCTTCCGTGGGTTCTGGGCTTGTTTGGCCTGGACGGGGCATTTGCCCTGTTGGTGGTGCTCGCCTGGGTGCTTCTCCCTTGGTTTCTGCTGCTGCGGGTGTTGGACGTAGGTGCTATAGCTCAATGGTCATTATTGTGCTTCTGGGGGCACAGGACAAGGGTTTGTATCCTACCGCTGCTCTCCAACATCCCATGGTGGTTTATGTTCGTACGGTGCTTTTCATTGTCCGAGGGTGCTGGGTTTTCCCGGTTCTCCTTCCCCGGGCGGGGCCATGCGCTTCCGGTGCAGATTTTGCATCCTCTCTTCTTTGGTCCCTGGTTTTGGGGTTCTGGGACCTGCTGGCTCGGGTTTGCTCCCTGGAGGTGTTGGCTTTGCTCGGGCTCGTTTCGCCCGGCTCTTCTGTCCTTCTCGCCTTTTTTGTGTTTTTGCCTGTGGCCTCCCCTCCCGGTCCGCTCCTGTCGGGTCTCCGTTGTTCGGCTGGGTCGGGCCTGGTTGTTGGCTGGCTGTGTGGCCACCTGGGTGCTCGCTTCGGCGGCTCGTTCACTACAGGTGGAACGTCACAGGGACAGTTTGCTTGGCCCCTGCGCTGGGCTGGCTCGCTCATTCGTGCTGAGTTCCCTTTACTACCGGGTTCTATATGCTTTCTTGTGCATGGTGGCCCCTGGTGGGCGTTCGCATTCCTTTCTGGTGGCTTGGCCTTGGGCCTGGTCCCTTCTGCTCTTCGGGCTCCGTGGGCAGCCTTGTTGGCTTTCCGCTTTTCGCTGCTTGCCGGTTGGGTTCCCTTGGTGGCCGGGTCGCTTCGGTGCCGTTTACTGCAGCTTCCTGGGGCTGTTTTGCCTTGTGCCTGCCTGGGTTCTCTCGTTGGTGTCGCGCTCCCTTCCGGGGGGGTCCTTTGTGCGGCTGAGTTCGTGTCCCGCCTGTTTCTCTCCTTGCTGGTGGGGTTTTGGTGACCTTCGTTTTTGTTGTTGTTCGGTTGGGGTGCTGGGTTCCTTTCTGCACCTCCATCTGTTCTTGCGGCTCCTGCCAGTCTGTTTTGATTGCGTCTGGTTCCTCTGCTTCGGTCCTCGGTTGCCTCCAGGCCTGGTGGGTTTTGCTTCCTTCTTTTCCTCCGGTCGTTGGATTTGGGGTGGTTCGGCTCTCTCGCTGTTGGTGGTCCACCATGCGGTGTTGCTGGGTTTCGGTCGGCTTGCGTCTCTTTACTGCTGTGGCTTCTTGTTGTGTCGCTGTGATGGGGGTGCCCTCTGTTCTTCGGTTCCGAAGTCTGGGCCTTTGCTCCCTCTCGCTTTTGGCTGTCCGTTGGGCAGTCTTGGTGTGTTTGGACCGGCTTGCTGCTTTCTGTTCTGGTGCCTGTTTGTTGTTGCTTTTGGCTCCTTTCGGTCTGATCCCGTGCCTTCTCTGTCCACCTTCTGTCGTTGGTTCGGGCTTGCTTTCTGGCAGGCCTACGGTTCTCGGGGGGCCGGGTTTTCGGCCCTCCCGGTGTCATCTGTCCCGGGCTGGTTCTTCCTGCTCGTGGTTGCCTGTCTCTTGTGTGGTTCCTTCCCCTCGTCTGTGTTTTCTTTTTTGGTGGGTTTGCCATGCTTCTTTGGCGTCTCCTTCTTTCGGTTGGTTTCTTGTGAGTTTCCATGAAGCAGCTTGGCTTGGGTATGTCTCACTTCGTTATTCATGTGGCGAGGAAGGCTTACGAGGAGGTAATGCCCCGGTTACTTACTGGTAATCTTCATTACTCCGAGTATAGTCTTCCCCGCCACATGAGTTCCCATCCCTCCCTCCCTGTGTTGCTATCGGCTTCATGTGTATGCTTGGTAGTTCTCAGGCTGAGGGTTGGGCCGGCCCTCCTCTTATAGAGGACAAGGGTGATAGGGGTCGGCCATGTTGGGAAGGGATGGGAGGCTAACTTTTGCTTTGGAGGGTTCTGAAGTGGAGCTGAAGCTCACTTCGTTATTCATGTGTCATGGAAGACTATACTCGGAGTAATGAAGATTACGGGTAAGTAACCGGGGCATTCCTATAAACATATAATATACGCGAAAATAAATGTTTTTATATCATCAAACTCGAGCCCACCACCATTCACCAAACATGTATACACTTGTACACAAAGTTTGCTCATGATGAGCCAAGGAAAAGACGGACTAGAGACTTAAAGACAACATGTAAGTAAACATTTCAAAAGCAACTTTTGTACAAATAGTGAATCAAAACATTTAAAAACACAAATCAAACCCATTGCACATTAATATCACAAAGAAAACACACAGTCCAGAAAAGGAGGAGAGAGAAAATACAATTATTTAACATTATATCATACAAATAAAAACGACGTCCTCAACCACTGGATATGTGCACAGAAAGGCGAGGGAAGACTTGAAAGCAAGCACAAGAGGAACAGGACAGACACCTCAATTAGGTTTTGATTTAGGCATGCACGTTGCCGATTAGATGTGATTGGTGGGCAGTGAGGGTGTTGGCCCAGTCTCTGTCCTTTATCTTGTTCCAGCTGTGTTTGAGGCTGTAGGTAGTCTTGGTAGAGGTGGTTTGGGGTGCGTCGATGAACAAGTGGATGATGGAGTGGTCTGTCCAGGTGAGTGGAGTGAGGTGGCTGAACTTGACCTTGTTGCTGGCTGTGAAAATAGGGTCAAGGGTGTATCCCTCGTTTTGGGTGGGACCCTGGACGATCTGAGTGAGACGATCTGGGTGAGTCCTAGGATCTCAAGGCTTTCAAGTAGGGTGGTGGAGTTGGGATCTTTCCAGTCGTCGAGATGGAAGTTGAGGTTGCTGAGTAGGATGAATTGGTTTGAGCTGATGGGGGCTGTTAGACTTGGCCTCTTTTGGCGTGTTTCCCCTGAGTTTTGCTTTCTGACCTCCCGGTTTTGACTCTGTTTGTGCTGGCTTAGTGTTTCTGCGCACTTTTCTCACTGCTGATCACTGGTAAAGTGCAGTGCTCCTGTGGTAAAATGTGTTATGGATTGGTGTTTCCATGATTGGCCTATTTGATTTATGTGCCAGTCCCTAGTAAAGTGCACTGCGTGTGCCAGGGCCTGTAAATCAAATGCTGTTGGTGGGCTGCAGCACTAGATTGTGCCACCCACACAAACAGCCCGTAAATGTGACTCTGGCCTGCCATTCAATAAATCAATCAGGGAATTGTAAGCGCGCTACTCACCCGTGAGGGTCTCAAGGCGCCATTGCAGAGCCTGTGCGCAGTCTGGTACTGCCATGTCGACTTGGCAAGTGCACCCACTTACCAGGCCCTAACCTTCCCTTTTCTTACATGTCAGCCACCCCTAAGGTAGGCCCAAGGTACCCCTGTGGGCAGGGTGCAGTGTATGTGAAAGGTAGGACATGCCCTGGTGTTTGGCATGTCCTGATAGTGAATTACTGCCAATTTCGTTTTTCACTATTGCAAGACTACCTGTTCCCCATAGGACAGAATGGGAAGTTTGTTTATAACATTTTATAAACATAACTGGCCCTGGGAACTAGGTAGGAAAATAAAGTTTAGTATGCCTGAACTCAGAATCTAAAGATGCATCTTTTAGTGAAGGTGATTTTTTACATTCTGTGTTTGAAAATACCACTTTCAGAAAGTAGGAATTTTCTTGCTCAGTCATCCCGTGTGCCTCTGCTGGAATGTGGATTGCCTGTCTGGGTTTTGGATGACAGAAGGCTGGGGAGCAAGAGTGGCTCCAGATAGTCTAGGTGGGTCAGGAAAGGGCTGAATAGACCTGGGCTGCAATTGGGGAAGGGGGAGGAGATTTCCTTGCACCTCAAAGGGCCTGGTCTGCCTCTGACAAGGCCGTCTCCTCCTCCTGCCAGGAAGTCACACCAGAGAAGGCAGAACTGGTTCTGGCTGGGCACAGACACTCTCTGCCCAAGAGATCAAAGGATTTTTGGGATATAAATATTGGGGCCCAGACCCCTGAACTTTAGAACTCTTTTCGACCAAGAAGACTGCCAAGAAGAAAGCTGGAGAAGCTGTGAGGAGGGACTACCACTTTGCTGTGTGCTTTGCTGGGTTGGCCTGCAGTGGCTGCTTCTGTCTTGGGCAGTGAAAGGACTGGACTGAACATTCTGCAATCTACTTTTGTGAGTTTCTCCAAGGGCTTGAGGTAGAGCTTGCCCCCTGTTCAAGAAGTCTCAGGCACAACAAAGACTTCAAGCTCTTCTGGCCTCAGCACTCGGGACCGTGTGTTTTGTGCTGCAACAGAAGAAAAAGCAACCAGACGACGACGGCTCTGCCGACTCCGTGTCCTGACGGCACCGCAGAGGGCACCGCGACCCTGGTCTCGCCGACGACGCCTGATGACGCCGCCACCAAGCCACTGCTCAAACCGCGACCTGTGGGCACCGCACTCCGCACCGCCTTGCTTCACGACGACGCCTTGGTATCCCAGACGACGCCGCTCCACGCCAAAATCGACGCTGCTGCTTGCACCGTGGTTCGAGGGCACCGCTCGTAAAGTTACACAACGCACCGCCCTCATCCCGCAGCCTTGGCCTCCCGGCGCCATCGACTCCAGTTCGTCAGCCGACGACAGCGCTTCAGCAACGACTATGCCGCTGCTTGCACCGCGACCTGCCAGCACCGCGACGAGCACCGCATTCACTTCGCACCGTGACCCTGGTCTCACCGACGCCACCTGACGCCGCCACCGAGCCGCTGCTCGCACTGCGACCTGAGGGCACCGCACCGCTGCACTTCGCACCGAAGCAGCCGACGCCTGCCGGCGCCATCGACTCCAGTTTGTCAGCCGACGACAGCTCTTTAGCAACGACGCCGCCGCTGCTTGCACCGCGACCTGCCAGCACCGCGACGAGCACCGCATTCACTTCGCACCGCGATCCTGGTCTCACCGACGCCATCTGACGCCGCCACTGAGCCGCTGCTCGCACCGCGACCTGAAGGCTCCGCACCGCTGCACTTCGCACTGCAGCACCCGACACCTGCCGACGCCAGCGCTCCTGACTTCACCAGAGAGGAGTTCGATCTGCAACGCGTGTGACTTCGAGGGCCCAGACGACTCCTGCACCGACCTCCAGAACCGATGCCAGCGGACGCCGTGCTTTCGGAAGCTCAACGAGAGGTCGCCGACGCCCTGCATTTCTAAAAGGTACTGTTTGCGAATCTTCCCGACACCGTAGCTGGCCCGCGACGCCGCGGTCAGCCAGAACTGTTTGGACTTGTTTGTTCACGACGCTGTGATAGCCCCGGACGGAGCTATCGACATCAAGGAACTGTTTTTCAAGCATATTTTGATAACTGAAGATTTTTAAGTACTGTATTGTGGATTTTTATCGTTTTTGGGTCTTGTCCTAAGTATATAAAAATATTGGATATTTTTCTAAACTGGTGTGGTGTCCTTTTGTAGTGCTTACACTGTATTACTGTGAGTTATGTGCAAATGCTTTACACACTGCCTCTAAGATAAGCCTGACTGCTCGTGCCAAGCTACCAAGGGGGTGAGCAGGGGTTATTTTAGGAGTGTAACTCCCTTATCCTGACTAGGAAGAAAGGTCCCTATTTGGACAAAGGTGCAAACCCTTGCCAACTAGAGACCCCCATTTCTAACATTGGTTGTCAGCGGTGAGAATAGGACTTGCGTTTGCACTTGACTTACAGTGATTGGTGTGCACTACTACCATATCGCAGACCATTGCGTGCCACATACTGGTCCTTTTTCTTTTTGGCCTACTTTTGATCTTGCCAGTTTGAACTTGCTACTTCATCATGCCTGAATCAAGAGCATCATCTGTTGCATCCCTGGAAATTGCCTTTGAGGAGGATAGGTTGGATTCCTACAATGTTAAGGAATTTAAATCCATTTGCAAAAACCTAAAAGTCCGAGGCCTCACTAGGAAGGAGGAGCTACAAAAGGCGCTGAGGGCCTGGGTAGCAGCCAGACATGTCAGCGAGCAGTCTGGTGATCTCAGTGGAGAGGCGGAGGAGCCTATTCCTAGGGTGGATATGCTTTTGGGAGGGGGGGGACCCTCCAGGCCAGGTAGCAGTGGCCTGTCCCCAGAGGAGCTGGAGGACAGGCGGGAAGCAAGGAAGTTCGAGTTGGAGAAACTCAGGATGGAAAGTGAAAGGGAGGATAAAAGAATAGCCATGGAGGAAAGGAAGATGATCTTAGATCATGAGCGAAGTCTTAAAGAGCTGGAGCTAAGGAATAGAGCCAGCTCAGATGGTGGCAGCAACTCATCAAGACAGGCAGACAGAATTGTACACATCCCTAAGAATGTAGGCAAGGAATTCAAGAAGGGGGACGACATACAAAGGTGGTTTCATGGTTATGAGGCAGCGATCCACATGAATGGGGTCCCTGAGGAGAATTGGGGAGCAGGATTGTGGCCCCTCTTTCCGGAAGAAGCCCGGGATACTTTAATAGCTTTGGGTAAGGGGTATCACCTCACCTATCCCGACATGAAGGACGCCCTTCTCACTAAGTATGGTCTTACTCCTGAAAAGTACAGGGTTCAGTTCAGGTCCAGTAAAAAGTCTGATGCCAACACTTGGTTGGAATGTGTGGATGTGTTTTGCCGGTCACTGGATGGCTCGTTGAAGGGCAGTAATGTGACAGATTTTAAGGGGCTCTACAATTTGATTGCATGGGAGCACTTGTCTAGTCTGTTTTGCAGATCTGCGCCAGCACCTAGTTGATAGTAAGCTGACTGACCCCAGGAAGCTTGCTATGGAGGCGGACCGCTGGGTGAGTACCAGGGTCCACAAGAAAGCGTTTGGGGGAGACTCAGCCAAAGGTGGACAGGGTCCCCAGCAGAAAAGTGGGGGGGACAAGGGTAAAGCACAGGAGTTCTTTAAAGGGCCCCAAACTAACACCCAGGGTAAAGGTTCCCATCCCCCTGGAGATAAGAAACAAGGGGTCTCTTCAGAAAAGCCTGCTGAGACCAGCCCCCGCAAGTGTTTTGCATGTGACCAGGTGGGTCACATGAAGGGGGACCCCCAAGTGCCCGAAGGGGGCACAGCCACCCACCGGTGGGCAATCCAAGGTGTTGGCTAGTGTAGCTCTTGGGGAGGAGGAGTACCCACAGGAGGATGGGGATCCCGCAGAAAAGACCCTCGTCTCCCTAGGGGACAGTGAGATGGTCCCAGGAAACCAGGTGCCCCCTAACACAAAGAAATACAGCACCTGGGTGACCATCAATGGGAAAAGGGTAGAGGCTCTCAGAGATACTGGAGCCAGTGTGACCTCAGTCCGGTGTCACCTGGTCTCTGAGAAGCAGGTAGTCCCAGGGGCATTCCACCAAGTAATTGCTGTAGACAATTCAGAGCGCCAGTGTCTGGTGGCGCAGGTTCCCTCCGAGTAGGGGGGGGGGGGTCTCAGGACCCTTGAGGGTGGTTGTGAGCCCTTCCATGCCTGTAGATTGTCTGCTAGGTAACGACCTGGAGCAGTCCTTATGGAAGGATGTTGAGCTCAGGTCTCACTTGGAGATGCTTGGGTTGCCAGAGTGGGCATGCGTGTCCACTCGGTCAATGGCGGCCAGAGAGGGTGATCAAGAGGACTTGGAGCCTGAAACAGTGGCCCAAGCCCCTGCCAAGAGAAAGGGCAAGGGGCGCCGGAAACCGGCCCCTGAAGTTCCCACGGACCGGGAGGAGGCAGACCTTGAGGGGGACGCCCCGGTGCCTACAGGGGAGCCAGTAGCTGAACTGGGGGACATCTCTGAGCTGACCCATTGGCAGCAAGAAGGGTGTCCCACCAGGGAGGAATTCTGCAAGGAGCAGAAAGAGTGCCCTTCTCTGGAGGGTCTGCGGCCGCAGGCTGCAGACCAGGCAGCTGGTGATTAGTCCGGATCACATTGGATCTACTGGGAGAATGGTCTCCTGTACAGTGAGCCTAAGGTCGCTGAGACTGGGTCAGCCCGTGTGCTGGTGGTACCCCAGCGCTTCAGGACCTTCCTACTGGGTCTGGCTCATGACGTGCCTTTGGCAGGACATTTGGGGCAGGACAAGACCTTTGACAGGCTTGTCACCCACATCTTCTGGCCCCAAATGCGAAGGCAGTCAGATGGACATTGCAGGTCTAGCTAAACTTGCCGGGCAAGTGGTAAGAGTGGGAGGAAGGTCAAAGCTCCTCTCCAACCTTTTCCAGTTGTTGGAACACCCTTTGAAAGGGTAGGGATGGACATTGTGGGGCCACTGGATCCCAAGACAGCCATGGGCAACATGTACATCCTGGTCTTGGTGGACCATGCCACCCGGTACCCGGAGGCAATCCCTCTCAGGACAACGACGGCGCCAGTGGTGGGCCGGCGTTAATGGGGATCTTTTCCCGCGTGAGGTTCCCCAGAGAGGTGGTTTCTGACAGGGGGACCAATTTCATATCCAAGTATATGACATCCCTGTGGAAGGAGTGTGGTGTAACCTACAAGTTCACCACCCCTTACCACCCACAAGGTAACGGTCTGGTGGAGAGATTCAACCGACCTTGAAGGGCATGATTAAGGGTCTAACAGAACCCATGAGGCGTAAGTGGGATGTCCTCTTGCCATGCCTTCTCTTTGCTTACAGGGAGGTGCCACAGAAGTCTCTTGGGTTCAGTCCCTTTGAGCTTCTATATGGTCACCCTGTGAGAGGACCTCTGAGTTTGGTCAAGGAAGGCTGGGAGGCAGCTCCCAGGAAAACTCCCCAGGATGTGTTTAGTTACATGCTGGCCTTCAGAAACCAAACTGCCCGCTTCAGGAAACTCGCTCAGGCGAACCTGGAAGCAAGCCAGGAAGAAATGAAGAAGTGGTATGACCAGAATGCCACTCTGGTCGAATTGCAACCTGGGCAGAAAGTGTGTGTCATGGCCCCAGTGGAACCTTGTGCCTTGCAGGACAAGTGGACTGGGCCGTTTGAGGTGGTGGAGCGCAAAAGTGATGTCACCTACCTGGTGGATTTGCGGGCTCCAAGGAACCCTTTGAGGGTCCTCCACGTGAACCGCCTCAAACCCCACTTCGAGAGGTCCGAAGTGAGCATGCTCTTGGCAACGGATGATGGGACGGAAGAGGAGAGTGAACCTCTCCCTGACCTCCTGTCTACCAAGGAGCACGATGGGTCAGTGGAAGGTGTGATCCTCTCCCCTACACTAAGCCCAGAACAGCAGAGCGATTGTCACCAGTTGTTGGGACAGTTTGCCCCCATTGTTCTCTCTGACCCCAGGTGTTACTCACTGGTGTACCCATGACGTGGACACCGGTGACAGCCCTCCTGTGAAGCACACGATTTACAGGTTAACTGACCGGGTCAAGGCCAGCATTAAAGAGGAGGTCTCTAAGATGTTGGCGTTAGGGGTGATCGAGCCTTCCAACAGTCCTTGGGCCAGCCCAGTGGTCTTGGTCCCAAAGGCTGCTGCACCCGCTGCCACTCCAGAACTGCGGTTTTGTGTGGACTACCGTGGGCTCAGTGCCGTCACCAGGACTGACGCACACCCCATCCCCAGAGCTGATGAGCTCATTGATCGGTTGGGAGCTGCCAAGTTCCTCAGCACGTTTGATTTAACGTCTGGGTACTGGCAGATTGCCTTAACCGATGGGGCCAAGGAGAGGTCAGCATTTTCAACCCCAGAAGGACATTACCAGTTCCGGGTGATGCCCTTTGGGTTGAAGAATGCCCCTGCCACCTTTCAGAGGTTGGTCAACCAGGTGTTGGCTGGGCTGGAGGATTTCATTGCCGCCTACCTGGATGACATCGCAGTGTTCAGTTCCAGCTGGGAGGAACACTTGCAGCACCTCAGTGAAGTGTTGAAGGCGCTGCAGAGGGAAGGCCTCACGATCAAGGCCAGTAAGTGCCAGATCGGGCAGGGTTCGGTGGTGTACTTGGGACACCAGGTAGGAAGCGGCCAGGTGGCGCTCCTACAACCCAAGATTGACACCATTCTGGCTTCGGAGCCCCCCAAGACCCAGACAGCGGTGAGGACCTTCTTAGGACTCACCGGGTACTACAGGAGGTTTGTTAAGGGGTATGGCACCATTGTTGCCCCCTTAACAGAGCTGACTTCCAGGAAGCAGCCCAAGAAGGTGATCTGGACTGAGTCCTGCCAGAAGTCTTTTGATGCCCTGAAGGCCGCCATGTGCACGGCACCCGTGCTCAAGGCACCCGACTTCTCCAAGGAATTAGTCGTGCAGACTGACGCTTCAGAGCATGGAGTGGGAGCGGTGCTCTCACAACTGAACGAAGAGGGCGTAGACCAGCCTGTAGTCTTCCTTAGCCGGAGACTATTCCCCAGGGAACAGAGGTGGAGTGCCATAGAAAGGGAAGCTTTCGCTGTGGTCTGGGCACTGAAGAAGCTGAGGCCCTACCTGCTTGGGACTCACTTCCGGGTTCAGACAGACCACAGGCCCCTCAGATGGTTGATGCAAATGAGGGGTGAGAATCCAAAACTGCTGAGGTGGTCCATCTCCCTACAGGGAATGGACTTTACGGTGGAACACCGCCCTGGCACAGAACACGCCAATGCAGATGGTCTGTCCAGGTTCTTCCACCTTAGTGAAGAGAACTCCCAGGAGGTTGGGTAGTTCTCCCTACTTTCAGCTGGAGGGGACATGTGTTAGGCTTGGCCTCTTTTGGCGTGTTTCCCCTGAGTTTTTGCTTTCTGACCTCCCGGTTTTGACTCTGTTTGTGCTGGCTTAGTGTTTCTGCGCACTTTTCTCACTGCTGATCAGTGGTAAAGTGCAAGTACTCCTGTGGTAAAATGTGTTATGGATTGGTGTTTCCATGATTGGCCTACTTGATTTATGTGTCAGTCCCTAGTAAAGTGCACTGCGTGTGCCAGGGCCTGTAAATCAAATGCTGTTGGTGGGCTGCAGCACTAGATTGTGCCACCCACACAAGCAGCCCGTAAATGTGACTCTGGCCTGCCATTGCAGAGCCTGTGCGCAGTCTGGTACTGCCATGTCGACTTGGCAAGTGCACCCACTTGCCAGGCCCTAACCTTTTCTTACATGTCAGCCACCCCTAAGGTAGGCCCAAGGTACCCCTGTGGGCAGGGTGCAGTGTATGTGAAAGGTAGGACATGCCCTGGTGTGTGGCATGTCCTGATAGTGAATTACTGCCAATTTCGTTTTTCACTATTGCAAGGCTACCTGTTCCCCATAGGACAGAATGGGAAGTTTGTTTATAACATCTTATAAACATAACTGGCCCTGGGAACTAGGTAGGAAAATATAGTTTAGTATGCCTGAACTCAGAATCTAAAGATGCATCTTTTAGTGAAGGTGATTTTTACATTCTGTGTTTGAAAACACCACTTTCAGAAAGTAGGTATTTTCTTGCTCAGTCATCCCGTGTGCCTCTGCTGGAATGTGGATTGCCTGTCTGGGTTTTGGATGACAGAAGGCTGGGAGCAGGAGTGGCTCCAGATAGTCTAGGTGGGTCAGGAAAGGGCTGAATAGACCTGGGCTGCAATTGGGGAAGGGGGAGGAGATTTCCTTGCACCTCAAAGGGCCTGGTCTGCCTCTGACAATGCCGTCTCCACCTCCTGCCAGGAAGTCACACCAGAGAAGGCAGAACTGGTTCTGGCTGGGCACAGACACTCTCTGCCTAAGAGATCAAAGGATTTTTGGGATATAAATATTGGGGCCCAGACCCCTGAACCTTAGAACTCTTTTGGACCAAGAAGACTGCCAAGAAGAAGAGCTGGAGAAGCTGTGAGGAGGGACTACCACTTTGCTGTGTGCTTTGCTGTGTTGGCCTGCAGTGGCTGCTTCTGTCTTGGGCAGTGAAAGGACTGGACTGAACTTTCTGCAATCTACTTTTGTGAGTTTCTCCAAGGGCTTGAAGTAGAGCTTGCCCCCTGTTCAAGAAGTCTCAGGCACAATAAAGACTTCAAGCTCTTCTGCCCTCAGCTCTGGGGACTGTGTGTTTTGTGCTGCAACAGAAGAAAAAGCAACCCGACGACGCCGCTGCCGACTCCGTGTCCTGACGGCACCGCAGAGGGCAACGCCGCACCGCGACCCTGGTCTCACCGACGCCGCCTGCTGACGCCGCCACCGAGCCGCTGCTCGCACCGCGACCTGTGGGCACCGCACTCCGCACCGCCTCGCGACGACGCCTTGGTATCCCAGACGCCGCCGCTCCACGCCGAAATCGACGCCGCTGCTTGCACCGTGGTTCGAGGGCACTGCTCGTAAAGTTACACGACGCACCGCCCTCATCCCGCACCGCAGCCTTGGCCTCCCGATGCCGGCCCCATCGACTCAGTTCGTCAGCCGACGACAGCGCTTCAGCAACGACGACGCCCCTGCTTTCACCCAGATCTGCCAGCACCGCGACGAGCACAGCATTCACTTCGCACCGCGACCCTGGTCTCACCGACGACGCCATCTGATGCCGCCACCGAGCCGCTGCTCGCACCGCGACCTGAGGGCGCTGCACTTCGCACCGCAGCACCCGACGCCTGCCGGCGCCATCGACTCCAGTTCGTCAGCCGACGACCGCGCTTCAGCAACGACGCCGCCGCTGCTTGCACCGCGACGAGCACTGCATTCACTTCGCACCGCGACCCTGGTCTCACCGACGCCGCCATCTGATGCCGCCACCGAGCCGCTGCTCGCACCGCGACCTGAGGGCACCGCACGCCGCACCGCTGCACTTCGCACCCGATGCCTGCGGACGCCAGCGCTCCTGACTTCAACAGAGAGGAGTTCGATCTGCATCGCGTGTGACTTCGAGGGCCCCGACGACTCCTGCACCGACCTCCTGCACCGACGCCTGCGGACGCCGTGCTTTCGGAAGCTCAACGAGAGGTCGCCGACGCCCTGCATTTCTAAAAGGTACTGTTTGCGGGTCTTCCCGACACCGTGGCTGGCCCGCGACGCTGCGGTCAGCCGGAACTGTTTGGACTTGTGTGTTCACGACGCCGTGATAGCCCCGGACGGAGCTATCGACATCAAGGAACTATTTTTCAAGCATATTTTGATAACTGAAGATTTGTAAGTACTGTATTGTGGATTTTTATCGTTTTTGGGTCTTGTCTTAAGTATATAAAAATATTGGATATTTTTCTAAACTGGTGTGGTGTCCTTTTGTAGCGCTTACACTGTATTACTGTGGGTTATGTGCAAATGCTTTACACACTGCCTCTAAGATAAGCCTGACTGCTCGTGCCAAGCTACCAAGGTGGTGAGCAGGGGTTATTTTAGGAGTGTAACTCCCTTATCCTGACTAGGAAGAAGGGTCCCTATTTGGACAAAGGTGCAAACCCTTGCCAACTAGAGACCCCCATTTCTAACAGGGGCAATGAAGTCTGTGAGGAGATCGCTGAAGATGGTGAGTGGTCCTGGTAGTCGGTAGGCTAGGTTGCCTTTGATGGAGGTGTGGTTGCCGGCCTGAAGTTCGAAAGTGCATGTGCTCACGATGGGCGTGTCCTCGGCGGTGAAGGAGGTGCAGTTGATGGAGTCCTAGTGGATGATGGCGAGTCCTCCTGATTTGTTCGGTCTGTCCCGGTGGGATATCTTGCAGCCCGGTGGAATGGCTGTGGTGATGGCGGTTGCCAAAGTGGGGTTTAGCCAGATCTGTCAGTTAGATGATGTCCAAGGAGTGCGTCTCGATGTTGTTCCAGATCTTGATGGCGTGTTTGTTGAGAGATCTGTTGTTGAGGAGCAAGCATGCCAGACAGGGTGAGGCGTGTGTTGCACAAGAGGGGTGCATGTTGGGGCAGGTGAAATGGCAGTGAGTGCATGAGAAAGATCCTGCAGTGGAGCCAGGAGAGACATGGAAGCAGCTGATGGTGTTGAGTGCTTGCAGGCTGGAGGCTGTGTAGTGACGGTGTTCAGTCGGACCAGGAACTGTGGTGCTTGGCGCGGTCCAGGCGCTGGCGGGTGCAGAGAGGCTTGCCTTTGACACGCCTTTGGCTACGGTGGGGGAAGCATGAGGTTTAGGCAGAGCTAGGGAAGGGCAGGGCACAGGAGGCGGGAGAAAGCACGGAGGTAAGGAGCCCGGAAGGCAGGAAAGTGCAAGAGAACAGGCATGATCGAAAAGCTGGGCACAAAGAAGGAACAAGTTGGGCACTAAGAGCACAAAAAGAGAGAATGGAAAGTAGAAAACAGACACAAAGAGGCCCACGAGTGAAAGTGGAAAACGCGCTCAATGAGGCCGAGGAGCGGGAGTAGAAAAACAGGCACAAAGAGGCCCAAGAGTGAAAGTGAAAAGTAAAAAATGGGCACAAAGAGGTTCCAAAGAGAGAGTGGAAAGTGGGCGCAAGGAGTAAGGAAAGGATGGAGAGAAGGGCAAGAGGAAGTAGCAGAGAGCAAGAAAGAAGGAGCGCAAGAACGAGGCGGGCCTCTTTCAGCGATGTCGGGTCCGAAAGGGCCTAAGACGGGTTGGAGGACCAGTCCAGGTAAGTTGGAGCTGGGGCCCGGGCACCTGAAAGAGAAGGTGCTAGTATACACCCTTGGCGTAGGCCGTTCATTACACTGATTGTGCTAGTTAACCGCCAATTCTACCTGTGCCCAATTTGCTGTATGCAATGGCTGTATAAAAAATAGATCACAGGATTTCCCAACCTCTTAGCTTCTCCCAGAGCCGCCGCCTTTTCACTATATTGAAGACTGCAGAAGTCCACTAAACAGTAGAGCCTCTGATTCACTTCTAAAGATTTTTTTAATAATAACCCAAGGGCAAAGCAGTGATCCTAAATGAAATACAACATGCAATACGCACATGCCAGTTGTCGGAGCTTGCCACTTTCATGCAGAAGCAAATGTCATACCCCTGTTATAGAGGGAATGGCCAGAGTTTACCTGCAGAGGGTCAGGAAACTCCTCTACCAAGGCTGCAGATGAAAAAAGTATGTACCTCACGCAGGGCTTGAAAAATCCACTCGCCCGCTCGCATTTGTGAGCCAGATTTAGTTAGGGCAAGCTATTTTTAGTTCCTACTCGCCCTTTCAGGCGAGTAGGAAGGAAGACTGACTGTTGACCTCTGTCTCTGAAAGCAGAGCAAATGTGACAAGATAGCAAGATTTAAAGGCATCTTTATTGCTCACAAAGTGAATGAGCAATAAAAATGCCTTTAAATCTTGTTAACTTGTCACATATGCTCACAGAGGTCAAGTGCATTACAGTTAGGTCGAGTAGATTTCTGAGGTTACTAGACCTGCAGGTCTAGTAAGAATTTTTAGATTTATGGCAAAGATGGCCGCCGAGAGGTTGTAGTGGCAGCTACGGCCCGAGCTCCCCTTCCCTGGAGAGCCAAATGAATAGATAATGCGGATGGTCATATCATATAGCACATATCCGGTATATTTGACCATACTGTTGGCGGACTGGCAAGTCTTAAGCAACCAGCAAGATTCATCACGCGCTCCGAGTTGTGGGGAAATACAGAGGTGCAGGAGCACTGTCTGCATCACCCGATCATCATACGTACAGCGCAGAAGCATCGGAAACGGCAAGCAGTTTATAGCGCTCAAACGCCACACTCTAGCGCTTGCGATCAGGATGGCCCCCCGGACCTGTAAACAGAAGGATCCCAAAAGCCAGAAGGATCCGAAAGACAATCCCAGGGAGCCTTCGAAACCACAGGGAACCGCATCAGGACGTGGCATCGGCCAGCAGCAGCGGCGTGCACCGCAGAAGCAAGTGGACGCCGGGCTCAATATCTCGCAGCGAAATAGCGGTGATCTCCGGACCAGTATCCCTCTCAGACAACCAACACTGGCAGAGCACTTCACACACGCCGCGAGCCTTACCGGAGAAACCTCAGCGCTGCTAGAGGGAATCCAGGCACCAGCTACTGCAACAATAGAGGACGCATTGACAGAGCCGCTGACAGAGCCGTCAACTGCTCTCACACTGACGGCGAATCTGGTAGTGCTGCAAGCACTCCCTGGGCCTGCCTGTAGGGGTGAGAAGCCGAATGAAGAGATTACGATCGTGTCTGACAGTGGTGTGCAACAAATCCCACAGGTAACGATACAGACCGGCAGTAGTGAAGCAAATATGATAATCAATTCTAACTCTTCCTCTCGTGCTTCTGAACTTGTTGGGCCTACTGCGAGTCCTCAATGTAAAATAATAGATACTGGCTCATGTATTGGCCAACTGAGTGGCTATGAACAAACTCAAGTCAGTAACACGGGGGGTGGAGAGGCGCGAAAGACTACCGGGTCGCCAGACGGAGAGTGTTTTTTCTCTTTAAATGATGACTCTGATGTTCCCCACACTAGTGAAGATAATCTTTCGGATTATACAGACTCGGGAGAGACTTCCTCGGGGCAGAAGGCATCAAGGGCATCAAGGGCAACAGTGGCAAGAGCTAGGTTAAGATCTAAAGGCAAAGGGAGTCCTACGGCCCCCGAGGGCGCAGCAGCAGCTCGCAGACTCACCTGGGATTATTCAGCCTCCTCTCAATTATACCCTGAAGATGGTATGACACCCAACTCTAACTTTAAAGAGGATACCGGTCTGAAGGCAATCACTACTGCTACAGCTACTGCCACCAGCCCAACATCAGCCCCTACGATGGAACTGATATATACTACATTAAAGCAAATGCAGGGAGAAGTTAGATCAGAGTCACGCAGGGCGCAAATGGCTACAAAGAAATTGCAAGGCTCACTCCGGAAAATAAATAAACTCTACGAAGGCCTAGAGAGCAGGGTTACCCAGGTGGAGGATCGGACCGGGAGGCTTGAGGATCAGGCCAATGAATGGCAGACTTTTAAGAACACACAAGAAAAGATCTCTGAGGACCTGCTATGGAAGGTTGAGGATTTAGAAAATAGACAGAGAAGAAACAATGTCAGACTTTTGGGCTTGGTCGAAAACGCGGAAGGGAGGGATGCAAGAGCCTTTGTAGTTGCCCTTTTGAAGGGGGCATTTCCGGAACTTACAGAGTGGAATTGGGATGCGGAGGTTCAGCGAGCCCATCGGTTCCCACTGATCCTAAAGAGAAGAGGGACAGAGGACTCGGGGGGGTACCCAAGGGCTATGCTTGTATATATTGGTAACTACCTCCTTAGGCAAGCTATTATGGATAAGGCGAAACCTGAGACCAAACGCACGTTTGAGGGGAATACATTCTTCGCCCGTCCCGATTTCTGTCACGCCACTGTTGAGCGGAGGTGGCGTCTTAGGCAAATGATAAGATCGTTTCAGGAGGCAAAAAGTGAGGCTTATTTGCTATATCCAGCCCGCCTAAAGGTTATCACTAATGGCCGAGTCCACATGTTTTTTTCTGAGATTAAAGCGCAAATCTATTTAACAGAACTTTTATCTAAGAAAGGAGCAGATGGTACTTCCTGAGTTGTTATTAAATAGTTGAAACTGACTCCCTAATAATGTCATAAAGGGGGCGCTGATCTTGGGTGGTGTTTCAACAGTGGGGGGGTTTGTAAGGTAATTTAGGTTAAGATACACTGATTGGCGCTCTAATATTAATACATGACCTGATCACTTTTGAAAGGGTATTATGGTTGCTTTGCTAGAACAGTAATTGATAGGTAGGTAAGGATCATCTTAAACTATAGATATGGCCTAAATATGGATTAATACTATGATAAATGAATAGTATGTGCTATATGACATACGAAAAGGCAGGGAGGGGGCGGCCGCGCTGCCCTCTTCGGATCTCTGCTGCCACACATCGGTCATTCGTGACCTATTTGCCAACAAGAAGGGTGGGGGGTGGGGGGTGGGCCTGGGGTCTGGGCAGGGGGCGAGCGGTAGGGATAGTCAGGGTGGGGGGGTTTAACACAGCACAGCAGAACGGTTAGTGGACACAAGGTACAGTGTAATGGATACAAGTGGATGGAAACTGCAAAAATGGGAGTAAGAGTCAGAGTTGGCAAGATGATTGAAGAGGGTACTGTAAGAGGTCTTATTTCCAAACCGGATATATGGAGTTGAGAATAGCTACAATGAATGTGAATGGACTGAACGATCCTGGTAAGAGACAACGAGTCGCATTAATGTTACGAACAATGCGGCTTGATATTCTATGTGTGCAAGAAACACACATAGAGGGGATTAAAGGCAGGCTCCTGGAGCAACTAGGTTTTCATCTTTTGGCTTGCACCAGGCAGGGGACCAAAACCCGTGGGGTGGCTATATTGACGAAAAGAAAGGATATAACAGTAAGACGGAAACTTGAGGATAAGTGGGGCAGATGGGTATTAGTAGAGTGTGGGATGCCGGCTGAGATTTTTACTATATGTTCGGTATACGGGTCCACGGAAGATGACCCTGATATCTTTGAGTTCCTGGATACTGAGCTAGCCTCTTGGTCTCCCTCGGTTATCATGTGTGGTGACCTTAACATTAACGGCCTGGGAGGATTGTGGGATGAAGGAGGAGATAGGTATCAGGGCCGGAAGAAAAAAGTATTTAGAGCACTCTCTAGCCTGGTACGCAATAATGCATTGGTTGATATTTGGGATACCTTGAAGCCGGAAGATCCCGGTAGCACATTCTATTCAGCCCCACATAAATTAGTAGTCAGGTTGGACTACTTTCTTGCTTCTAAGCTTTTAGTTTCCCGATGCAGGATAGAAAAACTCCCCAGGGTGATGTCAGATCATAGCCCTTTAGTTTTAACATTAGATATGGCTGGGTTAGGAAGGCCGGTGAGATGTTGGACATTTGAGAGGGGGCTTTTGAAGGACAACGCATATATAAAATATATGAAAGACTGGATGATTGAATACTGGGAGGTTAATAGGGGCACCGCTAGTATGGGGATAGTATGGGATACTTTTAAGGCAGGAGTGAGAGGGGAAACTTTAAGTTATAGTCTGCATCGACAGAAACAAGATCGATTGCTAGATTCTATAAAAAGTAATAAAGTAAGAGAGGTAGAGGAGGAGCTATGCCAGGCAATTACCTTAGGGGTAGACCTAGACGGTATTTTACTTAGACTGGCCCTTGCTAAAGCAGAAGCACAGGATCGATTGGCAGCCAAAGCGGCCACGACCTTTCTGGTTAAAAGGGAACAGTGTCACGAATTCAGCGAAAGGGTAGGGCACACTCTGGCGATACGTATAAGGCAAAAGGAAGCCGCTGCAGCGATCAGGGAGATAGAAGATGGAACTGGGGAATTGATTAATGATGCAGTGGGGATTCAGGAGGCTTTTAGGAGTTACTACAGTAAACTCTACCATGAAGATCAGGATAGGGACCCTTTAGACATTCAAAGTTATCTAGACGAGATCAGCATAGATCCGTTAGATGTAATTGATAGAGAGGCATTAGATGCCCTATTTACGTCGGAGGAGATCTTTGAGGCTTTATTTAGTCTTCCCTCGGGCAAAGCGGCTGGCCCTGATCAAATACCCTTAGAATTCTATAAGGTTTTTAATGACGCCATAGGGTCCCAACTTATTGAGATGATTAAGCAAGTACAGACCGGGGGCCGGGCTCCAAATTCTTGGGCGGGGGCAGACATTGTGGTCTTTCTTAAAAGGGGAAACCCCCTAGGCAGCCTGGGTCTTATAGACCCATCACATTGATGAATGGGGATGCAAAGATCTTCTCCAAGATTCTGGCTTCTAGGTTAGGAAAGATAGTTTCTAGAATGGTTAGCCCGACTCAACACGGTTTTATACCCGGGCGGGGGACGATACAACATATTCGTCAGGTCATAACGCTCTTCGACGCTGCGGCAGCCTCTGGAGACCCCATGGCAGTGCTATTTATAGATGCAGAAAAGGCCTTCGATCGGGTCTCCTGGGGCTACCTCTGGGCCGCTATGAGATGGTATGGTTTAGGGGAGGGGTTTATAAGAGCGGTACAGGTTATGTATGATTCTCCATCAGCCCGACTGAAGATTAATGGAGGATACACGGCCTCATTAGATATTAGGCGTGGCACCCGACAGGGCTGCCCCTGCTCCCCATTACTCTTCGCAATCTATATTGACCCTCTTATCCGGAAGATGGAGGCAAACGAGTACATTCCCCCTATGAGATTTCATGCACTTGAATGTAAAACTTTAGCATATGCAGACGACATCGCGTTAGTCACCCCAAATCCGGATATGGCTTTAAGAGCAATGGAGACAGAAGCGCAGTACTTCGGTCGGGTGTCAGGGTATGCTCTGAACAAACAAAAAACCCAAATAGTTAAGAACACGATGGCAGTTTGTGTTGACGCCCGAGTCATCGACTCTGTGGTGTATTTAGGGATAGAAATCACAGCTGAGCTAGGGCACATTGTGGAGAAAAACATGACCCCAATAATCAACAAAGCCAGGAAAGACTTCGATAGGGTGCACAATCTCCATTTATCGTTAGTAGGGCGATGTAATGTTGTAAAAATGGTTTTTCTCCCAAAAATCCTTTATCTATTCAGAGGCATCCCACTAGAGGTCGAGAAAAAGTGGTTTAGTGTATTAGAGAATTTAGTGAATAAATTTATTTGGGCTCACGGGAAAACTAGAAGGGCAGTAAGGTTCATGTCACTACCTAGGGAACGAGGGGGCTGGGCTATTCCGGATTTTAAACTATATTACTGGGCCACTGCTTTTCAACACATGCGGGGATTACTGGGAGGAGAGGGTATAGCGGAAGGGCCTGGGGACGCCTCTATGAATCTGTATACATATCTCATTGGAGAAAATGCTCAGAGCTGTTTTGTGAAATTCACTGATCCAAACTATTTCAAAAGAACACGTTTCAAGACACTACAAGCAGCGTATAAAATTTGGGGAATATTTCGTAAAAAAATTGGTCTGGGCCGTCTGAATGCCTACACGAGATTATACAAAAACCCGACACTTCCAGGGGAAATATTTGTAGACTCAACGATGGCAGAGTGGGAAAGATCAGGTATACAGAGGTTGGGGGATCTAATGGGACCCAGCGGTATAGCTCAATTTATCGATTTACAGAAGACCTATGATATAGGTCGCAGCAATTTTTTTAAGTACCTCCAAATTCGTAGCTTTTTTAGTAGTAAGACAGGAGGGAGTGCTGAATTTAAGGATAATAAAATTATTGATATTATTAGGGCAGGGGAAGACTGCACTATACGGAGGTTATATATGGAGTTGTCGTCCCTGAAAACGGATGATCTTGAGAAACATGGTGGAAAATGGGCAGCTAAGCTGGATATAGAGCAATCCTTGGTAATGGACTCTCTAGAAATGGGTCAGACACTACTATGCTCAGCCGCCCTACAAGCTCAGCACTACAAGACTATATTCTCTTTGTATCATACACCGGCAAGGATTGCGCAGTGGGGGGGACAATCAGGAATTAGATGTCCACGGTGTAACAGTTTAGAAGCTGAGATTGTACATATGTTTGCAACTTGTCCCCAGCTGCAAAAATTAAAGAAAGATATCTCAGAATTTTTGGGCTACCACTTGGGTATCAATGTCTCCCTGACGCCATCGCTGATCTTGTTGGGAGTTATAAGCGGGGATAGGCTCAATACGAATGTGAGCTTTTTGTTTGTAGCAATGTCGGTGTTGAGAATTTGTATAGCAACAGCCTGGCTTGATCGAGATCCTCCTGTGCTTCAACAGTGGCTCAACAAATTGCTATCTACCTTCAATTTGGAAAAAAATATATATGAAAGAAAGGGGAAAAAGGGTAGGCAACGTGGTAGATGCATCTGGGGCCCTATATACAGACTGAAGGATAACGTTTAGTAGCGTAAGCTTCTCTGTAGGTGCCCTCTCTCTGTTTCATTTAGTATTTTAGTTTTTCTGTTCAGTCAAAGTAAAGTACGTTGCTGCAATTGGAATTTATGATAACAGCACTGTAAAGTTTATTTTGAATTAAGTTTAACCTTGTTTTATTGTTAATATGTGATCTCTCTGCTGTACTGTGAAAAAAAAACCCTTAAAAATAATTTTAAAAAAAATAATAAAAAAAAAGAATTTTTAGATTTTTCGAGCCCTGTCACTAGAATCTCAGCTTCCATTCACCATAGACTGGAGTGGGTGCAGTAGTCTTCCTCATCTGGTGGGGGGGGGAACACACCGGGCGTACCATTTAAAGCAGACTATGTTTCTATGCTGCTGGAACGTTTAAAACATTGAATAGTATTTTGAGACTTGAAGATTGCCAAGCACAGTTGAGAACCAGAAAAACGTGAAAGGGTCAGAATGATGCACTGGGTGGCAGGCGCGCAATGCCCTAAGGGCTGTAAGGGCTTTAGTCCCTGACCCCCCCCCCCGTGTGCCTCAGCACAAGCGGCTGCACCTTCCCAGACATATACACAGTGCTTGAGCTGCTGTGGGCTGGGCTGGCCTGGGCAAAGTCTGGTGTCTTTCCTCTGCCACACCTGAGTTTTTCACAAGTCTTTAAAAGACCATTTACATGCCGTTGTGAACTAGTTAACAAGGATTTGTTTTTCACTGGTTCCAGTACCCCCTAGGTCCCCACTCCGCCTATTCCTTATATTTGTATTTTATATTTACTGCCACAGTGGGCGAATATATTTAGTATCAAGCATTGGCATAGCCGATAGGTCTCACCTTTGGGACCATTAATAAGTGTTTAGTCATGAATGAAATTATAGTCGGTGTGTGCCACCAAGGATTTTGTAGCTATACATTTGCTACACACTAGGTTATGCAGTCCGATTTGGGATATGCCAACAATTCTCCATATACATCAATTAATTTTTTTCATTCACCGAGGAACGGGCAGGTAACAGAGAGCAAGGCAGGGGGGGAGACGTGCATGAGGAATACAGCCCAAAAACAAATGCACTCTCCTTGAGTTGTTACTGTAACATCCCGAGCTGCCGACTTAGGAACTGGGGTACCAGGTTTGAGTCTTTGCATTTCCTCGCTTTTCCTGTGCGAGTCTCGGCACCAGCTCTCCCCATAACTAAGGGATTTGACCAGAATCACAGAATGCGGCTGCCCGCGGCCCCCGCAGGGGGCCACCCTAAAAGGGCGGCCCTTTAGTGCCATTTGGGCACAGACACACCCCTGCTAGTGTTTGGACTCGGAGAGGAGTCCTCTTGCCCTGGCGCGCGAGGTGCGTCACTTCTGGCGCGCCGAGGTCGGGGGAGGGTACTTATGCCTCCCCCGGCCATCTTGGCGTCCTCTTTACGCCAGCCACGCCGTCTCTGGGCACGCTGTCTTTTTGTCCCGCTGGACACGCTGTCCAGTCCCGTCGGTATCGTCATCGTCGGGTCCAACTTGGTTTGCGGTGAGTGCGGGCCAGGAGGGGCCATTGCCTGGTTTAATCATCCTCCCTACTATTTCCCCCATTTGGGACGCTGTGGCTCCGGCCTCCTGGTGTTGTGGCACCCTGGCCTTGTAAGCGCGTCCGCACTGCAAATGTTTACCTGTCTGGGAGCCTGCGGCTGTCCTGGGTGCTCGGGTACCGGTGTGTTTTGTGAAGGGGGGGCGGTGTGTTGGCAGCGTGGGTTGTGCCGCGTTCGACACGCGGGGTTGGGGCCAGGCCGTCCCGGTGGCTACGGTCCCCGACGATGGTACTGTCCAGGGGACCTGGGTTCGTCGAGAGATTGTGGCCTGGCGGCCAGAGTTCCGTACTTTAACGCTCGGGAAGCAGGTTCGAGCCCTGATGTGGACTCAACATCCTGTGATCCCAAAAAGGGAATATGTCCTCGGCATCTGTGAGTGAGTTGGGGCCTATGTAGGAAAGTGGCTCTGTATATACTGCACCAAAGTAAGGTTCAGTGTGCACAGAGTCCCCAGTCCCCAGAGGTTTGGCAGAGGCTAAAGTTAGATATAACCTTACTCTCTAAAGTGGTAGCTTGGTCGAGCAGTAAGGCAGTATCAGAGGACAGTGTAAAGCATTTGTTGTACACACTCAGTCAGCAAATGAAGCCACACACTCAAGAACTGAACTCTAGGCCAATGGTTTGTATATAAAAAAAATATATGCTTGTTTTATTTTAGAACCAACAATAGGGTCAAAATATACTTTCTCAGTATGAGATGTTCTGGTTAGCCACCTTACAAATAGGCAATAGACTTGTTGGTGGTAATAATCACAGTTGGTGCAAGAGGCAACACAGGGTCAAATACAATGCAACATTGAGCTTAATGGAAAATTGTGATTAATTACAATTAATGACTTTGTAGGTTACTTTTCTAACCACAGGACTGGATCCCGGATTCAGTCCTGGGACACTTCCTGGAAACAGGTAAGAAAAAGCGTTTTGGTTATTGTAGTGATTTTTGAGGAATATTATTGTATTTCAAAAGTCGACACTTAGAAACTTTTCTGGGTAAAATTACCAATGTTATCCTATGGAAGGAAATGCAGTTTGCAAGCAAAGCAGGTTTACGTTACTTTTGTAATCCAGTGCTGGGTTCTCGGGTTCAGCACTGGGGTATCTAGCTACAACAGGTAAGTAATTACGTTTGTATCGTTGGCACGATTTTTAAAGAATATTTGTAAAATGCAGAAATCGACACTTAGAAACTTTTTCAACAAAAGCAGGCAATGATATCCTATGAGAGGAATTTCGAGTTACTGGTAAGTACGGTAAAAATTACTTTTCATGGTTGGTACTAGTCTAAAAGAGGCAGTACTGACGTCTCTCCTGATAGCAGGTGAGTAGTTCGGAATTCGTTACTGTTGTGATTTTTAAACAATATTTTAGTATTTCAAAAGTAGACACTTAGAAGAAATTTCACAGAAAACCAGTCAAGGGATCCCTATGGAAGAAATTGGAGTTAGCGGTAAGTAACGTTGGGATTACTTTTTAGGGCCAGTGTTGGGCACCCCGGTCCAGCACTGGGGCCTCTTCTAATGCCAGGTGAGTATTTTCGTTTTCGTGACTCGGTTGATTTTAGGTGAATATTTTAAAGTTCCAAAACTCCACACTTAGAAGAAATTCCAGGTGCGAGCCAGTCAGTGTTACCCTATGGAAGAAAAGTGAGTTATCGGTCTTTGGGTAAGTACTCGACTGGCAGAGTTAAGGTTCTGGGCATAGACTCAGGGGTCCCCCAGTATCAGGTAAGTACAGTTGTTACACCCTCAGCGGCACAGGGGCGGCCGGGTGCAGAGTGAGTAGGCCCAATGTTATCCTATGGCAGGCAGGGGCCTCGGGTTGGTGGCTGCTGGCAAGCAGGCCACGCGGCTGTGGGAGCTGGGCTCCTGGTCACTTGCCCAGGGCAAATGGGGAAGTAGGTTAGGGTAGAGGTTGCACTTCCAGGGGCACTCGGGCGGCTGGGTGCAGGGTGCTTTTGAGCCGTCGGGCGCTCAATGTTAGCCAATGGAGATCTTGGACGGTGAAAAAAGGCTGCAGGCTCGGGGACGGTGATTCTTCAGGGGCGACCAACACTCTGGGAGGTAAGTTGGGGTCTTGGAGGATGAGGTAGACACCCAGGAGTTGGGCACAGGGGGCCGTGGGGCGCCGGGTGCAGGGGTGTCTTTGAGGTCGGGAAATCTTACCCCCTGCTGGTCGCGGTTGGAGGGGTCCCTTGTCCTGAGGCTGCAGGCGTCGTCTGGGTCATCGAGGAGGGTCCTTGGGCACTGGATTCCAGGTCAGAATCGCCGGGGGACGTCCTCAAAGTCTTGGTTCACTCAGGCACAGGCCGGGCTCGGCGGGTGCAGAGGGTGCAGGTTTCGCGGTTCCGTGCCAGGGCTGGGCCTTTTGGAGTTTGTTCTTTTGAGCAGTACCACTGCTCGTGGGAGTCCCTGGGTTGAAGGCTGTGGCACAGAAGTCAGGTCCTCCGGGGTTTTGAGGTTGCTGAGGCCGGGGTTCCGCAGGAGCAGGTTCAGAGGTCGACAGGCCGGTAGGGCTGGGGACAAGTCAGTTGTCGTCGCTTCCTTGTTAGCAGCTGCACGGCTGGTCTTCTTGCTTCGTCTTCTCTTCTTGTTTTTGGATTCGGGAACTGAGGAAGAAAGGTTCAGGGAGCCCCTAAATACTAAATTTAGGGGTGGTTACAGGTAGGTAAGGGCAGGGGCCAATGGGTCCCTTCCCTGGGGTGGAGTACACCCCTATTCTGCTCCTCTCCAGTGGGAGGGGGCAGGAGCCTGTCCCTGGTTGGCTGGGTCCCCCCATCCTCAAGATGGCGGGGACTCGAGTTTGAGCTTCACCTCGTCTCCCCCACCTTAGGGGTGGAGTTGGCAGAGGTGGGCACAACCCATTTCCTGCCTCTGGTTTTCCCGCCGGTTCTCCCGCCAGAAGTGGGGGTAGAACCAGTGGGGACCAGTTTGCTGGAAGCAGCAAGTGGTCTGGGAAGCTCAAAGGCGGCAGGCCTTTGAAGCTCCCCTGCCCATCCTGGGGGAGGAGGCTTTGGCACCTCGCCCCAGGATGCACATTCTTTCAGGCCCCTGAGAGCAGAGGCTCTCGGCCCAGGGGTCAGAAACATGTCTGGTGGTGGCAGCCTGGGCAGCCACTCAGTCCGGACACTGGAGGTCGGGTTGGTTTCAGGGGGCATCTCTAAGATGCCCTCTGGAGTGCGTTTTACATTAAATCCCACACTGGCATTAGTGGGGTTTAATGGGCTAAAGTTTGATACCAAACTTCTTAGTTTTCAGTGGGGCCATTATGGTGCTGTGGAGTTCGTAATGACAGACTCCCAGCACCATATACTCTTAATGGCAGCACTGCACTTACAATGCCCAAGAATGGACTTGGGCACAGGGCTCATGCCTCTATGCCCTCACCACTGGCATAGTGCACCCAGCTAGAGGGGTGGCTGACCTAGGCCAGGGCAGTGGCTTGTAGGCATGGCACACAGGGATGTTCTGCACCAAGACACGCAGCCTGCAAAGGCAGTGTGTGTGTGTAAAGGTACAGGGTCCCTAAGGGTGGCACAACAAGTGCTGCAGCCCTTAGGGGCCTTCCCTTGTCACAGTGCCCTGGGTACCCATGGTACCATTTACCAGGGGCTGACCTGTGGCCAGGGATGCCAATTGGGTGTAGGTATCAATGCAGTTTTAGGGAAGGAACACAGGCCCTGGGTACCTGGTTGGCAGGAGCCCAGGGCACACTCAGTCAAAGCACATCAGCATTTCAGCAAAAAGTGGGGGCACCCCATGCAAGAAAGATGGCACTTTCTCACAGCCTACTGATCTGGCCTTGGGGCACGCCGGCCCGGCGTTGTAAGGGGAGCATAGAGCGGCGACAAGGGGTTTTAGCAAATGGAAGAGTCGGAAGCAGAAGTCCCTGTCTGCCCTGGGGCCAGCGCTTTTCATAAGGGCGCTGGGTATAGAGCACTCCGGTCTGGGAGTTAATGGAAATATAAGATGTAAGGGGCGTGTCCTCCTTGAGATTATTCAATGAATATGTGACATGGCCATTTTGACCGGAATCCAGATCGGACGCATTTAGCCGATAAATAGAAGCACCGGGTGCATTGTTCTCTGAAACATAAACTTGGTATGAAGGCTGGATAAAAACTGGAGGATTGTCATTTATATCGGATAATTGTAATCGGATAGTCCTGCTTGTAGATAGAGGAGGGGATCCCTCGTCTGGGGCTGTGACTGTGATATTGTATTCGGGGACAGCTTCCCTGTCCAAGGAAGTTGCAGTCACAAGATTATAATATTTTTGAGATGATGATAATAATTTAAAAGGCAGATGCTGTGCAATATGACACCTGGCCTCGCCATTACCTCCAGAATCTTGGTCGTCAACATAGATCAGCGCCACAACTGTATCCGGTGGAGAGTTTTCTGGGACTGGATTAGTGATCGAAGTAAAAGTTATTCAGGAGCATTATCGTTTTCATCAATAATCTCTATCAGCACCCGACAGTGAGCAACATGCCCCCTCCATCCTTTCCTTCCACTGTCAGTTTGTATGAAATAGTCTTTTCAAAGTCGAGAAACCCCTTAACTTTTATTTCTCCTGTATCTGCATCCAGGCTGAACGTATTAAGTGCACTGTCTGAGATGGTGCTGAAAGAGTAAGTAATTTTGGAATTTGAACCTTCATCCTTACCTGTGGCTTTCACCTGAAGCACTGGCGGGCACTCAACCCTTGTAGCCGTCCCTGTTGCTGACTCAGTCAGTTGACCTTCCCTCCTAATCGATTTGTGCGGCATGGGCCCAGCAGTGGTTAATGTCCCTTCATGAATTCGCGTTTGTAGCAAGGATAGACAAAGATCCATGTTTGCCTCGCCGGTTTTTCGCAGCGCTTAAGTTGTGCCGATGGTTTCTAGCGCTTGGCAACGGGCACCTGCGCTTATGATTGTTGCCGCAGAGGTGGCACTGTTTGTGTGGTTGTTTGTGTACTTGAAGATGTAGCTCAACGGTTGTTGGTCAATTCAATGTACATGGGAAAATAAAATGTGCCCAAACTGCACTCTGCGATTAAGATGCTGAGGCTGCGGAAACAAAGTTTCTATGTTGCGCCTTTTGCCCCGTATGTGCTAGGTCGGTAGACTCTTCATCCCAACTATCAACTCTCCAACACAAAACCGAGATCATCTCGGCGCAGACTGTATATAAATAGACAAGACACACTCAGCGGCCATTGGACAACAGTTCCAAGTGTTTCCCTGCAGAACGTAGAAATGCAGCTAGCTTGATTGTCATCCTGCAGCTCGAGTGTTAGTGCAACATCTACATATGTGCATGTGTAACATTTAAATTGCATCCTCATGTTAACACTCGGGTTTTGAGTGACAGCCAGCATACTCCTTCAGAACCTGAACACAAAATAAACACAATAGGATTGATTGGGTTGCAGATGGACAGCCCATAGGTTGGTGTTGGTAGCGAAGAGATGATGCTGCACTGTTGAGTTTGAGACAGACCTTTTGGATCTCTGCTGCACTGAGCGGGCTCATTTCCCCCCCTCCCCCTCTCCCCCCCAAGTCTAACCCTGCGAGTTAGGCCATAAGGAGCAGAAAAACCACAGGGGTAGCTGCAGTAATCATGAAAGACTCTCAGCGGGTGCACTCTCTGCTTTACCATCCTCCAGGTCTCAAAGGTTGCAGTTGGCAAGTGCCCACCTCCTGCACCGAACGGTGCCAGGCTGCTGTGACTGACTGTATATTTAGGTATGTGACACTCTGCTCCACCTGAGCTATGTCATTTTCATACCATACCACAAGTATGGGAGTGGGTTGGGTCCCTCCCCGCTGCCCCTCTCCGTGAATGGGGAGGAGAGGGGGGAGGGTTGAGCTCACTTTGGCTGCAAGCCCTAGTGACACGAGATCATGATTGAGGGTTCGACTCTTTGGCAATTTTAATTTTAGCTCCCCTTCCAGCGGCACGGTTGATCGGTGTGTCCCGCGGGCTCCGGTGGGGCACGCACCGGGTCGTCGCGGCTTGCCCGGCCGCTGGTGCTGTTGCATCAAGCGTATGGTGCCTCCGCGGCGGGAAGTGTCCCTCATCAAGGTGGTCCGCGGAGAGCCCCCCCCCTGGTCGCCTTTTGGCATGGGGGCTAGGAGCTGCGGACTTGGGTGCTGGAGTGCTGGGATCGAGTCTCGCGTGGCTCAACACCAGGCGATCTTGGGCATGTCAGTGTGTTGCACTCTGCCACCCCCAGATGCCTGCAAGCCCAGAGCTTGGGTCCCGCATTTTCTTTCCAGCCTAGTTTTGCGTGGTACCCACGGCTGTTGAAACGAGAAGTCATGCTTCTGTTTTGAGACAGGAGATGCTTTACTGACGACCTGAGCGGGTAGAGTGAGTGCCGGCGGTTCGGGTTCGCAAGCGCATTATTTTGGCGGTTCCCCTTGTTGTGATAATGCGGTTTTCGGGGAATTGGGGCATGGAAAAGGTTTGGCGACGTCTTCACTACAGAGGGCACGAGTGCAGGCACGGTGCGCTGTTTGTGTGCCTAGTTTTACCAGTTTTGGGCTTTGAGCACCAGGGTTGTTGACTCCTACATCGTGGGGCACGCGATTCACTGGTACCGAGCTGCATTGTGCCGGTGAGAATTGCAGGATCGATTGTGGAGCCAAACCTGAGCCAGGTTGTATGGGGTTAGGGCCCGAATGGGGTGCAAAACAAATGTAGATGAGACCTGCAGGGGCGCAGGTGGCTGTGGGCTTAGGGGGCACTGGGATTTGTAGGCCCCTATGCACGATCCAATACTCGGGGCACCTGGGTCTTTAACTGGTCCAGGGTGCTTCAGGCGCACTGCAGTCTGTACTAATGCGGTAATTGGGCGAGTTAACAAAGCCTGGCAGTGGCAGCTCATCTTCCGGCAAAGGTTGCCTGAGGGCAGACCAGGCGATGCCATGTGATGAACCAAATTTGAGGTCTTGATTAAAGCAAGAACTTTGGGTGCCATAAGGCGTTAGGTCACATGGTTGCACAACATTGAGAGTTACTGTATAGGTGCAGGAGGATTATGGGAGGAATGCGTGCTCACCATTCTTGATTGTCTGTCCTGCCTCAGGAGAGGGGACAAGGTGATATGAATTGGTACTGCTGTTAAATCTTGGGGGGGCATGGTGTTTTATTAAATTATTGTTGTTCCGGAGAGAAGGGATGTGTTGCCTGAGAGTTGCGTCGGAAACTTGGCATGCCCAGCTCGGCCGCTGGCGGGTCGCGTTGCGTATGCCCGGTAATTTATCCTTTGTAGGGATACGCTTTATGTCGATGATACGAGAGTAGAATGGCATGCGTCTATGGCCCCGTTATTGTAATAGATCGCAGTATGCGTAAAGCGGAATAAATTGCGCCACCTGGGTGACGGCGGTTTATAGTGGACACTGCTGGTACGAGGCCCCTTTGACCAGCAGCAGATAGGCCTAACACAAAACGGCAAGTTGCTTGTCATCAGGCGCAGGCAACAAGTTTAACACGGCCATAACAAATCAAGGTCTCAATGGCAGATGCACAACAGACATTCATTCTCAGAAACCAGAGTGGCACCATTCATTTGTCCACCGCAGTTTATCAACAAAACTGCCTGAGCACATGTCTGGTCGATGCAGCTAAGTATGTGCACTCTGCAAACTAGGGCATGTTACAGGTTGCTTTAGTTAAGCTCTATTACATGACCTGCAACTCTGTGGAAAGGGCCATGTCCAAGTCAAGGGCCGAGCCATAGAAGTAAGGGCAAGGGCACCTTTCACTTGATCACCTGACTGGACACATTGATTCGAATTCCACGCAGCAGGCTTGGGATACAATTTCACCAGTCTGAGCTGCAGCTGGCGGTTTTTTGGGGGGTCTCCATAACGGGGTGTATCACGTGGGCCTAGCATGACAGAGTCCGCAGGGGCATAGTAGAGGCACATGGGCCCTCCATTTTCACGCTTCCAGGTTCCCGTAAAGGTGCAGTTGTCAAAATTAGTATCAACAAGCGAGGCATCAAACATCCCTTATTCCGCACCAATATGCCTAGGGGAGCATGTGCGCTTCACAAATGCGCAATTATGTTATATCCAACAAGCACGGTGGCCGCCTCCAGAGCTGTGGCGGAGTTACAGTGCGATCTGGACGTAGATGGGTACAGCAGGGTACCTCTGCAGGAGCACAATAGGGGTGCCAGAGCCAAATCCCAGGAGCCTCAGGGCAGGTTCCTGGAAAACCGCGTTGGCGCCCCGTTAGTCCTCGGGCGGTTGTGGGCCTGAACAACCGGGGGCTTGCCTTGCTACGCTCCGCCCTGAAAGGGGCGTGAGTAATAAGGGACCAATGTGTCACGTGATCCGGAAAGAGGATCACCCATAAGGTGTAGCACTGATTGGGTTCTCCACAGTGCTTGGCTCATCAGGCGGGCAGGGCAGCATAGGTTGGTTACAGCTGCCTGCCCTTGGATCGCCCGTAAGATAACCCACCATATTGCATACTGTTGTATGGTATAAACCTGCAGCAATGTTTTCCCAAACAAAAGTTGTGTTGTGTATTCATTTATTCATGCATGCTCAGACTGTGGGTGGGGATGTTGCATATAATGGCACTATGTTAAGTTGATGCCGTAACATCTCACTAGTGACACCAATGAGTGCCCTTTAGTTTTCTCATTTATTGGGCACTGAATCGTCTTAGAGATGAGTGCAGGTAGAAAAAGCTGGGGGTAAACCAACTGAATCAGTTCATCGGTTTATAGAGACTGCTATTGAGGGGGCGGATCAGGACAGCGATAGGCTTATCTATGGAGTAAGTCAGCTCAGAGCGCCACTGCTTTCGTCTGCCTATGACGAGGAAGGGCTAAGGTACACCTCTCCCTAAGTGGGCGGGACCACGTACAGCTGCCCAATGAGGGCTGGGGTTCATCTTTCCTTGAGTTGGCAGGAATATGGTGCAAGTGCCAGAGCTATCCAGCAAGGCAGAGTCCCAAAGATAGCCATAGATTAGGGAATATACGTTATAGTAGGGATACTAAAATTTACACAACAACACTCCGTGACCCACTCACCTCAGGAGCACCTTCAGCTAAATCAGAGCCCGCTCCAAAGTGGATGGTACTCTCCGACTGTTGCAGGACGGCTCGGAGAGAGGCACGTGTGGAGTGTACAGCCAATCAGCACTTGGGAATTCTATCTGGCGCACTAGCATTGGCGGAGACTCCACCAGTGTTCCAAGCCTAGGTAATCTTACACATTTCCAGACCCTCCCACTCACAGTCAATTCTCAGAAATATGTTCTGCCGTGGGATTGATTATGATGCGGCAGGGATGTGCTAGAATTACAGTTAAAAGAGATCCTTAAAGTCTGCAAGAGGAGTCAAGAGCCATACCATAGATGTGCTCTTCCTGTGCAAACAAATAAACACTAAAATATGCCGATCACAAAAATGTAATTACAGTGTGTTGGTGGATAAATGAAAATGCTGTTAGGTAGTGTTGGCGTGCTCTCCCTGTGCAACCAAAAAAAACAATGGTGACCCTCTGGTTCCGGTCCTGGACATATCGACAACCCCCCTTCGCAAACGCACAGCGTCTGGCGAATGAAACAGAAGGAAAAATGACTACCAGGAAATCCCAGTAACGAACACGGGATTGTCTGAGCCAGTATTTCAAGCCCGTACTAGTGGACCCGCAATGGCAAGACTTCACCTAGAGAATCTTCTCCACACAGCTGCAGTCCAGTGCCACAGCAGATCCGAAAGAAGCATTAAACGTAACCGGGTCCTCTCCATTCACTCCCACTTCACTTACCCATGACAGCCTTGTGTCCGTGATGGTGAAACATGAAGGTGGGCGTGTAGTTAAAAGGCGCGCAGCCTCCAAATTAAAATAATTAAACCTGCAATGGTGAAAATGATAGCGAGCGTGTAGTTAAAAGGGGTGTGGCCTTCCAAATTAAAGTAATTAAACCCACGATGGTGAAAATTAAAGCAGGCGTGTAGTTAAATGGTGCGCGGCCTCCAACAAAATTTGTTTACACATGCATAACATGCTACCTTCAAGTCGGAAAATGTAAATGCTGTCAGGTGAGCATGTTTTGCTCAAAGCACAAAACACCACATTCCAAACACACGAGCCGAGAAGAAAGAACAAGCATTGGCATAGCCAATAGGTCTCGCTTTTGGGACCTTATAAGTATTTAGTTATGCAGCACAATATCCTTGGTGCAACATCAACTGTTGCATGGCTAAACACTTATAAGGTCCCAAAGGCGAGACCTATTGGCTATGCCAATGCTTGTTTATTTACTGTAGCCGCCACCGAGTATTAAACGACAGAGTGGGATAAGCCCAGTGGGCAGAGCATCTCATTATAAAATCCCCAAAAAATAATCCACAGGGAAATGATGGTTCAGTGTCAAGAACAGACAAGGATGCTTGCTATACAAATCCACAGAAATTCCCCTAAAAACTTCAGTTGCAATGCAGCGCTAAAAATACACTGAATGGTGTCGAGCAAAGCAGTCAAAACACCCGTTGATGACGCAAGGGCTCGGGCTTCGCTCGTAACCCTCTTGCTTGTTAAAGGGGGGCGAGGGGGCACAGCAGTGCTGGGAGACGACGGAGGCGAGCTATGGGGGTTTAGTAAGATTTCATAACATCTGGCAGGCAGGGAGAGCTGAAGCAGAGTCAGTCACACGTCAGGCTCCGGCTGTCATCCAACTGTCCCAGCCCTACTTGCCTCTGGGAGCCACCGGCCTGCCGTGAAATCTCCAGATTTCCATGCAGGCTAGTAGCACTCTGGCACCAGCGCGATCTCTGGAGAGCGCCTCTGCGAGGAGCAGGGTGCCCGGAGAGCACAGCCCGCGTCCCAGAGCCAGGAGGGGAGGTTCCGCTCGGAGGTAGCAAGCGGAGGGAAGGGGGAGGAGAGAACTTCAAGCACAGACATCAAAGGCTCTCTGCACAGCTGATGAGCAGATCTTTCCTGGAGTTCATATTTTATACAGATGACAAAAAATGTGTATTAACTCCTTGTCTCTCGGACGAAGACGGGTAAGAGGCTGTGTATGTGCGAGGGCTCTAACCCTAGAAGACGGCATGCCGGGGAACAACGTGCTTTTTCGACTCTGAGGAATGCACTCATGATACCGAATATGCAGAGCTTCTAAGCGCTTTGCGTATAATGAATATTCAAGAAAGGAGCCCCAAATCGGCCTCTAAGGCATACCCCCAGACAGCAATTGAGCATCAATAGGACAACAGGGGAAGGTCATGGAGTGCATTCTACTCTGGGCTTCTAAGCACTCTAGAGCTACAACCAATAGGGCACGGGACCATGCCCTTGAGCCACAGACCAGCTATAAATGAGCTCCGTGTAAGTTCACAGACATTCCCCCTGGTGGTCTGAGACGCAGATATAAAACACACGGTTCAAGATGAAAATCCCAGTGACCTTTCCACAACTACGTCATACCATGATGTCATGCTGTAGGCGCAGTGTAACTAACAAACTTATCTGGAAGTCTGCAGCCGACGCCCTCCGTTCTAGGTAACACTGGGGAATCTGTAATGCAATACCGAATTAAGCACTTAGCTTCTAGGAGCGCACGAGCGAGCAACTTTAAGATGAAAAGGAGCAAAGACCACTCCCCCTGAAAACCATGACGAGCTGAGCTCGCGCTCACGTCCAACAACTCACCCTCTGCATATGTATCAACGCTAGAAATGCTAGGCGCTCTAAAATGACTCACTAACAACTTTAAATATTCGTAGATAATCTAATTGGTTCGTCATCGCTGCAGATGCCGTATTCTGTGTCTGTAGTATAGCGCGCGTACTCAGCAAGCGTAGCCTCGTAGCACATGTGGGCAGTGGGTGAAATACACATACGCGCCTACCAATATTATGAAAACACTCTGTTTATCAATGTACAGCTCACTAAGATATATTGCCATGGAGCCGGCCGGCCATACGTTTTCTCGCAGCTCCACCGCCTGGATGTTAATTTAAACAGTCTGCAGGAAGTGCTTGTGGACGAGAATAAACATCTGAAGTACACATCACTCGATCACACTGCAGGGACCGGCACAACGTGTGTGTGCAGCGGTCTTTACGCGTCAGTTCGCTGGCACAGGAGTGCAAAAAAAAAAACAGACCCACAAGCGTTTCCCTTGCGGGAGCGAGCAGGGGCACCATCTGTTTGCAAGTTAATTACAAACAGATGTCGCCAAAGCTCGCTCCGCAGAAGGGAATCAATAACGTCTGCACGCGTTGCCATTGAAAGCAATGCAAAGCGTGCACGTTTTTGGCCGAAAGCGAATCGATTCCAAGAGGTCCCCTCCTATGCAGCGAGACCTAAAAGGTTTGTCCCAAAGCCACCCTTGAATGCCTATTGAATTTCATATGCTTTTTACTAAATTAGTCAGGCCAACTGATTTTATCATGAGTTTTCTTAAACAACATATTAGATATATATCCTCTGACATAACTTTTCCAAGGAACCAACCAGGACTACAGATTTTAAAATTGGCCTGGCACATAACTACCTCTAGCCTCTTGTAATGAACGCATGCTTTCCCACATGGCAACCATCAGTCACATGGTCATTAAAATTAGAAATACATATAAATTTACAGTTGACAAAATAACATACAGCTTCCAAGAAGGCCCACTGCTGATTTTCAGAGGGAGTGGTCATCTTCTACCCCAGGCTTTGGCAGGCAACGTAACCAATTCCAAAACCTCAGCCTATTATTTTAATCCAGGGATCTCCAACCTTGTATGTAATAAGAACTACTTATGTTCAAAGAAAATCCCCCCCGCCCCCTGAGCTACTAATATTTTTAGAGATGTAGCATGAACCACATCTGACAAGATTACATTAGTGGCCACTTACTAGCAGTGATCACCTCCGAGCATCAGGCACTGTTCCCAGCAGTAATGTGAAAAATGCTTAGTCAATGTGAAATGCCTTGCCAAGGGTAAAACACAACAGCCATAGCTGCAGCGCTCCTAGTACCAAGTTAATAATATTAGTAAAAGTCTACCAAAAGCTGTTCGAGTTTTATCACTCAAATATCAGATATAAATATATTTTTTAAATTCAACCGTTTTTCACCAAACATCAGCTTATGAATTCTGAAAATACACATATTTTCGTTCCAAATACACGATTTTGAATTTTGTTATACATATGTTAATTCAACCAAGCAAAAGCTTCAAATTTATTTCACTGGGCTTGCATACAATAGCGCTACTTACAGGTATCTGGAGAGCTACTCGGAGTGCCTGTTTTAATTGATCAGATTCCATGTAAAAAATAAATAATTGTCTACGAGTCTTAACACAGTTTAATAGCAAGCTACGCTTCAAGGCATATTGGCTTTAACATCATTTTTTAAAATAAAAAAAGTCAGGCCTACTGCCTTTGTCGTACCTTTTCATAATAAACTGATCACACCTATGGAATCTGACATAATATTGCTCAAATAAACAGGCATTCAATCATAAAATTATAAAGAGGTACAAAATATACTTGTATTTATGCAAAAGCAGCTCCTTAGCATGCATACGGGTTAAATGTCTTTGGAGCCTCAGACCTGGCCCGGCAAGCACCACAAGTAGACAACATCCACACTGGGAAAGCAAAACACAAGATAATTCTGAAAGTAGTAGAGCCTAATTCTGAAAAGAAAACATGAAACAAAGCCTTGTTTCCTGAATAAAACAAAGTGGAAACATAAAAGTAACACTCATGACCAGGCCTGACTTTTCTTCCAATTTATAGGTATGGAAAAAAACACAGCTTCACCCAGCAGCATATCCAGGCAACCAATTCCTCCATACCTCTATCGGCCAAAGCAAGAGGGTCCCTACACCAGCTGTCTTTTGCTCTCCTTCTATGCTCCCCTCAAGGCCTTAGCCTGATTCGAAAAAAGGCAATTCTGTTTACTGAACTAATGTTAGTCGGTTATCGTCATGATAATTGTTGTAAAGCGCCCTGATACCTTTGAGTCTGGCCAGCGCTATATAAAACTCTTGAATAAATAAATAAATCTAGCTCCTGCGTTCCAACCGGAACCTAATTAAACAAGCCTGGTAGGGAGGCAGTCTGGAAGTGACTGCCTAGCACCTACCTCATTCTGTCGCATCCAGAGCTGGAAAGTGGGACTAAGGCGTCGTGTAATTTGGAGTGAACTCAGTCCTTTCATTTACTACCCTCAACCATCAGGGAAGTAAGTGAGATGCAAAGCCCTGCAGCATTCTGTGAATTCAGGGTAGAGCATTTGCATATTTAGTGGCGTATCCCGTGTCTAAGAGGCTGAACGGGGGTTTAGAAGAATGTTTGCGGAATCACTCTTCGGATTGAGAAAACAAAATCTTCGCTTGTAAACCTGCTGTCTATGCAGTTGTAGATTGACCTAATTGCCACTTGCTGTCGCTAGTCGTGAGTTTTTGCCATGGGGGTGACACGTTTTACTCCTATCAATCTTCAGTGCCATAAGGCTGCTGTGAGCTATTTATTTTCCTTTCTCTGGCATTTAATTGTACATTTTTGGGGTGAAATTAAAACCGGTTATAATACTGATCAACAGCATGTGGATAATCAGTAATTGCTGCCCTTTCCAACTTGGGTATCAAGCAAGGCGAACACAATGGCACTTATATTTCTTGATTCAACTACGCCTTTCGCCTGATAAATGTGCAAGGGTTTGACTAAAGAGATATGAGAATTCACTGTATATTTGCAGGTGGGGTCTAAACATAAATTGCTTAGCTTTAGCTGCAGATCCGAAGTCCCGGTCTTGAAAGCTATTCACTACTGCCAATGCCGGTTTACATCAAATCAAATTTATTTGCTTGTTTCAGCTAGTAAGCCATACAAAAAACAAGTTACATTTCTATTTAAAACAAGGGAGGAGCGGGGGCGAGCGAGCGCGGCAGCCTGCTGAGCTGACCAGACGCTCGTGCGTCATGGCCTTTTGCCCGCACGGCCGGCATGTGTTTCCAATTATCGCGCCCGGGCACGATAATTGGAAACAGATGTCTGCCGCGCGCGTAACCGCAGGGAAAAGGCCATGACGCACGAGCGTCTGGTCAGCTTTCGAAACCCCCTAACTTAAAGTCTCGCCAGAGCAGCGCTTGCGCGCTACTCGAGGCTCGACCTAAAAAATTGTACGCCGAAACTAACTTAAATAGACGGGAGGGAATGAGCACATGTAATTGGGTCAGTCGCTATGGGAGGGAACCAAACACCGAAAGGAGGGGCAAATACAGCCAATGCACCAATGAAAATCCAGGATTTCAGAATGGCACACAAAACAACAAATGAAAAACGATGGGCATGCTCAAAGCCCACAGAATAGGTACACCATGTCTTGAAGAGAGCGCATGCGCTGCCTAGGCAAGACTCAAAAAGGCATATCACAGTAGTGTTGGCACCTTTCCAAGAGAAAAATTCCGGCAATTTGTTGTTGCTAAGAGTCCACAGAGGCCTGGCCATGGTACTAAATACGGCTGTAAATAAAATCACGTCTTCATTTGTAAAATGACTTTTCCATGTTTGTTTCCTTTAATTATCATTCATGGATCAGTAATGCAGCCCTAGAACACACTTAAATGTACTTTATATTTGCTGTTGTATGTACAGATAAAGGCTAAAAATACCGGTTTTAGGTGATTTTTGTACCAGCCAGGACATCAAAATACCTGTGGTGCTCGTAGAAATCTGGTTAGCTGGCAACCTTAATCACTGGACTGAAAGTTTGTAACGGGATCAGCAAATTATTTATTTCCTCCACCATCCATCCCTGATTGGTGGCATAATAGCAATAGTTTAACTTGTATCGGAAACCCTGTGCACCAACTGTCAATATTATGTTGAGTTACTCCAATTGTCTAAGAATACATCCTGCATTCAGACAATTCACTAATTCTCACCGCTCACCCTGCACTCACAGCGATCACACTGCTCACCATGCACTCGCGCCATTCACCCTCCTACCCTGCACTCACGGGTACACAGCTCACCATGCACGCACATGACACTCCACTCACCCTGCACTCAGAGGGATCAGACTGCATTCACACTGCTCATCATGCAGTCATGCTGTTACCCTGCACTCACACTGTTTATCCTCCTCTTACCGTGAGCTCACACGAGCACACGGCTCACCCTGCTCTCACAGCGACCACACTGCACTTGCATCACTCACCATGAACTCGCACTCTTCTCCCTCCACTTACCCTGTGGTCACATGAGCACACTGCTCACCCTGCACACACAGCGATCACACACCACTCACCATGCACTCACACTCCAGTTGCACTAGCACAGTACTCACCCTGCACTTGTGTCACTTCACTCACCTGTCACTCTCACTGCTCATCTGCAATCTCACTCAAACAAGCACATCACTCACCATCCATTCATCCTCCCACTCTGCACTTTCCCCTGCACCCAAACTCATATGGTCACATCACTCACTCTGCAATAACTCCTCTCACCCTACTCTCACACTGGCACATCGCTCACTGTTCACTCATGTAGCTGCTCCCGTCACTCACCCAGCTCACTTTTCACTCACATGGGCACACCACTCACCCTGCACTCACACCACACAAACAAGCACATCGCTCACCCTTGAATCAGACCACTGACCCTGCACTCCCTCCTCTCACCCTGCACTCACACAGATCCACCTTTCAGCCTGCACTTGTACAGGCACTCAGTTCACCCGGCCTGCACACAGGCACAATAGTCTGCTGGAACTCATATGTACACACCACACACCCTGCACTGACTCCTCTCACCATGCACTCACCAGTCACTCTCACAGCTCACCCTTCACTCTCGGTGCTCACCCTGCACTCCCACACAGGCACATTACTCACCCTGCATTTACACTGCTCACACCACCCTGCCTCACTCCTCTTCCTCTGCACGAACTCCTCCCACCCTACACTCACATGGGCCTTCCTCTCACATTGCATTCATTCAGCTAACCATGGCACATTTATCACCCCTCACTCACACCACTCACTCACATTATTCACCATCACCTAGAACTTGCATGAGCACACCTCTCACGCTGCACATATAAAAATTACACAACTCTCATGAATATACACATATTTCTACAAAGGCATCCACAGAATACCTGCTCTTTCCATAATACTAGATGCACACTTAATTCCATCTGAAAAAAACTGGGCTGGTGCAAGAGGGGAGAGTGAGCTGAGGATGTAGCATGGCACGAGGACGGAGACTAGGGCTGGATCTTTGGCGTATGGTGTTGGATGGAGGATTGTGTGATACCCCGAGCCTGTCCTGGCTTTCAATTCACCACAATGCTTCATTCCAGTACATGTATGTTTTGTTTTGACATTGTAAGGTGGATTTGAAATTTCCAAAATACAAAGTGTTACTGAAAAAAATCCATGGTTGCTGAAGAAGTCAAGCATTTCATAAGATCAACTGGATGCTGTGATATTGCATGTTAGAAAGTGGATTAGTTCATATCCAATACTGTAACTGCTTGATCCATATGTGACACCAAATATAAGCCCTGTAAAGCTATTTTAAGGAAGTGTGCCTTACATTCACCTCATACTTATAAAAAACATTGACAAGGCAATATATTATTATTTTTGAATAGCTTATAGAGAATAGGATTTATTAAGCTTCACTAACAGGCAAGACCGGCATAGCAGAAGCAGGAGGGCAAGCTTTTCTCACACAATAAAAACAGATTGACTAATGGAAGTGTGACTGGCAGTGTGTCTGTGTGTGTGTGTGACAGAGTACAAATGTATGAAAGCGTGCAAGAGATATAGAGAGAATGAGTGTGAGAGAATGTGTATGTGAGTATTTGTGTGTGAGTGTATGTATGTTATGCTTGCAAGCGTGCTGCTGGTCTGGCATACTGGATGTAATTCTTGCCATTTGGACAAGGGCACTAATAGAATATGGATGGGAGGTGTTACCTATGGCAAACTGCAGTCTCTGACAACTTCTGTTAAGACCCCTTTATTGGCTGTGGGAACTCGAACTGTCTAACTGAGAAAGCTACTAGCCCAACCATACCCATCAGCAGGGACACAGAACATGTGCCACCACACCTGGCCGAAGGCCCTGACATGATGCATGTAATTCTTATGGCAAACTGCAGTCTCTGACAACTTCTGTTAAGACACCATTATTGGCTGTGGGGACTCAAACTGTCTAACTGAGAAAGCCACTAGCCCAGCCATACCCATCAGCAGGGGCACAGAACACGTTCCACCACACCTGGCCGAAGGCCCTGACATGATGCATGTAATTCTTAGCATATGGGGTTCATCCATAGCAAAATGCTGAAACTGATATTTGAGGTAATTTTTGTAATAAGGGATCTTGTACTTGTTTTCTATGGGGTGTCTATGGCAAAATGCTGACCCTTGTATACCGGAAGACATTTTTTAGTGGTACCCATGACTATGGCTGAAGTAACCATTGCAAATTTCTGGTAATGTCATATTTATGTACTCCTTGGCATAAGGGGCTCACCCATGAAAAAAATGCTGATCTTTATATAGTGGAAATAATTTCTGACTTAAGACATTTGAAAAAAATGAAATCTGCTCCTAGGAAAGGCCAGGCTTCCCTGGTGCACCATGAAGGTACTGGAATAATTAATGAATGCCCTTTTAAGGGTCTGTGGTGTTTTAGCAAATTTGGCATCCAAAGTTTCAAAACATTCTCAGGGGAGAAGCCCACTCTCCCTTAAACTACCTACAAGAAATCCGTGTACTTGCTTTGCTATTGGAATTTGGGGGAAGTATCACACCCCACCACTTACGTAGATCTTTAGCCTGCACTGGTGAGCAGAATCTGCAGGATGTAGAGGGGACAGTTTAAGAGTTGAGTGCACACTGTCTCTACAGAAAGGACAAAAGCAGAGATTTCGCACTGAAATAACAGCATTGTCTAATCATAAAGTGGATATAATTGCTTACATTTTAAAAGTAGCTAAGCCTGTCGTTTTCTTAACGTACCTCTAATTTTTTCTAATTTATAGTCAAAAGTGAGCCATGTAGTCCCGGCTATCCCAATAACTGTGAATCTGTTTCCCATGGCTTCAGAGTGCTGCACCTGTGCGGGTGCCTGCAATTGGGAGAGCCAAACTGAGACAGTGCATTGATGCAGCAGGAAGGATCAGCATGAGTCATGTTGGGGCTGCAGCAACAGGCATGTCCATTGGAGTACTGGGATGGAAGCGCATAACCAATTGCTTATTATTCACAGCACAAACGTAAATGAGGAAGAAAAAAACCTGCACAGATGCCTTTGCAGCATTAATGTGGATGATACGGCCATTTTGAATGAGGGAACATCCATAATGAAAATCTCTAATTAACAATGGAATTAGCCTCTCAAAACAAATATGGTCCGCAGTGTAGTTAATGCACACAGTGAGCATGTCATGATGCTTTAGGAATATTATTAGCCAATACTATTACTACATAGTAAAGAAGTATTTTCATTGCAAACTGCCACATCGTTATGTTTTTTGTAGGTGACTGAACTCTCCTTAGGAGCCAGCAGGAGTACGACAAGCACTATTTCTCAATGGCAGCACACGCAGTGGCGGATGGTGACTTGAAAGTGGTGGGGTGTAAAAGTTCATAGTGCTCAGTGGCGAGTAAACACAACGTCATAATGGGGTCTTGGGGATTCTCCCCCTCCCCGAGAACTTTTAATTGGGGGGCCAAAATATAAGTTGGGCAAAGCCCCAACACCCTAATGGAGGCACCGCCCCTGGCCTTCTGCCCAATCAAATATTGTCCTCAAGGTAACCAACATGTGGGCGGAGACAAAGCCCCTCTCTTAGGTGTGCTTCTTAAAGCTCTTTTTCTGTTGATCACAATTGGTCAGGTGCCTGCTGTGATGTGCATCCAGGCCTAAAAAGTAAAACTGTGAATCTCAGAAGTTCTTAAACACATCTGGTAACTACGAGGTGCTTTTAAAAAAAGCAAATCACAACACTATACAAGTATCTTAACTTTTCCAGGCTGATGCATGGGTTTATGTCAATGGTTGCAGAGTATTAGTCATTATCCAGAAGCAGTGCAGTAGTTTTACAACACTCTCCTTTATTCAAAACCACATTGTTTTCATTTATTGCCAATAATCGTGCACAGTTCCTATCTGCACCCACTGTGCCTTTGACTCATTTACATTTTAGTAAGTGGATGACAGTGACTACAAGGAGCTAGGCAGTGCACAGTTGTCCTGTCAGAATATGTATTCTTTCTAGTAGAGCATATTCATACAACATTATAGTTTCTAAAGTAATATGGGTCTCTTATGGTTTGTTCACTCTGTACCTGTTTAGTGGACTCTGTTAAATGTATCATTACATGGATACTAATCTGATTCAAATTTGTGTCACTGTGTGTAATCATTGAACTAAATATAAATTCTTTCCAATAACCTTTTATGTCAGTACAGCAAACACCTACAGGAATAGCCACTGCTCAACCTTTAAATGGTGAGCAGCACAGATGTTTAATTTTCTTTTCTTCTTAACAACAACCCAGGAGTAGGTAGCAGGAAAACCTGACTGGAGCCAGGAATGCCATGCTTCAAAGTAACCTGCTTTATGTCCTGGAAAGCTGACCTATGGCCTGAAGAGTAGACAGTGGTTTAGAGACCTTAACATGAGACACGAGATCTGAACTGATGATGATGGGCCTCAAGGTCACAAAAATAGACCTGCCAGAAGAATTCACAGGAAAAAGGGCCTCCAACCACAGTACATGAAGTGGCAGTACTGTTGGTCAACCGGATACATTGGCAGCACAGTCGAAGGCCTCATCACTTGCTCTTGCTGCGTGCCTAGCACACATGCAGTTCTTCCAACCCTCCAAATAATTTTTAAACCCTCTGCTTCCCTCTCCTTTATTCAATCATTGCTCAATCACAATTCCAGCAGTGCTATGCAGTTTACTAGAAACCAAATCATGAAAACAACCACAGTTACACACCTTTAGCCTCATGACCACACAGGACTTCATCAAGGCTGCAAATGTTTGTAGGCCAGCATGATCACCGGCAGACCCATGTCCTGTTCATATATGCAAGAATATTCTCATTAATAGCTCTGCAGCCAATCCAGCCAGAAAAATGAACAACTCCTTAGCTAAAGGTCGGTTCCCAAAATAACTCTCTAGAACAAAGAGGCCTTCAAACAAAGGCCCCTTCTAACTTCTGGTCAATAATCAATTGTTTCTAGTCAAAATGATTGAAAGATCGCCTTCAAGACAAATCACTACATTCATCGAAGAAAGTAACCTCAGATTACAAAAACAGATTTTGGTATGGCAGTGGTAAAAAGGCAGCACTGACGTCCACACGGGATGGTTTAAACACTGCAATGGATTCAAATGGAAAACCATAACGCCTATCCTTGACCTCTCCTTTGCCTTTGATTCTTTTCATCTCACAGGGAATTGGGCCAATCTTCCTAAACAAATAATTTTGTATCTGTATTCTAGCTAGACCTCTACCAACGAGGCTGGAACCTCTGCACATAACACTCCTTATTTAGCAACTTTGTTTGCCACCTGATCAACAACAGCCTGGTGAATTCCTGCATGGATGTGGCTCAATATGCTACATATACAAGGACTTCTCAATGTAGCATGGTAACAATAAGTATAGGATTTTTATTTAGTGTAGCACAGGGGTGTGGCAGTGCATTTACAGGCAGCAATATTACCAACTCATTGCACACAATTAACTCAGAAAGAAGGAATGGTATTTGGGGAATTGAATCTGTTACTTGCCAGTCACACACCCGGACATAACGTGTGGTAACCCACTAAGCAGTCCCTAATTTGTAAAATATTAAATGCTGAGGCCCAAAGTCTTGCTCAGGAACATGTACCTGGCAATTTCAAATGTCGTGAGAGCCGAATACCAAGGCTGACTAAACGTGATTCTACTGTGTGCCACTTTCATCCACCACCAGGCACCGCCTGCAATTTTTATCTCACTCGTGCAGGTTCTTTTTTCTTCTTTGGTCACAATTTTGCCATTTTTCTCTTCCTCCTAGTTGCCTTTTTGTTTTTTTCTCTCTTGTTCGGTTAGAAAGTCTGATGAGGAAAAATGTGTGGAGCCCTGACAATGAGTGCCAGTGGACTCCACCTGCAATTACCGGCTCAAATTAAGCACTGCTACTAAGACTAATTTTTTGATACCTCTACATAAGGGCAGCCTTACCCATGAATATTTTACAACATATCATTGGGCAAATTAAAATTGTTCCTTAATCCAACAATGGGTCAGGAGCATTTTCCTGGACTTAAATGAGTTGAAGCCTGCCAACAGTGACAAATCTACAAACAGAATGTTTGTTATAATGTCAGATTTGTTCAATATGTTTAAACCTCACACTTTGTCACTTCTTTTTCCTCATATAATTAACCCTGGGCGTAGTTCACGTAGTAGCGCTACGCGAAGTGCACTTCGCACTACGCGAACTGCGTAGTGCGGTAGGAAATGCTGTTCGCAATGATTGCACAGTGCCGGATGCTTGTCCGCACTGTGCAATCATTGCAAACGGCATCTTGCACAGTGCAAGCGGTCGTTTTCTGCCGCTCGAGTAGATTTGTACTCGAGCGGCAGTTTTCTCAGCGCGGACTGTTAGTTTCTCGTCGCGAGCATACGCGACCACTCGCAATGAGAAACCTGACCTCCCCGCGTTGAGAATCTCGCCGGGAGGTTTATTTTCCACGCTCGCGATCGGCAACTTGATGTTGCTGATCGCGAACGAGGAAAAAGTTTCGCCGGGATGTCATTTTGCTCGCTCGTGGTCGCCAACTTGACGTTGAGGACCGCGAGCAAGCAAAAAATGCCCGCTATGCTACGCGTTTTTGCACTGTGCTACGTGCAATTCGCGTAGTTGCGCAAACTACGCGAGCGTAGGGTAGTTTTCCGCCCAGGCCTACATATAATGCCTATTAGGTTAGCTCCGACCTCATTTCTGGAAATGCTTGTCCTGCCCCATTGCTGGGAGTGTTAGACCCCCACCCCCGAAATTCGGTTCTAGTTGCGCCCCTGCCTGGTGCACTGTGCTGGGATTTTCAGTCCTAGATGGACATCAGACCTCTGGATGTCGCACAGGACCCCCCTGCCCTCTCGCCCCACGTTCGCTGTGATGTTTTTTAACAAGGAGTATAATGTAATTTAGTTGATAAGCTGGTATCTTACACTGTTCTTGTGCCCCTGCAATAAATAGACGACTAGAGCCTGGATTAACAACTGTTTGCACTTGTATTTCACAACTAGAAAAGTAATTAATATTCGCTACAGGTTGTTGGTGGAGGCTGATGTGCGAGCAAGGTTGGCCCACTGCACTTCACCTCCTGACTCCTCCAGTGGGTTGGCCAAGTGTATGCTTGGTTGGTAGCAGGTGATCAACTGCTCCCTGAATTTTTTTATGTCTTGGCTAGAACTACTGTGTTGTTGGTGACTAATGTAAATAGAATGGAAAAGATTGTCCCAAGAAAGTCAATACACATATCAAATTGTGAGGGTTTTTTTTAAGCGTAATTTAGCATTTTATAACCTAACCAGTCATGTGCATTTGGTCTTAAAATGAAGAGAATTAAGGCACCCCAGCAGTAGTTAGAATAGTCACATCAAAGTTCACAGAAAATGATATCAAAGCTACAGAGGCCCAAAACTACACATAGGGGACTGAAAGTCAGGGTATGTCCTACATGCATGTATGCAGGGCGAAGCAGCAATCAAGCTCAGTCTTGTGTCGTGAGTCAGTGACTGCAAATAGTATTGCAGAGGCAACCGTACCTCTGTAGGCTGTGATGTAGCCAGGAGAAGGGTAATGTAGATGTCGGATTTTCCATTACACAAAATCAAGTCTTTAATCCACTCAGTTACACTTTAGTGTGGGCTTCTGCTCTAGGACCTCGCCACCCTGTGTCTGGCCAGCAGGATGTCCAGTGCCATGAAGCGTCTCACCTGGAGGCAGGGGGACATCTTTGACCTATCCCAATAATGCTATTTATAGGGAGGAGTCGATCCTGTGCAACTTTATTTACTTAACTTCAGTAAACATCCCGTTCCAATAAACTCCCACTCCTGGATTCCACCATGCTAAGTGTATAAAGCCTACCCTATTGTGTGAACATCTAGTGCACCTGGGTGTTGGAACCAAGACAAAAGCATGCTGTTTAGCAGCTGTGTCAGAAAAATGCTCAATACATTTAAAGTGCAGTAGTCTGTGTCTGATATGCACAAATAAAATCAGTATCCCTGAATAGCAAAGCAAACTGCTCATTGGTTACGGTTAGTCCTAGGTAGCTATGGCACAGAGCAGAAAGCTTAACTTAAGGCAATGTGTAAATTATTTACGCAGTACCAAAGCAGTAATTAAGTTGGAATGCAAAACAATAAAAAACAAAAATAGAATAAACTTTAATAAACACAATGACACCAAAATGATAAAACTTTAATACGAGGAACTAGGGATGTGAATTTTAAAATTGGGCTAAGGAGCTCAAAGTACAAATGATAGTCTGTGGTTGTGGTAGACCGGGACCTAGGTGCAATTTGATGCTAACTGCGATGAAGCGCAGGGCGGATACACCAAACAGGTTCACCCTGGTCAAAGATTTTACCTTCTGACTTTAGTCCTTTAAGTCCCAATCCACCACAGGAGTACACTTTTATGAATCGCTTCTGTTTTATTTTTTTGATCACATAAGTAAGAACATACCGCCAAATTGCCTACAACCCGGTGGATGTCTTTCACCAGTAAACAAACACCCCTCCCCGAAACTAGACTCCTCTCACCCCCCTGGACCCCAACCCCCTCCCCCATGATAGTGCGACCAGTCGGATGCCCGTTGCAGTGCTAACTATAGTCACGAGTCTTGCCCATTGCCGTAGCGTAAGCGGGCAGGCCTGCTTCTGCCTCAGCCATCTCATCTCCCGCCGGTGGGGTAGGCAAATGCAGCGGCTTAAAGTACTTGGGGCAAGTCAGCTTGTTAAATTCAAGAGACAGTAATTGTATAAAGGGGGCCCGCAGTTCCTGGCAGGCATCCAATTTGGATTCCACCATAAGCGTCAGTTGCTCCATGCCGATTAGATGCTATATCCGTTGAAACCAAGCCATATAGTCTGGGATCTTATTGGAGCCTCAGAGAGAGAGAGAGAGAGGATTGTCTGGTGTACTGCTCCTATTGCAAGAGCCATTTGTTTGCCCCTTTGGGATTTCAGAGGATAAGTTAGGCAACCCTAGAAGCATATATGCCGGGAATCGGGGAATTTGCATCTTGAAGACAGAGTCCATATCATCAAGGATCTTTCCCCATAATCTAGTTATTTTGGGGCAATTCCATAGCAGGTGCACCAGAGTACTGGTGCCACCACATCCCCCCCCCCCCATCACTCTTTACTGCGCTCCTGCTACCATTTCTGCATTCTAGCAGGTGTCCAGTTCTAGTATGACACAATCTCAACTGCTGACCCAACACTCGCTGTATTGCGAGCCGTGTAGATTGCTCTATGGAATATGTCCTCCCATTATTGGTGTGTGAAGGGTCTCCCTATCTCCGCTGGCCAGCGCTTTTACTCTGGTGAGAGGGCCGATCCAGAAGGTAGAAGAGCTCAGAGATCAGGCGATCATCTTTCTTTTAACAAAAGTCACTTCTAAAATGGTGTTATCGTGTGGTGAGCGTGTGATTTAACAGAAGGGTGCATCACCCAATGATGGTCACTAACCCTCTTGCTCCCCCCACCACTCCCCTCTCCCCTGCCTTCCAATGTGCAAAGTGGTCCTCTCGAAGGCTTCGGGGAGAACTCGGGTTTTGCAAAGGGGATTTGGGGGGTCAATGGTGAAGGGAACTTTTGTTAGACCATTTCACACAGCTACTTTATCATATACTGCTAGTGTAGCTCTTGTGATAGGGGAGGAATACAGCCTCCACGCTCTGCTCCACCTAGGTAACTAGGGTATTTTCCATATGTGGGAACCCGCTATGGCCTGGTTCATGAAGCACCAGTGCTTCTCAGATGCAGCTCGCCCCCACTCTACTAGAAATCTTAGCTGCGATGTTTGGTAGTATCTGAAAATATTGGGCACCCCCAAGTCTCCGGCCGACGTAGCCTGGTATGTTGGAGGCACGCTGTACATGATCGTTTCCCTCCCCATATAAAACTATCGATCTCCCTTTGCTGAGTTTTTAGGGGAGTACACTTTTAAGGGGAAACGTAACTTTCTGAATGTACCTTTTTCCTTAATATTTATCAAAACATCTGACTCCAGCATTGAAATTGGATTCTTAATAACTATTAAAAAATAGTGGTTTTATTATTTTTCTAGGTGTTTCCTAACCAAAATTAGCATTATTGAATATAAAGTAACCCATTTTTTTCCCTTGGAACAGCCAGCCTTGCTACAGTGAAAATAGCTTTTGGGGCTTTTTCACTGTAAGGATATGTTTAACATTACATTTCTAAATTGCTTGCTTTTAAATACCATGCACCCTGCCTTATGGGTTGTAGGGCCTACATAAGGGTGGCTTATAAATATTTGAAAAGAAGGTTTTGAAAAATCTGTGACTTTCCCCAATTTATTTTATAACCAGAGAGACTACCGAAGTCATTGACTTCATGCAGCATAGTGGAAACATTGACTTCATTGTCACATGTATATATTTGCCTCCCAGAAAATCTTATGCCCTTTTTTGAATGGGGCCTATGCATTGCACATGCAAGCAGCATCATAGCAAGCGCATACAGCAACGGTGACAGTGACCAACCCTCGTGGGTTTCGCCTCTGAAAGCCAGTGAGTGGGTCAGGGGCAGCATGGCCAGAGTCGAGTAGGATATCCAGAAGCGCAGTTCATGACCCTCCCTCCTTAACAAAGCCATCATGTAGGCCAATTTGAGGGAGTTGAATTGACTTAAATATACCTGGCTATTTTGATGTACATACGCCCCAGATATATGACTTAAAGGTGTCCCATCATGTACCTCAGTCCAGCATTGATCCAGATTTATGCAGAAGTACTCCAACTCCAAGATTTCCTCACCTACCTCATCCTTGAATGCAGCAACCAGGGGGGCCTCAGGCAGGTACAGCCAGGTCTTTGTGGAAGTCAGGACTTGCAACTTCAGGCCGAGTACGATTGGAGCATGGTCAGAAACAGTATGTAGCAAATGTTCATATTCTTGCACCCACAGACAGTCATCGTGTTTTGCAAGGAAATAGTCTATGCATGATTGCTTGTTATGGACAGAAGTGTAAAATGTGTACTCTCTAGACTGTTTAAATCTATGCCTCCAGGCGTCAATCAGGCTATCATATTCCATTATATGAAGAACCTTGTTGGCAGGGGTAGACGGTCCTCTCCCTGCTGTGCCTCATATTTCTATGTCAGTATTCAGACTAGTGTTAAAGTCCCGTCCACATTTTGTTGTCCTAGGACCTAATCTACATGTTGATTGCAGGTCAGTCTAAAATTAGGAGCAGTAAGTATTTAGGCAGTGTATTGTTACAAGAGTAATGGGTACCCCTTCTAATTACCCTTGTGCTGTCAAGAATCTGCACTCTGGGTTTTGGACTGTTCTCAATATGCAAAGAGGGAAGCTCCTTCTTACCCAGATCACTTCTCTCTGGCCACATGTGCTGTAGAAAGCAAACCAGGTGGCAACTGCTCATCCTGTCGGTCCTCAGACTTCTATTGTGTGGAGTCAAGTGTGTCTCCTGTAGAAGAGCCACATCATTGTTGCGCCTGTTCAAGTAAGCTGTTATTGCTCTGACCTTCCACGCATCATTCAACCCCATGCAGATTCTATGATAATGGACTGATCTTCAGTCTAAGCTGTGTGTGGGACATATCGTGGAAGAGAGGTTTGGACACAAAGGTGTGTGATCAAGCAGGCATTGTTAATAACTGTGTAGCTAAGTTATGTATCTTCAAGTGAAATTATATAATTTTCTTCCCTACACACACTGCCCTCTAAAGTGGTAGTGATTGCCCCCACATTACAAACCATAGCTATATAATTTAAAAGCTGCTGTTGAAGATTGCATATGCAGAGCACGCTAGGGGCTAGGGGCTAGGAGTGTAGGGCTCATCTAACATTTTATATTGCAGTGGTGGCCACTCAGGTGGTGTTGCAGGCAAGGCCGGTCATGGAAAACCAAAAAGTGTGTGAGTGAAGGTGCATTACCATCTCTCTATTCCTCACATTTATAACGTGTACCTGATGGGACTCCTAGAGGGTACCTAATCAGGAACTGCTCAACCAGCATGGTCCCACTGCGGCACCAGATTGAGCTACACCTGATAATAGGCTGTAGTATTAAAGAGCAAATCAATGTGGATTATTTTAGTCGCTGCTTTCCATTTCCTCTGTTGTTTTCTCCTGTGGCCCTCGGGGAGGTGCCTCCAACGTTTCCCTTCTGTATTTAGTGAGAAATTAGTGTGTCAACTGTAAATCACTGAAAATGTATCCTCCATTGATAACCTACATCGATTGTGCAGGGTATAACATGGCATAGGTCATGCTCATGGACTGCAGTTTCTTTTTGACACACTGGAATGATAAACAAGCCTCCTGAACAGACAAAGTGAAATTTGGGAAGTGTCTAATGGAGGATCCTGCATACTACAAGTTAAGCTTTTCCTAGACTATTTTCAGTGCAATGTTCTGTCTCTTTAATTTAGAAGGCAGACAATGATAGGTTGCATGGAGCCGCGGGCACCGTCCTCTGGGTCAGCGATATGTTGCCGCATTTTACTTTGAAGACCGAGGAGGAGTTTGTCCTGTCAAAAAGGTTAGAAAGAATTATCTCTTTCCTGTTTTCGTGGACTCCAGAATCCCAGTAACTGAAGTTTTTTTTGCTGTGATTGTATTCAAGGTCTTCATTTGTACGCCTTATGACTTTGAGGACTTTTTCCATTCTACCGTTTACGGCCAAATAAAATTGTAGGCTGCATTTGGCCCACCTTACCCATTATCGCATAATAGTGCATCTGTATCTGCCAAGGGACTAGGGTCCGTCAGCAATGTCTCAGTGGATCAAGAGCCTGTGCCCCAAAACTGATCGTGCCATCAAGGCACGCCCGGAGCATGGGGCCTGCCTGGTCAGTGCCATAAGTTCCCTACTAGTGTTGTACAGGCTTTATATCAGAAGTGGCAGGAAGCTCCCCTTCCCCTCCCTCAGCAGGTGCCAGGGGAGACACAGCTATGTCTTGTATAGTCCCACCAGAGTCTCCAGACACTTATTACATGGTATCCCCCAGGCCCTCTGTAGCCCACTTCAGTCACTACCCCACCGCATTGTATAATAGCAGGATGACCATTAACATGCACTACAGCAGCTGCCTTTCCCCAGGTAGCACACCAGCCATTCACAAACTAGGTTGCGAGCCTCCCTCGTCACTATTTGAAGAGAATCAATATCTTATGGGGGTTTTGGTGCAAGTCTGTGGTGGCCCCGGGCTTCGCCCACAATTACTCTCAGGCTGAACAGCTCACGGCATGATTGTGGCAATTCCCATGCCACTTGGCGCATGGTTCAGCCTCCAAAATTGAGATCTGCTGCGGCCTTACCGGCTCTCGTCGTTTTCGTCGGGTGGCGGCAAGGACCCTCTGTGACAGGCAACTGCCTCGCAGCAGCTCTAGTTTGTGCACTGCCAACCGCATCCTGGATGAATTGCGACTTCACCCTCGGGTCATAAATCAGGCCGAACCAGAGCCAGCTCCCCATCAGACAGCACCTTGCCACAAGCAATATCGTTGCTGGAAGTCTGTCACTGCATCCAAATCAGGATCTTGTGTGTCGGCAGTTCAGGAGCTGATGCAGGGCAGTGATCATTATTGACTACCCGTCATGGTGCTGCCATTTCAAGGATACAGTGAATGGCTGTAAAAGCAAAGTTAGAACATGACCATTTTCAAGCTCGACTAGCCTCGCCTCTGTTGTGAGGGTTTTAGTATCTTTTTTTATTTAACCCCTCTAATGTGGAGGATGGGACAATCACATCCTCTGCATTACCTCCACAGTACACGGAAGAAAACTGTGACCATATGAAGTCAATAAAATATCAATATGGTCTTCACATGGTCACTGGTTTAGCCCGTTCTTGCTCAAGTAATAGGCCTATCCTCACAAGCGGGGTACCGTTTTAGTTAGGAGAGGTGTGGGAATGCTGCGTGGTGGTACTTTTCTGGATCCCCGCAGATTCTGAACTTTCACTCACAGAAATGGGAGCATAACGTGTGATTTTAACCAAAGTTTGATTCTTGCAGGGCATTTTGTGTAAGAAAAATAGTGGCATCCATGCAATTCACCCCCCTGGACTCCCCTTTGTGTCTCATTTTCTGAAATGTCAGTCTGGTAGTTTTCCATGGGTGGTGGCTGAGTCCGGACCCACACAGCTGCCCACTTCGCTAGAATGGGTGAATTTGCAAGGTGAAACCCTGATGTCTCTATGGTGTGCTGTGGGGCCTTTCCTGTCATGAGTGATAGACCTAGCCACACAAGTGAGGAACTATTTTTATCAGGAGAAGTATGGGAACGCAGTATAGTAAAATATTTGTTACTATCAATTACATTTTTCTCCATTTTGCTGGCTTCCGAATGTAATCTGGTGCTCAAGAAAGAGCACTTTTTGCAAAATGCCCTCTGACTCGCATGGTAGTATGGGTGACACCCAAGTTCAGAAATGCACTAATAACCAATATTCCTAAGCACAATATCTTGGGCATATTTAAAAAAAAATGCATAGGTTTCCTTAATGCTCATTTTTCGTTCATTAGATTTTACCACATGAATTGATGCCTGGTCTATACTTGAAGAAAAATTATTATAAGCTGCATCTCAGTTTACTCCTTTGACCAAGTGGATCTGATGGACATAATAGTATATTGCTTTTGTAAGTCAGCCATTGGGGGAGAAATTACAGATTAAAGTGTTGTTGCCCATTTCTATTTTTGTTTCCCTACTTATTTTCGTTATTTGTTTATTTCAACGATTAGTTTCTTTGGGAAAACATGAGCGATCTAGACCACTTGCTGAATTCAAAATGTTGTCTATTTTTCAGAACTGTATAGTTTTAAAGGTTCACATATGCATTTCATACCTTTTTCCACCACAAACTGCAAGAAGGTAGAAACCACAAACAATAAAAAAAATCGACTATCACTTAAAGAAAATGCAAAAAACTCTTGTGAGAATTTTTTTTGTTTTCTTTTGTTTTACAACTCTGCCTGTGCCTGAAAGCTGTGAGCACAGCAAGCCTTTTGTTGATGCAATTTTTAGTGAAAAAATACTTTTTCACAGCAATTTTGTCACATTTTTTAAAGTAAAATATTGCTGTCATTTGGCTATTTTCTTGGTTTTCTTTAGGGGAATCCATAAACCCTGCACCCCTTTTGATTCCAGAGCATGTGTGGGAAAAGGGACATAATTTGCTCTGGATAGCTTTTGTGGGGAAAAAAGTTCGCAAGGCTAAAGCGTGAAGTCCCCTAAACATAAAAAAAGGCCTGACACTGGAGATGGAAAAGCCTCAGCATTTTAAAGGGTTAAACAAGTGGTTCTTTTTTGCACCAGCATAGATTTCAAGAGGCACCCATACCAAAATAATGAAGCTATTTTCCACTAAGGGGGTAGGGTGCATTGCAGCAACATTTTTGACATAAATGTACTCTACAGCACTTTTGCGTTGTATGCATAATTTATGTACTTTTGTTGTAGCACCACCGTGCCCATTTCTCTTTGACAACACAGTGTATTCATCATAGGGTAACTCTTGTGTACTTTTACACTGCAGTGGAATTTAGCACCGGAGTGTCATGATAAATGATGTACTATTTGTAGGGCATGAACAGTGCACCGTACACACTTTGGGCATGGTGGCAACTGATTTCCAGCCTAACACAGTTTGCCAGGACTACCTGCTACGATCACTTCCTGTTGCATGGTCATGCACTTTAAAAGCACAGCACATGAAAGCAATAATCTCTTTCACATAATTTTTACAAAGGATACACATGTCAAACAGTAAAGTTTGAAGCAAATAATTTCCAATAATAGCATTACAAAAGCAAAATTGCACAACTTGTCACAGCGCTGACAAAGCAGCACACAAGGAGACCTAAACATCTGCAGGGCATCAAAAAAGAGTGCAGGTGACTGGGATTAATAGATGCATTCCATCCATCGCTACGTTTTGATGCCCTGAGTGTGACCGGTACGCCAGACAAGGTTCCCATGCTCACTGTGCCACTGGAACCAATCTTTACCTGGCTGATGAGCCCTAGTAAGGGTGAAACCAGTCTTGGGTTGCTTGTGTTCAGAGAGGACCCGAACAGGAAGTTCGGGCTGGACTGTTCCCATTGGAGCAGAGTCAAGACTGATTTGCATATGGCTGGGTCCAAACTGAGGTGCCATGGCTGTTGGAAAAACAATGGATTGGGATGCGGCCCTGGGCGGTTTCCAATGTTGGAGAATAATTCAAGCATTCCATCCATCACTTTGTTTTTGATGCCCTGAAAAACTGCAGAGCAGAAAGTGAAGCACAACTATCTGCCAAACACTAAAATAAGCGCAGTGTGGTCGGCACCAAATGCTCCTGCACAAGTATGCATATGTACAAGTGAATTCTGTAACTGTGGTGGCAAACATTATGGTTATTCTCCTTCAGAAGACGCAACCAGAGCGGAAATGCCAGAGTGAGAAGCGCATAACTTCAACAATGAGAAGACCTCAGAGTTGAAGGTCGTAAATTCCGGCCTCCTGTCAGGAAATCCGTTTCAGTCCAGGCTTCCTAGAGTCAAAACCGTGTGAGCAGAGGGTCTGATCGTCAATTTCTCAACAGAAGTACATTTCATTTGGGCGATGGGGAACAAAACGCACTCCTCCTCGGAGTTCTTCACAGAGCTCTCCAGTTTTGAAATTTGTTAGGAGTGAATACTAGCTAGTATATGTGATGTTATAGTAGCTGATGCCTTTCCAACCTTGACATCGATGACCGCATGGGTCATGACATTAAAGAAATGATGAAAACTGCTAAAAGAATATATCTAAAAATGGCATGTACAAATGCACTAAAGAGATAATAAAGGCAGCAGTCAAGATTAATTATGGAAAATCTATCATTCCTAGGAAACGAATGACCACTCGGCAGAGCAAAGAGTGGTTATTCTTTCACCAAACGTGACTATGGGAGGGTTTTCTGTGTCGATGGTGTGCGGGCTTTTTGAACTCTCTTCTGCTGTCCATAGCTCCTCTAGGTACAAGCAGTGTTGCATTTTGTTGGCACAGTTTGACTTATCACTCATGCTTAAGTCATGTTGTGCCTGCGGACAGTATTTTCTGGCACATTGATCGTTCACAGCATATACCTGCAGCTCCAGAGATTGGCAGTTGGCACACTTTTCTCAATATTAGGGTATTTCTGTACAAACCTCTTCTTTCCAGTGCCAGGCCGAGAAATTTATTTTAACGCTGCATATCCAAGCAGCAAACTTGTGACTCCTAAGCCTTGGAGACAAAGTGAGAAGAGCACAGGGGACTGGAGGAGGATACCCTGGGGTAAAGAGAAGACAGGTGGGCGAAGCTGGGTAGCAGAACGTGGAGGAAAAGCGTGTTTGAAACTGAGAGAGGAAACAGAGGGGGAGATTGGGAGAGGATGGGCTGAAAGCTAAACGTTGTAGAGAGAAGGATGCAAGAGAAAATGGAGGGTTGAAAGAAAGAGAGAGTGGGGAAATTGTGACTATGAAGACAAAATGTGTGACTGCAGAAATGAAGAGTGAGATAAATGTGACCGAGTGAGACAGTGGACAAAAAGGAGAAAGGTACTCTAGAGAGTAGAAGAAAAGAGATGTCACTAGAAGAAAAAAGAGGGTGAAGAAGAAAGAGACGCTGTAAAGAGTGAAGGGAATGAACATTAAGGTGGGGCAATAAGAAAGAGTAGGAGGAAAAAGGATAAAAAAACTAGAAATACCCTGGGAAGAGGCCCTCTAGATACAGGAGATTAAGTAATAGTCATGTGTATGCATAGGCAAGGAGGTCCTCAAATTGTGTGCATTATATGCAATATTGCAAAATGTATAAATTGTTAGAATGCTTAGACAATTACATTGCAATAATAGGGGTAACATAAAATGAAAAGTATTGTGCTGTCATAAGCACTTCAGGAACACGGAAAGTATTGAAATGTCACAAATCAGTGAACTGACAACTTCGCAGATCTGGAAGAACATAAACAGCATTCTAGAGTCTTCCCTTAATTGTAACCGTCATCTGCTATCACTGGTGCATAACCGTTTCTAACCCAACAAGAGAAGGGAAATGGAGGGATCGAAAGAGTAGCCTCAATGGCGAACGTTCTTCTTGCACAGCTTCTAAAGCAGGAAGCAGTGGCAGTTGTTATATATATATATATATATATATATATATATATATATATATATACTCTCTCTCTCTCTCTCTCTCTCTCTCTCTCTCTCTCTCTCTCTCTCTCTCGAGAGAGAGAGAGAGAGAGAGAGAAGAGAGAAGAAGAAAGAGAGAGAGAGAGAGAGAGAGAGAGACCATGAGTAAGTATCGAAATGGGTGAATACCAGGGCTTAATTTAACTTCTTGGAAATGCAAATGATAAACCTCCAGGCTTCAGAATTTGGACCTCACCCTGCTTTTGTCAAAGTCTAAATACTTCCATGCTTAAAAGTTTAGAGCTGAATAACGTCCATGACAAAACTGTAAGTCAGTTAGGTAAAAGAAAACAGACACCCTAGTTAGCTCATAGAAGTCGAACACCAGCCAGCAAAATACCCAGCACGTATAAAAAATAAGATTAAGGGCGAAATGCCATTTAAGCGGACCAGTGTGTAATATCAATATCTATATATTTTGGTGCTACATTTAAATACTTTTTCAATGCAAACGAATGGAGGAAACGGCACGTGACGAAATAATTCAGATAGGCACTTATGGGTAGGTGTGGGGCTCTTACTGTGAGAAGTATTTGAGAAGACCTTGAAACTTGTTGCAGTAAACTAAGGTAAAATGGCGAGTTTCATCAATTTCTGCAGTTCTCGCTTTGTTGTGCCACCTTCAGGACAAGGCTTCACTTACTAGAATACGGAGGCTACAATGTGCAATGTGCAACATGGAATAACAAATTGGCAGTGTGTTTATAACGTGTGAATATGCAGTAATGCTAAGACTTTCGTGTACTTTAAGCAGGTATAAAAATGAAAGCACAATTATTCATGTAAACTAAGTGATAGATGAAAATGTTGCTTTCTCTGTAGATGAGATGCTAGGCATTATCCTGTCCTGTTTCAATTATTATACCAACACGAACACACAAGAGCAGCCAATTACATTTGTAAAAGTCCCAATCTAAGGAGATGGGATGGTCCTTGACCAGTCCATAGCCTACAGCACTGTGGACCAAAAAATGTTATTGGAGTGTATGGAAAATGGACTGGGATCTTCAGAACGTCTTTCCAATGGTACCACTCTTCTTGCCAAGCAGCAGCCAACAAAGTTAGCTCCTCATCATCAACAATAAAACCCACCACTGCTAGGTTCCTCAGGGTTCCCCTCTGCTTCCTATTTTTATTCAACATTTACAGTTGCTCTCGCAATACATATTACAATTCCCAATGTATTCAAATGACAATCGTGTTCATATCGAAGTGGGCAGCAACAAGAATACTGCAGAAGCCTTACTAATTGCCTTAAAAACCTTTATCTAAGAATAAAAGACAACTGTTTCCACTAGATTGAATCAAAAGCTTAAATCCTCATAGTAAGAAATCCCGCTGGTGAGAGCATTGCTTTCTATTGACTGAACAAACTAGTAGCAATCCCTGGTTCTGCCAAATAATTAAAAATCCTTGGAGTTTGGTATGACAGAGATCTTTCATATGGTCATCATCCCACAGCAGTAATCAGAATTCTTAAATTCGATAATTTTGCTGAGAACGACTGTACTGTTACTTCAGTTTCGTCTTCAAAGTGAATGGACCAGACCGTTGGTGTTCTTGAGTCAGGTCTGATGCCACCAGCACTATGGAGATTGTTATGATCGCCTGCTCCTGTAACTCCTGCACCTCTATCCATGGAGGGCTAGTCCGCTATGCCCAACCAGAACATCGCATACTTGGAAAGCCAGCTTGTGGGCATGGAGATGGAAGCTGTGCCCTCTATTCTGGCTGCAGGATCATGCCAGACAACCATACCTGCTCCCTACTTAAATATCTATTTACCTTCATGAGGAACATTCTTCTTCCCTTTGTGTGCCTTTTGATCACGCTGAAAAGGAATGGACAAATAAGTGATATTTGAGATACCAGTACAACAAAAGGGGTACCTCTGCAAAAGCATACAGAATCCTGTGAGGACAACGGGATCCAAACAATAGAACATTTTACAAGATTTGGTTTTGAAATCTGTGAAAGAACAGATTTCAGGTTGTACCTCGTGATATCAAGCGTGCAGGACTTTAGTACAAAAAATAATCATTCTCATAGTATGCATGTTCTTGTTTGTATTAAGGTAACTTATATCTGCTTCAATCACTGCAGTTCTAAAAACAACGAGAAAAAGAGTACAGGCAATGCAGGTATATACAAGGACAAATTACTGTTATTTTGTTGCTATAATGCTCCTGGCACCAAGACAAACATTACCAGTGTCTCAATACTTTGTCATTACACAATATCGCAGGGAAAATGAGTAGAATGCCGACACTGACAGTCTACTTCGGGCTTCACTTCCATTCTGCTTTGCCCTTGGGATGTCAGTTGGACAGCTCTATCTATCTATCAATCTATCAATATGCTCTCAGTCCATTTGACAGGAGGAGGTTGACATCCGTTGCTTCTGCCGGATCTCTCAAAGTACACGTCAGATTATTGTACACCATATCAAGGCTGGGGTACTGTATGCTTATGCTGTAGCATCAAAACAAGAGACGCTACCTGATTCTGCCTCAGTTTAATGAATTCCTCTCCTAAAAGAACACCACCGGTTCTCTAGTGACACAGTTTTCAAAGCTTTGGCCGGGCTCTGTCTAAAATCTTCAGCTGCTATTCCTGAACTGCACCCCATAGCGAAACCTGAGATCCAGTAATGAAAATGTGCTTGTTCAGGCCAGATACATTTGAAAGACCTACGATGGGAAGTTAGTCCGCTCGGCTCTGGAACACCAATCTGGAGGAAAAAAAATTCCTTGGCGGCTTAAAAAAACAGAACATAAAACAAGCTTCTTCAAAGAGGTTTTCCCAACCATCCATGAAAGCATCGGGACTATTCACCTAACCTTCCAAGGAGGAGAGGAACTCGCAGCATGCAGCTCGACCCCGCAGAAAATCGGATCTGGAATGTTTGCCTTCATGATCCAACCATCTCCAACTATGGCTGTTTTTTTATCAAGAAGGGCACAAGTAATCATCAATAAACTATTGCCTGTTCTGTCCTCATCATTACAAAGTGACAACCTGTCGCAAGCCAGCGCGTCACAAACAAATAGCGACAAAGATATGTGTTAAAAACCATTTTAAGCATACTTCAGACCTCTTAGGTTGGAATTCAGATTTTAAGCACAATAGAATCTATGGGAGTCTTTGACTTGTATAGTTATATTTCTGAAATTTATTAGATTTTTCAGAATTTATCAACATCTTATAAAGCCTTAACTGAAGCACTGGTGCAAATCTTTCGTTTCAGAATATCATTCTCCCTTTTACTCTGGCCATTTAAAGTTCCAGTCCACCAACTTAACGGGCGGGGCTACGCGTTGTCTGAGGACACTTGCATGAGAGGCCCGTTCTCTCATATGGCTGTGGCTTGCCACCCGTCTCCTGGGTTCCGAACCTGAGAACAGACAAGGACCACAATGTGATTGAAACAGAAGGCCCCAGAATCTGGCAGCAAGTCCGAATAGACCATGTTCATCCAAAAGAGGATCATCTTTGTATCAAATGACCGCAGAAGAGGAGAGTTTTGAATAGGACTGTCCTCTTCTTAAACTTACAGCCTGTCCTCAATAGGACTTCATGCACCAAAAATCGCACATTGACCTTGATAATCATAATGTAACATAAAATGTCCTTCATTCTGGAAATGTGTGTGAAGAAGCAAGCACACAGGTCACCCTTCTAACAAAATAATAGTTTTTAAAAAAACACGAATGGGGCTGTGTTTCGGTTGCCTCTCTGTTCCCATGCCTCACTCATGACTAGTAGCAATCTAGATCTGCAGAAAAATGCGTGAAAATACTTAGAAATACGTTTCAATTTCTGTGGAAAAACACAAATTAAATGTGCTACAGAAATTTACAAAATCTGCCGAAAAAAAAAAAAATGAAAACAATTCTAAGTTTAAAAAAAAAAATCAGTTTGATAAAAGGAACTGCACTCGCTGTATTTATTTTCTGTATTCTTGAATCTTCAGAAAACATTCTATTTGAAGTATGAAGGTTGTCTGTCTCCCTCATGAACTTCTCTCGCTTCAACTACCCTTTGTAGGCCCTGATGTCAAGGTCTCCATCTCCCTCAAAAATGCCTGTGTTCCAATATCATGATATCTGCGCCGTCACACATCTTTTATCAGCTCCTCGAAGCTGATGCTTCCATCTGATGATACAAGGTGCTATATGATTCGGGCTGGGTGAATTTCTGCCAAGCCTCACTACACAGGTGTCCATTGCCCAGCTGAGCCTGCAACCCAGCTGAGCTCTTGAAGCACCAAGCACAACGCCTGCAATGTTGCTAGTTGGATTACGTTTTATTTAAATGTTTTGGAATTTGCTTGTTTTTTATTTAAAAGTTTTGTAATATGTTGCCTTTGAAGAGAGCCACTTTGCTGTGCAATCCAGGACTGAAGAAGAGGTACTGAATAACCTATCCCCTTCCCCAGCTGTAAATCGCTGCCACTATGGCTCAGCCTCCATTGCTTTTTTCCTTCCGCTTAGAATTGCAGGCAGAAATATAAATCTGAGGGTAATTTCCCAAAATTTTTAATTCAGCAGAGAATTAGCAAAATGTTCAAAATCTGCCTAAAATAAATGTAAGAGAAACTAAGAACTATGTAGGGAATCAAGAAATCTGCACTTTCCAGAGAAAAATCTGCACTATATATTTAGACTATTCATGGCCCACAGCCTCCACTGCTATTTTAGTACTAAGTAACAACTCTTCTAACACATGGCAAGCAAATCCTGCAAGCAAAATGTTAGAAATAGGTGAATGTTCTGTGTTCGGGCTCTTCTGAATTCTGGTTGCAAGTCTTAAAAAAACAAAGTCCCATTCGGTATTTGAATATCAGCTAATGAATCATCTCTGGATCACGTGAAAGGAATCTAAAAAGGAAAGTAACTCCGATCTTTCACTGAATATGAAAGTTGGCGGTTACCATTCTTCTCAGCATAATTTTTTTAAACCTATATATTAATAAATGTTCCTGTTTCACAGGAGTTGTAAAAGTAGTTGCAGCGTTCTACGCATAAAATTTCACAGCAGAATCAGTTGCATGGATTTGAACAAAATTTCAGACCCAGTTCCCTAATTTGAGATCCGCCTCCCTCATACTTCGATTCAGGCATGATCATACAATAATGTGAAGGGTAAGTCTACCCCTTGATCGAGCAGATGTCTTGTGCTATATGTTCAGTCCTGATGTTTTAGAACAGCTGAAGCACTCCGAGGCAGTGTGGGCACGATCTTATATTCTCTGTTTCAGACATGTAGGTTTTTAGTGTACCACGCTTTGTCACTGTTTTTCCTATTGCAACAAATGTACTGTTTTCTCAAAGGCAATAGAGTTGGCCATATCTTTTGAAAATATATCAAATTCACAAAACAGTACTTTTTTAACATCACTTCTTTCCACAAGGATGTGATGCAATCTTACCATATGTGCATATTGATTACATCCTCTTCAGTATAATTTTGACACCGTCTGCTCTGGCAGAGAGGAATTGTGACTTCAAAGCTCATTTATGTCATCTTATTGCTGATTACCATTGGCTTTATAACTAAACTGGGATAGGACAACAAGGGATAGTCACTAACCGAGATGATCCAGGGTGTCCATTATAAATAATATTTCTTTCATTTGTCTAGGTGCTGCAGAGAGTGGGAAGAGCACAATTGTGAAACAGATGAAGATTATCCACAGCGAGGGCTTTAACCAGGAAGAGCTCCATAGATTCAAGGTATTCATGATCTTTGCATCATCAACCTGTGCTCAGAACCCTCACAGTGTGGGTGCGCAACTTTATTGAAGGAACGACACTCTGCAGGGGGCATCTCTGTAGTGTCTCTGAGCATTCCCTGTACCATAGGACTGAAGTTGAATCTCACTGATGAGGCCCAACAAGGCCAAAACTGGTCTGGGCTCACCTGTGTTCTTATTCGAAGAAGTTTGGCCTGGTCTGTTCCTATTGGAGCAGGACCAAGTCTTATTTACACATAGGATGTTCCTGCCAGGAGAGTCGCAGTGAGCAGAATTATGGACTGCAGCCCAGAGTAGTTGCCAACTGATGAGATTAATTCAAGCCCTGTTTGTCTCCGAGTGTCTCTGAAAGCCTGGGAGTGACAACTATGGGTGGCACGCCGTCATTTTTGTAATGATGTCATTCTGAGGGGTTTAAGATGAACATAAGGTATGAGAAGATAAGGAGATGGTGGTGAGGTTCACAATCCGTGATAGTGTCCACTTCTTAATGAGAAGTCTTTCCAAATATTTCCAATCAACTCTGTATTTGCTGTAGCAATGCACTATCAATGTACTGGCCCAGTTCACTTGAGCCTTTGTCCCCACAATATTGAAATGTGTATCACCTAGTACACATATTTACCCCTGAAATCAAATACTTAAAGTTTAGTTGGAGTTTCTCATATAGCGCTTGTCAACTCTGAAGGGTGTCGGTGTGCTTTACACTGAACAGTAAAAATAAGCATTGACTGAGCTGTTAGCCATTGCACCTACTATATACACACCGCCTCTTCTGCTCAGTCTGACTAAAAGTATTTTTCTCAGTCCATTCAGTGCTTTCCAGTGAACTCCATTTTGGTCAGATGCCTAAGGCCAGACCTGCTTTGTAACCGTTCCATGGCCTCTGCGTGGCTGACTTGGCTTTGCCATCCTAACACAGTGGCCGGCTGCAGTTTTTTGTGCCAACTGCACCTTAGTAATGGGGCTTTCTGTCCCACCTTAAGATCTACTTATTCCTCCAACTGCAATCTTAGAGGTATCCCACACAACAAATACAATTAATACAGGGGTTGAAAGCGCTATGCAAATAAATTTACATTAACAATTACAATAAATGAAGAGCTCTATAATGAAATATGTGAATGTGCCAGACCCATTGCAACATTTTATCTCTGAAAATCACATTCTTAAAGTGTGCAAGACCCAGGGGCACGTAGAAATTGACATATTAACCTGTGTAAGCCTCTGAATATGGACACGATATTGCACAGCGCCTCCACGCCTGAATGGGCTTAATCTGAGCTCAGCCTAAGCTAAATTAACTAAAATGAAAACAGCCGAATCTGCAGTTTTGGAGCCTTACATTTGCAAACTCCTTTAGTTGTGTTGTTTGTGTGTATGCTTCAAGGATTAAGTAGTCTACTAACTGCATGTGTGGCCAGATTAATTGTATGACTTTGTGGTGCACAGAAGAAATTCCCGGTGTAGCCCTTGCTGAGAGGTCCTGGTCACTGGCCTCTCCACCAAGTTCGGAAACCCTGAATTCGCCCCCTGATCATAGACCATCGTTGGACTGCACTGGCACCAGGCTCTGTCAGAGCCCTCTGTGCCCCTAACATTGTGGAACCTCAATCTCCTATAGATCTGAGACCTTCTTGCATGCATCTTATTCCTTGTGATAGCTCTAGACCCAGCGTTATTGTCTCCGCACAAAGGCCTCAGTACACATAGGTATGTCCCGTGCCAAAAGGCCAAGCAGTTGGTGAATGCTCCGCTACAGAAATACATAGAAATGCTTCAAACACCAGGAGTTTCTGCGTCTGTAAGCTCAGGAATAGACAGTCCACATTTTTGGAAAAATATGTGAAAATCTGTGATATGTGACAATATTTTCAAATGTACGGAAAAGTAAGTAAAAACTGTGTGGGAAACGTAAGAAATCCGTGTGAGAATGAAAAAAATATTAGCATTTCTTAGAACAGGGCCAAAATAATGGGAAAGTGAATCAAACTGCACATATGAATTACATTAGTATATTTTCAACATTCCTAAATGTTTAGAAAGCAAGATAACTGAAATATGTAGTATCTGTCCCTTTTTTACACACCCTCTGCGTCTCCCCATGACTACTCTATACACATCCCTCAACACCCTTTTGTGCCCTAAGGCCAGGTAATCTACAGCCTTACACCTTTTCTCCTTTGTTCCCTTTTAATGCTCGTGCACCTAACAACGTATACATTTAGTTACAGGAGACAAGACGAACCCTGACCTGGGTGGCTGAGAGGCTTAGGAGGCATGGCTTCCTTGCATAGACAGGAACCGCTGCTCAGCCCAGAATACCACTCTGCTGAGCTGCTGTTAAAATGAATGAGTAGTACCTTAGTCAGTGCAAGAGGTGTTGCTGGTCTTTGTTAATAGCTGAAACTACGGGGCCACCTCCATAGCCAAAGTCCTCCTTCCTGGTTGATATCTCCACTTGCTTTCTCTCTGCTTCAAAATATAGGCATAGATGGGAAATCTGTCCGTAATTTAAAAAAAAAAAAAAAAAAATGGAGGTGGAAATTTGTGAAATGCCCAAATTCGCCAGGCACCAAGAAATCTGTGGTTTTCGTAGAAAAATGATCACCTCCGCTTTGGGCAGTCCTTAACCATGAGCCAGAAGACTCCCACAATTACCACGGGTCAGAGGTGGTTACTTTCATGTTTAATTACAATGAAAGGCAACTTTTATCTATCAGGCGACACGCTTTCTTCTAGGTTGAGATCATTATAAGCCATGACGCACCAGCTGCCCGATGCTTTACTGCAATTGTATTACTCCAATTGTGTTTGCGGTCACATTGTGAGACACAATCCCACTGATTGGAAGGGAGCAAAGTGCTTGAGCCTAGTAGCATTGTTTTTTGGGACAATGAAAGAGGACCTCGTTATTTATATCATTACTTCTTGTGCTATTTTTTGATGTCTTGATGTGTCTCCTTCAGTAATGATTTGGGATGTATATGCTGATAAAAACTTGATGAAATCCCCATCATCTAATCGTCGAATAATAACACATGGTGGGTATTTGATCCAGGTCACGTCCAGCTTAGATGGCCCATAGACTTTGGCTCTAATGCCCCCATCCTTACTCAACCTTGCTCAGTGCAACAAACCTCATAGATGGCCTGATTAACTCTTCACCATTGTCTCCACTTTCTCCCCAACTTCTCCACTCCCTTCGTACTCGGTACTTCCACACAATTATTTCACCTTGCAAACCCTCCCCATTGACTCCCTTTCTATTGTCGTCGTCTTGATTAAATCTATTACCACCCTTCCTAGTCTCCATCCATCCCATTGTCAGTCTCCATAGTACTTCTCTTTTCATTGACATCCCATAGCCTCTTTACTGTTTCCACTTTGTTGTATACCACAATATTGAGGACAGAAATATTGTCCTGTAAAAACATTGACTCCAGTATTTTGTGTACCCCTATATTGTCAAATTAAGTATATTTAAGGAAGTATGAATGTAATATTCTGATGGATACTTCTAACTGCAGACTCCCCATTTTTTGAATAATGCCCAGATGCCAGACTGGATCTGGAAAACTTCACAGCAGTGCTCCTGTGTGCCAGCAGGTGGGGCAGTGTGGCTTCACACTGCCCTCGAACTGAAAGAGCAGAGCAACATATAAGCACCACTTCTGCATCCTCCCCAGCCTAGGTACCCGCCAATGACTACGCCACACACGAAGCTAAATATAACACGTCTTTATTCGACTGCGTGTAACCGCGAACTCAGCGTTCTAAACCAGCATTCACTATGCTACGCTCTAACGCTTACGTCACAGTTCTGCGGAGTCCTTCAGGAGCCACAAGTGTTCTGTCATTGCTAACTCGCAGGACACTACATCTCCCCCTCTGTTAAATAAACAATTTCATTTTTTACAAATATATACACAATCATAGCTCTTCAATAAGTCTTCGTGGCACCTTGATCACGCGTCTCGACCTTGTCTTTAGAAACTGGGGTCAGGCAGTAGAAGTGTCCATGATCTGCGTTGGTGATGTAGAAACAACAAGCAGTCGGGGTTTTCACTTGTCCTTTCAGACCCAGTCTCTACATTGACATCAGTTCCTGACGAGCGATGAGCCACATGTCGTAAATGCAGGGAAATCATGCGTAATGGACTTCCCAGAACATTGGGCAGTCCCCATGTGTCCTTTTGCTGTTCTCAACATGAAAGGGCTCAGCAGCAAAGGGATCATCAGATTTTCGTTTTCTAGATTGACGTACATGCACCCAATCTCCTCTAGTGCATCTTTTGCATGTCTGATCGCAACGTTACCTTGCAATTTGCTATCGCTATTTGCTGCTGTTTCACAGCCTGTTTGCATACACCTTTAACGTTATTACTCCGTAGGGTGTATAGCTTTAAGTTGCGTAGTAGCGCAGTACCTCTCTTTACACCCTTCCCAGCAGGTACTTGGCCAACAATGTGTAGACTTCTCAGTGAAGCTGTCGTCTTCAGATGCTTTACACTGGCTGGAGTTGTGCTTTGACTCCACATATCAATCAATCAGTACTTGTAGAGCGCGGCTTATCACTCATGAGGGCATCCTGGCGCTGGGTTGCTGGGCTTAGTTGAAAAGCCAGGTCTTGATACTCTTCCTTAAGTCTGTCAGCGAGGGTGATGTTCGGAGGTTGAGAGGGAGTGTGTTCCAGGACTTGGCGGCGAGGTGGGAGAAGGAGCGGCATTCGCTGTGGCGATGTTTGGCATATGCCAAACGTTGATTCCGCACTCCGACTAAGGCACACGCAAGCAGTTTTCTGGACCATGGCAAACTCTCTGGGAGAGCACTGTCTATCTTCGGGTTACTCATCCCCTATCTCATCACCAGTTGTAGCGTCCTCCCCAGCCTGGGTGCCCGCCAATGACTACACCACACACGGAGTTTAGTATAACACATCGTTATTCGACTGTTTGTAACTGTGAACTCCACATTCTAAACCTGCAGTCACTTCGCTACGCTTTATCGCTTACGTCACAGTTCTACGGAGTCCATCAGGAGCCACAAGGGTTCCGTCATTGCTAACTCACACAACACTACAATTTCCTTTCTTTCTGCACCTTCTGATGCAGATGTGGAACTCCACTCTCAACTTTCTCCCATCTTCTGATGACCCCTAAACATTTCTACAGTGTGCTAGGAAAACCTGTCGCCTCCAAAATCTACTGGCTTCAAACCATTGCATGACTGCAGGAAGCAGATGTTGAGCAAACCCTCCTGAAGTGTGTCTCTGGTGTGTGATCTCCAGCCATGACTGTAAGTGACTCAGCTAGTGTGCCCTTAAGCACCAGAAGGTGAATCAGGAACCCAAGGCAAAGTCAAGGTAGAAGCACAGGGCCCATTCCCGCTTCTGGTCTAGGGCCCGGTCTTGGACCTGGTCATGATGTCGCTCCCACAGCCAATCGACTTCCTGCTCAATGACCCAGGGTAAGTCTAAGTCAAAATGCAAACCTAAAAAGAGTTAGCTGGACTCGACCCAATCCTGCCGCTCTAGTTCTAAAGAAAAGGCCCAGAAGCGTCAATATGAATATTGTACTTGTTTAGCCTCCAGAGCCAGTTCTTCATTGATCCCGGTATGTCCCAGGTTTTCTGGGCTGTTGTTGACCCCACTGCAGATTGTAGCCTTCAGGGATGTCATGCTCCAATTTTTCTGTGTGATACTGCCCCCTCTCTGGAGCACTTTTGGGCCCGAAGGAGCAGCATGGTCCTCCAGTTGGATTACCCCCGCGGATCTTACCTTGATGCAGTCTGCCCCGTTCTGACCCGTTCTAGAGCCCATATCAATTGCAGTACAGTCTTCCACACCATCTCAAAGATCTATGCCAGTTCCTACCACACCAATCTAGACATCGGTAGTGGACAGGCCAGTGCCTACACCAATGCCCCGAGCCCGACTGTTGTCTCACTACGAGGCTTTACTGTGACACCACTACCAATAGAGGCTCTATTCTCATTTTGGCTCTGACCCAACCCTGTGCAGGACCCAGGTAAGGTCCCTCAGGAAATTAATGATGAAGAGGTGGGATATGTTCTGTTCCTTACTCATTATATGATGATGCATTATGTCTAGACCTACAAAATACCAGTGGGGTTGACACATCCTCCTGAAAGAGCTTGATTCACCACATGAACCACCAACAGAAGAAAGTCAGAAGGGCACCTGAAAAGCCCAAATTACAGTTGCCCTCCATCGAAACAAAGTCAAATGTTCTCACAGAGATTCTTCAGTGAGAGCCTACAACCTCTGAGCTATTGTTGCCTTTTAATTAGGCCCCTGCAGACACTGTAATGGCAATGAGGTCAAAACCCCGTTCTAGCCCACCAATTAGCCGACTAATAGCCCAGCTGTACATACCTGTGCCTGGTCAACCAGATTGTTTGACTAAAACCCTACACTCGAAAGCCCCATTGTGCAAGCCTCCACCAGCAAGGTTAACCTTAACTCTTTTCTGACCAATCCCTCGCATTCGGCTAAAGAATGTTTTGATCTGTGAGTTTAACCCTGAGCTCCTTAAACACCATATGCTTGCCGGGCAGATAGGCACGTAGGCTCTGGGACATGGCCTGCGAGATCTTGCAGGGGGTCCCAGAAGATCTCCTACCCTCTTTGGCACAAACAATACATGACGGAAAGGGTGCAGCAAAGTTTGGGATTTTATCCTGGTGTGGATCCTAGAGATCGCCTAGGCAGGGCTGTTGGTTCCAATGTGGTCTTGAGGAGTTACACATGGATGAGGTCTACTGGATTTTTGGGTGATGTACCGGCATTCCTAATAAACTTGTCCTTTCAATCTCTCTAGAACTGAGTCTTCCTTCTGCCGGCAAAGTATGGACCCATCAAAGATGGTCTAGCCACTGCATGATCCATAGGACTCTTGACACCAGTGAAACCATTTGCCACACTTGTTCCATAAGTTCAGGGGTTACTGTAGTGTGCTGGCCTATAGATAGCAACAGCCGTCCCAACTGATGGTGCAGCACCCATTTCAGACCTTTTGGGGCCTTGGACGCTGCACTACCAGACAACGTGCAGGGCATTAGGGACAACAGTTTTCCAACTCCTCCTGTGCCTCAGTAACTACCAAGTCACTTTAGTTTGGGCTCAATGGCTCATGCCAGGCCAGTGGGGGATAATCTGTGACATTTGCTCCCCAGCTGGAGATCCATTACACCAGACACATGGATCTGGCAGATAGTTCAAAGGGGTTTAGCTCTACATTGTATTTCCTCCCCACCCCATTTACCTTCCATACCAGAACACAATTTGGAGGAGCACTTGCACCTTGTGATGCAGGAGGTACATCTTTTTGTTCTCCCAAGGTGCCATCCAGCTGGTATCGGACTAGGAGAATGACTAGGGATATTGGTCCCACTATTTCCTAGTCTCGAAAAATGATGGGGGCTTCAGACCCATTCTGGACCTTTACCAGCTAAAGGCCTTCCTACAGAAGGACAAACTCAAGATGTTCGTGGTGGCTCAGGTTCTGTTTGCTCTGGATCCTAGCGACTGGGTGGGGTCCTTGGATTTCAAGGACACATGTTTTCACATGCCTGTCCTGCAGTCCCACTGATGCTACCCGCGGTTCGAAGTGTACTTTGATGACTGCCTGCTGAAGGTGGGTTTGCCATAGTCCTGAACTGCCTCCAGACCATGGCTAGTGTCTTGACATGTTTGGGGTTTTCCATCAACAAGTTGAAGTCACACCTGACCACTCTGCAAAGGATCTCATACACTGGGAAAGTACTGAACATGGTGGTGTTTAAAGCCATTGCCCCGCCACAGTGAGGAGTTTGTGTCAGGATCAGTTGTGGATCTCAGTGAGGATGGTTCTGAGACTTCTTGGTCCTCTGGCCTTATGCATCCTTTTTATTCCATATGCCAGATGGCACATAAGAGCCCTGCATTGGAACCTCAGGTCCCAATGATCCCAGCATCAGGGCTACTCAATGACATCATACTGCACTCACAGGAGTAGACTTGGGGTTTACAGTTGTGGCTGATGAATGTCCACCTGTCCTGCTGCAGACCCCTCTCCCTCCTCCATTGAGAGCTTCCGGTTGTGACAGAATAATCATTGGAGATCACCTATGGGATGCAGAAAGCCAGCTCCTCATAAACCTCCTTGAGCTGCGGGTAGTCCACTTAACCCTGAAGGTTTTCCTGCCATCCATCACGGGGAGGCTGGAACAGGTCCTCACGGACTACACCATCACATTGGTTACAGAAGCCCTCCACTTCACTCCCACCTGAATGCATCCCCTAGTTAAAGCCTTGGAGGATATTTCAGTATGCAAAACCGCTGATGCTGCGCATTCTCAGCGATAGCGAGTAGAGCAAACCAGGGCTCTCCCCATTTTTTAAGGCACCCTGGACCACCTTCGCATTGAGGCACCACTGTGGTTCAACACAATATGTGCTCAACTTGTCTGCTATACACTTTGTACACCATATACGCTTTTGTGCAAATGCCCTAATTTTTGTGTAATGGTGTCTTCTATATATTATGTTTGTTCTAGAAGAAATGTGTTTGAAACAAACGACTTCCTTTGCCTGAACCCCTCACTGTATACTGTACGTCTTTTTTGTCAAGTTGGATGCAGGCTTGCGTCCCACTATAACTGTTTCGTGTTCATTGTTTGCAAATATTGTTTTTTGATTGTATATTAAATATCTGCCTGGCTGGACAGATTCCTATAATATAGTACTGATTGGGTCTATATTAATTGTTCACACACATTTTTTGTCTGGGGACCACTGTCTTTAGAAAGAGTTAAACTTGTCTGCTATGGCATTCAAGAACCCTGCTAGGTGGTTGGTGACCAGGAAAAGTGCTGTTGTCCAAGCCACTTCCTGAAACGCAGAGTCTCCTAGAACATGGTCCACACTCCACTAAGTCTGGCTTGTTGCAGTACCAATTCCGACTGTTCCTTCACCTGCCTCGGGTACTGAAGGGTATTGAAGATCAGGAAAAACTGAGCCCAAGTCATCTTGATTGCCTATGACTGGGCCATGAGAGTGTGCTACTCGGAGCTTCTCAGCCTGAGCATCTGCCCTCAAACCAGCCTTCCATCTCAGAATGGCAGGCTGCAGCATCTGAGTCTCCACAACCTTCAACTCAATGCGTGGAGATTAAGCAGCAACAGTTAAATACATTTGACGTATCTATCAAAGCGATGGAAGTCATCCTTGCTGCCATATAACTTTTCAACTAAACCCATCTACACTAGGCACTGGGAAACGTTTGTTGCCTGGTGTGGTTCCTGGAATACCAATCCTTTGCAGGCTAGACTTTCTGAAGTCCTTTTGTTTGCACTTTCACTGGCTCAGGCGGGCCTTTTGGTTGCAATGGTAAAAGGTTACTTGTCACAGTTGTTTGCTTTTTGTGTTTGCCAGGCTAGTAAGCTTTAAAAACACCAGTTGTGATGTGTTTTATGAAAGATATGACAGATATGTTTCCCCTTAGCCATTTGTAATGCCTCAGTGATACCTCAACCTGGTTTTGAATTCATATGCACGCCCTTCGAGCCTTTGCACAGTTGCTGCTTAAGACTCTTGACGATATAAAAGGTGTTCCTCATTGCCATTGTTATATGGCTCTTAGGGACATTGTCGACATTGCTAAGCTATCATGAGCTTTGCTGCCATGATGCTGCTTTTGCGCACGTTACTACATGACTTTATTTTTGCAAGCCTCGGTTTATGCCTTTCACATGAGAACTGTCTGCCTTTCACGTTTTCTGCTGAGTTCCTGGAGTTTTGTCTGAACACGATGTGCAAGGTCGATAAACAATGCCCCTTGTTATTCTGTTCTGGTCAGTCCCTAGCACCCAGACATAACATGCTAATCACAGCTGCAAATGCTGGAGACTCGGGCTTTGATATTACGGGGATGCATGTTGTTTTAATAGACACTTGGAGAGAGCCCTTTCCATGGAGAAGAGCTACGCTGTCCCTATGATGTAAACCTAACATCTAGGCTTTCAGGTATGGGGTCTGCTGTCAAAGCCCAGAGATCTTCCTTTATATAAATAAACTTCTTCCAGTCAAGGGGAGGGTGGTTAGGCCTTATAGTCCTTTTTCCACTGTCTTTATAAAATGACTTCCCCTTTTGTACTCTATGGAATTGTAACAATGCTAATTATTTTGAGTTTATGCATTTTGCTGCTGGTAGTGGCTCGTATACTGTATTGTAGAGCACGATAGTTAAAATAAACATTTTGAACTATTACAGTGACTCTGCCTAATATTGTTGTGGACAAGATGCTAGTGAGCGAACGAAAGAGTATGTCTTGCTACCGCGATTCCTGAGAGAGTCGGGATTGTTGTGTTCTGGGTTGTCTAATCATTTGTAGCTCTTTGATATTTGGAGGAGAACGAATAAGACACTATAGCTAGTCGGTTTTGGGATTTTGGGCACTAGGGTGGTAGGTTGGTACACCCCTATATACCGAGGTCCTGTCTTCCTGCGCATAGTTCTGTGTAGGTGCAGAATCCCTGCAACACCATTACTTCAGTGCGCCGCCTGAATGAATTGCAGGAGCTGTTGGTCCATCCTCCATACACCACCTTTTTTCCAGGTAAGTTGGTGCTAAGAACCAGGGTGGCCTTCCCTCTGAAAGCTGTGACACCCTTCCGTGTTGGCCAGTTATAAGAAATTGGGTTATTGGTTGAGGGGTGGAAGTCCCTCTCAGGCAATAACCACAATCCTTGTCAGGGTGAACCATAAAAATTACTAAATTAACCTGTGCTCAACCCTTTGGTAGCTTGGCACAAAGCAGTCAGGTTTAACTTAGAGGCAAAATGTAAAGTATTTAGGCAGCACACAAACGGTAATAAAGTGAAAACACAACACAAGAAAATCCTATTTAGAGCAATAGAGTCATTTTTTTATAATTCTAATGATACCAGAATGACCAAAATCCAGCCAGCAGAACAGGAAATATTCATTTTTAAAGTTTTAGGTAGATGTAGCGCCTAAAAACACGCCATTGTGGTCATCTGGTCATGCTAGGTCGGGAGAAAGTCACATGTTCAGGCTGACCGCTATGGAGCGCAGGCCGGATACAAAGACCACGTTAGTCCTGCTGACAAAGTTACCATCTCAGAGTCTGGTGCAAGATGCTCCTTTCACAGTTGAGGAGGCCGCGAGGAGCAGGAAGAGCGTTGTGTATGGTTGTGTCTGTACCGTTATGAGCAGGTCTGGCATTGCGGACAGTTTTTGCTGTAGTGCAAATATTCGGTTGGGTGTCGCAGATGGTTGTTTCTGGAGCTTCGTGTGGGCAGTCACTGTGGGCTTTCATTGCTGTAGTGCAAAGTTGCCTGTCGTCGCTGGCGGTTGCTGTAGCGCAACAAGTCTGATTCACCGGAGCTTTGGATTGGTAGTTGACACAGGCAGTAGAGTCACGGTACGAACTGGCCCGTATGCGGTCGCGAAGAGCCCAAAACTTTGGGATTTCACCTCTCTTCATAAGAGGAGCTCAACTGATGCCGGCCAAGGGTCCAGGACCTGGGGAGGCACCTGTTGGGGACCAGGAACTCACTCCAACAGAAGCCAGCAGGGCTTAGGCAGGCCTAGGCAGGTCCAGTGCAGCATGTCAGCTGGGCAATTGCCGGGAGGACTCTGCAGCTTGTTGTGTCCCTGTAGCTCAGACAGTAGGTTAGCCAACTGATCCTTGGAGTTACTCAGGTAGCCTGGGATGAAGGGAGCAGTCTTCTGGGGAACAAGACAGGCCTCAATCAGCAGTGCAGTTCTCTGAATTACAAGACAGTCTTTCTTCTGTAATGTCCACAGGTCTAGGAGTGTACTGAAGGGTGGCTCGGGAGGTCCAATATTGATACCAGGTGCCAGCCTCTGAAGTAGGGGGGATTCACTATACTACCCCCTCATCTGGTTCTAGAAAATTCTCCCCTTCCCCCGTAAATGCTCCAAGATGTTTGTGGTGACTAAGACTAGCATCAGGGTCCTTTGTGTGTGCAGGAGGCACAGCCCTTTGAAATGTAACTGGGGCTGGGTACAGCTCCGCCCCAACTATCCTGGCAGGTTGGCCCATTCTTTTCACACCAAATCTCATCTTGTATCACTGTCTGGAAAGAATACACAAACCCAACAGCAGAGACATTCACAATCGTGTGACCCAGGATACTGTCAGAAGACACAAATACTTAAAAAAGGAAATGCTACCTTTCTAAAAGTGACATTTCCAGAACTGTGACTTAGAATCCAACTTCACTATTAAAAGACAATTTTAAATTACAATTCTTCGAGTCTAACCAGCATATCTCTATCTGCTGTCAATCAAAAGTTATCAATTATTAAATGTAACACCATGTTAGTCAATGGGAGAGATATGCCTTACAGTAGTGAAAAATGATTTAAGTTTTTCACTACCAGGACATGTAATACTTAGGCACACATGTCTTACTTTTAAATACAATGAACCCTGCCCTCTGAGTATTTAGGGCCTAGCTTTGGGGTGACACTGACTCATAAGTATTTAAAAGGAAGGTTTAGGCCTGGCAGAAGGTTTATTTTTCCAGGTCAAAATATCAGTTTAAAATGGCACTAGAGGCTGCAATGGCAAGCCTGGGCAGCATTTTAAAAGGCTACATCAGTGGGTGGCTCAATGAGTGCTTCAGGCCCACTAGTAGCATTTAATTTACAGTCCCTGGGTACAGGTAGCTTAATTTTCTAGGGACTTACAAGTAAATTAAATGTGCCAAGTAGGTGCGAGCCAAGTTTACCATGTTTGAAGGAGAGAGCACAAGCTTTTAAGCACTGAGCAGCATTGCTAAAGTGCACAGAGGTACCGGAAACAAATTCAGCAAAACAAGAGGAGTGAATTTAAAATGTTTGGGGGGGATACCACACCAAGGATGCCAGGTCTAACACAAATTTATCACATTAATGATCTTCTTTGTGCTGCCTCATACCTTGATAGAGAAGGAGAGGCTCCATCGCCTTGACCCGAAGAGAGCGTTGAGTTTTTTTTTTTTTTACTTGGATCACATAAAAGATCTTCCTGTGATTTTATGACCGCTCTTTGTTGGGTTTTCATTGGCAAAGAAGGGTAAGGTGGTGCAGAAGAGGACCTTGTCAAGATAGATCGTCCTCTATATCAAATTCTGCCTCTCCCTGGCCAAGAAGCAACCAATCGAGCCAAGGCTGCTACGATGTTGCTGGCAAGTGGAGTACCTGCTCTTGATGACTGCCAAGCTGCAATGTGGGCGTTGGTACATATGTTCACTATTGCCTCTACACCCAGGTCTCGCGGAAGGGTCACTTTGCTCGCTCAGTCGTGCAGTACTTTGATTTAAGCCCACTTTACAGACCTTCCACCTTGTTTTGGTATACTCAAAGCATAAGGAATCTGTGGTTAGAGCTATCTATCAGAAGAACAAGTTACTTACTTTTGGTAGCTCTTGGTGGTGGACACTCTAACTGCTGATTCCTCACTGCTCTCCATCCTCCCCTTCTGTGTAGAGACCTCGTTAACATCTAAAAAAAAAGGTTCCACATATGAGATCAGCACACTGTCACCAACAATTGATCTACACTCTGTGTCCGAGGGTGTGAAAAAGGAAAGAGAACACAGCATGCTGGAGTGGCACTTATATGTGGTTCTGCTCTGTCACTTCAGGGGCAGTGTGAAGCTGCACTGCACCACCTAATGGAGTGCGGGAGCACTGCTGTGGAGTTTTCCTTGTCTAGTCTGGGTAATATTCAGAAGGTGAAGAATCTGCAGTTAGAGTATCTGTCAATAAGAGGGTTACAGAAGGTAACTTGTTATTTTTAACTCCACATCTACTTATCTTTAAGATATGAATATCTTCAAGGTACTTGGAGATGAAAATATATATACATTTTTTTTTTAAATAGTAAATCTATGCTTACATATACCTTTATACTTACCTTAATGATGTATTAATAGTCAATATTTTTGTATGGCAAAACTAAAAACTCTGTAATGTGGTAGAACAGTAACTACACTCATTCTGCATTGTCTTCCTTCTCTCCCCATTACCTACCTCTCCATCGTCTCCACCCTCCCCCCCCCCCTCCGTATTGTTGCATGCAGTCATTTTGTCTTTTCCTGGTTGCCCATTGCATTCCTTCCCATTTCTTGTCTAAGCATTGAATCCCAGCCCATTCAATTTATAGTGAGTGTTTCCACTAGCTTTCATCTAGATCACCTCCCTCAGCATGGTCTCCCTTCTATTTGTTTCCACTTAATCCCTACTGCTGCTAGTGTGTCTAATTTCTCTCACTCATATTTTTCTAGCCTGCTGTGCTGGACAATCTCCTGGGCTCCATGAAGTGCGTACTGCATGGGATGGGGCTTCTGAGGATCAACCTGGCGGACCGTGAGAACAAGGTAAAGGACAGAGGGTTTAGGTAATCCCTGGGTTGTGATGCGGGCAGAATTGTAATAATGGGATGTTGACTATCACTCTGGCAAACAAAAGGAACAAGGTAAGATCAGACTAAGTGATGGTGGTAAGAGGGTCCAAGTAGGAGGTTCTCTGTGGGTGGCACAGTCTCCAAGGGAGTACAAAGGGTAAGCCTGGGCAAAAATGGTGCAAGTACTCTTCAGTAATTGGGTACCAGCAATAAATGGAACCATAAGGCCTCATTGAAGTGCTAGTCCAGATTATGTTGAATAGAGGGAACAGGGTAAACGAAGGAAGCCAGCGGATGTGGCAACACTAACCTCTTGAGCCCTTCTACCTTCTTCTTGAATCAGAAACACTGGCACTAGCTTTCTTTTTGTGTGTCAGGCATGGATGGTTTGGCTCTAGTACGGTTGTAACAATGATCTCTTCTTTAGAGCGTTAAGCCCAGGATGGAAGGTACAGGACAGTTGGGGTATCAAAGACTTTAAGGGATAGCACTAGACTGAGGTGGGCTATTTCTAATCATCTCAACTGTTGTACACGGTACTGGAGATGGAGTATGACTTCTGAGACCCATATCCACCAGATTCCTAGTGCGCTCCTTACCTCTTCTGGTGTCTTCAGCTTTCCTGCTTTCCACCTACGGTGCCACTTATAGCCCACCCACTGCCCCCTGATCTCCTTCCCCCTCCCAGTACCCACTTAAAGGCAGCCCCAGCGTAGACCAGCAGTTAAGCAGGTACCTCATAGTGTCCCTAGAACTTACCTGTGCCTGGTCCTCCGACCAGGCTGTTCCTTTTCGGACAATGTTCTTGCCTTGCTTCTTCTGCCTCTCCTTGGCACTTCCTATCGCTCTTTCTCGCTCTGTCTCGCTCCTCATTTCCTTAAGGTTTGTTCTGGCCTTTTACTTTATGCCTTTTCACTTTTGTTTTGCCAGTTCTTATTCTTCGCTTGGCTTCTGTCTATTGCTAATCCTGCATTTTTGATGTTTTTTTGGCTTTTTATACCTCATTTTCTCACTGCCCTTAGCTTATTGCCACGTTCCTGTTGATATTGCTAGCCTTCGCAATTTCGCTCATTTTCTTTCTTTCACTTCTACTCTCAGCTTGCTTTATTCTCAATGCTTTCTCTCTGCCACTTTGATCTTTCTCTTCATGTCTTTGCATTTCTTTATTGCGCTCTAATTTATACTTTTGCTCTTTTAGCTCCTTTTTGCTCTTTTAGCTCCTTTTTGCTCTTTTCCCCCTTATGGGACATTTTCCTGCTCTTTCTTCTATCTCGCCTCACCACATGCTCCTTACCTCTTCTTTCACTCTCCCACTACCGCCATCCTCCAGCCCGGGACACCGCCCTCTGCTCTCCTCTCCCCTCCCAGGACCTACTTACTGGCGGCAGCAGCAGTCTCACCAAAGGTGTGCTAAAGGCAAGCCCTCAATGCTGGTCCCTGCTTTCAACGCTGTTGCCGTGCTGCACCACACAAAACCGAGGTAGCGTTATGTGTCGCCTGCAAATTTTTCATGCTCTCTCACACACCTAGCGCTCACCTCTTCCTCACTGGCAGCACCCTACTCTGTTACTCCGACTAGCTACAGCACCGCACAACAATTCATACGCTCATGTATGTTCCTCAACACCTGATCACTCGCTAAGCATGCCACAGCAGCAAGATAACCTCCCTATACAGCAATTTTGACCCTCAGATCTTGTAACGCGTCTCCCTGTCCTGTCCAAAGAAACAATTATGACCATGTGGCCATCATCACAATGGACAAAACCGCTGCCACCATGCAGTTTATCCACTGCAGGGCCCTATTGAACCCTTGCCCAAACCACACCTTTACCAAAGGACTTCAACATCAGCTCAGCACTCGCACCTATCCTGAATCCTCCATTTCATCAGCCACCTTATTATTATTATTATTATTGAAGCTTATAGATCGCACGGCTACCTCCAACGGAAGTGTCCCGGCGCTAGCAGCGCATCCATCCTAAGGGGAAAAAGACTGGGTTGGACCATTGGCTCTAGGGCAGGCCGAATAGCCATGTTTTTAATGCTTTCCTAAACACGGTTTCCGAGTTAATTTTCCTCAGGTGGTCAGGCATGGAATTCCATAAAGTAGCGGTTTTCACCGAAAAAGCACGGCCACCGATCCTAGTCTTTGCAAAACGGACACATTCCTTCCCGGACACATGGAAACACGCCACAGTCCTCACCCTCCTGCTCAAAAAGCACTCCGCAAACCCATCAATGCTCACCAACTACAGCCTGATTTCCCTGTTTTTGTACCCAGCCAAAGTCTTAGAGAAGCTCATTAACAGATGCCTCACTGATCACCTCAGCCCTCACCAATCCCTCGACATACACAGTGTGGATTCTGACCCAACCACAGCACAGAAACAGCCCTAATCGCAGCATCAAATTACATCTCCACAATCCTGGACATGTGAGACACAGAGGCCCTCATCCTCCTGGACCTCTCTGCATTCTTTGACATGGTTTCTCACCCCATCCTCATCCAACATTTGCACCACATTGGAATCCATGGTGCCGCTTTCTGCTAGATCTGGATCTTCTCTTTTCTGACAGCGGGACTCAGTCAGTTAGAGTGGCCCCATTACTCTTCAGACAGCTGCAATCTCATATGTGGTGTACTGTAAAGATCATCACATAGTCCAACCCTCTTCAACAAATACATGGTCCCACTGGCAAACATCATCCGCAACATGGACATCCTTTCCTACGCCACTACCCTCAACTTATACTCTCCACCTCGGACAAAACTCCTAATACTTTGACCAAGTTTACTGCCTGCATGACAGAAGTTGTCAAATGAATGCGACCAACTCTCAAACTGAACACAGACCAGACAGAAGTTGTGATCATCTGGCAGAATAACAGTAGGACTTCACCTGGTGGTTGGCTGTACTACGACCCACACCCACCCACTCCCGCTGCGTCAAAATCCTCTAGATCATCATCTACAACAAACTTGACATGACCTCCCAAGTGAAAGCAGTCACTCCTCTTGCTTCCACACTCTGAAGATGCTGAGAAAAATCTTCAAATGGCTGCCAACCAGCAACCAAAAAACCATTGAGCAAACCCTTTTCACAAGCAAGCTGGACAACGGAAACATCCTTTAAGCCAGGATTAGTAAGCAACTCACCATACGACTGCAAAACATTCAGAACTCAGCAGCCAGAATGGCTCAACCTCCCATGCCACACACACATCACACCACACTTCAGTGATCTCCGCTGGCTCCCCCATATACAGTTCTGACTCCTCACTCACACTTTCAAGCACTACACAACACTGACCCAGCATACCTCAATAACTGCATCTTCTTTCACAAACCATCCAGACACCTCCGCTCGGCTGGACTCCTACTTGCACACATCCCATGCATAAACAAAACCAGATTCGGTGGTGTGGCTTTCTACTACATCGCTCCTAAAGTGTGAAATAACCTGCCATAATCTGTCAGAACCTCCTTCTTGGTTCTTGAGTTCTGCAAAAAGCTAAAGACCTGGCTGTTCGACTAGTTACCTTTCTGCCTTTGGGTGATGCTGGACTTACACCTGCTCAGTGCCAGGATACCCTCCCAGCTGACAGTACGCAATACAAACCCTCAAGATATAACCTAAGTCTTGCAAGCAGTATGGGGCCTCTCTAAGGCTGTAACAAAAGTGTGTAAAAATGGACATAGATTGTCCCTCACTTCCACGTCTGCCTAAGACCTCGCATACAGCCAGGTACGAAGTCACAGTCTGCCCTCCTGCCCTAAGGTAACAGGGTTGCCTGACTATTTGGGTTGGTCCCTCGCACCTGCTCTTGCATCTCCCTTTTGCCTACCGACTCATTATCCTCAACCCAATGGCGTATTGGAAGGTGGGTCTGTAGCTAAACTCTGGTGAACAGGAACTTTATTTTAAGGACCTGATGTCAGAAGCAGAACGGGGGTGACTGGGGGCAACAGTTAAAGTAATGAGGGATGAATTACTTCTTTAAGGGCTCTTTGTATTTGTGAACCGGCTAGTCCTTTGGCTGTTGTTCACCCTGTGACACTGCTTTTCTTCATGGAGTCAGTGAAAATGTCTATTCTGTGGACCAGCTGTTTTAAAATTTAGTTTGGAAATAAATAAAGAATATGCCACAAAGAGTTTTTGTATTCAGAGTCACTCTAATGAATGTGGTATGGCTGGGGGGGGGGGGGATCTCCTTTTGGCCATACACACACACACATGCTCCCACTGATTCACACTCCTGGACTTTGCAATGTTATCCCGATCAGCTTCAACTGTGGTATGGGGCCTGCACCTCATTTAATGGTGGGTGGCAGGAGAAGGAACAAGCATTTGCAATGCAATAGGTCTCGCATTCACGTGAGTTTGAGCTATTGGCTTTGTAAATGACAATGCCTTTTATTTATGTGTTGGGTTTTAAAACATAAATAAAAGGCATTGTTATTTACAATATTAATAGCTTAAACTCTCGCAAATGCGAGTCCTATTGCATTGCAATAAAGGGCCTTCTCGACCACTTGTTATTGGTGGTGGTGGCGTTGGTGGTATTGGTGGTGGTATTGGCGGTGGTGGTGGTATTGGCGGTGGTGGTGATATTGGTGGTATTGGCGGTGGTGGTGGTATTGGTTTTGATGGTATTGGTGGTGGTGGTGATGGTATTGGTAGTGGTGGTATTGGTATTGGTGGTGGTAGTATTGGTGGTGGTGGTGGTATTGGTGGTGATGATGATATTGGTGGTGGTGGTATTGGCGGTGGTGGTATTGGTGGTGGTGGTATTGGTTTTGATGGTATTGGTGGTGGTGGTGATGGTATTGGTGGTATTGGTAGTATTGGTGGTGGTGGTGATTGTGATATTGTGGTATTGGTGGTGGGGGGATTGGTGGTGGGGCTTTGGTGGTGGTGGTATTAGTGGTGGTGGTATTGGTATTGGTGGTGGTATTGGTATTGGTGGTGTTATTGGTGGTGGTGGTATTGGTGGAATTGGTATTGGTGGTGGTGGTATTGGCGGTGGTATTGGTGGAATTGGTATTGGTGGTGGTGGTATTGGTGGTGATGGTATTGGTGGTGGAGGTGGTATTAGTGGTGGTATTGGTGAAGCAAATGGGCGGGCCCGACCCCCTCTATGGATGCAGGAGAAATTGGACGTCAAGTGGCTTGGAGTCTTTTCTAAATATAAATGACCATTTTAGATGCAACACGAGGTAGAAACCGATTGTGAAGTCCGTGCTGTGGACACAGGGAAAAAGCCAGGTTCATTGTCGCCTCATTTGGTTTGCAGTTTAAGCGGGGCACATCTGTATGTAAGGAGTGTGCCCCACAGACGCTCGTGTCTGCACCAGGGCACATCTGTAAAGTGCGGCCCTCAGAATCTGATATCTGAACCCAGGGCACATCTTGTTTCCTGGCTCTGGACCCCTGCTCCTCAGTCCAGTTGTGATAAACGAAGAAAAAACAACGAACCTTTGTGTGCCTTTTGTCAGGAATGCTGATGAAAGTGCTGACAGCTCTGTTTAAGCATTTGTTTCTAAGAATACTTGTTCTTGAATGACTGTGTAGGGAGAGAAATATCCCACAACTTGTGTGCTTTAGTACCGAGAACTGAAGGAGCCGACAGACGTCAAGATGGGAGTTCTCAGTTCTTTTTTGTAAGAAAAAAATGGCATGATGTATGTATTTTCTTTATTTGAGTAGGGGAACTAGCCTCAGTGTCCATCTAGCGAAGGTAAGGTATAAAGAAGGCACGAGCTGCATATATAATGTGATAAGGGTAGCCTGGCAGAAAACGAAGTGGAAACCAATCTAGTCACTGGGAGTAGAGGCTTTGAGAGGAGGAAAGAAAGGCGAAAGAGGATGGGAGAGAAGCGCAAAAGATGACTTTATTATGTCTGTAATACATGGAAGGCTACAATACATGTATGGAAATCTCTCTCTAATTTTGTTCTTATAGTTTAGATGTGACTGCTCCAGTCACCTATGATAAGGAAGCGAAGTAGCTACTGTACTGTAATAATTTATTACAGTTGAGTTGTGAGAATACCTGCAGTCAAGGAGCACATTTACAGTTGCTGTATGAACCTAAAAGGCAGAACTAGCGTTTCAATTCTTCCCTGAAAATGAGCAGTCACTACCAGGGAGGAGTCTTTGATGGCAATATGTTTATTTTTCTGCTGTTGTAGCTCATTACAAGAAACCGGTTTCTCTGCATGTTACAGCATCTTCTGAATTACAACTGTTTTTGCAAATGATGTATACCAAGCTGCTTATATGTTTTTGCATCAAAACACTAGCTGCATATTGGCTTGTTTATTTGTGCACTAAAGAGTCCACAGTTATTCCAGATATCTCCACCCATACTATATCTTTCAAATGGACTTGCAAGAGATGAAGGATTTAATTTTTGGGGTGAAAGGAGAAAGATGTGCTCATGTACTATAAGGAATAAAATACCAAGTCACCTCTGAAATATTTGATTTTAAAAAGGAGCTTGGCCGTCAGCCTCGCTCCTCTACATGCTCAGGGAACCCTTCAGTGACTTGCAATGAATGTATTGTAGAGGGAGCTTAGTCCCACATAGAATGAAACCAATGCTAGTGTGCTTCCCTGATGGAGAGTAGAGTGACCATTTCCTGTCATAGCATTTACTTATTTTTCTGGTTGGGAGAGAAAATGGTCACCCACCAGGAGAGGGTGGGATATCAAAAATCAAAGAGTACATCCATCACGCACTCTGGTGTCTTTCTCACTAATACTACAAGTTTCTATGTATTGGCTACACAAGTTATTTCCAACAGCGTCCTCTGCTGGGGATCACTCTTATAAAGCTATTGAACAAGGGCATAGCTGCCTGGATGTTTATACAAAGAGTGGGCTGCAACAAATGTACCTCGCCTAAGCCACCAAAATACACTCAGGCGCCGCAGCTGCCATTCAACTCTTGTGTGTGCAAAGTACTGTGCTCTGTTCCCATTTTAGTGGTAAATACTACAGTATATCGAACGTCAATGGCCAGCAAACAACTGGACTTCTTAATCTTATGACCTCTGACTCATAGCACATCAGTACTAAGCTCGTATTGCACTGTGTGGAAAAGAATTAGGGGACTTAATTAATAAATTCGGAAAAAATTTTAATTTGTCATTTGTAAGACCTTGTTTTTATGAAAGATTCCGCTTTAAATAACTTTCTGCTGCCATGAAAGGTTTTCTAATGGTCCCGTGGGAAGAGGAGTGACTTCTAATTAATTACTCTTGCAAGCCCGTGTGTCCCACGATTAACTGAGCGCTGTAAACGAATGGATGTTTTCAGTAATCTCTTACTAGTCTGCTTGTTGGCTTTTCTTTAATTGTATTTTGAAAACATGATATTGTGCTGTATCCGAGCTGAACGGTAGCAAACTACATTTATTGCACTTGTGTCATGCTGTGTTGCAGGGACGTTTGAACCAACCAACAGTTTTTTCACCCCTCAGACAGTGCAAACAAGGGCTTCCAACTTTCAGGCTGTGCTTTTGCCGATGGAAAATTGCAGCAGTGCAAGCTATGTAGCCCCGAATGTCGGTGCAAATGTGCCCTAGCGTTTTCGGAAAATGAAAAAAATGCGTGACCTTTGTGGCACTCGTGCTTTAGCTGTAAACATTATAAGCTAAAGCGCTGGTGCCGCAATTGCTTAAAATGTAAAGAAATAGATTTTTTCTATTTCTTTACTTTTATATCAGCGGCACCAGCGCTTTAGCTTGTGATGTTTACAGCTAAAGCGCGAGTGCAGCGATTGTAACAAAAGTAAGAAAATAATTTTAAAAATGGCGCCCACGCCTTTTTAGGTCTCGGCCTGCACCAGCGCTTGCGCTGGTCTGGCCGAGAGTTTTAGTAAGCGGGTTTTGGAAGTGCAAACCCACTGGCTTTCGGCTGGCGACCAGCTTGCGTTCACGTGAGCGTGCACGCGCGCCATCTGCCTTTCCTCCCCCTCCCTCACCCCTCCTCCCCCTCCCTCACCAGAGAGCGCGTTTCTTGTTTTTTTTTTCATTCCTGCTTTGCCCGATCGCCCTTCTGCTGCAGCTGGGACACACGCGCAGCTCCCTGTATGTTGAGGGGGTGGAGGTCCTTGCAGATAACGATAACTTTTGCTTACTGTAGCATACCTGCCAACTTGTTTTATTAGGCACAGAGAGAAAGGGAGACTCAAACCAGTCCGTAGTCCGCATGAATGCGGTACGGACTGAACCAACATCAACTAACCTAGACTTCAATATCCGAATTAACTCTCTCTCTCTTGACATTCAAGGATAGTGGTGACCGGTCTGTGTTAACCACCTTCGTTTGTTTTCTCTCCCTCCGCTGCACTGTTTATCTATTTTTCATGTTGTATTTTTATCTCTGTTGTTGCTTCCCTACTGCCTTCCTACTAAGTAATGCAATTTCCTTTGGTTTTGTACAGTGTGTATGTAAAGCGCTCTGATACCCACGGGTCTAGCTAGCGCTATATAAAACTTTTAAAATAAAATAAAAATAAAAAAATAAGATAATGACAGTGAATGCTGACCTCCGCTTCGGCATTATCATTTAGCTTCCCCCCCTCCTGCTTCGCATTACCAGCCCTCCCCACCCTCTGAGCACAAACGGAGCCTTTCTTAAGCAAGCGTGAACGCTTCCTTATTCCTCCTCCCGCAGCCATTCCCTGGTCTGCCCGACCCCTCCCTCACTCCCTACACCCCTCCTGCACAGGTCCAGCGGGCACCTACAAGGTAGGAGCTCCACAGCGGCATTTATATTTTTAAAGAGTAGCATGTGTAGGCATTTGCAGTTTGTAAATGCTCTGTCACTACAGGTAAATAAATATTGAAGTGTGTGGACTTTAGCATGTGAACTGCCAGAGCCGCGAAGAAAAGCTTTCACATTTTTCCCGAATTAACTTGTAGGTGTCACCAGAACTGGCACTGAGTGTCGGACTCGTGACATGGTGAAAAGGCAACGAGAGACTTGAGCAAAGCTAAAGTGCTATTTAACTCATGGGGCAGCGTGCAAACAAAGGGCGAGCAGACAAATAGACTTGCCATCCCTGCCTGCAACAAGTACTGCCATTTCAGGGCTAGTCTGCTAAGGACGCAATGTTAACCAAGAGGGCGGGGGCTGGACATGAGGTAAATACAACACTGGAATTAAGGAGCAAACTAATCGCCTACCACAGTATTCAGTCTTCCACTCCTGCACTCTTGAATCTTCTTATCACTGACTCTTCCTTATGTTTTTAAACCTTTTAGAGTTACTGGACTGTTTGGAAAACTTTTTATTTCCTTTAAATCTACTCCAGTGTTGCAACCATCTTGTTAGCGGTGAACACACAGTAGCCTGATCGCTTTAATTGTGATTTTTTTATGCTCTGAAACTATCCAAGGAGCTAAATTGGTTCCCTGTAAAGAGCTTGCAGTTTCTGCTTACATTTCACATGCTTTACTTAGTCTTGTTTTTGTGTTGGAATGCGGCGAAAATGACTTAATTGGCGTTAGTTTAACCCCGAGGGGCAGCGGCAGGGCTGTTTCAGCTGTCTCCCTGCTGTTGCTCTTTCCCCACATCTGTGCTTTTATGGCCCTCTCACCAATGTGCCTCTCTGCTCTGTGCACTTCCCCAAATGACGGACCTGGCATGCTGTCCCGCTGCTCTGTATTCTTTCTGCTTTGCCACACTTTTCACACGCAACGGCTATTTTCTCACATGAGCGCCTGCCGAGCTGTGCGTCTTTGCTTTGCTAGGTTGCTTATTCCCATAAATGAGCTAGGTGTGGAGGTTTTATGGCTGTGTCTGTTACTCCATCCTTCCTTCAGTGAACCCTCAGACTTGAAATGTAATGTTACCAGGTCAGTGTCATAAACCCAGTACACCAGCAGATCAAGACTTTGTATTTAGATAGCTGTGCACTTTGCACTTCTGGGTTCTAATCGTATTTCAAGAAACATGTTTTAAGTTTCAATTTTTTACACATTTGAAATGTAGCTGATGCATAGAACATCAATGTGTTTTATTTATGTTTCAAAAACTAAACATAAATAAAAAGCATTTTCATTTACAATGAAAACCAAATTTAACAGGGATGATGATACAGGATTTTAGCCTCCTTGCTTTCTCTCAATTTTTGGGAAAATACTTTCGAGTAAACATGATCTTATCAAGAGAAGCAGAGGAAAGAGCTCGTGCCTTTTTGTCTGCTGGGCACGCCTGCCGGGTGGGCACCGCTGGCCACACTGCACTTAGAATCAAACGAGGCGGAGGCCTGGCTGACATTCCAACGGAGAAAACATGTTTTCTCTCCAAGTCATGCACACGTGAAGTGTGGATTCGTGTATATCTGATGCATGTAGGGAGAAACAGTGCAGGCAGGGCAAACAGAGCCTTGCCTACAGGAAAGGGGCACCCCTACCCAAAATTACTTTTGCCTTCTCTGGATCGACCTTTATTTGGTGTTACATCTGATCCTCTTATATTCTCCTACCAAATTATATTTTCCTTTACTCCATTCGTTGGAATTTAAAACAAGCATTAAAAGTGCAATAGGTCTCGCCTTTGATTAAGTTAAAGCCATTTGCTTTGCTATACAATACCATTAGCAAAGCAAATGGCTTTAACTTAATCAAAGGCGAGACCTATTGCATTTTCAATGCTTGTTTCCCTATTTGTTGACTTTTGTTACAATCGCCGCACTCGCGCTTTAGCTGTAAACATCATAAGCTAAAGCGCGGGTGCCGCAATTGCTTCAAAAGTAAAGAAATACAAAAACGTTTTTTTTCCATTTCTTTGCTTTTGAAGTATTCGTGGCACCCGCGTTTTAGCTTAAGTTGTTTAACGCTAAAGCGCGGTGAATGCATAGTAAAAAAAAAAGTAAATCCATTTAAAAAAAGCCTTGGTTGAAAGTGATGTGGCCATTAAAATTACCTACGTTGGCAAATTGCGGGGCCGCTTGCTGGAGAGAGGGTTTTGCCCCATGGAAATGCGCTGACTGGGGGGAAACGTGCATTGCGACAGGGGCGCCGGCGCCGTGTAAAAGAACAGTCTGCCGAGCAAGAACCGGCGTCAGCGACTTCACATGTCAACCTCAGTGGAGTGGAAGAGTGGCGGGGGCGTACACTGTCAGACTATTGGTGTCTATTACGCGCTTGGTGCATTGCTCCTCCCATGGCCTATTGGTGTCTATGGGCGGAGCAATGCGCCCGCCTTTGGCCAATTGCGTGCAGTCTTTTATTAAAAGACGCACGAAAAGGCCAATGGGGTAGCACAAAAGGAATCGCACACGCACGAGCGTGTGCGATTCCTAGGTCAGTGCTGAATCCCCGTTTTTCACCCACTAAATGTCTCGCGCTGCGCGAGCACTGCTGCAGTGCAACGCAAGGCGCAAGACCTAAAAAGGACTACAGGTGCTTGTTGAACTAGTGGTTGTACTTAAAAATAAATTAATATATCTGCCATTCTTCTCTGTACGACTGAGGTGCCACTGTATGAAGATAGGGAGTCATGGCATGAGGTGGGTGGCGGGGTGGATCCTTACCTTGGGACTTTAATTTCTTGTTTCTCAGGTGTGATCCTTTATGTTGGGTGTTTGATTGCTGGATTCCTACCTTTAATACCTCTCCAAAGACACATACTCATTGGCCAGATTACTTTTTGGGGGGCTGAATTTCTCGCACTTCATGAACTTCTTGATAGCTGTCACTTTATTTTGATGGAATGAGGGACTCTTTTGTCTAGTGTATCTGATAGAGACTTCTAGCCGCAGATTCCTTACTTTAATATATTCCAAAAGTGTTAGATGGGTCCGGAAAATCGTGAGCATTACCTCTGTGCACCAGTAGGTGGCACTGATCGGCTCAGCATCTACGCCATTTGCGCCAGATGTGATGTGCAAAGTGCCTATATAGGTGCCACTCCAGCGCACTGACATCAGTCCTTTTCTTTCTGCGCCATCAGGGCAGATCAGGAAGAGCTACCTCAGTAATTTATTTTGTCTGATTTTTTTTTTGCCAAACTTTTTTTCGAGATGTTTTGAGCAATCTTGCTCCCATTGTGCCTTAGGAAAGTCCCCTAGGAAACCTGTCGGTTTTAAGCCCTGTGGAGCCTATCACCGGCAAATGCTTGTGATATACCCTCACTTGGTTTGCTTATGGTGCCTAGAGCCTGACCATGACTCCAAGGCCTGCCCTGACTGCCGTGCGATGAACCCCAAAGCGATCTGGTAACGAGCGTTGAAGCTCCTGATCTCTTGGCACGAATGACTTCGTACTTCTCCAAGTCACGTGGAAGGTCCCAGGCCCGCTCTCCGAGTCGTTCCCTTCGGTTATCATCAAGGTCAAAATGTTCGTTGGGTAAGTCCCACAAGAAGAAGACTGAGAAGTTGCATTCTTCGACTTTACTGTGCTGTCCAAATATTCAGACGAGGTTTGGGAATGACGACCCAAATTTCGCTCTCACACCTCCACTGTGGAGTCTGGGTCCACTCCATGCCTTCCAGAATTTCTGGAGCCGGAGTGACTGCCGCCCAATTGAAAGAATTCCATGAAGCTATGCACCTCATTTTTGGGCGCACTGACCCTTATGGAGTGCCTTCAGGCCCCATGGGTTTGGAAGGCGCCACGAGTGGTTTCCCACCGGTGAGTTTGCTGTCTGCGCCAGTCGGCCCTTTGGTTCTGTTCCCTGATCCAGACCAGTTCTGGTTACAAATCCACGACCTTCACCAAAGTCTGGTCCAGTGGCGCCGTTCCCGCTGACTCCATTGTAAGTTCCGACTCCTGTGTGGAGCTGGACCGGCTTCGACTCTGGCATAGACAGGACCACAGCCTCCTAGGTCGAAGACAATACCTCCAGTTTTTGACAGGCCCTGTGAGGCATATGCTTGGGTTGGATCTGAGGATCCTTATGGCTTCCCTGACCCCCTTGAGGAGCCCTTGGCCGTGGATAACTGGTATGACGAACTGACTGATGCCAGTGGTCTGGACACAGCACCAGACACTGGCCTGATCTCTCCTCCTAGTGTGGCTATGGAGGAAGGGGCTTCTTTTGCCAGGGTGGTGCAGAGCGTGGCTGAGGTCTTGGAGCTTACGCTGCCCTTGGTGGCGGTCAAGACCAGTTTCTTGACAGAGGTTGTTCAACCTGGGGTACACTCCACGAAACCTCTTCTCCCCGTCAGTGAAGCCCACATTGATGTCCTGCTCGGGGCCTGAGCCAATCCCTGCACAGGCGCTCCTATGCACAGGGCAATAGCCCGTCACCAATGCTCTGTTCTTGGCGATCCAGCTTTCCACCATTGAGAGCCTGTTAGTGCAGACCTCAACATCCAAGATTAACCCTGCGAACACATTGCCTCTTGGGCCGGTACACCCATACAGTATGGGACTCAGTCGCACAAGTGCTGCCCATGGTCTTAGAGGACATGATACGCTGCTGACTGGACATGACAGACTTGCTGGGTAGAACAATTGTTTCATCCATTGCGCTCCGTTGCCACGTCTGGCTGAGATCAACTGGCTTCTTGGGGGATGTCCAGGCATCCTTTGTGGACATGCCCTTCTACAGCACTCGCCTGTTCGGCTACAAGGCAGACTCGGAGCTCGAGCCTGTCAAGGACAGTAGAGCACTGCTCAGTAGTTGGGACTTTCCCTGGCCCCATGCTAGACTTATTCTGCCTTCCGCAGCAATGGTAGGGGCTACCAGTCGCCTCTGATTCCACCCAACCACCGCGCTCCAGTCCTTCTGTGGCTGCAGATGTGGCTCCCACAATCCTTTTGGAAACCCAAAGCCAAAGATCTGCCCAATCCAGCCCATTCTCTTCCCCACCCCAAGCAGCCACAGCCTCCAGTCCTCTTTAACATGCCCGCGCAACATCACATGCAAACTGTTGGCACCTGGATCTAACACCACCTGCCCATTGGCAGTCTATAACTTAAGACAAATGGATGCTCTAAACTGTTCTGTGGGGTTACACCCTTCCATTTGTGAAAAACCTGCCAGCAATGTCACCGTCCTCAGATCGGCTGACAGAAGATCATCTCTCCCTGTTGCGTCAGGAAGTACAGGCTCTTTTGGCTTAAGGGGCCATTAAGAGGGTACCGACATCAGAAGTAGGTTGTGGCTGTTATCCTCGCTACATTCTGGTGGTGCAGAAGAACTGAGGTCTCAGTCTTAGTCTAGATTTGCACCCTCTCAAGTACTTCATGAAGAAAGCGAAATTCAAGATGCTCACATTCGCTGAGACCCTGTCTGCCCTGGATCTAAGAGGCTGGATGGTACTGCAGGCCTTGCATGTTGCATATTTCCATATACCTGTCCTGCTGGTCCACAGACATTACTTGCAGCTCATGGTGGGCCATAAACATTTCTAGTTTTCTGTGCTCTGCTTTGGCCTTACCATTGCCCCTCGGGTGTTCACGAAAGTGATGGCAGTGGTCGCAGCCCATCTGGGAAGGTCAGGGGTTCCAGTCATCCCCTACCTTGATGACCGTCTGTTGAAGGCGGGCTCACCCAAGGCAGTCGTCACCACCTCCAGACTACGATGGATGTCCTGCATTCGCTGGGGTTTACTATCAACGTGACTCCCTCTCAGATGCTTTCTTTCATTGGAGCTATTCTGGACACAGGGCACTTCTGCACCTATCCTTCGGATCGATGAGTCAAGGATATTGAGGCTATGTTACTGATGTTTCAGCCTCTATCCTCTATTTCGGTGAGACTGACTTTGAGGCTGCATCCTGATGGTAAAGCATACCCACTAGCATTTGCGGGCTCCGCAGTCCCAATGGGAGCAGCATCAGGTGAATCTCTCTGACTTGATCCAGATGTCGTATAGTGGTGACTGACGAATCGCCACTGGATCAGAGGCAAACCCCTCTCCCTTCCCCACCCAGATCTCACAGTAGTGACAGATGTGTCGCTACTGGGTTGCGGCGGCCATTTGGAAGAGGTGACCATTAGAGGACTCTGGTCTTAAATCCCAATTTCAGCTCCACATCGACTTGTTAGAGTTGATTCCCTTGGCATTGAAATGCTTCCTCCCCTCCATTGAGTCAAGGCTGGTTCAGGTTTTCACAGACAACACCACCGCCACGTGGCACAGAAACAAACAGGGCTGTGTGGGGTTGTGGACCCTGCACCAGAAGATTCTGTGCCTCAGGACATGGTTGGAATGTCAGGGCATTTCCCCAGTCATGCTCCACATGGCAGGGTCTTTACACCGTGGCGGATGAACTCAACCGTCGATGCATCCCAGATCACGAATGGCGTCTATATCTGGAGAAGGTGCAAGATCTCTTCCAAAGCTGGTGAGAACCTTGGTTAGATCTATCTACTAACCTTGAGAATGTGAAATGTCAGCACTTCTGCACATTGAAGTTTCCATGCTGGCTCTTGCTCTGAGATGCATTTCATCTTGAGTGAGGTTTCAGGACTCCTGTACGCCTTCCCGCTGAAACCACTCCTGCTCCAAGTTCTAAAGAAGATCAGGACGGACTGGGCCCAAGTCCTTCTTGTGGCTCTGGATTGGGCACGAAAAGTATGATATCCCAAACTCCGATCAGGCTACCCCTTTGGGATGAACTCCTGTCACAGCAACAGGTGTGGGTTTTGCAACTGAATCTGCGCATGCTCCGCCATCATGTGCGGAGATTTAGCAGCGGCAGTTGAGTCTTCGATCTCCCTCCAAAAGTCTGTGAGGTCATCTTGGCAGCCAGGCGTCTCTCCACAAAGACTGTATACACCTGCTGTCAGGATATGTTTGTGGCTTGGTGCACTGCAAAGCACGTTGACCCTTTTTCTACACCCTTGTCCGAAGTGTTGCTGTTTGTGTTGTCGTTAGCCGGTAAGGCCTTCCTCTGAGCATGGATAAGGGGTTGGCCATCTGCTTTTTTTCAGCTGCCAGATCAACCTTCCCTGTTCAAGTCACCTGTTATGATGCACTTTTTGAAATGTCTTAAAAACCTGTTTCCCCCAAACCTTTAGTTATTGCCCAATTGGGCCATAACTTGGTTTTAACTTTTTTAATGTATTGTCCCTTTAAACCCATACATAGCTGCTCCCTCAGAATTCTCATGATTAAGACAGTCTTCTTGGTGGCCATCACATCGCCCAGGAGGGTCAGCAATCTGCAGGTGCTCTCTGTTAACCCACCATACACCAACTTCTTCCCAGACAAACTGGTTCGCCACAGACGTACCTCTATTTTGCTGAAGGTGGTTACGCCTTTACATGTCGGCCAAAGCATCACGCTGCCTACCTTCTTAGCTCCACCTCACCCCTCCAAGGAATAGGAGAGACTCCACTGATTGTACCTGAAGAGGGCGTTGTCCTTCTATATCATCCTTTGTACCAAAGAATACCAGGTGGACAATCCGCTTTTTGGATTCACTGGAGCAAAAAGGGGAAAGCAGTGCAGAAACAGACCATATCCATATGGATTATAATCTGCATTAAGATCTGCAATGCACTGGCCAGACAGCAACTCCCCGAGGGCTTGCAGGCTCATTTCAACAGAGCCAAAGCTTTAACCACTTTGACATCTGTCAGGCTGCAACGTGGGCGTCCTTGCACTCGTTCACCAAACACTACTGTCTTGACAGTCAGGTCCGTTGAGGCTGGCATTTTGCCCATTTGGCCCTCCAAGACTTTTTAGTTTGCAGACTCACCTACAGGGAGGTATTGCTTTTGTATCTATTTATAAAATCTGCGGATAGAAGTCTCTATCAGATGAACAAGTTACTGCCCTTTGGTAATGACTTATCTGAGAGAGGCTCTATCTAGCCACAGATTCCTTACCGACCCTCCCAGCCTACCCATTCTGCGAACCAGTGTTCCTACCTAAAAGGTCCCTGTAGTACAACAGAAAATGGTCACAGTGGAAATCAATTTTGCATGATACGAAAATTAGGTTATTCAAACATCACCATGATAGATTCAAATAAATGTGATTTTATTTTCTTCATCATCACATGATTATTAAAGACAGCATGATTGACTTTACATTTAGTTAAAATGGTGCTCGGAGAAGGGAATAGAGTGCTCAGGAGGAAATATGTGCTAGTGAGGGCTGTAGGAAAGGAAAGGCAATGTGCAATATATACATCAGATATAGCTGAAACCTATCCAGCCTAATGATGGCAAATTAATACAAAACAAACATAGCAAATTATGGGCTCAGATAATTAATCTCTGTCGTCTATGCTTGATAAGTAGTGAAAGACCGTCAACGTTTCGACCCCTGTATGCAATAAAGGTAATTTGATCCTTATCCTGGGGTCTTCATCGGGACCAGAGATTGGAGGAGGGGGGAGGAAGAGCACCTAGAGACAATCAGATAATTACATGTATTTGTACAGCATTGTGATGGATTATTTGTACTGTTATTCCCAAAGTTCCTACTGGTATTTCCATATTTTAAATCTTAAGAATTTCGATTTGTGTTGTGATTTTCAACAGTATTCTTATCTTTTTGAAAGTGATTAGTTTTGTGCTATCTTTTTTGATGTATAAATGTTTTTATGACTGTTGGACATAGCCTCCTTACTCCAGTATTGGAACTTTCATAGATTCACATGCTTGAATCATTCCCCGTCGTCATGATGGGCGTCCCCGGTATTTAAAAATAGTAGTAATAGACTTAGTAGAAGTAATAGTACACTGATGGGTATAGACTAGAAAGGCCTAGGCCTCTGTTTATTAACCTATCATGGTCATTATTAAAAAAGAACCAAAGTTCTGCCTCAACCAATCAGCATCCAGTCACCCTCTAGAACCCTCCAGAGAGAAGGTCAGCACCTCAGATTTTCTACCGCACTTATGGGAGTCTCCTCTGAGCTCTGCTCAGTTTTTTTCTCTTCTAAAGGACATTTTCAGGATTTCCTGTCAGGAAAGTACTTTAACCTCATTATATTGATATTAATAGAGTGGATTTACTTATTTGTTGGGACTGAACTATGGCTGATAAGACTAAGAAGGCTCTCTTTAGAGAATGTGCCACTTGTTTGAAGAAGAGGCTTTATGTAGAGGACCCTCATAAAGACTGCATTTATTGTTTGTACCCTTCTCATAAGGCTACAGACTGCAAAATTCGTTGTACATTCTCAAATAAAACCCTGAGGGACTGAAAAGGATTTGTTTTAATTTGGCTTCAAAAATTGAAAACTCGGTCTGTTCCTGTATTAGACTCAGAAAGTGAGCAGTCAACCTCTTCTAAAGCTTCAAAAATCTCTTCAAAAAGAGCCAGGGATCCTTCACAGTCGGTCAAGGAACCTGTCAAGAAATGCGCCAAGAAGTCCTATCACAAATCTTCCTCTGAGCGCAGTAAGGGCTCTCACAAAAAAGAGCAACTTCCTAAGATTGTTTCTGAGCCAGATACACATCCAGCTCATCTAAAATTGACATTCAAAAAACCCTCTTCTGACAAGCCATCAGTTAGTTCTTTTGTTAACGGAGGGTGTTTCAACCATTTTGTTGACGAGAGGCTGCTGTGCAGGCACGTCGACGTCAACAACTTGTTCTATGGCTCTCTCATCGTCGACGACATCCTTGACATCGTCGACACAAGGTCCAATTTCGTCGACCATTCCTCTGATACTTAAGGAGAAAGTATCGTCTACGAAGCATTCGTCGTCGATGACTAAACCAATGTTGGGACTGTCGTCGTCGAGTAAGGTACTGTCGACGAAGTCATCGACGAAACTACAGGGGTCGACGAGGCAGTCATCGTCGTCGAGCATGCCACTGTCGATGATGTCGTCGAAGAAACCGTCAACGAAGGGGCAATCACCGGCGTCGACGAGATCTCCACCGTCGACGAAACCGCAACTGTCGTCGAAGTCACGACCGTCGACGAAGTCATCGTCGCCGACGACGTTACCGTCGACGACTGAGGCAAATTCTTTGGAACTGAAGACGCCGTCGTCGACGCAGTCATCGACGATAATTGTGTCTATGAAGAAAAAATCACCGGAAAAGACACAGGAAGTGGAAATTACACCAGAGCACACATCGCACAGTAAAATTACGCCTTTATTGCCAACTCATCTACTGGAAGGGGATGATGAAGATTCCAAACAAGATAGTGGTCCATTTGGGGACGCTTATAGTCCATCGGAGTTACACGTTAAGTGTCAGCCATATGATGATGAGGAGGATGATCAACAGTATTTATACAGCCTCACAAGGACACCAACAGTCTCATGAAGAAATGGTTACGATGCCCTCTGCATTGTTATCTAATTTACAGTTCATGCTACAAGATTACAGGCAACGCTTTCCACCGCCAGGGCCAGCCAGTAGACATCCGCCATCTCAGGTGACATCACCTGTACGACCAAATACTCCTGCTGTATTATCGGTCTCTAGTACTCCACAAGCTCTTCCTCTCCAGGAACCAGCCTCTTCAGATGAGGGGGAATTGCATTACACCGCCTCGGAATGGGACGATTACAGAATGTCATCGCCTGCCTCACCAACACCCCCTCCGGTAGATTCCCCACCAGAGGATATTGGGGTATTTCACAACTTGTTGGAGAGTGCCGCAAAAAGATTTGCTATACCTATGCCATCCAAACGAGCTGACTGCTTTTTATACGATTTTAAAGAGCCTTTTCGAAAGACAGAGCTATTCCCATTATAGATTATATTTGGGATGAAGGTATTAGGATCATGAAGAACCCAGCCTCAGTACCAGCGGTACTGCCAAGTCTGGATAAGAAATATAAGACCACAGATGACGCCCCAGCATGTCTCACAGGTCATCCAAAACCAGACTCGGTGGTAATGCAGGCCGCTCAACGACGCTCCAAAAATCCTGCAGTGCCTTTATCTGCACCCCCGGACAGAGAAGGCAGACGCCTGGATTCCATTGGCAAAAGGTTCTCAGCGATGTCTGCTCTAACGGTTAAGGCTGCAAATTCCCTGGCGATTCTAGGGCGCTACGATCGCCAAATGTGGTCGGACATTGCCTCATATATCGACCAGCTGCCGGAAGATGTGAAGGAAGAAGCAAAAAAGATTCTGCATGAAGGAGAGAGGGCATCCAATGAGATAATCGATTCAGCTATGGATGTCGCTGTGACAGGATTTAGGCAGCTGGCTGGAGCTGCAGTTTTGCGCAGACCGGGATGGCTCAAAGCCACCTCATTCCGTCCAGAGGTTCAAAATAAGATATTGGATCTCCCATATGATGGGGAAGCTCTTTTCGGTAGCCATGTGGAAGAGGCCCTCAAAACCATCAAGGCAGACACAGATACTGCCAAGTCATTGGGGACGCTGCAATTCAGAAAAGTTCCTTTTCGAGGTTCTAGGGGAAGAGGACAGCCTTCCTACAGAGGAGGGTATCAGCAATACCGCTACCCAGCATACTCTTCGACACCTCAGTCATACCGGCCTCAGTACCAACAGAGGCAGCCGCCCCAATCATCCTACATCAGACCAAATAGAGGGAAAACACAACGAGCTGGCAAGGATGCTGGCCGTCGGCAATGATACATCACAGGCTCTGGCTCCATCTCTCTTTCCTTCACATTTATGTCCAACTCATCCTACCCGACTAGGAGACAATATCTCTCACTGCCTCCATCAATGGCAGTCCATTACTACAGACCAGTTGGTCCTTCGCCTAGTACAATTCGGACACACTCTAGAGTTTATACAGAAACCGCCTACAAGCCCTCCTTAAATCTCCGCGCACAGGCATCTCAAAGCACTTAAGCAGGAGGTCAGAAACATGCTTCAAAAAGGAGCAATAGAAAAGGTCCCATTATCCAGCAGGGGCACAGGTTTCTATTCCTGTTTATTCTTGGTCAGAAAGAAGTTAAAGCAGTGGAGACCGATTTTGGACCTCCGAAACCTAAATCTGTACTTAAGGAAACAATCGTTCCGAATGATAACATTGCAAGAGGTGCTGAAGCTCCTACATCAACGAGATTTTATGACAACCTTAGACCTCCAGGATGCCTACTTCCACATTCCTATTTATCTAAAACATAGAAAATACCTGAGATTTGTGGTAGCCGGACGCCACTACCAATTCAGAGTACTTCCCTTTGGCCTGAAGTCGGCTCCCAGGATTTTTACCAAGTGCCTGGCTCCAGTCGCAGCGTTTCTCAGACAACAGCAACATCAAGTCTTTCCATATCTGGACTACTGGCTGATCAAGGCTCCGTCCGAAGCAGCAGCTATAAAATCCACAAAGGTCTGCACTACTCTTTTCAAGAGATTGGGTCTTACGATCAATCCACAAAAATCCAATCAAATTCCGTCTAAATAATTGTCTTCCTAGGAGCTCATTTAGACACAGTCTCCTTAAAGGCGAGTCCTGCGGAAGAGCGTCAACAGCGTCTTCTCAATCTGGCAAATTCCATCAAAAGAAAAAAGTCTCTTTCGGTCCGACTTTACAAATCCCTTCTGGGAATGATGTAGTCTTGCATACCACTAGTTCCTTTCTGCCATCTCAAAATGCGCCCAATTCAAGAAGAGCTGGACAAGCAGTGGGTCCAATCAAGAGGATCCTTCGACGACATCGTCCGCGTAACTCCACGCCTGGTGAAAGCCTTTGGGTGGTGGATAGACAAGAGCCATCTGTCAGTGGGGTTTCTCTTGCAACAAGTAGCTGCTCCACTAGTGGTTATGACAGATGCGTCCTCAGAGGGATGGGGAGCTTACCTCCAGGAACTCCAAGTAAGTGGCAAGTGGAATCAAACTCAAACTCAATCCCACATAAACGTGCTAGAACTGAAAGCGGTGCATCTAGCTTTACAGGTATTTCTTCCCAGAATTCGCAACTCATCTGTGTTAGTCCAGACGGACAATACCACTACGATGCACTAAATCAACAAGCAAGGCGGCACGAAGTCTCGCCATCTCTCCAGAGAGGCTCAGGTCTTATGGGAATGGGCCATAGCTCAAGGAATCCGCTTACGGGCAGAGCATGTTCCGGGATGTCAGAACACTGTTGCGGACACTCTAAGCGGGTTGACAACATTGTGTCACGAATGGGAGATTCACTACCAAACGCTACAGGACATATTTCGGATCTGGGGCAAGCCGGAATTGGACCTGTTTGCAACTCACCAGAACCGCAAATGCCGGTACTATGCAAGTTGGCATCCCCAACGGGGGTCATGGGGGAATTCCTTTTCAATTGCATGGTCCGGCATCTTTGCCTACGCCTTTCCTCCCATTCCTCTTCTCCCAAGAATTCTGAGGAAGATCAGAACCGAACCTTGCAAGTTGATACTCATCGCTCCGGCGTGGCCACGCCAGCACTGGTACACAGAACTGCTTCTTCTATCGCAGGTCCCACACCGTCGACTACCAGTATTTCCCAATATTCTGACCATGAACCAGGGCCAGATACTTCACCCGGATCTCAAGAGCTTGCATTTGTCGGCATGGCTCCTGAATACAATGAATTCCAACACCTGAACATTTCTAGTGAGCGCAGGGATGTACTAGCCAGGGCGCGGGCGGAAAGTACCAACAAGACTTACCGCCTCAAATGGAAGCGTTTCTGCATCTGGTGTCATCAAGAGAACATACACCCACTGTCTTCTTCTCAGGAACAAATCTATTTCGAATGTTTCCTCCGGTAAGACCTCCACCTCCAACATGGCAATTGAACACTGTCCTCTAGCAGTTAATGAAACCCCCGTTCGAACCAATTCACACAGCAGATATAAAGTTCCTGTCTTGGAAATTGGCTCTGCTCCTTTCCTTGACATCTGCTAGAAGGGTCAGTGAGATTCAGGCCTTTGTAATAGAGGAACCCTTTTTGCAATTTAAAACGGATGGAGTTCTGCTACGCACAAATCCGAAGTTCATTCCCAAGGTTCCCTCTGATTTCCACCTGAACGAACTGGTGGTACTTAAAACTTTCTTCCCAAATCCAACGACATCGGCAGAGAGGGCTCTGCATTCACTGGATGTCAGGCGTTGCTTGAAATTTTATCTACATAACACGCAACCTTTCCGCAAGACATCTCAATTGTTTGTTTTGCATACAGTGCACCAAGGAAAGGTTTTCCGCTCTCCAAACAGAGTATATCTAGATGGATTGCGAGTGCCATAAAATGTCATCACAAAGCAGGAAGACCTCTATCCGCAAGAGTCCGAGCCCATTCCACAAGGGCAGTGTCGACGTCTGGAAGCGATACTTCAGCAAATAAAGCTGCAGACATTTGCAGGGCTGCAACGTGGAAGAATAGACACATATTCACCCGACACTACTGCCTGGACTCAGCAATACTAAATGACACAGCAGTGGGTCAAGCAGTACTTCGAAAGAAGGGGGTATGGTCGCACTCTGTATTACTCTGTGGGTTATTCAGGTGAAACAATTTAATACGGTCATCTGGGTTTAGGTGCTTCAGAGGGTCACCTTTGTCCAACAGGTGAGAAATTACAACTAGGAACTGAAAAGCTCTTCACTCGGGAAGAGGCAGCTCTGATGTGCACTCCTGTGCGCAACAGAATGCGCTTTTTAATGTAGAAAATAAGTTTTTTACGACAATAGTACAAGAGGTTTCCAGAACTGAGTTTTATTCACTCATAATCCAACTATTATCAAATATTATCTCGTGTATCAACATGCAACGTAGTTTGATACTGTAGATTTTTAATACATGTTTTCCTTGTTTTCAAAATGATTTGGTCACAGAAACGTGTTATCCCCGATGCATTTCGGGTCCTACCCTTCAGGGGGCGTGCGTTTCTATAAAAAAATCATAATATGCATGTATGTCAAGAGCTGAGAGCACCAAACTGTCTAAATTACAATCTGAAGTGTTGTGAAAGGGTAAGGGGACCAATGTTCAGTGAGGAAACGTGAAACAAATCAATTGAACAAGGTGCAAAAGTTCCAATGGTTGATAACCTGCTTAATCAGACGGAAAAATAACCCAGTGTGCAACGGTGCCAAAAGTATAGGAGTGTAAAAACGACTGAAACTAAACTAAAAATGAAAAAAATGAAAAAATAAATGGTGACAGTCTATTTTACGGAAGCTGAAAAGGCGTGCAACAAGGAAAACACCAGGAAAGGGACATGAGTGCCGAGTTTTCTATGTAAATCGTGCCGGACTGTGGAAACGAGGATAGAACCAGCGTATTCTAAAGTAAACACGTAGACAAAAGTGGAACAGGAGAAAGCCGAATTTTCTGAACAAATAGTGCCGGACTGTGGAAACAAGGATAAAACCAGCGTGTTCTAAAGTGAAAACATAGACAAGAGAGAGACGAGAAAAAGCAAATACCTGTGCGAAGATAGTAGAAACTCTACTGTCGGCGTCCCGATGAGAAGTGAAACTCCTCCATTACAGATAGGCGCTAAAGTATAGGAGCGTGATCCGGAACTACAAGCGGTGTAACCTCGGTGAAGAGAAGAAAGCGAAAGAGGACTACACTGTAACCTTAGTGACCAGGGACGCTGGCTGCCGTTCCTGGAAACGAGTGAAAATGACTAAATACGCCTGATGTAATGTGGTGAACGGGAAGATAATACTGTGAGAATGTTAAAAGAATGACAAGAGGGAACTAAAAGGAATCGTGAACACTATGACACATACCAGTGTAACCCAGTAATAGATGTGACTTGGGAATAAAAAAGAATGATCCGAACAAAAGAAGATAAAAAGCCTATACAATCGAAGTGACATGGAAAACAGGGAGCTTATGGATAATGCTGGCAGAAATACACACGCTCTTAACCAAGAGACAGTGTGTAAGTGCATAGAATAGGCAAGTGAATGCGTGCTGCGTAAAAGACAGTACTAAACTATAAACAACATGGAACAACAACAAATAGAAGAAAGAAAGTGAAGATGCATATATTCATAGGTAACATGAATATGTACTTATAGCTACACAGGAAAAGGATATACAACAGCGTTAGAGAGGATAAGGTTGAGAGAAAGACACAGAGGGAAATGTACAGACAAAATTAAACAAAGCTACTGAATTCCAGTCTTTCATTTAACCCCTTAGGGTGTATAGAGTTCAATCTGTATATCCAGAAAGTTTCTCGTTGTAATAGGAACTTCTTGTTGTCTCTCCTTCCAAGTTCGTAATCTGTTCCAATATGGTATAGCGCAGTTGGCTGATGTTATGATTTCTTTCAGCAAAGTGAACAGCTACAGTGGATTTTTGATTTTTCGTGCGTATGTTGCTTTTATGTTCGGTTAAACGCACTTTTATTTTTCGTTCAGTCTTGCCCACGTAAGGCAATCCACATGGACATTTTAGAAGATACACAACATTATTGGAGTCACAAGTAGCGTTGACTTTAAGTTTGATGGAAGTTCCTTGAGTGGGGTGAGTCAGTGTAGAACCTTTTATAATATTATTGCAATGTCCACAGTTGTGACATGGGATGGTTCCTTTATACGTTTGGCCCTTGGCTTTTGGTTGCGTGTTAAATAATTGTTTCAGATATTTTGTTCGTTGGTACGCAAAGATTGGTGTAGATTGAAAGATTCCGTTGAAATCTGTTTCTGCCTGTAATAACGGCCAGTATTTTAATATGGTTTGTTTAATTTTGTGGCTTTGAATGGAAAATTTGGACACGAACACTGGTCGTTCATGTTGCTTCGGCATGTTACTTTTGGGTACCAAGAGCTGAGTTCTCTGTGTGGAAGCAGCTCTGTTGCTTGCTTCTTGTATGACCGATTTTGGGTAAGCTCTGTCTTGGAATTTAGTTCTGATCTTTTCACTCTGTAATTGATATAAGTGATCAGTGGATGAAACGAGTTTGGCTCGTAACAATTGAGAGTATGGTAGATGTTTCTTAAGGCTCGTTTGATGGAAGCTGGAATAATGTAGGTAATTGTTGCGGTCAGTAGGTTTGGTATACATGCTAGTGACCAATTCATTGTTTTGCAAGGTGATGTCAACATCAAGGAAAGCGATGGAATTCTTGCTGATGGTGTAAGTAAATTGGATTCTTTCATCCACGGTGTTCTACATTAAAAAGCGCATTCCGTCAAGCAGTACTTCGTCATATGTTCCACTAAGGTGAGCCACCCCTGTCTACCCTCCTACCTCTTCTTCTGTATCACATTTCCACATGTTTAACCGTTTACCATGCTGCAGTTTACAGGAGTTTTGTATTAATGATGTCTATTGTTATCATCTCCTATATTATTTGATGAATACTTGAAAGTCTTACTGATTTATATGTTTTGGTTACGCTCTAAGGTCTATGGTAAATGTGATACCAACTGCTTGCTATTCTGATTCAAGCATGTGAATCTATGAAAGTTCCAATACTGGAGTATGAAACAAGTTACTTACCTGTAACTATAGTTCTCCAGTATTGGAAGCTTTCATACATTCACATGCGACCCACCCTCCTCCCCAGGGGAGTCTCACCTCGTTTTGTGGGCATAATTGGGTTAGCACTTGTGCTCGAAAATCTGAGGTGCTGACCTTCTCTCTGAAGGGTTCTAGAGGGTGACTGGATGCTGATTGGTTAAGGCAGAACTTTGGTTCTTTTTTTAATAATGACCATGATAGGTTAATAAACTGAGAGGCCTAGGCCTTTCTAGTCTATACCTATCAGTGTACAATTACTTCTACTAAGTCTAGTACTACTATTTTTAAATACCGGGGACTCCCATCATGACAACGGGGAATGATTCAAGCATGTGAATCTATGAAAGCTTCCAATACTGGAGAACTATAGTTACAGGTAAGTAACTTGTTTCTTAGGGGAAATAACCCTGAAATATAGAGCTTTTTCCTCCTAGTCTTTGACGACTCTCTCTGCATAACCTTAGGAAACCGGGGACCTCCCCCTGTACGGCAGAGGGAAGATGCACGCGCCCGTCTCGCCGTCATTGGGCTGGTGAGTACGTATACGATGGGGTTTAGGTGCCATACCTCTGTGTGTCCTGTAAACGGGTACACCACATACCCGGGGCGGGTAGGGCCCTGGCTAGTAGTGGGACATAGCACTGAGTGTGTCACTCACCAGATAGCCCTCAACTCTATATCGGGTCTGCCATGGTAGGTCTGTGGGGTGACATTGCGCCCCTGCCTGGTTTGGCATTGCTTATGCCGCAGCCGACCCCAAATGGGTCATCCCTAACCACGAGGGCACCCCCCTAGGGAAGCCCTGATGGGCCCCAGGGGTGTGATAGGTCAAAGGCCTGGTGGGCGCATATGGATGTGCCCTGCCCAGGTAGTGAGGACACCCCCCCCCCCCAAATGGGGCTTCCCTTGCCTTACAGTTCGGCTCTGCCTATGGATACTCCTGGGGTGTTAGCGATTCTCTGGAGTGGCCTCCAGTCCCTGCGCACGTCCCCACTGTCAAGGCCTTGTGGAAGTGCATGTGCCTTCCTACAGAGATTAGGAAGAGGCGCTGACACGTTGTTCCAGAACATGGGCTGGTCTGCCAACACATACGAGGGTGTGCGCACTGGCCCTGATGCTGCTTCGGATACATGTTTCCCTGCAGTGGCAGGCTGAGGGATGTGCCATGGCACCTATGGCATTTTGGATAGGTGCCCGGCCTTCCATTGTGGGCTGGTGCGTGTATACCTGTATCCCCGGTGTTGTAATCTCTGGGTCAGGTCTGCTGGTGCAGGCCTGTGTTTGCGCGTTCGCATTCATGGTGCTGGCGGCAAGGTGCCCGGTCTGCTATTGCTGGCCGGGAGTTCGCAATCGCACCCGGAAGGGGGGTCCACCTATGTCCGGCTGATCCGAGCAGGGTGGAGTGCACACACTTGCACTGAAGGTGCTAAAGCCTGGGTAAGCCATGTGCCAGGTCTGTCCTTGCCACGTAAAAGCGTGCACACCCTTCCTATCCATGTTGGGAAGTGGCACTGATTCCATGTCCTGAAACATGGGCTGATCTGTCATTGCAGACCGGTGGGTGCGCACTGGCATCTATCGTGAGTAATCTCATGGGCAGCATGCCATTGTAGGTCACTGTGAGTACGCATCTGCACCTATAGTGCCCGTAATTGTGTGTGCTTCCTGCCAACGCAGGCTTGTTAGTGCACACAGACGGACGTATTAGTTAAACCCGTGCCCTGTCTGCTGTGCAGACTCAGGCAGACGCACTTGCACCACTGGAGCTGGGAATAATGTGTCCCTCCTGCTATCGCAGGTCGGTGTGCGCAATAGCGCATGTGCGACCAGGTAGTGAGGAATACCTATGTGTGTTTTCACTACCTATGGGCCTGCTCTTCCCATAGGTTAAGATGGGAAGTGGTTGACATTATTTCGGACTGCAATAGTGGATTGCAGTAGAGCAGCATCATGTTGTTTCATATCATTGGACTCTTAGTGCCAAACCCTTTTCATTAGTAAAGGAGGTTTTGGCACGACTCGCTTAGAAATGCCACTTATAGAATATGGACATTTCTATGCTCCCAAGAGTCTCGGGGGACCATGGTGTCTGACTCCAGTGGACACCAGGTGTCAGGGGGAGCACATCTGTGCATTCCCCAATCAACAGCCATTAACTATGGGCATCCCACGAGAACAGCAGACCTCTGCCATTTGAGGGCCGAATGGGATAGATTGAAGATAGAGGTTATGACACTTAGCTTCTAAGGACTGGATAATGGCCCCACTAAAGATTAAGATCTGCATTCCACAGCCCAATGGCAGACAGGCCTACAATTTAGGGGAGACATCTGTGGTTCAAAGGGAAAACCCCTCAACCACCCCGAACTTCAAAGATACACAACAGTATAACCACCGGTGCCATCCTTCAGCAATGGGTGAGATACGCTTGTGGGGACATGGGACTGGATAACCCAGACTGTGGTGCACATTGTCAGAGAACTCCGTTGTGCACATGGAAGATAACTGTCCGAATAGAGGCTGGCCTGGGCCGAGGACCTGCTGAAGTGTCGTGCCCTGAAAGGTACTCTCCAAGGGCCCGACCACAGTTCTCCTGTTCTTTCGAAGATCTCGGGGACATCAAAGATCTTCCGTGTGGGACCTACACCATCTACCTGTGACATCTGGAGAGCAGTGCCCTCTCAAGTTCCCACCTTGGCTACTGAATCTCAACTGGTAGCGTAGTGCGAGTGTGGAACTAAGACTTGTGTCTGGAGACCGCATTGTCTTGTGCATAGCCCTAGAAATCGTGCCCGCATCTAAGACTGGTGGTACCTGTACTACCATGACCCCAACACTCATAAGCGTCTAGTTGGTTGTGAGCGGATTCACCCACGGGGGCCGTTTAGTTGATCGTGCCACATCCCTCTTGTGCGAGACGCCGACTGCATGCTTATTGCGTGTGGTGTCAGATTGATGGCGTGTGCCCCTCGGAGTTAGGGGTGTACCCGGAGTAGAGCCTCATTCTACCTCCTGCGGTTCTGATGAATTTGCGCCTGTGTGTGACCGAACTGGTCTGGTGTAGCTGTATCACCGTGCACTGGACGTGGTGCCTCCTTTCCAGGGAGGTACAGAATTGCATCTCTCCGCTGTGTCTGACTGGAATTGCCTGTTGCAATCCATATCAATGTGCACCCGTTATTGTGCCTCCTTTCCAGGGAGGATCGGAATTTGCAACTCATGTTTGGAATCTGAAGTAAGTAAGTAAGTGTGTGTGTGTGTGTGTGTGTGTGTGTGTTCGTGTTCGTTCGCCGTACAGACTGGCTGATACATGTTGCACGGGGTAGTGGTGCGGAGTGAGTGGAAGTGATTGTGCGTGGACCGCCTGTGATTCATGACACTGGCCGGCGATGCCACATTATACGTTGATTGGTGCCAAAAACACAATATCTTCTGACTTTGGGTTTTCCCACGTGTCTCCGGCTCACTGTGCTGCTAAAAAGTGTTCTATTTATATGTATGTGGAAGAAGTGTGGCGCAGCGGCCAGGGTGCCTGACTCTGGACCACGGGGTTCACGGTTCGATCCCCGGTGCTGGCGGCAGGTTAGCCCAGCACCATGTGACTCTGGGCAATAGCTCGCTTAATCTTCCCGAGGGCCCCCAGCGCCGGGACACCTCTCCGGGGGTAGCTGTGCGCTTTACAATTGCTGGTATTTCATTTCATATGTGTATAATTTTTATATTGTGCACCACATAAGGGTGCTCTCTCTCAATTTGGGGTGGGGTGGGGTTAGATTAGGAATTGTCCACAGTGTCATTGTAGTGATACCATAGCAATACGAGTGGGTCTAGCACTGCTAGTAATATTTCCGAATGTGTTTTATGCCCAAACATATATGATGGTCATGTTATAATGACTGAATATGTGTGTTAAATATAAACTTTTTTACTTGCATCCTGTGTGAAGTCTCGTTTGTGAAGGTCAGTGTATTTATCGCGAGTAGATGCTGTGCCTTTGTTTTACACATTGCCTCTGTAGTGCGCCTGACTGCTCAGAGCCAAGCTACCCAAGGGTGAGCACGGGTTATACAGCAAGTGTAATCACCTGACCTTGACGGGATCAGGAGTTCTGCCTGGCTATGGGCATCCTTTCAGTCAATCAGACACTGCCGGTCCCAACAATGACGTTGGTCGAACTAAACTTGGCTTGATTTCCCTTGAATGATCACAGGAAAGCGCAAAGCAAGTTCCACTATTAGTTATGGCAACTGCAAAAGAAATAAAAGAATTTTGGCTCTGTTTGTAGTAATAGGGTCAGATCAGAGATACTGTCCAATTTGTGAATGGATGTTGTCTTCTCATCAGAAGTCGGAAATTGGCTAAAAAAGAAGACCAAAAATATTAGACCTACAATTTGAGGTCTCTTTTAAGTTATAAAGACAAGTCACACATGGTTCCCTGACCTCTGAAGAAATCTCAGACAGCAGTAGGAAACATTTGAAACCTCAAAACTAACAAAGGCTGAATTCTGATGACAGAGAAGGCGAATCAGTTGTGAATTAGTCTCTGTTCTGGTTCCTGCTTTTATAGGTGGCAGTTGCAAAATATCAGAAACGCATGCATAGGACTTCTAAGGACTGCTAAGAAATGTAGTCTACTGTAGTGCATCAATAATGGAGTTCTCTTCACAGACAGATGCCATCCTTAACTATGCTCAAAGCATCCTACTGGCACTTTAGGCAGCACACTCTTTGCATTAAGCAGGTCAACGCCGTTTCCTCATCCTGCTTCAACATCCTCCGAATGCTCCGCAGGATCTTCAAGTGGATCCCCACCGAAACAAGAAAAACAGTCACCCAGGCCCTCGTCACCAGCAGGCTGGACTACGGAAACGCCCTCTACGCAGGAACGACGGCTAAGCTCCTGAGACGGCTGCAACGCATCCAGAACGCCTCTGCACGTCTTATCCTCGACATCCCCCGACGCAGCCACATCACACCCCACCTGAGAGACCTGCACTGGCTCCCTGTCAACAAGAGGATAACCTTCAAGCTCCTCACCCACGCACACAAAGCACTCCACAACTCTGGACCAGCCTACCTCAACAGACGACTCAGCTTCTACACCCCCACCCGCCAGCTCCGCTCGACCAGCCTCGCCCTTGCCACAGTCCCCCGCATCCGGAAAACGACCGCCGGCGGCAGATCCTTCTCCCACCTCGCCGCCAAGACCTGGAACACCCTCCCCACCAACCTCCGACAGACCCAAGACCTACTGGCCTTCAGAAGACTCCTCAAGACCTGGCTCTTCGATCAGTAGCAGCACCACCCCCCTCTTCCCCCAGCGCCTTGAGACCCTCGCGGGTATGTAGTGCGCTTTATAAGTGACATGATTGATTGATTGATTGATTGATTGCATTCTACATCAGGACACTCCCTCTACCACATGCCCTTTGTTGGATCTCCTACTGCACGCATCTGGTCTCACCAAAGAGCCACACAACCTACTTTGAGTTATCTCAGAGAATAGTGTGCCTCAGCAATGATCCTTTCAGCTCTTTGAGCAGTGGGTTTGAGGCCTTGCTGTGTGAGTTTGGTTTGTTTTAGCTAGAGGGTTATTGGAGTTCAGGGGTGGGGGGCAGGGTAGTGTGTTGGTGTCGATGATTGGCTAAGTGTATCCCACCCACGTCTTGGACTTGAAATTCTCTGCCTTTGTGGTAAAGTCAGAGTTTAAATTTTTCAATAAGCAACTGATGGAAGGTAATATCTCCACTGGGGGACATGTGTGGTTCAGTTCTCTCTCTTCCTTACTCCTGCTGATGCTCGTGGGAGATTTTTGCAAGAGCTGTGGTATTTCTGAAATGAGATTCATTCCGTATGATCGAGATCCAATCAGATGCGGCCACTACAAACCATCCCTTTACCTGTGTGGCTGCATCTGACAGTTGACAAAAGTAGTGAAAGTGTTTCGAATTTGCAGTTGATGCACCAGAACTAAGCCTCCTGGATCAAACCTTGAAGGCATGGCTATCTTTTTGTGGCCCACATGTTGTTCTTCCTGCTTTTTGTGAGGTTATCAGTTGTAGCAATGCCAGCATGTCCTTTGGAGGGTCCAATCCATCTGAGATAGGTTAGTTTAGTAGAGCAACCGAAGGATGTGTATGGTGTGCGCGCCAAAGCCAAAACTGGTCAGCACTGCAAACCAGTCCTCCCAAGCTAGCGTGTCAAATGCCTTTTCCGGGTCAAGCACTAGGAAAGCTGAGCGAGGCAACACTGTAGTGCCAGCCTCCATAATTCTGTAGTCTCCTGGTGTTCAAGTATGTGCATCTCCCAGGCACAAAACCATTCTAGTACGGGTGGATCAAGTAAGGGAGCACCCACAGAATACAACTTGCCAAAACCTTGCTAAAAATGTTATAATCTGAGTTTAGGATAGCTATCTTTTGGTAAAAAGAAGGATCCAAGGAGGTACGGCCCAGATTAGGTATTGATACCATCAGGTCCCCCCTGAGCGATGGCAGGTGCACGCCCTCTGCAGCTGTTGCCTTGTATAGAAGGGCTAACGTTGGTGCTAGAGCCTCAGCTAAGGTTTGATAAAATTTCAACTGCAGCATGTCAATTCCTAGTGTTTTGCCTTTGACTACTCCCGGATTGTCTCCCTGATATTTTGGACTGAGATAGGAATGTCAATTTCCTCCCGCAGTTCAAGGAGACCCCTAGGCAAAGGCAGCTCCCCTAGAAAATCCTCAGCTGTCGTCTCCCTGCCTCTAGCCCCACCTTCATAGAGCACACAATAATGCTTATAAAAGGCAGCATGGAGTTCTTGTTCCGTTTGCAAGATAGTTCCCTGTGCGATCTAAAGCAATGAGATAGGTGCATGCATGGGTTCTTTATAACAAGCCAATAGCTTACCCGCCCTGTTGCTTTCAGTATGAGTCCTATCCACAGCATGAATGGAATGGCCATGTGCAACTACTATGAAGCCCTCCAACCTAATTTATGGGAAGAAAGTAGTTCCTGTGTTCTCCTCAAAATAATTGTGAATCTTATAAGCTAGGGGCCTACTGAATGCTTTGTTTTCTAAAATGAAGCCCTGAAGGTGCCATAAAGGAATAGGAGGGAGAATCCTACCCCAAGCCAGGCAGCAAAGGATTGTGGTCTGAGATAGCTCTACTTTGATGATCTCGGAAGGAGACAAGTGGGCAGAGCTCTGAGAAACCTCAGAGAGCCCTGGATGGTCTGGGGCCTGGCTCTTGACACTGACAGAAACCTCTGTTGGTTACTGTTCTTATGGGCAGAGGTTTCTTTGTGTTGGGGGCAGAAGTCTGATCCAAGGGGGGGAGTGGGCCACATCGCTTTGTTGGCCATGGTGGTACTGTCTGCCTACTGGGATGCATCTGTGGTCAAGGTACGGTTAGGTGCTGCACAGATGGGGTCCACAGATGAGAAGGGTTCCCCATGGGTCAGTTCAGTGGCTCAGGAGAGTACAGACAGAGGGATCAAATAAGTTCAGAGAGGCGTAGAACTGACAAGTGCTCCTGCACAACAGGGCCTTCATCCATGTTCTATTGCCTAAGCAGGGAAGCCTACCGAGGTATTGATTAGTCTACCCTGGCTTTTGGCTGGAGGGGGGGGGATCTGTTGGACTTGGCCCTTTCTGTAGGGTCATCCCAAGACTTTTTGCCTTCACTCCTCGATTTTTTTTTTTTTTTTTGCTGAATTTTTTGTTGTTGGCCTGAGTACTTTGTGCGCTTTACCACTGCTAACCAGTGCTAAAGTGCTTGTGCAAACTCCTTAAAACATGGTAACATTGGCTTATACCCAATTGGCATATTTAGTTTACTTTGAAGTCCCTGGTAAAGTGGCACTACATGCGCCCAGTCCCTGTAATTTAAATGCTACTAGTGGGCCTGTAGCACTGATTGTGTCACCCACTTAAGTAGCACTTTAAACATGTCTCGGGCCTGCCATTGCAGCCTGTGTGTGTGCAGTTTTAAACAGCCACTTCGACCTGGCAAAGTAAACCTTTTGTCAGGCCCAAACCTTCCTGTTTAATACATATCAGTCACCCCTAGTGTAGACCCTAGACAGCCCAGAGGGCAGGGTGCAATGTATTTGAAAAAGTAAGACATGTACTTTTAAGTTTTAGAATTAAGTCATTTTTTTATTGACAATGTGCATAATAAAAGCAACACACTGCAAGCCGCCTACAACCCTATAGAGCTGGCCGCAATGGTGGTACCAACAAAGTAAATGCAATCAGCAAGTCATTACATTTCTAAGATTGAATGAAGGTTACACAGCAAGCCGCCTACAACCCATCATTGGCCGACCGCGTCATCTAGAGAACAGAGGAAGCAGACATATTGCCAAGATACTACAGTGTCGGGCAAGGTCAAAAGTCGTTGCAGAACAACCCCCAATAATCAACCTCATATACAAGGGGCTGCTGGGCCGCTTAGATTGTCATTTCCAAACCTAAAACAACAAAACAAAAACCCCAAAAAAGGGAACACAAAACCTTAAAACCTGGGTGCCCCCCCTCAACCCCGTCTAAGTGAACCAAATGCCCTAGATGTATTGCACTCAAGGAGAGAAACCGAAGCATAGCAATCAGCAAGTGGCACTAGTTGCTTTTTCCTCCTCCCTGTCAGTCGAGATCGACCTCAATATGCGCAGGTGTTTCGAGCAGGTCAGTTCCCGGAACTCACAAGAGAGGATGGAAACAAATGGGGGCCAAATGCTAGTGTAATCTGATTTATCTCCTAGGGTTGCCATTGACAAACATTCCTTACCTAATAAGATCCACAGCTGTTGAAGCCACTGCTGGTGATCCGGAACTCTATCGGAGTTCCAGTTGGACAACATCACTCGGTGGGCAGCGTTGAGTGCCAGGGCCATCTGTGTACCCTTTATGGAGCAAAGCGGGAATGTTAAAGCATTAGGCAGACCCAGGAGAGTATATGCGGGGAATCTGGCGATAGTAGTGTCAAAGGCCCGATCGACCTCGTCCAAAATCCGCTCCCGGTATCTAGTGAGCTTCGGGCAGTGCCACAGGAGATGAAGTAATGTGCCAGGGCTGCCACAACCCCGCCAACACAGGCCGTCGCACTGAGGGTTCCATTTCTGCAACCGGGAGGGAGTGTAGTACCAGTAGGAAATTATTTTATAAGAAGTCTCTATATTCCCCGTGGTGTATGCTGTGTGGTGTGCTCTATAAAAAAAATGTCATTCCATTCCTTATCTGACAATGCTCGACCCAGCTCCTCCTCCCACCGAATCTGGCCCGGGGATCTACCTTTGTGCAAGTTCATCGTCAGATGAGAATACATTTCAGAGATTATTTTTTTATTGTCTTTCTTGAGGAACAACCATTTTTCAAAAGGGAACATAGGTCTGCTTGCCTGAGGCCTTGTTGTCGCGCCAAGCAACCAATGCAACATTTGTGAATGGAGAAATTGGTCCAGATCTGACAAATCATAATCTTCCTTAAGTTGGGCAAAATGAATAGGGCCGTTGTGATCAAAGAGACGCAGTGTGGGGGTGTTCTTCGCTGGGAGATTTGGCGCCTATAGAGTTTGCGGCAGTCTATGGTGTTGAGCAATTCTGGCGGTGCCAGAGGTGAGGGAAAACACCCTGAGCCCTCAAAACTTGACCCTAGGGTCAGACAAAACAAATACTATCCTCTGCACACGCTCAAGTCAATTGTGAACATTTCTTAATAAATCAGTATACAAAGACAATGAAAAGAGTGATCTGTATGATTTTTCTTTAATCCACAACGCTTAGCCAACACGTGTTTCGTCGATAGGGGATGACCCCACGACTTCTTCAGGGCTAAAAAATAACATGACAATGTGCATAGCAAAATCTGTTCATATCCGAACAATTGTCATATGGTGAACAAACCCATTCACCATATAGTGGAAACCCAAAGTTAGGACGTGTTTGTGAGCACACATAGTATCCAATTTATATTCTCTTAGTGAGAAAATGTCTTTTAAAAAACATGCACAATTGTAACTTATATTTTTCAGATATTCGTTATCTAGATTGATTCGGGTGACAACAACTCGTGCGGAATACACTGAGATCTATGACCGCTATGGAAATCTCCGGAGTACTCTGAGAAGGTTGGAGCAAACAGTCAGAACTTTGCGGAGTCCAATGCGGGGTGTATGACTTTATTTGCAGTGACAGATCCATGGATATCCAATTCTGTGACCTAAAGGAATCCTTATATCCCCTCTTGAGATTAAGTCTGTGATGTGATAACCCATGCCATCAATATATAATGCAGAAAAGTGGACACATACGTAGTCCAGAGGGTGCCCTACCTGTCAGGCTCTTAATCTTCTAATGTACAAATCCTACATATTAGAATAAGATAGCCCAGAATTACCATCAAAATATACGTAGAAAACATCATATATGTGCCTTCCAAGATAAATGATAAGCGATAAGTGGTGAAATCTAACCTCTCCGCCGGTTCTAATTCGACCCGGCTGGTCATAAAGTTTCAAGTACTTCTACTTTGTTCAGGGATTCACTAAACTCATATTCTGGTGTTGTCCCTGTAGAGTAAATGACCAGTCTTAATGTCTGTGAAGTTACAATGCTCCGACTTACAGACATGATTATCTAACAGCAGGCATGCTAAAACAACGTGCCCCTGGTTCTCGCCTTATATCCAGATTAAAATAGTTCCAGTGATCGGTCGATTCCAAATTTCAAAACGTCGCCGTTAGTGTAACCCCATTTCAGACTGTCTGTAGGGGCCAAGAGAGCGTAGTGTAAATAAAGCTATCCTGCTAGTGCCACATACTAAACATTCATCATGTCTCTCCATTTCCCCATAAGTTTACCTTTGCGAGTACGCTGGGGTCCATCTCTCGTTTCCCGAATTCGAGTCGTGAACGGGAAGTTGATAAAACCAGGTACTGCTCTATTTCAGTGATCTGCATGTTTCCGAAGCTAGAGCGGTAACGTCAACCCGGAAGTGAGTGAACCGCGTCATGAGCCGGAAGCTGAAACCCGGTTCTGGCTGTATTGCAATAATATAGGCAAGCGACACTGATAGACAACAAAAAGGACAAAAACATGACACAACCGGTCAGATTAGTCACAAACTATAATGGCCTGACGAAAGTCCTAGTTAAAAGCATGAACAAACATTGGGACATACTGAAAGCGGACAAATCTCTAGTTGACTGCACCACTATGAGACCACAGATTACGTTCAGAAAAGGCAGAATTCTGAGGTCCATTTTGAGTCCTAGTGTTCCACAAAACAAGAGAGATTTGAATTGGCTCACTCAACATTCCCTAGGATTTCACAAATGTGGGCCCTGTGGGGTATGCAGATGGGCCGCAGATGATAAGAAGAATTTAGCAGGACATGACAAGCGTAACTACACAATCAGACACAACATAAATTGTAACTCCAGGTATGTAGTTCATATTATTGAATGCAAATGCAAACGATTATATGTGGGGAGTACCATCAGAACTTTGAAGGAGATGGTGAACATGCAAGGGCATTAAAACAACAGGATGAGCGGTACCCGACGGCAATACATGCCATAGAATGCGCGGCACAAAGGCCACTTAAACAATTCACCTTCGACGGGATTGATGTAGTAGCCCAGAACCCTAGAAGTGGCAATGGGGAGTTGAGACTAAGACGTGCAGAAGCCACATGGATTATGCGTCTCAAAACTGTGGAATTGGGTCTCAATACTGAGCATGAGATGCAGTACTTTCTTGGTGACTGGTGAAACCCAACTTAGGTTAGATACCAGGTCTGGATATGTTCAGCATAGACAAATGGTATAATGAGGCACACTCACTGTCTTCCAATGGACTAAGTTTACAAGCGTGTCTTGAGAATCACTACACAGGGTAGTTAGTGACACGTGGGGACAATTATGTCTTTACCAGGGGCACACTCCATCGTATAGAGTTTATGCTTATGATATTTCTCATGTCTGCTCCGAGAATACTCTCTACCAATGTAATACCCAACAGTGGAATGTTCCAATGGAAATTTTCGAGGTGTAATACACTATATGTCACTCTTATTATGTCAGAATGGATGATCGTGGCCGAAGAGGGATAACATTATACCTGCAATACTTGCGTTGTGAAATGATAAGCTTCTCGCTCTCTACTCAGATGCATAAAAAATAGAAAATAATAAAGTGTATAATATATGATGCAACTTATCCCATGCTTAGCATAACAAGTTAACCTCAATTATAGGTGTGACCAGCATGAATATGACATACACTGTTTTTGTATCGCAGGAATTTATCCTATGCTTAGCATACTAAGTTAACCTCAATTATAGGTGTGACCAGCATGAATATGACATATTTACTGTTTTTGTATCGCAGGTAATTATCCACCACCATGGTTCATGCAGCATGAACTTGAATAACGGGAAACAATAACTCTATGTGCAATACATTAGGATCCCTGGGGACCCTGTCGCACCCTGTGATACCCCGATTGGGAGCTGTGACGTGCCTCACACGTACATGTATTAGACCCGACCGATCCGTCTAGATCTTCAATTAGTCTCTCACACACTTTCTCTTTAGTCCGATCCTTTTCTTACGTAAGACATGAGAGCACGATTCTCGTGTTGAGGAGGAAATCACACACAATCACAGTGTACAGGTTGGCATCGTTATGTATAAAGTAATGCACAATTCCCGAATGAAGCATTACGGATATGTAGTTTCACTCACTTTCGGTTGAACTTAACCGCTCTAGTTGTTGGTATTGCCTATATTATTGCAATACAGCCAGAACCGGGTTTCAGCTTCCAGCTCATGATGCGGTTCACTCACTTCCGGGTTGACGTTACCGCTCTAGCTTCGGAAACATGCAGATCACTGAAATAGAGCCGTACCTGGTTTTATCAGCTTCCGGTTCACGACTTGAATTCGGGACACGAGACACGGACCTCAGCGTACTCGCAAAGGTAAACTTATGGGGAAATGGAGAGACATGATGAATGTTTAGTATGTGGCACTAGCAGGATAGCTTTATTTACACTACGCTCTCTTGGCCCCTACAGACAGTCTGAAATGAGGTTACACTAACGGCGACGTTTTGAAATTTGGAATCGACCGATCACTGGAACTATTTTAATCTGGATATAAGGTGAGAACCAGTGGCAAGTTGTTTTAGCATGTCTGCTGTTATATAATCATGTCTGTAAGTCGGAGCATTGTAACTTCACAGACATTAAGACTGGTCATTTACTCTACAGGGACAACACCAGAATATGAGTTTAGTGAATCCCTGAACAAAGTAGAAGTACTTGAAACTTTATGACCAGCCGGGTCGGAATTAGAACCGGAGGAGAGGTGAGATTTCACCACTTATCGCTTATCATTTATTTTGGAAGGCACATATATGATGTTTTCTACTTCTATTTTGATGGTAATTCTGGGCTATCTTATTCTAATATGTAGGAGTTGTACATTAGAAGATTAAGAGCCTGACAGGTAGGGCACCCTCTGGACTACGTACGTGTCCACTTTTCTGCATGATATATTGATGTAATGGGTTATCACATCACAGACTTAATCTCAAGAGGGGGTATAAGGATTCCTTTAGGTCACAGAATTGGATATCCACGGATCTGACACTGCAAATAAAGTCATACACCCCACATTGGACTCCGCACAGTTCTGACTGTTTGCTCCAACCTTCTCAGAGTACTCCGGGGATTTCCATAGCGGTCATATATCTCAGTGTATTCCGCACGAGTTGTTGTCACCCGAATCAATCTAGATAACGAATATCTGAAAAATATAAGTTACAATTGTGCATGTTTTTTAAAGAAATTTTCTCACTAAGAGAATATAAATTGGATACTATGTGTGCTCACAAACACCTCCTAACTTTGGGTTTCCACTGTATGGTGAATGGGTTTGTTCACCATATGACAATTGTTCCGATATGAACAGATTTTGTTATACACATTGTCATGTTATTTTCTAGCCCTGAAGAAGTCGTGGGGTCAACCCCTATCGACGAAACACGTGTTGGCTGGGCGTTGTGGATTAAAGAAAAAAGAAAAATCATACGGATCACTCTTTACATTGTCTTTCTATACTGATTTATTAAGAACTGTTCGCAATTGACTTGAGTGTGTGCAGAGGATAGTATTTGTGATCAAAGAGACATCCATACCGTTTGCACCCGCCCTCCACCCATCGCCTGTCTGCACCCTTTGCCATGCCAGGAAGAAAGTCTGGATTCGAGTATAAGGGGGCCAGGGGAGAGGGGAACGTGGTGAGGCCTGCAGAGATTGCTACCTTATCCCAGACCTGACAGAGCCACGCCTCTCTACAGATGTGTCGTCCTGCAACTGTCTAGTCCATAAAGACCCAAATGCTTCTACGTGAGTGGACGATTCCACTCCACCAAGTAGCGCAGCAGAGTAGCTTGATAGTAGCGAATCACATTGGGTATCGCGAGTCATCCGTCCTGCTTCAAACGTTGCAGAAGTTGTTTCTGCAACCTAGGTTTTACGGTCCCTCAAATGAAGCGATCAGTCTCCCTTTGGAACTTATGAAGCAAGCTAGGGGGTGGCTGTAGCGGAAGCGTCTGAAAAATTTATTGGGCTCTGGGAAGGATATTCATTTTTACCGCGGCAAGTCTGTCAAACCACGACAATGGGAGTCGTTGCCAATAGAGCAGATCCTTGCGAATGAGGGTGAGCAACTTGGAATAATTAGACTCAGCAGTCTTCGCCAGATTTCTACTGAGCACCAAGCCAAGGTACGGCAGGTCCTCTGTAACCCAATCGAAATCAAACTGGGAACGCAAAGTACCCTCCATGTGTGTGTTGGAAGTCAAATTCAAAATTTGTGATTTTTGCATATTAACCCGGAAACCAGAAATCTGTCCGAATGTTTGGAGGTCCGCCACGATACCTGGGAGTGAGGTCACCGGGTGAGTAATAGAAAAAATTACGTCATCAGCATAGAGACTGATCAAATGCTGTTCAGCTCCGAAGGAAATGCCCTTAGCCCTGGGGTTGTCGCGGAGTCATTGAGCGAAGGGCTCCATGTAGTGGGCAAACGGAAGGGGTGAAAGAGGACACCCCTGTCTCGTGCCCCGTCCAATAGGGAAATCAGTGGATCTGACCCCATTAACTCTAACCGAAGCGCAGGGCGAGCTGTAGATGCTCACGATCCAGCTTCGAAAGCGTGTGCCCATGCCAAATTGTTTAAGAGTTGCAAACAAATAGGGCCAGTGCAGCCTGTCAAAAGCTTTCTACGCGTCCACTGCGAAGAGCAAAGGCTCCTCGCGGGAACGCTGAACTTTATCTATCAGATGACAGGCGTTTGGTGTTGTCACCACACTGTCGACCCGGGATAAATCCTGCTTGGTCTGGATCTACAAGGCCGGGCATCAGGGAATTGAGGCGCTGATCTAAAATGCTAGCAAACAATTTTGCGTCTATATTCAATAGAGCAATCTGGCGGTATGAGCTACAAAGTTTTGGGTCCTTCCCCGGCTTCGGTATGACTATAATCGAGGCTTTGAGCATCGTTTCTGTAAGCGTGCCCATGTCAGCGAAAGAATTAAACAGGCGTGTGAGTATGGGGGTTAGTTCCGGACAAAAGGTCTTGTAGAAGGCGGCGCTGAACCCATCCGGTCCGGGCGCTTTAAGGGGGTTTCAATCGCGCGATCGCCGAGACCACTTCCTCAGTGCGAATAGGCTCATCAAGGACTGCAACATCGCCGGCAGGGAGGGGGATAATCGCAGCCGCATTTAAGTAGGCTTGCAGGTCCAAGGAGATCGAAGAATCGTTTGCATACAATTCCGAGTAGTAAGCCCGAAAAGTGTGTGCAATACCAGTGGCTTCGGTGGCATCCACCCCTGCATCACTCCGGACCGCTTTAACTGCCTGTGCATATTGTTTACTACGGAGACAGTGCGTCAACATGCCCCCATTATTAGTTCCTGCGTAATATTTATGCTTCAGACGTACTAACGCATGCTCAGCCCTATCTAAATCAAGGCGTTTAAGGTGAAGCCGCTCTCTTTCAAGTTGTCTCCAGGTCCGCGGGGCACCAGAGCGCTTATGAATAGCCTCCAATTCCTTACCTTTAACTCAAGCTCTTCTCTCTTGGCCTTCTTCATTTTATTGTCATATGCCGCCCTAGCTATAAGAGCGCCCCGGGCTACCAGCTGCAATGCCTCCCAAACCGAGGACAGAGCGGAGGAGCCATCATCATTTAGCAATTAATACTCCTGTGTTCTAAGTGCGGTCGTTGTAGCTGGGGACGACAACATTGTCTCCCGAAGGCGCGACGGGGGACCATACTTCGGGCATTCGAAGTGTATATCGACAATGTTATGTGTGCATGATCTGAGAGCGAACGGGCCTCAATAGTAGAGGATCGAACACGTTCCCAGGTGGAAGGGGAGACTAGGAAATGGTCCAAACGGGCATAAGTCTTGTGAGCCACGGAGTAAAAGATATAATCCAGCTCTCCAGGGTGTAGGGCACTCCACACATCCCATAGTCCACATTCTTCCAACCATTCCCGGCTGCTCACGGACAGGGGGCCGCGCCACCAACCCTCTGGCCAGAGCGGTCCAACTCTGCATCCATTACTTCATTCAGATCTCCGCCCACCACCACAGCCGCATCTGGGGAGTGATGAACCTTAGCTACGGCATCCATTAAAAAGGCCTCTTGATGTTCATTGGGGGGAGTAAATCGATGCCACCGTAAAATGGAATGTATCCATCTGCACCCGGAGGGCCAATAAGCGACCCTTAATTTCGGCCACAGGACCTAGGACAGTACCAGTAAAGTGCTTGGAAAACAGAATAGCCCCCCCGCCCCCCTGTTGTCCTTCCCGGAAGACCAAAATTGCTGCAGAAACCCCTTAGCATGCATTCTGTGTGTATCTTTAGGGAGTAAATATGTCTCCGGAAGCAGGCATATCCCCCCATAGAGTGCTCCAACAGGGATAATACCGCCTTTCTCTTGGTAGGGTTATGAAGGCCTCTCATGTTGAGGCTAACTATCTTAGTCTTTCCAGGCATAAGAACAAAGGCAATTCTTGAGAGGCCAAATTCGTGCTTTGCTGATCCCAAATGAGGTGTTAAAGAAGCGTAATATGTTGAACGGTCTGCTAATGGTATGCGTAAGTAAAAAGTGCAAAGGAATTGGCTCGCTGGAGGGGGACCCCAAACAACACATTAACAACCCCAACATTACAAAAAAAGTAAAGGAATATATGAACTAACAAAGAATATTCAAAGTCCATCAGTGATGGGTGGTCCATATAAGTGGGGGCAGCCTAGAAGGCAAGAGACACTCACCAGCACCGAAGTCAGCCGTCCCTGTCCCCACCAAGCCCAACGCTGCAATTTTCCCCATCACCTAGAGATACTTCAGCTTGGAGGATCAGCAACATCACCTTCCGCGCCGGAGAGTGAACGGATCACCGCCAACCTTTCTTTGACGATGGTAGCAGGATCAGGGCGAAGACGTTCCAATCTGAATCCGGCTCCAGAACCTCAGCGGCGACCAAGTAGAACCCCTTCCCCGGTAGAAGAGCTCTGCAGTGCCTGATCATCGAGGGCCAAGTTAAGAAGCTTGCAGGTCTCCGCCAGGGAGCGAAGTTGGTGGAGTTTGCCCTCGTATCGAAATATGAGGTGAAAGGGATGGCCCCAGGAGTATGCTATTCCAGAGGATCGCAGATGGATGGTCACGGGTCGAAAGTCTCTCCTCTTCTGTAGAGTGCTTGCCGCAAGGTCCTGGAATAGTTGCGGAGAGTGATCCTTAAATTGTAGTGATTGGATGGATCGGGCCGCATTAAGAATGGCTTCTTTCACTTTAAAGTCCTGTACGCAGACTAGGATATCTGCGGGAGGGCGGTTAGGCTGGCGAGGGGGGTCCACCTGGTGACATCGGTCCACTTTAATCACGTTCTCTCCAGAGGAGCCCATAACCGTGTTAAACAAGGCCTGCACGTACCCCTCCAGGTCTGCTCCTTCTGCGCCGGAAGGGACCGCACGGATACGAATATTATTCCACCTTGATCTATTTTCTAGATCCTCTGCATGCGATTGGAGATCGATTTGTTGGTTTTGTAAACGGATAACTTCTTGTTGAAGCGCTGCAAATTCCTCCTCCCTAGTCACCGAGCTTTCCTCCAGGGCGGCCACCCTCTCTCCGACGCGTCGACATCACGCGCACCTCTCTCAAGTCTGTCTGCAGATCTGTCTTCACCGTCAGGATGTCCTCACGAAGAGAGGCGATCAAAGATTCCAGAAATTCACAGGTCACTGCAACGTCAGTACCCTCTCCAACCCTGGCCTGTCCCAGGCCTTGTGGATCTCCTGTATTCTTCAGAAGTAGGTCGCGCACGGAGCGCTCCTTTTTCGCCTTGGCAGCCGCCATGATCTCTACTCCGGCGGTTCCTGCAAGCAAAGTAACAGTCAGGGCCAGAAAGAGCAGCGCTAGCTATAGCCCCACAGAAGTGCAATCAAAGCAGCGAGCGACTCCGTTGCCGCGTACTTCAGGGCAATGACTGGTGGTGCTGATGAATAGTCCTCTGCTCCCGAAACAGACTTGACCTCCCCAAGTCACTGTGCTGCCGGATCAGCTCCCAAAAGGGCTGCTCCCCAGGCGAAGTCTGCAGCCCTCCCTCAGTCCAATGACCCAGATGTCGTGCTGTCTCAAAGATAGATCTACGCCAGGTATCGTGGGACCATCTGTAAACACATCGTAGACTCATTCAGTTCCAAGTATCAATCAGTGACGGGGCAATGGGGGCCAATATCCCTGGGTACCAAAACAAAGGAATTAGGGCCAAAGCGATGAGGCTCCGGTTCTAGGCCTCAATCAGGCAGTGCTCTACCAGGTGAGACGAAGCTGCCGTGCCTCCAAGGTCCTCCAACCAGGCCCCAGGCCACCACAAGGCTCCCCAGGTCTTGCTGAGCAGTTGTTTCACTGAATGTGCACCACTCTCCCCCCTCCAGGCCTCTCACTCTCAGCCAGGTGGGCATTGTCTCAGGCGGCGACTTCGTAGCAGGCAAATGAAGACTACGGCCCCAGGTAGTACTGCACAATGGGGGCTGCTCAGAACTCCGTCAGGGGAGGAGCACGGGTCAGTAAGGCATTACACCGAGGCAGATCTTCCTTAGCTGCACATTCAGGCGCCCAAGACAGGGCACTCCACGGCCAGCGGACCAGCGTTAGGTCAATTCTGAGGCTATAGCGCAGATCGCGCCTCGAGCCCTTCCTCTTGTGCCCCTCGTTGTGATCCACCGCAGCCCCACCCCAAGCAGTACCTCCTCACCGGGCGGGCGGTTGCTATCGTTCTGGGGGGGAGGGCGGGGTGGGGTCAAGTAATTATCAGGCCACTGCTCTGGGCCGCGCTGCAAGCGTTTCTCAAGGTGGCGCCGGGCTCAGCAGAGTTCGCAGCCCCCCGCGTCAGCACTATCAGGTCCAGGGGCAGCACTGTCGCTCAGATCACGGGCTTCCAGGCCCAGGCACGCGTCTCGATCCTTCGCCCCTGGGGAGGCGCTGTTTCCTCGTACCGGCACCGCCGAGTCTCTGGGGTAATGCGGGCAGAATCGGGCCCAGTCCTCACTCCGGGCGCCGATACGGACCTCCAATTTTGCTGAATTCACGCAGCCGCAAGCCTCCCGCACCACTCGGCTACTCAAAATGGCCGCTCACGGGAGGCCGGGGCTCAGATCTCCACGCTCTGGGAAGGGCATCAGGCCTCGGCGGAAAGCAACTCTGCGCTGCTCCTGGCGTCCCACAGCTTGGGGAAACCTCCGGGGCATCTGTGGAGGAGATGTAGGCGCTATGTTAATGCTTTAGGCCCGGCGGGGACGGAGCTTGAGCAAAGCGCGTCCGTTCTCCCCGCCATCTTGGATACTTTTAAGTTTTACATGTCCTGGTAGCAAATAACTCTTAAATTAGTTTTTTACTACTGCAAGGCCTATCCCTCCCATAGGATAGCATTGGAGTTGCCTTATTACATTTTATAAGTGTAGTTTTCAAAAGGGACAAGATAACCAGTTCATGTTTGGTGTCTCTGGAATCACAATTTAAAATCCTAACTTATGGTGAAGTCGGATTGTAAATTGCAATTCAGAAAATGCCACATTTAGTAAGTTGGCATTTTATTGCCTTAGCCACTTGTGCCTGCAGCCTGTCTCTGGGCCACATGACTGGGTGTAGCTGACAGTTGGGCTTTGTGTATTCCTCCTAGAGAGCCGCACACCATGGGGAGCTTAGGTGTGACTGGATAGATGGACCATCACTGGCAGGATGGGTGGGAGGAGTTGGGCCCTGCCCCACTTACCCTTGAATAGGCTGTGTCCTGTCTCCACACAAAGGGATGTATACCCCCTGCAGTTAGTCTGGAGCCAGGGCCAGGGAGGCAGGGCGTCTGTGCACTTCAAAGGCATGCCTCTAGAACCTTCTACCCACTTAAAAGGCACAACTGTGTATGAATACTGGACCGCAGAAATCAACTCTTCAGTACACTTTTGGGCTAGGAAGGAGGAATGCTGTGCTGCTACAAGGGCTGCCACTCTGCTAGACTGCTGCTTTAATGGAACTGCTACCCTGCTGTGCTACATGCTGTCTACTGCCCTCTTGCCTGGGGAAGGAGAACTGGACCTGCAACTTCATCTTGAACTCAGGACCACAGAGTGACTCCAAGGGCTAGTCTGCTGGCCTCCTGATCTGAGCCTCAGGGACATAAAAAGCTCCCCAACATCCTACACCAGCCCCTAGCCCCAGCTGTAGCGAGTGTCTGAACCCCAAGTGGTGCCTCTCAGGTCCTACCATTGGTGTGGCACACGGGTGCTGAAATCAAGCTTCTGGGCTCTTCGCGACCATGAATATGCCTGTTCGATCTGAGACCTCGTTGCTCACACCTCAAATTAGCATGAAGCTCCTCCAGCCCAACTCTTCACACTGGAGCATTGACCACTTGTGGGGATGCTACCGCGAAGCTCCAGCAACGCCCGTCTGTGACGCAGACCGGCTCCTCGTGCTTCGCCGACAGCATCCAGCTACGCTCTCCCTGCTCCCCGTGACCCTCTGCAATGCGAACGGGACTCTTTGCACAAACTTGAGAAGGTAAACCTTCAGCAGGACTAACCTGGGACTGTATCCGACCTGCGTTCCATATCGGTCAGCCTGAACCTTTGAATTTAATTCGGTCCAGTGTGACCTAATAGACGTGGTTAGCGCTTTGTGCTTTTAAGTGCTATTTTATACTTTATTCTTTAAAAATTAATAACTCAGGTTTTACTGATTCGATTTTGTCGTATTGGTCTTTTTATTTATTAGTTTCTAACCTGATTTGTGGTCTTTTGTGTGGTATTTTCATGGTTTACTGTTTTAAGTGTTGCCCAAATACTTTACACATTGCCTCTAGGTTAAGCCCGACTACTCTGTGCCAAGTTACTGGGGGTTGATTACAGGTTAATTTGGGGTTTGCTTGTGCCTTGCCCCGACAGGGATTGCAATTGCTGCTTGACCAGTGTTCACACCCCAGTCAGCCAGTAACCCGATTTCTCACAGGACCCCATCCAAATTGCCCTCTATCAGAATAAATCTGCCCTCTTAGTCTGTCTGAACAGCTACTGATTCAAAGGGGACTCCCCTCCTCACCCATATTAACGCCCCTCTAGCATAAGCTGAGAAATTATTAGAGAAGACTCGTCCCTTCTCTGAGCATTAGTTGAGATTCCTGAAGCAGGGCTATATGGATTCCCATGCGCTTGGGAAATTAATGGATTCGGTAGTGCTTAGTAGCGGTACGCATCCTCCTAATGTTCCAAGTGTTTATGGAAAAGCTGCCTGGTTGCGCCATAGTGATGAGTAGTGGGTCTGTGTTGGTGTTCAGGAGCAATTCAAGTTCTGCACCATGCACCTTCAAGAAAGGAGCAATATTGCCTCTGAAGTGACAGCAGAAGGGGGACATGACCCTTTTCAAACCATGCAGGTGGTAACAAAAATAAAAACAACAATGCAAAAGACAGCTATACTGGCAAACCTAGGTGAATATATTTGGGGTGTGCTGTGTAGTCGGTGACAAATTATGGTGCTCCCACACACCACGCTCCCCCAGGCTATGATTCCCAGTAAAAAGACAACACGTGTAGAGGATATTCATAAACTAACAGGCAGCGCATGCTAATTTCCCATAAACTAGAGGTGGCTAATGAGGCAGAACAATGCCAAGAGCCCAGAAAGGTTGGAAAAAGTAGAATTTATTCAAACGGAGCTGAAGCCTGAAGTGATCCTAAAGGAAGGTGGCACCACAAAGTCTAGGCCCAGATTCTGTGGCCCAGGGGAGGCCACCTCCATCACAGAACATTGTAGCCACCTGAGGAGTCATCACTGGAGTAAACCATGAATCGTGGAGTGATATCAGATGAGGCAAGCTGTCGTCATCGGAGGTGTTGGTTAATGTAGGAGCAGAAGCCATGGAAAGATCTCTGAAGGAGGCCGCTTCAACAACTCCGAACACCTGCTGTCCTGAACCTCCTCCCATGAAGGAGTGACGATGGAGCCCAAGTCCTTGCCAGGCTTTAGTCTGCATCTCCTCCAGTTTCACCCGGCAGCATAGTGCTCCCTCTTGCAGGGTGCATCCACCTGTGACTATGTGCCCTGCCACTCAGCCTAATCCCATTCTGCTTGTGGTCCAGTGAAGAAGAGCACGCCTTGACCCGCTATGATCATAGGCTTGGTGGAAAAGAGCAGCAAGTGTTTCAGTCCCATCTTTCTAAGCTTTCTTTTCACGGCCAAAACAGATATTCGCCTGTGCTGGATGGCTAGACTATGATCTGGGAAGATGAAGAGCTGGTGATTGTCCATTTCACGTCGCTAAGCCTGCCTAGCAGCCTGCAGTATTTCATCTGCCTTTAAAATGCCGTAGCTTGACGACTAGCAGCCTAGGAGAGGTGCCAGGGGGAGACCTGCGAGCAGGAACCCAGCGGGCTCTTTTGATTGAGAGAAGCAGGGAGAGTTTATGTGGCACTGCAAAGGTCTTAATCATTTCTCAAGGATTTCAACAATGTCTTGACTTTCTGAACCCTTGGTCATGCCAACTACCCTGATATTGCTGTCCTAAGGACAACCCTTCGTGTCCTTCACATGATCCACCAGGAAGCGCACTTGAGCTATCAATTCCTGGAACTGCTGTGGTAAAGTAGATGCCTGGCGGCTGCAATTTTTGTAGTGTATGTTCAGATTGAGTGACCCTTTCCGCCAGCCACCTTTGATCTTCGTGCAGTAGGCCGACTTTGATGGCAAAAGTGGCTATTTTTTGCCTCAGGGGAAATCCTAGTCGATCCTATTGCGGGGTCAGCTTGTGTCTAGCTTATCTGACCCAGCTGGGAATGGTTTTGTTGCTTACTGATCCTGATGCTCTGTCAATGTTAGAGCTCCTGGTTTCACTAACTTCGGCTTTCCCGTGGCACCAAAATTCCATGCTGATCTTTAGATGCAGGGCATCACAGGTGACTGAGGGAAAAACACGGGAGAGAGACTGCACTCATTAGAAGGCTTTTACTATTTCTGGCGCCAGTTGTATTCCAACCTTGGGGCACTGTATACATAAGAATAGTGAATTCCCCTTTGTTTTATATCTTGACCAGTGGATCTACCACTCATGATATATAGTCAGCTGTGTGACCTTCTGCTCATGCCCCTGTTCAGGCGCTTTTAGAATTCCCTGCGGTGTGTCAACCCCCACTAATGGTTGAGTTCTAAAGCTGCAAGGGAAGAGAGAGCTGAAAGATTAGGTGCTGCAATCCCATGCCACCACACCCACCTCAGTTTTGCAGGTGCCGCTATCAGGATCGCTTATCCAGTGTGTCCTGGGCTGTACAGATGGATGCAGGTGCCCCCACCTGGGGACACAGTATCTTGATGCTGAATGCTGGTGTGAGGGAGGAGTCGTCGCTGGGTCATGCTTCTGACTGTTCAGTATGGCAATCATGGGTCCCAGGTGCTGGGGCAGTAGGGAGGCCCACCAAATGGGTTGGGTTGGGCACAGGGGCAAGCCGCCACAGGTCTGGCTGTTGCTGTGTGCACACTAGGCCAACTGATCCTCAAGACGCGTGGCCCAGGAGGCGAGACCCAGCCAAGAGGCACACCCGGCCAGGGCCGCCACTGTTGCAGCCAGCCCAGCCCACCGGCTAATCCGTTCAGCTGGAGCACCTCCATGTCTCCCAGGGATCTTCACCAGCCGCTAAGAACAGGGGCCTTCTCATGGCCCCAATGATATGTAGGGACTTTGTTAGGAGAGCAAAGACCCTCTCACAGTCCCCCAGGGCACATGTGGAGTGTGTTGTAAGGAGGGTAAAGAACCTCTTACTCAGCTCCACTCCTCCAGTGCACTTTGGGATATTTGTTGTAAGGCTGATAAAGACCCTCGCTAGAGAGACTGAAGACCCTCTCGTATAGCTTCAACACGGAGGCTGAATAAGTCTCTCACTGCCCCCGATCTCATGGGGAACTTGTTGTAAGGAAGCTAAAGACCCTCTCTCACAGCTCACGAACACCTGTGGACTGTGGTGAAAGGAGTCTAAAGACCCTCTCATAGCCCCTGCTCCCTGTAAGTCCCTCCCCCCCCAACTTGGAGAAGATTACTCTATTGGAGCTAAAACATTTCTTACAGATGATCTCAGTGCACAGGGGAAACAGCAGTAAGTGCACAGAGTAATCTTACCCGTAATTTCTTAAAGACTACTGAGGAACAGTCTTTGTTGCCGCCTATCTCGAGTATTCCAGGTTGGTCGCTCATGTCTATAGAACCCCTCTAACAGTGGCTAAGGACACACAAATGAGTTTGTTCTAAGAATAATCTCTCTTCGTTATTTTGTAGTTTCTTTGCACAGAGAACTTGTTTTCAGAACTGAAGGTGCATAGCTTCTGTGGGAGATTTGTCTCATTTACTAAACTTTTTTGTTTCTATAATTGTCAACATTAATGTTAATTGTGAATTTAAGTTATGCTCGTTTTATTGCCAGTTTAAAACTTCCAAATGGAGTTGCTGTGAGCCTCACAAGTGTCCCCTGTGGTTTTCTTGATCTCTGCACCTTCAGGGAGCAATATAAACTAGTTTCTGTCCCGTTCTTCGTTTGTTTTTCTGGAAGATCATATGTTGCTCTATTTAAGCTTTACTCCTCCAGGGCGCTCGTTTGCAGTACTAATCCAGGAGATTAGCTTCCTATGTATAATATGGACCTTTAATTTCTGAACCATTCAGAATCAGACCTAGGGTTTGGGGTTCCCTATAATTGTAAAACTGAAGAGGAATGGGCTGCTGCACCCTTGTCCCCCTCCCTGCTCCCCTTTTAAGGTCCCAGTTTATGTCTTTTATCTTTAACCATGCAGCTACTTGAGGCATACATAGACTTGTTTAAGTAATTTACTCCCGTCCCAGTTTCTAGTAATTTAATGTTTAAACCTATGTTCGAAATTGAATCAAATACTTTTCGAAAGTCAGTGTAGCAAGCGTATATTTTCCACGTTTATCTTATTTAGGTTTGCTGGTCAGAATCTGCAAATTTAAGATATAGCCTGAGGTTTTGTGTTTGGGTGGGTAAGCTTTCTGGCTCCTAGGTCAAATGCTATTTCCAGGCAGGAACTGCAGCATTGTTGGGGTTTATAAGCCAGGAAAAGGTGTGTTTATGTGGCTGTTTGGTCCACTTCCATTTTCCATGTACTTACACAGATTCACCACACACTTGTCACGCGCACACCCCCCGTTCTCTGTCTTCATAATCGGTCTGCCAAGGGGTTAAAAGAGGAGAGATTATGGTCGGGCTGGGTTCTAGAATACAAATGAGAGAGAGAAGCGGCCAGCGGACCTCTGGAGGGCACGGGACTGCAAACCAGAACCGTGTATGCCCCTCTAATCTCGTCTGGTGTATTGGCATTTCTGTAATGAACCTGTCAGCAGGAGCCTCTTTGACAGGAGCACGCGCAAGAGGCAGGATGAGCATCTTATCTGGAGTGACATCGGTACCCAAGGGTGAAGGGGAGGGCGGGTGGTGTATGAGCCTGAGCTCACTGGCTGTACCTTAACCTTCTGTGTCACGGTCAAGTGTGACCATACTGCAGGTGCGCTTCCGGAGAGCGAGGCCGTACCTCCCCTGTTCCACCCTTTCTAATCTACCTGTCACTCCCTTCGTGTATAAATTCCGCTTCCATACCTCAATTTACGCGCATTTCTGCTTACACAGCCGAGTCCGCACACCTGTAAAATAAGGCGGTCACCCGCAAATACACGGAGCTCCACGCAAGCTGTGAGTTCAGTATGTTTCCCGAAATGCTGACTTGCATCAACGGGTGACCCTCTCTGCTGTCACTGTGGTTCTGTTGGTGATATGATCGACGACCTCCTGTCCTTGCAGCGCTGGGGCTTTATGAGGAATGGGTCTTTCCAGTTAATTAATTAAAAACTACGGGGCCAGATTTTCATGTGCTCAAACTTACAGGAAAAATACTGATCGATTTCTCAACAATGACTGCAATTTAAAAAAACAAAAAAACTGTGAGATAATCCACGTCAAAAACACAGTTCTTGTTTACACTTCATCTTGCATACTATAAGGGTATTTGGTTTTTCCAGATGATGTGTTTCTGTATTTTTTCGCGCAATTTATTTTTTTCACCCAACTTGTGATTCCTATATGATGCATCCTGTGTACTGAGTTGCCTCTACTCTGGGTGAGTTCAGATAACAGGTGGGTGTTTATGACAGTTAAACTCTGGAGTTGAGGCTGAAAGCAGTGCTAGCCTTTCACAGTGCCTGTCAGAGGGTTGTAGGGTGTTCAGACTATATGCATATCCAATCTCTGGCCTTTCTGCAGAACGCACAGAGCAATGGTCACATATGTGCCAATTGTAATTATTGTCAGCACCCGTAAAACTGTCACGCCCGCCCTGATCACAAGCAAGCTGGTCTATGGGAACATCCTCTATGCCAGGATTAACAAAAAACTCATCAGAAAGCTGCAGACCATTCAGAAACCGGTGTCACAAAGCACTTTCAACCTCCCACGCCGCACTCACATCACACCATACCTGAAGGAGTTCCACTAGTTTCCCATTCACAAACCAGCATAATTCAAACTCCTCACCCACACTTTCAAGGCACTACATAACAGTGGCCCAGCATTCCTCCACAATCTCATCTGCTTTCACAAACCTTCCAGACTCCTCCGCTCGTCCGGACTCCTACTTGCACAAATCCCATGCATACGGAAAACCAGATATGGCAGTTGAGCCTTTTCCTATATCACTCCTAAAGCATGGAATGACCTACTCCTACACATTGGAGCCTCCACCTCGTTTCTTGAATTCCGCAAGAATCTGAAGGCCTGGCTTTTCAAGTAGTCCTACTAGGCCCTAGGTGTGCCTAGACTCCAACCTGCTCAGCACCAGGATACCCTCCTGAGTGATAGCGCACTTTACAAATCTGTATAGCATAACATTGCGAAGGAGGAACACATATGTCAAAATACTGCTAACACCAAAGGAAAAGTAAATTCTGTGTTTTCAGATAGGGAGTGAAAGATAGAGAGCACGTGTGAGTGTGTGAGACAGGGCGTTAGAAAGGGGCAGTGACCCAAGGAAGTACAAGCAGAAGGACTAAGTGAAAAGGCAGTAATTAAGTGGAAGGAGATAACGTGACATATGCAGATGGAGAACTTCAGAAGAATGTGGGGAGAAAAAAAGGCATAAGTGACTAACAGTCATAGACCGCAGCGTAAAGTGATGTCAAGGGGAGAACAGGAGACCTTAAGACACTCCGAAGACCTCTATACATTCTACAGACCTTAGTGGTGTTTAATTTACAGAATATAAACATATTCAATTCTAATTATTTACATTTGATAGAGGCTTCTAGCCACAGATTCCTTACTTTAGAATTATCCCCAGGCATCAGACTGGATCAGGAATGTTTTCTTGAGCAGTATCCCTGCGCTCAGGTAGATAGCATAGTTCGGCTCCATGTGGCGTCATCCGCGCCAAAAGTGATGTGCCTATGTAGGCACCACCCCATCGCGCTGACGTCAGTTCTTTTCTTTCTGTGCCAGTCAGCGCAGATACAGCAAGAGCTACCCCTTAGTCAAATTTCTAGTCTAACTTTTTTTGACGTTTTGTCGAAGTGTTTTCAGTTTTTTTTGTCCTGGTGTGGTAGGAAATGTCATCAAAGAAGGCCGGCTTCAAGCACTGCAGCGCCTGTCTACTCAGTGTCGGTGACGGACCTGCACCTTGTGTGCCTCTGGTGCCTCGAGCGTGACCACAATCCAAAATCCTGCTCAGATTGCCATGCAATGCACCCGAAGGCCTTGAGAGAGCGATCCCTCAAGCTCCTGGCGGCTTGATGTGACATTCCAAATCCTGGTCGAGAAGAAGGTCCCGGGAGCGGTCACAGAGTCTGAGAAGCTCGTCGCACTCAGTCATTGGGTCATTGAGGTAAGTCCCAACATAAGAAGAAACAAGTTGAAGCGTGCTTCGTCTTCGCCTCGTCCGTCGACCGACAAGACGAGGGAGCGTCACTCGAGGCCTGGCTCCATGTTTGAGCCAGCGCCTGGGTCGGCTCTGAGCCTCCCTGAGATTCAGGGAGACGTAGCGACCCACACTCAACTTAAAGAATTTTATGAGGTTGAGGTCGTAAGTGGGTGTGCGCCAGGAAATGAAACCCAAGATACTTTTGTTGTAAAAAAAAGTCTTTATTCCAAATTAGTATTTCTCATATGATAATAGAGTATTAGGCTCAGCCAACGCGTTTCGTTCTCCCTTGGAGAACTTCATCAGGGCTTAGGTAAAGCGTGTCGGAACTTTCTCACAGACGGACCCGTGGGACCATTGAACAAGGATCTTCGCTTTCGGGCTGGATTTAGCCCTGGAAAATCTTTCTTGCATCCGGCGCAATACACTGGAGCACCTACACTGGACTAATTCTTCATCATCTCTTTCAAAGTTCCGCCACGCTTTACCTAAGCCCTGACGAAGTTCTCCAAGGGAGAACGAAACGCGTTGGCTGAGCCTAATGCTCTATTATCCTATGAGAAATACTAATTTGGAATAAAGACTTTTTTTACAACAAAAGTATCTTGGACTTCATTTCCTGGCGCACACCCATTTACGACTACAATTTCAGGATCTGGAACACAGAGGCATCACGTAACGGCTGGTGCCAGGGTATCGTTGCGCACAACTGTTTTGAATTTAGGAAACTTGCGTGAGGTGCAGAACCTATAGTCCGCCGTTGAAGCTCTTCCTGTCTGTACTTCAATTTTATGAGGTTATGCACCTCATATTCTGGCCCCTTTGGTTTGGGAGGGGCTCCTACAGGATCCACGTGGGCAGGTCCGGCGCCAGTCGGGCCCCAGGGATCCACAGATGGATCCTGATTGGCACCGGTTGTGCCAAGTCAACCTTCCCCACGCCAGTTTAGAGGCCGACACTCCTGGTGCTGTTGGCGCCATCCCTATTTACATCCCCGACATAGAGCTGGAGGGGTGTCGCATGATGCTGACTGCGGCGCTGACTGGAGCAACCCTATTACTATGCGCTAGGAGTCGGGCAAGAATGGGAGGGGTCGTTGGACCCTGAAGAATACCAGCCGTATGACTCTTTTGACTGGTGTAAGGATCTGGGTGAAGCCAGCGGACTGAACACTTCTCCAGATACTGGCATGCTTTCTCCCCCTACCGTATCTATGAAGGAGGGAGGGCCATTTGCAATGGTGGTGCGGAGGGCTGCTGAGGTCCTGGACCTTAGCTTGCCCTCTGTGGCAGTCAAGACTAATGTCTTGACGGAAGTGCTTCAGCCGGGAGTGTCCCTTTCCGAACCACTTCTCCCATTCAGCAAAGCACTTAGTGAAGTCCTGCTTGGGACCGGGTCCAAGCCCAGCACAGGGGCTCCTGTGAACAGTACAATTGCTCACAGAACACCCTACGCCGGAGAGCTTAGTGGTCCAAGCCTCCACTTCACATGTAAATCCTGGCACATTCCAACCGCCGAAACAGATTGGGAATCCAAAAAGGCTGAACAATTTCGGCAAGAAAATGTTTTCTTCCACCAGCCTGGCATTGCGGTCAGTGAACACTGCATGCCTTTTGGGCCACTATTCCAACGCTCTATGGGATACGGTTGCACATGTGCTGCCTCAGGTCCCGGAGGAGCGGGCCATGCTCTCCCAGGCTGTTGCCAACAGGAGGGATGTAGCTAAATTAACCATTAGATGTGGACTAGACACCACCGACTCACTAGGCAAAGCAGTATCATCGACAGTGGCCATGCAACGGCACGCCTGGTTGAGCAATACACGCTTTTCTATGGGATGTCCAGTCATCAGTCATGGACATGCCCTTTGATGGCTCAGGTCTCTTTGGAGACGAGGCAGATTTGGTGCTGTAGCGCTTTAAGGACAGCAGGGCTATGGCCAGGTCGTTGGGCCTTTCTATGGCCCCTCGTCACCCTCAATCCGCCTTTTGCGGCCACGGAAGGAGTGTGCAATTTGTCCTTACCCACCCAGTCACAACAGTGCGCACGATTTCCAGCCTCTGTGTGACCATGGATGCGGTTCCTACCGCCCCCGTGGGTCGGTTGGCCAGTGGTCGGGTCAGTCCACCCCCCCCCCAGAAGCTGCAGCCTCCAAACTCTCCTAGTCTGCCCTTTTATCATCATGGGCACCAGGATTCTCCATCACCTGCTCTGCAGTTGGTCCATTGGTCCATAACATCAGAAGGTGGGTTTTGCAGATTGCCCGAAGGGGCTACTTCCTCCCCTTCGAGACTACTGCTCCCTCCATGCCACCCACTTACGACAGGCTGATGGAGGACCACCTATTGCTTCTCCGCCCTGAAGTGATGGCTCTTTCGGCCAAAGGAGCCATTGCGAGAATGCCAAAACCAAAAGTAGGTCATGGTTGCTATTCCTGCTACTTTCTGGTGCCCAAGAAGGATGGAGGCCTTTGTCCAATCCTCGGCTTGCGTTCTCTCAATTTCTTCCTCAAGAAGGAGAAATTGAAGATGCCCACTCTTGCTCAGGTCTTGTCTGCCCTGGCCACAGGAGACTGGATGGTAGCATTGGACTTGCTTATGCTTATTTCCACATTCCCATCCTGCCTGCCCACAGGCGTTATCTGCGGTTCACGGTGGGCCACAAGCACTTTCAGTTTGCTGTGCTCCCTTTTGGCCTCATCAGCGCCCCTCAGGTGTTCACCAAGGTGATGGCAGTAGTTGCAGCTCCTCTGTGGAGGTCAGGGGTGCCAGTCTTCCCCTATTTCGACGACTGGCTGTTGAAGGCTGGCTCGCCCCAGGCTGTCGTCTCCCACCTTCAGACTACATCAGACCTCCTGCATTCGCTGGGGTTCACTATCAACCTGCCAGTCACACCTGACTCCCTGTCAGATGCTCCCTTTCATCTGAGCTGTTCTGGACACAGTGCAGTTTCAGGCCTATTCTCTGAACGGCGAGTCCAGGATATTCAAGCTATGATACCGATGGTTCAGCCTCTATACTGGATTTCGGTGAGACTGACTCTGAGGCTCCTGTGCCTCATGGCCTCCTGCACCCTTCTTATGACTCATGCCCATTGGCATATCTGCAAAAACAACAGTTGATGGACAGAATGCAGAACAATGTCATACATTCACCCCAGTACAGAGATCTGGGCCTAAATCCATCGTTTTTTTGCTCACCATGCCTTTCCAGTTTGAACCCAGCCATATGCAAATCAGTCTTGACCCTGTGCCTCATGGGAACAGTCCAGACCGAACTGCCAAGCCAGGTCCTCCCTGGACTGGAAACAAGCATCCTAGGACTGGTTTCGGGGTTTCACCCCTCTTCAGCCAGGATAGCTTGATTCCAGTGGCATGGAGAGCACGGGACCCACGTCTGGGCATACCCGTCCCACTCTGGGTGACAAATGCAAAAACAACAGTTGATGGACATAATGCAGAACAATGTCTTCCATTCACCCCAGTACAGAGATCTGGGCCTAAATCCATCGTTTTTTTGCTCACCATGCCAATTGTGTGTCTTTTGCATTGGCATATCTGGGCTCTGCAGTGGGACCTGAAGTTCCAGTGGGCGCAGCATCAGGGTAATCTCTCTGACATGGTCCAGATCTCACAGGGAACTGCAGAGGACCTGCAGTGGTGGCTTACGAACCGCGATTGGGTCAGCGTCAGACCTTTTTCCCTTCCCCAACCAGATCTGGCTGTAGTGACAGATGCATCACTCCTGGGATGGGGCGGCCATCTGAGAGAGGTGGAGATCAGAGGACTCTGGCGGAATCCGGACTCCACATGAAGCTTTTGGAGCGCCGAGCAATCTGATTGACATTAAAAGCCTTTCTACCCCCTAAGACCAGTGCAAGTGTTGATGGACAACACCACCGCCATGTAGTAGTGTAACAAACAGGGCAGGGTGAGGTTGTGGACTCTTTGTCAAGGGGACCCACGTCTCTGGACATGGCTGGAATGTCAGGGAATTTCCCTGTGGTTCAACACCTAGTGGACTCTTTTATCGCCAGAGCGGACGAACTCAGCCGCAAATGCTCGCGGCTCATGAATGCCGTTTCCATCCAGAGGTGGTGCAAGGTCTCTTTCAGCACTGGGGAGAGCCTTGGTTAGATCTGTTCGCCACCGACGAGAACGCACAATGTCAGCAGGTCTGCAAGCTGGAGATTTCAACGCCTTTCGTCTCGAGTGGAGCTCAGGCCTCCTATGCGCCTTTTCACCCATACCAGTCCATCCTTGCTTTTAAGCATGGCCATCGGTCCTCCGATCAGGCTGCCCCTTTGGGAGGATCTTCTGTTGCAGCAGCAGGAGAGGTTTCTCCACCCGAACCTGTCAACGCTCTGCCTTCTTGCATGGAGATTGAGCAGCGACAGTTGACATTTTTCAACCTTCTGCCCGAAGTCTGTGATGTTATCTTGACAGCCAGGCATCCCTCCACCAAGATGGTTTATGTCTACTGTTGGGCAAAACTTGTGCCATGGTGTACAGACAGACAAATTGATCCCCTTTGTGCCCCCCTTTCCCAGGTTCTTTTCATCCTTTCTCTTGCCCAGCAGGGCTCTCGTCCGGGCACTCTGAAGGGCTATCTCTCTGCTATTTTAGCTTTTCTGCGGTTGCCTGACCAGCTGTCCCTCTTCAAATCCCCTATTGTAAATAGGTTTCTGAAAAATGTATAACATTTGTTTCCATCTTCCTTTATTATGCCCAGTGGGACCTCCCTTATGTGCTCTCCCTTTGAGCCCCTTCACAATTGTCCTCTCAGGCTCCTTACCATCAAGACAGCTTTCTTGGTGACTATAACATCTGCCCAGAGGGTAAGTGAGCTTCAGGCCTTGTCATCCAGCCTCCTTATCTGAACATCTACCCAGATAAACTGCTGCTTCGTACGAGATCTTCCTTTCTCCCGAAAGTGGTCACTCCATTTCAAGTAATCCAGTCCATCACTCTGCCTACTTTTTACGCTCCGCCTTATCCCTTCAAGGAAGAGGAGCAACTTCTGCGTCTGGACCCAAAAAGAGCATTGTCGTTCTACCTTGATTGTGGAGTATGTTGGAGAGAAGAAAGGAAGGGTTGTACAGAAGAGGACCATCTCATGATGGATCGTGCTCTGTACCAAAATCTGACACGCATTGGCTAAGAAGCAACCCCCGAGGATTTGCATGCTCATTCCACCAGAGCAAAAGCTGCAACCATTGCATTAGCTCGCGGAGTTCAAGTCCTGGACATCTGCCAGGCAGCAACATGGGCTTCCCTGCACACATTTACCAAACACTACCGCTTGGACAGTCTGGTCTGTAGGGATGGGCACTTTGCCTGTTTGGTCCTGCAGGACCTCCTCATGTGAAATTGATCTACAGGAGGCATTGCTTGGGTATCTATTCTAAGGTAAGGAATTTGCGGCTTAAAGTCTCTATCAGATGAACAAGTTACTTACCTTCGGTAATGCATTTCCTGGTAGAAACTCTATCTAGCCGCAGATTCCTTGCTGACCTGACCCATCCTCCCCACTCTGCAAACGGATTTCTAGGAGCAGGGCTTTCCCCTTTCAGGGCTCTAGTTTTCTACACAAGTGGTCAGTGTACTTAGTGGCTCTACGCCTCTGGCGTGGAAAGTCGCAAAAAGTAACTGACGTCCACGTGGTGGGGTAGCGCCTATATAGGCACTGCGCACGTCTCTTTCGGCACGGATGACGCCACCTACCGGCACGCAGGGGTACTGCTCAAAAACAATTCCGATCCAGTTGGACACCTGGGGATAATTCTATGGTAAGGAATCTGCAGCTAGATGGAGTCTCTACCAGATAAGCAGTTACCGAAGGTAAGTAACTTGTTCAACAAAATCATTGCTCTTACTAATTTACTTGAAAGTGCTAACAAGCTCAGGCAAAGCCAATATGTCTGGATTGTTTTTGGCGTAGGTTTGTTGTGTGACATGTCTGAGGACAGCAAACTCAGAAAGGCACCCAAATATCGGTGAGGTGGCACGCCTTGTAAAGCACAGAATTTTAGTTCATGTGTTTTTAAGCCCAAACCGTAGGTTCATAGGCCATGCCTACTGTAAAGGCTTCCTAGTTAAACTTCTTTGGCCAAACCACCTTTAAAGACCCTCCCACCTTTTCATCCCACTTAAAGCACTGCGACATACTCTCAGGTCAGGGGTGGAGGGATAGGCGGGAGGCAGACAGGCCCCAGAGCCCTGGGCAGGTGCCACCACCTCGGCGGCAGAAGTTATGGTGCCATTCCTTATGCAGCTCTTCAACATCTCTTTAGGAACTGTGTATGTGCCTCTTAATTGCAAAAGAGCTAAAGTACTCCCTCTGTTGAAAAAACCATCCACTGACGCCTCCATCCTGTCAAAAGTCTGCCCATCTCGCTCCTGTCCTGTGGAAAAATGCTGGAAAATCTAGTCAATTCCCAGATATCCTGTAACTTGGAGGAGAAAACCACCCTGCATCACACACAATTGGGCTTTTGTCTGCTTTACAGTATTGAGACTACTTTGCTTAAGGTAACACAGGCTATTAACTTCACCTTGGTCGAAGGCAAGGGGGCTGCTCTAATTTTGCTCGATCTATCTGCAGCATTTGATATGGTCTTCCACCCAATTCTCCTCCAACGCAGGACTGAGTTGGGTATCAAAGGGCTGGCCTGGTGATGGTTAAAATCGTTCTTGGAAAGGCGAGAGCAGGATTTTTGGTTGGCTCCATATGTCATCCAGCAAGCAGTTAGTATTCAGAGTGCCACAGGGCTCTTTGCTCTGCCCTACATTGTTTAACGTCTATATGGCACCCTAGCTAAATTCATTGAATCCTATGGGGTCTTTACCATTTCTTACGTGGATGATACCCAGCTTCTCCTTATGTTCGATCCAGCTGTGACAGACATATGCTCCATCTTTCGTTTGTGTCTGGTAAATGTATTAAATTGGTTACACAAGAGTCATCAACAATGCAATGTCTGGAAAACGGAGATCCTCTCTTTGGGCAAGTAAGTGAGCAGTGGGTTATCGACTTTTAGCCTAAGGATCGTCCTCCATCTCCCTCATCTACCTCTGTAGCCAAGAACCTAGGTTTTAGGATTGACAAAAAGCTCTAACTTTATTTTCAGATACACTCAGTAGCAGGCACCTACTTTGCCCTGATGCGTTACCTCAGAAAATGTCTCCATCTTTTTCCTCTAGCAGCCCTTAGAACAGTTGTCCATGATTTAATAACGGCCAGGTTGGATTATGTTAATATCCTTTGTTTGGGCATTTCAGATAAATGGACAAAAAAACTCTAGGCAGTAGAGAGTGTTACGGCACGTCTTATTTTGGGCGTTCACAGACAGGCATCCCTCTCCAAACATCTCTGTGCACTACACTGGCTCCCTATTAGGAAGCGGATCCTTTTCAGGGCTCTGTTCTTTGTTCACCAGACCTTTTACAAATAGGCCTCATAGTACCTGATTAATGGAATCCAATACTATCATCTTCCTGCACTCTCCACCCTACGTTCGCTCTTTGGGGTAGGGTGCCAAATATTTCTTTACTCTTTGTTCTCTGCCGGCTCAATGGATCTATCTAAATCTTCAACCCATTGTGGGTGTGCAGGGTAAGTGGATATATTTAAATACACCTTGATTTTCAAAGTATCCTCATTGCCCTTACTATATACTGTCTGATAAAAGGCTTTGAAGGCTTCTCTTTTGTCTATTTGGTTAGTGACCCAGTGGCAATTGGGGTACCTTATCTTTGCTATATTCGTTTTGGCCCTCTGTCTTCATAACCAGTTGGCTAGGTAAGTCCCTACTTTATTACTTTTTTTTAGAATGCTCTAATTTTGATAGGATTAGCTCTGCTTTCTTGGTCTGAATAGGGTTAATTTGGCCTCTGACATTTTCTAATTGTTTTTTGGTATGTCTAACTGGGTGCTTTTTGTCTAGGGTTTCCAGTTCCCTAATCTCCACACTTAGTTTTGTTTCTTGTAATCTCGATTCTCTCACTGCTGTGGCTGTCATGGACAATGCTGTGCCCATGGCTACTGTCTTGAAAGCGTCCCATTGTATGTTTGCTGAGGCACCTTTCGGGTCATTTAGCTCACAATATTCTTTAATATCCTGTGCCATTCCAGCCCTATTCGCTTAGTCTTAAAATAATCTGGCGTTTAAGCACCAGCAGACATATTCAATTTGTATATACACATAATTAGAGATCAAGATCTCTGCTAGTTCTGCCTGATGCAAAGTGTGCACCAACCTTTGTGCAAGAAAGTGATTGTCGTTTTGTGAGTATATCCTTTAGGCATGCAGGTAAAAGTTGTAATCTTATTCATCAGATTGTAGTACTTTCCAAATATCTACTAGATCCCCTGTTCAAACCTCTCCCTAGTGACTGTATGAGTCCTCCCTCTGTCATCCCCAATATGTCCTGCTGGGAGTTCTGGACAGTGTTGATATCCCCTACAATGATTGCCTCACTTTGTAGTTCCTGCATCAATTTTTCAAGTGTAGTGGTCAGGAATGTGTCATGTGTTGTGTTAGGTGTGTATTAGTTGCAATTGCACATAGCGACCTTCCTGGTCTCTAACTGTTTCGGGAACCACCTCTTTGAGGCTATGCTTTAGAAAGATTGTGACCTTCACCCTCTCCTGTGCCCAGAATTGTCTCAGGGAGTTTCTTTGACGCATGTGGAAATGGCCTTTGGGAAGTAAGTGAGTTTCCTTCTGATAAATTATCTCTGGGTCCTGATGCTATATCGTATGCCGTTTATCTGGGGCGTTGAGGCCCTTAATATTACGTTAAATTAGTTTGAAATGTGGAGGTTAGTATATGTGTTCCAATTTGCTTGCCCTGCCACATTTGATTCAATAATGACTTTGAGCTTAGTGGTTTCCCTCCCTTAACCCCTGTATGGCGATAGAAAGAGTAACAATAGAAAGTGGTCATCAGGATCGGGGTTGCCTTTGCTAAGTGCAACTTCGAGAGAGACTAATCATTTAGTTTCAGTTCACTGCTCCTTGGTGCCCTTGTGTTGTGATCTGTAGGAGCCTCTGAGCTCACTAGATCGAAAAAAAGAATTGTTGATTTCCATGCCCTTGTTCCCCACCTTCTGCCCCTATCAGAATGTGCATTGCCTTGTCTCGGGTATTGGGCTAAATCTTATGATAAGCTTAAAGTCTTCCCCTGTTGCTTGTGGGAGCACAATGTGACTCATTGTGCTCCCACAAGCAACAGGGGAAGACTGTCTTAAAGTTCCAGGTTGTTGGGCAGACCAGCAGACCTCTGCTGTGGTTCTTAGGTGCATGTTGGAGTATTTGCTTTTTTCCTCGTTGAGCTATCTCTGTGTCGCTTTGGTGCGGCTGATCATTGTGTCTCTCTGCAAGCACCTTCATCATGCTTGTTTGTTGTTCCATTTTCCCCCCCTCGGTCATCAGAGGCGTCACTGGGCTGTAGAAGTTGGAGGCCTTTATCAACTGCCTTTAATGTCCATTCTTTCCCCATGCCTTGTAATTGTATGCCTTTCAGATAGGCCGTTCTGTACCTGACCTGACCTGTTACTTGGGTAAGTGGATGAAGTTAACTTCTTGCTGGACGGTCAAAGAGGAGAGGTCTTGATACAGTTGTAGAACTGTGTGGTTCCTTTTTCCGTCCCACAGCGAGGATGCATACAGTTTCCTAATTTGGCTATTACTTCTCTTGGTCTTGCCCCTAGTTTGCTGGACTTCCTCTTGACTCTGTTGTGTGCTCTTATGATATTATTTTTTGATGTACCATGAGCTTGCAGCACATGCCCGGACAAGTTATTGAGGCATCTATAGATATCTTCGCTCTCTGTTCCCGCTGTGAGGTTGCACACTTCGATGTTCTTCGTCTTGGAGTTTAGCTGTAGTGTCAGGGTACGTGTTTCCAGGGCAGAGAGCATTGTGTGGTTAACTGACCAGTTTCCTCCCTAGAGGTGGCTTGGCCCTCCACCGTCTCAGTTCTGAGATCTAGAGTTGTCAGGTCACTCTTCATTTTGATTAGCTCACTCCATATTTCCCCCCTGAGAGAGGCAAATCCCTTTGTCAGCTCTCTTACCAAGCTTGTCTGGAACTCAGCTAGGCTGCTTTTCGGATCCTATCTTGTGAGGACTGCCGCCATTGTCTGGCTTTTTTGTTGTTTGTTGGCAGGAGTTGATGTGGGGTGAAAGTATTTGCTAATGGGGCTTTTTCTTTTAAATGGCCCCAGGTAGGCATGTGGCCCCAGTGGGTTGGATGGCTTTCACGCTGTGCCTGGAAGGAACGCCTTACCCGCACTCAACAGGGTGCCTCCGGCTGAATTTTTGGGTCATATTGTCCACAGTTGTTGCCTCAAGAGGTGACAATGTCTCTTGTTGGATGTTGAAAAATTGTAAGGGCTGAGTTTTGTTCTTCTGCTGGCTTCGCGTCACCCCTGTAGCTGGTCGCCTCCCTGCGGGCCAGGCCTCATCTTGTGTCTCATAAATTGAAGCAACTCCCAGCTTAGATCATTACTCTTGCGTTTCTCCCTATTATGCCTCGTTGCTCCCTATATTTATTTTTCAAGCAGGATGCACACAGGGTTATTTGGACATTTCCTTTTCCCTGAGTGTGGGAGGTCACCATTCACTTTAGTTCCGTAACCTATTGCCTGAATCACTCTGGGAGCGAACTGCTCTTCAGTTGCAAGGCCACCACACAGGCCTCAAGGCCTGCAGCCTCTCGTGGATAGAGCCGACGGTTTTGCTGCTCACATTTCATTTCTCTTCCTGAAAGGGTCAGTGTGAGCCTGGTGCTCTTTTCTCTTTGGATGTGGGGGGCACCAGGGCATGATCCCGTCCCCTGGTGTTTTGCAGGCCGCTCCTCTTCAACCTGCATCATGGGCATGGCCATCATGTTGCTCCCCTCAGGCCCGATGGCCTCCGTCGGGCATGAGGTAAAATCTTGAGTTTAGGGGCTGTTAGTTGCTTAGTTCGTCTTTAGATGCACCGACGGAGTATCTCCAGGTTGTTCCATTGTGTCTGCCCAATTTGGGTAGATGTATTGACTTGCATTCTTCTGTTTGGGACGGCGGGGGTCAGAGGGACGCTCTAGGGATGTTTTCAGGTCACCATCTTGGCCGGAAGTCCTGAATGCTATTGTTTAAGGTAAGTCTCCAGGTTACCTAAGGATGTTTGTTCTTTGAATCTGGTCAGGCATTGAAGTTTCTCTTTACTACTATCCCCCTCTTCGGTACAGGAGGAATTTCTCCACACCTTTGTGAGCACACATTTTCTACTAATAAAAATAATGCGCTATATTTGATCAATTGCTAATATTGAACTATGTTTACATAGTCTTCCATCTGGTTTAAACGTCCTCACGTGACACGTAATATTGCTGATTCCGTTGCTAAAATAAACTTTGCTAGTTTCACCCAATTCAGCACAAAACCTTCTCAGCGAAAATCTATTGAATGTACTGTCAAGGACAAGTCTTGCTTGACCTAGTTCTGTTAACATTGTATTATTTAAACTGTATAACCAAGACTGTGAGAATGATCGAATCATATTGTAGTGGTAGTGGGAAAATCACTGAATCTATTTTATGTAGAAATGTTTCTTTTAGACTGTTTCTTATTTGTTTAAACTTAATGGAAATTTGTTCCCACTGAATGTATGAACCCCATTGTCCAAAGTCCTATATGAGGGTGCATTTCTCTCATGTGGCGAGACCCTTACTCCCCTCTTTAGAAGGTGAGTTTATTCTAAGTTCATTTACTTATGATTTATATGCCATGCTGCTAATTTACTAATGACGTATTTTGACTTTAATACTTACATAAAGGATTTAAAAAGATCTATTTTCTGTCATTCTTATGAGAATGTTTCAGAAGTGTTTTATGGGCCCAATTTGTTTCTAGAGTGACAGTTCCAATCAGGGAGCACCAAAGTCCGACCTACAGGGACTACACCGCTCCGAAATTGGAAACTGCGGCGCTGAGTTTGTATGTCTTTAGTTTGGAATCTTGGAAGGGTTCTACATGCCGACTCCTTGAATGTTAACCACACAAAAATAGCTTTCAAACATTGTGATATCCAGCTTGTCAATTTTGAGGTGTCAAGTATTGTCTACTAACCTATTACACTGACTGAAAGGGTAGGTTAAAATGGTAATGTCTTTTACATATGCTGTAGCATGCACAAGTGAGCATTTATTTACAAGCTAGCATTTATTTACAGAGCATTGGCTGAGTCATAAACTGCTCTAAGCCCCTTGATGTTTGGCCTCTACCACAGGATGGAAAGGGGAGATGAGAGGGTATGAGTGATCTCGGCATAGGAGACGGCGACCTTAATTCCTTGTTTCAGGAGTGATTTCAACTATTTTGTTGGTTAAATACATAAAAATGATTCAGACAGGTTTTTGTCTAATTTGTTTTCATACGGACCTAAGAGCATGCCCTTGTTTTTATCCTTGTTATGTAATCTGAAAATGAGGCGAGGGAGAGGTGAGGAGTTAAGGCCTGTGAACTTACTGCTGATCATTTTGGGTTCTCTTGCAGGTTCCTGCATGTTTAATCTTGTCTTGCAGCCGGTGCTGTGATGACTATCACCAAGTCCTACCTTTTGTGCCTTGTGCACTGAATAGACTTTGGGCCGATGCTGGAGTGAGGGCCGCAGCTGCCAGGGGCTGTGAGTACGAGCTAAATGATTCTGCACACTAGTGAGTACTTACACTTCTTTCTGATATGTGCCAATGGGTCGACATTCTAGCAGCACAAGACTGGCTGTATATATGCATGAGAAGAGGCTTGAGGAAGATGTGGTTGCAGGTGATCTGTATTCCTAAGATTTATCTCTGTCTTCCTGGGGTCTGAATGTGGCAGTTTTCTCTGCCCCAGGAGCTTGCTTGTGTCTGAATCAGGAAGTCTTTAGCATCATCTTGGTGAGAGTGGTATAGCTGGGGTTCTCTCTGGTTTGCCTAGCATCTCAAGGTGGGGTCCTATACCTTTACTCAGAATGGAAGCAGTCAAGAGGGGGAATATTCAGTACTCCCTTGCAATTGGCTGTATACTGGCAGGGATCTTTCCGCCCCATGGAATGTTGCTATATTTTGTTTGGTTTCCAACATCCTTTCTGGGGGTTGTACCCTGCCTGGGATCTTCTGCATCTTCTGAAATAGAAATGCACTATCTTTTATGCTTGTACATTAGCAGGTGTTTCCTCCTTGAAGAGGTATATCTTGGCTGAGGTTTAAGTCTGTCTTGTTTTTATTCTCATGGACAAACTATCCTTATTCATAATTAATCCACAGTAGACCATAGTTTTATCTTGTTTCCGATTATACATTTGACCCCACAATTTCTGTGAAATCAGCACCTCTTGGTTGAGGGGGCTTGTCCGGGCTGGGTCAGGGGTGTACTCTTAGTACGAAGGGTGATGTACCCTGAATGGGGTATCAGCACGCACCCCCTGAAGGAGGTCTAGGAGTCATTGCGTCCCTTGGAATGGGCTAGATCTCTTTTGAGGTCTCCAGCACCTGAGGTGGGTGTTGTACTCTCAATGGTTTCTTCAGTGATCTCTTGAATTTGAATTTAAGTCCCAAACTGGGATCTCCAGAACCATCCGGTCAGAAACGGAGCCTCAAGAGTCTCATAAATTTGCACACTTGTTATTTTGAGGTATTTGTAATGAATTAATTATGGCTAAGGACTTCAAAAGCTGAACTTTACCCAATCCTAACTGGACCCTGACGATCTGGTTGGGATTGCACCTAGGCTCTTGATGCAACCAGTTTAGTAGCAGTACACTGGCGCTCACATCTGGGTGACTCAATATATAAGACTGCATCCTGTGGCTGTGGTATCATCTTCTTTTTAGCGAAGGAGGGCTGTGTACTCTGCATGAGCACATTCTAATGGGAGGACTATACCTAGTAGGATATTAGCCCCTTCTGGGTTGGGGGGCATTCTCTGAATAGGGCATTTAGGAAGACTGGCTACACATGAAGACAGCCGTTTTTAGGCCTGCATTGACAACGCAGCGGTCCGCTTGACCCACTGTTACAAATTCTTTGATATATACATAGTGGGATGTGGCTCCACCCAGAAGACTCAAATCTAATGCTATTGACTGTTTGATGGATCATTCCACACCCAATGCAGTGCTTGCATTTCAAGGCTTGGGGGTTTATTTTAGACCTCCAAAGAACACTGAACACACCTTTTATTTCATACATACATTATATGCAGGAAGCACTTGTTTTGTGGGCTATTTTTTAACTGAAGCAAGCTTTTTAGGTCTGGCTTGGCAGCAAAGCTGTCGACAGACCTTATATAATCAATACAAAAAGATCTTTCATAAGTACTACTAAGAAAGGGGCTTAGGCTCCATCCACATGTTGGCCTTCTTGAGTCCCACATTTGATTGGGCAGAAGTTGTGTGCTTCCACTTAAAAAGAGTACTTGAATTGCACCTTTTGACTAGTGAGCAAGCTTACACTCTACACAACAGGGCTGTGTTGGTTATGGTGGCAAGCTAATGGTCAACACTATAGGCTTTATCTGTTTATTATGAAAAGTTATTATAAAGCCAGTAGGACTAACTTTTGTATTGTGAACAGCATGTTTTAATTCAATGGACATTTAAAGGTGGATTGTTATTACTACTATTAAATCCTCCGGAGAGCTACTTTGTTACATGGAATCTTAAAGGGAATTGTAGTAGGCAAGGGGCTTGGTGTTGATTACCCCTTCTGATGACGAACAATGTGGATATAACATTTGCACAGTGAAAGCCCTTAATAGGCCATCTTATGAGAGATGGTCTTTTGTTTTGCCAACTAATTTTTGGGTACATTTGTAATTTTATGACTGTGAGCTGATAGTTGCCTTGTGGGAAAACGTGTGCTCAGTACCGTAGGTGTGAGCTGGTAAAGGATATTGGCCAGATTGGTTCACTGGAAAAAGTTATGTCCTATGCCATATATCTGACCTGTTTAATATGTAAATTTATGACAAAGGTAATAGGCCTGGTTTGTTTATTGTGAAAGAATTTGTTAAAGCCAGAAGGCCTTTAACAGTGGATTATCACTTTGTCTTACAGGTTATAGACATGCATTTTGTTACATGAAATCTCACAGATTACCATAGTGGGCAAGAGTTTTAGCACTGAGCGCCCAATCTTACAAACCCTGCAGAGGAAGATTTTTACTGTGAAATTTGTCAGGTCATTTTGAGAAGGGGTGTATATTTACCAATTGTAATTGTGTAGATATTTATAATTTGAACTGTGTACATGATGGTAGCCATCTTATGCGCACTTCTGTATGCCTATGTCGGTTATAGTGTCAAGCAAATGGCAACGGCTGTACACCTTATCGCTATTGTGAAAACCTATATCAGTTTACATAGGTTTGACCGGTTTAATTTGAAAAGTCATGACAAGGCCAGTAGGCCTCAACAACTTATTGTAAAAAGCATGCATTCAAGACAAAAGACTTTTAAGGGTGTATTGTTAATACACTCTGCTAAAACCTGTAGGTAGGTATTTTGTTATGTGGAATCACATAGATTATTGTAGTAGGCTAGGGTTTTGGCATTGGTGACCCACTCAAACAAACTGTGGGGATAGAATATTTGAGCTATAATAATCTTTATTAGGCCCTCTTGGGGGGGATTTTACATTGTTTTGACAATTATAATTTTGAGCTTTTTTGTAATATAGTGACAAGCCAGTGGTTAAGGCTACATGCCTGATTGGTTCATTGGGGAAAACAAATTTGGATGCCATAGGTCTTGATCTGTTCATTTTGAAATTTACAACAAAGGCAGTAGGCCTGATTTATTTATATGAAACCCATAGTTTAAATCCGGTAAGCCTTAGAGAGTGGATTGTTTTTGCATTGCTTTAAAGCCTACAGACAGGTCTTTTGTTACATGAAATGAATGTCCCAGATTACCCTTGCAGGCAAGGATTTTAATGTCAACCACCTTGTTTTCAAATCCTTTGGATAGATTATTTGCACTGTAATAATTCTCTTGCAATAATCTCTTTAGAAGGCCTGACCGGTTTAGTAGTCTGCTAGGATGGTGTACTTAAAAAAAAAAAAAAAAAAAAAAAAACATGAATACATACATATGCATACATAGTGGAGATTTGGGTCAGCCCATTGCTAGGCAAACTCCAGACCATCCAGAACACCGCGGCCAGACTCGTCCTCGGCATCCCACGACCTGAGCACATCACCCAACACCTGCGAGACCTCCACTGGCTCCCCGTCGAGAAGAGAGTAACCTTCAAGCTACTCACCCACGCCTACAAATTCCTCCACAACACCGGACCCAAATACTTCAACGCAAGAGTCTCCTTCCACGTACCCAAAAGGAACCTCCGCTCCGCCGACCTCGCCCTAGCAGAAACCCCGTGCATCCGCAGAACCAGAACGGGTGGAAGAGCCTTCTCCTACACCGCAGCAAAGCCTGGAACGAGCTCCCAGTCAACATCAGACGCTCCCCTACTCTGCACACCGAACCGGAGCTGCACCCCACCCCCAGCGCCTTGAGACCCTCACGGGTGAGTAGCGCGCTTCAAATTCCCTGATTGGTTGATTGATTTACGCTCTGCTCTCATCCGTTACAGAACACAGCGGGCACATGGCCAGCAAGGCCAAAGTGATGGCGCACCTTAGAGAGGTCCCAGTCAGCCCCCTTAGAATCTGCTTCTCCCCTCCGCATCTGCTGCCATATTGGTCCCATAGCAATTCTAAAGCGGCGGGGACTCGCTTGACTGGACAGGAGGCCCCTGAGGCAGCACAGGAAAGTCGGGTTGGCCTAGAACCCAGGAGGGCAGTCGCGCCTCGTGGTCCTTGCGGCCCAGGCCCCACACTTTGGTGGCTTTCATCAAAGAGCAGGGACCGCCTCTGACTTGTGTCCAGGGTCTCCTTCACTCCTTGGCACATATTGGTGCAGCAGTGTGAGGTGGACTGTGTGAATTACCCAATGGGCACTGAGGGGTTCTACATAGAGGTATTTGGCTCTTTGGGAGGGTCCCCTGCTCTGGGCTTTGGACTCTCGCCAAGGTACCCAGGAGACCTCCTCCTGGGGGCTCACCAACCAGAAAGACAACCTCCACACCCTCACAGCAATGTACCTACCCTGCCCTGAGGGCATTGGTGGGGTGGTGGCTGCAAAGAATAGTGGCATGGCCCTCAGCGTGCCCATGAAGCAAAGAGTGCACTGCGGGATCTGCTGGGCCGCCACGAAGTCGAATCTCCAATAGCGCAGGCACACAGCAATAAGTGAGGTCCTCGCCTTTGGTGTAGTAGGAGGAGGCTGCTGGAACAAAGAATAGGCAACCGGCACCCCCCTCAGATCAGACTTCATTGGAGAGGTGACCTTTTCTTTACTTAATGCTTCAGTCCCAGACCCCCCTATGTTATGTTATGTTAATGATGCTTTTAAAGCGCACTGTTACCCTAGGGTGTCCTGGCGCTGAGCACTGCCTAATTGGTTGCTGGAGTAAGCTGAACTGTTCAGGGAAAGAGCCAGGTTTTCAGCCCCCTCCTGAAAGGAAGGAGCTCCGTTGCGTTTCTGAGATACAGAGGTAGGCTGTTCCAGGCCTTTGCGGCACAATTGAAGAAACTCCTGCCTCCCCAGCTGGCCTTGTTGACACGAGGAACTATCACTTGTTTTGCCTCTGAGTGCAGCGCTCCACCGTGAACATACCATTGTAGATGTTGTCTCATGTAAGCAGGACCAATACCCTTAAGGGCCTTAAAAACTGTGCAAAGAGCCTTAAATTCTGCACGTTGTTTCACCGGGAGCCAGTGAAGATTTTGGAGTCCCTTCTTCACAGAGACAAATCTTGGGGTGCCCGTTAGCAGCCTGGCTGCCGCATTTTGTACGATCTGGAGTCTGTTAAGATGTCTCTTTTGGATGTTAAGATAGAGGCTGGTACAGTAATCCAGTCGTGACAAAATGAGCGCTGTGACTGCTGTCCTAAGGCTGTCCTCTGGAAGGAGAAATGTTATTTTCCTCAGAATCCTAAGGAGGTGGAAGCAAGTGGAGACGACCCGGCCTATCTGGTCCCCAAAGGAAAGTTTTGAGTCCACGATCACCCCCAGATTCTTCACCTTCTCGGTGGGGGCTGGAGGCGTGCCCATTACATCAGGCCACCAATCAGGCGTCCAGAGATTTGTGGAGTTACCAAAAATGATAACCTCCGTTCTCCCTGCATTTAACTTCAAGCAGTTTGAAGACATCCAACTTGTGATGGCTTGCATGCAGTCACGACAGCGTAGTCCTGCCTCGGCCTCTTTACCCCTCTGAAGGGACAACACAATTTGCGTGTCGTCCGCATAGGAGGTCAGTTGGTACCCATAGGATCTTATCAGGGCTGCCAATGGAGACACATACACGTTAAATAGTGTGGGACTGAGAGCTGACCCCAGCGGCACCCCGCACGGAAGGGAGAAGGGCCTAGATCTATCTTTGCCCAGGTCCACCGTTTGAGTTCTGTCGGTGAGAAAAGATTTTAGGAGATCCCAGACCTTGCCTTGAACCCCCCTTTCGGCTATACGGTCCATCAGAACTTCATGATGGACCGTATTGAAGGCCGCCGAGAGATCTAACATAATCAATATTGCGGCTCCTCCCTGGTCCAAGGCCTCTCTGATCGCTCAAACCTGGGTGAGGAGTCAACGTGTGGGAACAGGCTGCTTACGCTGACAGCCCTAGACTCCTCTGGTGACAACAAGCAGGGTTTGGGCTTCCTAGGCTGCGCATCTGGAACCAGTGGTTTCCTACCGATTTCCATCCTCCAGTAGCTCCTGGTCCCTGTGGCTACGTGATGGAGCCTGTCTACCTTCAGCAACTCATCAGTGTTTTGTCCTTGATATGCTGCATTCTTCCACTACAATCACCTAGACACATGCCGGCCCTTTAAACCTGGCTCCACTCGGGCCTTCCTGAGATGCCATTGTGTCACCTGCTCTCGCCCTCCATTACCTACGTGGAACCTACTGCAGCTTAGACCTGCTCTCTGACTACTCAACGAAGTTGGACTGCTCGTGCTGCAGCCTCTGATCCCCCCCCCCCCCACACACACTACCCCCTTAAAAGCAGCTGGCGAAAGCAAGCATTTTCAGAGTCACCCAGTTGCTCTTCCTGTCACGCACTGATCAGCCTCCTTTCAGCAATTCCCTGCTGGGTCACTGCTTTGGGCCTCTTCTCATATACTCCCTTTGATAGGCCCCAGATGAGCGCACCCTCACCATGGGTGGGCTGAAGCAGACAAAGTCTGGTGCCCAGCCACAGGAGAACAAACCTAACACTACAAGCTTGACACCATACTAGAGGCTATCGGAACATGTACCTCCCTCAAAGCAAAGATCAACGCCATTGCTACTGATGTTGTCCTACTGCAAATAAACTAAAAACACCTTGCTTAGAGGGTTACACAGTCTGAGAAAGTGATACAAGACTTACAACCAGACTCTGGATCACCAAAAGTAACTTCTGGTACTGCTAGACCAAGCGTGCTTACTAGAGGGCAGGGCAGAAGACGCAGAGGGCTCCTCCCACCATAGTAATATTTGAGTGGTCGAATTGCCCAAGGGTTCTGAAAGGTGCGACCTAGTGGAGTTCCTTGAGAAGTGGATAAACACCTTCACGACCGCCCACAATCTGACCTTTTTTCCAATGAAAGGACGCACCGCGTTCTGGTTCAGTGACCCTCTGACCCCATGGGGGGGATTTTCCCCTCAAACTCCTGCTCCCTTTTAGTCGGCCTTCTGCCCATTGGATAGGCGGGCTGGAGAATCTGGGGGCATGCTTTGCCCAAACGGGTTACCAGGTGCCTCTCCTGTCCCTTCTCTCTTGGTGGGGGTTTCCCTATCCTAATGTAATCAGCTACAGGGTGGGCCACCAAAGCACTCCCTCCCTCTAAACTAACCATGCTACACACTCCTTTATGAAGTTCACCAGTTGTATTGACTGTTTTGGATGTTTGGAAGTTTGCCTTCTGCCATGCATATTTTCCCCATTCAAACCCTTGTTAAAACTTCTGTGGTCAGATTAGCTGCTGATCATCATACCTTCTCTTACTCTGTCTCAACAGAGCTGCTGGGGCACCTGAAGTTGAGGCACAACAGACATAGCGAGACACCCTAAGACCTATGCCCCCACTCATTTTACACACACAACCCATGCAAATTCTTACTCTTTGATAACATGGAACATTAGGCGGATTCACATGTCAAATAGGCCTTAAAAGCCGGGTCTGGTGGCTCAGTGGATTAAAGCAGCCACTGCAGGGGCCTGTGTTCGACCTCATGGTCACAGGTTCAAATCCCGGCGGGTCCACTCAGCCTTTCATCCATCTGAGGTCGATAAAATGAGTACCATTGAGTTGGGTAACAATAAACATCTGTTATTCAGCGCCAGGATACCTACGGGTAATCGTGCGCTTTACAAATACACCTGTTATGTTATGTTATGTTATGTTATGTTATGTTAAAAAATCTACTCTCTCATCAGGTGCAGAGAAGCCCACGTAACGTTTCTTCAAGAAATTCATAACTGCATCAGATGGAGCTAAGCTAAACTGCTGGCGAGGCCAGGTCTTTACTACCAGCTACTATGCATATGCCAAGGGAGTCTTAATTTGAATCCCGACAAGAGTGCAATTTTCAATTAAGTCAACCACAGTTGATCCCGAAGGCAGATTTGTCCTAGTCCCGGCCTTGTTAGATGGTATTCCACTGGGCCTGGGTAGCATATACACCCCAAACACAAACAACCAGCATTTCTTGATAGGCTTTCGGAACAGGCAAAATTGGTCCACACACCATGGATTTTAGGTGGCAACTTTTAATTCTATACTTAACATCACTCTTGAGAGGTCACACCCCCCCTCCCTCACGCCCATATGGTAGACAACACAAAATCTCTGGCACGATGGCTTCACCAATGGCCAGTGACAGATGTTTGGCAACAACAAAATCTGGGGGTTAGACTTTATTCCTGTTACTCCCCTCCCCCATACGATCTATATTATATGAAAAATCTTAGCTTTCCAAATACTTGGGGTCCTACCTCATCTGACTGATCCTGATCAAAGCAGTTTTATCCCCCGAAGGAACACTTCTCTAAATTTGAGTAGACTGTACAAGTTCCTTGAAGCAGCCCTGCTGCCCTGGCCACGCTCTGCACCCTTAATTCTAGACCTTAAAAAAGCTTTAAATACCATGACATAGGGGTATCTCTTTGAGGTTCTAAAGCAATTCAGCTTCGGAGAACATACAATGTGCCTCATCAAGATACTATACGCAGACCCTACAGCATGTCCAGCTGGGTAAGCTTATTTTACCTCCCTTCCAAGTCAGCAGAGGGACCCGACAGGGCTGCCCCCTTCCACCCTGCTCTTTCTCCTCGCTATCAGACTGAGAGTGGGGAGGGCGTCACGATATGGGGCATCCCCCTTGAAGATAGAATGCATGCTGCTTCCCAATGTCAGAGCTCCAGGGGGACAACGCTGATACAGCCCAGGTGTTTAGGGACTTAGCAGCTGCCTTTGACCGGAAGGTAAGAGGGCAAACATCTTGTGTGTTCCCTTTCCTTCCTAACTCGGCCAAAGTCCAATTGGATATAAGAGGGGGGGGGGCCCTCAAATAGTATGAGGGTTCTTTCCACTACCAAGGAATCAGGATTTACCAGTCTGATCGGGATCTTCTAGACTGTGACCTTATTAGAGCTATGTCTGCCCTCAGATCCTAAATAATGTTCTGGAGAATACTCCTATTTGCACCCACTTGGCGCATTGCCCTTTCTAAGATGGTGGTTTTACCCCGCCTCATGTATTTCTTGTCAAGCCATTGTGTGAACTCATCTAGCACATTAGCAGGCACAGAGTGGCATTAGCTAAACTTCGACTTCTGGTTGAGGCTGGTAGCCTTGAAGCTATGAGTGCTACTTCTAGGTGGCCCAGCTTCAATGGTTGTGCCATTGGCTTGCCGGCCTATCACTCAAAGAGACCTGTGCGCAGGGGCTGCCACTGCACCCAGAGGAGCTGAATGGTTTCCTTGTCCTGGGCTTTCGCCGTGTACGGGGCCATTTGCGCCTTCTGTGCATTGTTTTATGTTGAAACTCCAGAAGCCGACACATCACGAAGCAGGTTACTCCATATGCTCCATCCCCCTTCTTGACCTCCCCAAACATCAGGGATTTATCACCACAGGAGACCTGAAGCACTGACTCAGTGCTGATGTCAACCATTAGTGAACTGTTCTAAGATGGTCATCTATTTTCCTTCAATCCCTTGAGAAAGCAGTTCACCATACATAAGGGGTAGCTTTAAATGCATCACATCCTTCTCTGTGTCCTTCATACCCACTGATCCATCCCGGAAACAGAACCAGAGCCACACTCCCTGACCCAATTCCTCTTTACAGTGGGCCATTATTGTACACACATAGCTTGGTTATATAGAGCTCCGATAGCTTATCAGTCAATTAATCAGGGATTTGTAGAGCGCGACTACTCACCCGTAAGGGTCTCAAGGCGCTGCTGTTCAGTTGAAGAGCTAGGTCTTGAGGTCCTTCCTGAATTGAGGCAGAGATGGTGATTGCCTGAGATGCAGAGGAAGGGAGTTCCAGGTCCTTGCAGCAAGGTAGAAGAAGGATCTTCCTCCAGCGGTGGTCCTGCGGATTCGTGAGATGGTGGCCAGTGTCTGATGGGTGGAGCAGAGATGTCTGGTGGGGGTGTGGAAGGAGAGGCGGTGGTTGAGGTATGCGGGTCCGGCGTTGTGGAGGGCTTTGTAGGCGTATGTTAGGAGCTTGTAGGTGATCCTTTTGTTGACCAGGAGCCAGTGGAGGTCTCTCAGGTGGTCGGATGAGTCTGGGGGAGGCGTTTTGGATGTTTTGCAGCTTCTTTTGGAATTTTTTTGTTGTGCCAGCATAGAGTAAGTTGCCGTAGTTGAGTCTGCTGCTGACGAGTGCGTGGGTGACTGTTTTCCTTGTCCCATGGGGGATCCACTTGAAGATCTTTCGGAGCAGGCAGAACGTGTGGAAGCAGGAGGATAAGACGGCGTTGATATGGTTGTTCATTGAGAGTGAGGAGTCCAGGATGATGCCGAAGTTTTGTGTGTGGTCCATGGGTGTGGGGGTGTTCCGAGTGCAGCGGGCCACCAGGAGTCGTCCCAGGCAGAGGGGTTTGGGGCCCAGGATGAGGACTTTGGTCTTGTTGAGTTGAGCTTGAGGCAGCTGTCCTTCATCCAGGTGGCTACTGCCTTCATTCTGCTGTGGAAGTTGTTCTTGGTAGCTGTGGGTTCGTTGGAGAAGATCAGCTGGGTGTCGTCGGCATAGGAGACTATGTTGAGTCCGTGGTTTCTGACGATGGTTGCAAGCGGGGCCATGTAGATGTTGAAAAGGGTGGGACTCGGGGAGGAGCCCTGTGGCACTCCGCAACTGATTTCTGTAGGTTCTGAGAGAAAAGGTGGAAGTCTGACTCTGTGTTCGGCTGGTGAGGAAGGAGCGGATCCAGTTGAGGGCTTTGTCGCGGATGCCAGCGTCGTGAAGTCTAGCGCAGAGGATGTTGTAAGAGACAGTGTAGAAAGTGGCCAAGAGGTCTAGGAGGATAAGGGCCGTGGTCTCGCCTCTGTCGAGGAGGATGTGGTTGTCTGAGGCGGCAAGGAGAGCGGTTTTGGTGCTGTGATTCCTTCTGAATCCAGATTGGGAGAGGTCCAGGATATTGTTTGATTCTATGAACTCGGAGAGTTGAGTGTTGATGGCCTTCTTATTGACTTTGGCTGGGAAGGGAAACGGGTAGATAGGTCTGTAGTTCATGAGGTTTGTCGGGTCGGCAGATGGTTTCTTCAGTAGGGGGTTGATCTCTGCGTGTTTCCAGTCTTCAGGGAAGGCGGCGGATTCGATAGAGCAGTTGATTGTGCGGCCAAGTTCGGGTGCGATGGAGGCGCTGGCACTGTTGAATATGTGGTAGAGGCAGGGATCCAGTGGGCTCCGGAGTGGATGCTCTTCATGAACTTGAGGGTATCGTTGGTGGCAAAGGAGGTCCAGTTGAGTAGGGTCTGCTGGGCTCTAGGTCCATTGAGTGTGGTGGTTTCGCTTAGGGTCGGTGGGTTTTGGTTAGTTAACCTGTCGTAGATCGCCTTGATTTTGCAGTGAGAGAAGGTGGCGAGGTTGTTGCAGAGGTCTCTGGAGGGGGGATGTCTGTCGTCTCCGTGCTGGGTTTGGTGAACACTTTGACCGCGGTGCAGAGTAGTTTGCTGTTGTGTGCGTTGGCGTTGATGCGTTCTTGTATGGCCGTTTTCTTAGTTGATTTGATGAGGTGGTGGTGTTCAGTGACTGCGGTTTTGAAGGCTTCTTGGTCTGCCGAGGCCTTGCTGCTTCCCCATCTTTTTTCGAGCCATCTGCAGGTGCACCTGGACTCAGGTGGACGGGAGAGAACCAGCTGGCTTTCTTTGAGGGATGCTTGCCTGAGGGTTTCCTGAGGGTGGCAGTGTGTTGGTGCAGTTGGAGATCCATGAGTGGAGGTTGCAGAGGCGTTGGCGTCTGTGGATGTCGGTGGTGGGGTTGCGGTGAGGGTGGTGGTGAGTTGACCTTCAGTGACCTTGTTCCAGCTTCTGCATGGGTGGCGGTGGGCGTGCTTGTTTACGATGGGTTTGGTGAAGGACAAATGGATTCATCAGTGGTTGGTCCATTGTAGTTTGGAGGTGTGGCTAAAGGAGAGGTTTCTGCTTGCGGAGAAGATGGGGTGGAGTGTGTGTACTGCTGAGTGTGTTGGAGAGGTGATCCATTGCTTGAGTACCATGGTGGTGAGGTTCTCCAGTAGGGTTGATGTATTGTGGTTGTTGAAATTGTCCAGATGGTCATTAAGGTCCCTGAGGAGGATGTAGTCCGTGGAGGAGAGAGCGTGGTGTGCAATGAAGTCGACTAGGGATTCTCCGAATGCGGGTGGGGTCCAGGAGGTCAGTAGATGAGGGTGGTGTACGGGTTGGTTTGGATCTGGAAGTGGATGTGCTCCATGGTGGTCGAGTTGACATCCAAGCTGGTTGTGATGCAGCAGGTTTTTTTGTGTATGATGGCGATGCCTCCTCCTGGTCGAGTGGAACGGTCCTTGTGGGTGATTTTGTAGCCGTCTGGGATAGCGATGGCGATGTCTAGGGCTGAGGTGGCGTTCATCCAGGTTTCCGTGAGGAAGGCGATGTCGGGGGAGACAGAGTTGAGCAGATCCCAGATCTTCAAGGCGCATTTGCGGAGGGAGCGGGTGTTGATTAAGATACACCTGAGGCGATCGGGTCTGGTTTTTGTGGGTCGTGCGGTGGGTCGGTTTAGTGTGTGTTGGCAGGCGAAGATGCAGTTGCGGCAGGAGAAAGGGGCCTGGGTGTCCGGCGATTTGAAGTGGCAGGCGGAGTGTTGTCCGGTGTTAAAGGCGTGGAGGGTGCTGGTGTCATTGCGGTGGGTGGTCAGAAGACCAGGGTACGTGGTGCTGAGCGCAGTCCAGGCACGGATGGACGCAGTGTGTCTTGCCTTTGGCGTGCCAACGACACGCCCGCTACGCGCGGCCGCCATTATATAGTGTGAGAGGGTGGGCTGGACAGCTGAGAGGCAGGAAGGTGGGAAAGCGGTGCTGGAAGGGGCCGGCCGCAGGGGATGAGCAGTGGCAGGGACAAGGAGAAGAAAAAGGCGCAAAAAAGTGGAAAAGTTACAAAAGGCAGAAAAGATGAAAGGAAGGTAAAAAAAACTGAGGAGAAAAAGGCAGAAAGCAGAGGGACAGAGGGCAGAGCAGCAGCAGAGCAGAGATGTTCCCCACTGGACCACCAGGGATGAGGTGCAGGCGGTTGCCTGCAGGTGGAGGAGGTACTCAAACTCACCAACCTGCAAGGGTCAGGGGCAGCAGCTACCGGGCGGAGCTGTGTGGGAAGGGAAGCAGTTCACTTACCCGGTCTGACAACTTGCATGTACATCACACTTGAACCCTCTGCTAGACAAATGGGAAACCGAAGCACAGTTTTCCACAACAAGGATGTGCCAAGCCTGTGAGTACCCACTCACCGTTTCTAGCAAAGTTATAACTCATCCAATTCTACATCTTACATAGAGCCTATTTATCTCCTGCAGCAATTAACAAGCACTTCCCACTGCTAGTGCCACCTGCCACAGCTGTTTGACCAATTCTGCTGACTTTGGGCACATGCGTTGGTTATGCTCCCCGTTGGACGATTAGTGGCCCAACTTACTGAACATGCTGTCTTCCCTGACCAGGACACCCATGCCTAACAATTGGGACACCTGTGCCTTGGGCATTTATAAAAGACCCCTCAAAAAATAGGGTTGTATGCCGGTTTATTAACCTCACCCTACTCTTTGCTAATCGAACAATCACCATGAAATGGAAAACCAGGGCTCCACCCGCCCTTGAGTCTTGACGCCGTGCTACCAATAAATGGGCAGAGGCTGAAAGCAGGGCCCTCCACAGAGAAGAAGCCAGGGGCCTGCGTAGACGCCTCCTTGTGGGCGACTGGGACGTCTTGTTGGGAAGTCCTAAACAGAACCCCAAGAGTGTCACGTCCCCCCCCCTCCATAGACTCCACTTTTCTCATTGTACCCATGCGTAATCTACCCCCCTCCCCCCTTTTTATCTAGGATGGCTTTGAATCTCCTCCCTTACCACCTTCCCCGACTTGGGTTAAGCCGATAATCTCCATCACACAGCACTACCACTACTTCTGTTGCTCTCATTCTCCCTATCTAATCTCAACCATGGCTCCTTCCCCCTGCCCATTTTCGTTTTACACCCCTCTTCCTCAGTTCCATCAGTTCCTACTAATTCATTGGCGCAGGTTAGACCTGAGAAGTCCGACACCGACAACATACTCCTTCATATATGTGTTATTCACTTTTCAACCTATTTTACGATTGTTCGAGTCCTTAATAACCCGTACGACCTTTAATCAACATTGTAAACTCCCTAATGAGGACATTCTGTTTCAGGTAGTCAATTGTAGTTCCAACCCTGGCTCTCCCTGCAATTTTGCTGCTTTCTGTTATGTATGAATGAATATTTAAAAAACAGCACACAGCATGGGGCAGAGGGTGCTGCCACTTCAGACAGCACCTCTCTTGCCCTGTGAGTGATGGCATTTGTCTGATGGCATGTGCACATGCACCTGAAAATAAGTGCACTTCAGTGCGAGGGCTGGTGGAACCAGACCTTTTGTTTTTAATTTTCTGCTTTTACTGGTCCCCTTTCATTTAAATCCTTCTCTTTTTTTTTCATTTTTAAGCATACTACGGCTCCCCAACCGCTTACTACTGCTGTCAGTGCCTCTAAACCAGGTAACCTTCATGGAATGGTATTGTCTCTAGTGTCATTGTTTTATAACTTTAAACCAGTGATGCACATTGTACTTAGTGGAACACTATATACAATACCATTTCAAGATGGCCACCCGCTGCTATGTTTAATTTTATTTCAAGTATATTCCTTACTTGTATATGCGGCAGCCGTTTTCTTATTTTGTATTTGCATTATTTTTATTTGTCTCCATATGTTGTTGATATTGTGTGTCTGTTTTATTGTGGTTGTGTAAGAGGGGTGAATGCCAAAATGAGTCCGTGAGTGGCTGAATGGATGCATGAGTACATGTATAATGCCTTATTGAGTGCCTAAAGCCATTGATGACATGAGAGGCACTTTCATTCATAAGTCTGACCTATTGACGTTCCCGATGCTTGTTAATGTTTTAGTCAGGAATATTGAGCGAGTCACACACATGTTTGCAGACACACGTAAGGACGGCACACGATCCATTTGCTTAAAACAAGCAGTGGCAAAGCCAATACGCATAGCATTAAGGATGCAAAGCATGAACAAATGCTGTTTGCATGCAGCACCACATTAAATCTAGACCTCTTGGTTTAGCTAGTGCTTGTCCTAATCCATGAAGATGTGGCCGTCGCCACCGAGTAGTGGGCGTTGTGTGGTGTATCCGGTGATACCATGGGGCACGTGTCTGGTACACAGTACGCTGCCCACTGGCCGCTGTCCTCAGGCCCGTCCTCGCCCACGGGTCTGCCTCCGCCCTTCATTAGAGCGGACCGGAAGCTCGTTGTCTCCCGGTTTCGAGAGCTGATCAGAGGCCCAGGCCCTACCGATCATTACTTCCGATCAGAGACCCGGCCTCGGCCGCCCTTTAGTCCTGATCAGAGGCTGTGTCTCTGCTGATCATTAGCTCTGATCAGAGGCCCAGTTCGCCTTGGAGAGCTCTTTATTAGGCTCGAGGAGCAGCGAGTGTCCGGCAAGGTGACCCCCAGAGCCCGCCACCCTCCCAGGGTACAGCGCTGCGCACCAATTAGTCCGCTGGCTGCCCAAATTAGCTGTGAGTACAGGATGTTGGTATGGAACTCGGGGGTTGAGCAGGAAAAAGGCAGATGCGGTGAAAAATACGTCCCTGCACATTACGATCGAAATACTTTCATCCAGTAGCTTTTCAGCTTCCGCCTCCTTTCATCAACACGCATCGCTGTTGGCTGCCCACCAACGAATCTCCCGCTTTTTAACGGCCTCAGTTCCTTAACCACTGGTCTTGCTTCTTTTCCACAATCATCTTGCACCTTGCCAGCTCCTTTACCTTCTCTTCTTGCCCATTTCACCCCTTTTGTTCCTCTTACCCATTCTTTTGTCTTTCGTTCTCCTTTCTCGTCCTCCATATTCCTCTCCACAATCTGCTATCTGTTCTGTTCAGATGTTTCTTGGTCTGACCAGGGGCGTAGCTTCAGGGTGGGGTGTTTGGAGTGTTACACCCCCACCTAATAAATGTATTTTCTGATGAATAGTTGGGTACAGGTGCTGTCAGTCGGGTATGGTGAGGTGTCTGTCGGATTTCACCTCTGATTTTTGCATGAGCATTCTGTCAAAAACACACATTCTCTCGTCTCTGCTTTTGAAAGTCCCCAAAAAAATGTTATTTTACAAAATATTGTTTCTCTCACTTAGTTCTCCTACCAGTCCGCATTCCTTTCCATTGCCCCTTAAGCCCCTCTCTTGCTTGTCGTATAGTGTATTTAAATATTATTTGCCAGCGTAATTGTCCGGAAATTTGACGCTCTCACCCAGGGTCGGATTGGGACGGCAGGCATTTGTGCATTGGTCGATGGGCCAGTGCCTCCGGGTCATCGGAGGGACGTTTTTTTGGGGCCTCTGTACACCAGCCCACTGAAACATACCATCTTCCCTGGTCCCTGTCAGGCTACTGTGAATTGTTGCCAGGCCACTGTGACTTATCGCCATTATCATGGGCACTGCCCTGCGGTCATGGAGAGGATGTGGTCTCACAGCTAGATTGCCGACTTTGGAGCTTGGAAACCAAGGTTCGAGCCTCGGGGTCGACTTCACATTCTGTGATTCTGGGCAAATCACTTAATCTCCCCGTGCCTACCAAAAAAATGAATGTGTCCTTGTGTAACGTAACTGGTGCTCATATAAAGCGCTCCAATACCTTCGGGTCGAGTTTGCGCTATATAAATCTGCAAAAAATAAATAAAACAGGCTAGGGAGCCAGATGTTGTTCTGGCCCTTAGGGCATTCTCACCTCGGTACCCCTGTCTCGTGTGGCTGCCTGGCCCAGAAGCAGTGTCATTCCCCTGCTGGGCCATCACTTTCAGGCCATGGCGGATGCAGGAGCCTCACTGGGGGGACCATTCTCACCTAAGCCCCTCTGGAGTGGCAGCATCAGCCATGTTCTTTTCTTGACCCCCCTCCTCCCGTGCCAGGTTATACCCTAAGGCTATAATGAGATGGGGAGGGGATTAGTAAGAGAAGTGGCCTCATTAGGGGCCAGGTGTGACCTCAGTCCCAGTGTTTTTTAGGCCTTGATGGAGAAGTGGGGAAACATTTGCATAGGCCTTGCTGTGAGGTCACCGTTCCCAGAGGGAAAAAAAACCAGGATGTAACGTTATGGAACAGGGGAAGTACGTTTGAGTTCTGGCGTCAGCTCATTATCTAGTGATTCTGGGCAAATCACGTAATCTACCTAAAATAAAAATGAATTTGATTTTGTGCAATGTAGCTAGTGTTCATGGTAATTGCTCCAATGCCTTCGGACCGAGTTCACGCCATATAAAGCTAAAAAAAAAAATACTAACCATTTAGGAATGTGGACCACTTTTTGGAGGGAGTGCCCAGGCCTAATTGTGATCCCAATCCGACCCTGCTCACACACCCTCAATCTTCATGACCAAGCTACACCCCTGGCTCTAACGTGCGTACCTAACATTTTGCTGTGTTGCTCCTGTGTTTCTCTTGCTTCAGGTTTGCCCTCAAGAGGTTTCCAATCACAGTGACGACTCGGCTGTCATTCCGCTGCTTTTTTTGCTGACATTTCTGGATTTTGGTTGATGTTATTTGACCATATATTTATCGGGCTGTTGGTTATTGGGAGTCCCAGAACCCATCTCATGAGCTGTAGGAAAGGTCCAACGTAGCCGGCGTTCATTCCCCTGTTAGTCATCATAAGCTCCCATCGGGTTGCCGCCCTCGTCTGAACCCCAGTGCATTCCTATAGGGGAGGACTGAATATATTCAGAGCAATTTCACAAAATTATTGTAGGGCCCAGGTCACATGACATTTTGACTATACATTGAGAATTCCAAGTAAGACGGGAGTGCAGCAGCCTGTTCACTTGTAACATGTAAGCAGTTTTATCCATTACAAGATTGGTCAGTGCCCTCTGTACACGCACTGCTCCCTTTTACTGGTGCTCATTAATGGTGGCTGGTGAGCTTTGAAAATGGTGAGGCATAAAACTTAACACTATAAAAACCTTTGGGTCCAGAGAAGTAACAAAACAAATAGAAAGACCACATCCAAAATACCCTGGGGATATCCCTTTATTAGGACGAAATCCCTTACCCACCAGAGGTGGCATGCTTCATAATCGGGATTCTCCTCGTGACGGGAAAACCTAGTCCTGCCACGTGCTACAACCCCCTCTCTGACAGGGAGGAGCTCAGGGATGTTTTTATTCCTAGTCTTGGATGTACTAAATCCAAGAATGATGGGCAAAAAACTAGGTAGGGTGAGGTGTGCAGCGCAAAAAAACTCTAATAGTGAGGAAGTGAAGTAAAACTAGCTACCAGGTATGTAATGAAACTTTATTAGCTCGTCCTGGAGCCTGGGTTAAAACAAAAGGCACTAGCAGGGATAATATATGCCTGCTGATTAGTGACGATGGAAAAGGGTCTACATGTTTCAGCCTCTTGACCCTCCTTAGAGGTGTCTTGGCTTTCGTCAGGACCAGAATGTGCTGCTGCTGAATATACTAGTCTGTTTTCACACTATTATAAGTTCGTGGAAAAGAAATGTGACATATGGAAATAATAAACTTAAGACGCGGAACGATACAAAGTACAAAAATACAAAACCAGTGATCTTTGCTTGCGGTGATGATTCACTGGTAGTATCTAGGCAAAAAATAAAGGAAAACAATTCAGGCATTGTCCTTCTTTGATTCATTAATTACATAGCAGTCCCAATATGCTACTTCATGCATACCCTGTGCAGTAACCATGTGAATGCATGCAAATACGAAAGAAAATATCTCCATGTATTACGGGGAATTGCCTCATCTTAACCTGGCATCCAGCTCAGGGAGGGGGCACCGCTCTACTAAAACATATAAAGGACAAATGTAATGAACAATGTTATTTCATCATTTCGTATATGTTTTCATCATCAGAAATCGAGTGTACTTGACAGCGGACAGAAAACACTACAAGCAAATCAGAGGGTACAACTTGAATATTTCTTAAAGAGTCATGAGGTGAAATATTCTCCTACATGGTTACGGATGATGGCACAATCTGCTGCGTACAAAAGCCAGGGTGGCGGTTCCAGATGAAATTGTCATGAACCACTCTCATTGTAATTGGGAAAGTCTGACCTGAAATGTGAACTGCAATCGGCAACTCAAAGGCAAAGAGCTTTCATAAAGGTCTTGGATACTGTGACTATTGCTGCTACTCATTTGTGTATGCCCTCTAACAATACAAGACCCATAACACTATTGACTGTAGGATGTATATGCTGATTCACACAAGTCCGTTCATTAATGGACCCTGCTAAGCACCCAATCGGAACTGCCCAAGCTGTCTCGTTTTGCCCAGAAGCAGTATAATGCAAATGACAGACACCGTTCATAGTAGGTGTCGCATGCATCATAATGGCTGTGCGGTGAGACTGAAAACCCCCCGCCAAACAGTCATACCTCGTAGTAAGGATCGTATGGATTAAAATCAGATCCTTATTCGAGAGAAGCCTTCCAAGCAGTGAAAAGCCCTTTTACCTCCCAGTCGGTATTCCAGGCGCGAGGAGCAGCTGTCATCAGGGGAGGTGTATGCTGCATTGTGGTGCAATATCTAGCGGCGTGTCCGTAGAGGGTGTGTCTCAACGTCGCTAGTCTGATGACGTCATCAATGCATCCCAGACATCGGGATTTGTAGTCCAAACGCTCAATGTTACTACAAATCGATCGGTTTGTCATTGAATTTAAAATTAGCGGAAAGACTTAACGGCGGTGGAGGAGAGCATAAATCAAAAGATCTCAATGTAGGGTCATGTGGGTGTTAATAATCTCACCATTTAATCTTTTGTCATGACACAGAATGTGTTTGTATCAAAAAGTTAAGAACAGACTTTGCCTTACTACGGTTCATTGTGTCTACTCTTGAAGATGCATGTTGAATAGAGCAGTGTTAGCTCTAAAATATATTTCCATACACATTGTGATCTGTCAGATTTTACACCATATAGGCAATATATAAATGGTACCTTAATATCTGATCACAGTTTAAGGTACACATCATGAGTGTCCCCCTAAGGTATGACTATTTCCTCATAATTGATGCCCATGGAATATCGTCATTGAGTCCGTTGGTGTCACTACGTAGCCTATAGACCCATCTCTGCTCTCTAGAGAATAAAATTGGAGACATCAGTTACGTGTGAGGGGATGTAGGGTTGATCTAGGACCATCCACTTGAGGTCAGCTGCTGTGTGATTGTTCTCTAGAAAGTGATTGGTCAGCTTCGTTGATTGTATCCTGCAGCGTATCGTACTTTTATGTTCCATATCTTGATTTTACGAGTGGTCATCCTTACATAATGTAACCCGCATGGACATATGACTAGATAAATACGTTTTTCACTGTTGCAGTTCGTATGTCCTTTTAGTCCCCATGGTCTATCAGTACCAATGTCTATGGATGTTTCATGAGTCGTTTGAGAACAGACTTCGCAGGACCCACAAGGGAAATGTCCCTTCACAGGTGGAAGCCCCCATAAAGTATCCTGCCCCGAAGTCTCTTTCTCACGGGGCCACGTATGCACAAGTTTGTCCCTTAAGTTTGTGCTCATCTTAAAAGCAAACAGAGGTGTTTCAATGGTTGCATCACCTGTATTCAAGATTTTCCAGTTCTTACAAATTGACTTCTTTATATGATTAGAGAAGGTAGAAAAAGTGTTCACACGTGAGCCTGGACATTGGTTCCTTGGGGTCTGCGATCTCTGAGTGCCTCTCTGTTGTCACTGGCCCTCTTTGCTGACTGTCGCATTAGGCGAGAGGGATAGTCCCTTTCCTTGAGTTTGGTGATCAAGGCGTCCGCATGTTCCTTGTATTTTTCTGCAGACAAGCAGTTCCTTCTGATGCGTAGGAACTGACCAAAGGGGAGGTTATCTCGTAGAGATTTTGGATGGTAACTACTATATGGTAACAGTGCACTGTTACCATATAATAGTTTGGGTGCTTAGCAGGGTCCACGAATGAAGGGACTTGTGGGAATCAGCATATACATCCTACAGTCAATAGTGTTATGGGTCTCATATTGTTGGAGGGCATACACGAATAAGTAGTAGCAATAGTCACAGTGTCCAAGACCTTTATGATGGCTCTTTGCCTTTGAGTTGCCGATTGCAGTTCACATTTCAGGTCGGACTTTCCCAATTACAATGAGAGTGGTTCATGACAATTTCATCTGGAACCGCCACCCTGTCAGTTGACAAACCTTTTATGTAGGTACACTAAGCCCAAGTTCTGCTTAGAACCTACCCAACTTTTTTGCTAAAAGACGGCTCACGTTATCATGTCAACCAATCCTTTGAGTTGACTTCTTTTTTCCTACACAGTCAGTGGTGGTAAAAGTGCTACATACCTAACATGTTAGGAGAGCTATTATGTACTATGCTGACCATACTCTGTCCTTTAAGAAAACCGAGCAGCTATTTGCTGCATTTCCACAGGCACATATAGGTCACCATATTTCAAAGGCTGGCCTTTGTAGGTGGATTATTGAATGCTTTCAGATTTGCTGTGCCAAAGCCAAACACGCTTCACTCTGTACCTCAGGCTCCTTCCACGTGTAAAAAAATGATTCATAATGGCCATCTGAGATATGATCCCACTAGGATTCTTTAGCAGTTTACAAAATGAACTGCTGGTTTCTTCGAGAGACCCAAGCAAGCAAAAAAAACAAGTGGTTGGTTTTGGCCAAAGTATTTCATTTGGTGTCTGCAAATTTATCAGTGCATGATCCAGTTAGAGGGATAACCCTCAAAAGGGCATTTTTATAGCCAAAGTTCACACTTTGCTGTCTGTTCCTTCTGGTTTGCAGAGTGACTGGGAATCAGACAGCTTTGATTCCCTGTTGTGAGGTTACACGCCTTGCCATTTGTTCCTTCTAGGGCAGAGTGCAGGAGGAAAAGATTACCCTTGGATGTCCTGACTGAGGTTTCACACTTTGCTTTAGGCCTGGACAATAACAGCAAGTTCTTCAGAGCCATTACCTCTCCTGCACCGTCCTTGAGAAAAGGTCTATAGCCCATCATAAGCTTGTGCACCAATGACTCATAGAACAGCGAAGTAGAAAACCGTTACACTGTAAATTAAATCAATTGAAAAATAGCATGTTGATTATGTTTAACAACTTTTTAAAATTGTATACAACAAGATTAGGCCCACTTGAAGACATATCTGTCAGGAACCACCTTGCTAGGCAATGTCCTTCAGTAGATCTTATAAAGGGAAGCTGGTATTCCCGTATGTTGTCCTAGGCATACCGTTGGCAACTTAGCTTGAACGTCAAAGCTATACTGTAGAGCAGAGGTCTTCAATCTGTGGGGCGCGACCCCCAGGGGGGCCCCGGAGTCCTGGGAAGGGGGTCGCGCATTTCCAGGCCTAATTCTGCCAGGAATACAAAACGTGCTCTTCCTTTTGGACAAAGTCAAATGCGATCCTTAAAATGCTTCAGCTGAAGTTAATTGAGTGTCATGTGCTGTAAAAGGAAGAGGCCCAGCAGACAGGTAAAACAATCCTTCAAATCAGCCTTCATGCCTGAATGAAATGGAGTTAATCTGCACATGTAAAGGGTGCTTGGGAGAGGTTCTGGCTTTAATTGCTGGAATCACTTCAAGCATTGTGATGGCAAAGATGTGTGTTTTTGTGTGGTGGTTAACAACTGGGCTGTGAAGTGTGTGCTTTTTATCATAACTATATTTACACAGTGCTTAGTCCCCCTTAGTAGGTGTTGAAGGGACAGTTATGCAAAAAAATGCATTACTTATGGTCTGACATTACACAAATCTACATTTTGGAAGCTCCATTTTATCCTAAAACTCTTTGCACATTTTGTAGCAGTCTATCTTACAATGTGTGCAATGCAAGTATAAAATAATGACTTGCACATTCACAGTGCTTTCTGTCACAGGCTGTGACCTCATAGCACTAAAAATACACAAGTCACTATTTTCCACTGCACCAACCAAATTTAATTCTGTGGCTCTCTGGTTACACACAGACCTATGCAGTGCATTAAATAATAGAGGTTTTATAATGTAATATATAGGAACAACTTTTAAAATGTATTTTTCATTTGAGCTACCCATTATTTTATATGTAGCTACCTGATGGTGAAAGACCTAAAAAAAAGAACAAAATATTTTGGGGCTGATTTATGAGAGGCTTGCGCTGCTGCGTGGCCTCATAGATATGGAGTAAGACAAAATAGTGCAAGTCGCTGCGTTTCCTTACTCTATGTCAAGTAGGCGTTTCATAGGCGTTGCAGTGGGTGACAACGCCCATGGATTTTGACGCTGCCCCAGATTTACAAAACCATGTAAAACTGGGGCAGTGCCAAAACCTCACGCTTCCCCACACCAGGTGTAACTCTCCTTGTTTTTTCCTCTTTCCATGTGTGCTGCATTCTGCAGCACACATGGAACAAGGAAACCTCTCTCAGGATTGTTTTTATGCAGGAAGGTGCCCCTTCCTGCACAAAAACCATCCTGCCTATGATGGCGCTAGGCAGCAATTTGTGTGCCAACATAGGGAGAAAAGGACAAGAATGTACCATATTTCATAAATAAGGTGCATTCCTGCCCTTTCACATTGGCGTAGTGCAGCGCCGCAATAAGACTTGCGAAGCTGCCCTACGCCAATGCCTCGTAAATGAGGCCCTTTGTCTTTAGCCACACCTTTGATCACGCCCCCAACCACTGACCTTTGGTTTGCTAAACACTGTTTCATTTATTTCCCCAATGTATAAATGATTTGCTGTGGGAATTGGGGGCGTTTATTGTTGTCGATAGTTCGCAATGATGAAGAGGCCAAAGTTCTAGAAATTTTTGTCAGGAAGGAGTCCTTACGCCTAAAAGATTTTGACAGGGGGGTCTCGGCATCAAAAAGTTTGAAGATCTCTGCTGTAGAGGATAATGCCTGTGGTGCATGTACTACACTACAATCAATATACAAAGAATTCCAAGTTCAAAACAAAACTTAGTTGGACAAAAGAGAAATGTTTGGTTAATATTACACTGCAAAAATGATAAAAGCTGGATAAGAGGATGGATCAAGAGTTATTTAGCAGCAAAAGCTTCCCCAAATGGAATAAAATGTGTGTCTGATAGAGACTTGTAGCCGCAGATTCCTTATCTTTGAATTTCCTCAGGCGTCAGACTTGATCCGGAAGATTTTTTGTGAGCAGTACCCCTGTGCGCTGGTAGGTGGCATCGATCAGCTCCGTGTGCGTCGTCGTCGGCGCCAGAAGTGATGTTGCGGTACCTATATAGGCCCACCTAAGTGCGCTGACATCAGTTCTTTTCTTTCCGTGCCAGCCAGCGCTGATTTGGAGAAGAGCTACCCCTCAGTCACTTTTAAAATGAATTTTTGGGACATTTTGTGTAAAGTTTTTGAGTGGTCCTGTTGTGTTAGGAGTTTGTCATCTAGAAAGACAGGATACAAGCCCTGCTGAGCCTATCGTCAGCTGATGTTAAGACCACAACCTGAAGTCATGCTCCGATTGCCGCACCATGAATCTGAAAGCTTTGAGAGAGCGGTCCCTAAAGCTCATGGTGGCCTGGTATGTGACTCCGCGCAAATCAAGGTCCCGGTCAAGAGGAAGGGAACGGTCGTGAAGCCCGAAGTAGTCATCGTCCTACTCCAAGTCCTCAGGACATTCGGGTAAGTGGAAGCACAAGAAGAAGACCAAGAAGTCGAAGTGGTCTTTTCTTCTCCTCGTCCATCGGCTGATGCTACGAGGGAGCGTCCGCATTCAAGGCCTGGTTCCTCTGCGCCTGGGCCAACTCTGCCCCTCCCTGACTTTCCGGGAGCTAGAGCAACCTCTGCCCAACTGAAGGAATTTTATGAAGCCATTTGCCTCATCTTTGGGCGGCCCAACCCCTCCTGCGCGCCTTTGTGCCCTGTGGGGTTGGAGGAGGCCCCATCTAGTTCCGTGCCAACGGCCCGGCTCCAGTGGATCCCCAGGGGTCCATTCCTGAATCCGGCCAAGTGCTGGTTGTACCATCTCGACCTTCCCTGGTGCCGGTCCCGATGCCGACGCTCCAGGTGGCGCCATCCCCATTGTGAACCCCCACTCCGACACAAAGCTGTTGGGGCGTCATCCGACACCGCATCCGATGCCAGCTGGAACTTTTCTTCCTTGAACGAAACCTGAGCCCTATTCCCTTGGGTTAGGCCTCGGGGAGGAATGAGAGGGGTCGCTGGGCCCCACAGAATACCAGCCCTATAAAGAAGACTGGGTGAGGAACTGGGTGAAGCCAGTGGACTGGATACTTCTCCAGATACTGGTATGCTTTCTCCCCCTACCATGGCTACAGAGAAGGGAGCTTCATATGCAATGATGATGCAGAGGGCGGCTGAGGTCCTTGACCTTCAGTTGCCTTCTGTGGCATTCAAGACTAACATCTTGACAGAGGTGTTGCAACCAGGAGTTTCCTCATCCAAACCCCTACTCCCATTCAATGATGCCCTCACTGATGTCCTTTTGGGTCTCGGTCTAAACCCAACACAGGGGCTCCTGTGAGTAGGACGATCTCCCGCCGCCACTACCCCACCCTAGGAGACCCATACTTCCTCACCCAACAGTCTACCTTGGTGGTCCAATCTTCGACATCCCAGGGCGCATTACCTACCACTCCCCTAATAGGGAATCCAAAAGGCTGGACTCTTTGGGGAAGATGTTGTTTTCTTCTGCCACCCTTGCATTGCTGTCTGTGAACACCACATCCCTTTTGGGCTGTTATTCCCACACTTTGTGGGACAAGGTGGCGCAAGTGCGGTCACAGGTCCCAGAGGAGGCCCAGGCCGTTTTCTCTCAGGCTGTTGCTGTTGGGAGAGACACAGCAAATTTCACAAATAGATGTGGACTCGACATGACCGACTCCCTGGGCAGAGCGGTTTCATCAATGGTTGCCCTGAGGCACCATGCCTGGTTGAGGACGACTGGCTTTTCAGGGGATGTCCAAGTTTCTGTAATGGACATGCTCTCCGATGGCACCCGTCTCTTCGGAGACAAGGCAGAATCGGCGCTCGAGCGCTTTAAGGACTCTCATGCTACGGCCAGGCCCTTGGGCCTCCCTGCGGCCCCATATCACTCACAATCTGCCTATCATGGCTATGGAAGGGGCTTCCAGTCACCCTAATTCCCTCCCAGCCTCCGAGCCGTGCATGCTCCCCAGTCTTCTCTGAGTAGCCAAGGACGCGGTACTCACAGACCTCGTGGATCAGGTAGCCAGTGGTCTGGTCAGTCCAGAGCGCCCCCACCCAGCAGCTGCAGCCTGCAAACCTTCCTAATCTGTCCCTTTACAGCCATGGGCATCCAGTTGGCGTCAGGATTCGTCATCTCCTGCCCCACTGGCAGTCCATAGCATCGGACAGGTGGGTTTTGCAGTTTGTCCAAAGGGCCTACTCCCTCCCCTTCGACACTACCCCTCCCTCCATGCCACCATCTCACGATTGGATGATGGAGGATCATCAGTCCCTTCTCCATGAGGAATTAGTCGTCTCTTGGCTAAGGGAGCCATAGAGAGGATTCCTGTGCCAGAAGTAGGATGTGGTTGCTATTCCCACTACTTTATGGTACCCAAATAGGACAAAGGCCTTCGTCCTATTCTAGATCTCAGAGTCCTCAACTTCTTTCTCAAGAAGGAAAAATTCTAAATGCTCATGTTGGCTCGGGTCCTGTCTGCCCTGTACCCAGGAGACTGGATGGTAGCGTTGGATCTACAAGACGCCTATTTCCACATTCCCATCCTGCCTGTCCATCAGCGCTATCTGTGATTTACGGTAGGCCACGAGTATTTTCAGTTCACCGTGCTCCGTTTTGGCCTTACTAGTGCCCCTCAGGTATTCACCAAGATGATGGCAGTGGTTGCAGTTCATCTGCGAAGATCAGGGGTGCCAGTCTTCCCCTATCTCAACGACTGGCTGTTGAAGGTGGACTTGCCCCAGTGTGTCGTCTTCCACCTCCAGACTATGGCGAACCTCATGCACTCGCTGAGGTTCACTGTCAAGATGCCGAAGTCACACCTGACTCTCTCTGACGCTCCCTTTCATCGCAGCTGTTCTGGACACTGGAGTTTCGGGCTTATCTTCCCGAGTGGCGAGTCTAGGCTATTCATATACTGATGTTTCAGCCTCTATCCTGGGTTTCGGTGAGACTGACTCTAAGGCTGCTGGGCCTCATGGGCTCCTGCATCCTGCTGGTGACACATGCTCACTGGCATATGCGGGCTCTGCAGTGGGACCTGATGTTCAAGTTGGTGCAGCATCAGGGGAATCTCTCCAATGTAGTCCAGATCTCGGGGAAAATTGCAAAAGAGCTGCAGTGGTGGCCAAAGAACTTCAATTGGCCCAGAGCCAGACCCCTCTCCCTTCCCCAATCAGATCTGACAGTAGTGACCGATGCGTCACTCCTGGGATGGGGAGGCCATCTGGGAGAGGTGGAGATCAGAGGACTCTGGTCTCCAACGGAATCAGGACTCCACATCAACATGCTGGAGCACCAAGTGATCCGACTGGCAATGAAAGCCTTTACACCCTCCATCAAAGGAAGGCTAGTGCTGGTGTTCTCGGACACAGTCACTGCTATGTGGTACTGCAACAAACAGGGCAAGTGGGGTTGTGGACCCTTTGTTAAGAGGCCTTGCGCCTCTGGACATGGCTGGAACAGCAGGGCATATCCCTGGTGGTTCAACACCTGGCAAGCCCTCTGAATGCCAGGGCAGACAAACTCGCCCGTCGATGCCTAGCGTATCACGAATGGCGTCTCCATCCGGAGGGTGGCACAAGGTCTCTTTGAGCAGTGGGCAGGGCCTTGGTTAGATCAGTTCGCCTCTGCCAAGAACACGCAATGTCAGCAGTTTTAGGCGCTGGAGTTTCCAAGGCGGCTTTCGCTCGGAGATACTTTTTGTCTTGAGTGGTGCTCAGGCCTCCTGTATGCCTTTCCGCCCATATCACTCCTGCCCAGAGTTCTCAAGAAGATCAGGAACGAGCCGCCCAAGTCATTCTTGTGGCTCCGGACTGGGCACGGAGAGTCTGGTATCCCGAGCTACTGAGCATGAGCACCGACCCTCTGATCAGGCTGCCCCTTCGGGAGGATCTTCTGTCACAGCAACAGGGGAGGGTTCTTCAACCGAACCTGTCCACTCTGTCTTCTTGGGTGGAGATTGGGTGGCGACAGTTGACATCTTTCGACTTTCCTCTCGAAGTCTGTTATGTCATTCTGGCAGTCATGTGTCCCTCCACCAAGACTGTATACGCCTGCTGTTGTGAAAAAATTGTGTAATGGTGCGCAGAAAAACATATTGATCCTCTTTCTGCCCCTCTTTCTGAAGTCTTGCTCTTCATTGTTTACTTTGCCCAGCAGGGCTCTGCTCTGGGCACTCTTAAGGGCGTTCTGTCGGCTCTTTCTGCTTTCTTTCGGCTCCCTGACCAAACCTCATTGTTCCAAGTCCCCTATTGTACATAGGTTTTTGAAGGGTCTTGTTCATCTTTTCCCTCCTTCACCATGTATCATGCCCCAGTGGGATCTTAATCTGGTTTTAAGATTCCTAATGTGTGCTCCTTTTGAGCCTCTCCACAATTGTCCCCTCAGGCTTCTAACATTGGAAACGGACTTCCTTGTGGCACAGGGTGAGTGGGCTGCAGGGTGAGTGGGCTGCAGGGTGAGTGGGCTGCAGGCCTTATCATCGAAGCCGCCTTACCTCGCTGTGTATCCTGACAAACTGATGCTTTGCACAAGAGCTTCCTTTCTGCCAAAAGTGGTCACCCAATTTCATGTAGGCCAATCAATCAACTTACCTACCTTTTTTGCTCCTCCACATCCCTCTAAAGAAGAGGAGCGACTCCACCGTCTGGACCCAAAAAGAGCATTGTCATTCTACCTAGACCGCACGCGAGAGTTCCGGGTGGACGACCAACTCTTCATTGGGTATGTAGGTGCAAAGAAAGGTCGAGTGGTGCAGAAGCAAACCATCTATAGATGGGTCGTACTCTGCTTCAAAATCTGCTATGCATTGGCCAAGAAGCAACCTTCTGGCTGCTTGCGAGCTCAGTGAAAGCTGCAACCTCTGCGTTAGCATGCGGAGTTCCGGTCCTGGACATCTGCTAGGCAGCAGTGTGGACATCTCTCCACAGGTTTACCAAGCACTACTGCCTGGACAGTCTGGTCCGCAGGGATCGGCACTTTGCCCATTAGGTCCTGCAGGACTTCCTTGTTTGAAATTGGTCCGCAGACCCACCTCCAGGTAGGTATTGCTTGAGTATCTATTCAAAGGTAAGGAATCTGCGGCTAGAAGTCTCTAGAAGTCTCTATCAGATGAACAAGTCACCTTCGGTAGTGCCTTATCTGGTAGAGACTACATCTAGTTGCAGATTCCTTACCGACCCACCCATCCTCCCTGCTCTGTGAACGGATTTTTAGGGACTGGGCTGACTCCTTCCAGAGCGCTAGTTTCCACACCAGTGGTCCGTGTTCTTCATGGCTCCGCGCTTCTGGCGTGGAAAGTTGTGTAAAGAAACTGACGTCAGCTTGCCTAGGTGGCGCCTATATAGGTACTGCAACGTCACTTCTGGCGCGGCCGACGAAGCACTCACAGCCGATCGTTGCCACCTACCGGCGTGCCGGGGTACTGCTCACGAAAAATCTTCCGGATCCAGTTTGACATCTGAGGAAATTCAAAGGTAAATATAGTCTCTACTAGATAAGGCGTTACTGAAGGTAAGTAACTTGTTCAAATAGTTATGTGTTTAAAAGAAGAGAAAGATTAACAGGATAAAACAAAGACAACTGAGTCACCTTGAATTGCTATCAACCCATTGTTTGAATTGGTATTTGTTTTTAGCAAACTATGCTTGACCAAGGTGCTAATGAGTCAAATGTTTAGTGATGAAGAGTGTGTGAAGGTGATGCCAGGTATCATAATCAGTCAATCACAGGAGCCATTGAGTTTTCTTGGAACTGTTTTAAAGTGTAGTAAAGGTTCAGCATGAATTCAAGTTTCTGCAGATCTTTAGGTGAATATTACTGGTATTGGCTATTTGAAGAACTGCTGCCTTCCTACCATGCACTGTCTGCTAGGCTTCCTGAAACAACCTCAGGTTTGCGGCAAAGGAGCCCCACAGAACAGATAGGCCTCCAGGACAGTCTACTCAAAAAAGGCTTCTTTCAGGCAGTAGGCACCTGAGGCAGTTCATAGCGCTTCCATTAAGTTGTAAACACTGCTGTCTATGGAAATGAATCACAAGATACAATCACGGTAGCCAGTTCTTGGTGTGGAATTTCATTCATCCTTTTCCATATTCTAATGCCCTTTTGAGGATCCATGGCCCTGGCATCCATATTTGAATTGGCTTGTGCCATTGGTGGGAATCTATTCCATTTGTCATAAAACTCCCTTTCCAGAACATTCCTTTATTTGTGGTAATTTGATTCCACTCTCAGAAAGTACAGGCTTGTAACATGTAACAGGGTCTCTCCGATCGAGTACTACATGTTTCTGGGGCTTGCACAGCTTGCCTCAGAGACATGGCAAAGATCCAGGTTCTTAATAAAGTGAAAAATGGTACACACATGAGAAGCAGGGTGATTTTCTTACAGTACTGAGCTGCTGTAATTGGGATACTTAAGTTCTCTGAACTTAGTGGAATTTGTTAAAAAAACAACTATTGGAGCAATGTAGTCTTTAGCATAGTAAAAAATCAAATCTTGAACCTCCAAAAATTGACTAAAACCTAGACTTAAAACTGCTAGAGATAAAAGGAATGTTACTAAGACAAGCTGCATATTGCCAAACCTTTTAGGAGGTAACTGGTTTTTGCTTGGTGCCAGACTGTGTGCCGGAGGTATTGGCATGCTTTAGCGACTGGTCCTGCAGTAGTTGGGTATCTATTAGACCTATCAGCTGCGACCTGTCAGGCTTAGGGTAGTCTTCTCCCTAACTTTTTGCCTTACTTCTCCATTTTTGCTGATCTTGTTTTCGTTTGCCTTAGCACTCTGTACAGTTTACCACTGCTAACCTGTGCTAAAGTGTGTGTACTCACTCCTCCTTTAAACTTGGTAAAATTGACTTACACCCAGTTGGCACATTTAATTTTGTTGTAAGACCCTAGTAAAGTGGTACTACATGTACCCAGGGCCTGTAAAGTAAAGGCTACTAACGGGTCTGCAGCACTTATTGTACCACCCACGTAAGTAGCCTTTGAAACATGTTTCAGGCCTGCCATTGCAGCCTGTGTGTTCAGTTTCAAACTTCCATTTTGACCTGGCGAAATAAACCTCTTACCAGGCCAAAACCTTACTTTTTAATACACGTCACCCCTACGGTAGGCTCTAAACAGCCCAAAGGGGAGGATGCAGTGTATTTAAAACATTGGACATGTACTTTTAACTTTTACATGTCCTAGTAGTAAAAAACTCTTAAATTTGTTTTTCACTACTGCAAGGCCTGCCTCTCCTATAGGATAGAATTGGGTTACCTTATAACATTTAATAACTGATAACTTTCAATAGGGAGCAGGAGGAATGTTGCATTTGGTGTCTAAAGAATGATAATTTCAAGCCCTCTTTAATGGTAATGTTGGATTTTAAGTCACACCTCTGGAAATGCCACTTTTAGAAAGTTTGCATTTTCTTGTCCCAACCATTTGGTGTCTGTATCCTGGGTCACATGACTACGTGTAGCTGGCAGTTGAGTTGGTCTTTGTGTATTGCTAACACAAGGAGATGATGGACGGAGCGCTGAAACTTTTCAGACACTCGCACCCAGTCACAGATCTGGGTTGAATCCATCATCGTTCTTTAGCTCACTTTGCCACCCCAGTTCAGACTCAGCTATATGCAAATCAGTCTTGACCCTGTGCCTCATGGGAACAGTCCAGCCCGAACTGCCAAGCCATGTCTTCCCTGGACCGGAAACAAGCATCCTGGGACCGGTTTCGGGCTAACAGCCCTCATCAGTCAGGCTAGCTTGAATCCAGTGGCAAAGTGAGCAAGGGACCCACGTCTGGGCATACCCTGCCAACTTGCTTTGTGTATTGCTACCAGATAGTGAGCCACAGGGGGAATAGGTGTTGGCAGGATTGGCAATCTCTGACTTGAGGGGGGGAGCTGTCACTTACTACCCTTGCACATCACAAAGCCTCTGCCTGAGCACCCTCACAAAGGGTTTGACACTACTCTTTTGTGCCCCCCAGAAAAGCTGGAGCTGTGATACAAAGGCATGAAAATCCAAACACCTCTGGGGTTGGAAACTTCTTGAATCTTCTCCCTCTTCAAAGCTGGCATCAAGTATAAATATATATTGGAGCCTCATCCCCAACTCTTCAGTACACCTCTGAACCTGTAGGAGATTCTGAAGGACTGCTGTGCCACTCTGCAAGAACGACTGCTGCTCTGTAGCCCTGCTGCCTAAATGAGAAAGACTGGACCTGCACTTTGAACCCTGGACCATCAGAGTGTCTCCAAGGGCTAGTTGGCTGGCCTCCTGATCAGAACAGTTTAACCAAAGAGAGGGAAACAAGGGCAGTTATTTACTTAGGTCCAGCATACATGCCCAAAATGATATCTCTACAATTAAGGTATGCAGTTCCTAATATTAACAGCAGGTGGTTATAATCAATCAAAAAGCTCCACACGATAGTGTAGAGCGTAACTTAGGAGGAGAGTCTCCTCCTGTTGGAAAAAGACCCTCACACACCCAGCCAGCTAGGTGTCTTGCTTCATCATCGGGTCTGCTCCTTATCGGGTTGGCGCTGCAATACCCGATCGGCGCCCGAGATGGGGCCTTCTTGGCGGAGATCTTTATTCCTTATGCCGTAGGGTGTAGTGCGTGTGAGGGCCCTAAAAACAGTGTAGGTGATAATGATGTGTGAATAAGTGTAGTTTAAAATAGGAAGTGGTGGTCCACTCAGAACAATTTTAATGAAATGTGGCCATCACCCTAATTAAAAATTGAAAAGAGAAAACGCGTATCTTCACTCTAAAGTTGTGAGATTATACGCTTATGACATAGGTCAACATGTTTCTTGCCTTTATTCCTAGTAGATGGCAATTCCTCAGGACCAAAATAGGATCTACCTACACTTTTTGGTGGTGGTCAATAACTACATTAAGTGAGGTAATAACCACTCATACAGCACCCTCAAAAGTGATACCTGTAGATCTAAAAACAACCTGCAATAAAACAGAATAAGAAACATTAATTTTGTCATGTAAGGATATTCTGGTAATTCAAGGACCCTGTGCCTCAACCAAAATCCATGGTGCAGTAACCGCATGCCGAACGCGGGTGACTGATGGCATGCGATAAGTCTGAGCTACAGTTGGTGAGGAAAAATTAACAACATATTAAAAAATGGCAGCTGAAGTGAGCATCGTTTTTAACTTACCCAAATTGGGTCGAGGACGCACGGCATCGGTACCGGCTGGTGAGGACACTAGAGTGTAGTGTCCTGTAGGAGTAAAAACAGAGAACAAGTGCTAGGAGATTAAACGGCCAGATACAGCTACCTGTAGGTGTATCAAGCAAAGCGGATGAGGAAGCCACAACATAACAGTACCCAGTTGTATCGTAATCATGTTTAGCAGTAATGAGTCAATAACTTTCAGGTGTTTTGAACCCATTCACCTTGTCATGTTTACATAATACGAGGAAATCCAACATGGCGCCCTAAACAGGGTTAGCGCTCCAGTCGTAACACCGTTTCAGCCGGGAAGTACCGGAAGTTCCGCCTCCACGCTCCGCCGGCCGCTGGTACTTGTGTGAGATCCTTGATCTGTTCGTTACTCCCGGACCGGCTGAGCGAGGGATAGGAGCACTTCCGATCCGCCTCACACGGAACAGTAAGTAACATAATAGTTAGCTCCCTGTGTGTCCCTCATTGTTTTTCATTGGTTTGGCTTGAAGGGCACCACTGTGTTCCTTCAGTGAGTTATTTAGTTCATGTGTGGGGTCTCGTTGACCCGTACGCTTGCCAACATACCGGTTTCACTACCATTTTCAACGGAGTGATGTTGGTAAGGTCGGCTCTCAATTCTCCCACATCTTGAGTTGTTGTTTCTCACTTGTTGTTGATACCAGAGGAGCGTTGTTCTATTTACCACGACGGGCACCAGGTGCGCATTTGACGCTGAACTTGGTCAGCGTCGGTATTAACACCGGGAGACGCCGACTGGTTAATCTACGCCCTCTGCTTTTTCAATTGACATGGACGGGCCAGTGTGTTCGCCTGAGAGACCCATACTGCTAAACATGATTACGATACAACTGGGTACCGTTATGTTGTGGCTTCCTCATCCGCTTTGCTTGATACACCTACAGGTAGCTGTATCTGGCCGTTTAATCTCCTAGCACTTGTTCTCTGTTTTTACTCCTACAGGACACTACACTCTAGTGTCCTCACCAGCCGGTACCGATGCCGTGCGTCCTCGACCCAATTTGGGTAAGTTAAAAACGATGCTCACTTCAGCTGCCATTTTTTAATATGTTGTTAATTTTTCCTCACCAACTGTAGCTCAGACTTATCGCATGCCATCAGTCACCCGCGTTCGGCATGCGGTTACTGCACCATGGATTTTGGTTGAGGCACAGGGTCCTTGAATTACCAGAATATCCTTACATGACAAAATTAATGTTTCTTATTCTGTTTTATTGCAGGTTGTTTTTAGATCTACAGGTATCACTTTTGAGGGTGCTGTATGAGTGGTTATTACCTCACTTAATGTAGTTATTGACCACCACCAAAAGTGTAGGTAGATCCTATTTTAGTCCTGAGGAATTGCCATCTACTAGGAATAAAGGCAAGAAACATGTTGACCTATGTCATAAGCGTATAATCTCACAACTTTACAGTGAAGATACGCGTTTTCTCTTTTCAATTTTTAATTAGGGTGATGGCCACATTTCATTAAAATTGTTCTGAGTGGACCACCACTTCCTATTTTAAACTACACTTATTCACACATCATTATCACCTACACTGTTTTTAGGGCCCTCACACGCACTACACCCTACGGCATAAGGAATAAAGATCTCCGCCAAGAAGGCCCCATCTCGGGCGCCGATCGGGTATTGCAGCGCCAACCCGATAAGGAGCAGACCCGATGATGAAGCAAGACACCTAGCTGGCTGGGTGTGTGAGGGTCTTTTTCCAACAGGAGGAGACTCTCCTCCTAAGTTACGCTCTACACTATCGTGTGGAGCTTTTTGATTGATTATAACCACCTGCTGTTAATATTAGGAACTGCATACCTTAATTGTAGAGATATCATTTTGGGCATGTATGCTGGACCTAAGTAAATAACTGCCCTTGTTTCCCTCTCTTTGGTTAAACTGATTGCACGGGCTTCATTGCCCGCGGGAATATAATTAGTAGGTTACCAGGAAGTTACGATTGGTTCTCCTGGCCCAAATTTTTAAGATGGGGGGTTTCTACTCTCCATCTTCACTTTGAGTATCCCCACTAGGACCTCCGACAAGTAGAATGGAGGACTATCAGGGATTGAGCTTTGGTGATGAAGCTGCAGCTGAGATTTTGAGAGCACCGTCACTTTTGGGGCCGGATGGCAACATCGCCTCCGGCAGCCAGTCAGAAGATTGGACTTCGCTAACTAACATGAAACATGAATGGCTGAAGGTGACTCTGCATGGAGCGATGATGACAGAGTACCTTAGGGCTAATATAGCCCCAAACGGCTTGATTGTTAACAATTTCCCACGTTTGTTTCTGGAGGATCCTGTCTTTAAGAAAGAATGGTCCCTAGTAGCATGGAAGTGCACTAGGGACTGGCTGATCCTTATAATCAACACGGCTAAGAGAATTGCAGACACCCTACTGATAAGAATACAAACAGCAGAGGGTGCGATTAAGGTTATTGTCCAAACAGCTGCATATAAGAGCAAGCTAGCAGAGATCAATGCAGAGATTGCAGAGAATAGGGAATACTTAATGAAACAGAAGATTTCAAAACTCCAGAAAGATATTCAGAAATTCTCTGTTGAGAAGATCTATCCCTATCTCAAGGCAGACTATACTGCAACAGCTACTAGTTACTCTTCTGATGAAGGTTCCAACTCATCACGTAGGGGTTCTTCATCTAACAGTGATTCCAGCACTGGGAGCTGGAATAACAGGAAAACAAGAGCTTTCCAACAGCCTATGTATCCTCCTTTCCATATACCACCATATCAGGGACCTCCATACTGGCAATATCCAATGTACCAAAAGGCCCTCCGCCTTTTTTCCAACATGGGACTGAGCCACCTTTTTTAGACAGAGGCTGGGGCAGAGGAAGAGGGCGCAGAAGAGGTCCAAAAAGAGTACAATGGCAGGATTTGCCAGAACAGTCAACACGAGCAGTAGAGACCAGGAGTCAGACAAGGGGGAGGAGACATTGATTATTAACCTCTCACCCAGAGCCCTTTCACCGATTGAGGTCAAGGTTCTCCAAAAGGTCTGGGGTATGTTCCCACACCTCGAAATGATAAATTTCGTGACATTTGTGAAATACAAGGTTTTTTCCGTAAAATCCGCCTACAAGCCTTTTTCAAGACCAACCACCACTACCAATGGGTGATTCTGGTTTGCACAGACCATCTACTTTTACACCTAATAGCAGCATGGTTCCCAACGAGGTGTTAACATTTGAGCAAGCAGTGTTGAAAGATCTGAACAGTACATCTACCCCTGCTCCGTATCACAACTTGTCTTCCAATGAAACCACTGCCATCTTAGACCTGGCGAATGATGTGAACATCATAATCAAACAGGCTGATAAAGGTGGAGCTACGGTGATCATGTCCACACTGGACTACGACAATGAATGTCGCAGACAACTAAGCGATAGGGTATACTACACACCTATTAGGGAAGACCCCACACCTAGACTGAGTAGAATTATATCCTCCATGGTCTTTTCTGCTGAAACAGAGGGTTGGATTACCAAGAAGGAAGCAGAATTCCTAATAACAAAGGACCCCAAGACCCCTTATTTTTACTGCCTACCCAAGATCCACAAGGGGATCACCCCTGTTCCTGGACGCCCCATCGTGTCAGGGATCGGGTCCATCCTGGAACCCCTCTCCAAGTTCGTGGATCATTTCATGCAACCACTGGTTAGAGCTATCCCCTCTTTAATCAGGGACACCACAGACGTCTTACGTCTAATCGAGGGGACCCAACATCCAGAAGAAGTAGATCTCTTGGTCACCCTGGATGTTGTGGCTCTTTATACTAATATTCCTCAAAGGGCAACCCTTGATGTTATTGAAGATGCTCTTAGCCACAGTGAGTGGGATTCACCAACCCCAGTGGCCTTCGTACTGGATTGTGCCACTTTAGCACTTACAGAAAATTTCTTTGAATATGATACCCAGCTTTACCATCAGACGCAGGGCACTTCAATGGGCAGCACATTCGCGCCTAGTCTAGCATGTATGTACATGGCAGCATTTGAGGAGAGGGAGATCCACAATCCCAGAAATCCGTATGTCACCAATGTGTTATTGTGGAAGCGATTCATTGATGATATCCTGATCCTATGGAAGGGAGAACGCACCAAATGCGACGAATTCTGTATTTGGATCAACACATTGAACCCCTTTTGAAATTCACTAACAGCATTTCAGAAACAAAGATCCCATTTCTTGACCTGTTGATTAAACTAGAGGGTGACAATATTTCTACCACTCTTTACCGCAAACCAACCGACAGGAATAGTCTCCTACGTTTTAGTAGTCATCATCCAAGGGCTCTGCAACAAAACTTACCCTTTGGGCAATTCCTTCGTATTAGAAGGAATTGCAGTACACTTACTGACTACAAGAATGAGTCTAACACGCTGAAGACAGACCTACTTCAAAGTGAATACCCTAAACAGGTTATTGATCTCGCGTACAAAAGGGCACAGCATAATAACCGTGAGAGCCTATTGGAGGTCAGAACTAGAGAACCTGATAGGGTCATGACCTGTGTAACGACATATACCCCTGACTCGAACCGAGTTAGAAACATCATTTGTAAACATTGGAACATTCTTAACACAGGAACTCTCAAGCTTCCTAAACCCAGGTTCGCGTTTAAACGAACTAGTAACCTCAAGGACATGTTGATACACACTAGACCTAAGAAACAACAGGGCAATACACAAAGGACACTATGGGACTTGCCCCCTGTTAGGGGTCATTACCCTTGTGGGTCATGCTCAGTGTGCCCCCAAACTAAGGTTACTAAAGAACTTAAGTTCCCTAACGGAGCTAGTTGGAGAATGGCCGCACACACTAATTGCAACACTTCTAACTGTATCTATATACTGGACTGCCCGTGTGGTCTCCTTTACATAGGGATGACCTCGAGACCAGTCAAAGTCCGGATAATGGAACATAGAAGCAATTTCAGATGCCAGAAAACAAATACCCAAATGACCTGTCACTTCAATCAGGTGCAACATCTCCCTGACTCCTTCAATTGGGCCGTATTAGAAACCCACCCGGGGATGCCTACAAAATCATTGTTCCGGTTGGAACAACGTTGGGTCCTACGACTTGCCACTGACAAAGGAGGGCTTAATGAGGATATCCCTTGGAGCCAATTAACCTAATTACCACCTTGGGCTCTTTTATTTCTGCCCCTAACTCAGTGTATTTGCTCCTTTTTTACTATAGTACTTCCAGACTCCAACCTGTCCCCGTATGTTTGCCCAACATATTACCTCAATCAGTTAGCATTACATACGTGTTGATTCCGACAAGGAAGAGCCCCCTTCATACAGCTTAATCTAGTTACTAACTCGGACCTTTTACGAGATACACTAGTAAGGTTGGGCCCCCTTCTATCGTTCGCAGCACCACCATCATTCCTGTCGTGCATGACACTATTTACACAGGTTTAATCACCAATTTTCCCGCCCATACTAGATTATGGCAACGAGTCAATAACTTTCAGGTGTTTTGAACCCATTCACCTTGTCATGTTTACATAATACGAGACTTTGCTAATGGCGCCCACGATTGCTGCTGCCTGGAGTGTGTGTCTCACATTAGTTGGAGGAAATCCAACATGGCGCCCTAAACAGGGTTAGCGCTCCAGTCGTAACACCGTTTCAGCCGGGAAGTACCGGAAGTTCCGCCTCCACGCTCCGCCGGCCGCTGGTACTTGTGTGAGATCCTTGATCTGTTCGTTACTCCCGGACCGGCTGAGCGAGGGATAGGAGCACTTCCGATCCGCCTCACACGGAACAGTAAGTAACATAATAGTTAGCTCCCTGTGTGTCCCTCATTGTTTTTCATTGGTTTGGCTTGAAGGGCACCACTGTGTTCCTTCAGTGAGTTATTTAGTTCATGTGTGGGGTCTCGTTGACCCGTACGCTTGCCAACATACCGGTTTCACTACCATTTTCAACGGAGTGATGTTGGTAAGGTCGGCTCTCAATTCTCCCACATCTTGAGTTGTTGTTTCTCACTTGTTGATACCAGAGGAGCGTTGTTCTATTTACCACGACGGGCACTTTTCGCTGAACTTGGTCAGCGTCGGTATTAACACCGGGAGACGCCGACTGGTTAATCTACGCCCTCTGCTTTTTCAATTGACATGGACGGGCCAGTGTGTTCGCCTGAGAGACCCATACTGCTAAACATGATTACGATACAACTGGGTACTGTTATGTTGTGGCTTCCTCATCCGCTTTGCTTGATACACCTACAGGTAGCTGTATCTGGCCGTTTAATCTCCTAGCACTTGTTCTCTGTTTTTACTCCTACAGGACACTACACTCTAGTGTCCTCACCAGCCGGTACCGATGCCGTGCGTCCTCGACCCAATTTGGGTAAGTTAAAAACGATGCTCACTTCAGCTGCCATTTTTTAATATGTTGTTAATTTTTCCTCACCAACTGTAGCTCAGACTTATCGCATGCCATCAGTCACCCGCGTTCGGCATGCGGTTACTGCACCATGGATTTTGGTTGAGGCACAGGGTCCTTGAATTACCAGAATATCCTTACATGACAAAATTAATGTTTCTTATTCTGTTTTATTGCAGGTTGTTTTTAGATCTACAGGTATCACTTTTGAGGGTGCTGTATGAGTGGTTATTACCTCACTTAATGTAGTTATTGACCACCACCAAAAAGTGTAGGTAGATCCTATTTTGGTCCTGAGGAATTGCCATCTACTAGGAATAAAGGCAAGAAACATGTTGACCTATGTCATAAGCGTATAATCTCACAACTTTAGAGTGAAGATACGCGTTTTCTCTTTTCAATTTTTAATTAGGGTGATGGCCACATTTCATTAAAATTGTTCTGAGTGGACCACCACTTCCTATTTTAAACTACACTTATTCACACATCATTATCACCTACACTGTTTTTAGGGCCCTCACACGCACTACACCCTACGGCATAAGGAATAAAGATCTCCGCCAAGAAGGCCCCATCTTGGGCGCCGATCGGGTATTGCAGCGCCAACCTGATAAGGAGCAGACCCGATGATGAAGCAAGACACCTAGCTGGCTGGGTGTGTGAGGGTCTTTTTCCAACAGGAGGAGACTCTCCTCCTAAGTTACGCTCTACACTATCGTGTGGAGCTTTTTGATTGATTATAACCACCTGCTGTTAATATTAGGAACTGCATACCTTAATTGTAGAGACTCCTGATCAGAACCTCAGGGACAGAAAATGCTCCAACCATCTTGAACCCAGCACCTGGCCTCTGCCTGCTGTGAGTCTTACCCCAAGATGTGCCACCCCAGTCCTTGGGCCCCCTACAACCCAGCTGTGATCTCTTGGGCAGAAGCGATGCATCTCCGATGCATGACCTCCGCTTGACGCTTCTCGGAATCACTGCTGAGAGACACATCTGACGCAGGACTTTCCAGCGCAAGCCTTCGACAGCCTCATCTGAACCACTGCTGGGCGACACCTCGCATCACTGCCCACAGCTTCTTGAAACCACCACTGGGCGACGCATCCTCAACACAGGATCTCAGAACGCTCCGCAACCAGGATTTATGGTACTTTGTTCAGTGGACCTAACTTGGACCTTGTATCTGGCCCGTGCTCCATCGCGGTCGGCCTGAACTTGCGACTTTGTCCTTGTCCGGTGTGACCAGATAACCACAATATTAGCTTTGTGCTACTAAACACTGTTTACACTTCAATCTTTAAAGTTACATATCTCCAGTTCTATTGATTCAATTTTTGTCGTTTTGGCCCCAAATAATGTATTACATTTTACTCTAGTTTTCTTAATTGGTTTAGGATTTTTCTTGTGTTGTGTTTTCACTTTATTACTGTTTGAATTGCCTTATAAAGTGCTGCATAAATGCTTTACACATTGCCTCTAAGTTAAAACTTACTGGTTTTGTGCCAAGCTACCAGAGGGTTAAGCACAGGTTAATTTGGGTTTGCTTGTGACTTCACCCTGACAGGAATTGTGGTTGCTGCTTGAGTAGGGTTTCACAAGCTCAACCAGTAACCCAATTTTCTACAGTTTTACTGGACATAAGCAAGGTAATGGAGCTCACAAGGGAAGAGAGAAAGAAAGGGGATAGAATGTCTTCTGACCAGTAAGGCAGGTAGGCCAGCTGGTCAGTCCAAGTAAAGGTGCTATGATCTCAAAGGTTTTAGGTTTTAGACCCAGTAGGGCTCCGTTTGAAACACCGCAAGTGGATACAGGCTGGCACAGAACAACACACTCCTCCTCTTACCTACACACCATTCACCTTCAACAAATGTAAATGAAAAAAGCACTAATGCTTTGCAGGCAATGCAGCATCTTCTCTATAACACCATATGTTCCAGCCTTATCTCAATACATCACCTGACAATTGTCCACCCAAAGTCACATTCTCACCTCTTCTCAATGATACCACTAAATCCTTATTAAATCTCTGAGTAGGACAGTGACAGTTCAGAAGCCACTATGCAAAGACCAACTAGTGCAGAAACCTCATCCACCCACTCCGTTTAATTGCCTTCTAATTCACAAGAAGGACATCCATAAACCAACCACAACAGTATTCATGACTACAAAAAATACACAAAATCTAACCTACATGCAGCCCCTTCTGCCTATAAATATACACCTCAACCACTACATTATGCGCTGATCAATGCAAAAACAAATAAACAAAATATGTTTGACCTATTGATTGAGTCAAAATCAAACCTACTATTGATCATAGAAACATGGGTAGAGGAGGATGTGGCCCCAGTACTTCATGAAGCAATCTGACTAGGATAGTGATACTGTACTCTGAATCGCCTGGGAAAGAAAGGAGAAGGTCTAGCAACTATTTTCAAGAACACCATAAGAACAACAAAAATTGATGGTCTTATAATACAAGGCAGTGACGCTCTTTTTCTTAGATGCAACCCCAGTCCTACATTCAATTGCAAATTCCTCCTGCTATACAGACCTTCATCCAATAATGTAGCTTTTACTAGCTCCTTTATATATGCAATCTCATACCCGTCTATCACCCACTAAAACCTATGCATCTTTGACAACCCTAACATCTGGTGCAACAAACCTCCAATGCCATCTTATCAGGGTTGGCCACCCACAAAATAATACAGATTGTCGCCTGAGATGACCCAAATAGCAAGCTATACATTAGACCCCCCCCCATATTCTAAAACACAGACATTATAGAAGTCCATGGAAGCTCGCCATTCAACTTGACCAATCATAATCTAATTGCTTTCTCACATAAGATGCCTTCAAGGCACAACTAACGCATCCCATTTGGCTGCCTAACATAGAGACTCTGGAATAAGCGGAATATGGATGACTTTGAAATTCATCTAACCACAACATCCGACATTGGAATCCAAGGACACGCACTCCGATGGATCTACTCTTTCCTGACTGGAAGGACTTATTCAGCCTGGCGTCGTACACCTCAGACGCCTGCGACCTCATCTGCGGAGTTCTACAAGGATCCTCCCTGGGCCCGGCCCTCTCCAGCGCATACATGATCCCTCTAGCCAGCATCATACGCTCTCACAACATCAATGTCTTCCTCTACGACGATGGAACTCAACTCATTATCTCCGTCATAGACAAAATGCTTAGTATAGAGATCAAGTTCAATGTCTGCATGACTGAAATTGCCCATTGGATAAAGCCCAACTGTCTGAAGCTGAACACCAACAAGACCGAAATCGAGATCTTTGGGTAAGAGCACTTCACTTTGGGACTCCAGCAGGTAGCCGATAGAGGTGCAACCAACACCACCCTACCACCCACACCAAGAACCTCCGGATCATCATTGACACCAACCTTGTCATGACCCCCTAGTCAACACAGTCACCGCCTCATGCTTCTATACCCTGAAGATGCTGAGGAAGATTTTAAAACGGCTCCCAATCAGCACCCGGGAAGCTGTCACACGCCCTTGTTTCATGCAGACTTGACTACGGAAACACGCTCCATGCCGGGAACATAAAAAAAACTCACCAGACGCCTGCAGACCATTCAGAACTCAGTGACCAGAATCACTCTCAACCTCCTACGCCACACTCACATCACATCACAAATGAAGGAGCTCCACTGGCTCCCCATACAAAAACAGGCACAATTCAAACACCTCACCCACACTTTCAAGGCACTACATAACACTGGCCCAGCTTAACTCCACAATCGTGTTTGCTTTCACAAATCTTCCAGACACCTCCACTTGTCTGGACTCCTATTTGCACACATCCCACACATACAGGAAACCAAATCCGATGGTTGGGCCTTCTCCAACATCGCGCCTAAAACATGGAACGGTCTGCTGCTATACATAAGAGCCTCTTTCTCACTTTGTGACTTCCACAAGAACCTGAAGACCGGACTTTTCGAGAAGTCCCTCTAGGCCCTAGGTTTGGCTAGACTTACACCTGCTCAGCGCCAGTACACCCTCCTGGATGAAAGTACGCCCTACATATAACATAACATCAAATTCACAACTGGAGACAATAAACTCTGTAAAGAAGCTATAGGATTGAATGACCACAGCCTTTGACAAAACAACCAAAACACTCCCAAAAGAAAAGGAAATCCCCTTCGATTAATATAGATTCAAAAAAGATAAAAGGACAAATCTTAACACTTCAACTATCTTTGCACAAATCAAAGAACCCTCTTGACAAAATGTGTCTACAATGACATAACAGTATATATAAATAATACAAAAGAATGCAAAGACAATACACCACGCAGAATCCACAATGCCATATGCCTGTCTAAGGAATTCCTTAAAAAACTATTAATGAATGCGCAACAGGACAAACTCACCAAGTCAACACTATGAAGACGATTCAGTACAATGTTCCCCCATTTGGGATTTCCACAGAAGGTGCATGCAACAATATCACTGATCCTTTCAAAAAATAATTAAGCAAATGATCTCTATCATGGGATTCCTTTCTCACCGTGAGATATCGCCAGAGAATTCAGAGCTCAGCCACAAGATTACTTCCACATGTAAAGACATGCACACTCATCTCCACTCCATTGAAGGCTCTCCAATGGTTATCAGTCACAAGAGAATGTCTTTATTCAAACTATTATGCATCACTCCTAATGCAAAGCCCAATAATGTTCCTGAATGCCTCTGGATAAAAATCAACCAGTATTACCAACGTAGGAATTTGTTGCAGACTAGCACCATGATTAGTCAATCTACCTTACAAAAAGGAAACCGTTGTCAGCACTACTTTCTCTCTGTATCTCAGTGCAGCCTGTCAAATTATGACATTACTTCCCTGCAAAAATAAGAGCCAGTGACAACTGTGTGGAATTTAGAAGAATCGTTAAGAGCTGGATATTCCCAACTTGACCATCATAGATACTCTGGCTCTTCAGTTGGGTGTAGCTAGGTTCTAGTGGCACAGTGAGAACACAACCCACCTCTGGGTATACCCATGGCCACTTACGTGTTACATTAAACACACAAGATGTGACTAGGGGGTATTCTTTCAATACGTCTTAGCTACTGTCGATCGCTTGGTGTAGTATTCCAACCTATCCTTCTTTTGCCCACTATGCCACCTCAGTTTAGACTCAGACATATGCAAATCAGTCTTGACCCTGCTCCAATAGGAATAGTCTAGACTGGACTTCCAGGCCCAATCAGGCTGTAACCCTTCTTAGGTTGCTTTTGTTCCGATTCAGAGAGGACATGATTTGGCAGTTCAGTCTGGACTGCCCCAATTGGAGCAGGACCAAGGCTGATTTGCCTATAGCTAGATCTAATCTGAGGTGGAATGGTGGCAAAAGAACGTTGGGGCGATTGCCAGTGGTCTGAAAAGTTTCGGTGCTCCATCCATCATTTCCTTGTGTTTGCTTTGTTTGCCCTAGGTTGGCAGGGTATGCCCAGATGTGGGTCCCTTTCTCACTTTGACACTGGATTCAACCTAGCCGGGCTGATGAGGGGTGTGACCCCGAAACCGGTCCCAGGATGCTTGTTTCCGGTCCAGTTTAGACCTGGCTTGGCAGTTCTGGATGGACTGTTCCCATGAGGAACAGGGTGAAAACTGATGTGCATGTGGCTGGGTCTGAACTGGGCTGGCGAAGTGAGCTAAAAACGATGGTATTCAATCCAGATCTAATAGTGACTGGGGGGGGGGGAGTGTCTGAAAAGTTTCAGTGCTCCATCCATCATCTCCTTGTGTTTGCGCAGTCCTTGTAATATGACATGATCCTTGTTGAGATCGAGCTCGGAGAAGAAGCTGTTTCCACTGAGAAAATAAATATTTCTGAACTCCTAGGGCCTGATTTAGAATGTGGTGGACAGGACACTCCATTGCAAACGTGGCGGAGTACCCTGTCTACTAAACTCTCAGTCCAGCTGCCTCATTTAGAGACGGGCAGCTTTCTATCAACGTAGCCTCTGTTGACATAAAGCTTCCCCAGATGGCCTGACTAAGTTGTATCATCGAAGGAAGGGCATTATACCACCCACCCTATTTAGGGTGGAGGGTGTAATGTCCTTGTTTTCTGGCCATCATCACGAGGAAAAACTTGGCTTTGATGGAGAAACAAAAATATAATAATGCACCTCACTCCCCAACACATACACACCCTGGGAGGAAGCTCCCAGGGTGTGGGGGGTCATTCGTTTTTTTTGTTTTTCAGAACAAACTCTAACTTTGGGATTTTGTTTTTGAAAAACAAAAAAAGTTGAACGTTTGGTGGGCAGCAGTCAGAACGGATGGCCGCCGTCCACTTTAGTACGTGAATAGAAACGCTGTGACTGTGGTTCATTTCAGTGTACAGAGATGACTGATAGGCCGGCGGTCATCTCCAAATTTGGCAGGTGATAGTCTGTCAGGGCGGTGGAGATAACGTTCTCCACTGTGGTGGGGCACCAGAAGGCCGAAGGCCGTAGCTGTGCTCCACAAAAATGACTCACTCCAGACACAGTGTACTTAGCAGTTGGCGCGAAGAACCACGAGCGGTCTTTCGCCGTTTATTTATCCCCTCGGGTCGAGCCCGCCCCGAGGGGTGCATGCGTGTGAAGAACTGCAACAATGTTTAAGAGAGCCCGGATGGCTCTCTACATCCCTTCCTTCTTTTGGTTACGGTCACCAATGTCAGTATTGTTCAGGGGGATATATACATGAAGTCCTTGAACCTTTGGCTCGGCGTCGGGTTTGCCCGGAGGCCATACCTCTGGCTCCGGGGAACGACGATGTTTCCTGTGTCGCCCAGGACGCCCACGGGTGAGCCAAACCCATCTTCTGAAACGGCCATGTCAGGGGCGGTGACAGCTTCTCTATTCTCAGGTAACCCTCCTTCGGAGACGGGGCCGCCAGCCCTGGGAGACTCTGGGGACGACACGCTGGGGCCCCCAGCCGGGTTGTCACTTTCTTCACTGTCTCGGCTGCCCTCGGCGATCGGTTTGAAACACGACACATTTCTCGTGACCCTGAGGTGTCCTTTTCGAGCGGTGACCATCGTCCCCTGCACCTCCGTTACGATCCATGCCTCTGGCTCAAACGGTGTCCGGAACTTCCACCCGGGGTGTCGATCTTTGATCAGCACTCGGTCTCCGATGAGGATTCGGGGTTCTTGAGCCCTCCGGGCCTCACTGGCCTTCCGGTTAGTGATCTCTCGGCGGGCTTGAACGGCATTATCATCTCTCACTGGAGGGGTCCACTTCGGGTCGGCTGGGATGCTGTCCCGTGGTGGCCGCAGAAACATCAGATGTGAGGGTGCACACTTAGTGGTGCTGTGAGGTGTTTGTCGGTACACTCCGAGAAACTGATCCAGGGCTGCTTCGGCATCCTCTTCTCGTTCCACCGCTATGCGCATGGCCCTGTTAAGAGTTCTCATCAGCCGTTCCACCTCCCTATTGGCTTGGGGCCAGAGTGGCGTGATCTTGCGGTGTCGGATGGCTTTGCTTTCCAGATATTCCTGAAACTCCCTCCCCTGGAACGGAGGTCCGTTGTCGGATTTGATCTCCTCGGGCAACCCGAGCATGGCAAAGATCTTGTCCAGCGCCTTCTTCACGTGAGGAAACGCCGTTGACCCCACGACTTCTACCACGGGAAACTTCGAGAAGGTGTCGACCTCAACCAGCATATGACGGCCGTCTGGAAAACTCCCGAAGTCGAGACTAACATGGGTCCAGGGGACTTTTACCGGATCTTCCGTGATTACTGGTGCTGTCGGGGGGTCCCCCCCTGTGATGGTACATTCATGGCACCCCCGGACCATCTCGTCCACCTTAGTATCCATGGCCGCAAACCAGACCTTTTGCCGTAGTCTCGCTTTTGTCTTGGCCATGCCCTGATGACCAACATGAGCGAGTTCCAGAATGCGTTGCTGTAAGGTCTCAGGAATCACAACCAGATGTCCTCTCAGGACAACACCATGCTCCCCCACACTGAGCTCATGCCGCACCCTCCAGAGCTGCTGCCGGTCATGTCCGACCTCCGGTCGTAGTAGGCGACTCCCCTCCATGAAACGAGCCCACGTGTTCTCTTCCAACACTCCTTTCACCCTTGACAGTGTTCCGTCTTCCGCCGTGGCTTGTCCGATTTCCTCCAGAGTCATGGCTTTCGGGCAGGCGCGCTGCGAAACCATCCTCACAAACTCTTCCGTGTCCCTTTCCTCTGCGGATGGGTCCATGGGCGATGAGGGGTCTGGGTGGCGTGATAGGTAATCGGCCGGGTTGTGTGCTCCGGGTCGGTACACGACCTTGAACTGATATGCTTGCAGCTGCTCAGCCCATTGCTCAATCCTTGGGGGTGCCAGCCTGGACGACTCTGCGAAGAGCGGGATCAACGGTTTGTGATCCGTCACCACTTGAAAGTCCTGGCCACACAGGTATAGGTGGAAATGTTGGCATGCCCACTTGATGGCGAGAGCCTCCCTCTCTATCTGAGTATACCTGGTCTCGGTGTCCGTGAGGGCCTTGCTGGCATACGCCACCGGCTTCCAAACTTCCGGGTCATGTTCCTGTAGGAGCACTGCTCCTAGACCCATGGGGCTGGCATCCACGACCAACTCAGTACGCTTTCTTGGATGGAAGTACGCCATGACCGCTTTGTCCTGTAACCTTTCCTTGATGTCCTTGAACGCTTTGTTGGCTGCGCTCGACCACTCCCACGGTTGTCCATGTTTCGTCAGGGTCCGGAGTGGTTCAGACAACGTTGCGAGATTCGGGATGAAACGCCCGCAATATGTTGCCATGCCCAGGAAACTTCGCACCTCCGTGGGGTTCTTCGGTGTGCTGGCCGCCCGGATGGCAGCTGCCTTCCTCGGGTCCACCCGGAGCCCTTCCCGCGTAAACACGTAGCCAAAGAATTCCACAGTGTCTTGATAAAACGAACACTTCGCCTTGTGCAGCGTCAGCCCGGAGTCCTCTAGCCTCTTCAGCGTCGCGCGCAGGTGCTTATGATGATCTTCCAGCGTGCTTGAAAATACGAGGATGTCATCACTCAGGTTGATCACCCCTTGCAGTCCTGACAACACTTCTCTCACTGCGTTCTGGAAAACTTCAGCTGCTCAGGATACGCCAAAGCGAAGTCTCTTGTATCGCCGGAGGCCAACGTGGGTCGAAAATTTTGTTATGTACCGGCTCTTCGGTTCTAGCTCCAGCTGATGGTAGCCAGCGTTTAAGTCCAATTTGGAGAACCATTTGGCCCGTTGAGGTCGGCCACAATGTCCTCCATGGTCTGGGTTATGTGGCGTTCCCTTTTTACTGCCACGTTGGGCAGGCGCATGTCCACGCAGAGTCTTATGGCCCCCGGCTGTTTGGGCTTTGGGGCCACAACTAACGTAGACACCCAGTGAGTGGGACCTGAGACTTTTTCAATTACGTCCAGCGCCTCCAGCTTTCTCAGCTCCTCCTCGACTTGTGGCCTTAGATTGAACGGTACCCTCCGATGCCGGAGTGCCACCGGTCTGACAGCGGGGTCGATGTGTAGCTTGAACTTTTTGCCCTTCAGTTTCCCCAGACCTGTAAAGAGTGCCGGAAAGTCCTTCAGTATGGCCTCTGCGTGTGACTCGTGTATCTGGTTCGCGAAGAACACAAGTCCGAGATCCTCAGCGGTGTGGCAACTGAGCACGGTTCCTTTCCGTCTCTCTGTTATGTGGAAACGGGTGTTCGTGGTGTAGGTGCCGCTGTCGATTTTGGCCTGTATGACCCCCCTCAGTGGTAGCGGATCGGTTCCTCCATACACATATATCCTAGCCGTGGACGGCTCGAGAGGGGGCCTCGGTGACAGGCGATCGTACTGTTCCGAGTCCATGACGCTGACTGAGGCACCCGTGTCGATAAGGGCCTGCACGTCGGTGCCTTCCACTGTCACCGAGCACATCGGGGGAGGCCTCCGTCGTCTGTCCGTTCGGCTGACATAGGACACCACAAAGACGTCATCGTCTTCATCTTCCCACACTTGTCTGGCTTCCTCGAGAGGGGGCGAGTCCTCGAGGGATACCTGCTGGACCCGTTGCGTGATGCTCCTCTGTCTTGACGGGCCCTGCCGGAATCGTCCACCTCGGCATACTCTGGCATAATGGTTGAGTCTCCCACACCGGGAGCACGTCTTCCCTTTTGCCCCGCAGACTGCTGTCTTGGCGTGTTCGTCCCCACAGTACCCGCACTGACCGACCTCGCGACGGCGGCTGCGCTTGCCGGGCCTGGGTAGGACGCCTTTGTATTGCGTCTACCCTCTCTTCTTTGACGACTGGGTATTTTGGTGTACCCGGCGCAGCTACGGGCGTGTGGAGTGCTGCTTCCATTGCTTCTGCCCGGACATCCGATAACTCGTGAGAGCGTGCCAGGACAAGGATCTCGTCCAGTGAGATCCCTGGTTGTCGCAGTATGAGTTTGCGTAATAGCTTTGAGCGGCAGCCCAGGATGATCTGATCCCTGATCTCCGTCTGCGGAGTGACAAATGCACATGTGCTGGCCAGCCTGCGCAGCCTGGCATAGAACATATCGACCGATTCCGAATCTGTCTGTGAGGCCCTTCGAAACTTGAACTTTTCGAAATCTGGATTCAGCTGTGGGTCGAAGTGTCTATCGAGTGCCCTCACTGCCGCGTCGTAATCATCCTCCTCTCCGGTGTTCGGAAGCGTCTCAAACAGGTCATAGATTTCGGGCCCCCCGTAGTAGATGAGAAGCGACCGCTTGACGGTGCCGTCCGTTTCCCTCGTTCCTTTAAAGTAATGATTCAGCCGCCCCACCCATGGCGCGGCGGTAGCTGGGTCCGAAGCTTCGCTGAACGGCGGCAGGGGAGCAATGGCGGTGTGATGGTGGCCTGGGGGCAGCGCACCCTGTCCAATGTCCGGACCCTGAGCCCCAGCCTGTGCGCTGGCCGTTTGGGTGTTGCTCATCTTGGGCGCGCCTTCCTCTCTTTGTCCAGTGAAGGGGCTAGCGACGCTGTGGGTGGTCCTCTCGCTCCTTCCCCTGATCAGCCTTTTGTGCCCCTGTCTGTGCTCTCTCTCTTCTTTCCCGCGTTGGCCTGCCACCTACTGGGGGAAATTCTCCGTGATACACCGTCCCCGTGGCCTGCGCGCGTGGCAGGGCAGCTGTAGCTGTGGGCGCTGTAGGGCGGTGGGGGCAGGGTCACTCGCGCCTGCGTAGGGCAGCGCGCCGGCGTGTTCTGGGCCTTGCGGTGTCTCAGGCCGAGATGCCCACCTTCTGTCTTGTGCCAGCAGTTGGCCTCCGCCCTTCTCTTATAGCCTCTTGTTTCTGTGTGGGTTGCCCTTCTCACTTCCACCTTGCCTCTGCTCTCTTCGCTGCACTCCTGTGCCTATTTCCTTCTAGTTAGTCACCCCTTGTGTTCTTGTAGGCAGCCCCGGGGCCCTGAAGCAGCAGGGACGCTCTTCGGGGGTGGGGCCTCAGGCACCGGCCTAGGCGGCTGTCTTAGCATTCTTCTGCAGAATTGGGGCCTCCCCCGCAGTCGCGCACTCACCGCTCTTACGCTGCAGAGCACAGAGCACCGCCGGCTGAACACGCTCCCGCTGACAAGGGAGGCGCGTGGGCAGGCGCAGGCAGCAGCAGCAGGAACAGGCGCCGGCTTCCCGTACAGGCGCCGCCGGCTGAACACGCTCCCTTTTGGGCAGGAGACGCGTGGGCGGGCGCCACTCACGGGGGCGACGGCACTTCAGTCGCGCAAGCGGGCACAGCAGACTCAGCGGGCGAGGCGCGCACACGTGCCGGTCCGACCGGCCTCATCGCCAGTGTGGTGGGGCACCAGAAGGCCGAAGGCCGTAGCTGTGCTCCACAAAAATGACTCACTCCAGACACAGTGTACTTAGCAGTTGGCGCGAAGAACCACGAGCGGTCTTCCGCCGTTTATTTATCCCCTCGGGTCGAGCCCGCCCCGAGGGGTGCATGCGTGTGAAGAACTGCAACAATGTTTAAGAGAGCCCGGATGGCTCTCTACATCCACCACTCTGAGGGGCAGAGTATTGTCTGCCAAACCCGAAGTCAGGCCCTTAGACTCCTATTCTTATATCACAGCATTTGCTTTCTTCGCTTTCCTTCTGTGCTGTGCTCTTTAACGTGGCCGGCCACCCTGCGCTCGGGTCCTGGAGCGCTAATCAGGAACACAAAGCGGGCCCAGTAATCCCGATGGGCACAGTGGGGCGGTCGAGAATTCACTGAGTGGATGAAATGCCTCGGGTAAGGGCTCACAAGTGAGTAGGCTTAGTGCTAGAGATGAGGCTTCTCTAATGACTAGTGAGGCCACACTAACGAGTTGTCCTAGTTCACGCATGATGACAACTGAGCTCATTCAGGTACTTGTGACGGAGCAGGTTTGTAACTGCCTGCGTGCCGCGTGCGTCAATCAGTTGCTGCTTGTTCACGGCAAGATCGTGTGGGAGCGAGCGTGTTCTTCAACTGAATGGGGGGCGGGGGAGGTGCGTGACGTGAAACATAAGGCTAATTTTTCACTTTTGTTTTGTGCACTGTAGCCGCGCACAGATCTTGATGTGTAGGTCTGTTTTTGGTAATTATCTGAATGTAATAGTGTACTTGTCTTTGTTGAATGGTTAAATGTGTGTGCTTGCTGAAGATCTGAAAGCAGTTTTGTGCCCGCATTTGGTTAATGTCTGCCTGAATGTGGTTGCATGCACTTTACTAGATTTATCATTACGACTTTGTGCCTGTTTTGCTGGACATCTGGAAATGTGTTTGTTAATGTATGAAAAGTATGCAGGGGCATTTTATCCACCATTCAAGACGGTGCTTCTGGAGCTAGAGGAGCGGGATCAAAAATGCCACTTGGAAAGATAGTAGGGGTGCAAGGGTCAACCTCCATTTTTTATTCGGTACATAGGTGCCGATAAACGTACTCCGTGGTTTACGCACCTGCCGCAGAGATCTGTGTGTCACCTAGGTCATCGTCTGACCGGTACCTGTTCTCTGAAGGAAGGAGTTTTCCGTTGCTGCCGCCATGCAAAGAAACCGGTATTGCTACTGTTTTGATGTGCCTGTTGTGTAGGCGAGGGAGCTTGTTGCCTGTGCTACATGGACGCTTGCTATGCTGCTTCTCACGCTGTACATATGTGTGTTAGTGATGTTAGATAAATGCCTTTTCACAATACAAAAGTCAACATGTTTGGCATCGTTAACGCATGTGACTTTTGCTTCAAAATGTCTTCGTTAACATAGGCAAGAAATATTGGGAAAGTATCAGACTTATGAAAGAGGTAAATTTGACACAGCGCTACGAACACATGCTGGAATGTAGTGAAATTACTAAGAAAGACTAAAAAGTGATCTATTTCGCAAGCACAAAGTAAATTAATTAGGAGAATGAATGTTTCACTGTATTGCACCTGACTGCGCTAACTGAGCAATTTTGTACCGGAGCTAAAAAGCCTCAAATGATCCAGTACAGGCTGAAGATTTGTGCACATAGGGGGCTTATTTTCAAGCTTCTTGCGCTGCCGGTACGTCACTTTTTCCCCATATTAAAAGTGACGCATCAGTAGCGCAAGGGGCTTGTAAATGAGCCCCGTTGTATATTTTTTGAGCTACCGATTCTGATGGCTCGTGTCCAGGCAGCCTGTTTCAACACCACTGTTTGCTGGGCATCCTTGGCATAGCAGAGGTTTGAATGGCCCAAGCACCGAGAGAACCTGCCCCATGGTTTACAAGGAGCCCAGACCAGCAGTTTCACTGGTAGATGGTCATAGATACATAATTGCACCCCTGGACCCTGCGCGCTTCTCCCGTCCCCTCAGCCAAAAAGGAACCAGTGAAGTACTTCTATTATCATGGCAAGGACAGCGAGAGGCTCATTTCACCTACATCCCCTATTATGTTTGGCATAACCTTCTGTTCTGCAGCTCTTCCCTTGGCCTGCCTTGCTTCTTTCGGCCACCCCTCCTTTGCTTCCCAGGAGGGTAGCCCACTTTGGCTACTGCGTGGGTTGTGATGCGGGGCTGATTTCAGTGAGTAGCAGGGGGAGAATCTGTGTCACTTGGGGATTATGTTACGTCAGTTGAGGGGGGCTGTGTTGGTCGTGGGAGTGTTTGATTGTATACAGACTTGTCAGTTCGAATTCGAAAGATGTCATTTGAGGCCCAGGCCATTAATCTGAGAGCTGCTTCAGAGTGAGAACGTATGGCCAGGTACTACCTACACCCCCTCCTCCCCTATCAAGACCCAGATAATGACATGAGAAGAGTTTTGGATGAGGGGGTCGTAGAAAACCCCGGCCGTATTTATTAACATAAAACTTAAACATAATTAATATATACAAATTTACAAAATACGCAGAAAACATTGCATTACATTGATTACATTGATAAGTACAGATGTCAGATGGCTAACCTTAACATATCTCTAATACAAGGTCTTCCTATCCGAATCTAAAACATATCATCATCAATAATCATCATAGCATTTAATTTTTCTGCGTATCCCTATTTGAGCCTACGGCAAGGTCAATAACTGGTGTCAGATCCTTATCACCTTATGCCCGCCCTCCAACCGGAGTGCGCATGCGCAGAGCACCCGTTCACCGTGAGGGTACTCCCCCCACCCCCCTCCCGGTTACCCCCGTACGCTCTGTATATTATCTCCATAAGGGGCCCTTGCAGTTCTGTGCATTGTGCACGTGCGGGGTGGCCAACCAGTCTAGGGAAAGCGTTACTCCCCACTCCCCCGCACCCATCCAGCCAACCGGCTGTAACTGCCCCTGGAGTTCTAGGAGAGACCACTTGTCCCTCCCCCTTGGGCAACCCCATTCAAGAATGGCGCCGCCCTCTAAGGACCTTAAATTTACTGCTCACCAATCATGACCTTACCGCCTGACCAAGGAATAGCACTAAATACGACGATAGATGACCTGTAAAAGGAACAAACTTGTCCTAGACGAGAAATTCAAACAAAAAACAGAACATGGTACACATCATACAACAATATTAACGCCAACCTGTGCCTAAAACACAGCAGAATTCACCACAAACTTATTTGCTTTAGGGGATGGTGGGTGGGGAAATCACGTTACAGCCTCCTAGCGAGGCTGGTGTAGCAAGCTGGGGGGGAGCAAAGAGGCAGACTCCTACACTACCCAGCCTTTTATCGTACTTTTTCCTGCCAGGCCGGTTCTAACCGGCCTGGCGTTCGCCCAACGCGTGACCCGGAAGTGATTATAATCACTTCCGGGTCACGCCCAGGACCCACGACCAATTACGGTCGAGGCGCGCCTGTCGCGTCACCACTGTGCGCGACAGGCCCGCCTCTATGTGGTCGTCAGGGGCCGGCACGACCGCCATACTTTCGGCGTGGCCGATGCCGGCCCCACCTTTTTCTATGGCCAGGTACTACCTACACCCCCTCCTCCCCTATCAAGATCCAGATAATGACATGAGAAGAGTTTTGGATGAGGGGGTCGTAGAAAACCCCCGGCCGTATTTATTAACATAAAACTTAAACATAATTAATATATACAAATTTACAAAATACGCAGAAAACATTGCATTACATTGATTACATTGATAAGTACAGATGTCAGATGGCTAACCTTAACATATCTCTAATACAAGGTCTTCCTATCCGAATCTAAAACATATCATCAATAATTATCACAGCATTTAATTTTTCCTCGTATCCCTATTTGAGCCTACGGCAAGGTCAATAACTGGTGTCAGATCCTTATCACCTTATGCCCGCCCTCCAACCGGAGTGCGCATGCGCAGAGGGCCCGTTCACCGTGAGGGGACTCCCCCCGCCCCCCCCCCCTGGTTACCCCCGTACGCTCTGTATATTATCTCCATAAGGGGCCCTTGCAGTTCTGTGCATTGTGCACGTGCGGGGTGGCCAACCAGCCTAGGGAAAGCGTTACTCCCCACTCCCCCGCACCCATCCAGCCAACCGGCTGTAACTACCCCTGGAGTTCTAGGAGAGACCACTTGTCCCTCCCCATTGGGCGACCCCATTCAAGAATGGCGCGGCCCTCTAAGGACCTTAAATTTACTGCTCACCAATCATGACCTTACCGCCACAGGCCAGCATAGTTGACCGACTATCTGGCCCCCCCCCAAATGCTAACTTAGAGGGTCATGTCATGCTTCTGCTTCTGAAGCCACCCAACCAAGCTAGCAGATTCTCCAGGAAGATTTCATTACCTACTTTAGACAAGTGGACACCGTCTTTTAAGAAGCACGGCTCCCCCCTGATACACCCGTGGGCGATCGTCTGTAAATGAGGAGCCCTGAACAGCCTCTCTATCTTACTATTGATCCTTCTTACTGACCGATTCAGCGCCCTCACCGACTCCCCCCCCATTGGAATCTGGGCACCATCTGTGACCATATGATGGTGCACCCTTGACATGTCCGAGCTAACCAACCCACTTCAGTGATTATGGTTTCTACAAGTCCCCTTCTACCCAGATTTGCCAAGTCATTCCCTCCCAGGTGCAGGATAATAATACTGGGAAGAGCCCCACCCTTGTTCAACAATTCTACTACAAAACCCCTGAACTGACTGAAGCGGAGACCCCTTTTCCATGGAATGACACCCTACAACCCGCCTGCTCTGCTCTAGACCTGTAATTACCTGCAAGAAAAAGGTTATTCAACCGCCTCACATATGAATGGCCAATAATCCAGACGATATGTGGTCCTGGTTTCTGTGGATGTGCACGTCCTTGCGTTGCTTGATGTTGCTGTCGCGCCGCCTCCAGTTTCCCCCCTGCGTGACAGGTTTGAGAAACTATAAATGTGAGCAGAGAAGGAACATGCATCAGTACTGGGCAAATGTCCCACTCACAACATATGCTGCCGCACATAGCGCTTATAACAATTGGAGGACCATCTCCCAATCCTTTGAATGTTGCTACTGGGGAAACCCCTTGCTGTTGCCTCAGTGGCAGCCCCTATTCTGAAAGAATGAGTCACAAAGCAACTAGGATCCAAGCCTGCCTTCTGTATTGCCATATCCAAGACTCTTTTAAACTGAAACCTTGTGAGTGGAGTACCATCCGCATGAATTAACAATGCCCCTCCCCTATTACTGGGTCTACGCTGTAGGAATGCCTCTAAATGTGTGATGGGGCAGCAAGGATTACCATGTGCCCGATGCAATACTACTCCTTCCCCACGGGCCTCCTGGTCAGTCTTGGACTTCCTAATGGAAATCAACAAAGCATCACTTTGTACCTTCACTCGGTTAAACTGCAGACCGCCATGATCGTCCTGTTTGTTTTGGGCCACCAATTCCCCAATCCTAAACGCACCATAAAAGGCCAATGAAAAGGCGGCGCTGAACAAAAGAGCTTCCTCTGTAGTGTTGCAGATAAGGCGAAGAGCCCCCAATAAAGATGCTAGCAACTCCACCCCTATCGGACGCCTCGTGTCCGGTGCTGACCCTTGTAGGCGCTGCCACCCCTTCAAAGCTTTCCTGACTGTGAAACTGTTGGTAGGGTCCCCCCTATCTCTTGTCTGAGCAAAGAAAGAGATTGCCGCCACATGCCGCCTGGCTGCTGCCGCAGAACGTCCTTCGTTTTTCAAGGCCCCTAAGTAGACAAGGAGTGCCCCCATGTCATGCCACTTCTCTGCCCAATCCCTTCCCAAAAAGGTACAATATGCCCAAAACGCCCCTTCATACGCTTTCCTGGTCCTGGGTGCTAGGCTAGCTGCCACGAGGTCCGGTAGTTTGGGGCACCAATCTGCCAAAGTAGTTCTGGGAAGGGTGTGGGAGTTGCTGCTGCCGATGGGAGGTGTGCCCTGAAAACCTGCATCTTGAAGCGAGAAAGTGCATCAGCAGCATGATTCAACACCCCTGGCACATGCTTAGCTTTAAATTGCATATTCAGTCACATGCATAGTAAAACTATCTCTTTCAACAAGCGGAGAATCATTTTACACCGTGCTGCCTGTTGAATGATGCATTCGACCACAGTCATGTTGTCCGACCAGAACACCACCGATTGATTACGCAATTGTTCCGGCCATACTGTTAATGCCACCCAGATGGGGAACAGCTCCAAGAAACCGATGTTACCCGTCAAACCAGTCTCCACCCACCAGGCCGGCCATCGCTGTGCCACCCACTCAGTTCCGAGTATGGCCCCAAATCTCTCACTACCCGCAGCGTCAGTCATTAAACCTAACTCCGCGGAAGTAGTGGGTGGACCGGGCCACACCACCCTGCCGTTGAAGTCACGCTGGAATGCCATCCAAATCCGCATGTCCTGCCTAACCTCGGCAGACAGCCTGGTGTGGTGGTGTTTCTCCTCGAGGCCGGCCATGGCTTGTGAGATGGACCGTGAAAATGGTCGTGCCATAGGGATAACCCTGAGAGCGAAATTCAACTGTCCTACTGCCTGCTGTAGCTGGTGCAGGGTGACCTTTTCTTTTGCCAAGCATTGCTGCAATGTTGCCTTGAATTTAGCAATCTTGTCTGCAGGCAACCGAAAACACCCTTGAACAGAGTCTAGTTCGATCCCTAGGAATTCTATCGCTGTTGTTGGCCCCACTGTCTTACCCGGTGCCAAGGGAACCCCAAAAGCCTGCATGAGCGTGCAAAATTCTCGCAGGGCCCACACACACTCCCGGGAGCCCGGTGACCCCAAGATAAGAAAGTCATCAAGGTAGTGCATGACAAACTGGTGCCCAGTCACCTGTCTAAAGACCCATTCCAAAAATGAACTGAATTTTTCAAAATAAGCACAGGAGACAGAGCAGCCCATAGGCATACACATATCCATGTAGAATCTACCCTGGAACTGAAAACCAAGGAGATGAAAGTCAGATGGGTGAACTGGCAACAAGCGGAAGGCGGACTCTATGTCAGACTTCGCCATAAGTGCTCCCGGGCCCAACCCCCTGAGCATCTCCACTGCTTGATCAAAGGAGGCATATTTTACACTACAAATCTCATCACTGATAGCGTCATTCAAAGAGTTGCACTTGGGTGCTGACAGATTATGTATCAACCTGAACTCTCCACTTTCCTTCTTGGGAACCACTCCCAAAGGGGAGCAGACAAAATTCTCTACCGGGATGGAATCAAATGGGACTGCTACTCTGCCTAAGCGCAATTCTTTTCCAATTTTTGTTGCTGCTACACCTGGGTTGGTCCTAACAGAGAGTTGATTCTTGCATTCCGGTGTCCCCACATATTCAGGTGCTGGAATCCTGAAACCATACCTGAAACCATCTAGCAATGTCCTAGCAGTGGAATGACAAGGGTATTTGTTTAGCCAGGGTGTCAGAGCCGTTACATTAATGGGTGAACGCGCCTTGTGTCGTGCAATACCCTTACTCCTGCTTCTTCTTCCCACTATCCTTTGACTTTCTGAAACATTTGGACTCCGGGTGCGATGGGTTGGCACAGATAGAACAAGCATGTTTGAACTTGCACGTGCCTTGCGGCCTAGTGCATGTGCGCCTATTAAAGTCCCAACATGTCCCTTTTCTTCCTCCTCCGTTACCTGCACTGTTGGAGGAGCCTGTGGATGAAGGCTGTCGAAAGGACTGAAAGGACTGGCTTCTTGCATTGTCCTGAGACCCCCCACCAAATTGGTCCAACCAGGCGATCGTGTCAATGCGGTCCCAAGAGAGGGATGGGTCCGACACCTTGGCTCTCCTAAAATTCTTGTCGTATTCTTTCCATCCCATCCCACCGTACTTGTCATGCGCCCCAGTGATCCTGCACTGGTAACATGCCATCTCTGCCTGCATATTAGGAAAACGTTCAGCCATCACTGCCATGAATATTGAGAAACCTCTGATCCAATTATTCAAATTCTCCTCAATCCTGAACGTTTGGAGTTCACTTGCCCATTCCCTAGGGAGCATCCAGTCCTTCTTTTTCCTTGCTTCCTCCCTTTCATTTTCGTCAAGCAGCAATGAGAACATACTAACATAACTCCCAGACCATATTTTTTCTTTCACTTCTTGTGTGACATGTCTCGCTAAGTGTTCCCTCCCGGTGCGGGATTCCCCCACACCTAACACAGGCAATGTTTCCCGCTTACCTACTGAAGCTGCCCCAGTTGGCTCCGTCAGCTTCTCCTTTGCCAGGCTGAGCACTGGTAGTCCTCCGGTTGGTTCAAGTGGGGTGGTCCCACCCGCTGGAATGACAGGGGAAGGTGTACCCTGCCCCTCAACTGTCTTATCCCCAGGTGTCCCTTCAAACCGAGCTACTATCCGCTTTGCTTCAGCGAGTACATCCTCCCCAATGTCCCGTGCCCCCACTGCTGGTGACAAAATCCCTACCTTCCCCAACCAAGGAAGGGTTGCGGCTAACTGTGACACTAAATCTTGCGGAACCGGGTTCCCGCCCGCAGGGACCACTGGAGATTGTGGGCTACTGTCCTTACGGCCCCCCCCCGCAGGAGCAGATGGGGCCTGTGGGACGGGGGCCACCCCTGAAGGCCCATGTTCTTCCCTGGGCTGGGGGACTGGCACCGGGGCCGCAGGTATAACTGGTGGGACACTCCCTAAAGGGACCACCCCTGAAGGTCCGGGCTCCTCCCTGGGCTGGGGGACAGGTTCAGGGGCCATAGGTGTAGCAGGTTCATTTGGCCTCCCTTTCTTCGACCGAACCCGCTTGGGGAGGGGGGGAAATGCCGCCCTGGGGGGCACAATGCTACGCCTAGCCCTCTCCTCTGTCCCTTCTTGCCCATCCACTTTTTCTCTGAGGTCAGCGAGACCCTGCCCCAACTCGTCAACCTTTTTCATCATTGCTTCCATCAGTTTTTCCATCCGGGAACGCTGGTCACCCCGTTTTGCCTTACCAGCCATTGCACCTATCCAAACAGCTGTAGTAAATCCTGGTAGTGTGCTGACTATTACCCAAGTACATACAATGCCCTCCCTCTAAGAAAAGGCAACCGTGTAATAGCCTACTTAAACACACCCTTCCCGCACCTCAATGACCTGGCACACCGTCCAAGCCCTTACCTTACAATGCAGGAGGTACACAACCGGCCATAAGCACCCACGCAACCACAGCCACTCCACACCAGCTAGTCCAGTGGGTCAGGTGAGTAATCTCGAACCCGCGTGGCTCCCGGAAGTGCTGGAATGCAGGCCTGTCCGTGTCCCCTTAAGGTCCTTCTTTTTTCGGCACCAGCTGCCCCTGTGTCCTGCAAAATCCCCGTGGCTTTCTGTGGGACCGCGTGTACGCCGCTGGGATGCTCTTGCCTGAAACCTGGAAACACAGCAAAGACAGATCAAGCGCAGCTTCCACTGTGACCAACCTTGTAAGCTCCCACGCTCTTGCAATTACCTGCTCAAAAACACATGTGTTGCACAAACCCTGATAATTACTGCTGATAGTTGTTTTCAAAATTGTCCCAACCCGGAGCCTCCCCACAGTTGTTGCTTAAAGATAAATGACACTGCTTAGTTTGCACTACAGCCAAAGTAAACTACAGCCAAAGTAAACACCACTGTGCAAATATCAGTAAATGTCCACAACACCTGATGCTCCCAAGCGCACTCCCATCCAAGCACTAACCAGACCAGTCCATTACTAACATCTAAAAATCAGGGTGGTGTGGCAGCAGCTGTTCAATTCCCCGCTCGCGTTCCGCCCGGCAGTACCCACAACCATAAGCTAGTCAGCCCTCGCTAACCGCGCTCCCAATAGCCGACTCCAACGTGCACTGTGAGCGCTGCCCGGCACCACCCCCGAGCGAGCGCGTGCTGATTGAAATAACCAATGCTCCCCCCTGCATGTACCGTGGGGCACACGAAACAAATGCACCCAGCCGCGCTCACCAAATCCGCTGCGTGATGCTCGGAGCCCCGAGCCTCCAATCAGCTGTTTTTTCCCACCGCTCACCGCCGCAGCCTTCCCAATCAGCTGTTTAGATGAGAAAATTGCTCCGATGTGCCCGCAGCTCCCGAGCCTCCGAACAGCTGTTTCTTCGCCGCTCTCCACCGCCGCTGTCCCTTGCTGCCGCTGCGTGCCGCAGTCGACCTGTGGATGAGAGAGGAAAAAAGAAATCACGTTACAGCCTCCTAGCGAGGCTGGTGTAGCAAGCTGGGGGGGAGCGGGGAGCAAAGAGGCAGACTCCTACGCTAACCAGCCTTTTATCGTACTTTTTCCTGCCAGGCTGGTTCTAACCGGCCTGGCGTTCGCCCAACGCGTGACCCGGAAGTGATTATAATCACTTCCGGGTCACGCCCAGGACCCACGACCAATTACGGTCGAGGCGCGCCTGTCGCGTCTCCACTGTGCGCGACAGGCCCGCCTCTATGTGGTCATCAGGGGCCGGCACGACCGCCATACTTTCGGCGTGGCCGACGCCGGCCCCGCCTTTCTCAATGTGTTGGTTAGGAAAAGGTAGGTTATGTTAAAATAGTCTTTTGGTGAAAGTAGGCTGTGCTATTTGAGGGGCTGTCAGTTTGAGGGTGGCTCTTGGGTTGCAGGCCGCTCCAGTTGACAGATCGATTTAATGCATACGATTCTATATTGCTTGAGGGAACTGTGCCAGTTGAAGGGAGACGGTGTCAAGTTTCAGAAGAACATTTGTATGGAGAGATGACTCAATTGGCTATAGAGCTGACAAATGGGTACGTTCTTTTGGTAGCGTGAGGCTGTTTCGGTTTGAGGATGCCCGTCATTAGGTCATAGAGCTACTGGATTGATGAGATGCTCTATAGGTACAGGGGAGGTGTGCAGCTTTCATGGGGCTCGTGCCAGTTGTGTCAATGGCTGTAAAGCTGTCGGGTAGCTGTGAAGCTGTATTGGTTGATGCACTGTGCAGCTGAAGGTTGGTTATGTCAGTTTGAGGACTGATGTTGGTTTGCTGGGTCTTCGTCAGGTGGCTTTTTCAGATGTCAGTTGAGTAGAATGTTGTATTGCTTGAGCGGGCTGTGCCATTTGAATGGGTCTATCATTTTAACATTGCAGAGGACCTGTTGTGTTTCGGTTGACTGTAGAGCTTTTGCTTGGATACTGTATTTCCTTTATCTTTGCTCCCAGAGCGCTCAGATATCAATTTGTCGTTTGTGGTATGAGTGCTTTACAAAAAATAGAAATGATAATAATAATTATATTATTAACAATAATAATAATAATATCACTCTTTGATATAGATTTGCCGTTAAATTGGGCTAAAGGGGTGAGAGACAAACTACCAAATTTTCCTCTAACAATTTTGCACTCCTTCACAAAGTAAAACCAATAGCCTTGCGCTTGACTCTGTGACCGGACACCAAACATCATCTGCCTTCAACATGCAGGTGGGTGGAAGTATGATTTGGACAGTAACCACACCCCTGGTGAGACCATGATGACGGGTGAATGGACTGTTCCATGAGTGCTGACAGACCTAAGGGATAGGTGGGGCTCTTGGTAAGGTATGCATGTTCATGTGACCCACACTTATCAGTTCATCCCTTTACGCATCGCTCTACTAAAATTGAATCTGAGTGAGAAGAGGCGCTTTCAATCTGCCCACATCTGAACCCAAATAATTGCCATCAGCAGACCAATGACCACCACTACAGCTGCCAGACATTGACCAGCCACCATCGCTGCTGATTACAGCTGGCCATCAACTGCCAGCAGCACTAGTACTGCCAGCAGGAGGTGAGCCATCACTGCCTCCACCATTTCTGCTAGCAGAATCAGTTCATCCACCTCTCCTTCTGCCCCCACACCAGCTGCCTCATTTGCCACATTGACGAACATATTTTATCGTTGTGATGACTTGTATGCTGGGGTGATGCGTGGTGGCGTTGCATGCAGTTGTATGATGGAACAACGAAATCCCTAACCCCGCATGCCTAAACAATGCGGTCTGAATAACGACTGCGTCTTAAACATGCATTGCCTTACCAGGCATACCTTTACCACAAATTTTCATGGTAAAGGCATGCATGGCATAGGGGTATGCGTGGTTAGGGACGCCACCACCCTAAGGTACAAACCCCCACCCTGAGGTGCAAATATCTCTACCGCCTTCCAACCCCCACGCTGTGCCCTCCACCTGCCCTAATGCCTAAAACCCTGTCCCTTAACACTGTCCCTTAACCTGACCCTGGCCAGCCCTGACCATGCCCTGAGGACTGCCGTGCCCTCCCCTAAGCCCCAAAAACTATCCCGACTACCCATTCCCCTCCCCATGTCTTGAGGCCTAATACCCTAACCCCTAATTAAAAAAACTTCTCCAACACTCCCCCAGCCCTGAAAACTACCCCGACCCCCCAGCCCTGAAAACTACCCCTGACCCCCCAGCCCTGAAAACTTGCCCCACCCCCAGCCCAGAAAACTACCCCGACCCAGCCCAGAAAACTACCCACGACCCATCCCCCAGCCCCGAAAACTACCCTGACCCCCCCAGCCCACAAAACTACCCCTGACCCACCCCTGCCCTACTTAAAACAACCCCGACCCAGCCCCACTTAAATCAACCCGACTCACCCCCCAGCCCACAAAACAACCCGACCCCCCCCAGCCCACAAAAGTACCCCGACCCACCACCCAGCCCCACTTAACTCACCGGGGATCTCTCCCTGCTTCAGTCCGTCCGAAGCTAGACTACCCCTGCCCCCCCAGCCCACAAAACATTCCCGACCCACCCCCCAGCCCACAAAACCACCCGACCCCCCCCCCAGCCCACAAAACCACCGACCCACCCTCCAGCCCCACTTAAAACATCCCGACCCACCCGACAGCCCAAAAACACAACCCCGACCCCCCCAGCCCACAAAGGCACCCTGACCAACCCCCCAGCCCCACTTACCTCACAGCGGATCTCTTCCTGACTCCTGCTTCCTTCCGTCCGCAAGCCCTACCACGCATTGCCTTAACCACGCACATGCGTGGTTAAGGCATGCGTGGTAGGGCTTGCGGAGTTGAAACACTTGTGGTTTAGACCGCGGTATTCCGACTGTTCCCTGTTGCACGCGGGGTTGTATCATACAACCACCGCACCTGCTGACTGTGCCACTCCTGTGGCATCCACATGTCCCAAAAAAAAAATGATACTGTATTTCTTGAAGGGGCATTGCCAGTTGTGGAAGAGATGTGTCGGTTTGAGGATGTCTGTTGGGGCTATCAGCTTGCGGTAGAGCTGTTGGTTAAGTATGGTGCTGTTTTTGCTTGAGAGGGCTATACCAGTTCAAGGGTGGTGTATGTTGCTATGAGGGCAACTATTGGGTTGGGGGCTTTGGCAGGCAAATGTAGTTTAGACAAGTGGCTATGATGCTATATTAATTGGTGGCGGTGTGTTGTCAGTTTTGGGAGAGCTATTGGTTGGGGTACACATCAGTTGACTGTACAGCTATTGACTGAATCTGCTGCTTTGCTGCTAGTGGAAGATTTGTCTGTTGAAGGGGTCTGTGCCAGTTTGAGTGTTTGTGTCAGGACTGTGTTAGTTGACGGTAAAACTCTTGAACGGCTCATTGATCTTTTGGTTGAGAGGAATGTGTCAGTTTGAGGTTGGCTTTGAGTTGCAGGCTTTATCCGCTTTCTGTAAGATATTTGTTGGGTACTATGCTGTTGGCTCAGTAGGTGTTGTATTGTTGAGGGCTGGGCTAATATAAGGGGGCTGTATTGGTTTGAGGATAACTTTTGGTTTGGAGCTAGCCGTGGCTGTAGATCTGTCTGCTGATCTGTAGTTATGCTGCTTGAGAAGTGCCATGGCAGTTTCAGGGAAGCTCCTGGGCAAGGGGGTGCATACGTTGACTTTAGATATGTCAGTTATGTAGATTGCTCCACTAGTCGATGGAGGCTAGTAGTGTTAACTGTTTGCATAGGGCACATTCTGCCGTTAGTCTGACCTCTGAACACCTTTCTGTATTTCAGGATATGCCTTTCCAAACGTTTCTGTCTCGGCCGGAGTCTGATTGCGTTTTGCACCAGTTTGGGGGCAGTGCCAGTTTAGTGTAGAGCTGACGGGTGTGTAGGACGCTTTTTGCTTAAGGTGTTTTACCAGTTTAGGGTGGTTTAATGGTACCATGACGGTTAGAGGATGCTGATGGGTTGACCTGGACAGCTCCAGTTTGGGGTTATAGCGGTACATTGGTTAGGATGTTGTATTTCCCGGTGTAAGTTGTTCCAGTTGAGTGAGGTGGGGAGAAATGGTTTGTGGACAGCTGTTGAACTGAGTGGCTGGCCAGCTTCCTGTCAAGCAGTCGATTGCGTAGGATGCTGTTTAGGAGGGGGGCGCTGAGTCATTGAAAGGGGTCCCTGCCTTGGATTTGAGGAGGGCTGTTGCCGGGCGCTGTCGCTTGGGTGTAGATCGGCTGGTTGAGCGGGACGCTGCATTGGTTGAGGGCGCCGGAGTCAGCTGATGGGCTCAACGAGCTGTGTCGATGACGCGCACAAGTTTCACCTTGCTTTAGAGGCAATGTCTTTGGTAACTTGTGTGGGCGGAGGACGCGAGAGCCTGATTTGCTGCTCGTATTTTCTTTAGGCAATTTTCTTGTCATTAACGTTTGACCTTTTCCATATCGGCTGTCAGTCAACGTGCGGCTTCGAGAGCTCAGGAGCAGCCAGCCCTCCCTCCCCCGGAAGCTACTTCCGCCGATCTCCTGTGCCATCGCATTTTAAACAGAAGCAAGTTGTGTGGTATACTGCACACTACCGGCGAGTGAATGTAGTTTATGGATTGAGTGCGGGCTTTTCACAATGCGCTCCATTACAAGCTTTTTACACTCCATTTAACGACTCCAATAAGATTGGATACTATGCAACTAACTGAAACACGTGAAACTAGCAATATATGTTAACTATCAGTATATATTAAATCTGAGGAGTGTACTACGTGGCTTCAAAGCGCTTCAATTCCCCCTCAGGGGTGGTAGTGCTATATGCATTTACAATATATTACTGCTTTGCCACCACAAACCTTTGCAGTTTCTTCCCACTCCTCCGCGTCCGTTTCTCACACTGTCCATGGTGCTGGTTTCACACTTCCCCCAAACACAGCAGCATCCTCTCAGGCTGCGAGTGCACGTTTCCGAAGCTGCCTGCCCCTACCCCGTCACCCGCCCCACTCTGGATGCTTCTCACTCTACCCCAGTGGTAATTGCTCTCACCGTATCCCACTGCCAGCTCGGCCTGCTGCTATCCAGTGACATCATCTCATACTTCACTTCAGTTCAGGCTTTTCACTGCCCATTGGTGCAGGCTATTCACACTTCTCTAGAGCCAGCTCCTTACACTGCCCCCCGGCTAACTCCTCCACTGCACAGCAGACTGGGGAGGCTCTTACTTGAAGATGGGAGCCATACACAAACATGGCAGCCCACGTTTGCCAGTTTATTGGCGGGGCTCGATGACGTATGAGTAGCCCCGTCGAGGCGAAGTGACGAGGGTGTTCAGAGAGATGTCTTGACTCTTGACACATCTGCCTTCTGGCCTGTGGAAAAGAACTAGGAACAAGTGCACACCTCAGCTCCGAGGACTGTGAGGAAACTATTCAGCTCTTCATTTTGCGTAGGTCCAGCCAACCTGCCCCTGTCAGAACTTTATTAGGCCCTCATTTGCAGTTGTAGCTGGCATTTTTGTTTTCATATGTGAAACACTGGCATGGCCATCAATTACTGAAAAGTATTTTATGTTAAATGCAATACATAATACGTTCGTGCAATACGTAATACATGCAACAAAACGATGCAGCCATACTTGCCATGCAGTAAACCTAAACCAAGGAATGCAAATGTTGCTTTAAGGAGTCATGCAAGGATCCTTTATATGTGGAACTCCTCGGTGAAAGGGGAGCGTATTCATGTATGGAATAAAATACCCCCATCTTGTGAAGAATCCTAGGGGTCCCTTGCACGCACGCTCGCGCTATTTCCCTCGTCTTTCTTGCTCGTTCTCACCCTCCTGCTACCCCCCTGTTTTTCAGACCGGCCTCCTTCTCTCCATGAGTGCCCGTTTTCCCGACTTTACTCGGAGCCTTCATGACAAAATCCTTCACGGTAATCTGCCTTAAGGGTGCAGCGCTCCCTCTGTCGCACTCGCGCGGTGTAAGAATCAGGAGGAATTAGGCTTTTGTTTCACTGAACACAAGTAAACATGCCTCGGAGTCTGTCCCGAGGGAGACGGACTAATAGTGTGATTTAAAATAAAATGTTAAACTCACTGGCCGACTTCGCCCCATCCTCCCAGGCCCCACCAGTGCCCAGTAGAAAGCAGAGCCCACAGCCGCCCGCACCCCACCCACGCAGCCACCCACCCACTCACCGCAACCCACCGGCAAGTCTGCCTGCCACGAAGCATCGCATCCAAACAGAAGCCGAGCGCTAATTCACTATGTCTTCCCTATCAAAAAAGTGAAATGTTTGATATCCTTGCTCTTCTACCGTATTCATTTTCTCAGTCTTGACCCCTCTTTTCTTATTTCCTGGTACCACTTTGCTTCTTTTCTGCCTCCCTCAGAGCTTTATGCCACTGTGCCATTTATCGGATTTGAAAATGTTTCAACAGGTTAAATGCCATGCTTTGCAGCATGTATGTAAACCAGCTGAGATGTTTTATGATTATTTAAACTTCTAAGCAGTAGATTATCGCACAGATCTCTGTAACAGTTGCATCAACATCCTACACGCTGCACGGCTCACCCAAGGCCTGCGTAAATATGATCACATCTGAAAGAGACAATTAGTTATGGATTCCTCACCTTAGAATTACCCCCAGGCGTCAGACTGGATCCTTAGAATTTTTTCCTCAGCAGTACCTCTGCGCGTCGATAGGTGGCGTCGGTCGACTCCGCGTTCGCCGTGGTCGCCGGAATGACGTCGCGGTATCTTCTTAGAAGCCGCCCTCGCGCGCTGACGTCAGTTCTTTCCTTTTCCGTGCCAGCAAGTGCAGATCCGGATACAGCGGTACCTCGAGTCACTTTTTGACTCTGTTTTTGCGACTTTTGTCAACACCTTTTTCGAGTCGATCGACTCCTGGTGCACGGAGGGATGTCACGTCAGACCGGCTTCAAGGCTTGCGACTCCTGTCGCAAATTGATGTCAGTCACGGACCCGCACCTCGTGTGCCTTTGGTGCTTGGAGCGCGACCACGACCCGAAGTCGTGCTCCGACTGCTGGGCCATGAACCCGAAGTCTTTGCGGGAGCAGTCCCGAAAGCTTCTCGAGGCCCGGCAGTCCGCTCCGCGCCGTTCGAGGTCCCGGTCCAGAGGGAGGTCGCGGGACCGGTCGCGGAGCCACCACCACCACCACTCGTCATCAAAGTCTTCGTCTTCGGGTAAGTCGAAGCACAAGAAGAAAGCGAAGAAGCATCGCCGCTCTTCGCGTTCTCCCTGTCCGTCGGCTGACGCGGGAAGCGGAAGGTAGTTGTCCGGGTCGACTCCAGCCTTCCCTCCCTTTCCGGGAGCCGGAGCGACCCCTGCCCAGCTTCGCAACTTTTACGAAGCCTTACATTCCATCTTCGGGCAGCCTGACTCCGCCCGCGCGCCCTCGGGCCCTTTGGACTCGGTTGGGGGCTCTAGGCCTTTGATGCCGGCGGCTTTGGCTCCGGTGCCGCAGGGCCCCAAGGATCCAGGCCTGGATCCGGATCGGCGCCGGTCGACCTCGTGACACCTCCTCCGGCGCCAAATCCAGTCACGACACCCCGCCACCTCCGACGTCGGTTGTGCCCCCAGCTGGCGTCGGCCCCGGTCTCCCCCTCGATGAGGCCGCGGAGCTGGACCGACACCGGCCGGTACTTTTGTACCCCTGTTCTCCCCTGATGTTTCCTACCGCCCTGAGTGGCTACCAGGAGAGGGTGAAGAGGACTGGGAGGGGTCTGTGGACCCTCTTGCAGACCAGTTAGAGGAACCGGACTGGAGAGAGGAGTTGAGTGATGCCAGTGGTCTGGACACCTCCCCAAACCTTGGCATGCTTTCTCCCCCTACCGTGGCTACGGAGGAGGGTGCATCTTACGCAGTGGTGTTGCGTAGTGTGGCCGAGGCCTTAAACCTCGAGCTTCCTACGGTGGCGGTCAGGACTAACCTCCTGACCGAGGTGCTACAGCCGGCAACGGCCTCTTCGGAGCCCCTGCTGCCGTTCAATGAGGCCCTCACGGACATCCTTTTGGGCACTTGGTCCAAGCCCAACACAGGGGCTCTTGTGGATGGGATGATTGCCCAACACCACCGCCCGGCCCCGGGCGACCCCATTTTCCTCTCTCACCATCCCACCCCTGAGAGCTTGGTAGTCCAAGCCTCGACTTCCAAGGGCGCATTCCCTAACGCACCACCTGATAGGGAATCCAAGAAGCTGGACCACCTTGGGAAGAAGATGTTTTCTTCCTCCCGCTTGGGACTGCGGTCGGTGAACACCGCATGTCTCTTGGGCCGTTATCCCGCTTGGTGTGGGACACGGTTGCGCAGGTGCTGCCACAGTGCCCTGAGGAGGCCCAGGCCGTGCTCTCCGTGCAGTTGCCGAAGGGAGAGACGCAGCGAAGTTCGCCGCCCGATGTGGGCTGGACACCGCCGACTCACTAGGCAGGACGATTTCCATGTCGGTAGCCCTTAGACGCTGCGCCTGGTTGAGGACTACTGGCTTTTCGAGTGATGTCCAGCTACGCTTTTGGACATGCCCTTTGATGGCTGTCGCTTGTTTGGCGACAAGGCGGACAACGCGCTTGAGCGTTTTAAGGACTCCAGGGCTACGGCCAGGTCCTTGGGCCTCGCATCCACCTCCGGCCCAGCGCAGTCTGCCTTTCGCCTCTTTCGTGGCTACGGAAGGGGTGTCCCACCACGTTCCGCCCAGAGCCACAGGCCTGCGCAAGCCGTCCAGCCTCTGCGCGGCCAGGGACGTGGGCCCCACTGTCGTGGGTCTGGGGGCCAGCGGGTGGGCCTGTCCACCAGCGCCCCATCTGCAGCAGCCTCCAAGCCCTCCTAGTCCAACCTTTCAGGGCCACCTTTTGCCAGTGGGCGGCAGGATTCGCCATCACCTCCTTCACTGGCTCAACATCACGTCGGAGAGGTGGGTTTTGCAGATAGTCCGAAGGGGCTACTCCCTCCCCTTCGAGACTACCCCTCCATCCATGCCTCCTCAGACCCATCGCATGTCGGAGGATCACTTGGCCCTTCAACAGGAAGTTACGGCTCTCTTGGCCAAGGGAGCCATCGAGCGCGTTCCTGCCCCAGAAGTAGGTTGTGGTTGTTATTCCCACTACTTTCTGGAACCCAAGAAGGACAAGGGCCTGCGTCCTATCTTGAATTTCTGGAACGTCAATCGCTTCCTCCAGAAGGAGAAGTTCAAAATGCTGACCCTTGCTCAGGTCCTGTCTGCTCTCGACCCTGGAGACTGGATGGTAGCGTTGGACTTGCAGGACGCTTATTTTCACATCCCCATCCTGCCGGCCCATCGACGTTACCTACGGTAAGCCACGAGCACTTTTAGTTTACCGTGCTCCCCTTCGGCCTTACCAGCGCCCCTCGGGAGTTCACGAAAGTGATGGCGGTGGTCGCAGCTCATCTGCGCAGATCAGGGGTTCCAGTCTTCCCCTATCTCGACGACTGGCTGTTGAAGGCGGGCTCGCCCCAGACTGTCGTCTCCCACTTCCAGACTAGGGCCGACCTCCTGCATTCGATGGGGTTCACCATCAATGTGCCGAAGTCACACCTGATTCACTCTCAGAAGCTCCTTTTCATCGGAGCAGTTCTGGACACAGTGCAGTTTCGGGCTTATCCTCCCGAGCAGCAAGTCTGGGATATTCGGGCTATGATTCCGATCTTTGAGCCTCTATCCCGGTTTCGGTCAGAATGACCCTGAGGCTGCTGGGGCTCATGACCTCCTGCATCCTGCTGGTGGACTATGCCAGGTGGCATATGCGGGCTCTGCAGTGGGACCTGAAATTCCAGTGGGCACAGCATCAGGGGAATCTTTCCGATTGCGTCCAGATCTCGGAGGGTACTGCACACCAATTGCAGTGGTGGCTAACGAACCGGGATTGGGTCAACGGCAGATCCCTCTCCCTTCCCCAACCAGAGTTCACAGTGGTGACAGATGCATCACTGCTGCGGTGGGACGGCCACATGGGAGAGACGGAGATCAGAGGCTTCTGGTCTCCGGCGGAGTCCGGGCTCCATATCAACCTTCTGGAGCTTCGGGCGATTCGTCTTGCACTAAAGGCATTCCTCCCCTCTGTCCGGGGAAGAGTGGTGCAGATGTTCATGGACAACACCACCGCCATGTGGTACTGCAACAAACAGGGCGGGGTGGGGTCGTGGACACTATGTCAAGAGGCTCCCCGCCTTTGGACATGGCAGGAACATCAGGGCATATCCCTGGGGGTTCAACACCTGGCAGGTTCTCTGAACGCCAGGGCGGACGAACTCAGTAGCAAGTGCATGATGGATCATGAATGGCGTCTTCACTCTGAGGTGGTGCAAGGTCTCTTTCAGCAGTGGGGAGAGCCTTGGTTAGATCTATTCGCCACCGAAGAGAACGTGCAATGTCAGCAGTTCTGCGCGTTGGAATTTCCAAGGCGGCACTTGCTAGGCGACGCTTTTCGTCACGAGTGGAGTTGCGGTCTTCTATACGCCTTTCCGCCTATACCACTTCTGCCCAGAGTGCTGAAGAAGATCAAGCGCGACCGGGCCCAAGTCAATCTTGTGGCCCCGGATTGGGCATGAAGAGTCTGGTATCCCGAGCTTTTACACATGGCCATCGATCCTCGGATCAGACTGCCTCTTCGGGAGGATCTTCTGTCGCAGCAGCAGGGGACGGTCCTCAACCCGAACCTGTCCAGCCTCCACCTCCTTGCGTAGAGATTGAGCCGCGACAGTTGACAGCTTTCGACCTTCCTCCTGAAGTCTGTAATGTTATCTTGGCATCCAGGCGTCCCTCCACTAAGACGGTATACGCCTGTAGATGGAACAAGTTTGTGGCATGGTGCGCAGCAAAGGCTGTGGATCCCCTTTCTGAAGTTCTCCTCTTCATTCTTTCTTTGGCCCAGCAGGGCTCTGCTCTGGGCACTCTCAAAGGCTATCTTTCGGCCATTTCGGCCTTCCTTTGGCTGCCTGACCAGCCTTCTCTTTTCAAGTCCCCTATTGTAATTCGCTTCCTTGAGGGCATTACTCACTTGTTTCCTCCAACTCCTTTCGTGATGCCCCATTGGGACTTGAACCTGGTTCTTACTTATCTTATGTGTGCTCCTTTCGAGCCGCTACATAACTGTCCTCTCAGACTCTTAACCCTCAAAATTGCCTTTCTGGTTGCCACTACCTCTGCTCGCAGGGTGAGTGAGCTACAAGCCCTTTCTTCTAAGCCTCCTTTCCTGGCTGTTCATCCGGACAAGGTTGTCCTCCGCACTAGGCCTTCTTTCCTTCCCAAAGTGGTTACCTCTTTCCATATAGGACAGACCATTACTTTGCCCACCTTCTACCCGCCTCCGCATCCTTCTAAAAAAGAAGAGAAGCTCCACCGTCTGGATCCAAAACGTGCGCTTTCGTTCTATCTGGATCGCACAAAACAATTCCGGGTGGATCACCAGCTCTTTGTCGGTTATGCGGGTGCCAATAAAGGTCGGGCTGTGCAAAAACGAGCCATCTCCCGATGGGTCGTTCTTTGCATCAAAATCTGCTATTCCTTAGCGAAAAAGGAACCTCCAGTGGGGTTGCGTGCCCATTCCACCAGGGCGACGGCAGCCACTACTGCTTCGGGACGTGAAGTCCCCCTTCTTGACATCTGCCAGGCAGCTATGTGGGCTTCACTGCACACGTTTACCAAACACTACTGCCTGGACAGCCAAGTCCGGAGAGACGGCTTCTTCGGCCGTTCAGTTCTCCAGGACTTTCTGGTGTGAACTTGGTTCGCAGACCCACCACCGGGGTTGGTATTGCTGGGGTATCTATTCTAAGGTGAGGAATCCATAACTAATTGTCTCTTTCAGATGAACAAGTTACTTACGTTCGGTAACAATATATCTGTGAGAGACATAGATTAGTTATGGATTCCTCACCGCCCCACCCATCCTCCCCGTTCTGCGAACTGATTTCTAGGGTAAGGGACTTCCCTTTCAGGGCCCTAGTTTTTGTGCACCAGTGGTAGTGTCTTGCATGGCTCTGCGCTTCTGGCGTGGAATGTCATGTAAAGAACTCACGTCAGCGCACGAGGACGGCGTCTAAGTAGATACCGCAACATCATTCCAGCGACCACGACGCCAACGACGAACTCAGTCAACCAACGCCACCTATCGACGCGCAGAGGGACTGCTGAGGAAAAAATTCTCCGGATCCAGTCTGACGCCTGGGGGTAAATCTAAGGTGAGGAATCCATAACTAATCTGTCTCTTACAGATATATCGTTACCGAAGGTAAGTAACTTGTTCATCACTCCCACCCTGATGGAATTCCATTGACCCCCCCCTTGGCCAGCCCACACCATGTTCAAAACCAGCTACATCATTTACAAAGCCATCACAACCAGCACATTTATCCTCCAGACAAGTTCACCTTTCTGAGGGATCTCGGCGCCCCCGCAGCACAGTACACCATCAGACTCCATACTAAGAAGTGTGAAAAAGAAAAGAAAGGACCACAGGCGTTTTCCATCTATGCACCCAGGATCTTGAACAACATCTCCTTGTGCATCAGGACCTTTCAATACAGCTCCAGTTTAGGAAAGAGTAGAAGAGTCACTTATTTAAAAAACACTACATCGCAATGCATTAACTGTCCACAACCCAGCTATCTTTCCTATCCCTCATTGACTTTGTGCTTTTCTTTGAACCTGTACAGCTTTTTGCTAGGTTTGCGCTATACAAATACCACATACATACATACATACTTACATACATATATTAACAACCTGAGCAATATATTGGAAGCATTATACCATGAGGTGCTGGATGCCCAAAGATTATCTATGTAGAACAGTGGCGGCTGCTCCCGGGAAGCAGCATAGAGGCGGGGAGGGGGAAAGACTGGGAGGAGGGTAAATAAAATAAAAAAAACACTTACCTGCTGGCCGGCCACCACCTCTCCTCCGTCCTCTTCATGGCTTCTAATGTGCAAACAGGAAGCAACCGGGCTCCCAGCCCCATAGCCAATCACAACGCTGCAATGATTGGTCTGAGCGCCGTGGTTCGGTGCTCAGCCAGGGAATGGGAGCCTGGGCATGTTCTCCACCCAGGCTGTAATGCAGCCTGGGTGAGGAACATGCAAAGTGCGCATGAATGTTTGGCCGGCCTCTGGCAGGCCAAACATTCATGCGCACTTACATAGTACCGACCACTCTTCTCCCGGCTCTGAGAGCACAGCAGACCTGCCCCGTCAAGACGCCGCAGCAGGAACAAATAAAATGATGATAATGTCGGGTTATTATCATTTTATTTTTCCTTTTTCTCACTTTGAAAAGCAGTGGGGCAACACTGCTCCGACTTCGCGGAAGAGCCGCCACTGATGTAGAAATTGCCTTAACCCCTAAGCCACCTTACCAGATGGACTTGCCTAGCCTACTTAGCAGGTAAGATACCTCTGTGGTCAATTTTTCCATTGTGATTAACTGTGGGCTACCAACAGCTGACAATTTTGACTCTTACTGCTTCAAACTCAGGCTTCCATTTTTTCTTATTGTGAATAAAATAAGAACAGCTGAGTTGGGGACTTTAATTACCTTAACACGGCTACTAAACTGCAAGACTGGTACCCAGTGATGAGTAGAAAAACAAGTAAAAGTAGGCATGTGTCTGTGCATGAATCTATGTGTGTCTTTATATTCACCCACATTTATAATAAAAAGCATTTGCAATGCAATAGGTCTCGCATTTACGCGAGTTTAAGCTATTGGCATTGTAAATGACAATGCTTTTTATTTATGTTTTAAAAACAAAAATAAAAGGCATTGTTATTTGCAATGTTAATAGCTGAAACTCACGTAAATGTGAGACCTATTGCATTGCAAATGCTTGTCTAAGCAGGGGTTGGTGTTTAAAAACCCCTCACTTTGTAGTCCGGGAAAGAAAAATAAAGTGAATTATGTGACAGCGTGAAATGAAAGGTTGTCGGATGTCATTTTTTTGTAACGCAGAGCAAAATATAAATTCCTGTAAATGAACTGTACACATTCAACAGTTGGGAATACAAAAATTAAGATCTTTTTTCTAATTCTGAAGTGTGACAAACAAAAAGATTTTAATAGGACCAAAAGAAAATCAAGATCCTTTACTTGGTGATGAACAAATGATAAATATTCACTGAAATCAAATTTTCACACAGGAAACATGTATGTCTGTGCAAAGTTAGTGGCCATTTCCATGGAAAATGTGCTGTCAGTAAATGACAGTGCACTTCCACACCATGCCTTAGTTACACTGAAAAATCGCCTGCCTCATGTCCAAAGTTTGTCGTTTAAAAATTGGGTCGTGTTTCTAAAATGTTTGTGAAACATTGCTTTAAGCTGTTTGGATGCATCTTTCTGTTTACTTGGAAGTGGTTCCATTTGGGATGCTAATATGAACCAGTGTGCCTTGTGACCCCCCTTCTCCTGCTGCCAGCCGCAGCTAACATACAAATTCTGTGCACAAAGTAGCTTTAACAAAGCCCAACAGGTCGGTCTGATAATTCGAAATGCAAGTCAGATCTATCAGCTTTGCCAATGCTTGTTATTTTTTTTGTGGGGGGTTGGGGGGACTATTTGACAGGCCTTGCAAATGGGGATGTTCTAGTACAGCATCTGCTGTGCATCGCTCACCCACACTTTGATGTTCTAAATAGACCTCTTTGGCTGTGGTGGGAATACCAAACTTACAGGCACTTTTTACAAACTACAAAAAATGGGATTATGAATTTCATCTCCTTGACTCTTCCAGGTACTTAGTGCTTCACATGGACACCTACTCAAAATGACTCCTTTCAGTTTTTCAGAGGATCTGAGGTTTTATTGTTTGCTACTGGTTGTAGTAATATCAAGCACTATTTACAGGAGTAATAGTGTTACCCCCAGAAAAAGTGGTAGCACCTCTTAGACTGGCAGTAGTGGTAGTAGTTTGGGTTGTTAATATCACTACCGGTAATAGTTGTGCTGCTTGTAATGTTTGTTGTAGTAATAAAAATGTTAATACTAATGACAGTGAGAGTGGCATTTGCTGAGCTGATTATCCTAGTAATAATAGTACTGTTTCTAGTAGTGTCGCATTTACCAGTGGTAGAAATCCTAGTATCAGTGGTAATCTCAGTAGTAGCAGTACTGACAACTTGCTAGTAATAACAATACTACTAGGAGTGCTATGCTGTGGGCAGTAGCACTTTCACTAAATTTGGGAGAAGTTTTACAATGTATAGAGTAGTAGTAATTCTGTTGGTATTACTATCAATCAAGTAACACTTTTGGCAGTTCTCAAGATGGCTCAGCGAGCTAAGATTGTCCCTTGGACAGCTGTGGTGACATGCCGATCATTAAAACAATGAAATCCGTGAACGTTGAAAACTGATAGCATTAAATTAAGAGGTTTTTTGGGCTACAATCGAGCAAAGCAGTGCAAACCTGATAGTCAGCAGCACATCCCTCACTCCTGCCCACCAGACATGCCCTATAGTGTGTACAACATGGGCATTAACAATGGTGCAGCTATAGTACAAACACTGAATCGGCAGAGCAAAGTTAAGAGCATTGCAGCTGTCGTGCAGGTTTTGCCTCAATCAATCAAACTGTTCTTATATAGCGCAGCTTCTCACCCGTGAGGGTATCCAGGCGCTGGGCTGTGGGTCTCAGTTGAAGAGCCAGGTCTTGAGTCCCTTCCTGAAGTCCACCAATGAGGGTACTGTTTGAAGGTGGAGGGGAAGGGCGTTCCAGGATTTGGCGGTGAGGTGGGAAAAGGATCGTCCTCGTACATAGAAGAGATGCAGCAGAGGCAGCTGCAGCACCAGCTTGCCTCACAGACACAACAAGGTACCACTGGGTGTAGCACAAAGCCAAGCCTCTTGGTGGGACTAAGTAGGGTTGTCCTGACCCCAGAAGTGTTGTTGCACATGTAGGTGGCAGGAACTTGCTGCAGGGCCTCTATGCCCCTGCTGGTGAGAGGGTGAGAACAAGGGCAAACTCCAGGGTGTACCTGCCCACAAGCGTTTGTGCAGTAGGAAGAATGGGGGCATGAGCCTGCTTGGCATGTTGAAGAAGGACCCTCTAAGCCCCTTTGCATGTCATCCACCTCCTTTGAAACTCCTTTACTGGCCACTGGAATCTATCGAATGGCTTTTCCCATATAGGTACTTAGGTGGCTTTTCAGAGTCCCTGATTGCACTCAGCCATCTTTAGCTGACTGTTAAGAAGTCTTCACAGACTTCAGCCAGAAAGATGTCCCTCAGTCACTTCAGAAATCACCTGCCATTCTGAGACACTCTCATCCAACCGTCAGACTATCCTCATCCCAGCGGTGGTGCTCACATAGTCTACTCCTTCGTCTCTTAGGCCATCAAACCCAGGCTTCTAGGCCCCAGAATCCCCCCAGACGCTTTCAACCTGTCCTTAACCTGCCACAAGTCAATCTCTCTGTGGCCACTGAAGCCTTTAGGCGCTTCCACTAACTCCAGGAGCTCATTTGAAAGCGCTTCGACGCCTCGTCACGGGTAGTAAGCGCTAATAAATGCAATTGCAATACAGTTTGTTGACCTTAAAAATACATGAGACTCCTTAGCAACTCACCCCCCCCACACACACACACACACACCCCCACCCATGCATTGTGCAGCGATGCACCTCGGTTATCTGCAGCTCATAGTGTACCTTTCAGCAAAATCTACACTTTAAGCCTTGCCTTTGGGAAAGTGGCTTGTACCTTTATGACCAACTTTGTGCCACAACGTCCATTAACCTGTGTCCTATGTGTTCCTCATTAAGGTTGGTACTATAGTTTCATAAAGTTGCATTATTGACGTGTTTTCTGCAGTGCTGCACGTAAGCCTGCAGGTTTTCATTCTCATAAAATAGCTCAGTGGGTTCTTGCGGTCGGTGCAGGAAATGTGTTTACATCGCAGCTCACAAGTTCAGATCTTAGGAAATAGAAGGGAAATGTGATTTCTGTAAAACGTGCATGTGGCCTTCTTGGCATCAGGTTGAATACCTGCGACGCTGAATCAAAACGCTATTTCTGAGGAAACTGATAAAATGAATGCCATTGAGAAGGGGACGAATATTTAAAGATGGCAAAACAAGTAAAGTGAAAATTAGAGTTGTGCTGTTCCTAAATAATCTAGAGTGTAGCAATATACAAAAGACAGTAGGCTACAGAGTCAAAGAGATGGGAATCCATTTCTTTGGAATATAATGCCCTCACACACCCAGTTGGGTGTCATGCTTCATCATCGGGCTGCTCCTCGTCTGGCCGGCGCTGCAATGCCTGACGGGCTCCCAATGAGGGGCACTTTGGCGGAGATCTTTTTCCAAATAGCCGTTTGGTGCCGTGGGGGTGAGGGGCTTAGTGAGTGTAGATGAATGAGTGGTGTGTGATGTTTATGTGAATTAAAACAGGGTTGGGAGTACCAGCAAAAATAATTTTAATTGTGGGGACACTGGTTTTGACCGAGAATTTTTTCGAATTCAAAGGTCAATTATACCATCAGACTCAGGGAACTTCCATGGGGAGTACCATGGCCCCTAGTGTAGCCTGTTTATACATGGCCTCTTTTGAGGAGGAATTCATTTTGAACGACTCTAACCCATACCATGAAAATCTATGCCTCTGGAAGCGGTTTATAGATGATATAATCATCTTCTGGCGAGGCGATGTGGATACATGTAATGATTTCTGCGTGTCGATTAACACCTTGAATCCATACCTCAGATTCACAAGCTCCATTTCAGACAACCAAATAACGTTCCTTGATCTCTTGATAAGGCTAGATAATGGTACCTTGAGCACAACAATATATAGGAAGCCAACGGATCGCAACAGCCTTCTACTGTTCAGTAGTTGCCATCCGCGTGCCCTTAAAGAGAATCTTCCAGTGGGACAGTTTCTGCGACTCCGCAGAAACTGTAGTCAAGTGGAGGACTATAAAACAGAAGCAGAAACATTGGCAAAAAATCTTACACATCGTGAATATCCCGCACGCAGTATTGCCCTTTCAAAAAAATGTGCAAGAAACAATAACAGGGAGGCTCTATTAGAACCTAGACAAAAAGCACAAACAGAGACCTTGACATGTGTAACGACATACACTCCAGCCTCCAATAGGATAAAAAATGTTATCAAGAAACATTGGAGCATGACCCTTGAACAACCACGCTTTGCTTTCAAACGATCAAGGAATTTGAAAGACATACTGATCCACACGAGGCCTAAGATACGAACGGTTAACACACAAAGACAGCTGTGGGACCTTCCGCCTGTTCAGGGTCACTACCCGTGCAGCACTTGCACAGTTTGCGCCCTCACAGCTGTGACTAAGAATATCATCTTCAATGCAACCTTCACATGGGAATTGCGTAAGCACACTAATTGTAATACGACAAATTGCATTTATATGATTACGTGCCCTTGTAATCTCAGATACATAGGGATGACCACATGTCCGGTCAAAGTGAGAATCACGGAACATCGCAGTAATTTCCGGTGTCAAAAAGTGAATACCAAAATGTGCACACACTTCTTTAACACCCAACATTCACCAGACTCTTTCCGTTGGGTGATTCTTGAAACATTCACTAAAATCAGCAAAGAAGCTTTGTTTTACAAAGATGGGTGCATCGTCTGTCTTCTGACACACAAGGACTGAATGAAGACATTCCTTGGAGTGCTTTACGCACTTAAAACTCCTTTGGAATAGTATCTTATTACTGCATCATTGACACTTTTTGACCTTCACTGGAACCCGTACATTAAGATTCACATTGCATGTTATATTACATACTGGGGACACCGTTTAGGAGATGATGATGAAGCCTTAGTGTGACTTTTACTCCACTCCAAAATGGCCTCCAAACTTTCCATAGACTTCAAAATGGCCCCCATTTTTCTTTTCTTTTCTGTTTACCAAGAACAGAGGTAGCGCCAAACTCATGGTGGTCGCCAACCAGTAAAATCCCTCAATAATTTTACTAATTCAACAACCTCTCAAACCCTGCACCCAATCGAGGATGTTTCCAGAGCAGTTATAGGTAGAATCTGACCAGCGGCCCAAGTTATCGTACCCACTCCAATATGGCGCCCGCAGTGTGGAGACCAGCACAATGACTGCCCTCACACACGCGAGCGGTCCAGCAACAGCTGGTAGCAATCACGAGTTAATGAGGAGGAGTAGCAGGTATTTAAACCGGGCTTTCGCACTACACCATACCTCCCGGTCCCGGCAGCAGTGGGTAGGTCCCTGGACATATTGCGTACTACGCAAACGTGAGTACTTTGTTAACCTTGGTGGTCTGTTGTTGTTCCCTACTGCTAACCCCTGTTAAATGGTTTCTCAGCCATTTTAAACACAGTCAACTAGGTAGATGCACCTTCCCTACCCCCCCTCTTTTTATTTTTTATTTCCTTAACCTAACTTCGGTAACAAATATGAAGCCTGTGTATTTCCATCATAACCGGGACTATGACTTTTTATGATTTGGGCAACTTTAAAGAACTCCCCTTGAAATATGTTCACTTTTCCATGTAACAGATAGCCTGATGTAGGAGCATGTTACTATACATTTTAAGGAGGCATATCAAATCCTCTAGTTTATTTAATTTAAGCGCGATCAACTTCGCAAGCTGGCAGTTCTTAACTGTTCCCTTCATCTGTATACCCCTCTAGTATATGGGAAGTTCCTCATATCTTGACCTGCCGGGGATTGATGAAGCAGTAGTATATCCCAAATAGGGTGAGTCTTGTGCTCTTTCTGCAGTTTTGGGTTTTTAATACACTGATTTGGTCACTACATACATGAGACATAATGTGACCACAACAACATTTGGCACCTGGTGTATATATGCCTGTAACACCTCACCACTGTGTGCTGTGAATTAGACACACAGGGAACAGGACAGTAGTGTTTGATACTCGTATTATTGGTTTGATATCATGCATTAATATGTGATTTTCTCTCCATAATAGGTAGAACCAGTACTACCAGTCATTAGACAGAGTAAGTCATGGTGGCATAAACCTCTATCATTAGTTCATTATTGTTTTTTCGGTCCACCTTAGTGTAGATAGTTTTTTAACTTTAGGTCCTGACGAATCGCCTCTAGACTTGTAGAATAGGCGAGAAACATGTTGACCAACCACACGGAAGAGCGCCACACCTGAGACATTAACTTAGCATTGCGCCTTTCCTTTTTATTTTAATCAGGGTAGGAGACCCCACAATTAAAATTATTTTTGCTGGTACTCCCAACCCTGTTTTAATTCACATAAACATCACACACCACTCATTCATCTACACTCACTAAGCCCCTCACTCCCACGGCACCAAACGGCTATTTGGAAAAAGATCTCCGCCAAAGTGCCCCTCATTGGGAGCCCGTCAGGCATTGCAGCGCCGGCCAGACGAGGAGCAGCCCGATGATGAAGCATGACACCCAACTGGGTGTGTGAGGGCATTATATTCCAAAGAAATGGATTCCCATCTCTTTGACTCTGTAGCCTACTGTCTTTTGTATATTGCTACACTCTAGATTATTTAGGAACAGCACAACTCTAATTTTCATATTGCATTTGGGCATTTGTGCTGGACCTCATGTATAAAAACCCTTTGTCCCTCTATTTGTGAATATAAAAACAAGTAAAGTGTCATGATTACCTTATTGATGGTAATACATGTGCGTACATACTGCAGTGTGTATTATTGGATATACTTGATATTTGTAATTTAGAACAAAGACATGATTTACGATAATTGCTCTTTCTTCCAAATCTGGTATTAGCATACCATATTTCTTTCGGTTATATTTAAATCATTTTTCTCTCTTAATAGATCTAGAATGATGTCATACGTTGGTTTATCTCTTGACCCACACCTGAAGTGGCCTTGCAGAGTCATGTCTGTTTTTGGCGCTGGCCTAAGGTGTTGACGTCCTGCTGAGCTGACTTTACCAACACCCTCTCAATGGACAATAGGCTGGCAATGGCCGCAGTTAAAGAGTGGGTGTGGGACTATTTCCTTTCTTTAACAAATGCAAGGGGCTGCTTCGCAGCATGGAGTGGGCTTTGTAATTGCACATCTACTGAAGGAGCAACCCCCTCTGGGCATAGCATTCTTTGTGCAGCCACCCCTTAAGTACTGCTGGGGCTTGAGGCGAGGGGGTGTCTCCTACAGTTTTAAGATCACTTCTCTTTGTTTACACCAGTAAATGCACAGGAATGTGCCCTCAGCAGCGACCATATACAATGGGATCACTGCATACATATAAAGGCGGTCTTCCCATTTGCAGGACCTAAAAAACATGAAAGTTTTGGGAGAGTCTTTACTGATTTGGGGCATCACACCTAAAGTCTGTCACCTTCCAATTTTCCTGGGTCACAGTCCTGTCATGAAATACAATTTAACATGTGGAGGGCTTACAGTACATTGGTGAGAGAGGGACTGGGCCCTAGGTTGTGCTGCCCGCCCAATGGCCTTTTTTCGACATGTTAACTGAGGTGATCGAGGAGGGAATGAGTTCAGCCGGGAATGAGTTCGGCCATGCTGCGGCGATAGAGGAGGGCGCCATGTTTGGTAAACGTTTTCTGTAGTTCTCGCTTCCTCATTTATCGTGGTCTGGAACATTACTGCCCTGGGGATGCTTGCATGAGATAGGGCACTGTGCGTACCCTCACATATCCATTGTACCACCCTCACCTGGTCTGTTCTGCATCTGCGTTTTTCAGTTGTAGGGCGCTATACTGTTTCCTGGAGGGAGACGGGACCAGATTCTGGGCATCTGGTTTGCGATGGCGTCCCATATAGCGCTTGGCACCTGACAATGACATAGTACTGACAGCACCGCCAAGGTAAGATGACAGCACCACCCTCTCGCACACAGCACATCAGTGGTTCCTGTGGACGGCGTTGGGGGCCTGCGTGGATCCTCGCTATCTACTGTTTACAGGATCCTCTCGGCCTAAACCACGTGCACCAATGCTGAGGGGAAAAGGACGAGGCGACGGCAACCCCAGCGCGAAGCAGGAAATCGGCGGCCGAGCTGGTGCCAGCGCCAGTCAGGAAACAGAAGGCCCATTGCGCGAATGGAAAACAAGGCGGAAGAGACGCCGTGCACGAGCAAAAGACACGTCGTGCGCGAGCCAAATCTCCACAGGGAGGGGACAAAAAAGCCTCTCTCCAAATGAAATACGAGCGTTTAACATAAAGTATGACGCGCGCAAATGAAAAGCGGAGGCGGAGCTTCCACCCCACTTCCGAAACATACCCGACGACAATAGATCTCGCAGAGCGAGCAGCGCATGCGCTGCAACGCTAGGCGAGACCTAAAAAGGGTATCACAGAGGGGCGTGTCACTTTCATGTGGGTTCAGCTTTAACACTTTAGTACTAGGAGTTGCCCCACTCCCAGTGCTGAGCACAGTGTTTTTTTTTAGGTTTTTTTAAATATTCGACTCGGGTCCCGCTTAAACCGTAACTTTTTTATCTACCAAAGATATCCAGGCAAATTTGAGTCCTTTTTTCACATGTTGAAGATTATAAAAGTGCACACGGTTTGCGGTTTTCCCTTAAGAGAACTGAGAAAATAGCCAAAATGGGGCAGTTTAAAAAAAATTCAACAAAGCGTGTGTGTGTTTTCTTAATTTCAAATAATGGTATCAACTAAAGGTTTGCTGTGATAATTTAGTCCTCTCCCCAGCTTTCATAAACGGAGTGTTGTATAAAAAATGTTCACCAATTTTCCATGTGTTGTTCAATATTTCCTGTTTTTCGGTTTATTCCTACTGCAGTTTTAGGGGTAAAGAGGTCTGAAACCTATGGGTAAACCTGGAAACAAGGAGGCAAAATTCTGAATTCTGCAAGGGGTCATCTCTAGATAGCTCATGATTCCTTAATGAACTAACTTTTGGTATAAAACAAAATAATGAAAGTAAGTAGGAAAAAAAAGACCACCCTTGAGTCCCTAGGGTCTTCCATTTTCACATATATAGTCCAGGTTGGTAGGGTTTTCTGGGTACCGTCTGACTCCAGACTCAAATATTGAAACCATCTACAACGGACAGAGAGAGGAAATCAGCATTTCAGTCCGAGTTGTGGCATACGCAAGGCATTCTGTGTAAGCCAGCATGCTGAGATCCACAGAAGCTGCACAACCCTGGCTTTCCCTGGGTCTCCAAGATGAAAACATGCCTAGGGATGGTGGTGTTCACTGTGTGCCAGTTATCCCATTGCTCAAATACTATAGCGATCCCCCATGAGGAGTGAAAGGAAAATGATTGTTTGTAGGCATAGTTGTGATATTTGCCAAGCATACTGAGTTTTATAAGGTTCTGGGATGCACACAAACTGCAAATTTCCTTGATTCTCCAGATTTCTGAAATGCACATGGTTGGTATGCTTCCCTGGGTAGCAGCTGACCTAGGGCCCGAACACTGCAGCAATCCCCTACGGCAAGTGAGAGCAAATTGGGATTTCTTTGGCATAGTTTTGGCATATGGGACAACATGGAGAGGGCAAACCCCCTTTTCTGCCTCCCTTATGGTGGGGGCAGGAGGAGGGGAGGGCTCAGAAAGACTGTCTTGGGCCGCAAGCTAATGCCAGGACAGCCCATACCCTATCTCATATATGATTTTTTTTTAAAAGTAATCACAAGTTGTTTAGTGAGATTCATGACACTCTAAGGGCAGAAGGGGCACACCTTTATTCTGCTTCCTTGCAGGAATACTGTCTTGGTCCCAAAGGTGGGGGGCGGAGGTCGCTCCATACATAATTAAATACTAATCACAGTCTAGTGAGGTTTATGCCTGTCTGTGATTTGATTGGCGGTGAAACTTCTAATCTGCCCACCAGGGAGTGAGGGGTCATAGATACTTTCTTGGTCCCCTGGATGGAGAGGTGCAGCCTGATGCTAATCAGGGCTAGCCCATCCTCTACATACATATTAAAAAATGATCCCTGGAGTCTGTTGGTGCTTCTGCCCCTTTAAAGGTTATTGGGAGTAAACTTCCATGTCTGCCTCCCAGGGTAGCAGAATCACGGTGTGGGTAGAGTGAGCCAAGGCGGAGTGAGGTATGATGCCAATATGGGCCTGCCCTTCACCCCATACATAATAAAAACATAATCAAATACTCCCAGGTGTCTAGTGCTGTTTTTTTGGCCCCCTATGTGGACAGATTGGGGGTAAACGTCTGAATCTGCCTCCCAAGAGTGCAGATAGACTGTTGGCCCCTAGGGTCGCGGTGTTCGGCCTGATGCCAACATGAGCCAACCAGCAACCCCACACATAATTCATATAAATAAGTAATCCCTGTTATCTAGTGGTGCTGTCTCCCCATCTCCTACCCCTGAGTGGACAGATTGGTTTTAAACTCACTGGTATGCCTCCCTTGGCACAAAATACCCAACTTGTCCATTAAGTTCATCTGATACTCTTCTTGCAGTAATTACTCAAATCAAACTGGCCAGGAAAGTAGGCGCCTATTTTTCCTTTGTGGCAGGACATGCTTGGAACCATTTGCCACTCAAGCTCCGCAGTATTCACAAGGAACTCCAGTTTGGCAAGCTTCTTAAAACATGATTTTTACTTAATCCTGTTCCTGGGTCTGTCAGTTCTACTCCCTTCAGCCCTGGGACACACCCAGGAGTAGCTGTGCATGATATAAAACCTTCTCATCCATTCATTCATTCATTGGCAGAAAGGCAGTCTGCACTTTTGGGGTTGGTGAGACACAACCCAATGCCAATATTGGCCACCACCCATTCAATTACTTTTTTATTTTTGAGTTGATTTCCCTGTTGTCTAGTGAGCTTTATATTCCCCTGGGGTCGTCAGACTGGTTCAACCTCCCCACCCGAATCTGCTTCCCAGGGGGGGTAGAAAGAAAGTCTGGGTCCTTGGTGTGGGGAGGTGCAACCCAATGCAAATACCGGCTTCCACCCACTGCATTCCTTTTTTATTTTTTAATTGATTTACCTGGTGTCTAGTGAGATGTCACATGGTCTTGTATTCCTGACAACTGCATTGTTTACATCTCCTTTAATGGCGGTTGTGGTTGATGGCTGCCATTTTAGAATATAGGAAGCAGTAGAGCACGACATACATGGGTTGATGGCACAGGCCATGCCCTCTTCCTTGCATAGTTCCCAGAATTCAGCCTGAAACGCTCTCTCTCGCCCAAGTTGATTCACAAAAATTACATATCCGCAAGCGGGGTGGAGAATTAACAGCAGCATTCATAGCTTGTGAGGTTTCATGACATAATTCTTTGTACTGACTGCCTATGAACCCAGCGCTGACTGTTCAACTTGAATCAGAGTAGAAGTTTCATGGCTGTCTCTTTTTGATGGCTCTTGAAAAATGGCAGGTAGATGATGTACTCTGGGGTAGAGCTAAAAAAAAAACACCTGTCCTGAAAACTGGATAGTGTAATTTGGGGGTGAATTGATCCTCAGAAAATAGTGTTAGCTGAAGAGATAAATTGGAGCATTCCAGATCTTAATCCATCATAGGAGCCTTTTCTTTAGTCACGGGCCAACAGAAAATGGTAATTAACAATTGTGGAAGTGTTCTAAGGCTATCTGGTATGGGGCAATAGCATTGCAATTATAGGACTGCAGGCAGTGAGAGGAGAGAAGAGACCGTAGAAGAAGCAGAAAAGAGGCATAGGAAAAACAGGAAAATTGGTAGAGAACATGGGGTAGAGGAAAAGTAAAACATAATAAATAGGGGCGATGCAAAGAAGAGTGATGCAGCAATGCATTAGAAAGGTAGGTGGTCTAATGTGTTCAGCCTTTGGCTTGTGAGAATGAAATCCTTGCTTTCAGTAGGGTCCATGGCACCCGTGATATACCTCAGCGCATTTCTCTACTACTAAAATGTACCCTTCCAGCCATAGGATGGTAGCATCTGCCATTACTGAATATCTGGGAAGAGATTTCCTTTCATCTTGTGCAGTCAAAACCTAATTGACAATTTGAGGGATGCTAAGAGTGTCAATTTTTTCAGTGTCCCAACTCAGGAGAACTTTACCTTCCTTTACTTATTTTAGACGATTACCGATATCCTCATTATCGGTTCCTAGCATTTATCTTGGTAAGTTTAATTAACTTCTCCATGAAAGCCAGTTCTGTTAAAAGAAACTTATCTTTCTTCTGCCACTGAACATTATATTCCACAGAATCTTAAACTGTAACCTTCAGTTTCAAACAGCTGCTTCTGATAAGAACTTTTAGCCACAGTTTTCTCACCTTTTGAATATTCCAGAGGCGCCAGACTGGAAAAAAAATGTTTTTGTATTACCTCTGCGTGCTGGAATTTATGTGGCTCCGCCCTGACACCGTTCCTCTCCAAAAATGACGTATGGAGCCTGTATACTTGCCACTCCTGTGTGCTGAGATCAGTCCCTTTCTTTATCACCACCAGATGTGGATCCTGACCTTCCCCTCATGTCTCAGAGACACTTTTACCTTGATTTTCTTGAAATTCCTACAGTGTGTAAGGGATGTCACCCCCTAAACTGGCAGGTTTCAAACCCTGTAGGGACTGTTGCACACAGGTGTCTGTGACAGATCCTCACCAGGTGTGCCTGTAGAGTCTGGGGTTGGGCCACGACTCCAAGACCTGCGGAGACTGCACATTGATGAACCTGAAGGCCATCCGGGAACACAAGGCAACACATTGTCACCAGGCATAAGAAAATCCAGTGCCGGAACTGCACCAAGTCCCGCTCTGGGTCCAGGGTTTGGTCCTGCTTCTGGAGTCAACAGAACAACTCCAGAGGCCGGTCTTCTTTGCACTCCAAGTCCTCAGGTAAGCACAAGAAATATAAAAAATCTAAATGGATTTACGATCCTTTTCTCCACTCTCACTCCCTGGAGCAACCACGTGGGTGACAAACTTTCTAGATAGCGCTCTCTAAGTGGGCTGACTTCGAAGCCGAATCCACAGCTGGTTCTGGCACAACCTGGGTTGCCAGGGCATTACGTCACTCTGTGCCACATCAAAAAGTTCCACACTGCTATGTTCTGGCTCTTCTGATTTCTACCGACTCCGTCTAGCATGCCTTTGGGCCCCAAGGTGCCAAGAGGCCTTCCACCTAGGATAACACTGGCTGGTTTGCTGTCTGTGCCAAATGGCCCTTCTTAGGCAATCTTGCCTCTGGCTCCTTCCCTGAAACTGCCCCCAGTGCCCAAAACCACGGCAGACCCAGGTACATCGACTCTGATGCCGACCTCGCCGCCAGTAGGGGTGGCCCTGATTGTTCTTTCAGACGCCGATTCTATACCGGTCCGACTTCAACGAACATCACAATTGCGGCACCCATTTCTGCTATGGACTAACCACATGGCAGGCAACATTCTTTGCACTGCCTTTTTGGGACCAACTCCGCTAAAGATTATGATCCGGGTGATGAGTTCACCTAGCCCTATTAGGATGACAACTGGTATCAGGACTTGCAAGAGGCTAGTGGGCTAGACACCTCCCCAGAACCAACTCTTTTCTCTCCTTCCACATCAGCCACAGAAGAATCTGCCTTCTATGCTATGGTCATGGTAGGGCGGCTAAAGTCCTTGACCTCCAGCTTCCACCCTGAGTTGAGAACTAATGTTCTTACTGAGGTCCTACAGCTGGACCAGGCTTCCTCTGCGTCCCTGAGCCCCTCTTGCCTTTCAGTGAAGCTCTGACGGACACCCTTTTAGGTTGTTGAATCAAGCCTTGCTCTGGCCCACTAGTCAATAGACGTATCGCCAGGGGCTATCCTGCTTCTCCTGGTGACCCGGCTTTCTTGTCACAGCACTCCTCACCAGAAAGTCTTATGGTGCAAGCCTCTAACAGCTGTTCCAATGCAAACACTTTTCTTCCACTCCTGATAGGGAGTCAAAGCGAGTGAAAACATTTGGGAAACTCCTTTTTTCAGCCATCAGTATGGCCCTACGCTCTGTTAACGCCTCCTGTTTGTTGGCCAGTTACACTCACAACCTTTGGAATTCAGTGGCACTAGTTCTCCCTGGTGTGCCGGAAGACCTTCACCCTGTGCTGTCTCAGGCATTTCAAGATCGTCGTGATACTGCCATGTTCACAATTCGTTGTGGTTTGGACACCACTGACTCCATCGGGCAGGCCATAGGCAACAGCGTTACAAATCGGCGCCATGGGTGACTACACTAGACAGGGTTCTCTAGCGATGTCCAGCCTTCCGTAAAGGACAGGCCCTTTGATAGGACTCGTCTGTTCGGGAGACAAGGCTGACTCTACTCTCGAACATTTCAAAGTGATGGGGCCACCTCTAACTCTCTGGACCTTTCTGCCCGTTCTCGCCAACCGCAACATTTCCATTGTTCTTTTTGTGGCTTTGGTAGAGGCATCCATTACCACCAGCCTGTTCAGTCCCCACAAGGAATCCAGCAGTTTTGCAGGTGAGGCCAAGATGCCCACTGTCCCCGCGGCCACGGTCATCATGCTGCCCAGTCCAACATCCCCTGCAGCCCCAGCTGCCAAACCGCTTTAGTGAACCTTTACAACTCCACAACCACCTGGTGGGAGGCAAAATCTACTGTTCTATCTGGGTTGGCAAGCAATCCCGTCAGACGTGGGTCCTGCAAATTGTTTGCAAAGGATACACTTTACCCTTCCTCATTGCACCTTCCACCGTCCACCCAATGACTGACGGAGGACCATCTCTCCATTTTGTGGCAGGAAGTGCACAGTGGTTGTTATTCTTGTTACTTTCTGGTGTCCAAGAAGGACGGAGGTCTTCCTCCTATTCTAGATCTGCACCCTCTCAACGACTTCCTCCGAAAGGAGACATTCATAACAGTCATCCTGGCTCAGGTCTTGAATGCTCTCTACACTGGAGACTGGATGCTGGCCTTGGACCTACAGGTTTACTTCCATATTCCCATCCTGCTGGCCCATCGGTGCTACCTGTGGTTCAAGGTAGGAGAGGAGCATTTTTAGTTTTCTCTGTTCCCCTTTGGTCTCATCAGCGCCCCTCAGGTGTTCACTAAAGTGATGGCGGAAGGGGGGGCGGGGCAAACCTTCGGTGGTCAGAGGTGCCAGTTTTCCCTTACCTTGATCACTGGCTGTTGAAGGTGGGCTTGCCCCAGGCAGTCATCAACCATTTCCAGATTGGCGAATCTCCTGTAATTTTTGGGGTTCACTATAAACGTGACGGTCACACTAGACTCCTTCTCAGACGCTCCCCTTCATCTGAGCCATTCTAGACACGGTTTGGTTTGCTGCCTCCTCCTGGGGAAAAGTCTAGGACATTCAAGTAATGATCCCGATCTTTCAGCCTCGGTCCTGGATTTCAGTGAGGTCGACTCGGAGGCAGCTAGGACTGATCCATCCTGCTGGTCGAGCATGTCAGCTGGCGCATGCATGCTGTGCAGTAGGATCTCAAATTTCATGGGGCCAACATCAAAGGGACCTCTCCGATCTGGTCCAGATTTCGGAGGAGACTGAAAGATCTGCAGTGGTGGTTACTGAACCGCGATTGGGTCAGCGGCATACCCCTCTCTCTTACCCACTCAGCGCTAATAGTGGTGGCCGATGAATCACTTCTGGGCTGAAGTGGTCTCTGGGAGATCACATGCCTCTGGTCTCCGGCAGAGTCCCAGCTCCATATCAATGTCTGGAGCTGAGGACCATCTCCTTGGCACTGAAAGCCTTCCTACTGTCCATCAAGGTGAGGCTGGTACAGGTGTTCTCGGACACCACCACCACCATGTGGTATTACAACTAGCAGTTGTAGATGGGGTCATAGACCCTATGCCAGGGTGTCTTGCGCCTCTGTAACTGGCTGGAATGCCAAGGAATCTTTCTAGTGGTGAACTATTTGGTAGGCTCATTGAACCCTAGGGTGGACAGACACAGCAATCAGTGCTTAGTGAATCACGAATGGCAGTTACACCAGAAGGTGGCACAATCGGGGAGAACTGTGTCTTGATCTATTCTCCACTGCCGTGAACGTTCAATGTCAGCACTTATACGTGAGGCAATTTCCAAGGCGTCTCTCGCTCTGAGGCGTGTTCAGCCTTGAGTGGTGCTTGGGTCTCTTGCATTCCTTTCCGCCAATACCACTCCTGCCCCGAGTACTCAAAAGCATCAGGACGGACTGGGCCCAAGTCATCCTAGTGGCTCTGAATTGAGCACGGAGTGTATGGTATCCAGGACTCCTGGGCTTGAATGTCTGTCCTCTGGCCAGGCTACCCCTCCGGGAAGATCTGCTCTCTCAGCAATGAGGTTGAGTTCTCCACCCAGGCCTCTGCACTCTCCACCTTCATGCTTGGAGATTGAGTGATGACAGCTGAACACCTTTGACTGTCCTGCGGAGGTGGTTGATGTGATCTTAGTGGCCCAGCATCCCTCTACGAAATCTGTATGTTGTTGTGTAGTTCCTATAAGACCTATATAGGATCTGCGCGTTTAGACAACATACACTGTGGGACTGGCGTCCAGACTGATTCCAGACATCCCCACCAGGTATGTTGGCCTGTGTACCAGCTAGCTTGCAATGTCACTATAACCTCCTCTTACCAAGGAGGGAATAGTTCTTGGCAACTATCGAACATGACAACCCTGATCCCTCAGGACCGTGGAAACAGTGACTTACTTTTCGCTCAGTCACTCGTGCTCACTTGTTCTCAGAGAGAGATACACAGAATAAACTGTTGGGACGGTTTCAATAAGTATTTATTGAACAGACGTTATTCTAACGTAAAATAAGTGCACTGAAATCACCAGTAGACAGCATATATAAATGAGTAGCAGCACTAGGAAAGTAAACAGATGGTAGGTTTCTACCATTTTGCTAAAATCATAAATATAGGCGAGTATATAAAATACATGCCAATAAAATGCGTACTCCTACGATGCACCCTAACTAGATGTACCTAAGTGTACCTAGCATGTCAGTAGGTGTAAAGCCAAGAATACCTCTAGGATAAAGCCAACCCCATTACCTGATGTGAGACTGCAGGACCCCGTTCTGGTCTCGAGCTGAACACCCAGCGAGGGATGTCAGACCACTGCGAGCTGGAGTATCTGCATGCAGGAACCTCAGCGTCTCGCGTCAGTGTGTCAGCATGGAAGTCGTGATCTCCTCTCCCTATCTCAGCAAGATGTGGTGTTTATATACCCTAAGGTATCCCCAGGGGTTCTACCTTGCTGTGCCAGTGTCGGACCTAGGATGACGTCGGGAATGAACTTTATACCCAGTTATTATGCAGGAGATGATGGTCCTGCTGTGATTCCAAGAAACTAAGAATCCTCATGCATAATTTATGAGGCCAGTGTCCAGGGAAAAACCCTACGTACTTGTGTGTAGTATTGTAACTGGGTAAAATGTCAGTCCTTCAAATCCGTTATGTATGTAGTATAGGAGAGAATGTAGGTGAAGGGTTATGATGTTACCTAGACCTATATGTCTTTATGAGTGTCTGGGTTTTCCTTAAGAAATCTCTCTCCAGCTCGACGGGGAGGCTTTGGAATAAGTGTAAAAATTTAGGGAGGACTACCATCTTGACAGTGTGTATCCTGCCCAACCAGGAGAGATACAGGGGCGCCCACCGCTTAAGATCTGCCTGGAGTTGGCGTAAGAGTGGAGGATAGTTTGCATTGAAGAGCCCTGAGACTCTGGGAGTCAGCTTTATTCCCAGGTATGTGAGTTCCCCCTTGGCCCGTTGGAAAGGGGTCGAGGCCACCAAATCTTCCATCATCGTTTCTGATAACGTCAAGCTCAAAATAAAAGATTTGGGCTGGTTAATTTGAAGGCCTGCTATTTCTTCAAATCGTCTCAACTCTTCCCTGAGAGGCGTCTTAGATTGTCGTGGATCCGACAGAGTCAACAAGATGTCGTCAGCAAATAACGAGATTTTATGTTCTTCGGAGTTAAAGGGAACCCCTCTGATCCCCTGATTCTTCCTAATTTTAGAGGCTAGTGGTTCAATGCTAAGCGCAAAGAGGAGAGGGGAAAGCGGGCACCCCTGTCGTGTCCCCCTCCCCAAGGTGAAAGGTTCAGAGGCTACTCCGTTAACCAGTATTCTGGCACTTGGGGCCGCGAAGTTGGCCTTTATCATGTTTATATATGACTCGCAGAAACCGAAGTGTTGGAGGGTCTGAAAGAGGAAGGACCAGTCCACCCGGTCAAAGGCCTTCTCAGCGTCTAGTCCGAGAAGAACCGCGGGTATCTGTTTTTTGTTCGTTTTTTCGATTAGGTGGATCACTCTATGCACATTATCGTGCGTCTGCCTGCCTTTAATGAATCCGGACTGGTCCGGATGTATCAAGCTTGGCATCAGATTTTCTAATCTGGTGGCCAGAATTTTTGAGTATAATTTAGCATTGAGGTTGAGGAGTGCTATGGGCCGATAGGATCCACATTGCTGTAGATCCTTCCCAGGTTTGGGGATCACCGTGATAAGCGCTTTGCTCATGGTGGGTGTGACTTGCTTGGTGGTCGCTATATAATTAAAGAGGGCCGTCAATTGTGGAGTTAGTTCTGCGCTAAATGTTTTATAAAACTTTGTCGTCATACCGTCGGGTCCTGGCGATTTGTGTAGTTTCAGATCTTTAATGGCCTTCTGAACCTCGTCTTCTGTAATAGGTTCGCCCAGTTGTTCATTCTAGGCCTCTGTAACCTGAGTGAGCTCTATCTCTCGCAGGTAGTCCGCTTGTTCTTGTGGGTCGGGTCGGTCCGCTGTGTATAGTGCATTATAAAAATCTCTAAAGATTTGCGCCTTTCCTGCCTCTTCCTGCATCTGTGTGCCTGAGGTGTCCTGTATGTTCCCGATGTACTCTTTTTCTCTCTTCACCCGTAATTGCCTTACCAAGTGTGCCCCCACTTTGTTACCCTGCACGTAAGAGGATTGCTTAAGCCTAAGAAGTGTGAGTTCTGCTCTATTCGAGTATATTGCCTGAAGTTTCCCCTTAATTGCCGTCACCTTTCTTTGAAGTGTTAGAGTGGGGGTGACCTTATGCGCTTGTTCTGCTACTTTCAGTTCCCCCTCCAAGGTCAATCTCTCCGTCGTTCTTTCCTTGTTGAGGGCTGCCATCAACGTCAAACAATGTCCCCTGACCACGACTTTGAATGTGTCCCAATTATTCGCCCATGACGTGTCTTGAGGGTCATTGAATTGAAAAAATTCCATAATGTGGGTGCGTAGTGCGTCTCGTAGTGTTTTGTCGCGCACTAAGGCATTGGGGAAGAACCACCTCTTATATTTAGATTTAGGGAATTACCATTCCAAGAGTATCCCTACAGGCACATGGTCGGAAATAATAATAGGGTATATGGTGGCCTCCTTAACCTGCTGATTCAGGGATTGGCTCAGGAAGATGTAATCGAGTCTTGAGTAGGAGCGGTGGACGTGGGAAAAGAAGGTATAGTCCTTGTCTTCCGGATGTGCCAAATCCTGGATAGTCTGTTTCAGGTTTTTCGGGAAACTTCCCAGAGGAGCTCGTTGGGGATGAGTACTGTCAGACCCTGAATGCCATGTGAGATTGAAATCTCCCATTAGAATTATTTCCCCCTCGGCAAAGCCCCCCAGTAAAGAGAGTGTGTTGTGGATAAATACTGCCTGATTGTTGTTAGGGATGTAAATCGATACTATGGTGCAAAGCCTTCCCCTAATGTGCCCCTTCACCAAAACTACCCTCCCTTCTTTGTCAGTTTTGTAATCGATTGGTTGGAATCTCAAGGAAGCGTGGAAGAGAAGGGCCACCCGTTGTATTTCGTAGTGGATTAGGATTTATATTTCAAAGGGAATGCTTTGTTTTATTTTGTGATCTTCTGAGCGCTTGAGATGTGTCTCTTGCAGAGCTACTATGTCATAGTGATTGTCTGTGAGGTATTTCCAGATCTTCTGCCGCTTAGATGGGGCGTTCATACCTCTAACGTTCCACGATAATGTGGAGATTACCATAGTGGATTTGTAAACCTAGTGGGCCTTTCCTGAGTGCCTTCCATGGTCTGCTCGACCTCCCCCACCCCTTCCTTCGGTCCCCGCACCTGCTCATTTTCGCTAATTTGTTTGTCTGCGCCCATCCAGATCATATTGCCTGACTCTGTACCCCATGTAGTACCCCGATCACCCTGGTCCTGGTGTAAGAAGAGAAGAAAAAAATGAAAAAGGGGAAGGAAATAGAAAGAGATGAACTGCGAAAACATTAAACACTGGGACAACCTGTCCCCAAGTCAGAGCACCTTCTCGGTGTCTGACGTACATGCGAGGCGAATTGGACCATATTCCGATGCCGAAAATCTGTCGTTGTAGCTCAATGGGAGGATAGCTCCTACTCCTCCATGTCTGGACCTGGTGACGTGTTTCGCCGATGTCCGTCTGGTCACCGTCCATGAAGTTAACTCAGACCATCATCCTCAAAGTTCGAAACGGTTGAGTGGTCGAAACTGTCATGTCATTGGAAATTGGCGGGATGCCGAGAATTGTAGGCCTCGCCGCGTAGGTCGTGGCAGGGCTTGTTTCGTGTTGTGGTGGGAGACTTGCAAAGAGAATTATATCAGGTCGTCTCATGGAGGTTTAGTTTCTTCTGTGATCTGGAGGCCCGATGAGTTTGCCATTGACTGCTTTTCTCGGTTCCGCTGTGTGCGTCATTCCGCTGGGTGCGGGCATCTGTGCCTGTTTCATTTTCCAGAGACGTGAGGCCCAGCAGCGTGAACGCCTCCTTCACCTCGGTGATGTGGTGAGCTTTGTTTCTATACTCAAAGGCAAGTCCAAAAGGATAGGTCCAGCGGTACCGTATGTTGTCTTGTCTGAGCTTCTCCGTAACAGGACTGAATTGTTGACGCCGCTGTAGCGTTACTGGGGCTATATCCTGGAACAAGTCACATGAGAACCCTTGAAACTTCACCTCGTCGAGTTTTCTGGCGGCTTGAAGTATGGCCTCTTTGGTCTTAAATGAGTGGAGTTTCGCCAGGACATCGCGTGGTCGACGTTTTCCATCAGGGTTGAGTCTCCCCACTCTGTGCACCATTTCCACTTTGACCTTGAGCTTCGTTGAACCCAAAGTTTCAGTAAAGAGGCCCGTTACGAAGGCCTTGAGGTCGGGCCCCTCCGCTCCCTCCTCCAAATTCCGAATTCTGATATTCTCCCGTCGTGCTCTGTTTTCTAGGTCTTCAGTTTTCAGTAGCAGCGCTTGCACTTGTGTGTGGAGGTCCTGCGTGGTTGAGGTGATCTGTTCCATATGGCTCTCTAGAGTTGCGTTTTTGGTTTCAAGGTCCAGCACTCTGGTGCCCACCGAATCAACATCCTGTTGTAAGCTGGAGAGTCTAGCATTGAGGTCGGCCCTCAGCGAGTCCAGTGACTGAGTCATATCTGCCTTGAGCTCCTCCCTTAGCTCCTGCTTGAATTCTCTTAGGGAGGCGAGCAGATCCTCCTTAGAAAGCGCCATATTGAGTGTTCCGTCACGAGTTGCTTGAGAGTCCTTTGCTGTTGTAGGGGTGAAATAGGCGGAGACTCTGTTACCTTGTTGTTTTTTTGGCGGCATAGATGGGCCCTCCAAAACACTCTCCAAAACACCCTCGTTGATCTATCACTGTTTGTGCGTCCTCCAAGGTGATTTTCGTGTGGTGAGGGCAAGGAATTTCTTGCACAAGTGCGTTGGTGATTTCTGTCCCTCACCCATGGGTTCCTTGTGGCGTATGGGGCAGCGCACCGCCTCACCTCTAATCAAAGCTCACCAAGGCGTAACAAGGTCTATCACTGCGGTCTGTCAGACCTCTGTCTCGAATCTTGAGCTTCCTGGGCTTCTCACCAGTCCTGCTGAAGACTGCATATTAACTGTCCCGGGCTAAACAGGATTATTGACCCCGGGGCCCATGGGGTCTGTTACTGCAGGGCTTCTCTGATTAACGGGTTGCAGTGAGTGAAGTTGTGCTGTTATTGCTTTCTCACCGTGTCTTCCCCGGGCGCCATCTTGAAGTCAGGCACAAGGTGTTTCCCCTTCTCTGGGCCGTTCCCACTGCAATCGGCAGTGTAAGAAAGCGCCGAGCCGCCGCCCCTCACTCTTGTGTCATTCCTGGTCTCAATGCGTTGTCAGAGTCTATTTGGGGGTGAGAATGCTCCCGCCAATCCCTCCTGGCCCCAGGCGCGTCGTTCTCCGCTGATTCTGGGCCTCCCTGCCTCTAACCAGGAGCCCGACAGGGAGGCGCAGTCGTTGTCCCGGGGATTCTTTTGCGCGCGGGGGGAGGGGGAGAGAGCCCCCGCTCACTCACCACCGCTCCCCGGAGTCGGGGCTCGGCTAAAGATGATGCTTCGGTCCAGTCACACGCCGGCGTCCGTCGGAGGCCTCGGTTCCTCTTCGCACTTCACCGTCCGAGCTCCCGATTCTAAGTATGTCCCTCAGATCGTCCGCCGGACCGGATGGCTGCAACGCGGGACCCCCACAGGCACTGGATGCTCACCACCCGCACATAGACGGGCTCCTTCCGACCGGCTGTTTGCCGCTGTCCGGCGTGGGTCTAGGCCGCAGCGGCCCTCGGCTGATCCCTCGCCATCTGCCAAGATTCCAAAGCTCCCGCGGACCTGCTTGCTTCTGCACAATCCCCACGAGACCCGAGCTGGAAACGAGTCTCCTGCAGGTAGGATCGTCTGTTTATCGGAGCTAATCCTCCATTAATGGTTTTTCGGCATCGGAGCCGTCGTGTCTCACGTCCACACGGCCATCTTGACTGGCCACGCCCCAGACTGTAAATTTTTTAATGATTTTGGAGGTTGTAGCAGTGCGCACTTTTCTAAAAAGTGGGCTGCCAGGCTTTTGCCTTCACTTGAAATCTCATATCCCAAAAATAGGACATTGAGGTGGGCTATCTTTGATTTTTTAAAGTAAAATTTGTAGCCCTCAGAAGCAAAACCCAAAATAATTATGCTTACCCTGGTCAAGTGTTCCTCTTAGTCATCATCCGTCAGATAAATATCATCTTGTATGATAATGCTTCTTCATCCAAATTCTGTAGTAACTCTGTTACCCTCCTTGAGAATAACCCCGGGCTATTCTTATACCCTTGGGGGAGTCGACAAAATTGACTCTGGGACCCTAGCGCTGAGAAGGCTGTCAAATATCTGCTTTCAGGTGCTATGTTTTGGCAGAAAAATCCACTTGAGATATCTAATGATGTTTTGTATTTTTTCCGCACAATGTTATTCATTAATGCAGCATTATGTGCATTCTGAACCGCAAATGTCTTTGTACATGAGTTCAGGTGTCTATAGTCTAAAACTAGACGATATGAATTGTCGGGTTTCATTACAGGAAACAAAGGATTATTCATTGATGAGGTGCATGGTTCAATCACACCTTGGTATTCAAGTTGATCTAAGATCTCCCTGACCTGTTTTTTAGCTTCCTATTTTATGGGATACTGTCTTTGTGGAGTTGGGTTTGTTTGTATTGGAATAACGTGGTGGGGTGACTCCTCATCCCACCCTACGTGGTTGCGGTATAATGCTGGAGCAAGGGCTACCGCCCACTCCTGCGCATATGTATGTCTTAGGTGTGCGGGGACTAGGTCGGAGAAAGCTGGAAAAATTTCAGTTTCCCCCTTTGGGCATTCCATAACAATAGTAGGCGGCCAATCTCTTTCCGCTAATAGGATGTCATAGCCAGAAGTCAGGTTCTCCCAGACGAGACCCTTAACTTGTCTCGGCTTGTCCCCCTCCATTTGGAGTGTTATTTCATGTAACTTGTGTGGGACACTCTCCCTAGTATCAGGCGTTTCTACCGTGATATACTCACTCAACTCCGCTGTCACCAGAAATTCCATCAGGTTCCGGCGAGCTATTGTTACTTCTGCCGCGCTGTCTAGCATCGTCAGAACCCATTCCCCGTTCAGTAGCTGAGTACTCAGAATTCTGGGCATGTCTTACTTTGAGACCTGCTACCTTCTTCTTTTTAAATTGAGGTTTTGCTTTAGGTTTTTCTTCTTTCTTTGAAGCGTAGTCTGAAGTGCGTTGCTTGTCTCTGGACTTTGTACGCTCTTCTTGTCTTTGATCTGACCGTCCTTCCCTCTCGGAGTTTTTTGATTAACCCTGAAAGGAACGAGAGGAACGAGTATCAGTATCCTGATACCTGTCAGGTTTTTTAATGTTATGTCTAGTCCTAAGATTATATCTCCTTTCTGGGGGCTCCTGCTGAGGAGACCTTCCCCTGGAGTGAGATCTGTTCTTCTGCTGTTTATTATTGTCCCATTTCTTCTTTGAAGAAACTGGTGTTTGCTTTGCCTGTTCTTTATCTGAACTCCCCATTAGTTGGGGTTTTACAGGTCTAGCTCCCAGACTGTCTCTACCTAACTCTGCATAAGCAGTTTCAATTATTTTAGGTAGGTCTGTCTCCTGTTGTCATGGAGTAAACTCTCTCAGACGTTGGCGTATTGACACTGATGCTGCTTCCCCTTTAATATTTGCCAATATTATCGCAGATACCTAGGCAAAGTTGACAATTTAAGAACAAATGGCAGTGGTAATAAAGCACAGGTCAGCACCTCCGCACTATCTTCCAATAAGTATTTGAGTATATAAGTACAAGCGTGCTCAATGTAAAACACTGTTCCACTCAACCAGTGTTATCCTGTATAGAAAAAAGGTGGAGTTTTCGCTATACATTTAAAGACTAATCATATATTGCAGAGCACAGCAACAAGTTAATTTGACAACCGACCTTGTTGTCAGTTAGTTTTAATGAACACAGCACCATGCAATATGTACAATAGATTATACAACCATCCAAGTACAGAAAGCAAAAACACGAACAATCCTGGTTATGTTGACGCGAAGTATGTAGCGTAGATGCAGACAGCATCTACACACGAAGCGGGACGCGTTGTTATATGTCAGGTCATGTACGTGACTACTGATGCTGTACTTAGTTTTATAGCCTTTGCTCTGAGGCTCTGTTTATCATAACGAGCAGACTGGCTCTCTACGATTTACAAGATTATTTTTACTTGTGCTCTTTGAAAATTGGATGCACCGAACCGTACATTACTCACAATGCACCGCCTATATAGCACTGCACATTTCTTGAAAGTGTTCCGAAGTTTTGTTTGTAAACAAAAATTAGAAGTTTGGACTACCGCCATTGCTGTTGCTCTTCCAGAACAACCAAGGGATTCTATGAACTTACCCAGCATCCTTATTAGTTTGCTGTTAAGCCTTGAAAAAATTGTTTATACGACGAAACACATGTCGGCTGTCTGCATCTACGCTACATACTTCGCGTCAACATAACCAGGATTGTTCGTGTTTTTGCTTTCTGTACTTGGATGGTTGTATAATCTATTGTACATCTTGCATGGTGCTGTGTTCATTAAAACTAACTGACAACAAGGTAGGTTGTCAAATTAACTTGTTGCTGTGCTCTGTAATTTATGTTTAACCTGGGCAAAGTTATTTAACAACTTCATCCCTAAGTTTAGAGCAGGTTCTGCTCCATACTCGTTCTGTATTTGTCTTAATACATCTGGAATTACTGCTAAAGAAGGGGTACCATGAGTCCTGGTGTATATTGCAGCGAAGACTGGGCCCCAAGAGGTACAATCCTCTATAGAGGGAGCTATCCCCATTGGCAAGCAAATAGTGAGTATTCTATGCTTTTCCTTAGGACCAGTGTGTGGAAACACCACCTCCAGTTGTGTAATTTTTTGTGCTATCCAGAAGGGCATTTGTTCACGTTTTGTGGGCATTTTAACCATTACTGCGTGCAGTGTCTGTGGTGTACTTTTTGTTGTAGGAGTTTGGACTGGTACTGGTTGTGTAGTCTTTGTGGGCTGAAGTGTGATTGTTCTCAACACAAACTGTGTCATGTTTCTATAAAGTCTTATTAATTCTTTATGCTGTACAAGTAAGTCTCCTTCTGGCATTGTTTCAATGTCAGGATGTGGTGTGTATGCCGCTAAAACTGGCCATGTTGCTCCGTCTCTTCCGAGCGGACTGAGTCTTACTCTATTTCTTGTATGGGGGAGGGCGCCTTTAAACCAGTAGAGGTGTTCTTCATAAGTGAGTGGAATTTCAATGTCCTCATATGGACTGTACTCATTTGGTATTTCATCTTCTACATAGTAGTGAAATGTTCTAGTTTGTGCATTCGCCTGTGGGAATTTAATCCATTAATAGAATACCTTTGTTCTATATGATTCGTGTGCCTCAATCACGAAAGTCACTTGCCCACCCCTGATTGTAACACCATATGCTACTAATTTTAGGGTGACAGCATTTCTTAGATTATCTGCAATATGTATTGCATCTGCATCGTCTTCTTCGGCTGAGAAGTTTAGTGCATTCCCTTCTTCGACGTCTCTCTGTTCAGTCATTATTTTTAGAAAGGAGAGCGTTTCAAGGGAACTGAGATACGGTGTTATGCACAATTAGGAACACTGTATCCTTCAAGCTTGATTAAACCAACAGCCAATACATAGGAATTTTCCTACTCAGCTGCGGCGGATTTGTTCCCTCCCACTCTAGACGTCTCTGGGGAAAATGTGAGTAGGGGTCTCTGAGAATAGCACGACTGAGCTACTCAGATTTGACTGTTAAATAAGTGCCAATACCAACGTTGGCGGCACCATGTCGTGTAGTTCCTATAAGACCTACATAGGATCTGCGTGTTTAGACAACATACACTGTGGGACTGGCGTCCCGGCTGATTCCAGACACCCCCACCAGGTATGTTGGCCTGTGTACCAGCTAGCTCGCAATGCCACTATAACCTCCTCTTGCCAAGGAGGGAATAGTTCTTGGCAACTATCGAACATGACGACCCTGATCCCTCAGGACCGTGGAAACAGTAACTTACTTTTCGCTCAGTCACTCGTGCTCACTTGTTCTCAGAGAGATGCACAGAATAAACGGTTGGGACGTTTTCAATAAGTATTTATTGAACAGTCGTTATTCTAGCGTAAAATAAGTGTGCTGAAATCACCAGTAGACAGTAGCATATATAAATGATTAGCAGCACTAGGAAAGTAAACAGATGGTAGGTTTCTACCATTTTGCTAAAATCATAAATATAGGCGAGTATATAAAATACATGGCAATAAAATGCGTACTCCTACGATTCACCCTAACTAGATGTACCTAAGTGTACCTAGCATGTGAGTAGGTGTAAAGCCAAAAATCCCTCTAGGGTAAAGCCAACCCCATTACCTGATGTGAGACTGCGGGACCCCGTTCTGGTCTCGAGCTGAACACCCCGCGGGGGATGTCAGAACCACTGCGAGCTGGAGTATCTGCATGCTGGAACCTCAGCGTCTCGCGTCAGTGTGTCGGCATGGAAGTCGTGATCTCCTCTTCCTATCTCAGCAAGATGTGGTGTTTATATACCCTAAGGTATCCCCAGGGGTTCTACCTTGCTGTGCCAGTGTCGGACCTATGATGACATCGGGAATGAACTTTATACACAGTTATTATGCAGGAGATGATGGTCCTGCTGTGATTCCAAGAAACTAAGAATCCTCATGCATAATTTATGAGGCCAGTGTCCAGGGAAAACCCCTACGTACTTGTGTGTAGTATTGTAACTGGGTAAAAGGTCAGTCCTTCAAATCCGTTATGTATGTAGTATAGGAGAGAATGTAGGTGAAGGGTTATGATGTTACCTAGATCTATATCGGGGTACCTATATGAAATATAACAATGTGCCTGTCAATGGGACAAGATTGTGGTTTGGTGCGGCGCACACCAGATTTATCCCTTCCAGGCCAAACTGTCTGACGTCTTGTTTGTTTATCCTCTTTCCCGGCAAGTCTTTGTTTAAGTATGGTTAAGGGTTATCTTTTGCACCTTCCGGCCTTGTGGTTGCCTGATCAGCCCTCATTGTTTAAGTCACAAGTTGTGACACGATTTTTGAAAAGGGCTACAGCATATATTTCTCCCTTCTCAGTTTTTGATTCCCCAGTGGGACCTCAATCTCGTCCTTGCTTATATGATGTGCACTCCATTCAAGCGGCTCCACAGCTGTTCCTTATGGCTCCTTACCATCAGGACTATGTTCCTTGTCGCCATTACCTCGACAAGGTATGTGAGTGAACAGGCTCTGTGTATTAATCCACCATTCACCGCCTTCTTCCCCAACCTGCTAGTTGTTCAGACTAGGGCATCCTTTCTGCCGACAGTTTTGACTCTGTTCCACGTTGACTAAACCATCTCTCTGACAGTGTTCTGTGCTCTGCCTCGCTTCTTCAAGGTGGAGGAGAGGCTCCACCGCTTGGACCCCTCTTTGTGGGGTTTGCTTGAGCGAAAAAAGGCAAAACTGTACAGAAGCGTACCATCTCCCCCTGGATTGTGCAATACATTAAGATCTGCTACGTGTTGGCAAAGAAGCTGCTCTGGAAACACTGTAGCCTCATTCTACCAGGGCTAAAGCAGCTACCACTGCGTTAGCACGCAAAGTCCCTGTCCTAGACATATGCCAGCCAGCTATGTGGGTGTCCCTCCATACGTTCATGAAGCACTATTGTGTGGATGGCCAGATTTGCTGAAAGGGGCACTTTGCCCACTCAGTCTTGCAGGATATTCTGGTTAGAATCCATTCACAGACTCACCTTCAATAGGTACTGATTTGGTATCTATTCAAAAGGTGAGGAATCTGTGGCTAGAAGTCTCAATTTGAAGTGCAAGTTCCGTTCGGTAACGCTTTTTGTGGTAGAGACTCTATCTAGCTGCCAATTCCTCACCTACTTTCCCATCCTCCCCATTCTATGATTGACCTCTACCCATTAATAAGATCCGAAGTGTAGGAATCTGCACACCGGTCTACCGATTTGCTTATGTGGCTCCACGTCTGGGGTTGTGGGCAGTCTCTAAAGCAACTAACGTCAACGTGCAGGAGTGGCGCCTATATAGGCTTTGCATGTCATTCCTGGAGCAGAACAGCACTAGTGCACTGCCGCATGGTGCCACCTTCCGGTGTGCAGCGCTACTACGAAAATGTTTCCGGGTCCAGACTGACTCCTGGGGTATTCAGACAGAATATCGAGTTGGAAATGTCTACTTACACAAATATCGAGTTGGAAATATCGTGACACAGAAATATCGACAGCAAGAATATCGAATTTAAGGTAAGAAATATTGTTTAAAAAAATATGAAAGTCAATATAGTTTGCAAACATATAGGGGCCGATTCCGATCTCGGCCGGTAGTGCTCCGAATCGGATTCGGATTCACCGGATCCGATTCGGAGCCCTGTTTACCGACCGAATCGTACGCGGGTCCGGCCGAGCGAGTACGATGCAAGCACCCGCGAAATCGCCGACCGACTTCGAACGCGGCTTCAACACGCTCCGACCGACTCGCATGGACACGACTCGCACCGCGCCTATGGGAGACGTTTCCCGGCCGGGTAAGTACGATGCGCGCCGCGAGCAGTCCGATCGACTCGTGCCGTCCGGCTCGAAAAAGCTGTCGGAGCCGGACTTAGGGGTCCGCGTCGGACCCCCTGTGCGCGTAGGCGCGCGAGTCGCACACAGGGGGACCCATGGGTCCCCCTACCTGTGCATGTACGCCGCGATGCGCATGGACGCGTACACGCTGTAGGGGCGCCCTTGACCGCCTCGCACCCATTGAGTCAATGGGAGCCCGCGTACGCGTTGTACGACAGGCTCCCATTGACTTCAATGGGAGTCCGACCGACTCGAGTCCGATAGCATGCGTGCGCATCGTACTCGTTCGGTCGGACTGCTAGGGTCCGATTCGGTCGGTATTCTCTCCGGGTCCGGCTCGGTCGGGGAGATTTCCGGCCGAGATCGGAATCGGCCCCATAGTTGTTTAAAATATCGATTTTTTTTTTTTTTTTTTTTTTTTTTAATTTTTTTTTTTTAATTTTTTTTTAAAATTAGTGTTATGTATTTTAGTTTATATTTTAAATGTATGTGATGTATTTTTTTTGTATAAGTATTTTGTTTTTTATTATATGTGTACATTTTTTAGTAGTTATCAATTTTATTTTAATGAAATTTTTCGTTTTTGAGTTCCGTAGCGGGTTGTGGGTTTATAGGGGAATAGGGTGGGAAGTAATTTAATTATAATAAATTAATGATTATTTTTTATTTATTTAATTGAAATTTTATAGTGTTCATTGTGGGAAGTAATTTATTTGTAATTAATTAATTGGGTGTTAATATTAATTAATTGGTAATTAATTATGGTAATTGTGTAAAAAAATAGGTGCGGCTTGTGGGGTTTATGGGGTAAAGGGTGGAAGTAATTTATGTTTAACTAATTAGTTAATTTATATTAATCAATCTATTGTAAACTAATTATGGAAATTGTGTAATTAATTTTATTTGCGGGTTGTGGCGTTTATAGGGGTAAAGGTGGTAAGTAATTTGTTTCATTAATTAATAATTGTTAATTATTGTTAATTCATTCAGTGAAAATTATATATGGAAATTGTGTAATTAATTTTAGGTGTGGGTTTTGGGGTTTATAGGGGTAAAGGTTGGGAAGAAATTTGTTTAATTAAATAATTAGTTGATCATTAATATTGATTAATTGATATTTAATTAGGGTAATTGTTTATATTTTTTGTGTGTAGGTTTTACTTTTATAGGAGTAAAGGGTGGGGAGTATATTAATTTTACTTACTTTATAATTAGATGCTAAATACTATTAGTTTTTTAATTGAAAATGTTTTAATTGTGTAATTAATTTTTTCAGTTTAATTTTAGGTGTGGGTTGTGGAGATTATAGTAGTAAAGCGTGGGAAGTTAAATAATTTTTATGAGTTTTAATTGGTTTTTTAGTTGATAATATTTCTTTAATTGGTAATTATGGAAGTACATTTTTTAAAATTTAGATGTGGGTTGTAAATTGTGTGGTGTTATAGGGTAGGAAATAAAAAAGTAAATGTATGTAATAATTAATGTTTTTGTTTCTAAATAATTCCTAATTAAAAATATTTATTTGTTTGACAATTATTTTTTTAATTTAATATAATATTTTTAGGTACTTGTCATATGTATTTAACATTATATATTTTTTAATTTGTAATATTAAATATATTTGTATTTGAATTTTTAATATATTTAAATACTTTTTTAATTTATTTTGTTTTTTAAATATTTTTGTTAATATTCTGTTTGTTTTTAATTTTGAACTGACTGGAGTGAGAATATTAATTGTTACCCCTCCGCAATCCAACACTTTCCCTACTGTTGCACTGATTGGAGTGTGAATAGTAAATTTTATCTCGCCACTATCCAACACTTTCCCTACTGTTGCACTAACTGGAATGGGAATAGTAATTTTTACCCCTCCGCTATCCAACACTTTCCCTACTGTTGCACTCATTGGAGTGGGAATAGTAATTTTTACACCTTCGCTATCCAACACTTTCCCTACTGTTGCACTAACTGGAATGGGAATAGTAATTTTTACCCCTCCACTATCCAACACTTTCCCTACTGTTACACTTATTGGAGTGGGAATAGTAATTTTTAACCCTCTGCAATCCAACACTTTTCCCTACTGTTGTACTGACTGGAGTGGGAAATTTAAGTTTAAAGATTTTTAAATAGTTTAATGTTTTAATCTATAATAGAATGTTTTTTATTAGATTTTATGTTATTGGTATATATATTTGTAAATTTATAATTTCAAAATTATAAAATTAATTAAAATTAAAAGTTTATTAATTGTTTTAAAGTAAATACATATATTATGTATGTGTTAAACTTTTTTCAATTAAGTTTATTTGTTATTTTTGTTAAAATGTATACTAAATCTACTTTATTGTTTAATATTTATTATTTTATTATATATATATACATATATATATATATATATATAAAACACAGAAGAGCTCCTTCTGGACTACATGGGACCCATGGAGAGTGGCGCGCACGCCGGCTACTCCAATCCTTCCGTGAATGCCTTTCATCCTCGCGCTCTCAGTAAAGGAAGACTCTGTATCGATAGATATCCACTGCTGTGTTTATTCACAACGCGTTTCGCTTTCCCTGAAAGCTTGATCACGTGAACAGTGCAACAAAGAACGGCAACATAAGTATAGAATCAATGGTGATTGTAATCAAAAACGGACTAACCAACAATGAGCGGCAGACATGTTGGAATGGTAAAATGATACAAAATACGTAATTCATTATAATAGTAAATACATGACTCGAGTATGGACCACTCTGATCTTATAAAGATACCAAAAAAATAACACACCGTTAAATCTACATGATCCATAATGAAAAAAATGAAAAAAATCATCAACAAGCCTATGATTCGCGGCAGTAATATCAAAACATATAAATATTATAAAGCCATGTATGGTCAACTAAATACATCAATAGTTCGTAAAATTGGTTAGTCAGTTATCACAGATGGATATACACTTGAAACCACGAAGTGTTGTACTGGCACAGTGTCCAGACAGCAAATGTACGCTGTATACATTAATGTACGTATGTCACCAAATAGTTGTTGCTCATAAATTTCCCAACATCGAATGAAATTGATTGTACTATTGCTGATGAAATGCGTTCCCCGCTGCAAAGTGTCATCACCTATGTGCAACCATCGCTGATTATGGCCATACAAGATCATTGTTAGATATCAATAAAGTTTTTCAATTTAGAAAAACCAATACATTGTCCAACATAAACCTGCTAAAGTGTCCAGCAATAATGTCTATGTCGATCAGTATAGCATGCTATGGTAAAACACACTATAGTCATGGGCCACCACATGAATCAATGAAAATAACCCTCCAGTGAGGGTACACGTGTCCCAAGAAAAATCTAATATGTGTACCATATATCTCAGCTGTGCTCAGCTTGTTATCATCACATATAACACATCATGTATTATGACCTTTAAATGTAATAGAGATATGTCAAATAAATAATTGGCCTGCGTTTCAAACAACATTATTATCAAAATGTAACACCATCATTAGCATCAACTCAATAAAAAGTTACCGCTGTACATCATTGTGACAATGTGCTCATAAAGAGAAAAAAGGGTAGGTGGCCCGTGCTGGTGAGTACTTGTGAGGGCCCCTTCCTTTCCTCCTGTGAACAAAACGAAAGAAAAAAGTGATTAAAAACAGGATACCCTGTCCTGTACAAAAGACTTATTCAAACATGTAATTCTACTTTGTATATATATAAATCGATATTTTGTACCACTATATTTTTGACTTCGATATTTTGTTTCTCGATAGTTTTGTACTTACCTGTTTAAGTATAGGGAGTCGATATTTTTGCACTCTATATTTTTTCAGCTATATTTTTGACATCCATATTTTTGACATCGATATTCTGTCAGTGAACCGACTCCTCGGGAATATTCAAAAGGTGAGAAATCTGCAGCTAGATAGTCTCTACCAGAAAGAGATTTACTGAAAGTAACTACTTCAGGGCTCGCTGGACCCAATTTGGAGGTACCTGAGGAAATCCTGGTACAAATTGAAAACATTTTCTTGTGCGTTGGATAGTCTACTCTACACCCTTGCCCACCCACAAACCTAATTTCATGAAGACCAGTAAGTAGTACACAGTTAACAATCGCCAATTTAAATGTTAAGTCAAAGCATTGGAAATGCATTGGAATAAATTATAGCTACTCTTACCATTTACAGAGTGCACTCTAGTAGATACAAGTCAGCTCACACCAGAGCTAAAAAATAATGCTGTAATTCTCGAATTACTGAGGCAAATAATTCCTCCAAAACTCTTTATCATACCTTAAGGAGATGGTAACCCATAATCTCATGAAAAGCCTCCTGCTCTGGTTACTCTTAAATTGGTTATATGACGACCGTGCGTTCTTTACTAACAGTATTGCTGCTCTAAGAGAGCTCTAAGAGAGCGTCTTTTCCATTACCCCCTAGACTGATCACCCTCATCCAGTAGAACCTGCCTGCTTTACTGCTGTTCGTGAGTTCTCACCAGTAAGTGATGGGATTATGATATCAGAAATATTGATGTCTTTCAAACAATCCTTCATGCCATGATGTTTGTCACTCAAATGTGGTTAACCTGGGTCTCACTGCACTGTTACCTTTCATCATCAGACTAATGCACTCTTTGGGATCAAGATCTCAAGTATGCTATCATCACCCCTATGGTGAAGAAGAATTTGGCAGATATAGGCAATGTTTCAAACTACCAAGCTATTTTAGACTTATCCTATGTTTCAAAGCCACTTAAAACAGTAGTCATCTATCAGCTTTCCTCACACCTGGAATCGCCTGGCCTTCTCAGTGTTTCTCTTTGGTTTTAAAACCCCTTAAGGGTACAGAGTCTACACTATTAAATATCAGGGACGAACTACTCAATATCCCTGACTAAGGCATACTTCGCCCTTTCATCTTATTAGACCTCTCACTTCTATTTTGATACCAACAGCCACAATGTGTTCCTAAACAGGCTCTATCCTGTTTGGTTGGCAACAGCTTTATAGTGCTATTTTAGATTACCACCTCCTTATTTATTAAGTTTTTTTGTAAAGCACTATAAAAAAAAAAAGGCGCTAGCCTCAGAATGCCTTCTATCAAACACATGGAATATTGAAAGTTGATTAAGTTGTGGATAATAGCTGAACATGTCTTGAAGCGGCACTATCAACTGCAGGAATCCATCAATCATGTATGCTCATAGAAAGGTGATCAAGCCTCCATTGCTGCAGGAGGAAGGTGCAGAACCCGGTTTTAGGCATCTGACCAACATGCCTGAGGAAAGCGAGAAAAGCTAGGCAGGCACAGGGCGGGCTATCCAGACGTCTACTTGATGAAATGTACATTTAACAGTCTCCTGAATGTAAGAAAGTCCGAATCCATGTGTAGAGACAGAGGTAGAGAACACCACTTGGGTGAACCTTGCACATGAAACGTCATTCCTCAGAATTTCTTGTAGCAAGTCAGAGGAATGGGCAGAAGGATAAGACTGGAAGACAGGCATCTGTTTAGAAGACAATGGACAGTTTCAACAGGTATTTCGGAGTGCGAGCATTTTATAACTTGTGGACGAGGCAGATGAATTTAAAATGTGCTTGCATAGTGCTACCCCTACTGCATTCTAGTCATTATAAAAAAAGATACAGCACCGACCCACACACGGTCACAAACCCAGCCCACTATACCACAAAACGAGCCCCATACAGCCTCAAAACTGGCGCCCACACTGATGTGTCAGACTGACCCTTCTGGCACTGCCAGATTACCCTATGGACCAGTCTCGCTGTGTACCAGACTTTTGCATTGAATATGCATTTCCATCATTTTCACTCTTTCCTCTCCATCTTTACAGAGCTTGTCTGCTCTTACTTGGGAGTGCCTTTCAAGTGAAAATGGCTAACTCGCTTTTTGTGTTGTTCTGCTCTCTGCAGCCATATTATACATCCGCACACCAGTCTCTTCTGAGTTTGCCTGCTTCTGTCACTTATTTTTATCTCGAGTTGGGATCCACGAACATGGTAGAACTAGAGAAGCGCAGGATTATCAGATATGAGTCACCGAGATTCCATGGTATTAAGCTGTTCCGTTGAACCAGCTACCAAAGACTCATAGCGACACCAGTGAGTAGGACCAAGAAAATGATGCTCCTAATGTTGACGCACTTCTGTGGACGTCTCTGTTCAGTTGATCCTGCCCAACCTGTTAGTGTCCTGAAAGATGGATTGACATATCGGCCTGAGGGTCACCAAGGCTGATGGATTTTTGTAATATACTGCCGTAGTACACTTATATGTCTATACTGTCCGTAATTGCCCTTGTCTCCTTTTTCTCCCACCTTTCATTTCCTTGTATGTCCATGGGCGTACTACCTCACGCACAGTTCTTAGAAGGTTGATTTGGAATGTTGGGGTTGAGGGGGCGTACGGGTTAACAACAATATGCTATGGGGTAAGGTTTTGTTAGTTAGTAATGATCTTGTGTCCCTCACCACTTCTCAGTTGTTATTACAAATTTCTCAGAAGTCCTAGGGGTTTTGTAATGTCATTACTGACAGCAGTGACGATTACTTCGTGGAGAAGACACATGGGCAGGAAGTTAATTGAAGGGGGAGGACCTGGAAGGAAGGATGCCATCCCCAGCATGTTCACTCGTCTGCCCTGCCTCTTGTCCACAATAGAGCGTTCTGTCAGGTTTAGAAAGTTAATACATTATTTATTTTCCTACCGCCTTTTAGAGTATCCTTGTTCAGCCTCTCCTGGGTACGTACGATAGGAGGATGGGGTGGAGGCTGTCGATCTGTTGTGGTTGAGCAGACCTCACGATATTGCCATTCCACAGTTGTATTACTGATAATTTAATCAGGCTCCGTGCTGCAGATGCTGATATTAAAATATTTGATTTTTGTTTAAATCTGCGCTTGGGGATAAAAATGAAATACAGGAATGCGGAATTATCGATTTCCTTTGAAAGTGAAAGTTTGGATGATTTAAAATTAATAGATGGTAATTGGCTCTGGTATTTGAGATTCCTACTAAGTTAATTCTTTGTCAGGCCCTGAAGAAGGAACACTTTGAGCTGTCGGTTTGTTCGTGGGCGTGAGTGTAGCATTCGTTTCTGAAGGAGGCATTCGCTGGGTAGACATGTAGCTAGTCAAGGAGTCTCCCTCACTTTTTGGGAAACATGGGTGAACCTTCCCTTGCACTTTAACTCTCACTGTATTGTCTCACTTCCTTCTCTGCACTATATGATGATTTTCATTCTTTCGTCTGTTTTCTGTCTCTTCTTTTGCCTCTTTGATTCTCACATTCTTTTTCTCCTTTCGTACATTCCTTCTACATAATTACGTGTTCTCTCTATTCTCACTTTTCTTTCCCCCTTTCTTTTTTTGCCGTTTTCTCTGCCCTTTTTCTTTAATTTCTCACCGCATACTCTGCTCCTTTTTTTTGCTCTCCTTCTTTTGTTATTCACGCTATCTTCTCTCCAGCTTTCTCCATTCTACATCTTCTGTTCCATTTTCTCTTTCCTGCTCCTGCATTCTCTTCCTACCATTTTGCTCAGTCTTCCCATTCTCCCATGTCTACTTTATGTGCCTCCACCGTTCTTGTTATGTTTCGTTATCAGATGTGTAGAGCACACTATCAACCGGTAAGGTATCAGGGCACTGAGTAGGTGTGAGCCTAGCCAGTTCCAACAACAAAACCCCAATGTCTCTTACACCAGTACTCTGTTAGATGATCACTCTAAGTAGAAACCTTATAGCACATATTACACTTAGTTAGGGCTCAATTGTGCTCCGGTACAACTCAGAAACAGACCTTATGTAAGGGCGTGATATTTAGGCAACAAAGTAAGGTGCCATTGGACCCCTATATATAAAAGATGTACACAATTATAGGAAGTGCCTCACGTAGGTGATCACCATGAGCCTGTTGGCTGATGATAACCAAGTATCTCGCTATATCATCATTGGAGCTTTCCTATAGTAGCAGGAGGACAAAACAAAAATGAATATCTTTATTAGTGCTTAGTGAATATGACAACTGCTCAACTTCTCAAACTTATATCACCCTCCTACATCCATCAATCTCACGTTCCTCAAAAAACGGAGAGCTAATTGCTTCCGCTCACAAAAACCTTAAAAACGAGCCCGAAGAGGCATGTTACACATACCTTACTATATGCCCAGGCTCATGATTAAAAACATTGTAACATGTTAAGACCAAAAGTTGCGAACGGCTGACATGTTTCATTGCCAAGCAAAACTTATAGGCAAATTCATCAGTTGTCATCATGTGTCGCCCAAATGTGCACCGTACCTAAAATGAAGTAAGCGGACAAAAGGGGGTGGTAAATATGACATTTTTCTTCAGGACCAGAGCAAATACAGAGAACATCATCAGTATTCCGCTTCCATCCATTGGGGGTATAAAAATTGGTTTCATGAAAGACATAATTATCTTCAAACATGCCAACATACATACAGGCAGGCAAGGCTGGGAGCGAAAAAAGTTGCTCCCATTAAAGTCCTAGGGACTTGCAAAAAAAGCTAGTCCTTAAAGGTAAAAAATATGTTTGTTAATGCCAACTCAGTGCACTTTAAGAGCAATGAGATTGGGGGGGAGGAAGCGGGGAGTCATAAAACCACTCCTAGCCCTAGAGGCTGCCACTAAAGTTGCATCTTGAGAGATTCTTGTATACAATGATTCAATGTCTCGAGTTACCTAAAATTGAGTTGATGGATTATACTTGAGATCCTGCAACAAGTTCAAGACATCCGAGGTATCTCACAGATAAGCAGGTTGGTTTATCACACTTTCACTAAGACAAAAATCTGCAAATTATGAGAGGCGCCAGCAGTGATTGGACACTCAACACAATAGGTCTCCCCAGAAGGGGGCGCAGGAGCTTATGAATCTTAAGCAAAACATAGAAAGCTGGCACACGAGTTGCAGGATTGAGCAAAAATGCGGCTTCCTTACTTGAAATACACCGATTATCCCTTGCCTCATCCACCAATGCCTTGAGCATAGCCAAATCTAGAGCCTAGGGCCTGGGGGACTACTCGAAAAGCCATATCTTCAACTTCTTGTGGAATTCAAGAAGTGAGGAGGAGGCTCTTCTGTGTAGTGGCAGGTCATTCCACGCTTTAGGAGCGATGTGGGAGAAGGCTCAACTGCTGGATCTGGTTTTCCGTATGTGCGGGATGTGTGCAAGTAGGAGTCAGGACGAACGGAGATGTCTGGACGGTTTGTGAAAGAAGAAGTATGCTGGGTCAGTGTTACATAGTGCCTTGAAAGTCTGGGTGAGAAGGTTGAATCGTGCTCATTTGTGTATGGGGAGCCAGTGGAGCTCCTTCAGTTGTAGTGTGATGTGAGTGTGGCATGGGAGGTTGAGAGCGACGCTGGCTGAAAGGTTTTGAATGTCTGCAGCCTTCTGGTGCGTTTTTTGTTGAGTCCGGCATAGATAGAGGGTGCTCCCATAGTCCAGCTTGCTTGTAACCAGGGCGGGCGCGACAGGTTTCCGAGTGCTGATTAAGAGCCAATTTAAAATCTTCCTCATCATCTTCTACTCCTACTGCCCAATCCCCGGTTCTTCTGCCCGGGTCTTCTGCCTGCACCGCCACTTCTCCTTCTCTTTCTTTTACTCCTGACGCACACATCTCCTTTCCACCAACCCGCAAAGCTGTAGAGGAGCCCTGCTGCCATTTTAATGCTGTTTTCCGTTTTTGTTTCAGCTTCTTTGAGCACATGCCTCGGATTCTGTCTGAGGACTTCTGCCCCACGGTCCAGGATGTGCTGAGGGTGCGCGTGCGAACCTGCGGAGTCCTAGAGACCCACTTCAGGATGAGGGGCCTGACCTTCAGGTACGATCTAAAGTGTGGGCTGTCGTGCACTTAGTTTGAGGGGTTACTTATCTGTGCAAACCTAGCCTAGACTCTGAAATAACCGAACCTTAATATTTACTGTCTGCTCCGATTCACAGCTGTGGGAATAAAATGTATTTAATCCTTATTCGCCCTAAAAACATAAAGGCCTTATACTTAGATAGGCAAGCCAAACCTGTCTACTTCCGTCCATCCTGACTGAGCTGTGCTGAGCTATGAGCCGGCCAGGCTATCTAGTTTCCCGGACAATTAGTAGTAGTAATAGTAATTTATTGTGTAAATTTCTAACAATTCATTACAATAAAAGGCAAGTAAAATCACAAAATCGCCTGCAAACTAAATGTAAGTATACAACTTCTTTCAATGTGAAATACCAGTACCACGGTGTAGTTGAGGTTTAGCCACACTTTCCGTTGAAAAGGCATTTTTTGATTTGCCTATAACTCTTGCTCCCCTGGACTGATTTGTACCAAATTTAGCAAACGAAAAGTTTAGTCCGGAATCGTCCAGCATGCCAATTTTCATACAGTTCCAGACAGGGCAGAAAAAGTTAAAGGGAATGGAAAAAAATGTTTTTCCCATTTTCGCTCCACCTCTGCCAAAAAAAAAGCCGAACGGATTTACACCAAAGTTAGCATGAAAGTAGAACTTTGCTTAGAAAGCATGCTTTCATTATCATGGTGGCAATCTGTTTAGTAGATGTTGTGATGTAAAAACTAAAAAATGAGTTGCCACAGTAAAGCCGCGTTTTTTAAGAAACTCATGATTCCGCAGTCACCACTATATGCCTCTGAAAAAGAAACCATTTTGTGTAGAAAACTGCAATTTTCATGAAATTCACGATTATTAGCACAATATAAAAAAAATTAAGAGGAACACAATAAAAAAATAGGAAATAAATTAAAAATATAGCAAAAGAACCCTCACTTGCACAGCCAAGGCAAACACGAAAGGGAAGGCTGCCTGTGAGGGGCTGTGCCAGGCCCTGTAACCATCCTGTGCTGCACGTGACTTTTGGTCATGCGCAGTGCTGGTTTGCCTCCCGAGGGTGGGTTGGGCATGTTACCGATCCCTGCTGCACAAGTTGAGTGGATGGATGGCTGTCTGTGGCAGGTTGGCACATGGCCTGGCAACAGGTCAGCTCTGCGGGCAAACATTGCACAGCACAGCCGAAGGATGTTTACTGCAGGGATTGACCGTCCACACCAGGTGTGGTGCTGGGCATGGCCACAGGCAAAGTCTTGCAGCTAACCCCTGCAGCACATGGACAAAGACTGTGCACTGTAGGGGTTGGCTGTCCATAGCAGGTTCAGCACTGGCCAGGTACTAGGCCCAACCCCTGCTGCGCATAGCGAAAGACTGTGTGCAGCAATGGCTGTGAACTGTGGTCCACCTCGGTTTCACGGACCCTGTTGCAAGCAAGGAAAATGGGCCCCAAGTGCACCCTGGATCGGTATTCAAATACAAATATAATTAGAGTGCCCAGAGCCCCTCACACCTGTGGACCTTGGTGTTGCTGTGCCTGCTGCACTGATAATAGCTGCACTCCTGCTTCCTGGTCCTCATGTTTTACCTGTATTTTCTTCTCTCATCCCTAGCTCCATCTTTCTCTCATCTCATCTCCTTCTCTTTTACTCTCTCCTCCCTATCCTCTTTCTCTGTCTGTCTCATCCCCTGAACTGTTTTTCACTCATAATATCCTTCCTCGTTTATCCCCCAGGCATCCTTAGTTCTGTCCCTTCTTCCCTTGACTCTTTTACTCGACCTCATCTGCCTTCTCTGTCTCTCTCATCATTATCCCCTTGTCCCATACTGCTGTTTGCCCAATCCTCATCCCCTTTGAATCTTTCAGAGGGTATCCAGGCGCTGGGGGGTGTAGGGGGGGGGGGGAGGATTATTTGATGAGCCGGGTCTTCAGGTCCTTCTTGAACTCCTGCAAAGTGGGGTGGGGTGGGGTAAGTGCAGAGGTGGAGAGGGAGGCCGTTCCAGGATTTAGCTGCCAGGTGAGAGAAGGCACGGCCTCCATTTCTGCTTCTGTGAATGTGGGGGTGTGGGCTAAGAAGAGGGATGAGGAACAGAGATTGTTGGTTGGTTGGTGGAAGTTCACCCTGTGGTTGAGATACGCTGAGCCCTTGTTGTGAAGAGCTTTGTAGGCGTGAGTGAGCAGTTTGAACTGGCAGCATTTGCTGACTGGGAGTCAGTGCAGAGCTTTGAGGTGGTGGGAGGTGTGGGTTGTCCTCGGGAGGTCGAGGATGAGTCTGGCTACTGCGATCTGGATGGTCTGGAGTCTTTTTAGTAGTTGAGCGGTGATTCCCACGTAGAGGGAGTTGCCGTAATCCAGGCGGCTGGTGATGAGGGCCTGGGTGACTGTGCGTCTGACGTCGAGGGGGAGCCATTTGAAGATTTTCCTGAGTAGGCGGAGGGTGAGAAAACAGGAGGATGAGACTGCGTTAATCTGTTTCCGTTGAGTATTATTCCGAGTTTTTTTTGGGCTCTGTGGGTGTTTATGCGAGGCCGAGCTCCTTTGGCCACCAGGAGTCGTCGCACAGGGAGTAGTTGCTCCTGAAGATGTTTGAGGCATCTACTTTGCATCCAGCTTGCGCCCCTGGTCGTGCACCTGTGGAAGTTGGATTTGGTGTTAGTTGAGTCTGAGGAGAGTGAGAGGATGAGCTGAGTGTCGTCCGCGTAGGGGATTATGTTCACGCCGTGGGATCTGACCAGGGAGGGCAGAGGTGCCATGGAAGTGTTAAAGAGGGTCGGGCTTAGAGATTATCCTTGTGGGACACCGCAGATGATGTTTTTTGGACCCGAGGTGAAAGGTGGGAGGCAGACGCTTTAGGTTCATCTGGAGAGGAAGGAGGAGACCCATTCGAGGGCTTTTCCTTGGATTCCCATTTGTTGGAGACTGTGCAGGAGGGTATGGTGGGACACAGTGTTGACCACTACGGAGAGATCGAGGAGGATCAGGGCGGCGGTCTCTCCCCTGTCCAGGAGAGTCCTGATGTCATCTGTGGCCGCGATTAGAGTGGGCTCGGTGGTGTGGTTTCAGCGAAATCCGGATCGGGAGGGGTCCAGTAGGTTGTATTTCTCCAGGTGGGTAGTGAATTGGAGGTTTACTGCTTTCTCTAGCAACTTGGCTGGGAAAGGCAGTAGGGAGATAGGGTGGTAGATTTTGAGGTCTGCGGTGGGCTTTTTGAGGAGCGGCTTCCATCCTTGAGGGAAGGAGGCAGATGTGAAGGATGTGTTGATGATTGTCATGAGCCCCTTGCTGATGATGCTTTTTCCTAGGTTGAATATGTGGTGGGGCAGGAATCCTTGGGGGCTCCCGAGTGGCTGGAACCCATGATGGTAGCAGTTGTATTTGCAGTAAGAGGTTGTTGTTCCCATGCGTTTAGAGAGCTTTCGTGGGGGTCGGAATTGTTGAAGAGTCTGTAGAGTTCAGTTATACAGGGTTGGGGGTCAATGTTCTTGTAGAAGGTGGTGATTTTAATGTCGAAGAAATTGGCTAGGGTGTTGCAGAGCTCTTGCGAGGAGGTGACGGTGTTCTCAGTGGCTGTGGGGTTAGAGAATTCCTTGATGATGCAGAATAGCTCCTTGCTGTGGTTAGAGCTGGTGTCCAGGCAAAGGCTAGAGCTTTCTTTTTGCTGGTTCTCAGTTGGTGGTGGTACCTGTTGAGGGCTAGTTTGAAGTTGTTGCAGTTATTAGTTTTGCTGGAGTGCCAGATCCTCTCAAGCCACTTACAAGTGTGCTTGTGGGATTTGAGCTCTAATGTGAACCAGCTGTGATGTTTAGAGGATCTGCTGGGTTTGGTGGGTTTGAGGGGGGCGACTTTCACCAGAGGTGGCTCCTCCGCTAAGGCTGAGGAGCATCGCCCCACTGCTCTCTGAGCAGGAAAAATAAAATGAGAATAACGTAGTTATTCTCATTTTATTTTTCGCAGTTTCGGGGCTGGGTTAGGGCGGGGGGCTGAAGGCACAGGGGGAGGAGTGGCTTGCACACTCCAAGTGCCCATGACTGCTTGGCCGGCCACCTTGGCCTGGCCAAACAGTCATGCGTACTTTGCATGTTCCCCACCAGGCTGCATACACAGCCTGGTGGGAACATGCCCAGGCCCAGTCCCCATCTGACACTGAGCCATGGCGCTCAGACCAATCACAATGCTGCATTGCAGCGTTGTGATTGGCTATGGGGAGCCTGGGTGCTTTCTGGTGCCGGGACTCAAGCAGCGGAGGTGAGACGCGGCTGGCAGAACAGGTAAGTGGTATTTTTTTTATTTTGTCCTCTCCACCCTCATTCCCTGCTAGCCGCTACTAACTTTCACCCCCTCCTTTTCCTTAATCCCTTTCCTCTCTTGAGTCCATTTTACTCTATTTGCCCTCTGTGCTTCACCCACCCTCTCCACAGAGAAAACACAGACATAAGCCCCAGAAAGGGTCTGTTTTTAAAATATTTTAAGCAGATGACCTCTAGACTAGCTGGAATCAGTTCATAGACGGCAGGGCCCCCTCCCACCTCTAGTCTCCACTGCCTGGTATCTGCTGCACCCTTGATAGCTAAGCCCCTCGTTATGAATAAAATCTTCTTACTCAAACGCATAAAACCACTGATATTCGCCGGTTATGGTTTATGGCGCACACAATGCACGCCATAACTAATGCCACCCACCATTCTGAAAACACCAATTTCACAATAGCACAGGAAAAAGGTCAGCCTCTCGAGAATAAAACATATTGGCGCCGTAATTTATGCCACAAACCATGACTTATGAATTTCAGGGTTTTTTTGTATGCATTTGAGCTAGAACTGTAATCCCTTTATGAAAAGGTTTGAGTTAATACAATAATACAATAGAAAGATGTGAAAACATATAAAATAACACATGTATATATTTATATTCTGAAAAAACAGCCAAAGGTTAAAGTTAGAATGTTTTAACAAAATCTACTTCATAAAAAGCTGAGGTAAAGGTAGGCACAATGTAGTGGTTGTGGATGTATAGGTAACAATAATGTTTCACTTGCATTGTAGATGTAGTGACACCTGATGTAGTGTGCGCGATGTACTGACTCGCTGTTGTGTTTTTAGAGTTGATGTACTAATAGCCGACCTTTAAGGCAATTTACAAGAACAATTCAAACGGAAGGTTAGAACAGTAGTGCAGGGAAATTATGAAAGGGAAAACAAACTATTTGGACATCAGGGACCATTAATATCCTTACATGGTACAGCTCTCTTTCAGCAAAGATTAAGTGCAACAGTCATAAAATAGGACGCTATTTTAGCTTCAGCAAAGGGGTGGGCATTGTTATTTTTCAACAGAGATAGGCGTATTCGTTTGGACAGAAATGGGCCAATCCAGTATGCTGGTGATACATCAGAAGAAACCTTGGGTATTCTTCCAGTACAGACTGGGTTCAACAGCTTTAAAGATGTGGCTGGAAGGTGAGGTGGGAGAGCATTCCATATCTTGAGGACGTTTCCTGAAAAGTATGTTTTGATCATAGATCATTCTTCACATGGGGGATTTTGAGAAATAGACGGGATTTCCTTCTCTAAGACCTTTTCTGTTAGCGTTCGCTGAGAAACAGGTTGGAGAACATGCATTTTTATAAATTGAGCAGGAATCTCGTGGCAGACAATTGTTGTATTCAGATATAAAGGGGATTCTATCACATTTTCTGGTGTTCGTTTTCAGCTGAGCAACAGAGTGATTTATTGCTTTAAGTGAGGTGGAGTGTGGCGGGAAGTACGGTCAGGAGAGTAGCACCTTATTCTGTATGAGAAATCACCAGAATCTGAACCGTAGTTTTGAAATCTTATGTGGGGTGAAGTGGTTTCATGTTTCTCATTGACTTCAGTTGGAATCTGACACTCCATGATTTCTTTGACGTGCATGTTGAGTTCAAGAGTGAAGGCAATTGACTATTAATAAGTAGCATTATTCTGACTCCTTCAAGCATTGGTCATAAGAGCTCCGTCCTGCAAAACCCTCCACACTCCTCTTTTAATTCTGTTTCCAAAAAAACAGATTTAATACAAATGAAAACAAAGTAAATACTCTGGCTTTCTTCGAGACACATGCCCAGCAGCATTATTTAGATCTGATGCTGCAGTTTCTCCAGTCTCAAACTTTCTCAGAAAGTTAAGATTTGTTAACCAAAGTCTGCTGGCTTTGTGATAATAACACTCTTACCTTATCCCCAGGATTTATTTTCCTGATGTCGCCAATTTTTGCATCCGCTGAAATCTTTTAAATACCCTGAACTAACCATGATAAAACAACAGCGGATATTTATGGAGGTTATCAATCGTATCCATAATGTTCCGAATGGTTTCCATCCTTTGAGAGACAACAGATGGAGGAATGTCTAAGGGGTCGATTCCGATTCCGTTTGTAAAGTGAACCGACCGACACGTCCCGGGATAAAGTACCGACCGACACGTCTCGCCGCCGTACGACCCGCGCAGTACGATGGAAAGCCTGTGAATTCCAACCGACTCTCCCGAATATGAACCGGACGACGGAGCCGTACGGAAAAATAGCCTCCGGCCGGAAAAAGCCCTCGAGCAGTACCGTCCGACACGTACCCGGAACGGAGCCGAGCGACACGTACCCGTGACGTACGAGTTGCAAAGTACGATGCCATACGTGGGAAACAAGAACGACTCGCATGGAGCACAAGCCGCACGACCGACACGCACACAATACAAACACTCAAACCAACGGACTCCGCCCGCGACCGACTCGAACTCCCGCGACCGAGTCGAACGCCCACGACCGAGTCGAACGCCCATTGACCGAGTCGCACACGACATACACAACACAGCATAACAACAGCGTGAAAGGCTCGGAGAAGCCTGTACGACTCACCAGCAGCGTCCGGCACGGTCAGAAGAACATCTCGTACACACACACACAAACAACAGCTGACCAAACACAAAAAAAGGACCAAACAAGCACTGACAACGAAAATATATAAAAAAAAAAAAAATCAATTAAGAGAGGCACACCCACAACTCAACATATTTAAAGGCCACCAATCACTCCCATGAGCCATTGCCATTTCCTGAGAACCTCCACACACACAACTCTGCTGACACACACCATTGCCATCTCACCAACAGCATTCACACACACACACCCACAAACCTCACTTGCACCCTCACACACACACACACACCAATCACCACCACCACCACCCCACCACGACCCCAAACCCCCCATCCACCCCACCCTCACCACCAAAACCACCCCCCACTACCCCAAACCCCCATCCACTCACCCCTCACCATCACCAACCCACCCCCCAACACCACAACCACAACTCCCCCATCCACCCCCCCTCACCACTACCACCACCCCCAACACCAGTACCCCAACCCCCCCATCCACCCCACTCACCACTACTACCACCACCACCACCCCCCCAACACCACTACCACAACTCCCCCATCCACCCCCCCCTCACCACTACCACCCCCACCACCCCAACACCACTACCCCAACTCCCACATCCACCCCCCCTCACCACAACCACCACCACCAACCCACCACCCTCGACACCACCACCACCATGCCCCCCAAGAAGAATCCAAAGTTCACAGATAGTGAGTTGACAGTGTTGGTAGATGAAATCATCAGAGTAGAGCCACATTTGTTTGGCACATTGGTACAGAAGACCCCCATGTCCCAGAAGGCCAAGATGTGGGAGAGAATCGTCAACAAGGTGAACGCACAAGCACCTTGTTTGCGCACAAAGGACGACTGCCAGAACAGGTGGTATGACGTGCGCAGGAGGGTCAAGAAGCTGCTGGAGAAGGACCATAAGCTCAGCAAGCACACCGGCAGCGGCCCCCCTGCCAAACCCGTTTACTTCCGGTCCTGGGAGGAGAAGGTGCAGGCCATCTTACCACCGGAGAGCATACATGGTCTGACTGACATCCCAGAGCCTGGTGAGTACACAAATAAGAGACTCAAGATTGTGGGGCCATGTACACATGTCACCGTCAAGGGGACAGGCAAAACAACTTCCGTCAACAAAGCCACAGTAACACAAACAAAGTCATCCCTACAGCCATATGCCTGGCACAGCAACACAACACCTGCTATCTCATACCAACATTGAACTATGTCATCACGTGTACAAACTTAGCAAAAATCAGAGCAACTCAGTGCCACAAAACCCCAACAGACACTGCCACACAGTCTGCCACCACTGTCACACCACCTCACAGGGAACCTGACCCACAGGAAGGAAGCTCGGGGATGTTGGGGAAGTCAGTGTAGCCAAAAGCATGATGGGAGTTGTAGTCACAGCCAATAGCCCCCTCACAAATGGACCAACAACACCACTTCGAACCATGCGCACCTCACAGGCAGTGGAAATGTACCCTCAAGATGGCTGACACTGGGTCCTGCTGTGGGGAGCACAAGGCCCTGATGGGCTATGTGCACATACCAAATGCAGGACCCTGATGCCTGACATCCTGAAAGTCAACTGCCACTCCCTGCAAGGGAAGCATACACAATAGTGGCCCATCTGGCCATGGAGGGAGAAGCACTGCCAGCTCTGACCATGCCCACCACCATGTGCTGTCACACACCCCTCAACACAAACTCCACACAACTCACCTGGGAGAAAGCATTTACCCACACTTCATGCAAACAACACCCAAGACCCACCATACTGGCTACTGCTGTGTGACGTACAGGGACTGTTGCCACTTGTGTACAACCACCACTACACCACTGACTCACAACCTCAACATCAACCCACACTCACCGACATTGAAGCATGTCTCTGTGTGAATTGCCTGGCCCCTGGGGGAGGAGGAGGTACTGCAATGACACAGAAAACCAATGAGGCAGCTGCAAATCACATCTATCCAGCAAAAACTAACGGCAGCCCTGGGAACACACACTGCCAAACCAAAGAGCAGGGCAAGATGGCTGACACATGGATACAATGTATGAGTAGGCTGCTAGTCACACACACGCATCGACCAACCCAATCACAGTCACACTGCCAGCTATTGCAAATGTACCTTTGCACTCAACTTCCGGGGATGCAGTGTCCCAGGGACCCCCTCTGGCCTGGACAGGTAGGCGCGGATTGTAGTTGACAAGTGCAGAAATGCAGACCTACCACAGAGATCCAAACACACAGCAACTCACATACACAGCAGTGACAGGGGACACCTGACTGACTACAATGGACCTACCAACATCCCTCACACTGTAGCATGCTGACATACACTCAAACACCCGTTGTCAGCCACATGAAACGCAGACATTGTCCAGTATTGTAGGCATCATCCACACCACACATCACTCACTGACATGGACACTGGGGACACAAGGACTAACATGGGCTGCACTGGAGCAGGCATGCAAGTCACTGCTGAAGCAACCGAACACACACCTCTGGTCACGACTCTAGTAAAGAAAGACAGCCGCAGCGAACAGTCCATACCACCATGGAGGACATTGACATCACAAAGCATGTGTGCAAACACAAAACTCACACACAACTCCATTAGCAACAGTGACACCATCACCTGTGTGAAATGGGATGTGGACTGGGGACACAGACAACACAGAAGAGAACATCAGGACAACCCGGGCATGCTGGACTGTGACCAGGTTGTGCAGACACACTAATGTGATGCACATTGACTGACACAAACTGGCATCACACATGCCCCAAACAGAGATCCCAAACTAGGTGCCTTTGCAAGGATGCCAGCGTCAAAGCACAAATGTTGACAGGGATGAAACACCTGTGTCAGGCATGTGTCAGCACCAGTGCAGGAATGGCAAAGTACAATCCAGCGTGCAATTAAGATGCCAGGCAGGCAGACAGCTAGACTTGACAACCAAAGTGCCTCAGGGTGTCAAATGAATGCACCACACTAATGGAAATCTCCCGCAGTGACAAAGTAGGATGATGCAATGGACAGGCATGCAACACCAACCACAGTGGCCAATGTCATGTGTATGAACCATTGATGTCCATGAATACATCACTAACATTGTATCTTCCTTCCAAACACAGGGGCAGATGTGGACTCAACCACAGACGAGGAAGAGTCCCAGTCCCAGGCTCCGGTGGACCCACCTGGCTCCGGTGGCGCACAGTCTCACACCTCGTCGGACGACACCCAAGCTGGCCCCTCCGGTCTCGGCCCTCATGCAGCCCCTCGGCAACATTCACCTGCCCCCCTTGAAACCACCCCTGCAACTGCTGATACACCGCAAGCCACCCCTGCCAACACGGACAGACCCACCGAACCATCAGACGGCACAGAGTCACAGGGCACCAGGGCACCTGACAACAGCAACAACATCCAAGGTCCCCTGTGACACCTGTGCGGAACACCACAGGTGCTGGCCGTGTGGCGAGGGGTGGTGGGAGGGTGGGAGGCCGAGCAGAGGCTCCACTGAGGGTGCGGGTCTGCAGGATGACACCCAACTGGAACGCATCATGGATGCGTACCAGGAGAGCACCGGAGGGTTCAGCCAGGTAGTGGGGATCCTCACGGACATCAAAGAACAGCAGGCTGCCCACCATGCCCGCTTGGACTCCCACATGTCCCGTGTTGAAACACACCTGTCAAATATGGAGTCCAAGTGGGATACCATGGAAGATATAGCAGTGGTGCACCGGGAAATGTTGACCTGCCTCCGCCAGATCAGCACCAACTTGAGCCCACCTCCCTGTGCGACGACTACATCTCGGGCAACAACATCTGCCACTGCCACAGGGAGTGAGGGGGGGTCTGGTGGAAGCCCCCGTGCACGGCAGCAGCCTGCAGGTGAGGCTCCCCCTGAGAAGAAGAAGAGGGGTCGTCCGGTGAGGAACAAGTGAGACGAAGATGCCCATGCACATCCCCCAGGAAACCAACACCTGTTCTGGACAGTGACCTTTGTGTGCAAGCCGTTCACCTTGTTGTACGACATCGTACTCCCCCACATGACATGGAGGGTCTGAGTTGGAACAATGTGCTTAATGACTGTGGACTGTACTCTAGACATTTCATCTACCAACACTCCTAACTTGTTATCTGTGAACTTTGGATTCTAAAGCCAAGGGACAACACTCCCAATCCTGAACACCATCCCCACTTATGTGCTAATAAATTCACCTAAACACAAGACGTGACTCTGTGGTGATTGAGAGGTTGCCAGTGGCATGTAGATCTGGATGTGCTGAAGAACACTGTGCATGCAAACCTGTACTGTGATGAGTACACTGTCATGTCAGTCAGGCCAATGTGCCACATATGTGGGAGACACACCACCAGGTCTACTTTACACATGCCCACCACGTCCAACCAATTCATTGCCAACATCAATGTTGACAAGCAAGCCTGTGGTATGCACAAACTACACAGCCAACCTGAGTCAGTGGTGACAGGCCCACAAGTGCAGTACGTCAATGTCAGTCTGATGTGTAGGCACAAGCAACACACATCAGAAGGTGCAGCACAGTTTATTGTCCGGCAATTGCCACATGTCCCTTATTACACACATGCAAGCTAGCAACACCTGACAGTGGGCACACGGTCACCAAGTGGATAACTACGGAAGTCCTGGGGTGCCTGGCACATCACTCGTCGGGACACTAACGACTCCATCCTGGCAGTGGAGCATGGGCATCAGGGGTCTCTGTACACCAAACAACAGCCACAGTACCCTGTGAAGGACAGACAGAAACACAATTGTTAACACTGCATGACGCCATACAACTGCAACACACATGGCAAACACAAATCACAGACTACACCACCCCAAAATACTAATCATCACACAACTGGTGGGGAGTACAGGTAAACTGGATGGACACATCACTGCAGGCATCCACACAAGTAGCACACAGCCACACGCAAGGTGCACCACACACACCACATTTACAACACATCACTGTATACTCACATTCAGGAGAAGAAGTTGTTGATGAGCTGTGTGCGGACATCCTCCGCAGCCTCATCATCGCTACTGGCATCCTGGCACAGGCCAGGATCCTCCACAGGTGGCGGGTGTTGGTCATTGTCATCCTGGATGAGGGGCAACTCCCTTCGCACTGCCAGATTGTGCAGCATGCATGCTACGATGATGATCCGGCACACCTTAGCAGGGGCATACGGGAGGGCACCTCCTGTCTTGTCTAAACACCTGAAGCGGCTCTTCAGGAGTCCAAATGTCCGCTCTATCACCCTCCTGGTACGACCATGTGCCTGGTTGTAGCGCATCTCGGCTGGTGTCACAGGGTTCCTCAGGGGTGTCAGCAACCATGGCATGTTGGGATATCCAGAGTCACCTACATACAGACACATGCACATTAGAGGAGTTGGAGAAAAACAGGTAGCACACAATTGGCAGGCACACACAATGAGGAAAAGTCAGTACACACCAACAAGCCAGGCACGTAGATTCTGCATCCGTGACATCAGTCTAGGGACACGACTACTCCTCATCACATAGGCATCATGCGCAGACCCAGGGAAACGGGCACACACATGGGAGATTGTCATGTCCGCCAAACAAACCACCAGAGCATTGATGGAGTGGAAATGCTTGCGGTTCCTGTATGGCAGCTCATGTGCCTGTGGTGGCACCAAAGCCACATGTGTTCCGTCAATGGAGCCTATGACATTTGGCATCCTCCCCAGGGCATAGAAGTCACCCTTTATGTCTGCAAGTCGTTGGGGTGTGGGGAAATAGATGTACAGGTCCAGGAAATGTAACATGGCCTCCAACACATCCCGAAGCACCCGACTGAACATTGTCTGCGACATCCCTCCACCAGAAGACACAGTGTACTGGAAGGTACCCGTCGCAAAGAAATGAAGGGCTGCCATCACCTTCACCTTGGGGGTCAGTGCCGTCGGGTATGGCCGGCCAGGTTGCAGGTGTGGGCCCAACTGCCCTGCCAACTCCTCAATCACTGCCCTGGTGAAACGGTACTTTCTGATGGACTCACGTTCCACCATCGTTGCCAGGTCCGGGAATGGCCTAGGTACATTTGGGGCCCTGCAGTACAGACAGAAACAAAGGATGAAGGCACACCCTCCAGCAATGTCACAAAGCCACAGCAACACAGCCCATCATAAACAAACACATAACACAATGAGCTGAGGTGGTTGCCACAGGTTACAGACACTAATGTCCCATACATGGCATCAACGCACATTGAAGCCCAAGATGTGCACATGACAGGGCCCCTGTTGTGCCATGACAAAGCAATGGGCCCTAGCACAGTACATCTGCCCTGTTGCCACCTACCACACAAAGCCCACAGTGACTAGTGAGGACAGATATTTTCTCCACATCACAGCTCCCTGACTGACAGTTACACAGGCATGATGTGACGTATCGTTGACATTACACACAACAAGCATGTTAGCCACAGTCCATGTGCCCTGTCGCCACAAGTGGACATATGTATGTGTCTGTGCCACCCCCACACAACAACACTGCATGTACAAACCAATGTGATGTGTGGATCAGCTCACATTGGATCACACCACATGCACACAGATAGTGTATGGACATCACAATGTCGACACTGGTTCACCCTGCGTTGAAGCTACTAACACTGATGAGACAGGGTACATGTGACACGACACACACGCACATCCTGGCTGGGACTGTGTCCATTGCCAATGTCCTGTACTGCATTGCTGCACCCCCCTGTGGCAATGGGCACACCACACATGTATGTGTCCACCCACATCCGGGTCCAGCCTGGGAGTGCTTGTCAACAAGTGGCACACGACCAAACACATCCTGTGCCCCCAGACACACACATAAGAGGCAGCCATACATGACTGGGGACACACTGTGGCACAGGCAGTGGTGGCATTGGTGTGCCCCATAGTCCCTAGCTAGTGACAGAGGATGTCATCTGTCAGGAATTGACAGCAAGGCTGACCGACACGTTCAATGTCCCCAAAACCCAAATAACTTGTTCGGACCGAGCCGTGCGCATGTCAGGGACATACATTGCAATGGCGACGGACGCGTGTGACGCGTCGGTCGTGTATGACCGAGCAGCGCGCATGTCAGGGACACACATTGCAATGGCGACGGACGCGTGTGACGCGTCGGTCGTGTATGACCGAGCCGCGCGCATGTCAGGGACACACATTGCAATGGCGACGGACGCGTGTGACGCGTCGGTCGTGTATGACCGAGCCGCGCGCATGTCAGGGACACACATTGCAATGGCGACGGACGCGTGTGACGCGTCGGTCGTGTATGACCGAGCCGCGCGCATGTCAGGGACACACATTGCAATGGCGACGGACGCGTGTGACGCGTCGGTCGTGTATGACCGAGCCGCGCGCATGTCAGGGACACACATTGCAATGGCGACGGACGCGTGTGACGCGTCGGTCGTGTATGACCGAGCCGCGCGCATGTCAGGGACACACATTGCAATGGCGACGGACGCGTGTGACGCGTCGGTCGTGTATGACCGAGCCGCGCGCATGTCAGGGACACACATTGCAATGGCGACGGACGCGTGTGACGCGTCGGTCGTGTTTGACCGAGCCGCGCGCATGTCAGGGACACACATTGCAATGGCGACGGACGCGTGTGACGCGTTCGTCGTGTATGGCCGAGCCGCGCGCACGTCTTGCCCATTGAATCTGATGGAGACGGGTGTGTGTTGCCATTCAAAATCCGCGTAGTACAGTCATTTGCCGGGCCCTGCACCTTCATTGGCCATGAGCTGTCATGGTGATGGTCGCGGATCTGAAATTTGAACGAGGCGTGTGCAGGAAATTCAGTTGGAGTCGTACAACATTGTTGCAATTGCCAGTGTGTCATGGAGGTGATGTTTTAAATGATGCTGAAGGCGTGTACGAGTCGTGCTATCCCATGGATTGGCCAAATTCATAGGATGCAAGCTTTTTGGACCTATCCCTTTGTACCCCAGGGCAGACATGCCTCCACAGCACAGATATAAGGCTGCCTGGCCCCCAGAGAACCCACTTGCCTGCACCACATGCTACTGGAGCACATCAAGATCATCACTGCTGCTGTCTCTGCTTCCTCTGGCTTCAATGATGGCACGTACTGTGGAGAGGGCCCCAGCCTTCAGTGAGGAGGAGAACCAGGCCCTGCTGGACGGGCTCCTGCCGCAGTACACCAAGCTCTATGGGAAACCAGGGGAGCAGGTGAGTGTGCTGTCCACTGCTTTGCTAATTGTGCTACTGGTCTGACCAGCAGCAGCATTAGTGTGTACACCAGTGGCTTGGTTGCCCACTGACTACTGCTCTTGCCACAAATGGGGCACCCAGATGTACTGCACAGGTGCAGTGCAGTGCAAGGTGTATTGTCACTAGGTCCCCTTCCCAGGCCATGTCTCAAAGATGTGAGTGCTGGACACCGGTCCCTCAACCATAGTTGCACCACCTGTGTACCTCATTAGCCTTGCTGATGCCCACATGTGTGACTGCCTGTGTGTTGCACTAATATGTTGCCAGTGTAGTAATGTCCTCTGCACTTTGTCATCCTCACAGGTTGCTGCCCAGAAGAAGCATGATATCTGGAGGAGCATCGTCCGGGCGGTGAGATCCGTGGGGGTCTACAGGCGCAGGATCCGCAACTGCCAGAAGAGGTGGCAGGACCTTCGGGGCTGGACCCGGAGGATCGCACGGGTCCAGCTGAAGCTGTCGCCTCCACGCAGGAGGGGCGGACACCGGACCCTGACCCCCCACATGCTCCGGATCCTGGCGGTGGTCTTCCCGGACCTGGATGGGCAGCTGAAGGCCAGACAGCAGCAAGGAGGGGGTGAGTACATGACTTCACTGTGTGCTGTGTCTGACATGCTATGTGCCCCCTCTGGCCTTGTAACACCTCAACAGTACATTGTTCAGTTAGTCCAGGACCCATGTCCCTCTCTGGTGACTTGCCCCCTTCTCATCTGTTTGCCAGGTGTTGCTGTTTCTGTCTGGGCATAGTGTCACGTGGGAACTGTGCCCTTACATGTGAAGGTGCATGGGATGTGGGCCAGCATTGCTTCAGGGGACTCAGTGTTGTGCTTCAAGGGTGGGACCATTGTACAGTACATGCCAGGGTCCTGGTATTTATCTGCATGTACTCCTGTCATGTGGCCAATTGACAGCTCGGGCTCACCACATGTGCCTGGGGCATTCGGCACACACCCATGCTGCTGGTTGGGTAAACTGTTGGGGCCTCTGGAGCATGTACCTCAAGTGTGTCACATATGCACAGCCACCTGCCTACTGTCCATGGCTATCACCTGTTCCACGTGGAGCAGGACAGTCATGGCTAGTCCAGGGCATGCTACAGTCTGTACTCCCACTCCTGTGTCTCGGTTGGCACTTTGTGCCAGGTGAACAGTTCCCTCAGGTGTCTGCCCCTGTGTCATTGTGCTGTGGCACCGTTGTCAGGCCCACTGGTGTGCACATGGGTTTGGGGTCAGCATGCAATCTGAGATGTGCCCATGTGAGACAATACCTCTGTGACATGTATGGATGTGATGACTTGACCGTGCACAATGGTGCCTGCAACCGGGTAGTTCCAGCAGCTGGGTGTCATTCACAGCAGAGTGCGAGTTGCTCAGCTTCAGAGTGCCCTGTCCCATGTCTCTCATGCGTCCAATGGATCTGGGGTGGGCACATCAGAATCCAGACGCTGTTGTTACTGTGGATGGTAATGTGTAGTTGTCAGCTGCAGAGTTTGCAGGCCCCATGTCTTGGGAATGTGACACAGTGGTGACAGTTGTTGTAGGGCTGCCCTGCCCCCTGTGACTGGAGACTGTGATGTATGATCTCACAGGCATGGCTGAGCCATGGGACTACACTACCTAGGGGTGATCCAGCAGGAGTGTGTCATGTGCAACATGCACTCCATTGTGCCAAGGTATGCAGGACTTGCGGGGATCAGGATGTCTGGTGCATGTACTCAGCCCCAGCCTCTCAGATGCAACACTGGCCATCCCTACGTCCAGGCAAATGTACAGGTCCATTGTCAGCAGATGTGATGTGTGCATGTTGACAGACCACTACGTATTTTCAGGTCTTGTCAAGTGATGGGTAGGTGGTGCATGTGTCTGCAGTGGGGTGTAGGGATCCTACATGCGCAAGACAGATGGGTGCAAGGGCAGGAGGGATGTGAATGCCATGCTCGACTCTCAGACTAACCATTGGCCTATGCAAATCTGTGTGAGCACTCCTAGCAAAGTTCAACTGATTGATGCCCGCACTTGGCCACTGATGTGCTGTACTTTCTGTGGTGTGTGTGGTCAGTGCAGATGACTAATGTGTTTTCATTCTATTTTCCCTGTGCAGATACAGACACGGACACAGAGGGAGACCGCTCCACGGACCAGGGGGAGCCAGAGAGCCAGACTGGGTCGGAATTTGAGGAGTCGGAGGGACCCAGTGGCACGGAGGGCGAGGGGAGTGAGTCTGTGGGCTCCTCGGCAAACACCACCGCAGCTGAGGACCACAGCAGCAGTGACGGGGACTTCCTTGTGGAGGCGGGTGGCAGCAGCCACCATCCAACACCTGTTGAGGTTGCCCCGCCCCCACCATCACTGCCCTCCCCATGGCTCCCACATCTAAGGTCCGTGGAGGCGCCCGTGTTCATGGGCATGTCTCCTTCCAGTCAGGCACCGCACCCCCTACCCCTGTGTCCCCTGCAGCCCTGAGTGAGGAGTCTGTCGACCTGCTGCAGCAGATCCATGTGGGGCAGTCATCCATGCTGCGTGTCTTCCATGTGCACACGGGTCTGTTGAACCAGCTGGTGTCGTACATGGAGGGCATGTCATCATCCATGTCTGCCCTACAGAGGACCAGTCAGGGCATGGCCTCCTCACTGACGGCAGCAGTGTCCCTCCTCCAGCAGTCCCTCCCCCTCCTGCCCCTGCCCCATCCCCTACTCCCAGCACCCTACCTGTCCAACTCACACACACACCTGCACCATCATTGCACACAACAGACCCAGGCACTACACACACCCCCAAGCCAAAGTCTAAACATGCACGCACGCATACTCAGGGGACTGAAAATACACTCACCGGGGATGGGTCAGACACACACACACATGCATCCACAGGCACTCCGCAGTCCTCCGATGCCTCACCCTCCACAGCCCCTTCCACGGCCCCTTCCACTGCCTCAACTGCATCCCCAGCTGCAAAGAGGCTCTTCCTGGTCGACCTCGGACTCTTCCCCACTGATCCATCCACACCAGCACACAAGGGGAAGAGGGGGTCCGGCCACACAGAGGGGGTGTCCCTCGCCCCCAGACACCCTCCCCCAGGCGCAGGCAGGCTGAGACACCACGCCGCAGGTCCCCCCGCACACGGAAGAGCAAGACCCCCCACCGGCCCAACACTCCACCAGACAGTCTCCACCCGCCATCCCCCAGGCTCCCACTCCACAGGTCCCACCACCACACCCTGCCCCAGGTTCACCCACCCACCGCTACCGCATCCCCAAGATGCTCAGGCCTTCCCCACCTGCCTCTTGCTCTTCCAGCACCCCACACCCCACTCAGCCTGTGTGTGGCACTGCTGTGGAGGGCGTGCCCTCCCCCTCCGTCCTGCCCACATCACCGGATCCACTTCCTGCTCCCCTGGGGATGGGCACTGCAGTGGAGTCTCTGCCCTCCCGGTCTGACTTGGGCACTGCAGTGGGTTCCGTGTCCACTCCCTCTGACCTGCCCACTGCAGTTGTGCCGGCATCCACTGCTCCTGACTTGTGCCCCCCAGTTGTGACGGCACCCACTGATCCTGACTTGTGCCCCCCAGTTGTGCCGGCACCCACTGCTCCTGACTTGTGCCCCCCAGTTGTGCCGGCACCCACTGATCCTGACTTGTGCCCCCCAGTCGTGCCGGCACCCACCATGTCAGACTCCTCCGCTGCAGCTGCCGCTCCTGCACCCACCAGCCCTTCCCTGCCTGTTTCTGTAGACCCATGATCCTGTACCTGCGGTGCCTGGCTGGCCTCTATGTATGCCCCTCCCAGGGGTATGTCCCCTTCCGTTGGCAGTGCAGGCATGCCAAATGTGGCATTTGGACACTTGACCCTGTTGGGTCTGTTTATGGACTGGCCATATGCCTTCATGTTTTTCTTCTTGATTTTCCATTTCACAAATAACTCGGCTGAATAAAAGCTCCTTTTTGTTCACTAGTGGTTTTGCTTCAGATGTACATGATGTTGTTGATACTTGACATGCCCTTGCTCCAGTGATGGTGTATTCCATGGCTGGGAAATGTAGTGTCACTGTGCTGGAGACCATGTGGCCCATGGGGGGTATGTCCTGTTGGGGTGTGTATCCATGTCATCCTTTGCAGCAATCCGACGGGGTCATGATTATGGTCTTTGGAAATGTGTTATCTATCTTTTGTTAGCAATGTCTCATCAGTGTCTTACACACATGCACACCTGTTGGCCTTAGCATGGTTCAATTGGCCCATTTCACTGACTGTGTGGCCATCTCCAATGGACATGCAAGTGTATGCATCTATGTGGATGGACTCATCTGTGTCCTCAGTGCTACTTCATCTACATGTGTGTTGACTCTGTGCAGTTGACTCAGGGGACCCTCCCGTGCCCAGGCTGCTGTTACCAGGGCCACCAATGTGTGGTATATGTTAGCTGTGTGACAAAGTATACTGCTGACATGCTGGTGGCCTGCATGGACAACATATGGCACAGCTTTCCTTCCACAGGAGTGGAGTCCCCTCATGTCACTGTGCTGATGGGGGTTGAGACCCCATTGGCACAGTGCTCTACATATGCTGCATGTGTGATCCCCACACTCACCTTCATGTCACTGTGCTGATGGGGGTTGAGACCCCATTGGCACAGTGCTCTACATATGCTGCATGTGTGATCCCCACACTCACCTTCATGTCACTGTGCTGATGGGGGTTGAGACCCCATTGGCACAGTGCTCTACATATGCTGCATGTGTGATCCCCACACTTACCTTCATGTCACTGTGCTGATGGGGGTTGAGACCCCATTGGCACAGTGCTCTACATATGCTGCATGTGTGATCCCCACACTTACCTTCATGTCACTGTGCTGATGGGGGTTGAGACCCCATTGGCACAGTGCTCTATATATGCTGCATGTGTGATCCCCACACTTACCTTCATGTCACTGTGCTGATGGGGGTTGAGACCCCATTGGCACAGTGCTCTACATATGCTGCATGTGTGATCCCCACACTTACCTTCATGTCACTGTGCTGATGGGGGTTGAGACCCCATTAGCACAGTGCTCTACATATGCTGCTGTTTAGTACCACACAGTTACCTTTTGTACACTCAAGTGATGGGTGTTGAGGACATTACTGCAGTGCTCATGTGAGGCTTGGCTTGTGTTAGCCACACTATGGTATTGCAGACACGTGTTGTGAGTTACATTGTGTGTACATGGTCATGTTCACTGTGGTGGGTATTGTACACAGACTACATGTTGTGGTCATGAGGTTGTTGTGGATATCCTTTGGTTTGTAGTCCTTATGTTGGGGTATGGGGTATGTGTTACACATCACCCATCCTATGTGTGTGGGCATTGGTAGTGGTACTCACACAGTTCACTATTGGTGGTGGTGACAGGCAAGAGGCCCCCTTTGGGTGGGGGTGTGAGTGGTGACAGGCAAGAGGCCCCCTATGGGTGGGGGTGTGAGTAGTCCCAGCCAAGAGGCCCCCTATGGGTGGGGGTGGGAGTGGTGACAGGCAAGAGGCCCCTATGGGTGGGGGTGTGAGTAGTCCCAGCCAAGAGGCCCCCTATGGGTGGGGGTGGAAGTGGTGACAGGCAAGAGGCCCCCTATGGGTGGGGGTGTGAGTAGTCCCAGCCAAGAGGCCCACTATGGGTGGGGGTGGGAGTGGTGATAGGCAAGAGGCCCCCTATGGGTGGGGGTGTGAGTAGTCCCAGGCAAGAGGCCCCCTATGGGTGGGGGTGGAAGTGGTGACAGGCAAGAGGCCCCCTATGGGTGGGGGTGTGAGTAGTCCCAGGCAAGAGGCCCCCTATGGGTGGGGGTGGAAGTGGTGACAGGCAAGAGGCCCCCTATGGGTGGGGGTGTGAGTAGTCCCAGCCAAGAGGCCCCCTATGGGTGGGGGTGGAAGTGGTGACAGGCAAGAGGCCCCCTATGGGTGGGGGTGTGAGTAGTCCCAGCCAAGAGGCCCACTATGGGTGGGGGTGGGAGTGGTGATAGGCAAGAGGCCCCCTATGGGTGGGGGTGTGAGTAGTCCCAGGCAAGAGGCCCCCTATGGGTGGGGGTGGAAGTGGTGACAGGCAAGAGGCCCCCTATGGGTGGGGGTGTGAGTAGTCCCAGGCAAGAGGCCCCCTATGGGTGGGGGTGGAAGTGGTGACAGGCAAGAGGCCCCCTATGGGTGGGGGTGTGAGTAGTCCCAGCCAAGAGGCCCCCTATGGGTGGGGGTGGAAGTGGTGACAGGCAAGAGGCCCCCTATAGGTGGGGGTGTGAGTAGTCCCAGCCAAGAGGCCCCCTATGGGTGGGGGTGGAAGTGGTGACAGGCAAGAGGCCCCCTATCGGTGGGGGTGTGAGTAGTCCCAGCCAAGAGGCCCCCTATGGGTGGGGGTGTGAGTGGTGACAGGCAAGAGGCCCCCTATGGGTGGGGGTGTGAGTAGTCCCAGCCAAGAGGCCCCTATGGGTGGGGGTGTGAGTGGTGACAGGCAAGAGGCCCCCTATGGGTGGGGGTGAGAGTAGTCCCAGCCAAGGGGCCCCTATGGGTGGGGGTGGTAGTGGTGACAGGCAAGAGGCCCCCTATGGGTGGGGGTGATGGGCAAGGGGGGCCTGGGTGTTTGTCACAGGTTTACTGGTACGTGTCGGCTGTTTGTTTGGGGGGTGTCTCTTACCGTCTCCGTCGTTGGCGTCTGTTCCGGATCAGTCCATGGATGTAGAGGATCGGTATGGCCTGTGCGATGGGATTCATGTCGACACCGTCTCGTCTGCACTGGTCGTTGGTTCGTTTCGTCCCAGTTGCAGGCTTGTACGTCTCGTGTCCGGGGATCGTGTTGTGGCGCGAATCGTTCCTTTCATGCAGCTTTTCCGGATGCTGTGACTCGCTCGGCGCATAGGAAGTGCGCATCGTACTTGTCCGGCCGGAAACAGCTCTGACCTAGCCCCCGTGCGAGTCGATTCTGCGTTTACGGGACCGGGTCGTAGGGTGAATTGAGTATTTATTTGGCGAGTTCGTGTCGGTCGATTTTCAGCACATGCACGCATCGTACTTGATCGGCAGGACTGACCGGCTCCCGGGACGGGTCGGTCGGGAGGTAAGCGTCCGGACGGCTCTTTTTGAGCTGTCCGATCGGAATCGGCCCCTAAGTGTTTAATGATCTTGTGATTGAATTTCATTTATGAGGCATAGAATCAGTTATTCTGATAGACCTCACTCAAAACAGTGACTCTTGACAAATTTGTCCTGGCTTCGATACACTTTCCTTCCTGGTAAGAACAACGCCGTAGACCTTTCTCTTGCTTTGTGACTTCTTCAGGTTGGATCCTGCAGGAAAGAACATAGTTTCCCTTTTTTTAACATCTTTCTTTTACTCCTTCTTGAGCTCACTCACTGCTTTGGCATATTGTCTTACAATTATTCTGATGGCACAGTGTTCTTTTTTAAATTGAAGCCATTGTCACGAAAGTCTAAGCACACTTTGACAACCTACCTTATTGCATTTGATCAATAGGAAATAACTAACATGCTGAAGCCCATAGGAGTAATCAAATGATTGCAGAGGCGTACAGTCCATCCTGGCCTACAGAGGTCTGACCAGTGGGCAGACTTGTCTTGTGCCCAAATATAGTATAGTTTGTGATGAGCCTAGCAATATATATAGACACACTTTTCCAATGAACCCTCAGATTTATAATGGAACTAAAACAGGTATCCTCGACTATAATCTGCTTTGACAGACTTCGCCTCCCTGTCTCATTTTTACAAAGTTTTAGTGTTGGCCCTAATCGAAACATGCCTATCTGGGTCTTGTGAACTTTATTATTATTATTATTATTACTTTTTTGTGTAATATGAAGTACTACATGAAAAGGTGTTACCGTTAACCAATGTATTGGTACTCATTTTACTGATTTGTTTTAAGGGATGGAAGGGTGAGTTGACCTTGCCGGCACCCGAACGTGTGACCTGCATATTACCTCATGTTTCAACTCTAAATGGTCAACACACTGAACTATCCTTGCGGTTAGACTGGACTTCAGAAGCTCTCTACATGCTATCTGTGTCTGGGGCTAACGGACCATGTGTCCCCTTGTTTTGCTCCCCTTTATTGGCTCTCCTTCCTAAAGCATGGGAATTTCCACTCTTTGACCATAGCCAATACAGCCATTAAAAGAATTGATTCACAGTGTCTTCCGTTGAAACTGAAGCATTCCACTCATTGCGGCTATGTATTACCTGACAGTGCTGCTCTTCTGCAGAGTGAGGAGCCAAGGATGTTGGGCAAGACGATGCAATCAGTGACAATGCTACGTATTGTTAGAAAGGTCACTATCACGATATAGGTCTGCACATTACATCAATATTTGCAGCTCCCGTCTCCAACGCCTCACAGACTAACACTAATAAAGTATCACTCCTACCCTACTGCCTCCACCTAAGTGACCTACCGCCCTTTTCTACTCGGAGACCAGAAGCAATTTCTTGTACCAGTTTCATAGTATCTGTCTTTATCCTCTCACCTTCTTCTTGTTCTTACTGTTACTACACGCTTCCCAATACCTACCTAATCAACATCTGCCGCTTCCTGGACCAACATGTCCTCCCTTCAATCTCCTCTCATTAGTCAATTGACTGCCCCATCTGTCTTCTGTTTTCTTCTACTGCACCCTTTGACCTACACCTTTTCCTATCATTTAACACATCAGCCACACTAACAAATTTCTCAACATTTCCAGAATGCCTGACTAAATGAGATGTATGAAAACATTCAAATTATTATGTTTTACATCCACATGCAGCGGCCTCTACAAGCGCTCCTTTTGTAAACAAAGACTCATTTTGTCAATAAGTGCTCGCCTCCATACTTTCATAGGTAACAGCTGCATCGATATTACATGTATATCTGACCCTGCTGTCCTTAATCCCTCTTGGATTTCTTGTAAGGATTTTTAAAACACTCAAACCCGTTGACTACACTAAGTTGTCATTCTCCCCCAAATGTAATAGCAAAATCTTCAATGGCCGCAACTCTTAATTCACTACAGATAACGTTTGCATACGTTGCCCCCATGGCATACCCCCTGTTTGTTGCCATATCAAAGTAATGTTTTTCACTCTAAAAGCCAGTTGTTCCCCAGACCGACCTCTCGCTGCCTGCTTTCCCATCCATGTATCATTAGTAGCTTCTTCTTGTGCTTCTGGTGTGTGTTCCCCATGTGGATAGTCTGTTGCTGCTGCAATCTGTAAACATAATGAAGCAGAGGAAATATGGAGAAGTTGGAGGAAAGCAAAAAAAGAGCACCAGTGTTTCACCTCCACTATCAGGTGTACGTAGCCACTGAAGGTCTCCTACAACCTTGATCTTTTTTGTCTAAAGGCTGAGCCTCTCTGCCTTAGTCACCGCATCTACTCTGAAAGAGGGAGTCTAAAATTCCTTTGCTTTAGAGCCCAGCAAACTGATACACATTTGTAAAACTGTTGGCAACCAATGCATAAACAATGGACAACCATCCCCAAAGATGATCACACAGCCCCTTCCTTGGACCTATGACATCCTTTGCCAATTTATTCCCTCAATTTCACTTACTTGTCTTTCCTTAACCCTTCTGATCCGTGTTTGATCTAAAATGCCTCCTGTTATGCTCATCAACTGATGATATTTACCATTGCAACGTTTTTGTCCTTTTCATTTCACCACAAACTTAGAAACCGTAAACGCCCCAAAAACATCCATGTGATGCGCATTTTAATTATCTAACATTGTCTCTTGGCCAACATTTGTCTATAACAATTATGCCTCGCAATAAACTAGCTGTTAAAGACCTTCTAACTGAAGGTGCCATGCCTCTTTTCCTTGCCCATCCTGGTAGCATATTTCTGCCCCTAACTCCAGAACAACTTTCCACAGAACACAGTTATTGCTGCCACATCATAAATTCCATCATCTCATCTATGGTGTGTGCTAAATCTTCTTTTGCGCTTCCTGTATGCATTGCACCACTCTTCCTAAATGTTTGCCGAGCCCTTGTTTACCCCTTTTTGTTGAAACTGCTAGTTGCTCTTTTATTAGCTGAAGCACCCTCTGTTGCCTGTTGCTCACAATTCCTGTGAAATGCTTTTCTGACTACAGTCTGCTTTCGACACCAGCCACAAAACCTCTCTGACTGTGAACAAAACAAAACAACAACGTTATATTCGCTCCCCAAAAAATGTCAGCTTTATGAAACCAAACAGAAAAGCTTTCAACAACTCTAGAATTTGTTCACCCCTGGCTTCTTGCCTGATCACAGAAGTTACTGCTGTCTTACTCATATTGAAGTTTACCTTTTTATTGGCTAATTCACTTACCCATTATGCCAGTGCTTCAAACAAAGGAGAAAAACAGGAAAATGGCAACACTATATTTGCTTTCTTTTCATGACCTGGGTCACTCTTCCATACGTCTACCATCCTAGTGCAGCTAACACCTCTCTTCCTGCTGCATCAACGAAAAATGCTCCTTTGTCTCATCTCCTAGTGCCATCATTGATACACTATTGAAGCCTTTAAGCTATGCCCTCCTTACATTCAGGTCTGATTTAACCAGGGTTTTCTGGCTCATCCTGTGGTGTGCCAGCCTGCACCTGACTTAGACATCCCCACTCTCCTATAAAATGTCCTACCACCGCTCACTACTTTACAAGTGAAAATCAGGTGACCTAAGACTCTCTGGACTTTCTAGTCTCTTTGACACCAGGGCTTTCTCAGTGAAAACCAGTACATTTGGTACCTTGTCTTTTGGCCATTTCAACTCCAATGCCCATTTTTCAATTGGTCCATTCTATACCGTAAAACGTTATAAACTGTGCTGTCCCCACTATTTTCTTAGGCACTAGTGTTAGTCCCAACTATCCTGCTCGCCAAGGGAGCAATAGAAGAGGTCCCTATGGCTTAAAGGGGCGAGGGTTACTATTCTCGTTTTTTCTTAATAAAAAAGAAATCTGGGGAATGGAGACCAATCTTGGACCTCCGAAATCTCAACAAGTTTCTCTAGAGACAAACGTTCAGGATGGTAACACTCTCCGAGATTCTGCGCCGTCTCAAGGAAGGAGACTTCATGACCTCTCTCAACATGGAAGACGCATATTTTCATCTCCCTATCCATCTGAAACATTGTAAATTCTTAAGATTCACGGTAGCTGGTACCCACTACCAATACAGAGTACTTCCATTCGGCCTCAAGTTGGCACCACGGATATTTACAAAGTGCCTAGCACCTGTAGCAGCAGCCCTGCGATCTCAAGGTCTCCAGGTATTTCCATATCTGGACGACTGGCTGCTCAAAGTTCCAACGGCACAGAAGGCCAGTCAAGCTACAAACACCTGCCTTCAGTTGTTTCAAACTCTAGGGCTCACTGTAAACAAAGAAAAATCTTCGTTCCTCCCCAGTCAGGTCAAATCCTTTCTGGGAGCGACCATAGATAACATCCAATGTAAAGCCTTCCTATCACGCGAAAGGCAACTTCGATTACAAATGCTGGCGAGAAACATATAAAAAAAAAAGTCAGTTTCAGTACGAACATACAAATTGCTCCTGGGAATGTGTTCTTCAGCAATAGATCTAGTGCCTCTGGCCAGACTGAGGATGAGGCCTATTCAAGAAGAAGTACAGAAGCAATGGATTTAAACCTCTGGCTCCTTCGAGGATGTAATACAGATCACAGCACGCATGTTGGAGACGCTGCAATGGTGGTTTCACACACCGAATCTCCTAAAAGGCCTGACCTTCCTCCAATCTATCCCAGTCTTCATACTGACAACGGACACCTCAATGGATGGTTGGGGAGGCCATCTCCAAGAATTACAGATACAGGGCAAGTGGTCCTCTGCGCAGAAAGATCAAGACATCAACATGCTAGACCTCAGAGCCATTTTCCTATCCCTCCAGGCTTTCTTGCCAAGGATAGCAGGTTCCTCAGTGCTGGTGCATACGGACAATACCACTAGCATGTACTACGTCAACAAGCAAGGGGAACCAAATTCATCATGCTATTGCAGGAAGAGCAGGAGCTATGGGATTGGACGACGGAGCAGTGGATCTCGCTCAGAGCCGAACATGTCCAAGGCCTGCACAATACACTGGCGGATATATTAAGCAGAATGCAGTCCAGTTGTCACAAATGGGAGTTGGAACAGTTCCAGCTAGACAAGGTGTTTCAGAGATGGGGAAAGACAGCTTTAGACCTCTTCGGAACGAGAGAGAACGCCAAATGCCAGTACTATGCCAGCAGGTTCCCTCTGCCAGAGTCGAGTAGGGATGCCCTTTTAATGTGATGGTCTGGGATATATTCTTACTCTTTTCCCCCCCATCCCATTAATTCCCAGGGTACTGAGCACAGTGAAGATGGAAGGCTGTCGGATGATCCTAATAGCACCACGATGGCCCAGACAGTACTGGTTCTCAGAGCTTCTCTTGATGTCTGCATCAAGCCCCAAACGCCTACAACCATCTCCATATCTTCTGACCAGGGACAAGGGCCAGGTTCGTCACCCAGACCCGGAGTCTCTTTATTTGCACGCATGGCTCCTGAGTTCCTAGAGTTCAGGGATTTGGATATCTCACAAGATTGCAGAGAGATTATTGCTAAATCCAGGGCTGACAGCACTAATAAGATGTACCATGTTAAACGGAAGCTGTTTTGTTTTTGATGCCAACTTAACAACTTGCGCCCGCTTCAAGCCCCTCCTGAACGGATTTTGCCATATATTCTTTCTTTGGCAAAGTCAAGTCTCACGTTCTCTTCGGTGAAGGTTCACCTTGCTGCAATTTCCCGCTACAGAAGGTCTCCTCAAGTTCCCACTCTCTGTGCTTCTAGTCTGGTAAAGCAATTTATGAGGGGCCTCTTCCGCACCTTTCCACCGGTGCATGCACCTCCTCCAGAATAGAAGCTCAACTTGGTCCTCGCACAATTAATGAGGCAGCCCTTTGAACCAATTCACGAAGCAGAGCTGAAGTTTCTTACCTGGAAGGTATCCCTCCTATTGGCTCTCACTTCTGCGAGGAGGGTTAGCGAAATCCAAGCTTTTACAGTCAAGGAACCATTTCTGCACTTCGCTGATAACTATGTGGCTCTGCGAACTAACCTGACTTTTATTAATCCAAAAGTCCTGACTCAATTCCACCTTAACAAACCAGTAATACTTCAGTCTTTTTTCCCAAATCCATCGTGTCCGGCAGAGCAAGCGTTACACACGCTGGATGTAAAAAGATGTTTAAAATTCAACCGGCATAAGACAAAAGACATAAGAAAGACTTACCAGCTACTGGTGGCTTGCTGACAGGGCAGCGAGGGACCAGCAGTAACTAAAGCTACTGTTGCCAGATGGGTCTCCTCTGCGATACAATTCTGCCATGATAAGGCTAACAAGCCCTAAACAAGAAGAACTAAGACACACTCCACCAGGGCAGTTTCTACATCGGCAGCGCTGTTCGCTGGAGTAACTCTAGAAAAGATTTGCCGTGCTGCGACATGGAAAAGTGTCCACACCTTTACGCAGCACTACTGTCTGCAATCTACACAACGTGACAATGCAGCTGTGGGCCAAGCGGTACTACGTCATATCTTCAATTAAGGTGTGCTTCTTTTTTCTGGTAAAAGAGGAATTTTATTTTCATTAAAGTGGCATAGCTTTATGTGTTATCCTTTGTTGGATAAAGTTTTTTCATAACTCTAGGAATTAATAGTGACTTAATTGTTCTTATTGTTTGGTCTTTCTAAACACTTCACTGTATGCATCTTGCATATGACAGTATGTTAAGGCTTCAGGTTTGTTATGGACAATTTAAAAAAACAAACTGTCTAGAATTAATGGAATTTGTGTATGCTTACAAATGTCACTGTTGATTTGGAATAATGTGTGGTGGTTATGGGTTGCATGTCTCCTCCTTCCACTAACGACAGTACAAATTTTGGGTACTGCTTGCTATTCTGAGTCAAGCATGTGAATCTATGAAAGATACCTCAATACTGGATAAGAAAATAAGTTACCTACCTGGTAACTGCGTTTATCCAGTATTGGTATCTTTGATAGATTCCCATGCAACCCACCCTCCTCCCAGTAGAGGTATATTCTTTAGTTTATGGGCTTCTTACTTCCCACTTGTGCTTAGAAAATCTGAGGGAATCTGCCTCTGCTGGGAGTGTTTTAGAGGGTGCTTACAGCTTATTGGCTGTGTTCCAACATTAGGTCCTTTTTAAAAAAAAGGACATAGATAGGCTACTGATGGGATGGCTTATGGCCATTATAGCCTATGAAATTTATTAAACACTGCTTGATTATTTTACCGACTGTTTCACTTTCATAGACAAATGTTTATATCTGATAGAGACTTCTAGCCGCAGATTCCTTATCTTAGAATTATCCCCAGGCATTAGACTGGATCTAGAATTTTTCAAACAGTTCCCCTGCATGCCGGTAGGAGGTGTCGTTCGGCTCGGCGTTACGTGAGCGGTGCCTATATAAGCGCCACCACACTACGCTGACATCAGTTCTTTTCTTAACACACTAGTCAGCGTAGATCTGGAGAGAGCTACCCTCAGTAAATTTTTGACTGACCTTTTTTTTAAAACTTTTTTTCAAAGATATTTTTGAGAATGTATTCTCCTGGTGTGCTAGGGATGTCCTCTAATAGACCTATGGGTTTTAAGCCATGTGGTGCCTGCCACAGACCCACATTTAGTTTTTTTGTTTTGTTTGGAGCAGGACCATGACTCCAAGACTGTCGTGCCATGAACCGGAAGGCACTGAGGGAACATTCCCCAAAGCTCCATAACGCCAGCCGACCCTGTGCCGTTCTAAATCTCGGTCGATTGGAAGGTCCCGGGATCGCTCGCAGAACCAATGGGCAATGGTTGCAAAGAAGAAAAGTAGTGTTATATCAGAAGGGAAAAGGTGGTGGTATTGTAAGGAGGGAGGAGAGAGTGGAAGATATTAATGGTGCTTTGGATAGTGGTAGCAGTGGAACGATGGTGAGTGGTGAAGGCACTGGCGTAAAAAAAGTTGAGGGGGCCCCCTTGTAAGGTACATGGAGGGGCCCCCGCTCCGGATTTCATCCGGAGCTCTCGGGCCTGAGTACTGTGCTGAGGGGGCCCACTGCAGCTCGGGGTCCTCCCCGCACAGCGGGGGCTGAAGAGGCCTGTGTTACGCCACTGGGTGAAGGGAAGGAAATGAACTGTTTCACTTGCATTAGCCAATGTTTATTTATTCTCGAGAGACTGTGTGCTCCTCATGTTTGATGGTATGTGTAGAATACTCTGGTGTTCAGTATCCTGTGGCTCTAGAGTGTGGGTTCTGATCATGGCCGGTTAGGCCTTTTATTCCACCTGACATCAGTGGGCTGGAGCCCTCGGAGGCCAGATTTGAAAGCCCAGGGCCTCCGTCATTTCCCGGCTCACTGAGGTTAATTTGCTGCAAGCAACGGAAAGCTTCAAGAGGGAGAATGAGAGGGAAGGAGGAGGAAGGTAGAGAGAAAGCGATCAGAGTGGGGTGACAGAGGAGAGTAGAAGAGAGGAGACGAAGGAAGCGGGCTGGTTTGAGCAATGCTTCCCAGGGCTGCCTTGGTTCCCCAGTTCGGCCGTGGTTCTCATCTGTCTGCTGATTGCTGGCAGGTGAAGAATCGCCACGCTCAGTGTTATCTGTTACAGTAAGCTCGTGTGTCATCGCTCCTGTGCCTTGTTTGGTTACTTCACGGCCTCCACTTGTCCTTCCTGCGGGGGTGAAGCCTGAAAGGAAGGTCAAAGCTGGAAAGGGGCTTTGTTTTTTTTTGTTTTTTTAAACTTTAGCAAAACTATCTTGTGCCTAGGGGAGGTGGTCCTGTCAGCTGGGTAAGGACTGAGACGAGGATTGCTAATCAGAGTAATACGTTTTACGAGCTGCGCATTGCTTCTCGACCTGTAGTTCTAATCAGTGCTTTAAATGGGGAAAAATAAGTGCAGGTGCTCATTAAAATAGAGGTGTGACAAGTGGGCGGGGCAAGGGGCGGGGCTAAGGGCAAAATATCATAATACATAGAAACTTCTGTACCAGTTGCAAACTTCTGTACCAGTTGCAGCACGTATTAAAACACATGAGAAATGTGTTTATGTAAAAAAACACAGATTAACTCATAACACAAAATGAAAGTCGTGATGGCACTTTCACCCGAATGGTTGCTGCGCACCTGATTGACAGTGCAGGGTCTGTCTAGAGACCCTGTCCTGTTAATCACAGCGTGACACAGGCCCTCTCACCCTACTGCAGTTTGGGGACATTCAAATGGGCGCTGCTGTAATCTTCACCAGCAACTCTGCAAAACGATACTTCAGCCGAGTTAATTACAAGCTGCTCGGAAGCAGAGCGGCCTCTGCCCTGCACTGGATCAGAAACCTAACCTGAGCCTGCCGTGCCGTGGATCAGGGTACAGGTACTCTCCCTGGCTACAGAGAAGTGCCGGTACTGACGGCAAAAAACTTCGGAAGTGCCGGTACTCAGTACCGGTGAGTACCGGCCCATTTAAAGCACTGGGCTCAGTTAATTAACAGAGAATGCACAGGCGTGCCTGCGCTTTTTTAGAGTCCAGACTCTGGATCTAAGGAAGTTTTATTCCACTGCCTTTTCCTGCAGGTGCTCCGAGGCAACAGAATTTGTAATAATACACCGTTGCTGGAGGCTGCTATTTTGTGTAACTCGACTGCCTGTCTAAAACCTTACTTTGTTCAAGTGCAAAAATTGAATTGGTGAATGATGATCTTTTAATAATAATCTGATTTATAAAGCACATAGTTTCTCCCAAAGGCGTGTCCCTGTGCTGGAGGAAAACCCAGAAACCTACAGCCCAACGATCCTCACCTATAAATAGATGCGAAGCCAGCGAACTACCACCACCCTACCTTACCCAACATGACCTTGTACCAGAACAAATTGAAACAGCCATATTTTGAGCTTCTTATTAAAGGCGTTTTACGAAGGTTCCCGCCTGAGCTGTAAAGGCAGAGAATTCCACAACTTGATGGTTATCTTTTCACCTAATTTCTATGTGAATTCTGCTACTGCCGCTACCTGCACCTTTGCACACCCTGTTCCTACAATTCCTTCAGTGGCTGCATCCTGGCCACACACATCTTAAATGCCCAAACCATACCTTCCTCCATTGCCTACTCTGCATCTTGTATGACCGTTGGCATCTTTTTCAGCACCTTATTTTGTATCTCTTTGTTTCTGTATGTTGCACCCATGTTCGCCTCCTTTCCCTTCTCTTTGCTGCTTGACCACTTATAAGGTCCCAAAGGCGGGACCTATTGGCTATGCCAATGCTTGTTGTTTTTTTTAGGCACGATGACATTGGGGGTGCGCGCAGGGCACTCACCTACAGAGTGGCAGAAAGTTCCTTGTGGCTGGGTTCTCAATCGGACTGGCACTGGCGCTTATGGGAAACCTGCTTTTTGCTCGCTGGCGGCATTTTATGGCTGTTTCCCTTTCTCCTGTGCTCGCAAATTAGAAAGGGAAAGCCAGAGCAAACTGTAGCTTTTAAAGGGCTTCCCTGGCTTCCTCTTTCTTCCCACCGCACAGATACCTGGGGGGTGACGTCACACGTTGCTCTGCCCTGGGGCGTCACTGCCACCCTCTGTGAAATTAACATCATGTGAGCATGCGCCGCAGTGTAGAAATGCGATGCATGCTTACATAACTATTTGTGTCCTAAAATGCAGCCTTGTTACAGTGAGTACCGGTACTCTCGTTATTAACGGAGAAGTGCCGGTACTCTAGAGGGGAAAAAAAAGAAGTGCCGGTACTCAGTACCGGTGAGTACCGGCCCATTTAAAGCACTGGTTCTAATGCCAGTTTGACAATTTTCAGGTTCTGAACCAATCACATGCTAGATTGCAGCTCTGAGTGCGAGAATCCGTCACATTTTTTTGTATTTTCAGTCCAGTGGAAGGAGTGGTCATTAACGGATCGAGGAAGGTGGGTCCCTTCAAGAAGGGGCCTCACAGGTTATTAAGGGAGATAATATGCTGTGCGCTCACTATGAGAAGAGCACCCGGCGGTGCCTCTTAAGTGTCATAGCAAGGTTGCTATGGGCCCTAGCACAAGGAAGAAAGTTGATCCCCGAGTCCTGGTTAGGTAGGTAATAAATTATAGCAATAATCGTGGTTCAGTGTGCCCCTCAGGTCGCTGATCTCTAGTCTCACTGCCCCTGTTGTACCATCAGGGCTGGCTTTAGGGCAGTGCGACTGGTGCGTCCGCTCGGGGCGCTGCCCTGGGAGAGGGGGCGCTGATCTCATGGGGCGCGCTGTGTTTAGCAATAACTTATGATTTAAAAACACCTGCTGCAGAGTTACTTGTATGTCCAGTTTTCAGGCAGCATTAAAAATGTCAAGATAACTCTTGTGATAGTGTTCCTGCTAGAGAGAGAGATCAGAGTCTTGTCTAGTGGCAGTTTTCACTTGTCATGAAGTAGCGCAGAGGGTTAATATGCCTGCTGCAAAGAGCTCTTACTGTGCAGATCACTGATCTGTATCATATGTGGTTAGCTGAGTGGATCACTGCTTTTGCACATGGATCCTTTTGTCACTGCAGTTCATAAGATACAACCTTAATATAGAACAGTGACTGTTACAAATTGTAATCGAAGAGCTGCATGCAAACTGTATAAAATAGGTTAGGACGTTATTTCCCCCCCCCCTCCCCCCTCCCAGTCTTTCATTATCTATTTCTGATGTTGCTGAAAAGGGTTTGTTTGTTTGGGTAGATAAACATTCTTATTAGTAAAGTCAGCCATTACCATTACTTTAAAACAAATTAAATGTATGCGAGAGAGGGCCTATGGAGAGTTGAGGGGGCACTTTTGCCTGGTGGTCATGAGGGAATCCAAGGAGGAGGTCAGGGAGGGGGGTCGCCAAAAATGATTGTTGCACCGGGTGCCAACAGCGCTAAAGCCGGCCCTGTGTACCATTGATTGCGATGCCCCTGGCCCCAGGGCTGGAAACCAACATTGGCAAAAATGTTCGTACCAGCCCCCTTTCCCTTCTCCAATCTTGTTCTTTAGTTTGTGTCTCTTTCTTTGCGTTCTCTCGCTTTGCCTGCAGCCATAATCCCCGGGGAGGTAGAGCTAGCGACCAGGCTCGGTTCTAGGACTCGGGATCTGGGAGGGCCATGGAGAAGCCTGGGTGGGCCATAAAGATAAGTGGGTTTGTCCAGAGTCTCCCAAGTGTCTGAGAGCTGGGTCAGGGCAGGCCGGATGGTCTTGTACGGATGGGAGCTGCATACTATACATACTACTGGCTTCTGTCTACTCGTTTTAACTGTGTATTTCTAGACGATTAAAACTAGGGGCTTTCTCTCCTCTGCTCTCTCCATCTAACCCTTCTTTATCTCTGTCTGCCTCTCCCCTCTCCTGACTTCACTGTCCTTTCTCTCTGCTTCACCCTGCTGTCCTGCTCGCCACACCCTCTACTTATTCCCACCTCACTCTTTTCTCCTTCTACTTTCTCTCCACCGTTTCCACCTGTTTCCCTGCTGTGCCCTTCTTTCTCCATTTCCCCCTCATATTTTTCACCTTACCCTCCGCTCTTTCTGCCTCACCCTACTTTCACTCTCTCCTGACTTCGCCATCCTCTGCCTGTGCATCAACGTACTCTCACTCCGCTTCGCCCTTCCATCTCCACTTCACCCATCACTCTCCATCTCACCTTTCTCTCTCTTCCTCGCCCTTCTCTGTCTTCCTCGCCTATCTTTTTTCCTCGTCCTTCTCTGTCTTGCTCGCTCTCCTCTTTCTCGCCCTCCTCTCCCTCTCGCTTGAATTCCTCTGTCTCTTTGACTCACGTTCTCTCCCCCTCACCATCCTCCTTTGTTTCTCACTATCCTCCCTCATTCCTCACCACCCCATTTCCTCACCTCACCATTCTCTCTCTCCACCTCACCCTGGACTCTCCACCTCATTCTCTTCTATTTTCCTCACCTTCACTGACAAGATCATACATGAGATCTACAAAGACCTGGGGTTATGCATATTTTAACTAATTAAGCACAGTAACAATTGGAGAATAATTCAAAGGTGGCAACCTGAGCAACAAAATGTGGGCCTGTTTCTACTCCTACCTGCCCACAGTGCAAAGAGTACATCTTCTGAGGTTGACAACAGGACTTGAAATTTGATGGCTAGTTTCTAAACCACTATTTTGTTGTCAGTCTTTTGAGCAGATTGTATCTTGAGGGGAACAAAGAGGCAACTTACAGCTCATGTGAGTGCCTCAAAATTGAACTCTCTCCTAACTAGTGACTGTCATGCTTCCTCTTCTTTACTATTCTCTGGTCTCCCATCAGTCTCTCCCATTCACATCACTCCCCTCTTTACCCATCACCCACACTGTCCATCAATCTTTCCTCCTTGTTCCAGGACTATCCAGCAGTCTCTTCACACTTTTTCCTTGGCCCTTTCCCCACCACTTATCATTTGCCCATGACCCTCCAATGTGACCACCTTCCTTTCTCATCCTCCACAAGTGTCATCCTCCGCCTTCACCATTCTGTATTCTTCTCCCTCTGCTCACCTTTTATGGCTCCCAACTCAATAAATGCTTACCCATCCCCAATACTCATATCACTCATTTTGCTCATCAATGCTCTGCTCCATCCATCCTACTTCCTCAAACTGATTTTTCATCCTCCCCCATCCACCTCCTCACCATCTTCTTCTCCACTTTATAATGCTCATCGCCCCAACTTTTTATTAATCAACCATTCATATTTCTTCTCTTTCTTTTTAATCACTTCTTTACTCATGTTTCATCCACCTGTTTCCTTACCATTCTTTTATCTTATCCTTCCCTTTCTTATATCTTTGTCATCTTTTCTATCCTCACGCTCTCCTCTAATCAATCTCCATCTCTCATCTCTGTACCCCTTCACCTTTTCCTCTTGTCAAGATTCTAGAATATTTGTTGGTTACTCACTGGAGCCACGGTTTTGAAGTTGGGTATCGGTTTTTCAGTACTTCCATTGAAAAGATGCCGCTACTTATATTTAGTTAATATTGTTAGTGTTATAACGGAGTTACTCACTCTACCTCACTTCCCCAAAACATCACATTTATTTGAAGCTTATATAAGTGTGTTGTTTATCTAGATCAGGAACACCTAGCCGCTCAGAACTTGTATATTGATGGTAGGAGATCGAAGTTGTTTTTCTTATAGCGCTTGCTGTCTGAAGAAAGTTGATTATTATTTGGGGTGGGTGGCTGCTCACCTCAGTAAATGGTAACACTTCTTGTAAGGGCAAACAATCAAATTCACTAAATTAACTTGAACTCTACTCCCTGGTAGCGAAGGCACAGAACAAGCCGGCTTAACTTAGGGAATTGTGATCTGCAGCTTCTCATAATAACATTGTAGTAATGTATAATGATATTCTTTGTGGAACATGACTAAAGTTTAATAAAATATGTTTTAAAAAAAAAAAAACTTAGGGAATTGTGGAAAGTATGTATGCAATAACAAAGCAGTAATAAAGACAATACACCAAGTAATAAAAACCTCAAACTGAATTAAGAGAGAGTGCAAATTAGTAAACAAAATAACATCAAAACAACTAAAATCCAATAAGGATAACCGGAGATTTGAGCTTTTATAGTTTTAGGTGAAAATAGCACCAAAAAGCACAGAATGCCAATGGTAGTCAATGGTCACAGTAGACTGGGATTTAGGTGCAATTTGTGGCCACCCCGCGGTGGAGCTCTGGTCGGATACACCAAGTGTATTGGTCCTGGTGGAAGTCTGGAAATTGAAAAGTTCAAAAAAAGGGACTTTGCACTTGTATGGAAGAAACATCCTGTCCGTGAGGGCGTTGCTGAAACTGTAGTCACTGCCATGGAATAGAATCCCAGATACCTGAAGCAGGTTGGCCCTGTTGACACACCGAAGCTTTTGAATTTCTTGCTGAAATGTTTTTAAGTCCCAGCTCAGAATAGGAGTTTGTTGTTTTTTCAAAGATGTGTAGATCTCTGCAGGGGATGAAGCTGAAATTGATTCCAACGCTGTGGAAGTGCAAGTTGTAGTCTTACTTTGGTGGGTACTGCTGGAGCTCTAAAGGAAAAGTTTTCAAAAATGTCCAAACTGTTCTGGTGCCCAAACACCACAGGCGTACACTTCTGAGACCTTCAGGACCTTTAGGGAAGGTACTTTGAGACTCAGGGTGTCAGACAGAGACCAACTGCAAAGTTAAGCCTCTTGCAGCCACACAAAAGTTCAACCACCTGCCAGGTGTCCAGGTCAGTCCACTTCTTTGCCTTGGTTCAAGAGGGAGCAACTCTAGTCCTTCAAGGCTTCTCTGAGGTCACAGACAGCAAGTCTGATCCTTTCCTGACCTTCCACAGGTCCAGACAGTGTTGGTCGAGTCACCCCCTCTAGTGGATGGGGGTGACTCCTCGATGGGGTAAGAGTTGGCAGGACCAGGCCAAACTACTTTTTCAGTAGTTCCTGTTTGCCTTAATGCCAACAGGCCCAAAATGGTGCCAGGCCAATTCCAAGATGACCTAAGGGTTCAGCCACATTAAACTTGGCCTCCCACATCTAACACTAAAATCCACTTTAAAGCAGGCCCTGGTCTCAGAACAAAAATGAGACACAAGTTTAGAAAGACAAAACAGGGTACTTCAGTAACAAGACAGTGGATACACAAGAACTGTGATCTGATCCTGTTTGATCCCTTTCAAGGGCACAACTTGTTTACATGTGCCTCAGAGAGGCCTTTCAGGAAAGATTTGACACTGTTGTGACAACAGAAGGAGCAGCAATCATCGCCCTAAATGTCCAGCTGAGCTTAGAGGAGCCATAACTGTCCATTCAGATTGACTGACTATCAAAGTGGTCTATTATGTGGCCCCTGGAAGGAATTTTACACCTTATTAAAGGCTAAGCACTGGCTGGGCAGCTGCTGGAGAGCTAATTCCAGTTAGCCTCTAGGAGCTTCAGGCAGGGTAAATGTTACTCTCTAACAGTAACTTTTCCTTAATAATTACTAAAAATCCAGCTTCAGTCAAATTGGATTTTTAAAACTAGTGGTTTAATTATTTTTCTTGCTAGCCCCAAACCAAAGATAGCAGTGTTAAATTTTTAATCTGTACTCTGGTTTTCTTTCTAGGACGGCAAAAGCTGCCTCAGTAAAAATAGTTTTGGAGTCTTTCCACTGTAGGGACATAGTATGGTGACCTTAATTTTCCATGTGCCCCGCTTTTAAAATACCATGCTCTCTACCTTGTGGGCTACAAGACCTACAAAGGGGTCACTTTTTCATATTTAAAACTGAAACCTTTGTCTGTCAAAAAAGGTTATTTTAACAGGTTGTATTGCAGGCTTTGCACTGCAGCGGTGAGGTTACAATTGTAGGCCATGTTTTGTAGGCCCACTCTTTGGATCGCACAATAGGTACTACAGTCCATAAGTGGCATTTAACTTCCAGGCCCTAGATGCATTTCTAGACCATATAGTAGGGACGTATAGGCAAGTTAAATGTGTGTATTAGGAATAGGCCAATTTAGTAATGTTTAAAGGTGGAGCACAGGTCCTTTATTTCTGCTTAGCAGAGGTAACGTGTACAAAGTTAAAAAACCAGCGAAATAGTTTCCAGAAAAAGGCAAAAGAATCTAGGGTGGCCATGTAGAAAGGGCAGATTTTCTACATTGTCTCACTCATTTTTCAGAAATGGAAGGCTGAGTAGCAAGATTTGAACTTTTGAAGCAATGGATTGTAAGAACATCTCAGCAAGTGCATTAGACCCGTATATTATATTATAAGTTTAGGACTCAGTTCAGGATCCAAGGAGTAACAGCATCACTATCATCAGGGCCACTAGAAATATGCAATAGGGGAGGATCAAATTATGCAACAAGATTATTTTATTATTTTTTTATACATGTTAACACTGTCTGGAAAACGTTTAATTTCATTAGTACTAATTTAAAAGGCAGCTACAGCTAAAAGCATTTGGAAGACGACCAAAAAACCTTTGTGAATGACCTTCCACTGTGCAGCAACGTGTCACTGCCTTTTTAGTAACTTTTGATCCGTTTAAAATGACTTTTTGTTCAAATCTGCAAATTATGCAGCAGATGATGGATTAGGTGGCAAATGTTACAAATCCATAATAACGTATAAAACGATACGGCTGCAGAGTCTCATAATTCCAGGGGCCCTGACTATAATCGATTTTGGTCTATTCATGTGACAAAAAAAGAGCATTTGTTGGGAGAGGATAAATGAACAGTCACAGGTGCCCCAAAGTTGGGTGTCTGTTCTTTAAATTCCTTCGAATTATATTAGCAATCTCCTACTTTTGTAGAGCACCTCAGGAGATTAAGATTAGGCAGGACAGTGGCCGCATGTGCTGCCATGGATTTTTTGCCAGTGTTTTTCTTTGTATGATATGCACATGCTCTGCTCCTGCCCATTTTGTATCTGCATTGTATCAGTCTTTTCAATTAGGAAGAGTCAAAACTTTGCCATGATCAGTGTTTTTTGCTTAGTATAATGTTATAATCAGAGCCACTGGAATTATGATTCTGTGGCTGCAGCGTATTCCGCTAATTATGCATTTGCCATATTTGTCACATAATCCGCATCTTCTGCATAGTTTGCATATTTTAACAAAACAAAATGTTGTTTCTAGCTTAAACTAATCTAAAGTTACTAAAAATGCAGCAACTTGGAAGGCCCCTTCATAAAGGCAGACTGGTCACCTTTCAGTAGCCTATTGCTGTAGTTTGGTGTTGAAGTAGTACTAATAATATGTAACCTTTTCCAAGACGGTGTTAATGCGTAAATAAATCAAGTTGTACTTTCACAAAATGTGCCTCATAACACCAAGTAATTTGGCTTATTTTGCCACATAATTTAGTCATCCATGCCACATAATTTGGTTTACCCCAGCCGCATAATTCCAGTGGCCCTGGAAAAAAAGGTAGGAGTTACACCATAGCAGAAAGAAAACCTAACAAACCACTACTAAGATATATATCTTGGGTGTATGTTCAATTTCTCTTACTTTACTTGCTATGGCAAATTCGTTCACACTATTTCTACAATAAACCTGTTTTCGTGAATTAATTAATGTGTGACGGGAGCTTGTAGTCCCCATATAGTGGGAGTGTCTCAGGTAGGCATTCTAAACCCTTCTGTTTACACCTGCACAGTGACCTCACAGCAGTCCTCAGGCACTTAAAGTAGCCCAGGCATTAGCGTTATAGACAAAGCTTTAAGTGAACAGGCAGTTCTTAAAAGCAGGTGCCGAGACGGGCCCCTATCGGGCTCTCAAATTTTTACCTTCAGGGTGGAGGAAAAAAAGCTTAACTCTGCAATAGTACCATCCGTCACTGCTTTTGATGTAACTTCAAAAAGCCTTATTTTTAAGTTTTATATAGCGCAAACATGAGCACCAGTTACATTACACAAGGACATATTCATGTTTTGAAACACAGGATGTTGAGACGAGTGAGGCTAGAACCTGCTTTCTCAGCTTGAAAGTCGGCAGATCTAGCCTTATGCTACAACCTCGCCCACAAGAACGGAAGCATTTTCAATATTATATACAACGAAATCGTAGTTGTTGCTCCTTCATCTTATGCAATTTACAACCAGGGCACAAGTCCTAAAAAAAGAAGTGGGGGGACTAACCTAGTTAATCAGTATGCAAGTGGCATCGCAGCGCGTGCCATCGCAGCGCGTGCCATCGCAGCGTGTGACATCGCGGCGTGTGACATCGCGGCGCGTGACATCACAGCGCGTGACATCACAGGAACTGGCATCACAAGAAGTGATATCAGATCTTAAGCCCTCACATATATGTTTAGCAGGTGTATCATGAGTACATTTGAGCACATTTCGAGTATACTTGCAAACCCTCCTGATTTAGGCAGAAGATTCACACTTTTGTACGCTACATATAAAGCAATGTTATCTTTTGTCAGCGTTCAGCTTTCTATAGCCATAGTGCTTTAAAAGAAATGGTGATATTTAAATTATTACAACGCCTCCTCAAGGGTAATAAGCGTATATAAATGCAATTTATTTAGTGCAAATACTGGGAAAGATCAACACATCTGACATTCTTACAGTGCATGCATATCTCCTAAACAGGGACTGAAGGAAGTGAAAAGCTGCCTCTCTTCAGTATGTGTGAAGTGCTAACAAGGTGTGAGCCTTTGTTTCCCCTCCGCTGCATTTGCATCAGGTGTGAGGCTCCTGACTGCTCCCAGCCAGGAGACTCAAACAAAAGGAGGCCTGACGACCCCTCAGATTCGGCCTTTGTTATGGGCCCAGCAGGAGTCAGAACTAAGAGAGCCCCATCCCCGCCTGCACGTTGTTGTGATCGAAAAGCAGACAACAATGTGCAGGCGCTGCTGAATGTGTCCCGGTGTTTGGAAATTACACCGGGACGAATTCAGCATCTTTTTTAGTGGGGCCCAACTTCTTGGCAGGGTGGACGGCATCCACCCTGTGAAAGAAGTGGGGGGACGCCGTCCACCCGCGTGGACCCCCGACTCGTGCCCTGTTTACAACCATTGACAAAGCCAGTAGCCCTGGCTTGTTGTATGTGTAATGTTCCTCCTGTTGTGTTATATATCTGGATGAATGGACATACGCAGCAAAATACCAGTGGGGCAGCAGCACACTATGCTAGGTACAGATTTTTAGCTTAAGTGTTTTAAACCACGCCCTTAATTACACCGGCCACACCCCTATGAGAGACTTACCACCCCCCCTACTTTTTTCATCCCACTTAAAGCCCTGGTTATATAGGAAAGTTACACAATAAGGCTTTTAATTGCGAGCCTGCAGGCCTGTGTGATTTTTGCATTTCGAAAAAGAACAGAGGATGGTTTCTGCTTGTGAATGGGCCTTGGGGGGGGCCACCGAGCTATCTTGGGAGGGCCTGGCCCACGCTCTGGAACCGGGCCTGGTAGCGACCAGTGACCACTCTCCTCTGACTCTAGCCCTGCCTCTAAGGGAAATGCCCGATGGAATAAATGGCCAATCCGGCCCTGCCTTGCCCCCAACCCAAGGACCTGTGGGTCCCCCTTCCCTTGCCTCCTGGTCCTGACGCTTTTAGCAGTGCCCCCTCGTAACAAGAGTGCGGCACAGACCAGGTACGGCCTGGGGAAGGAAGAGGGCGTGCAGGGAGACCTCGAGAGGAGCCCGGGAAAGACGTTTCTTCACCGGGTTGTGTGTGGGCAGAAGAGACGGTAGATGTGACAGGTGTAAAGCTGATAACTTCAAGTCTTTTAAAAGTGGGAATTAATCTGAAATCAATGAGCATCGCGGCTGTCCCCAGCAGACACCCACACACATGAACTCCCAGCTCACGGCTGCCCCGTTCTTACTCTCCTCCGGATTATGACCCTCTTCCCGCTCTGTGATATTCCCCCACATGGAGTGACTCTAATGACACCACCTATTTCCTGCCCCTCAGACAGAACCCCAAGCAGGTGTCATCCATCTTGTCTCTCTGATGATGGTGAGGTGTCCACATCAATTATTCTTTTACCACCCCCTCCCCCACCTCACATAGTTGGGTCTCCTTTCTGCTAAGACCATGCACACCTGTCGAGGTTGATCTATATTGATCTGGCTATGCTTCGTTAGCGCTTCACTCTCTAGCCATGGCTGTAGCAGAAAGCAAAATATTCATTGGCGTGACAAATATTACCGAGATCAATGATAAAGTCCTACATAAGTTAGAAATGTTGGCCATTCTTTTCCGTAGTATCATAAGCTTCGCCTTCCGTTATGTATTTATTTATTTAGTTTACATTCTTACAAAGAGGATTTCTCCCTGACAGGCTGTACCATACACACTTGATTCACAAATATAACTAGAGATGTCCCTCGGAGACCATTAGGACTCATCAAATCCCGTTTTATTTCGCACCATACATCCTTTCCTGTTCATAGTTAATAAATTGGACCCCCTGCGTATCGGTCCCTTCTTACGCCTCCCACATCAAGTTGAACTGTAGTCACCACAAGAATTATTCCATTTGGGGGACCCAAATACAAAAAGATTGGTTCTCAATGAAATGAAAAGGATTGAACATACTATTTTTAAATGGTCTTTAACTGATCACCCACAATCGTTTCTGTACCTGTATTCCAGGTGGCAGTCACACTTCGCCAGTGTTAACGATGATTTAATTTATGGGCATTTATGAATATTCTTTGCCTTGGTTTTCTTCCTTTGATCACAAGTTGAGGTATTTTTCTACACTATGCAGATTTATCCGTCACAGAGTTAATTTAGAAAGTACAACTGACTTGCCTTGAGTTCCTGTGCTGCGTTAGTTTCAAGAAAAGACTGGTTGTGCATATTTGTGCAACTCCATTTATTAATTCCAGTACACATAAAGAACATGGAACTGCATGGTATCCTTTTCATAGAGCTATCATATGAACAGTAAATATATATGTATGTATATATATATATATATAGAGTATTTTATAGCACAAACCTAGCCAAAAAAGCATTGTAGCGCTGTACAGAGTTAAATGCACGGAAGGGGTAGCTGTTTTCTAAGAGCCAGATTGGACTGTTTCCTTATCATTATTAAGTGTTCTTTAAAGAGATGTGTCTACTGTACTTTCCTGAATTGGAGGAGTAATGGGGCAGTCCTGATGGATACAGGGTGCATAAATGGAGGAGACCTGTTGCCTTGTTTTTTTCATTTTTGCACTCTTTTGTCTTAAATCTGACTGTGTCCTGGCTGCTGGTGCGCGGAATGTCACCATAGATGGAGAGTTGGTCAGCCAGGTAGGCAAGGGTTCCAGTACTGATGGCTTTGCAGAAGATGCAGCTGGTTTTGAAGACGATGCTTTCCGGCAAGCGGAGCCAGTGAAATTTTCAAGGTGGGCATGATGTGGCCCTATTTCTTTAGACCTTTGAGGTTTGTTGTGGCATGTAGATTACCCATAAAGGGGACCAGTGTGGAGTTTAGGAGGTCATGAGCAGGGCATTGCCATCATCCAGATATGAAGGTAATACAAGAGTAAATATAATTTGGATTAAAAAAAAGCTAAGAATCTTCTTCAAACGGAGGACTGAGGACATGAGTTAAGAAATTACCTAGCTAGAAATGACTGCACAGCATCTTGGGGAGGAAGAGCGCAACATAGAGAGGAAGAGAAGATTGAGGATACAGAACTGAGGCCATGAAAAGACTGTGGATGCCAGAGAGATGAGGAGATCGCAAAGAAGAGTGAGATAGTGGAGTGGTGAAATGGCATGTGAGGTGGGCACAGTGAAGAAGGATGAGATTTAAGTGGTCAGAGCCGAGGTAGAAGGAGTGTGACTCTGTAGACTGGGAAAAGTAATTGAGTAAGATTAGGGGTGATAAGGGAGCGTCGTGGGAGGGTAGCCGTGGTGTGACATGGCCCAGACAAATAAAAGAGATTTGGAGGCAGCAACTCATATTTGGAGGCAGCAATTGGTGATAGCTTGCGTTTCAGCTAATAGCACTTTCGTTCTTGAGACATACCGTTTCACGTTTAATTCTATATGTATGGGCCTTCAACACCTCAGCCATCCATTTTCACATAACACTTAACCAGCGATCTGCTCATCCACTTTCACAAAAGACTTCAGCTGTTCATCCACCCTGTCACACGCTTTCACATAACACACCAGGCACCCAGACATCCCTCCTTCCATCCAGCTGGTGGCACAAATACCATCAGCCAGTTGTCCGGTTTCACACAACTTTGCTAACTACCCACCAACTCTTTTTCATGCAACACTTATTCATTGACAGGATAGCTCATTATCCATTAACCTACTACCCTCTCCCCTCAATCATCCGTTTATCAGCTCACCATCCACTCACCTATTCATCCACCCCCTTGCTTCTTACCAGTCTACACAACCAGACACACAAACTCACCCCTCAATGAAAAACACTTTCACACAACATTTCAAATGGAACCTTCTGAACCTCACACCATTCAATGGAAGTGGCCACCCAAACTTAAGATAATGTACAAGGTGCTCTTCATAACTGTGTACACTACATACCGTTCAGGTATCCAGAACTGACACAGCCAGGGCCGGGCAGGCCTTTTATTCTACCAAGCATTTCCCTGGTGGACTGGAGGCCTTAGAGACGGGTTTTGAAAGCCCAATGTCGCTCCTGGTGCCTCTGCCACATTCACCAGCCACCGACGTTAATTGCAGCAGGCATGGGGAGGCTTCGAGAGAGAGAGAGAGAGAGAGAATATGAATAGATGAATGGATGGAAAGAGCAATAGCACTAGAAGACAAAGGGAGTAAGGCTGGCTTGAGTATTTTTGCCAGGGCTGATTTTAGTTCCCCAGTCCCGCCCTGGACACAGCCAGATATGACATGCAGAGCTGAGTTCTGTGTTCTCAATGATACCTCAAGAACTGGACACAATATGCCAAATGTGGCAACCAGAAACAGACAACATAACAGACGTGTATTAATTGGCCAGAGGTAGACCTGTATGTAGTAATACTTCAGGTTGCACACAGAGTACCAGATACAATATTACAGATGGACCTTCAGGCCTTAGACACAATAGTTCACAGGACTCCTTCAGAAGTGAACGCAACATCACTCCTGCTATTGCACAACGTTTCAAAGTGTTCCATTGTCTGAAACTGTTTTTACGTTTATCCCTCTGTTGCTTCTTTAACTAGACTTCTTCTAAAGAAATACAAAACCATTAAAAAAAATGTATGCATGTAACAGAGGTGCCCTCCTTAACTGGACAAGGCACTCCCGATCGACAAGGCACTCCCGATCTGGCCTCTAGAATTGGACACACCACTGCAGATGAGTCCTCCTTAACTCAGCAGAACTTAACCGATGGCCTCCAGAAAACGCAGCATTCCAGAGATGGACCCAAGAACTTGCCACAGTATGCCAGCGGTGGCCTCCAAAACTGGATACAATACACTAGGTAAGGCCTTCGGAACAGGACCCAATGTTCCAGGTAATACCTCCAGAACTGGACACAACACTCCTGATGAGTCTTCTAGTACTGGACACAGCACTCCATATGCGCCTGACGAGCCCTGAGGACAATGCTCCAGATGAAGCCTCCAGAGCTGGATATAAAGTTTCATATCTCTAAAACTGGACACAGTGCATAAGATGAGGCCTCCAGAAATGGATAAAGCTCACAAGATGGCCTCCAGAAAATTGGACTACATGCTAGAGGTTCTCTTCCAGGGGATACTCATCAATAGTCATAAGCACTGAATTATCCCCGCCCACGTGCGGGATCCTTCCGGGATCCCGCACGTGGGCGGGGATAATTCAGTGCTTATGACTTTGATGAGTATACCCCTGGAAGAGAACTAGGATTACAGGTAAGTAACTTATCCTTCTCTTCCAGGGGATACTCATCAATAGTCATAAGCACTGAATTATCCCTGCCCACGTGCGGGATCCCGGAAGGATCGCGCACGTGGGTGGGGATAATTCAGTGCTTATGACTTTGATGAGTATACCCCTGGAAGAGAACTAGGATTACAGGTAAGTAACTTATCCTTCCTCGCAATACTTGACACAGCGTGACCGAGCTGGCCTTCAGAACTGAACACAATTTTCCGGGCAAGGCCTCCAGAGGTGGATACAATGCTCGAGATGATACCTGCAGAATTGGATACAGTATTTCTAAGTCAAAAATACTTTATTACGGCCACCAGGGCCTTAAAAGTACATACACAATACTCATAAAAATATCATAAAACAAACAACATTAAAATACAATTCAGTTTGTCATAAAATGTCTAATAATGTTAAAATAGATAAAACGTATCAAAACTTCTGATTTCGGGCACAATAAAAGGAGGGTGTCAGGTGCATTATACAAGAGATAAAAGCTTTCTGTGCAATGTCCACATGGCCCCTAAAAACTTGGCAACAGGAATAACTACGGATAAACTGTAGTCTGCCCTCAAAATGTAAAGTGCCGCTGACTGGCTACGCTGGCATAAACTCCTGCAAGTAGAGGCTATCCAGTACTTGCAGGGGCAAGCGTAAGCTGGGCAAGCAAAAAAAACGTGCAGCACACACTCTGTCATGGAGGAACATAGTGGACAAGAAAAACTAGCCCCTTTGGACCAGCGCCTCATAAAGACTCTTAGGGGCAGAGTGCCTGCTCTAAAGTGAAAATACAGCTCTCTATCGCTGGGAACGTTCCCTTGGTCCCAATATGACTCATAATGTAATAGTTCCTTAAAATCCAGGAATTCACGCGATGTTCTGGGAAGGTCGGATCGTCCTAAAGCTTTGGCCTCGATTGCTCACCAATAGTTTTTTCAAGGCCGGTTTAGATGGAAAGGAAGTGGTGCCTGCATTCGTCCAAAGCTCAGGGGTCCCAATAAGGTGCAATAACTCTTCGATGTGCAGAACCCAAGGGATTTTGACAGAGTGGCTAGCAGAAATAACATCCTGGAGGGCAGAAGTATAGTATGCAAGTTCTGGGGTAGCCCATAAGCGCCTCCAGTATAACAGCGGGCGAAGTCTAGCTTTATCTTGTACGCTTGGTGTGCCCAAGTTCGAGAAATGTGGTACCAGGGGAGTACTAGCAGGGAGAGATGCCAATTTGTGATAGAATTTATTTTCGGTAATGGTTAGTGAGTCTGTTTGCATGACCCCATAGCTCGGCCCCTTAAAGGACAGACCCCAGCACCCTGGGCTCAAGTGGAGAGCAGGCCTTGTAGGTTTGTTGTAGGAGTCTTTATACTCTTTGTGAACTGCCCCGTTAGTTGCTTGAGTTTTATGACCGCTTTTGTCAATTGAGTTTTTCAAGACACATTATCGCTAAAAATAATGCCCAAGTACATCAAGCTGTGAGCAATTTCTAATGGTATGTACTATCCCCTGTTTCTCCTAGGTGTGTAAGAATCATCCCCACTCCAGTCTGAGCCATCTGTGGAGGTCCCCGCACTGGAATTGTTGTCGGACATGTTGTCTGGGGCTTTATAGTCTTTTGCAGCATAGGGGTGCATTCGTTCCATTGAAAACCTCTTCAGGTCTTTCCCAAGTTTCTGTATCTTATTCTGTGTAATATACTCTCTTGTCTCGTTCATTTCCCGGTTGATCTCCTCGAGTCATTTTTTGTACACGGTGATATGTACCATGTTTCTCAGTTTGGCTTCACTCACTTGGATTTTGATAGTGAGTTCTTCCGTTAGTCTTGTGGCCGTTTATATTATTAGTACAAGATAATCCCTAGTACATTTCCACGAGATCGCTGACCAGTCTTTTCTAAAGACCAAGTCTTGGAGGAAGATGCGTGGAGCATTGCTGACCCAAAGTCCTTTGGGTGCCGCATTAGCGCGGAGATATTCAGTCATTATTATACCATGGATAGCCGTTCTTATTTGTTCTTTTTCATTTCTGAGAGCTCGTCCCAGTCATTAGTTTGCGCTAGGGTCTGTGTCAGATCCTTGTCTTGTAGTAGTGAGGGAAGGGAGAGAATTGCATTTATTTCTTCTGTAGAATAACTGAGGCCTAGATTTTCGGCCATATTACACTCCTAATTTAGGGGTGTGTGTGGATAAGGTGTATTTGCTAGGAATCGCTCCCACAGCTGTCCGCTGCTAAGGCTATGTTAAATCAAGGGGGAGGGAGAAAGAAGGAACTGTGATCCATTCAGCTTCCTTATTCGTAAATTAGATATCAAAATGAGAATGGATCACTTGACCTGAGTAACCAGGGTTTTATGAAATTCGTGCAGTGTACCGATAAAAAACCCTCATTCACTCTTTGTGAACTGCCCCGTTAGTTGCTTGAGTTTTATGACCGCTTTTGTCAATTGAGTCTTTCAAGACACATTATCGCTAAAAATAATGCCCAAGTACGTCAAGCTGTGAGCAATTTCTAATGGTGCCACCCCCCTGTCCCCTCCCACCCTCCCCCCCCCCCCAAGTTCTAGGCCCTTTTTAGGATTAAATCAGTCTTTATCAGCAGAATACGCAACATAATAATACAATGCATCGTTGCCTACAACCAAGTCATGAAGGCAGATAAGAGCTGATGGATTACAGGCTACCTGTATAGCTAGATTACACAGCATGCCGCCTACAACCCGTCATGGGCCGGCCGCGTTTAACAGAAAGAAACATGAAGTGATCCAGGTTCCATGGAATTTGAAGAGTGGAGATGATCTGCATCATGCTGGACATACAAGTGCCCGGTGAGCCTAAGATTCGCTATAGCAAGCCCGGGGCATTGAAATCTGCCTTTTAGGTATAACGCTGCTGTTATGGACCTCTTTAGCCCTAGTACACTTCTTGTATATCCCAACATTCTTCTGTTGTTCTCTCCCCCCCCCCCCCCCATGTCGTCATAATGATTACCTATTTTTAGGCAATCCGATATGAGAACTCAAAGATACACGCGGACAGTGGAATGTTGCAGTGCTGCTGTCCTTGCTGTACCTATTTTGTGTGCCTGTGTGTCTGTCTGGTGGATCCGTGGACTAATGCATACAGTCTTGGGACCTGTGTTTGTTTTCATTGTCCCAGGCTGGAATCTTGCCGGGTCCACTCCTCTTTTCATCCATCCGTCCTAGGGCAATAAAATGAGAACCTTTGAGTCGGGTAATAACAAACGTGTTTTCGTTGTCCCAGGTTGGAATCTTGGCGGGTCCACTCCGCTTTTCATCCTTCCTAGAGTAATAGAATGAGAATCCCTGCCCCCATCGCTTTCAACGTGATAGAAAGGGATGTGGTAGAAAGTGGATTTACCTTGCTTTCAGCTGTGAAGAGTTGGAGCTCCCGGGGTGGGTGCTGATTCATATTCCACAAGGGAGACGCTCATATCTGCCCTGCCATTCCTGATTTAGGAGGTGGAAGATGAAGCTCCGAAGCAGGGACAGGGGAATATGGAAATGTAGGAAGATTTCATTACACTGGCAGCCTCCGAAGGCAATGTTTATGCATCTCTGCTCTCCAATGTTAGAGAGGCGGGGGCTTTTGGGAGGGTTGTGATAATGTGACACCTAAAAGCACTCATCGAACAGACTTGAGACAAAGTGTATTTTTTGTTATTAGAAACTAGGTGAAACTAGCCCCTCGTTATCGTCCATAGAAAGTTAAAGAGTAAGTTTGGCCCTGCAGTATTCTAAACTGCGACCTTCTGCTTGTACAGCTACAGCAGAACCTGCGTGAACCAGATGGATGCACTCGCTGGTTCAGTGGTAGATGCCTTGGGCCCTGGTGCAAGCAAGGAAAATGGTCCCTTTGACTTCTGTTGAGGTAGTAAAATACAGCATTGTCAAGGTGCAGTGGCCCCTGGTGCACTGCACCGATGGTGGCTACTCTCCTGTGGTCCAGAATTATCGTCCTGAGTTAGAGAAGGGGCGGGTGGTATTGGAGTAGATTGAGTGTGGCTTGCCTCTCCCCTTAACTGTTTACATGTGATGAGCTCTCCTTACCTTTTTCCTGCCCTCTTTTCCTTCCCTTTGCCTCTTTCCTTCCATCTCCTACCTATACCCTCTTTATTCCCCTTCCATCTGCTCTCTCTCCATTACTTCACCCCGTTCTTACTTCTGTAGCACCTTGCCTCTTTCTCTTCCTTCCTTTGAGGTATGTTGTTGGTATGATCTTGAGAGGGTTGGTGCTATGCCGTCCTTCCTATACTTTTTTGCCGCTTCGCCTTCAGTCTCCTGCCCATTCCTTCTTTTTCCATCTTCCGTCTCTGCTTCCCTCCTTTACTCCACCCTTGTTGCCTCCTCCTTTGCTCCCTTTCCTCTTTTACCCTGTTCCTTGAGATGTGTTGTTGGTATGATCTTAAGAGATCAAAGCCTGGTGTGTGGCTTCAGGAGTGTTGTAGTGCAGGGTCGTCTTAAGGATTTTGTGGGCCCTGGGCCAAATGTATTTTGGGGGCCCCTGTTCGGAACAGCTTTGAATTTAGGATTCAATTTCAGCTCTTTCATGCTGTCTTTGGCCATGTCACTGACAGTGCACAGGCACACTAGTTCAACTTCTAAATGTATTTACATCTAATATTCAGGGATAGTGACGTGTTTTCAACAGTGTAACACAGCAGCAGGTCACTAATGTTACAGCAAATAATCTCTGTGACACCTTTCCATTTCTCATATGTGAGGTCCTAATGTCATCTAAAAGAAACTTTGTTATAGATGTATGAAACAAACACATTTCTCTGCAAAATGTCTGTAACAGACTTTCGCACATCACCCACATTAAAATACTTTAAAGGAAAGCGGTATATAATACAATCTGTTTAAGAATTATTAAAGGTCAACAGGGCAAGACTCTCAGCAGAACCGAGCTTTCTCTATGGGGGGGAGGGGTTTGAAAGGGTGGGGCTCTGGGCCGAAGCCCACTTTGCCCGTGCCTTAAAACGTCTCTGTTGTAGTATGTTAGTGGCATGGTCTGAGAAAGGAGGTGGTCTGTTGGTATCAAGGTGTGCAGAAGACTGAGGTGTTTTGGTACAGTCTTCAGCGGTTTGAGGTGCGTTGATGAGAGATGAAGTGTGTTGCAGATTTTGTCTGGGTAGCGCCGAGGTCTTTTGACAGTGCTTTAAGTGGGATGAAAACGTTGGGGGTCTCAAAGAAGGGGCATGGACAAAGCAGCTTAACCAGGAAACCAGGAATCCTTGCCAAGGGGCGTGCCCATTGTAATTACGAGTGTTGCTTAAAACATATAAACTAAATCCTGTGCTTCACACAGTGTGCCACCTAACCAGTATTTGGGTGCCTTTATGTGAGTTTTCTGATATTGCAAGCTGGACCTGTTGGCTTTGCCAATGTTTCTTGGTAGTATCAGATAACATGAACTATAACAATGATTTTGTTGTGAATAATTAGAATTGAAATGTTTCAATCCTGAAATACATTGCTACAGTCTGTGAAAGAAGTAGTGGTATTCAGAGCATCTCATTCCCTCCTGTTCTCCCCTTCATTCTACTTTCCTCTGCAGCCAGTCTCCTGCTCTCCATTGACAGTCCTCTAGCGCACTCGGAGGCCTTGTCCAAACCAGGTCTGATCTGTCAGTACTGCTAGAGGGGAAGGTATTGTTGCCCTGGGCGCTGTCTGTACCCGTAGGCACCATTGACATGAAGTGTCCCACGTGTGTATCCTCATGTGATGTCCTGTCTCTTGCAGGGTGTGTGATGTGGGCGGCTTGCGCACAGAGCGGAGGAAGTGGATTCGCTGCTTTGAGGATGTAAACGCTGTCCTCTTTGTGGTAGCACTCGGCACGTATGACACAAAGGTCCTCAAAGATGACAAGAACCTGTATGAGGATGACGACAAGAGGCTACATGGCGCTGCCCCTGTGGTAAGTTGGTACAAGGAAGAGCGGTAGCATGCAAGCGTGCAGTGCCCACTGGTCAGGTCATGCGTTTCCATCTGCTGTGATGTCATTGGTGGTAGTGGGTGGGGTCTAGCATGCTCGGGGGCTCCTCGGATACAGCTGAAACCAGGCTGAGTGTGAGTACCCCAGGAGAGATCCTTCCAAGTCCCCCTGGAACTCCAGTGCTTAAAGGGAGACTTAACCCAAGAGTTGGACACAAGGTGTTTCCTGAGTGCATTGCTGGGAAACTGGTAGGTCTGCCAAAGACCCAGCGGTGCTTGTGAATCTGCTACAAGATGAGGGAATGGGGAGGTGAATGGACTTCTGGACCGAAGTTGCTAAGGCCCCAATAAAGAACAAGTTGGAGGCACTACCAAGACCAGTGATAAAGAATTGCACAAACATACTACCTGAGTAGAGGTTTTTGGAGCACATCACATAAACATCTTTCTTCACTAGGCCCCAATATCACACATCTACAAACAACCCCACCCCCTTCCAATAGTCGTAAGCCCACTCCTGTCCAGCATTTAAGTGCCAAATCCTGAATGAGTCAGGTGGAGCAAGTAAAGCCTAGAAGATCCACATATCCACTTTGAGGAATATTAAAAGACACACTAATTATTGCCATTACGTACTATATTCACACAGGTTGCAGTGAGAGCATCTGATATTGTGTGTCTGGGTGTTTTTGTCTGTCCCAAGTAATACAATACCATGACTAAATTTGAGAATTCAGTATAAATACTTCTAAGCTTAGAATTTTGTAAGCAAGTGACTTCTAAAATAAAAAGGGAATCCACACCGCTCAAATTAACTCTTATTTCCCTATACTAATCCACCATTAATCTTTTTGGGTTCCGGAATAGTGTGCTACACTCGCAAAAAAGTGCTTCGATACCTCATCAGGGAGAGTAAGCTCTATATAAATACGAGTACAATTAGTTAAAGATTCCAGGGCTTCTCTCCCTGTCTTACGTTTTTATTAAATCTGGAGAACAAGAGAGAAAACGAACCTGACAGCCCGATTTCCAAGACCTCTAATGTGGTGGAGAGAAAGTAATAGAATGGACTCTCAGACAGTCATGTCAAAACACTGACCAGTTGTCAGTTTAAGAATACTGCAGAGCATCTGTGAATTGATCATTAAAACCCACTGAAATGCATAAATGTTTTGACTTCCTAGCACGTTTTTCGATTTTTAGGTCTGGACTAGGGACAGCTTGAGCTTTTTCTCTAGCTTTATATTTTCCAAAGAATCGTAATGAAAATGCATACCTTTCAGCTTTGTACTGGCTTTAAACATATCTAAGAGGCATTTCCTGCGAGCTGCCAGTTATAATGGCAGGATATGAGCACAGCTGACAAGGATGTGCGCTGGGGAGGGTGTGCCTCACGACTCCATTTCAGTAGTGGGATCGGAGCCATGAGGGAGGGACACAGAGATGGATTTAGTGCTGTGGGATGACTTAATTGGGGGTGAGGGATGATGCAGTTTGAAGAGTAGGACATGGCGGAGCTCTTGGGACGAATGCTTCATACATCCACACATGGGGGATCAGACACAACTGGGGGCTCTGCAGCAGGTAGGGTTGAGCTCATAGGAAGCAGGAGCTGTATGGGGGAAGAGGATTTAGCTGGGAGTGTGAGACGGAGGCATTAAACTGAGGGGGGCAGTATCCCGCACCAAGGAGTGGGGATGCAATGGCACAATCGATCTGAAGAGAGGGGGTGACTGGAATATGTTTGTTATTGGAATGTTTGTAGCGCCTATTCTGCATTCGTGTGGCCTTATTCTACTGTGGTATTTTTTAGACGTTCCACATAGTTCCTCAGTCACTATCCTAGGCTGTCTGGGTCCTATTCTCGCTCAGTTAGTGGCAGTGTCATTTTCATCGAGCTGTGGGGTGGAATGTTATTGTGCGCAGGGTAAGACTGTGGGACTCTTCCAGTTCTAGAAATGTTGTTTGACCGCCTCCCACCCCCCATGGTGTAGGGTGTTTCTTGCTGGCGAGTGCTGTTGGGTACCATTATAACAAACAATATGGCATATCTTGTGAGTGCTGAATGTGTGTGAGGAGTTCTGTCCAGTGTGATCTGTTAGAAGTTATTGTGCGCGTGTCATGGTTGGATGTACTGACGTGAGTTCACTGACAGGCATTTATATTGCATAGCTGTATATATGCAGGGCTACTGGAATTAAGCAGCAGGGTAGGACCAAATTATGCAGCAGGGTTGACTAAGTTATGCAGCATAAAAAGGTAAATTATACAACCGAATGCAACACATTTTGTGATAAAATTACTTCATAATTTTGTAATTTTTTCAAATGTTTAACACTGCCTTTGCAAAGGTTTCACCTCATTAGCACCAGCTTAACATACAACTACAGCAAAAGCAACCGAAAGATGACCAGTCAACTTTTTGCATAGGACCTTCCACTGCACCGCAATACTAATCGCTGTGATTTTTGTAACTTTTGATCCATTTGAGGTAGAAACACCTTTTTATTGTTAAAGTCTGCAGATTATGCAGCAGATGATGGATTATGTGGCAAATGCAGCAAATCCATAACTATGCGGAAAGTGCCACAGCTGCAGAATTGCCAGTGGACCTGGATATATGGCAGATTGCCTATCAATTAGTTTTATTGGAAGGATGCACATTTGCTGCCTCTGTAGCGTTCATTACTCCTTGGTGGCAGGTGCTTGCCCAGAGTCAGTGTTATTGGGGAGCGGAGTTCTGAGCGGCAGACCAGGATGGATTTAAGAGAGGTCTGATTTTTGGGATGTGGTAGAACTCTGCTCCAAGGCATAAAATAAGGAGGAGGAAAGCGATCCAGATAAGGGGGTAAAGCTGAGGACTTAGCTTCCGGGGAAGCAGGACTGAGCTTTTCATAGGGTAGAGTGCAGGTGGAACAGGCTTGGTGGTGAGAGAAGGAATCCAGGGCCAAGCTTGAGTCCACGGTCCAGTATTCTGGGCAAATTAACATTCTTCATATCGCTCTTCTTCCAGAATCGGCTTCGGGAGAGCATGAAACTTTTTGCTTCGGTTTGCAACAGTAATTTCTTCAAAAACGCTTCTATGGTAAGTTCTCTCATTTGCCTTTTGGAGCATTCATGGTGGTAGCTGTGAGCTGGCTATCTGTGCGCTGGCTCTGGTGAATGGTGTGCAAACACTGCCTACGGTAATACTGGGTTGTGTGAATGTGTTCAAGTGCTTGCAGGGGACCTCTGACTGGTGGGTGGTGTTTGAGCATTGGCTGTAGTCGGGGATGAATGGTTGTGGGATCAATGGCTCTGATACGTAGTGTTGTTACATTGACTGTGGGGGTGCTGGCTCTGGTTGAAGTGTTGGAACAATGGCGGCAGAAGCACCGTCATTGATGGATGTGGTTGGAGCACCAGCTCCGAGAGTGCTGGTTGTGATGGATAGTATTGGAGCATGGTGAGACGATAGTCCTGCATGGCTTGGAAAAGCTGTGTCGCCATGCCCTTTGTTTTTCTGGATTAATCAGCGTTTTATCCTCAGTTAAAAAATCTTTCAACATTTTGGACATTTTTCATGGTGTGTTTGGTTTTGTCTGACATCAAAGCTGGACTCTGATATCAGTAAGGTGATCCTCCTTTCTGAGTGGGAGTGGCTAGTGCACTCTCAACCCAGGCTGCACAGTGACTGGCAGGGAAAGAAACACGTTAGTGATAGATTCCTTACCTTAGAATTACCCCCAGGCGTCAGACTGGATCCGGAAAGTTTTCGTTAGCAGTACCTCTGCGCGTCGGAAGGTGGTGTCGGTCGGCTCCGCGTCCGTTGTCGGCGTCGTGGTCGCCGGGATGACGTCGCGGCAGCTACTTAGACGCCGCCCTCGCGCGCTGACGTCAGTTCTTTCTTTTTCCGCGCCAGCCAGCGCAGATCCGGGAAGAGCGGTACCTCAGTCATTTTTTGACAAAGTTTTTTCTCGACTTTTGTCGACGTCTTTTTCGAGTCTCACGACTCCGTAAGGTGCACGAGGGATGCCAGGATTCAAGGCCTGCGGTTCCTGTAGCCGACTGATGTCGGTGACGGATCCGCACCGCGTGTGCCTTTTCTGCCTGGAGCACGACTACGACCCCAAGTCGTGCTCCGACTGCCGGTTGTTGACGCCGAAGGCTTTGTGGGAGCAGTCCCGAAAGCTGCTTGAACACCGACAGTCGGCTCCGCGCCGTTCGAGGTCCCGGTCCAGAGGGAGGTCGAGGGACCGGTCGCAGAGCCACCATCAGCCAGGATCGAAGTCTTCGCACTCGGGGTCGGGAAAGTCGAAGCACAAAAAGAAGTCGAAGAAGCATCGTCGCTCTTCGACTTCTCCTCGTCGGTCGGCTGACCCAACGAGGCCCGCGGGTGGTGCCCCTCCTGCGGTTCCGCGTGCGGAGCCTGAAGAGTCGACTCCGGGTTTCCCTCCCTTTCCGGGACCCGGGGCGACTCCCGCGCAGCTTCGTACGTTCTACGAGGCAATGCATGCCATCTTTGGGCGGCCCGAACCCGCCGACGCGCCTGCGGACTCGGCTGGGGGGCCGGGACCTTCATTGCCGGCGGCTCCGGCCCCGGCGCCGCAGGCCCCCCATGGATCCAGGCCTGGATCCGGATCGGCGCCGGTTGACCTTGTCACACCTCCACCGGCGCCGCTTCCGACGGCACCACTACCGGGCCGAGGCCGGCCGGCGTCGTCCCCAACCTCCTTCTGGATGAAGACACGGCGCCGGACCGGCGTCGACCGGCGCTGGATCCGGCGCCGGGCGGGGTTTTTGCGTCCCTGTTCACTTTTGGAGTCCCTTTTTGGCCAGATTGGCACCCAGAGGAGGAGGAGGATTGGGAGGGGTCAGGTGACCCTTTAACGGAACAGCTGGAACAGGACTGGAGAGAGGACCTGGGGGATTCCAGTGGTTTGGACACCTCGCCAGACCTTGGCATGCTGTCTCCTCCTACCGTGGCTACGGAGGAGGGAGCGTCTTACGCAGTGGTGTTGCGTAGGGTGGCCGAGGCTCTTAACCTCGAGCTTCCTACGGTGGCAGTCAGGACTAACCTCCTGACAGAGGTACTTCAACCGGCAGCGAGCTCTTCGGAGCCCCTGCTACCTTTTAATGAAGCTATCTCAGATATCCTTTTGGGCACTTGGTCCAAGCCCACCTCAGGGGCTCCTGTGGATAGGATGATTGCCCGACGCCACCGCCCGGCTCCGGGCAACCCCTTGTTCCTTTCCCAACACCCTTCCCCTGAGAGCTTGGTGGTCCAAGCCTCGACGTCCCAGAGCACCTTCCCTACCGCACCCCCGGATAGTAAATCCAAGACGCTGGATCACCTTGGGAAGAAGTTGTTTTCTTCCTCCAGCTTGGGGCTGCGGTCGGTGAACACCGCATGCCTCTTGGGCCGTTATTCCCACTCTGTGTGGGACTCGGTGGCGCAAGTGCTGCCTCAGTGTCCGGAGGAGGCCCGGACCGTGCTCTCCCGTGCTGTTGCTGAGGGGAGAGACGCAGCTAAGTTCGCCATTCGGTGTGGGCTGGATACCGCCGACTCACTGGGCAGAACGATTTCCACGTCGGTGGCAATCAGACGCCACGCCTGGTTGAGGACGACTGGCTTTTCGGGGAATGTCCAGAACACCCTGATGGGCATGCCTTTTGATGGCTGTCGCCTGTTCGGCGGGTCGTCTTGTGTATCAAGGCCTGTTACTCTTTGGCTAAAAAGGAGCCTCCAGTTGGGTTGCGTGCCCATTCCACCAGGGCGACGGCAGCCACCACTGCTTTAGGACGGGGAGTTCCTCTAAGCGACATCTGTCAGGCAGCTACGTGGGCATCGCTGCACACGTTCACCAAGCTCTACTGCCTGGACAGCCAAGTCCGGAGAGATGGTTTCTTTGGCCGTTCTGTTCTCCAGGACTTTCTGGTGTGATATTGTTTCGCAGACCCACCACCGGGGTTGGTATTGCTGGGGTATCTATTCTAAGGTAAGGAATCTATCACTAACGTGTTTCTTTCAGATGCACAAGTTACTTACCTTCGGTAACAATATATCTGTAAGAAACATTAGTTAGTGATAGATTCCTTACCGCCCCACCCATCCTCCCCGTTCTGCGAACTGATTTCTAGGGTTAAGGACATCCCTTCAGGGCCCTAGTTTTGTGCACCAGTGGTCAGTATCTTGCATGGCTCTGCGTTTCTGGCGCGGAAAGTCGTGTACAGAACTGACGTCAGCGCGCGAGGGCGGCGTCTAAGTAGCTGCCGCGACGTCATCCCGGCGACTACGACGCCGGGCGCGGAGCCGACCAACGCCACCTTCCGACGCGCAGAGGTACTGCTAACGAAAACTTTCCGGATCCAGTCTGACGCCTGGGGGTAATTCTAAGGTAAGGAATCTATCACTAATGTTTCTTACAGATATATCATTACCGAAGGTAAGTAACTTGTGCATCAGCATGATCATCCCCAGGGCACAGGCCTGTTTACTAGTACCAACGTGGGGAGACCGCTGTCTTGCTCGTCTACTAAATAGTCATCCACTCCCTTAATCGGCCTCCTTTATCCTCAGCTTATCTGGGAGATGTGTGAAGGATGCACATCTGTGTATTTGTGGGATGTGAGATTTGCGCTTGAACTGGTGAGTTGTCAGTTCCATTTAGATCCATGTGTGCAGCACCAAATCTTAGGCTTCTTTGTATTTGAGCTGGTGGTGGCCACCTTGGACATCCAGTCTGTACATGCACTATTCCTTTTCCCCTCCATGAAACCAGTGTACCTGCTGGTTGAGGTAGGGTTCCTGTGCATTCTGTTTGTCCTTTGTAGGATTTACCTGCCTTTGGTAAAACTCCGCCATTTCCAGTGTTGTGGATATCACCAATGACAACAAGAGGAAGCAAACTTAAGTCTGAAGCCAATTCCCTCCACTGGCTGCCCATACATAAAAGGATTCTTTTCAAAATCCTAGTAATAATATTTAGAACCCTCAAGAATACAAGACCCAAATACCTAAAATCCAGAATCAAAACATACGTTACCCAACGGCCTCTGCGATCCTCCTCACACCTCCAGCTTTCCACCTCTCATCTAGAGGAGGAAAGTCAATGGCAGTCCTAGGAACAAAAGCATGGAATACCTTGCCCACATATCTGAGACTGGCACAGTCTGAACTCCTGTTCAAGAAACTCCTTAAAACCTGGATCTTTATGGCCTCAGATCAGTTAGTGTTATCACTTATCTGACCTTCTACCTGACGGCTCCAACTATCTCCTTTTGCACAGCCTACCCCCAGTTTCCGATAGCGCCAAGATGCTCCCCGGAGTGAACATTGCGCTCTATAAATAATACCCTTCATTCATTCAATACTCACCTAGCCCAGACACAACTGAGCACCAGAGATCTGTACATTCTAACCCCCCGAGCCGATATTTTCATTGTTCTTTGTTGTCTGGACCAGAAGTTGGCCGGTGTGCATTTGTGAGGAAAGAGCTTTACTGTATGGTGTGGTTGTGCGGCCTCACCATGTAATAAAGTCACAAACATGTACCAGGTCCGGTGAGGTTCGTTTGTAAAACCTTAAATCAGTCCTGGGTAGCTGTGGCACAGAACAGTCAGGCTTTATAAAAAGAACAAGTGTAAAGTATTTAGAAGCACCAAAACAGTTGAATAAGAAAGAAACCCAACACAATAAAAGTCCTACTTTTTTTGTATTTTTATCTTTATCTAGACACCTCAACAACAAAAATCCACCGGAGGGTTCCGGAGAGATGTGTTTTTAAAGAACCATAAATTTCCACTTAATGCAATAAATCATTGTAATCTACCGTGACTCGTGGCTTAGGGTTAGGTCACAAAATGTAACTTGAGAACTGCTATAATAGCACTCTTGTGACGACCAACTCCAGCAGGGAGCCAGTCACAAGGACCAACAAAGTCTGACAGAACAGTTACCCTGCAAGAAAAACAGCATCCAGTCCAGTTCCAGGTTCTGTGGGTAAACCGACATAGGAATCAATGGAGTGGTCCTGATCCAAGTGCTATAGATAGGATGCTGAGGATGGTGAGCCCTTGTCAGGGGTCTTCCCGTGGCCACCCCTCAGTCCACGAGCATGGTGGGTCGGCTTTGGCCTCAGGGGTCGATTTCTCATGAAGTCCTGGTGTAACCCAGCACAAACTGAGGTGGTGAAGTGAGCTAAAAAATGATGATGGATTCAACCCAGATCTGTGACTGGGGGTGAGTGTCTGAAAAGTTTCAGCGCTCCGTCCATCGTCACCTTGTGTTTGCTATGTTCGCCCTAAGTTGGCAGGGTATGCCCAGACTTGGGTCCCTTGCTCACTTTGCCACTGGATTCAAGCTAGCCTGGCTGATGAAGGGTGTTACCCAGAAACCGGTCCCAGGATGCTTGTTTCCGGTTCAGGGAAGATCTGGCTTGGCAGTTCGGGCTGGACTGTTCCCATGAGGCACAGGGTCAAGACTGATTTGCATATAGCTGGGTCTGAACTGAGTTGGCGAAGTGAGCTAAAGAAAGATGATGGATTCAACCCAGATCTGTGACTGAGGGTGAGTGTCTGAAAAGTTTTAGCACTCCGTCCATCGTCTCCTTGTGTTTGCTTTGTTTGCCCTAAGTTGGCAGGGTATGCCCAGACGTGGGTCCCTTGCTCACTTTGCCACTGGATTCAAGCTAGCCTGGCTGATGAATGGTGTTACCCAGAAACCGGTCCCAGGATGCTTGTTTCCGGTTCAGGGAAGATCTGGCTTGGCAGTTTAGGCTTGACTGTTCTCATGAGGCACAGGGTCAAGACTGATTTGCATATAGCTGGGTCTGAACTGAGGTGACGAAGTGAGCTAAAGAATGATGATGGATTCAACCCAGATCTGTGACTGTGGGTGAGTGTGAGTGTCTGAAAAGTTTTAGCGCTCCGTCCATCGTCTCCTTGTGTTTGCTTTATTTGCATTAAATTAGCAGGGTATGCCCAGACGTGGGTCCCTTGCTCACTTGCTCACTTTGCCACTGGATTCAAGCTAGCCTGGCTGATGAAGGGTTTTACCCAGAAACCAGTCCCAGGATGCTTGTTTCCGGTTCAGGGAAGATCTGGCTTGGCAGTTCGGGCTGGACTGTTCTCATGAGGCACAGGGTCAAGACTGATTTGCATATAGCTGAGTCTGAACTGAGGTGGCAAAGTGATCTAAAGAACGATGATGGATTCAACCCAGATCTGTGACTGGGGGTGAGTGTCTGAAAAGTTTCAGCGCTCTGTCCATTGTCTCCTTGTGTTTGCTCCTTAACCCAGCACAAAGCCAGGTACCACTGGTCTACTGGTCTCCGGTTACAGCCAAACCAGCGGTTCCCTTTAACCTGCAACAGTTTCCATGCTGGGGGCAATCAAACTGCACTCCTACGACTCTCCCGGGCCAGCAGACTCAAATGCAACTTTTGAAGGTTAGGATTCGGTCTCCCAGGATGCACTTCGGTGGTCAGAGGCGATTAGGCATTCTTGGCTACCAACTCGCCATGGTAGGCTTCTTTAGCTCTTATGGCTGTAACAAGGAGTCTGTCAACTGACCCTTGGAGTTGCCTTCTCTATCTGGAACTCTGGGATGACTTTTCCTCGAACAGGGCAGCACAGTTTCAGACCTCTCTTTGGCAGCCCAAAGAGCTGCAGGTGCAGTCCAGTGCAGCCTCTCTTTGCCAGGTCAGGGCAATACTTGCTCGGTCCTCTCTCCACTACAGACATGATCTGGGGTGTGGATGCCAGGGGTGCCATTTTTATGCCCAGTTCTTGCCCTGAGGCAATGCAGAGTCTACTAGCCAATGGGCTACCAAGTCCCCTCCCGCCTAGTGAAGACTTCCTGTAAAGTGTGGCATCTAGCTAGCCCAGAATGCACCATTCTGCCCACTCCCAACATGGCAGAACCATTCTCTTGGTGTGTGGAGCTCCCTAGCCCATTCCAGAGCTGTGGCTACTTGAGGGCTACATGCCTACAGTTTGCCAACAGCTTTCCCCTCTGTCCATGATGCCAGCCTGTCTGCAAAAACAAAAGAGCAGCCCCTCCTGTGTGTGACTACCATTTGTCTTTTAAAGGCGGCTTCCTCTTTGAAGCTCACCTTTTAGTATTGCACCCTGTTTGCCATCCTATCAGGAGGAGGTCACACCTCTTCCGATGGCAGGCCCTTTGTGTTCCTTCCTGAGAGTGGTTCAGACTTCTCCCCAGGAGGGCAGAAGTTTGTCTCGAGGGCAGCAGCTTGTGTGCAACCGTAAACAATGACTGGAAAACATTGGACAACAAAGTGCAACTTTCTAACATTGTCATTTGTGCGAAAATTACATTTAATTTGCCCTTATCATCAAGTCCGTTTTAATGCAATGATTTGTTTAATACCTCGAAGTATCATATTTAGTGGTCCCATTCAGATGTTATTACTGATGAGGTGTCAGCGTGTAACTTTGTACTGGCCAATGGGGTTACTGGACTTTCCACAGTGAAAATGACAATGCAGTATTTTTACTGCCAGGGCTTGGAAAGTTAATAGGCACATGTCCCTCTTTATAATCAAATGCATCCTGCCTTCAGGGCTCATTAGGCCTTCCTTAGAAGTGACTATTAAAAAGGAAGGTTTGGGCTTTGCCATTACGTTAAATGGCAAAGTCGATTTATCAGTTAAAAAATGCTATGCAAGGGGGCGTGGTCTCGCTGCTCATGGAGTGAGACGCACGCCATGGAAGCTCCGGATCGCCGCTGCCATTTTAAGCCTGTAAAGCGGCGCTGAGGACTCGCTGCCTGGCGTGCCTGACCAGTAGAAGGGTCGGGGCAGCTTTTGGGAGCTTGGCGCTCACCTTGGACTGCTGGCTGCAGTGTGTGCGGCACCATTACGGTGGGCCCCGGCCCGGGTGTGTGCGGCCATCTTGGGTCCCCTGGGCCTTGAGGTCTCCCTGCTCGGCTGGAGCCCGATCCGCTCTCCTGCCGCTACTCCCGGGCATCTTGCCGGAGCTTCTGGGGCCGCGGCGGTGACTCAGAGGCCTGGACCCCCCCGGCGCTGATTCATGGAGGGGGCGTCCATCGACAGCGGCTCCCTGGACCGCCATCTTGGCCCTTTCTGGCGCGGATCGTGGGGCCCTGGCCGGGCTGCTTGCTCATCCTGGGAGACGCCACGTCTACAGCTGGGCCCCGGAGGGCCCCTAAAGATACCTGCAGCCTTGGACGGCGGGCGGCGGTGTACCTACCGCCACAGTGCCGGATCTCGGCCGGAGCCATCGCAGCCGCCATCTTGGGCCTCTCCGGGCTCTGAGGCGAGGGCCTACCACGTCGCCCCATCGCCACACCAGGGGGTCTGGGGCGGCGGCCCAGAGGCCCGGGCCTCCCCACACACAGGCGCATCAAGGGCGCGCTGACCTGCCGCGACGGACCTCGCCGCCATTTTGGGCCCCCTCGCACGGTTAGTGGAGGCCTGCTGCCCGACCTGACTTCCTGCTATCCCGAGGTGACGCCGCTGGAGACCCCTGGTTAGTGCGCATTGGCCATCGTTGCCCGGATATTCCCTACATGCTGGGTGCGCCCCTCTGGCTGACGGTGATGGCGTGCTTGCGGATCCTGGGGAGATCTTGAGATGGGTGCCTGCGGCCGGCGTTTGGGTCCCTGCTAGGCCCTGGAGAGCTCCTGAAGAAGCGACCCCTTCAAAGCCACCCTCCTGAACATTGGTGAGCTCTACACGTCACTTTGGGGGGCAGCGGCCTGGGAGCGCAGCTCTATCTTATAGCGGACATATCGCCCCCCAGCCGCGGCATCCTCTGTCATCTTAGGCCTGCCGGCACAACACCGGGCATCGAGCCTCAAGCCACTGGACGGACTTTTCCTCCGGCTTACTCCCTGGGGGCTCTGAGACGCCACTCCCTGAATCGGGGAGTGTGACGACGCCTGTTGGATTGATGCACCCTGGGTCTGCGACACGCGCTGCGGCTGGGCCTTGGGTGGTCGCCCTTCCTCCCTAATCTTGCTCCCCGGACGGTGGTGTGGCCCACTCCTATGTGATCCTGCGGAGGGGCCTCTGCCTGCACCACTTGCCTGGCCCTGGTGTCTTGTGGATTTGTGCTGCCCTGGCCTGTGACCCGGACTCTCTCATGTGGCTGGTGGAGAGGTTGGGGGGCTCGGGACTTTGGAGGACCGTCCCCCTGGTGCTCGTCCCTCGCCTGGGGAGCGTTCTGCTACCGCCTACAGTGGTTCTCCCCAACATATGCTCGGGAAGCCATCCGGCCTCATGTGGTGCTCCCTGGCCTTGACTCCCTGCCCAGCACGTGGGGTCCCGAGGGGTCATGACTCGATCAAAGGCTGGGAAGGACTCTGCTGCACCTCCGAAGGACAACCCTGTGACTGCCCTGTGGAATAAGCCGGGCCCTGCTCCTGTCGTGGATATGGCATCATCGGCGGGGGGGTCCTCTGACCTTGTCACCCAATCCTTCATGGCCAATTTTATGGAAGAACTCAAATCTGAAATTGGCTCCCTTCGAACGGAGGTACAAACTTGCGTCAGGGAGCTCAGGAGAGATGTCGTGGAACTTGGAGGAAGAGTGGACGACCTCGAAAAGACTGTCAACGCTCGCACGGAGGATCAGGAGCAACTATGGCAGCGTCTGGCCACCTTGGAGGAACAACACATCGAGCTTCAGATCAAGCAGGAGGACTTAGAAAATCGGGGCCGCCGCAACAACTTGCGCCTAAGGGGGGGTCCATGTTGGGGCTGAGGGCTCGGACATCATGACCTTCGTAGCAGACCTGCTTCAAGAAATTAGAGGGGATGAAGATGCCTCCTTGACCGCGCCCACCGAGTGTCTGGTCCTCCTGGTCGCCCTGGCATTATCCCCGACATACTGACCCGGGTTCACTTCTTTACGGAAAAGGAGGCCATCCTCAAGGCAGCGCGCTCCAAATCAGAGCTCACCTACAATGGCGCTACCATCCAGTTGTTCCAGGACCTCGCCACGTCGCCGCAGGGACTTCAAACCCATCACCGACAAGTTAAGGGAGCTGGGCGTCCAGTACCAATGGGGCCATCCATTCGCACTCATTTTCCAATGGGAATCAAAGCGTCGGATGCTGCGGTCCTTCCAGGAGGCTGCTCAGCTGCTTCAACTCCCGGTCACTCCGCCATCCAGCCCCTCAAGACTACCATCCCTGAACCGCGAACCTGCAAAACCTCAATGGGCTAGGGTGCACCGATCTAGACGCCCGTCTCACCGAGGGGAACACGCCTCCTCTCAAGCCAAACAGGACATTATCCAACACCTCCCCTCCCTAGATGGTGGGCGATCCCCCTCGGGCTCTCAGCCCTCAGAGAACTAATTCTAGGCATCTCTCCACGTCTCACGGATCTTCGTCGTCTTCACCGGCCTCCGGCAGTGGTTGATCCCCCACTCCCCTGGCTTTTTCACTCCTCGCCCTGACTACATCCTGGCAGCGGCATCGGAGTGTGCTCCTCGACGGCGATGCTGATATTCTGTGACCCGCTTACCCCCCTATTCCTCGGAGAGTGACATCTCTGGGATGGCTTGTGCCGTTGAGCCTGGCTTTCTCCTGGACTGGAATAGGTCATGTTGGCCGCTGTTGCATTTGGACATTTTGTTTCTCTTCTCTTGCTCTCTTTTTCCTTTCCTTCTTCTCTTCTCTTCCCTCCTTGGCGGAAGGGTGGTCCTAACTACTGTGGGTGCGCTATTCTATGTGAACGCTGCTTCTCCCCCTCCCTGCTTAGCGCTGGGTTCTGCGAAATGCCTCCACTCTGCCTGCTTCCTCTGGATATACGCCGGGGTGGTGGGGTGGCGCTGCGTTCCACTCTAATTCCTCTGCCTGCGTTGGCGCTTGCGCGCGGTCTACCCGTGACATGACTTCTATTCCCTGTCTGAAACTCCTTTCCCTTAATGTAAAGGGTCTTAACTCCCCCAACAAGCGCCGCCAGATATGGCGATATCTATTGCAGCAGAATCCGGATGTTGTCTTCCTACAGGAGACTCACCTGCTGAGGGCAGATCTCTCGCATGGTCCATCCTCGATACCCCCTTCAATTTTGGGCATCTGCACCCACTAAATCGGCTGGGGTGGCTATCCTTTGTAGGGCAGGCATCCACCAGGGAGACCCCAGAGTGATCCGTAGGAAAGATGGCAGATTCCTCAAACTGATGGTCAAGATCGGGCAGCGGGCTCTCACCCTTTGCAACGTCTACGCTCCAAATCAAGCTCAAGACCTCTTCCTTAGGGACCTCCTGCGAGAACAGATAACACACGATGACTCTCACCTCATCCTGGGGGGCGACTTTAACCTGGTCTGGGACGCGGGTGTTGACCGTAGCGACGGCTCATTTCATGGAACGGGCTATGTCCTCCGCCTTAAAGAGGCGTCTAACTGATCTTGGCTTAACGGATATTTGGCGCTACCATTCCCCAGCCGCTCACGACTATTCTTACTATTCTCATGTCCATCGTTCTTATTCGCGCATCGATTACATCTTCGTTTCACACTCCCTGATTAGCGACACTCTCTCGGCGTCTATGTCCGACATCTCTGTCTCTGACCACGCTCACGTGGAACTTCTCATACAGGACCACTCCTATCGCTCACGCCGCCCCCCCGTTGGCGCCTCCCTCCCCAAGTTCTTCGGGACCCCGTGGATGTGGCGGAAATTCGGGATGCTATCACGTCCTACTTTGCGTCCAACGTCCTCCCTGAGACCCCCTTTCCCGTGGTCTGGGGCCCGTTTAAGGCCACGATTCAAGGCTGTATTACGTGCATTGCCATAGCTCGGGCAGCCCGTCTTTTTGAAGACAACCTTTCTCGGGATATAAAGGAACTTGAAATATTAGACCAGGAACGTCCTCTGGCTCTCCACAAGAGACGTCTCGCCATGCTTAGAGGCCAGCTAAGGGCGCACAGAACCAACAAGGCTGAACACGCTCTCTTAGCCTTGAAACAACGGTATTATGAGGGGGGAGATAAGGTGGGCGCGGTCCTGGCCCGTCGCCTCCGGACACGGGCCGCGAAGGCGCACATCGCCTAACTTAAACTGGAAGATGGCACATGGGCCACCACCGAAGCCGCTAAATTAAAAGCCTTTCATGAATACTACTCGTCCCTTTATACCAGGGAATCGCCCAGTCCAGAACAGATACAGGCTGCATTGGGAGACTGTACCTGGTCTCCGATTGGCCGCTATCATGTGCAGCTCCTGGAGGACCCGCTTACCTCAGAGGAACTCACCGGCGCTCTGAAGGAACTCCCTCTCGGTAAATCTCCGGGACCGGATGGTCTTCCGGTCTCTTTTTATCGCGCTTTTCTCCCACAACTCAAGACCCATTTACTTCGTCTTTTTAATTCTTTCTCAGACACTGAGGGGCCCTCCGCATCTATGGCCATGGCCGAAATCACCTTAATCCCCAAAGCAGGGAAAGATCCCACGCTATGCTCCTCTTTCCGCCCTATTGCGCTCTTAAATACGGATCTTAAACTCTATCCTAAAATACTAGCTAAGCGACTTGATCCGCACCTACCCGGGCTTATTGAACCTGATCAGGTTGGCTTCATTCGTCATCGGCAGGGTGCGGACAATGTGCGACGCATCGCACATTTAGTCGGGAAGGCTCATCACTGGAGGATATTCTCCTGCTTGTTGTCGCTCGATGCTGAGAAAGCATTTGATCGGGTGGATTGGGTATTCCTCCGGGCTGTCCTGCACAAAATAGGGCTGGGTCCCCAGATGATCGCTAGGATCATGGCTCCCTACCTCTCTCCTCTGGCCCAGGTACGGGTTAATGGCCAACTTACGAGACCCATCTCGATCCATAGAGGCACCCGCCAGGGGTGTCCCCTTCCCCCCTCTTATTTGCCCTTGTAGTAGAACCCCTTGCTGTCATGATACGCCAGTCCCCCGATATTCATGGCATCACACTTGGCGGGTTGGATCATAAAATCGCCTTGTTTGCGGATGATCTCCTTCTTACCCTATCCCGCCCGCGAACCTCTTTGCCTGCTCTTCATAGATTGCTCCAATCGTTTGAACTGGTTTCAGGCCTCAAAATTAATCATGCTAAATCGTGGGCCCTGAATCTCACGATCCCTGAGGCGGAGATCCCTGTGCTCCAGTCTCTTGTCCCATATCAATGGGCCTCCCATTCCATTTGATACTTAGGGCTCAACTTGACTCCCGACCTTGCCACGTGGTCACAAGCTAACTGGCAGGAGTGTAAAAAGGCCGTACTAGAAGTTCTGAGAGCGTGGAAATCCCTCCCTCTCTCCTGGCTGGGGCGTTTGAACACAGTCAAAATGTCGATACTCCCAAAGATACTTTACCTGTTTCAGACCCTTCCCACGCCCTTCCCACAGCATCAGATCCAGAGCCTTCAGCGTGAGCTCACCACGTTCATCTGGGGAGGGCATCAACTGCGCTTCTCTAATAAGATTCTCTTGTTACCACGAGACAGAGGAGGGCTGGCTTGTCCTAATTTGTTAGAATATTACTGGGCCTCTCATCTCCGTTTTATTTCGGAATGGATGGCATGGGAAAGTGAGAAAGTCTGGTTTCACATGGATAGGGCGGTGACCTGTCGACCCATCTGGGATCTTGCTTGGCTCCCACGGGAGGCCCGTTCTCGTAGCGCCTATATAGCTATCCCCACAACGACGGTGCTTGATATCTGGGATAAGCTAGCATTGTCTAGAGGCCTTGCCTCCTTCCGGTCCCCCCACACTCCTATGGCTCGCAACTCCCATTTCCCGCGTGCCCTTCACCCACATTCTTTCTCGGACTGGTCAGATGGGGGCTGTCGGACGCTTCGGGACCTCTTCTCGGGGGATTCCTTTAAATCTTTCGATCAATGTAAACGGGACTTCCAGCTCTCGGAGGGGGCTAGGTTTCAATATCTTCAACTCCGGCATTGGGTCTAGGCGTCATCCTCGGCACGGGCGGCCACTTGCCCCTTTACCCCTTTTGAACGGCTGGTGCGCTCCTTTGACAACTCCAGGGGTCTAATTTCTCGCACATATCAAGTCCTCCAACACTCTCAGCGGGTCACCCCACATGCTTACCAGTCAAGGTGGCAGTCGGACACATGCACCGACATCACGCCCACACAATGGGACCACTTGTGGCGCGATGTTCCGAAGGTTTTCCGTAGCATCTTCCAGCGGGAAACCGCGTACAAGGTCATGACACAATCGTATTACACTCCACATAGGCTACACAAAATTTTTCCTACCTCATCACCTCTCTGCTGGCGTTGCACAAGCGCCCCCGGAGACTTTCTTCACATCTGGTGGACGTGCCCGCTCTTGACCATCTACTGGAAGGAGGTCCTTAGCCATATCAGACTGGTAATAGGCTACCCGTTGCCCGAAAACCCAACCACAGTCATTTTGGGCCTCCGGCCAGTGAACCTGCGTGCTATGACCCACCGAGATTGGCATCTAAGCCTCCATATGCTTGGCGCAGCCCAGCAAATCACTGCTCTCTACTGGAAAAAGGCTGAAACGCCTCCGGTCAATGTCTGGTTCACTCACCTGTTGCATACTATGGCAATGGAGTTGCTTACGGCGCGCCTGCAGCTTCGAGATACTAATTTCACCAAACTTTGGCAACCGTTGATAGATTACTTTTGCAGGCTGGAACATGCCCGTCTCCAGCCCCCGAAGCTCCGGGCTTTACACCTATTTGAAGATGCCGTAACCCCTCCGGATGCTGATAGCCTCTGGGGAACCACTAACGGTATCGCTTGACCCCTACTCCTTGGTGGGGCTATCTCTGCAGGCCCCCGGCGCCCCACCCTCTCCCTCAGCCCAGGCAGTCCCGCTCTCTTTTTGAATTTCACCTGTGGCACACACTGGCCTTGGATATTGCAGCACCCTTGCTTTGATAGCCCACGTTCTCCGTGTTGGGAGGACGCTGACCATCACCCGCCTCACCTATCCTCTATCTCTTTGCTTTCTTCCTTTTCCTCACGTCTTCTTCTTTTCCCCTTCGCAGTTTTTTATCGCTTTTGTTGGCTATATTGTTATCAATTGGAATTGGAATCCCAACGAGCAGACTTGAAGCAAAAGGCATTACACAGGAGACCTCTCTGTTGGAGCTCCTACTTGAGATGAGTTGGACTATCTGATACTTATAGATACGCAAAGTTTGGAGAATAAGCTGCAGCAGGTACAATTTTATTAGCACTGCAGTACACAGGAACATTAAGCTTTACTGTGTATAATGCATGTGATGTTGCCTTAGCCGAATACGGTAGATGATGAGACTGAATACTGTGCAATGGACCCCGATATACTGCTGGTGTGATGTACTGTAATACAATGGAAGAACGGAAGATAGTATTGTCTGTATCTGCTCATATGTGATTACTTTAAACGCCAATAAAAACATGTTTAACAAAAATGCTCTGCCAGCCAGTAGTGTTGGGCTGAGAGTCATGTTTTGCTTTGTCACACTCGTGGTAGCACAATAAAAGCTGCAGTCTATGAGAGACATTTTAACTTACAGGCCCTGGGTACCCCTGGTGCCTTATACTAAGGACCTATAAGTAAGTTAATGTATGCCAATTGTGGATGAGCCAATTCGACACACATGTTTTATGGGTTAGAGTACTGGCACTGGAGCCTGTTTGGCAGGACTCAATGCACCTTCAGAGTAAAAAAAAACAGCAGAATCACTTCAAAAACCATGGGGTGATCAAGCAAAAAGAAGCATTTCCTAACAGCATGTATAGGAGAGAAGAGACTGGATCTGGGGTGGAACCTCTGCGTGGTTACCACCCTCCCTCCAGACTGTGTCTGAGTGTGGGAAGCCTGTATAGTCACCTTACTGCTACAATCTGAGGCACCCGGACACCTAGCCTGCCACTTGCCTGTGACCTCCAGTTCCTGCTTGTTCCAGACTGATCCAGTGACACCGCCGCTGCCCAGGTTTTCCCACTCACTGTTCTTCCTGCCAACAAAAGCCCCACTCACCCCAGAACCTACTTAATGCAGGCCAGAGCATGAGCGCACAGTGGGCGTGTCAAAGGCAAGCCAGTCTGTGTCCGCGCGTGGACCGTGCCCAGCGCCATGACCCCTGGTGATACACCATCGCCGAGCTCTTCACCTTCAACCCCAGACACTGCAACAAACTCTCCCATCGCACTAACCCACGCTCCACGTTGGGACCTTTAACCTACACCCGCTGCCACTTCACCCGCTGCCACTTCACCTGCCACAGTACACACACCAGCCCACCGACCAGCCCCACCCAGAACACACATTAGACACCACCTGAACAAAAACATCAACTTGCATGCTTCCTTCTCAACACACGCTCATTATTCTGCTGTTAGAGTCTCTACCAGATAAGGCGTTACCAAAGGTAAGTAACTTGTTCTGTAACCTCCTTCGCCTTCTGAAGTTATCCTTGACTTCTTGAAACTCTGTGAAAGTGAAGTGCCTGCAAGAAGTAATTTAGTTATCCGTGGAGCCTTTTTCAAAGAAATAAATGGTCTTCTATCTGAGCTGATACTGAGCTGTGGTAGGAGGAGAATCACCATAGATGAAGCTGTGCTTCCTTTGGGGGAGGGAGGAATGAGAACGCCCAACCTTGAGACATACTATGTGGCGGCCCAGCTGTGTGTGGAGACTGCTCATGAGAGCAGGGAGCTGAGCACCTTACGGAGAGAACGATCCTTGCGGCTCTGCTTGGCTTAGCCCCCTGCCTGATTTTGTATCCCAGGGCTCTCCGAGCGGCAATGCATTGTTAAAAGAGGTACATACGAAGGTGGGTTTGGGACAGGTGTATGCTGCGGAGATTCATTTGTAGACCCTGCTGAGATTACGATTTGACTCGGCTGTATAATAGGACCCTGTGGCAAGAGGCTGGCATTCTGAGGTGGGGGATCTTAACGCATTCTACTAGGTGCGGAGATAAATATCTTGTAATAATATATGGGGCTTGGTCCTGCTGGCCACTGAAACTAAATCAGATGAAAATCCGCCGCGAGTGCAGGCATTGTGTCTGATTGCACGTGCGCGGATAGGTGAACACAGTACCCGTTGTGAACCTGATAAGTCATAACATACATCTAGATGGATACACAGGTTACAGACTGAGATGGACTGATGCTGTTGAGCGACGAGTATTGTAACAACTCGAGTAAGCAGGGCAGGCGAGGTACAGAACAAGGTACACCGACCCGACTCAGGGGAGTGGTAGGGTAATTAATATCCATCCTCTGTTGGTACATGTTCTCTAGAGGGAAGTGAGTGATGTAATGTAGGTTGCTGCTGGGTTAGGGTACAAGTTGTTAAAGTTGTCATTGTTGGTTTATTCCATCCTTTTTTCACTTGTTCGAAAGCTAACTTCCGCATGTTCACACTGGTGTTGACACATGTCTGCACCGGTGTGCTTTTGGTGGTAACGTTGCTGGTGCTTCTGTCACTGCTCATGGTGTTGTGGATGGCGGTGTCTTCATTGATATTGTAGATGTGGTGTCTGCACTGGAGTAGTGGATGGATGTTAGTGATGGGGCTATTTTGATGTCAGTTCTGGTGTAGTGATTGGGGTGTAAGCTATGGTATATTGGATATTTGTGTGGATGATGGTGTCGGTGCTATTGCCTGTGTTGACAGTACTGTTATAGAGGGTAATGATCCTGTGGTCAGTGTCAATGCTGTGTTAGTATTATGTGATGTTAGTGCTGGTAGTCGTGCATATGGGTGATAATGTCCATGCTGGCTGGAGCACGTTTCTATTTTCACAGCCAGCACCGGTGTAGAGCATGATTGTGTTATTGCCAGTGTCTGTGTAGCGGATGTTGGTGTTAACTCTGATGTGTTGTTGACACTCCGGGAGCGGGTTCGTGTTCAGTGGTTGGTGGCTTCGGCGTTGGTGGCAATATGTGCAGAGGCTGTCTTGACTTTGCATATGCTAATGGTTTCCTGTCCTTGTGTCTGGCCGCTCTCGTGTGATACCCGCCCCTCCCAATTTCCTGCTTAATTGCACCTGTCACTTGTCATTAGATGGCGGAGGATGCTGTCTCCCAGGAGCGGTTCTGGTTCCGCTTGACGCTCTCATTTGAATCCGCTGGTGTTTCTCTAATGCGCTCATTATCTTTTCTAACGAGATGATTAAACGACGACATCTGCCCAGTGTCCTCTGCTCAGACTCCATCACACGTGGGCGATGCGCGGGTGCGCACGCGGCCCTACGTTTACGAGTGTGCGTGGTGTCTGAGCTCCAGTGCTTCGTGGTAGCGCCAGGATGGTGCCAGGCCTCTGAGGACTCGCACAAGGACTTAGGACGTCAAAACGCAGTGGAGCTGGCGTGGCGCCGAGGGCTTAAGGGCCCAGAGGGAAGAGTAGGAATGCAACAGAGCATCCACCCATGCGTGAAGGGCTTGAATGGTACCTAGCTTCATAGCTGTTACGAAGGGTCAGCGCTGGGACCCTGAGCAAGGACTGAGAATGGTTTCGGTGCTCCGAGAAACCCTGTGTGGATTAAAATGGGGTCAAAGCTGCAAAGCTTTGTGCACGAAGCTCAGAATGGTGCCCGAAGTTTTATCAACCTCGTACGGGAACTAAGAATTGTCGGAGCTCGAGAATCACGTGCAAAAGGACCCTCATGGGTTTAATGCCTCGGGGGCCCACGCACGGGCTCAGAATGGTGTCAAAGCTCCAGAGCTTTGTGAGTGTTCAACTTCAACATGACTTTAATGTCTCCATATCCATGTCTGAGGGGCAGAATGGCGTCGGCGCTCCAGGGCTTTTTGCATGGGGTGAGAGTGGTGCACACAGAGCGGTGCACAGAGCCACATTCACTTCCAGCTCACACCTTCCCCTCTCTCACCCTTTGAGAGTGGTCAAATCATGAGTGTCTAGAAGCCTCTAAGCACTGGTCATCTTACTTGCTGCTTTCATAGGGTGACCAGACAGCCCGTCTTAGTTTTCAGCCCGGCATCTCAGCACGTTTACTTTAAATAACTACATGTCTCAAGTTTTGAGATAGCGTCGGGTGAGTGAGACAAACGAATGACAGTTTAGTGCATGCTTACGCTTTCACCAACCCTTGTCTCACACTAGGGACAGAAGTCGAGTTCTTTAAAGAGTCAACAGCTGAATCAGTGTCACAAGAGCCCATCAGACAAGGGCATGCTTCTAGGCTCTTTTCAAGCATGCAGGAGTTTTCATCTAACGAGTTTCAGGGGTTTGCCCACTTCTTATATATCAGTTTGGAGAAGGGGCCCTGAATGTGTTTATCCCCATTGGGGAATGCAAATAATTCCCATCACTGATCCAGGGCCATCTCTCCACCATCTTGAAGTCCTCGTAGGAACAAACATTGAAACTTACCCATTTATTTTTTTCATATTTTGTCTTCTGGTATTTTCAGTTCTGTTGTAACAGTAGAACTACGAAACTACAGGCCCCAGAATGCTAAGAAAAGTGGTCTATGCTTTTCATGACTGATATTAGCCATCTTCGCTGTCTTTCTCGGGATAGTCCAAACTTTTTGTAATGGAAAGTTGTCCACAGCAGGTGAAACACTGGCCCTATTTGTATATAATCTTTCTTTATAGGTTTCTTTATAAAATCTATCATCTATACATACCTTTATAGTTTTTAACTGCACAATGTTTTTGTAGGTGATATTCGTGCTATGATATTTTTGTAGTATGAAATTAAAAAATGTGACATTCCGGTACTACACCGTCCTTCTGGTGTGTGATATGAGCAATAGTAGATCCATGCCTCCGTGTGAAGAGGTAGGGTTAGACAAAGCGCATGGAACTTGTGAATGAAGTGACCTGGTGTCATAGAGTCGGATCTCCATAAGATAATGTAAAATGATGCTCCGTGCTTCAGGATCCACGTTGGGAAGGTGAATGATGCCCAGGCTTGTGAGCCTCGTGCAAGAGTTCAGAGTGGTTTCAGAGCCGCGGGGCAGGTGTAAGCGGTGAAGTGGATGCTGTTAGGTCAAGGTCTGCATGAGAGCAGGGAGAATAGTGTCCAGGATCCAGGACCCCTGGGACGTTCGAGGAGTGGGTCAGAGCTGCAGGGTCATGGGCAAGCGGTCAGGTAGGTGCTGTTAGCTGAAGAGCTTCAGCAAAGGACGGGGGGTTGTGTCCGGGCTGTACGGTGTTGTGCAAGGGGTTCGGATGGTGCTTAGATTTTTGGGGCCTCAAGTGAGAAGAGACGATGGCTTCAGCGCTCCAGGGTCCCTGAAAGGAATGAGAAGGGTATCAGAGCTATTGTGCTGTGTGTGTGTGTGACACTAAAATGGTGCTAGAGCTGAAGGTCTCCGAATTCTTCTCAGAGTTCGGGCTCCCATGTAAACATCATGTCCGAGCACAATGGTCTTATGTGAATGGTCTGTTCCTAATTTCCCTCTTATATTCTTTACTGCTTCCTAGGTCTTGTTTCTGAATAAAATGGACCTTTTCCAGCAGAAAATTCTACGCACGCAGAACCACCTTCGGTTCTACTTTCCAAAATACACAGGTGAGGAGGAACCACTTGGAGTGACTAGTCAAGGGAAAGCTTTGAGGTCAAAGGAGAGGATTCTGGATGGCCCTAGCAAAGCGTGACAACTGAGGTCAGAGGCGATGGGACCGATGGCTGGCAGAGGTCAGACACCGTGTGCTGTTCTCTAGGGGGGGAAAAAGGTTACCAGAAGATTGCTGGAGAGTTAAGAAGAAGGCAGAGTGCCAAGGTCACCCTAAAGGGAGCTGGAAATCACTAGTGAGTGTAATAGAGATCTCAGTGGAAGCGAGAGATAGCTAAAGGTCATAGCAGTGACAAGTAGAGGTCATAGAAGAGAGCGCTGAAGAGGTCCCTGAGGATCACAGGTGAAGAGTGGCAGGCAAAATCTGCCCCAGAACTCCTGAGGTCATTAGCGATCCATCACCATATACCTATTAAAACTCATCACAATGATGCCCTTTGCCATAAAGGTTACCCTTGGATCTTGGGCACCACCTGAGCAAAGTGTTGCACAGGACTGAATCCTTTGACCTACACATCCATACAGTATTGCCAGATTCAGAGCAGACCAGCTCACTCACTTGAAGCACCTGACAGAAGTGCTAGAGAGAGGCTTCAGTGCCACTCTTCCCGTTAGGCAGAGAAGGGCCAAAGGTAGGTAAATTATTTGGCTGTGTGGTGGGCTGAGAGAAGCTCATAATGATGAGGATCAGGAATTTATCTCTTGCCTTCCTTGGTGGTCACAACTCCATAGTGACAGGCCTACAAGCTGAATTTAGCTGAGCAAAAATGGCAAGTGCTTCCAGGGGAGTTTGTAAAGGGTTCCCCACCTTGGTGTGATATATGGTGGTGAGTGTCTCTCACCTGAGGGCCCAGATACACTGGACTGAGAGAGCAGGCAGACATAGCTGGGATTTGACGTGGCACTGCTAGTGGGAGGGAAATCAAGCCAATCCTGCCAGTTGCACAGTAACATACACTGTATTTAAAATATTAAACAATACAGAGGAAAACAATAAGAACAAGCATGTTTATTTCCTTTACCTGGCACTTACAGGCCAGGCAGCAAGCATGTGTTTCTTGTGCAACTGTAGGTTCTAAATACAATGTTTTTTCCCTTGTTTGGGTCTACCCCAGGAATACCCTTCTACCGAAAAGGTAGGCCTTTCAGATGGATACTTCTAACCACAGAATCCTCACCTTTAGAACAGCTCCAGGCGCCAAACTCTATCCAGTAGATTTCACTGCATGGCTCCTGTACGCTGATGGGTAGCATTGTGTAGCTCCGCGTCATTTCAGCTCTGCCCCTGAAGTGACGATTGGAGCCATCTCTGGACACCACCCAAGCATGCTGAATTCAGTTCTGTCCTTCCGGGAATTCATGCGAAGATCCGGAATTAGCTCCTCCTTTTTGTCATTTGTTAATGACAAATTATTCCAATGCACCAGGGAAATGCAGCTTCCTAAAACGACAGGGTTTAAGCCTTGTAGGGACTGTCGCAAACAAATGTCTGTGACAGATCTCAGCGAGGTGTAACATTGGTGTTGGAGTTCGAGCCACGATTCCAATTTGTGCGGGAAGTGTGCCCTGATGAACCTGAATGCGACCTGGGATTGTACAGCTAGGGTGTATGTCACCAGACATAGACTGAAGTCTGTCAAGGACACAGATTCTCTCTGGCTCTCGAGGCCAGTCCCACAACTAATATTTGCCCTTCAAGTTTTCAGGTAAGTCAAAGTAAAAAAAGAACCATAAAAAGTTCAAGAATGCCTCATCCTCTCCTCACCACTCTTTATTCTCAAGGATGTTAAGGTGCTCCTCAGTCTTGCTCCTGGTTCCATATTAAGGAGCTGATTCCACAGCTGATCCCTATGCACCCCGAGTTCATAGGTCCATCAGCAACGCCGCAACAAATTGAGGTGTTCAAGGCAGCCATGATTTGTTTTTCAGCACCTTACTGGCTCTCTCCAGTGTGGCTTTGGGTCTAATGGATCTGCAGAAAACTCCAACCAGTTTACTGCCAGCAGGTCTGCCCTTGGTGCTGGCTGTCTCTCCCAAACACTCTTTGGATTCAGCTCCTATTTCAGAGCCGATTCCACACCTGGCACCTGGATCCATGCTGGTTCCTGATGCATCTCAACCGATGCCAGACGTGAATGTGGAGCCCATAGTTCTTTCGGACTCCAAACCAACTCTGTCATGACCTTTGCCGATGCCTCATGCAGTGCCCACACTCCCGGCCTCTATTCACTCTGACTCCCATAAGACATTAGCTTTGCTAGAAACAGAGCTCCAATAGTCAACCAACTCTTTGGATCAGATTCTGACCAGAGCCAACCACTCTTTGGGCATGATGGCGATGGTGGGGATGAATTTTCAGACAGTCAACAAGAGAGAGCCAGCTACCTTTGTCCCACAAGACCCCTTGATCAGTAAAGTGGGGACTCCTACTTAGTTTTTAAAAGAGCCGTCACCCACTAACAATGGTTAGTGGCATGCAACATCATAGGATTCCCACACAAGACGCTGGGTGCATCAGGGTGTGCTTCAGCGCTTGATTTACAGCAGAGCAAGTTGTTTTTTTGTCAGGGATCAGGATAATTAAAATTGCCTCAAGTTCTCCCTTCCAGGAAAGGTGATTTTTAATGATGGGAACCTTAGGTAAGGTTAAAACAAGATTTGATGTGAAACGAGACTCTTATGATCTCTCACGTTTTTGGTCTACATGTTTCAACCATGGTATTAGCTGACTCTCTGGGTCAAATGGATTTCTTCAGGACCGATTGATCCCTTATATAATGTGTCTATCATATACTAGTGTACACATGCGTTCTACTACTTGTGAATCTGTGTAATTGTGTTGTGACTTACGATCGCCGTTACGATTGAACACATGGTGGTGTCCTGTGAGTACATGTTTAATGATCAATGTAAGAAGACATTGTTTAAATAAGTAATATGACCGGATATCAATCGTAGCCTCATTCATGAAGGGTATACATCGGTAACAACCGCATTCAATTCATGCAGTCTACGTCAAAGTGCTTAAAAGTAGGAACTGGTTCAAGTTCCCTTGTGGTCTTGATATTAATCATTAGCAGTGTAATACATGCATTTCATGCAGCAAAGTTAGGGCCACTCGACCTACGTTAAATGGTGTTGTCCATAACATCATAGATACGTAGAGGCTGGTGGACCCTCTAGTCACAAACTAGGGTAGGAGATATTTTCGTCAAAATCATATAAGCATGGTGTGTGTCCCTCATGGGAAACATCTTGCATTGTTAATAAAGGTCCCCCTCTCCCGAGACTTACTTCATCAAGGCGTCACACCCATTATATACCTCTGTGGTGTCCTCTAAGTTCTGCATGTTAGAGTGTTCACGCCTACAGGGATAGATATGCGTCTTCCGGGTTAGGCAAAGTGCGCCAGTATGCGCGCCATGGCATTGTGGGCGTGGCCACGCTGTGGGCATAGTAGTGCTCTGAATGTGACAGGCAGTTGCCGGCACTGTGAGCGTGCAGGCAAGTTGCCGATTTTAAGTCTCCTCATTTTACAATGCCTTTGATGTGAACTTTATTTACAAAGCAAAGGACTGGAAACATAACAAACTAAGGAAACCCCACAAAGGTGTAAGGGTATCAGAACTGAGGCAGTGGCAAAAGTAAAAAAAAAAAAAAAAAAAGTGAACATTTAAGAATCCACCATTGTGAGGATTCTCCCCTCTTATCTCGTGGTAAACATCCCTCAGCCCCACCCTGTTCAACACCTACATGACCCCCCTCGCAGACATCGTCCGATCCCACAGCCTCAACATAATCTCCTATGCAGACAATACTCAACTAATCATCTCATTCACCGAGGACCCCTCCAACGCCAAAACCAACGGCTGCAACGCCATGACCAACGTTGTCAACTGGATGAGCGAAAACTGCCTCAAACAACTTCAACAAGACAAAAGTACTAATCTTCTGGAAGAACACTTCTGACTGGGACCACAGCTGGTGGCCCACAGAACTCAGACCTATACCCACACCAACAGACCATGCACGCGACCTAGGCATCATCCCTGACAGTGAACTGACCATGAAACAACAAGTTAACGCAGTCGCCTCCTCCTGCTTCCACTTCCTTTGCATGCTCCGCAAAATCTTCAGATGGATTCCTGTCAACACCAGAAAGACCATCACTCAGGTCCTCGCCTCCAGCTGCCTCAACTACGGGATTGCTCTCTACGCCAGCATCTCTATTCAGCTCCTTAGAAGACTCCATACCATACAGAACGCTGCAGACAGACTCATCCTGGACCTCCCCAAACAGACCCACATCACCCCACCTCAGAAACCTTCACTGGCTCGCCATCCAGAAGAGATGTCAGTTCAAGATCCTCACATACACCTACAAAGCTCTACACGATCAAGGACCGTCCTACATCAACCATCAACTGAACTTCAATCTACCCACAATACACCTGTGCTTCTCACTTGTTCGCACGCACCCCCTGCATCTGTCACAGCCGCAGTGGGGGCCTCTCCTTCTCCTACATCGCTGCCAAGACCTGGAACGACCTACCCCTCCACCTCCGAACAGCACTCTCCCTGTCAGATAGAAACTCAAGACCTGGCTTTTCGACTGAGACGAGGACACCTCAGCACCCAGATACCTCTAGGGGTGACAGTGCTGTGCTATACAAATGCTGATAGATTGAATGTTTGACTGATAAGTGCATTCTTAAGGGAGTCCCACGGGATTACTGGCTACCCCCCTCATTGGGTTCCTTCAAAACACTTGATGTGTGAAAGAATACTAATTAAGATTTCCCTCCCATACAGGGGCACAATTGAGCAATCGTTGTGAACAAATTGTTTATATTGGAATTGTGTTCCAGGATATATTGTCATTTAACCCTGTTTTACGGGTGGATAAACGGTATATCCATCTTTGTTCCTTCTCGAACAATATGTCTGGGTTTCTAATGCCTCTCCCAAGTTGTTCAATAATGGCCCACCTCAGGTCATTTGTTGTGTGTCCTGTTGCTAGAAAGTGTTCCGTCATTTTAGTGGTGTTTCTCTTACAATGAATGTTGCTTCGATGTTTGCAGATTCTCCTCTTTATTTTTCTGCCAGTCATGCCAACATAACGTAGCCCACAGGGACAAGTAATCATGGAGATTACTTGTGAGGAATTGCAGTTTGTGTGTTTTTTGATCCATTTTTTTCTTCGTTTTAAATTTAGAGTTTTTGATGTGCAAGTTAGGTGGCAGTCAGTGCAATTCCCTCAGGGGAAATGCCCTACAATGTTTGGAAGACCCCAACTGTTGAGGACAGTGGCTCGAGTGTCCCTACATTTCTTTGGTCTGGTGTATTCCAACGTGTCCTTTAGACTTTTTGCACGTTTGTAGGAAAACCTTGTTTTTTCCCATTTCCAGGTGCCTTGTTTAGGATTTGCCAATTCTTGCTTATAATCTTTCTAACCTGATTAGAGACTATATTGAAGGTAGTGACGCAGGTTAGAGGGATTTCTGTTGTATTGCAATCATTATTCTCCAAGAGGGCTTCTCTGTTCTGATTTGTAGCTCTTTTCATGGATTTCTTTATAATCCTTTTAGGATAGTCACAGGTTCGTAGCTTCTCAGAAAGGGGTTTGGCTTGTTGCTTAAAACCTGCCATCTTGCTAAAATTTCTCACAAGCCGTAGAAATTGACCTTGAGGGAGATTTTTTGTAGAGGTCTCGGGTGAAAACTGACAAATTGTAGGAGTGTGTTCTTATTGGTTGGTTTTCGATACAGCTTAATGTGTAGTCTACCCTTCTCTGAAAATATGGTCACATCAAGGAATATTAGTGTTTTATTATTCACTGTATCAGTGAATCTATGTTTGTGCACAACTATTAATCCAGGGAAAAAAGGGTAGGGTACATGTGGCATCCCCTGCTCCGGTTACCCGTACTTTGTCTATGTACCTTTTCCATAAAATTACTTTGTTCTGGAAAGTGTGTTAGAGTTCAGAATTAATTTGGTTTCAAAATTGTAGACATACAGACCGGCCACATTCAATATCTAAACTGAGAATTTGGGTCTCTAGATCGGTCACCTGCACCTGTTGTAAGGATTCCCGACGTTGCACATATCCTTTAGGTATTCTCAGGGTAGGTTTACCTGCTGCCCACATTATTGCTGCTGAGGGTACGGAGCCCAGGTTAGTTTAAAAAAAGGGCCGTAGTTCCTCCTCTACAATGGTTGCACATTTGGGGTCTGTAGATGCCATACGTTGAATCTCCAGATGGTACGCTGAGTCGGCAGTTGGGTACCCCATTCAGTAAGGAGGGGGCATGGTCAGAAATGCAGTGTGGGAAAATCCGGATGCACTGCAGCGACAGGAGATCAGCTGCTGGCAACCAAAGCAGGTCGATCCGTGATTCTGTTTTGTGGGCTGCAGACCGATGAGTGTATGAACATTGTGAGGGATTTCATGAATTCCATGCATCACAGAGGCCCATTGAGTCTGCCCAGGCGACTAGACACGCTGAGCTTGTCCTCCTGCTGTGACCACGGGCATCTGAGGTGTCCCTCCTGGGGAGAGGAACCGCATTAAAATCCCCACTCATGAGGATAGTCATGGGGGGAGGGTCGCTATCAGGGAGCGGAGGACCTGTAAGTTGGGCTGCATCAGCTAAGGAGGGACACAGCAGAAGAATTGTAATGTCTGGCGGCCATGCGTCCTTCAACTCCCACATACTTTCCTTGGAGATCTTCGTATACCTTAGTGACAGTCAATGGGAAGGACTTGTGTAACAGAAGGGCGATACCCTGTGAGCCCCTGGCGAAAACAGAATGTAAGAGGGATTGGGAACCCAAAAGGTGTGTTTCCAGCAATAGGACTACATCAGGTCTATAACGTTTAATATAGCAAACTTCCACAGATCTTTTTATACGGTCCAAGAGACCGTTAAAATTCCAGGAGAGGATTATAGGGAAGTGGTGTGATAGCTATAGGAAGTGTAGACCCGTCAGTGGGAGGCAGTCTGTGCATAGTGACCCAGAGTGCGGGAAAGGAGTTGAAAGTATCACATTGTAGAGCTCGCAAAATGAATACCTGAAAAGCAAGAACAAACTTATAACAATCCCACAAGAACCAGCAGAAGTCCCTCCATCCAACTCCCCCCACCCCATATTTCTGCTCCTGAAGCATCAGTCGCCCATAAACAAAACATAGCTTAGAAAAGGAACAATAAGAAAAACTTGGGTATGGGCAATTCAATGGCAGCGTACGTCACCCATGGGTTGGATCTCGTGCCTGACAGCGGTAGAACAAGTGGCTAGAAACGAAATGCCTACATTTGAGAGTCATACATATAGTCATTTCAGTAATATAACATCAAGACATTGGAATGTGACATACATAATCCCCTCCCCCGCCAGCCAAATGATTAGGTGTTGCAGTATACAATACCACTTTGAGTGTCTGTCTGCAATGAGTCTGGTTTCCCTGTGGGCCTCTACCTTCATCTAGGCCTGGGCAGGGTCAGTCCAAGGAGTCGGTTACTATCTCCATGCAGCCAAACAACTGTGGGGTGTCTTCAGGATCCCCATCAGCTGGACGTTCTGGCACCGGGGAGGGGGGGGTCGGCTCGCTGATGTCCCCACCTCTCGTCAACCGGGTCTCAATCTCTGGGATATGGAGCGCTTCCTACGGGGCCCCTGGGCAGGGAGAGGCGGGCGGTCCAGAGACACCAAATCCCCCGCAGCGCAGAGCCCATTCCCAAGCCTCTTCTGAGATTGGAGAAGACCTTAAGGTGGGCTGGAAGAAGAAGCATATAGCAAAGATTGAGAGCAAGTAGCTTCTGTTTGACCTCCTCCAAGGAGTGCTGCCTCTCTTGGACTGCCTTCATATAATCTGGAAAGATCAAGACCCTGGAGTTCGAGTGTCGTAGATCCGGTTGGTTCCAAGCCTCGCATAAGATGATGTCACAGTCACAAATTTGGAAGCCGTATTATCACCAGACTGGGACTGGCTCCTGGTGGTGGCTTCTTGGTCAGGGCCCAGTGCGCTCTCTTGATAACAAAGCAGTTAGACAGTTTTTCTTCCAGGACCCAGGATCTGACCAATGTTCGAGACGGTCACCCAATTCTGGGCCCTTCCATTGCCTCAGGAAGTCCAATGAGACGCAAGTTATTACGCCTAGAGCAGTTCTTAGCGTCCTCGACGCTCTCATCTACGGTTGCCAATGAAGCTGTCAGCTTGGATGCTTTACTGTTGAGTGTCACTGTATCCCCTTTGGTTGTGGAGATTCGTGTCTCTGCTTGAGTCACGCGTTCGGCCACTTTGCGTAGGTCCTGGCGCATAAGCGAGACATCTATTCGAAGCCTGTCGACCTTGGTCTCAACTGCCTCCCGGGAGTCCTGGATGGCCCTGAGGATCATGTCCTGATCTGCATGGGACTGAGTTGGAGTCGCGGATTGGGGGACTTCAGCCACCTCCTTGGTGTCAGATGTTGGGACCGTGTATTGGTCCATCTTGGTCTAGGCTGTCGCAGGTGGGGGAGGCTTACCACGTCCCACCTTTAAGTTTACTTCAGTCAAGGACGGAAGAAGGTGAAATCATAGGGAGCAAGCCAATGCCTCGGGGCAGCATAAGCACACTCCAGTGAAGCCCTGACCTCCAGGGCAGGCCCTTCAGAGCATACCAACTGGTCTGGCAGACAAGAGGCACCCCGATGAGAGCAAAAGCAGGGTATAATTGCACCGACTTGCAGTTCAAGGTGGGCTACACACATTTACAGTTTGCCATGCTCCCTTTTGGCCTCACTAGTGCCCCTCAGGTGTTCACGAAGGTGATGGCGGTAGTCGCATCATACCTTCGATTGTCGGGGTTACTAGTCTTCCCATACCTGGAAGACTGGCTGTTGAGGGCAGACTTGCCATAGTTGGTTGGAGACAACCTCCAGACGACAGTGAACCTCCATACATCGTTGGGGTTCATGACCAATGTGCTGAAATCACAACTGACTCTTTCGCGGAGGCTCCCCTTCATCTGTGCCGCCCTGAATATGGTGCATTTTCAAGCCTTTTCTCCAGAAAAATGAGTCCAGGAAATTCAAGCTATGATCCCTCCGTCCTGGGTCTGGTCTCAGTGAGGATTGCTCTGAAGCTTCTGGGATTGTTGTCGCCCTGCTCACTGATCATGCCATTGCAGTGGGATCTGAAGTACGAGCAGGCTCAGCACCAATCCTAATTTCGTAGGCAACTGCAAAAGATCTGTAGTGGTGCCTGGTCAACTGCAATTGGACCAGCAGTGGACGCCTCTTTCTGCATCACCCAGAGCTGAGGGTGGTGACATACACATCCTTGATGGGTTGGGGTGGGTCATCTGGAAGAGGTGGTCATCAGAGGACCCTGGTCTCAGACACTGACTCGCCTTCACATTAACCTGCTAAAGTTGTGGGCCATTCACTTGCCGTTAAATGCCTTCCTGCTGTCCAAGTGGAGGGTTGTTCAGGTCCTCACAGACAACACCACCACCTTGTAGCATTGCAACAAGTAGGGCTGAGTGGGGTCCTGGATTCGTTGCCAATCGGCCCTGAGCCTCTAGATCTGGCTGAATTGTCAGGGGTGCTCTCTGATTGTACACTACCTGGCAGGATCTTTAAACGACAGGACGGACAAACTCAGCCGGCAAGGTCTAGCAGGTCACGAATGGCAGCTACACCCAGAGGTGATGCAGGTCGTCTTCAGACAATGGGGAGAGCCCTGGCTTGATCTCTTTGCCACGGGAAAGAACATGTATTGTCAACACTTTAATGCATTGCAATTCCCAAGGAAGCTCACTCTCTCTGAGACGCATTCCACTTAGTGTGGGGCTCGGGATTTGTGTATGCCTTCCTGACACAACATCTCCTGCCTTGAGTTCTGCAGAAGGTCAAGAGCGACCAAGCCCAAATCATCTTAGTGCCCCGGATTGGGCCAGGAGAGTGTGGTACCTCGAAATTCTGGGCAAAAGCATCTGTTCTCCGATCTGACTGCTGCTTTGGGGGACCTTCTGTTGCAGTAGCAGGGTCCTACACCCAGGCCTGCGCAATCTACACCTCCATGCATTGCGATTGAATTGCAGCAACTGACTGCATTCGGTCTCCTTTCCGAAGAGGTCGATGTTATCCTGGTGGACCAGCATCCTTCTCCAAAATCTATTAACGCTGGAACATGTTTGTGGCTTGATGTGGCACATCAATCACTGACCTGTTGCAAGCCAAACTGTTGGATGTGCTTTTTTTTGTTCTGTCTTTAGCCCAGCAAGGACCTGCAGTGGGGACTGTTAATGATTACTTGTCAGCACTTTTGGCCTTTTTGCATTTACCAGGAACCGTCCTTGGTTTAAATCGCCTGTTGTGATGAATTTCCTTAAAGGTTTGATGCACGTTTCCCCCAAAACCTTTTGTAATGACACAGTGGGACCTTAACTTGTTACTTAAGTTTCTTTTTTTAATAACTCTTTATTGCTTTTATTAGGAAAACCATAAAAGGCATAAATAAACAATACAGGTTCCACTGCCTCCCCCAATACAAAATATCAGGATTAAACAGTAGCCTTTCCTTATCATGTATTAACATTGGAGAAGTACATACACCAGTCACCCCATACTTTGCAATGTTTTTTGGGGCAGCCCCTAGACTTATACACAAATTGCTCTGCTGTAGCACAGTAGTCCATTCCTTGGGTCCTTTCAGTCACAGAGGGAGCTGACTCCGACCTCCAATGATGTGCAATGTCCCTTTTATCAACAAGTAAACCCATGACCTGGGGGGGCGTGGCCTGAATGGCCAAGGTGGCGAACGCATCTTGAGAGAGCTCTGAACCGAGCCCCACTAATCCATCATAATCGTGCTGTGTAATGCATCACCGGAACACCTGGACCCCCTCCCTAAGTCTGGCGCGCAGCTGTGGCGGCTAAATTGTGCCCGAAAGTGGCTCTGATCCTGCACTGATGACGAGAGGGGCTGGACTGGGCCTACCTATGTGTTCTGATGTACCCCAGTCCAGACGGCGTGTCTCCGGGGGAATCCCCCGGGGACCACAGAGGAATACAGCCAGGATACCTGCTGCAGCGCCCGGGTGAGCGTGGACGCAACAGAGAGATCGTCTGTGGGCCTGTGCTGGGGCTGTGAAGGCGAAAGAGGGCGTGCCCTGCCCTGGGACGTTGCTGCGAGGGCTCCTGAAAGCCGCCTGGGACGGCTCTTAGGAGACGGGGCAGTGGACCCCGGCCCAAGACTGGAGGTCAGACGCTGTGACGGGCCGGACGGGAGCCACCGTCCTGCTCCTGGGAAGTTGCGGAGAGTGACTCGATCTCCAGACCGGAGCTGAGAAGTGCAGGCTGAGGATCTGGCCTGCTGACGGAGCGTAAACCCTGGATAGTGCTCTGCGGAACAGAAGGTAGACAGTGGGGGCTGCAGTTACCGACCCCCTTGCCCCTACGAGCCTGGTGGGGGGGGGGGGCTGGTTCCATGATGAGGTGGCGACTCTACAGGGGTGGTCGGACACCCCCTGGGTCCGAGTGAGGTGGTCCCACCCTCGCCGCACTGATTGGTGATCTGAGAGCGGGGACCTTTGGCCTGTGACTTGCGGTGAGCGCTGGCAGAGCTCCTGCACTGTGTTGGGGAAACTGCTCTGGCCCCCTGCTGATCTCGAGTTGATTGGCCTTAGCTGACGAACCTGCAAGGCATGGGGGGACACACGTGGCCTCCCGTTATTGAAGCACCTAGGGCCTGTGGGGGTGCTAAACAGCCAGAGGCATAACCAGAAGACTTCTGCCATAAGAGTTGCATACTGCCTGGGCCTTGGGGTCACAGCACCGAATATTGTTGGACCGTTCGCACTGGGCCTCAGCAAACTAAACAATAACGAGAGTGGACAAGACTCTATCCTTGCTAGACACCCACTGTACGCCCGAAGACGACACCATAATAGCAAAATACAGAGACTCAATAACAGAGATTGTACCTGAAGGGTGAACTGGACAATACTTGGGTGGGCCCTGCCCTGCCCGTGGTCGGTGACAGGGGCATCATGGGGAAAGACAAGAACGCCAGGACAACCCAATCTAATAAAATAGACAACTTTATGCAAGTGGTTGCACTGGTGGGAAACGCTGGTGAGGTGCATACTGAATCCACTGAGCACTTACCCGACACAGACCTACCAAAGGGACCCACTCTATCTGACCTTATGGCAGCCATCCAAAGTGCACGCACAGAACTAGTCACCAAGATAGACTCTGTGGCCATTGATGTCACCCTCCTGCGGGGAGTGGCAGACAGAGTGACTACTGCAGAGGTTGCTGTGGCAAGCCTGCAATCGGAGGTGGTGACCCTACGCGAAACAGTATCCTCTCTACAAAAACTGACCATTTGCCTAGAGGACCGAGTGGAAGACGTGGAGGGTCGATCTCAAGGAACAACCTCCGATTCGTTGGGATTCCTTAAAAAGCGGAGTGACAGTCTGCGGAAGTGTTCTTTGAAGAGTGGATCGATAAGATTATGCACCCACTGCCACTATCCAAATTCTTCATAGTGGAACGAGCACATAGGGCATTGGCACAGCCCCCATGCCCTGGTGCGCCACCGAGGGCCATTATCACCCAGATGTTTAATTACAGGGACGCAATACTGCGGCATGTGCGAGTGAAGGGCCCACCCAACTTTGAGGGTCACCCGATTTCTGTGTTTCTGAATTATACCCCAAAGGTGCAAGAGCAAAGACAAACATTTTTGGCTGTTAAGGGGAGGCTCTGTGAGCGTAACCTGTGCTATAGCCTGAAGTTCCTGGCAAAACTTAGGGTGTTACATCAGGGAAAGGTGCATTTCTTTTGTTCAGCGGTGGAGGCATCAGATTGGATTGACATGCTTCCGGGGCCCCCCTCTCAGCTTTTGAGAAAACCGAGACTATCTATGTTAATGACTAAACGTAGATCATCACTGCAGAGATGACGAATTCGCGAAAACCACACAACCAAGCTCACAATCTACCCAGGGGCGCATAGAGGTCTGCTCCGATGGGATGTTACGCGAAATAAATGGCCAGCCGCCAACGCCAGCATCCCATTTAGACAGACGAAGCGGCCCTGAATACTACACGGATGATGGCCATTCGTAGCTTTCTTTCGTCAGTCGCTGCTGGTTTGTATGGATCAGGGGCTGTGCAGAGTGGGGGCACAGATGGAAACTGCTATGTAAGCATTACAATTGATATGGCCTTTAATACATACTGAACCCGTAGCAGTTGCTAATGGGCCGCTGCAGTTTTTGGACCAGGGAGGGAGGCTCAACCTGGTACTACCGGGGAAAAAAATAGAAACCAAACAAAAGTTAACTCTGTAAGTTCCTTTTGATAAGTGGAGGTGCTTCAATGAGACTTTCTCCTCGATGGTGCTGCTTTAAGGTGCACAGCATATAAATGTAGGGAACAGGGGCCGTATGGCTACATCAGGACAGCGGGGGGGGGGTGCCTTTTTCTGCTCCTTATCACCTCCGGTGCCAGTCGTTGACCTCTAGCATGGCACACAGTTATCTCACGTTTCTGAATTAATATACTCATAAGTACAGAGTTGGGTATGGGGCAGGACCAGCAGTTTTCAGTGTTGCTTGTTGCAAGGCTCGACAGGTTGGTGGTACCTCCCAGAGAGTGGGGGGAATTGTGGGTAAGGGAAGTTTTTTATTTGTTACATGGGTACTCGCAAACATTTGCCATGGGGCCACAAAGTATAGTCTGTGGTGTGACTGAGGGCTGCGCTGGTGCTAGCAGGGTGGCGGTCGGGGGTCTGGGTGAGTCAGGGATTGAGTAAGGAGATCTAAAAAAAATGGTAAACAGGCAAGCATTTATTTTCAGGTTAATAAATGCTTGCACGTTTGTTTAACATTTTTTTCTGAATATTAGTGCTCAGCAACTAAACAGCAGCTTGTGCTGCTGTTCACGAGGGGGGCCGTATGTAAAGGTCAAGAGGGCCGCAAGTGGCCCCCGGGCCGTACTTTGAGTGAGTATCTCTGATTGATTACAAAGCAGTTTTGGGGTGGGTAACTCAGGTGGATGGAAAGATTGAAGAAGTGACGAGGCGATACTTGGAGCTTCGTCCAAGTATGGACTAGCTCCTACAGATAAAATTAACAGGATAGATAAGACATTCAAATTCCTGACATGGAATGTCAGGGGATTAGCGCAGCCCAGGAAACGTCAGAGAGTGCATGCATGCCTTAAGAAATATATAGCGGTCACCTTTCTTCAGGAGGCACATGTCTGGGGGGACCGTCTCCTGGTGTTGCGAAAATGATGGAGGGGTCAGCTATATGCAACGTCGTATTTGGGGTTCTTACGGGGTACCTTAATCTGGATAGCCCCTGGAGTACAGTTCCAGCATACAGGCCATGTAGTAGATACCGATGGCCATGGCCATTATGTGATCCTATCTGGAGAGACTCCACTGTGGCAGACTTTTTAGCAGAACTAGAACTGCCTTGTTTGAGCTCAGAAGATAGGACCATACTCGAGGCAGATCTGACTCGAGGCAGATCGAGGACGAGATTCTTGCCTCATTGAAAAAACAAAAACTGGCCAAAACACCAGGAGGTGGCGGCTTACCTGCACAATTTTACCATAAATCTGCAGACCTGATTATAGATAAGCTTTTGGAGGTATACAACAAGGCTTATCAAGTGGGACGCCTCCCAGATACTATGCCAGAGGCACTCGTGGTGTTGATACCTAAACCGGGCAAGCTAGTTGATGAGGTGAAGTCTTAGAGACCACTCTCGATGCTCATTGTAGATGCCAAAATACTGAGTGCACTATTGGCATTCCGACTCCTTCCCTGCCTACCTACACTTATACATGAGGACCAATGCGTGTATATCCCTAAGAGGAACACAATGTTAAACCTCCGTAGGCTCTTCCATGTCCTCGAAGCCCCTGAAATTAGGAGATGGCCCTTACGCGCTTGCATTCCTTGATATCGAACAAGCCTTTGATTGGGTTGAGATGGGCATACATTAGGCAGGTCATGAGGAAAATGAGATTTGGGCCCAAATTAATCAAATGAATACAAATATTATACACTACAACGACCGCCAGCGTTCGGACCGGTGGCTATGTGTTGGAGCCTTTTCCCCTATGCCGCGGCACGAGGCAGGGATGCACTCTATCACCGTTATAATTCGCGGTGGCAATGGAACCACTAGCTGTGTTGCTGCGAAACAGGCTCATGCACTGGGGACTTACGGTAGGGAGAATGGTGCATGTAATCTCGCTTTATGCTGACGATGCCCTGGTGTACCTACAAGAGCCAGACAAGGCGTTAGAGGTGCTGCAGACAGCACTGTCCAGATTTGCAGCAGCCTCAGGCTTGCGGTGAATGCCCAGAAGTCAAGAATTATGCCACTCAGGACACTGGCGGATTTGGGCCCTGCACTGCTCCCGCAGCTTCCTCTGCCCCGGTGTTTGGAAGGGATCCGTTATCTGGGTATTAGGATAACTGCAGAAAAGCAAAGATTCCTGGATCTGAATATAGGGAGGGTCCTGATGGGGCTACGTGCATCGATCCGCCTCTGGAAGGATCTTCCTCTAACACTGATGGGGAGATCAGCCCTAGTCAAAATGAGGATTTTACCTCGTTGTCTATATGTGATGCAGAATTCATTATATGAGATCCGCTGACTATACTTTAGAGAGTTGGACAGTTTACTTGTGGAATGCTTATGATCCACAAAGTGGAAAAGAATTGGATTTTGAATGCTGCAAAAATCCTGGGAAAGAGGGGAAGTTGAACTCCCCAATTTAGAATTCTACTATATGGCAGCAAACCTTCAGCATGCGATCCATTGGTTCAATGAGGGGGATTATTGAGACGAGGTTGTTGGGCTGTCTAGATGGTCGCCGAGGCCTAACGCAGCTCCTCATGTTAGGGGCACTCATTCCGGACACTTATCCACACTTTATTAGACAGATGGGCCAGGTATGGGAGCGAATGGTCAAAATAGTCCTTCATAGAGCCCCATTTGCACGAAATATGGCAATATGGGTACTTAAGTCCTTTACGGATATACAAAGCACCATGTTGATGAAAAAATTGAAAAACTGAGGCTGTGAAGTCCTAGAAGACTTATAACTGGGGGGTCAATTCATAACCCGAGAGGACGCAACTGACTCATTTGCTTTGGGCATGGGACAACATTTACAATATAATAAGATGTCGGCCACCGCCCTTGAGCTCTGGCCGAGCTTCCCCTTTCCAGACATTGAATAGACTGTTAGATATGACTGGGTCGGAGACTTATTACCCACTTATACAGGGCAATACGGGAGGATGCTCAAACGGTTACCCCAAAAGTTCATGCCCGATGGGAGGAGGGCCTAGGGGAAGACATCACCCCACGAGATTGGCAGAAAGTCCATGAGGAGACACGTACAATTAGCTCAAACGCCCGGTTTAAGCTAATACAATATAATTATGTCCACCAACTGTATCTTACCCCTAAGATTTTGCACACAATTTACCCTGTGAGATCAGATGAATGCCCGCGATGTAGAACCCCTGCGGCTGACTTCCTACATATGGTTTGGCTCTGCGCACACATTGAGCCGTACTGGAGAGAGATCCTCCTAGCACTCAAACAGGCTACTTAATGGGAAATTGAAGGCACTCCCCGTGAAGTATTGCTGGGCATTCTCCCTGCTCCTGCCAAAAAGAAACTTAGTCGTGCATTTTTTAGCCTGGGGCTAGTGCTTGCCAAGCGCCGAATTGCCATTAAATGGCTAAACACATGCCCACCGAGTCACGGGGAATGGTTGTGGATATGATGGAGTGGGCGACTGCTGAAGAGGTCAGAATGAAGCAGGTTAGGCGGGATGAAAAGGTAGAAGATGATTTGGGAGCATGGAGACAGATGCTGTTAGATTAACATACTGGGGAAGGTACACCAGTTCTGAATGACATAGGCGAACAGCAAAAATGAAGAGATCTGATTTATGCACTGGCATGCGTGATAATCTTGGGAAGGCCTGAGAATTATTCAAGGCCTAAAAAAATGTTAGCTCACTGCTTGTCCACAGTACGTTGGAATATTGTCATGTTACATGTCTGTATATGCATCAAACTATTGCTAATATGTTATCGTACCTGATTTTCCACCTGGGGTGGAGGGGGTTAAGAGGGAAATGAGTTGTTATAATTTAACCACAAGTATCAGCATATTGATGTAAGTTATGTGATGAGCCTGACTACTGATGCTGTAAAATCAATAAAAATGAAAAAAAAAATGTCCATCTGCCCCCCCTCTCATTATTCCATCAGGCCCAATATTACTATTTTCGGCTCCGGTGTAACCAGACATCCAACCACCTGAGTCACAAATACTTGTTCAATATTGCTGTATTATTAAGCACTCCCATATCGTGTGATTAAATGTTCCCAACTCCACTTTACTCTAAGGCAGTGGGGATCCAAGCCCTGCTTTATTTTGCTTAGCCGCTTGGGTTTATAGTAGACCCTGTGGAGTTACCAGAGCTGTATTAGCCCCATTTTCATAGAGATTCCAACACTCTATGAGCCAACTTTGCCTCCACCCAATCCTAGTCTTCCAAGGGGCCCACATCCCTCTCCCACTGCTCTTATAATGCTTGCATTGGATTAGGGGAATTATTCACCTGCTTGCGGTATATCTGTGAAATTCCCTTCCCCGTCAATTTCGTCATGGCAATTTTGGGCTCCAACTGGTTATAATTGGGAATTCAAGTAGATGTTTTTGATATGTTTATAATGCATAACATAGTTGTAGATATCGATAAAATTGTTGTATGTCTCTCTAAAATGCGTGATTGCACGTATACCGCTTCCCTCCCAAACATCACCCAACCTAAAGATGCCTATAGTATACCAGGGCTGTTAGCCCTCTAGATTGACTGTATGTTTTAACCAATTGCCACTCCACAGTGGAGTTTCCGTCATTAGCACCCCATGCCATTTAATCCATTGCAAGTCCTAATGCTAGTACAATAGAGATATCAGTGTTGTGGGGTGGAGTTCTGCATGTTTGTATGGGCCATACAGTAGATTAAGTGTGCTGTATTTCTTTAATACACTCAACTCTGTGGCCACCACCAGGTCTCTATGATATGCAAACTTCCAGTCATTATTTGGCATTATATGGCTGGCCCATTAGTACAGCATGATATCCGCAAGCCCGTAGTTCCTTACATTTCTTATGTATATTCCATTTGAGGCATTATACAGCTGACCTCTACATCTGCTGACCCTGAAGATGGCTTTCCTCGTTATGATAACATCAGCACATTGCATGAGTGAACTTCAAGCTCTATCAGTCTAGCCGACTTGTACCATCTTCTTTCCAGAAAAGCTGGTGCTAATGACCTGAGCAGCTTTTCTACGGAAAATTGTCACTACCTTTCACGTCGGAAAGTTCTCCCTCTTCCAGCATTCTTTGCTCCACTTCACCCCTCAAAAGATGGAAGAGAGACCCAGTCACTTGGATCCCAAAATAGTGCTCAGCTTTTACATCTAGCATACCAAATACCATCAGGTGAATGGATCAGCTCTTTGTGTAGTTCTCTAGGGAAAAGAAATGCAAGGTAGCGCAGAAGGTCATTTTATCCTGGAGGTTAGTCCTCTGCATCAAAATCTGCAACAAGATGGGGAAGAAGCTGCCTCTAGATGGGTTGAGGGCTTATTCCACTAGGGGCAAGGCTGCTGGCACTGCGTTAACATGCAGGCTATTTGTCCTGGATATCTGTCAGATGTTGATGAGGGCATCAATGCACACGTTCATGAAGCACTGCTGCCTTGTCAGCCATGGTCCGATCTGATGGGCATTTTGTCAATTTTGTCCTACAGGACTTTTTGGTCCAAATCATTTCACAGACTAACTACCTGGGAAGGTACTTTGGTATCTATTCTAAAGGTGAGGCATCTGTGGTTAGAAGTATCCATCAATCAATCAATCAATCAGGGGTTTATATAGCGCGCTACTCACCCGTGAGGGTCTCAAGGCGCTGGGGGGGGGGGGAGGGGAGCTCCATTAGAAGAACAAGTTACTTACCTTTGTTAGCTCTCTTTTTTGTGGATACTCTATGTAAGCACAGATTCTTCACTGCCCTCCCTCTTCCCCGTTCTCTGGAATGGCTGTTTTTCCCCATCTAAAAAGGTCCTACGTTAGAAATGCTCATACAGGCACAATTGATCACTTTGAGCTCCATGTCCGAGGTCTTAGGCAATGTCTAGAAAGAAACTGATGTGAGTGTGCTTGGGTGGCACCTATATACGGCTCCAGTCATCACTTCTGGGGCGGAGTGGAGTCGACACAGAGACACACGACTCCACCTATCTGCATGCACGGGCTATTCTGTAAAATATTCTGAATCCAGTAGGGCGCCTGGGGATATTCTGAAGGTGAGGAATCTGTGGGTAGTTAGAGTATTCAGTCGCTCTTCTGGGTATATGTGGCGCACGTATGCCGTATGGAGTCCTGGTTAGATGGTAATGACAATAAGGGGTTTGACCTCAGGGAAGAACAGACAAGGTGAGCTAGTAGGGCCGCTTTATGTTAGATTGTGGGTGATCAAGCAGCTGTTCCAAACCAAATGTAGTGTTGCATCGAAGGGTCTGGAAGTTCAGAGCATACTGACAGCCACACTGTGTTAGTCCTGAGAGGCCAGTTGCAGTGCTCCTGCTGGTAACAGTGAGCTTGAGCAAAATCTAGCTGCGGACATCTCTCCAAAAGTCGCAAGCATTGGTTCAAAAGAGTCCCTAGCATCAAGAGTCCCACTTTGAGTGATTGGGTGTGCTCCCCTGTGCGGTCTTCCTGCCCAAAAGTAGAGATAGGAAAGTTATTGCATTCTGTCTCTGGATCAGGTGCAGTCTGAGTGTGCAGGGTTGTGTGCCCAGGTGGTACAGGCTGAATGAAGAACATTGCAGTCTGCCATCTCCAGGGCAGAAGGGGGGCAGAGGCTTGTAAAGCTCTGCAAACCATGGAGGATTATTTTCCTCCGAAAGCATCTCTTACGTGTCTGTCACCAGCACGAGCTTAGGCTTTAGACCTAAATATTGATATAACAGTGAGACATGTTCTCCGTAGAACTGTAGAAAACATACATGGAATGCTTACTACCCTCTCCTCGCAGAGCTATAATACATTTTCATTCTTCAGAATACATGGGAGGAATATTCGATAATCCATGGAGATAAAAGGCAGGTTAGGCATACAAAAAACAAACACATCAAACCCCTTGTGGGAGTGTACTCATGATTTCAAAAGGGTGAACGCTTAGTGGGAAGCAAAGAGGGCCCCATACTCTGGTCCCTTTTATTTCCATGTGAGCTATACCCTATTGTGAGATGAACCCAAACAAGGGTGCTATCCCAGTTTGCCCTGGGTCACTTCGTCCATGGATGGGGACCAGATCACAAGTTGAGGTTTTCCAGTGATCATATCAGATATGACATTACTACTTCTGCAATTCTTGAGACTACTATCTGTCACTTTGTAGCCATTGTATTCGATCGATTTCTCGACTATACAGTAGTCACAAATGGTACAGTTCCCACATCTGTATTTCCCAGTTGCCTTAGTGCCCTGAAGGGTAGTCTGCTGTTCAACCTTTTGCTCCCTCCCTATATGTATGTACCAGGGACCTACTTAAATTGATTTTCAGTTTGAATGCAAATAAGGGTTTTTCTAACTTAACCTCTTCGTTCTCATTGAGGATTCTCCAATTACTATTGACAATATTTTTTATCTTACTACTCAAATCTGAAAATTGGCTCACAAAGACTATCTTCTGAGTCGTCTTTTTATATTGTGTTTTGTTAAACATGCTTTCTCGGTTGTAGAACCGGACTCTCTTGAATGAATGATTTATAAGTCTTTTCGGGTATCTACGGTCCTTTAGTTTCTTTTGTAAGTAGTAAATCACAGGTTCCACCGAAACGCATCGACGCATCTAGTGTGCCCAGTTTGAGGAACAGAGGGATACAATAGAGAAGAAAATGATTGTTATGTATTTTTACTGATTCCTACAAGCTGTCCCAAATCAACGACATATGTGATTGTCTTGTTTGTGTTTTCTCTCTGTTTTATGGAACTTAAGTATTGTGATGTATTTTTAATATACTTGTATTACGTCCTTCTTATTGCATCAGTTGTGTCTGTTTTTTAATAATAAGCAAGCACAATTGATTATAAGATTTTTATTAAACTTGTGATTCGAATATTTAAGCTAAGTTGTGTGGCATTTGGCTCATTCAGGACTGGGGTGATGTATGATGATTGTGAGGGTGTTTATGTATGTAGCTTGTGAATAAATAGTGACTCCAATGGGAATTATTCCTGACTTGATAGTCTTCGACGGACCCCTGTCCCTTTGGTTCGGGGGCCCCTCTCACTGCATTTACTTAATAGCACATACATGCCAAATATCGAACCGGTGGGAAATAGTGGAAAACACAGGCTGGGGCAGCCGCGAGGACAGCGGTGCTCTGGTGTTCGAAACTTTAATCTGTAAATGTGTCCTTCGGCTCTTCTTGTACTTTGTGAGGCATATGGATGTTCTACTTCTTTGTTTTCCGCCACTTTCACATAAAACACACAAACGGTGACAAGAGGAATGCTTGCAAAAAGTCTAACCAGTGATACTCTTTCGAGATAGTATTCCAACCCATCATTCTTTTGCCCACCATTCCACCTCGGTTTTCACCCATCCATATGCAAATCAGTATTGACGTGCCCCAATAGGAACAGTCCAGCCCGAATTGCTAGGCTAGGTCCTCCCTGAACCGGAACAATAGCAAATCAAGACTTGTTTCACCCTGGTTGAGTCTCTTCAGTCGAGGGTAGCTTGGTTTCAGTGGCATAGTGAGCAAGGGATGTATGTCTGGGCAGACCCTTGGCCACTTAAAGTGTTACATCAAACACACAAAGGGTGATTGGAGGAATACTTGCAATAAGGCAATGCCTGGGGGAGCATTCCAACCCATCATCTTTTGACCACCATGCTACCTCAGTTTGGCCTCCACCATATGCAAATCAGTCTTGACCCTGGTCCAATAGGAACAGTCCAGCCTGAACTGCCAGCCCGGGTCCTACCGGAACACAAGCAACCCAAGACAGGTTTCACCTTGATTGGTGCTCTTCAGTCAGGTGTAGCTCCGTTCCAGTACCACAGTGAACAAGGGACCCATGTCTGGGCATACCCTTGGTCACTTAGGGCATTACATCACACACACTAAAAGCGATGGGAGGAGTGCTTACAATAAGTCTACACCTGACTGATCTGCCCTAATAAGGGCAAAACCATTCTTGGGTTGCTTGTGTTCTGGTTCAGGAAGGACCTGACCTGGCAGATCGGGCTGGACTGTCCCTACTGGTGCAGGGTCAAGACTGATTTCCATATGGAGGGTCCAAGCTGAGGTGCCATGGTGGGCAAAATAAGGATGGACTGGTATGCGGCCCTGAGTAACTACAAGTGACAGATTTATTACAGCATTCCATACATCACTTTTTTGTATGCTTCACTTTTACATAAAGATCATTTCCATGCTCTGCCTCTCCGTTTCTCCTAATGCCTCGGTGGGTAGGACAGTCCTATTGACAAGCACGAAGGCCATCTTCACTCCTCCCACCTGCTCCCAAGATTAGACAAACTCCACTTCAGTCATCACTGGATTCTGTGCCAAGTCCCAACTTGGCTGGGAGTTACGAAGGTAAGATTAGAGGCATGAGCTCGTCTTCCCCCGTGCCCACCAAAGGACCACCCCCCCCCCCCCCCCACCTTTCCCTCTGGATCGCCCTTCAAGTTTAAAATGTTTCTGGGAATGAAGAGGCTGGGATGTAATTACCCACCATTTGCACCCCGAGGTGTGTTTCCCTCACGCGCTACTTCCTCTTTGTTGGACGTACCTAAACGAATAAATGAATTGAGGTGTATAGAATAGAATGCATGGACGATTATGTACTTTTAAACCCCATGCCATTCAGCGATGAACTCACTCGCTGCCTGTGTTTTGGCGCCTCTCCTCGTAGTCAGCTCGCGCTGAGTCTGGTGTGCTGCCTAGAGAGGACCCCGGATAATGTTCTAGCCCTGGTTGTCTCCCGGAGGTGTCGACTCCCTCTTTTCTCCTAGATGCTTCGCCTGGGACTCGCTGCTGATGGCACCAGAATCCTTTTAATCAGCTGCATCTTAACCAGTTCCCAGGTCGCCCATCCCTCGCGCCCCTTGCCGCCCTGTGCCTGAGTGACAGCACGCAGCGGCTTGCGGGCCCGCCAAAGCCCTGGCGCCTTCATTACACAAATGAGATTGGCGCTAGAAAGCGAGGCTAGCTGACAGGTGAGAAGAGCGCTAGGGGGGTCTGTGGGGGGCATGAATAAAGAGCGCGCGTCTCGCGGACTCTTATTAAAGCGGCAGCCGCTTGATGTAAATTGTGAGGGAAATGTATTTATACAAAGCTACTAATCTAAGTGAATTTCCCGAGTGTGCGTTCTCCTCGCAGCGGCAAATTTGATCAGCCAGCCGCTCCGGAATCTGTTCGCGCACCCTCTGGCCAGCTCTGCGCACTTCATTTCATTACATACTTATTGCTCATTTCAGACTTCCCTTCTCGCCTCTTTTATTTTTTTGTTTGTTTTCCTCGCACATCTCGTCTCGCCAACCCCTCCCGGCCTCCACCACCTCGCCAGCGTTTCTTGCAGTCTACTGTTTTTATTTCCAACTTATAAGTTGCGACAGTGATGCATAAGCGACATTATAAATGTAATCCATCTTTGCATCTTCAACTCACTTTTAATACGCTATTTGTCTGCCGGTCACATTAAGGTGCTCTTTGTGTCTGCAGGCCAAATTTAGTGCCTTGCCATGTATACAGTTCACATTTATTGAACTGCAATATATATCGTAGTTTTATTGTTGTTTCAGTGGAATTCTGCATTCGACCTTCAGGTGCTGATATGGAATCCGCGTTGGCTCCAAGAACATAACATTGAATATCGTAATTGATCTACAGGCGTTGTGGGTTGAATCTAGTTTGGTGGCATCTGGTGAAGGTGGTAACGAGATATGGTGCTCTCCTGGGATGGGTTTGGCATGGAGGGATGGGAGTGAAGTCTTGGAATTATCTCCTTGAACTATTCAGGTATTATTGGGACACCCGAAGATGAGTTGGGGAATTTGGTGTCATTACTGTGGACTGGTCTACTGAAGATGAAGTTTTGGTGTCATCTTTTTGGACATGCATGTCTGGTGTTCGGCCTCTGATCAATACAATGGCAATCGCAGTGTCCTCAGTTCACGGAGTGTGAGTTTAGTATGGTGGTGGAAGGTTTATTTAAGTAATCCTGGACAGGTCTGATGTTGAGTCTATCACTCTCAGTTGGCTAAGAAAAATCCGTGCTAAGGTCAACTGACGTCCTAAAATGTTTATCAACAAAGAAAAAATCAATCTGTGAATCACAGTATTGAATAACAAGGAAGTCCCCCTAACAGGTATTAAACATGAGCACTACTAAGGAAAGAAGAGACGCATATATGTAGTATTTTACAAACACGCTTCCAATGGGAAACACATGGTTTTGGGGGGAAACAAAACGAGTATACAGGTACCGTAGATTAAGATCACGAGAAAGAATGTAAACATTTTAGTCTGGGCAAGCTAAACCACGTCTCTTTGCCCCGAGAGCTAAAATGTGAAAGAGTGGCTTTAAGTGTCATAGATGGACACATCCTAGAGGTGGGCCAGTTAAAAAAAACTAACAGGTAGTGTCGAGCCAGAGCCGAACCAAGAGTCTGGTTCGGATCTTGAGGCCCATGCACGAGCTGAGTACTGAAAATGTTTGCTAAGTAAATCATACACCAGACATCACTTAAAATGTGATGGTCTCTTCCAAATTCAAAAAAGTTTATTTCTTTAACATGTGGAAGCTTTGACATTTGCACATCACATTATAGCACTGCACTGAGAAGTACTTTATTAAAAAAGTGATTCTTTTTAAACATGAACTATCAGTGAACTAGGAGGCAAGATAATTATCATGTAAACCCTGTACGTGGCCCAGATTATTATAGAGCAACATTATAGTCTATTAAATCAAACTCAATAGGTTTTTGTATAACTGGTATTCAGAATTCACATATTTAAAAGTGCTTCTGTATGTGATAATGAAGAAAAAAGAGTTTTGGTGAAATAAAATATTTGCCTAATATCACATAATTTAAGTGGAGAAGCGCGATTCATCCAGGTTTTCTGGTTTCACTTTGAAAAAATCAGCAAGCAAATGGGTATCTGGTTGTCTTTCCTTATGTTAGGGCTTTGTTTTCAGTTTTCATATAGCGCAGACGCGACCCGAAGGTATGGGAGCGCTTTACATGAGCACCAGTTACATTACACAAGGTCACCATTCATTGTTTATAGGGATGGGGAGATTGAGTGAGATTAAGGGCCACATGTACAAAGACTTTTTGTGGTCACAAACGGGCCAATATGCAGAATCTGACCGTTTGCAAATGCAAAAAGGCTTTTTTACATGTACAAAGCTCTATTTGCGATTCGGTAACCTATTACCGAATTGCAAATTGGGTTTGCGATTCGATATTAGGAAGGGGCATGTTTAGGGCGTCCTTTCCTAATTCCGAATCGCAGTGGTATGTGTGAATGTTTTGCGACTGAAATGCGGGCGCAAAACATTCACATTTTATCGCCTACTTCAAGTAGGTGGTAACTCATTCGCAAATGGGAAGGGGTTCCCAAGGGACCTCTTCCCCTTTGTGAATGTTTGTAAGGACCACTGCCTCCTCTTAAAAAATGAAAAATAACTTTCACTTTTTTTTGTTGTTGATCGGGCTGCATTTAAAAAAAAAAGGTTGATTCTAAAAGCAATCACAGACATGGTGGTCTGTTGACCCCAGCAGGCCGCCATTCCTGTATTTTAGCGGTTCCCAATGGGTCGCAAACAGATACCTACCTCATTAATACTCATGAGGTAGGTCTATTTGAAACCCACTGGGAATCGCAAAATGTGTCAAAGACACATTTGTACATTGGTGTTTGCAATTACCAAATAGCCAATCGCAAATATTCACTATTTGGTAATCGCAGACTATTCCCTTGTAGATGTGAGCCTAAATGATTTGCCCAGAATCATAGGATGCTGAGCCGACGCAGAGACAAACCTGATTCACCCACTTCCACAGTTGACAGCCCTTACAGTAAGGTCACATCCAGTGTACAGTGAGGGAGACAGGCAGAAGCCACATGAAAGCTTGGCTTGTTATGGGCTCGAGGTTTCAACAGGACCTTGAGCTGAGGCAGAGCCAGGCTTCAGGTTCCTGCCTGGCACGAGTTTTAAGTGGCTCGCCCACCTCTAAAACATCCTATATGTACAGTTAACATGAGCAAAAAACATGGCTGCAGCAGTCATAGTTATTCTAAGGCAATAGTTTACCATTGTCTACTCCTCCCTCATGCACTATTTATTAGGACACACCATTAATCATTAAACAATTTGCCTCTCAGTTCATTTCAAGCTCAAAACACTCTAAAGAACCATACTCAGATGTTCAATCGTTCAATCATTATTGTAGGAAATCTGCCTTTTCTGTATGCTCACCCTGGATTTTTCACCTTTTGCTGGACCCTATATTTTTGCTGGCTTTAGTACTCTGCACTTATTCTTGCTGACCCATAGAAAAGTGCCTGTGCTCTCCCTTTAATCATGGTTGAATAGGTATACTCCAAAAGGGTATGTTTAACTTGCCTAGAAGTACTGAGTATATGGTTCAAAGTACACACAGGGCCTGGACGTTAAATGCCTCTATTGGACTGTAGCACCTATTGTACCATCCACTACAGTGGCAGTGCAAACACGGCTTCAAGCCTACGATGGTAGCTTGACTGTAGCAGTCTAAAACTTTAATCATTTTGACAGGACAAAACCTCCCTGTTAAATATTAATAAGTCACCCCTATGTAGGCTTTGTATCAGGGTCCATGGTATTTAAAAGTAGGCCCTGTAGAAATGTAATGTTAACATGTCTTTATAGTGACTAGCAACTAGAAACTATTTTCAGTGTAGAAAGGCTGGCTGGCCGGCCCAATAGACAAACCCTGAGAAGTGAGTAAATTACTCCGTCCCCATGACAAATGTATAAATGACCTTCAAGCAGGTGGTCATTTATAAAGTATTGTCAGGCACCGCGAACCGTGACGGCAGTTCCTGTCTGTGCATCTCGCTGTTTAGTACAAGGCTGCGTCAGCATGACGCAACCCTGTACCAAACAGTATTCTTTTTTTGATTTAAAAAAACTGGATTTTATTTTTGGAAATAAAAAAAGTAATGCTCCTCTTCGCCATAGGAGTCATCTCTCATGGTGGGGTAGTATTATTAATTGGTTTTTAGGTCGAGCCTCGAGTAGCGCGCAAGCGCTGCTTAGAGGCGAAGACTTATTGTAAGTGAGTTTTCAAAGCAGTCCAAGAAACGCTCGTGCGTCGTGGCTGGCCTTTTTGAGATGGGTACGCGCTGCAAACATGTGTTTCCAATTATCGTGCCCAGACGCGGGCGCGATAAGTGGAAACACATGTCTGCCGCGCGTACTCATCCAAAGGCCAGCCACGACGCACGAGCGCTTTTGGGACTGCTTTGCAGGCTGCCGCGCCGCTCGTTTTAGCTCCAGTTGTGATGCTTAGCTCACCTCTCTTTTATTAGTTGCACCGCCTTGGCCACCGGTCGGTTCCTCGCCGTGTGTGCTCACAGCAACAACCACTGGGCGGGGCTTAGCACTCCCTCACTCCGGGAGTCTGATCGACGTGTTGCAGAGGTCACTCCTGCAGTTGGTGCCAAAACGGGGATTGATCTCACCTCTACGCCGATGTGATTGGCTGAGCTGGCTACGTAGCACGAGCACCACGCACCCGTGTGTTGGGTCTGCAGCCTCTACGAGTCCTCGGGCAGTCCGAGCCGCCCTCGTCGCCAATGTAATGTCGCGGAGCAACGATCGGATCAGGTGGGTGCGCCTTGCCGGTTGGGAGCCGGAAGACATACACCTGAGTGGGCCATGCATAAATAAGAAGACTGTTACGCATTTACGATATTCCTGTTGCTGTCCGGACACCTCCCTGAGGTCACGTCCGGCAGCGGTGGCCTTTATTAACTCTGTCCCACGTGACGTGGGATAAACCTCTTGTCTTGCCACTGCAGGGCAATAAACGCAAAACTATGACTCCCAGAATTGAAAGTGATACTACATATTTCCTAAAACAAAAACTAAACAAAGTTGACTGACCTATGGGGGATCACCAGTGACACTGGTTCAGTTGGCAGTAATGGGTACATTGCATTACGGACAAATTTCAACCCATGTTCCCCCGCAGCGCACCTCAGCTGAGCTAAACCGCTGATTCCAAACTTTCCCGTGGTGGTTGAGTAGAAGGCTGGACAGCAAGATAGGGGCAGATTGGACATGGACACTGAAAAGAGAGTTTGTCTAGACAAGTATGGCACGAGTCGGGCTGGGCGGAGCCCCTCACTATTTTAGACATCGCATGAGATTTGCAAACCCTCAGTGTGCTTTTAAAATGGTGGTAGCATTCCCTTTATTTGTGAGACGGGCCGGGGGATCTCCTCTGCTGCTTAACGAGCTGCAAGTGCAAAGCATGTTTGTTCTGTGAAACTGGAGAAAGAACCGTGCGAGCGTTAACAGCAAGTAACACTGTCCAAAACAATCACACACCCAGCACATTTTGTTTACTCTCTAAAAGCAGTTTAAAATGTTATACAAAATTCTATAAGTCTGTTTCAGAATATTGTCAATTTCAGCTATTTCTGAACGCAGTTAAACTTTGATGCGTGGAAAAAAACATAATTATATATATATATAAAAAAACATTCACATTTCTTGGTGGCTATTCATTTTATTTATTTCTTAGGTATAGCCAGTAAGTTTCACCTATGAGAGACCAATTGGCGTTGTCAGTGTGTTTTTTCGAATATTTTTAGAGCAGCGCTAGCTGATGTGTAACATACCTTGACATAAACAAAAAGTGCTGCTTTTTTTGTTTACTTTAAGCCATGTTGCAGAGCATCGCGCGCGTGCAACATGTCAAAAAAATATTTCAACGCCAGTAGGTCTCACATAGTCGAAACCTATTGGCAGTGCAATGCTTGTGTTATTTCAATGCGGCCACGCTTAACATCGGTGAAGGAGTCCATTTAGAAACCCGACTAAGGTGCTACAGTTCAGGTTGTGGTTTTGATTTTATACTTGAACACTTGGCCTTTTTCAGTTGTGCATTTCTAGATGTCTCTTGTTTCTCAAGTGGTTGGTAATTCCCATTAATCTTATCTCAACTAACCTCAGACAACTGACATCTGTTTGTCAAATTTGTAAACAATGCCCCGAACTAAAGATTTTATTTAATGCATTTGATGCTTATTTCTGTTGCGATAACGGTTACATAATCATGCCAATTATGTTTTTCATAGGTCAGTGTACATTAATAATCATGTTACAGTTTCCTCACTGTTGTTAAGTTAATATATTTCCTCAGGATGGGAAGATCTTATTTAAAGAGGCACTTCAGTTATATTATGATTGACAATGTCACAAGCTTTTACTGGGTAAAATGGGGAACAAAACACTGGAAAGGTTGTACATGGAAAAGTTAAAGTGCGTATAGGGTAGGTGCTTTCCTTGCTTTTTCATTATAGTTGTGCATCTTACACTGCTGCGCTTCACCTCTGAACTCTGCGTTCCAGGGCTGGTGCCTGCCTGCTGTGAGCGCGGGAAACGGCACACATCAGAAATCAATTAACTGAATTAGCGCCGACACCTGACGGCAGTCTGCCACCTTAGAACGTTTCACGTGTTGTGCAAAGGGCTGTGGGGAAGTTGACAGTTAAAGGAATACTCACAATGTGACGAGCTACGTAGTTTTATGGTACACCCTTCATGCACCCTCTCTCCTGCGTTCTCCTCCTTCCCACTGTCTCCCTCTCCCACTGCCTTTATTGTACTTGTAGTGACCAGGGTAATCTGTCTTTCTTCTCGTTCCTCTGCCTCTCTCCTCTCTTTTCCATCCCCCCGTATCTTGCCCTTTCTGTTTCCCTGCTGCTCTCTCTCATACCCACATTTTGTCCCTTTTCTCTGTCTTTTGCTCCCCTCTTCTCTCTAACACCCACTGCATCACCTTCACTCTTTTTCCTTCTCTTCTTCCTCTCACCACTATATTGACTCCTTTCCCTCCTCTTCTTCTCCCACACCCTCTCCCAGATTCGCAGTCTCGCGCACTCTTTCTCGTCTTCTTTCTCCCCTCACTCCTAGTCTTCCTTTCTTCTTCCCCTCTTCACACCCGTTCTTCCCTGTCCCTACCTAGGCGCTATCGTGCACGATCTCTCGTGGTAAGGGGCTTCCCACCCCGGTTGCCAGGGGTTTTCACCCGGGATCTGAGGATGCTGCACATGGTCGAGATACGGGAGCAGGGTTGATTGCCGACAAGTGCAGTCATGTGTTCTCACAGCTGAAGTTTATATTTATTCAGTCGCTCAATGTAGTGTCGGTATGCACATATGTATGTAACGTGTGTGTAGTGCACACAAGCCAACAAAGACGTCCTCAGGGCACTTGATCAGTTTGCAGTTTTATATTGCTCTTATTTATTGCGAACTCCACCCAAAGATGTACATGAGCACCAGTTAGTATTATCTTCGCTCCTTCCTTCCTTCCACCTAGGCTTCCCAAGAAGTGTCAGACCTCGTGGAGATAAATTGCCTTAGAACAGGCTGAATATGTTATAATTAAAATTTAAATCAATTTATAAGCGCACAGCCTCAAGCACACGTGGTTGAAGAATTGTCCAGCGCAACTACCACTGTTAAACGAAATGTGACTGGTTGCTCTGTCTTCTTTCTGATGTTTGTAAACTCGCAGCTTGTGTGCTGCATGGCTAACCACTTATATGGTCCCAAAGGCGAGACCTATTGGCTATGCCAATGCTTGTTACTGTCTGTCACCGCCAGGGTTTGCTTGGCGGTGCTGGACATTAAACAAATGGCTACATGTCCGCCCATCCTAATTGGTTGGGCTGACACAGGCATGGCTGGCACAGGTAAGAGGGGCGGGAGAGGAAGTCAACAGGATAGGTAAAATTAAATAAATAAATAAAACCACTTACCTTGCGCTCGTCCCATCGCCATGTTGGCAATGAGGCGAGCGCAAGGTAAGTGGTTTTTATAATTTTTGTAATTTAATTTTACCTACCCCGTCATCTGTCGACTCCCTCCCCGCCGCTCTTACCTGTGCCGGCCGCGCCTGCGCGGGCATATATCCATTTCCTTGAATGTCCCTTACTTTGTCTGGCCATGGGAGAGATTTGGCTCTGGCGGTGATGGAGTAGTCACCTTCATAGCCAGCATTTAAATCGAGCGGACGGACCTTCATGTTCCACACCTTAGCACCAAATGGTGCTACGGTGTGGAGAGGATGGCCCATCCTGGTGATATTACTGAGAGGGTCTGTACCCAGCCCCACTTACACTTCAAAGGGTTTTGCCTCAAGCACACACAAATTAACCTGACTCCTGGCCTGCCTGCCTTTTGCCACACCAGACAGTGTGGTGCCTTGACAGGGGAAGAACGTTCCAGAACCAGATGGTGGAGGTAGGACAGGGAGTCTCCCCACACAATGACTGGCACCAGGTATAAGTATTGGACCTCCAAAGCCACTTCTCAGAACACTTCTGGACCTGTGGACGTTACAGAGGAAGGGCTCCCCTGCTGCCAGAGAACTGCCCTGCTGCTTGAAGGACTGTCTTGCCGACTGAGAATGAATACGGAACTTTTTTACCTTCATCCCAGACTAACCACAGTGACTCCAAGTGTTAGTTGGCTGACCTCCTATGTGAGCTACAGGGGCGCAACAAGCTTCACAGCCCTCCCTGCTACTACCCAGCTGACATGCTGAAACTGGACTGGCCTGAGCCATCCTGGACTCTGCTGGAGTGAGTCCCTGAGGCATAAGAGGTGCCTCCCCTGGACCCTGGCTGGCATCAAAGTGTACTTCTCTACAGAAAAGGGGAAAATCCTGACGTTTAGGCTCCCTGAGATTGGGCTGATTTGTGCTAGGACTCTGCCATCCGCAGTGACTGCCATCGTGATGTACCAGTGAGACCTGCTCTTTGCGCTACAATGGCCGCCCGTGGTGACTGTCAACGCACAGCTACAGCAACAACCATCCGCGATGCCTGTAGTGGCTGCTGGTGATTCTCGAAAATGGTGGGGCATTTATAGGGTACTTGCTGCTGATACCTTAACTCGTTCCATGCGTCGGACGGCCCCCGGCCGTCTGACGTCACGGTGGGCGTGTGCGTCGGACGGCTGGGGGCCGTCCGATTTCCGCACGCGTAAAATCCGCCCGCACAGCGGGGAAATTTGCGCCGCAGCGAACGGGTTAACATAGTTTATTTTTTTATTTTTGCAGGTTTTACACAGCGCAAACTCGACCAAAGTTATTGGAGCACTTTGCATGAGTACCATTGCATGACAAAAGACACAAGAAGTAATATAATAAATGAACATAATAAATAAACAATCAACTTGCCTGAGTAGTTGATCTTTTTTGCGCACCTGCGGGCCGACTCTTTGAAATCCACCCCCAGCGCAAGCTGAACTGAAGATCTGAGCAATGCATGCAGGGCGGGCAAAGGGAAACAAAATCCCATGCATCTCAGCCAATGAAATTACTGCTCTCATGCTGTTTATAATAGTAAACCGCATTAGAGCAGGGCGAGGATTGGCTGGGACAGACGACCACAGCCCTCCATCTGAGACTGATGGGGCTGTGTCTTTGCCTCCCCAGCTTCCTGGCAGCGATGACTGGGGAAGCCTGAACTGCGCATATCAGCTGATCATAAGCAAAATGCCGGTCAACCTGACTAGCGCAGTTCAGTTAAACAGCCCCAGCTGCCGGTCGCCAATAAACCACACTTACTAGTCTGAACAGTACGCCTGCTGTCTGCCAGAAGAGGCCGCTCCATAGTGGCATACATAATGTATATGGGAATGTATGTAAGGGCTCGTAGTCAGAAGTCAACGCCCCTATGAAGAAACCACCCCTGGATGCCTGACTGGCACTTTGTGCTACAGCGGCGACATCCATGACGCTCTACCTTCTCCTGACGGCCTCCTCCACTGCGAATGGAACTCTTTGCGCCAGACTTCGAAAGTAACTCTTCAGCAGGACTCACCTGGTCACGGTGTCCAACCCAGGTACCATCGTAGTCAGCCTGAACTTGTGACTTTACCCTGATCTAGCGCGATACGATGACCTCGAGTTACGCTTTGTGCTTTTAGCCGCTATAAACTTTAAGATGGAATATCTCCGTTTCTACTCATTGGATGTCATTCTGATATTGTTTTATTTATTAAAATGTACTCTGTTTGTCTAAATTGGTTTGTGATTTTTCTTGTGTTGTGTTTTCACGTTATTACTGTTTGTAGGCTGCATAAATACTTTACACATTGCCTCTAAGTTAAGCTTGACTGCTTTGTGCCAAGCTAACAGGGTTAGACGCAGGTTAATTTAGTGGCTTTTGTGGTTCCTCCTTGCAAGGATTATGGTTGTTGCTTCCGCCCTCTCAACCAATAACCCAATTTCTTACCAACGACAATATCCAGCGCAGTTTAGAAAATCTTCTTTCTCCAACATCCAAAAATATCCTTCAACCAGGTCCAGATGCTTCACCCTTTGAAAACCATCCCATCGTCGATCTTATGTATTTTCTTAAAGCTTTCACATATTTGATCAATCTGTTTATTTTTGCTTTGAGAAACATTATTTATAAAAGTGCAACATTCAGAACCGACAATTGCACGAACACCACCTTTGACAGCCAGGACAAAACAAAAAGCCATCCTATTCTGTAAATTTACAGTTCATTGTGCTTCCAATTGATCAGAGATCAACTCAAGGGCAATTGCAGTTGAGTTTGCCACTCCTCCAATACTTTGGCCAGTAGTTGGATTTCATAGATGGGCATATGTACTCCTTAGCTAGGGAATAAGATGGTAAATAAAAGAGCAGCCTCGTAAATCTCTGTGGGCAGTCTCTTTGCTGGTGTGCTCGAGTGCCTCTTTTGGCAGTTACACTGTAAGCAGAATGATAGGATTTAACATAGTCCTTCTACAACCAGGCATATATCCTGTTGCTGCATATGAAAAGGATCCAGGCAAATCACAGCTGAGACTACAGGCATAGAGTACCCATGATAAGAGTTTGAAGAAGTAGGGAGCAGTTCAGAATCAGACCAAGCTGTACAGGAGAAATAGCATTATCTGTGACTCACAAAAATATTGCCATTCTGTTTTTCACAACCTAATCCTTAGGCATTAACAACCAGGTGGACAGCAGGGACAACTGGGAGTGAGATTTGCTAGTCAGGAAACTGGAACCTGTTACATAGTTGCATGGACGCATGGGTGTGCACGAGCGTGAAAGTGTTACGCTTGTGTCACATCTGCGTTCATGTTCCATTGTATGCAGGGGAATCAACGTTGAGACATGGGCTTGAGGTTCCCCTTGCGCCCCTGTTTCGATGTTATTGTTTAATTCCCTGGGCGGTCAGGATGGGCATGAGGGTGTGTTGTGGTTTAAAACTGTGGTGCATGTATATATATTTGTGAAATGGCAGTTACCATCATTCATGTTTGAGACGGATACTTGCGTTCATGTTTCTTCCACGCATTGAATAAAAGGTACGATTTCTGAATTGGCATTGTGAGTGAATCTGCCTGACTTTTTCAACACTGGCGACGAGGATGGGATGAGCGGAGACGACACCTGCGTCCATGCTTTGAGTTAATTCTAGATTTCAAGGGAGATTTATTCCGGAATATTTCCTTCGCTTTGCCGTTTTCTTGTCTAGGGAGCGGGTCAAGTTACAACACATCTCATTTGTGGAGAACCTAAAATTAAAGAGTCGTGCACGATTTCCATTAGCTGCAGCCACGTCACATGATCAGCCATTTCACTATATCGGGCTGTATCATTGGTGGTGCAGTAGTTTCCGGATTAGTATTCTCGTCGGAGCCCTGATTTGATTGGTGAGATCCTGCAAAGTGGTGGTCCCGCTTTTCTGCGGTACAGTTTGAGACTGTGTATTTGCATATAGCGCGCATCGCGGTGATGCGCACACCACTTTAATGGAGTCATGTCTACTGTTGTGTCAAGTTTTGTTGGTAAGAGTTAACGTGTGCTCGTTGATGCGCACACCACAACCATAAGGATTGTACATTTACGTACCGGAGACTATTGTGGATCATATCGGAAGGGGGTGACTACGGTCACTACTTCTTTTGTTTTCATATTTTTTTTTGTGCGTGTAGTCTTTCGCCAAGTTTGATTCTCTCTAAAACTTTACTGTGCCAATTTTAAATCAAGTGTTTTTTTTTTTGCCTATAGCATGGATTTATGTCTTGTGCTGTATTGTGTGAAAACATAGTAATTTGGTAAAGAAATGTCCAGCATTGTGCCACCACCTTCTTTTCTGGCGATGCCAGGTGAACCACCCATGGATTGGAAAACATGGGAAGCTGTTTTCTTGGCATATGTGGAAGTCCTGGAGGGGGATGATTGTGAACCGGAGAGGTGTTTAGCACTTTTGAAGCATTGTTTGGGGGGTATGGGTCTAAAGGAATTAAAAAATTTGCCTAAGTTAGTTAATCCTGGAAACATGGATGTGTATGCATATGCTGCCAAACAACAAAATATTCGTTATGGTAGGAAAAGGAATGTAGTAATGGAACGCTATACTTCTTATTCCAGAAAACAAAAGTCTGATGAAAGTATAGAGGAGTATGTCTCAGCTTTAAGGTCATTAGCAGTTACATGTGATTTTGTGGATTATCACATATGAGCAAGTTTAAGGGACCAAATTCTTATGAGGACGAACAATAAGAAAATTCAAGAGAGACTGGACTACTTCTGATTTGTCATTGAATGCCACTATTGAAATTGTTGAGTCCATTGAACACTCAGAGAAGTTTGTGAAGGATATTAGGGAGAACGGAGAAAATGATGTTCATGTTGTTTCAAAATCTGGTGGGGATAAGACCAGGAAAATGGTAGTGCAGAAAGCTGAAACAAAACCTGTGTGGCAAAAAACTGCAGGGAGATCTTCATGGCAAAGAGCAGATGGGAAAAGAACTGAGCAGTATGCTATAGGTGCGGCAGTAAATCACACATGGGTAATGCTAGATTTTGTCCAGCACTAGATAAAAATTGCTCAGCATGTGGTAAAAAAGGGCATTTCAGTAGAGTTTTTTTAAACAGTAAATGTAATTCAACCTTGGAAAAATGAGGAAAGTGAGCATGATTGTTTTGAACAAGATCCCAACACTATCCTCAACATTAGTGATGGGCAAACTGTTACCAAATTTCTTGCGTGCAAGATCTCTATTGATGGTGTTTTAATCCCAGTTTTGGTAGACTCAAGTGCATGGTACACTATTCTAGCTCATGAGATTGTAAAAGAAAAATGGCTGATTAGGAAATTGTTATCTCCTGATGTAACACCTGGAGGGTACACAGGACACAAAATAGATCGAGTAGGATACTTCTGGGCTGAATTGAATTCCTCAGGTAGACACGCATGAGGCAAAGTATATGTTGCAAAGAATGGGCAGTCTTTATTAGGTTGGCCCCAGCAGGAGGAGATGTGTATAAAACTGGACCCAAGAGTAGATCCCCCTGTTAGTGTTTATATTGTCAAGAATGATAAGGAGAATGAAAGGAAGATGAATGGCGGGGAGTTTAACACATTTATTCAGGGGTTACAAACACAGTTTCCGGAAGTTTTCAGTGATAAGCTTGGAGAGTTCAGAGGATTTAAGCACAGTATTAGGCTGTGTGATAACGCTTTTACTTTTCAACAGAACCCCCTCACCCCTTTCCCCACCCCAGTTAAGATGGGAATGTGAATGGTGGCATTGTCACACTCCATAGGGAAGCATCCGTGCTGATATATTTCAAAGCATTGATTTTAATTTACTTTTATTTTGTAAAGTGCGACGAATGCCCAAGGGTGTCCTGGCACTAACATCTGCAAGGACCAAAACTACTGAAAGGGACCTAAACCACAGTAATTTACAATGGCTGCGAAAAGAGCAATTGCTTTTAGATGTTTTCTTAAAATACACAGGTTGGGTTGGCATCTTAGATGCATAGGCATTTGATTCCATATCAAAGAAGTGGCATGAACAAAACTTCTTCTGCCCAAGAAGTTTTAATGATTTTAGGAACCAACAGCATTTTAGACGTGGCTGACTATAGGCATCTTCTGGGTGAGTACCACAAAATGTTTTTCTTCAGCTATTCTGGACGCTTTGTTCATCTTATTAAAAAAAGATAGGAACCATGGACATTCTTCCTTTGGAATCAATGAGCAAATGGCCACACATCCAGGCTGAAGAATGTTTAAGGGTTCTGGTTGAATTGCTCCAGGAAGTGCAGTAAAGTTTGTCATGAAATAGCAAAGGGATTCAGGTTGTGGACATGGGCAGCAGAATGGCAGAAGAAGTGGCGGCATTACTGTGACATCTGTTCAGCTGCGACCACTAAAACTCAGCACCTTTCCATGTGACAGTTATGAATAACCAGGTAAAACTAATGCAGGTGCATAAGACAATGCCTATTTCAGAGATGCTTGTTCTGCCTCATTGGACCAAGACAAAGATTTGGAGTAACCTTTTCGCACAAAATCTTGCAATGGTTTGAAAATATTGACATAAATTATAGCTCACTGTTGGTAATAGCCTACAATTCCCAGAAGAGTCTGTAACTGGGTGATGGTAATGGATCTGGGTAGCCTAGGAATAGCCTTGATTAGGTTTGCAGACCGGTGTAACGCCCTCACAGAGATGTCATTACCTAAATATTGACAAGGGTAAGCAAACTTATAGTTTCTATTTGGAAGCCTTGTGCCCTCTTCGCTAATTCAGTGAGCAGATGCAGTGAATCCGCTTTGCATTGGTCCAATGTGCTAGAATCAAGCAACAAATCATCAATATATTAAACCACTTTATATTCTTCTTGGAAGACTGGGACATCCAAATCTTTCTAGAGAGCTTAAGAGAAACTAGAAGGTGATTTGCTGTACTCACCAGGAAGTCAAAACCATGTTACTTGGACTCCTATAGAATGTGAAGACGAAAGGGTACTGACTTTCCAAGATGTATCAAGATAAAGAAGAAAGCAGAAGATTAATCAACAACTGTAAACTACTCAGCAGTTGCCCATATATGTATAACAGAATAGTAGAAGGAAAAGCTAGGCAATGCAGTAGCATTAATATCACATCTTGCACAAAACAATAAGTAGTGTCTTTACCAGGCCTTTTAATTAGCAAAATAGGAGGCTTACAGTGGGTACCAAAATTCCCTGTTTTAGTAGAGCAGCAATGAATGGGTGGATCCCATCTTAGGACAAAAGGTTTTTGAGGGATGTGAGAAGCTTTCTCATGGGGTTCATCCTTCACTTTTCTAGCTCAGCAGTGAGAACACAACCTACACCTTTGGCATGTTTGGACCATAAGGGGGAAGGCACTTGATCAAGCACACCAGACATTCATTAGCATGGAGTCTTAGCCTCATCAGTTTCACATGAATCATTATTTTCACTTGAGTGTTAAAATTTCATTTTTGTATTCGGTAGGCATGTTCAAACACACACCATCACTGGTACAATATATCATACTTTTTAATTGGCATAGGAGATGCCTTTCTAGAAGATTTGAATGCGAGGTAGGACTTAGAAGGAATACATGTTGATCAGTAATTGGGACCTACAGAAACAAACACAGGATTTGTAAAATAATGAGGAACACACGTTAGAAATTATTACAATGGTTTTGCCCCAGACAGGCATAGAAGAGAGTGAACAGATTTTCAGTGGAGACCTACTAGCACCAGTATCAATGAGGCATGAGGTTCGCTTTACATTTGTAATAGATCATATCTACGCCCTTTTCTGATGCCCAAGATTTAAAATACTCACAGAGCATTCAGCTGTTCTTCGGCCGTCTTAAAAGGTAGGGTATTGTTTTTGTGAAATTTGAGTTAATTTAGGTTGTTTGGGCTGTTCGTGTGAGCTGGTAAATTAGGACAATTACCTTTTCAGTTCCCCACCTGCCTGCAACGGAAACATGAGGAACCACCAGGAGGAGCAGAATCCCTCTTTCCCTACCATAGTCTCGGTCTGTTGGTTGTGTATATGGTTATTCTCCCTCCCCACTCCTCCCAGGTGCTGCCTGCTGACTGTTTGTTAGAAGAACTGCCTTTGTAAAGAAATTAGTTTGGGCTCTGTACATTCTTTCTTCCTTTCCTGTACAGGAACACAAGGATTTGCAACATAGACTCATTCAGAAAGACTTTTGCAGATAGTGTGCAGCTATTACTGGAACTTAATCAATAACACCTGAATAAATGCAGCACCAACAGTTTATTGAGCATTCTCAGTAGGAATAAGAATTAAATACATCGTTCAAATGATCAAGCCAATCTGCTGGAGTTTCACCTTTTGTTTTGCTTATAATTATTGTTGGTGCAGTTTGTTTTCACCGGACATACTTTAATAGCAGAATTCAACAATGCATCTCTCGCAACAGCTAGCACAGCTATAGTAACAGGCGCCTGTTGTGGCCAATTAGCTTTGTCTAATATTTGATCTTTCTCTTCATTTGGCAGATTTATATTGTTGATTGACCAACTAGGTTTATAGCATTTAAACACAGTTTGCTTTTCTTCACAAACCTTTTGTGGATTATCACATGCTCGGAAACTGGTGCTTGATTGCTTGATATTTACTAGGTCAGCTGAGGAGCTGGAGACATTGATGATGGCTAAGTCTCCTACTCCAAGGCAAGGACATGCTCCTAGGGGCAGACGAGCTTCCAGTAGAACATGGGAATATTGTTGGGATTCTCACTGTCTTTCCTCTGTCGGTAAACAAAATTAGACTTCATATTTCATGAATTTCAAAGTGTGCTATCATTGACCTGCTTGGTCAGTTGCACGCCGAGCCAGCCTCCACCCATTCCTCCTCCACGCCCAACCTCCCTCTCAAGAATCCTCTGTCGTACCTTAGTTGCCTGGGGTTGTCACATGGAGTCCGGTCGAGTTCATGCTCGGGCAGGTCCTGGCAACAACGCCCCAGGTCTGTCAAAGAAAACTCTGTGCTCAGGCCAATTGAAGTCTTAACATTTTTATTAACAAAATAAAAATGTATGTGTGAATTACAAAATTGACTCATAATGAGGTCACCCCCAACAGCTGTGTAAAAAATGGGCACTACTAAACAAAGATGAGAAACAAAAATATGGTATTTTACAAACAGCCTTTCGACGGAAATCACATGGTTTTGGGGGAAACCATATGTATGTATGTATACGGGTGCCGGAGACTGAGATTATCAGAAAGGAAGGAAATGACCCTCAATTATAAGACTAAGTTTTTAGACTGAGCTAGTTAATCAACACTTTCTCGCCTCGAGAGCCACAATGTGATAGAGAGGGTCTGCATCTCATAGCCTGCCAATTATTTACATTGTCAGATGTTTTAGGGTTGTGGGGATTTGATTACGTCTCATAGGGTAGCGTACGTGTGAAGGCCTAGCATGCTCATTGGCTGCTGTGTAGTAAGAGCAGCTTCACTCGTTGCATTGAATCCACAGTGTGTCCTGCCTTTCAGTGACTGTATGTTGCAAACCATCCTGTGGCTCACCTTAATCTCTGCCCTTGCGGCACGAAGATGCTGGTTACATCAGTCTGACAAGTCTGGAACTGCTTGTGTGCAACGTTGCCTCTGACTTTGCTGAGAGGCAGGTGTCGGGATCAAATTCTGGTGTAAAGCACAAAGTCCTGGAAATTGTGGAAAAGGGGAAGATGGCACCTTTGGCATAGGTTAGTGTTCTAGCACCGCAAAGCATAGGTGGTTTTGAAAGTCTAACCTTTACTTCCAGGTGATCTTGGGTATACCTGCATAAGGCGGCATGAAGAGCAGGCAAACCTTGCCTTGCAAGTATGCATTTTGCTAAGGAGTTTTCGCTATCTCTGCACTTCGCCTTACGGCCTTCCCTTCCTTCACATTTGTATTCTTCTCCTGTTACCTTCCTTCGGGTTCCGTTGATGTCTGCTCAGTTATGCAGAATGTTGCAATTCCATTTGTTGGCTTACTCTCTCTACACTTGCTGGCTTTGCATCTTCAGCTTCTGCCTGGTTGTTCGGGATGTCTCTTGGTCTTCCACAAGCACAACTAGCGAAAGTTGTAAAAAGGATGCCTACTGTGATGATCGCACATTGTGCTGTTAAACGGGGTTTATATTGATGTGCTCTTTTCCTGGATTTAAGGTGTGATCATACCAGTGCGCACTGTTAACTTTGATACCATGGTGCACAAGAGATGATGTTTAAGTACTTTGACAGAGAGAGGTATCCTTATCATCCTCAGAAGAGACATAAGGAGTTCCACCTCTTTCTGTCTTGGTCACACGTCCCTAAAGTAGTCCCCGACGTGAAAGTGTTTAAAATCTTGATCTCTCATTTGGAAAGAATATTCCGGCTGTCGCCGGTAGAAGCATGGTGCCCACTGCTCCCAAGAAATAGTCATTTTTGGTGCAGTGTAACCTCCACTTTATGGCCCGACCGCAATGTTTTCAGAAGGACAGGAGTAAAGTGACACTTCTTTCCTCATATCTAACTGAAGATACACTGCTATGGCCCCACGTTAATTTGAACAAGAATTAATGGTTGGAGAGTTATAATATGTTTATTCAATAGTGTAAAGCTATTTGGAAAATGACAGAGTACACAGTCTGCTCATTCGCGCTTACTTACACTAAGGCAAGTCTTCAATGACTTTGTGAGCTGCATATCTTACTTTCAACAGCTTACCCAGAATTTGGCTGGACGAACAAGGCAGCCACAGCTGCCTTTTTTCAAGGACTACACAAAGATTTAAAAGGTGCATTGTTCTTGGTCACTAATCGCCGCACGACTTCCACAGTGGTAGTCGATCTCACTCTACAGATTGATGCTCATCAGAGAGGTCAAGGAGGAGAAAGGCTTGAGTTGGAATACTAAGCAACAGCCAAATTTCAAATGCAAAATATGCCTGCGAAGGAAAAGAAAAAAATGAGCCCATGCAAATTGGGAATACATGTAAACTGATATCTAAGGCAGAGACAGAAGATAATGAGAGGGTCTGTGTCTGTACTCTGGACATCCGGGCTATTTTGTAAGAAATTGTCCCACGTTAGAGAAAAACACAGTTGCTCGGTCCTGAATGACAGAACAAGACTGATCATATCTAGTTTAGAAAGGTCTGTCTCTGAGAGAGCTCATGTTTTTCCTCCCAGTCTTTCTTTCCACAAAATAGGATGCTATATCTTTACTATCCTTCCTTGCCTCTTGGGCTTCTGGTATAGATCGGGCTTTCCAGTGAAAATATAACATTCCCATATAATGAAAGAAAATACCTGAACCCATTTTTGGAGCCGATAAAACTGCATTGACACCTGGACAGATGATCTGTGAAACAGGGCCACTTACTCTGGTGACAAATCTAGACATGTAGAAACCCTGCATTGTGTCATCATTGGTGCCCCTGGATTTTCTATGATTCTCAGTGCGTCCGGGTTTCGAAGGCATGGTCCTGCCATAGAATGGTCTGAGGGAAAGATGCAATCAGCCTGTCTATAACATTGTTACCCCTGCTCTCAGTTTTTGAAGCCACAACCCATGTTACGTTTTCCAGTACAATCAGCAGACGTGAAAGGATTCCCAGAGATCTATAATGAATTTTCAGATGTGTTCATTGTGAAGGGTGGATGCTGAGATTATGACTGTTATTGATTTAATTTATGGGTCCAAGATCCCCCATAGACAAATCTATCTTTTAACAATAAAGGATGATGAGGTTTTGAAGGACTGTCTTAAGGAAAATGTAGAAAAGGCTTTATTAGACATTCTACTGCTCCAGCAGGGGCTGCAATCTTTTTTGTACTCGAACTGAGCGGTGACTACATGCCTTGTGTAAACTAAAGCACTCAATGCCATAACCAACCAAAATTATTATCCTTCACCTGTAATATCAGCCCTTTTAGATAAAGATCGCCAAGATATTTACCAAACTGGATCTCAGGGGTGCTTACAGTCTCGTCTGCTTCCGAGAGGGAGATGAATGGAAGGCCTTCTTTTACACCCATTATGGACATTTTGAATACCTGATTGTGCTTTTTGGGTTATGTAACACCCTGGCAGCATTTCAACACTCGGTCAGTGATTTCTTAAGGAACTTTTTTTTTATAATTTTTTTTTTATTGAGCAGCTTGTAAAGTACACATTAGGCCCTCGCACAGGAGGCCATATAGAGATAGCGGTGGAGTCAGTACAAGCACCATTTTTTGATTGAGAACAGGAAGAAACAAATAACTGAAAAAGAAACTCCCAGATCCCAACCCCCTCCCCTCCCCTCCCCCCGGTGGCACTAGTAGGCGACTTTACAACCCCGGCATCGCATCACGTCTCTGTTATAGTCATATATCACTTGTGAATCCCAAGATTTAACACAGTTAAAAAAAAAAACATCAGTTACAGCATTCATTACATATCCGGGTTTGTAAGGAGATATACAGAAAGTGGAGCCCAAAAGTCCTTGGGGCGAGAGGCTTCAGGCAATTCCTCAGCGTATGTCCCAAGTTGTTCCTTACAATATAGTAAGTCTCGAACCCATTTATGTAGGGTTGGGGTGAGTCTAGAGCCCCAGCACTGCGCCACAGCTCTCTTGGCCAACAAGGTCGAGACTGCCACCAGTTTGCGATTACAAGGCTTTAAGTACTGTACCCAGCCCAATAGACAACCCTCAGGTGTACACTGCACCGTTTCAGCCACAACCTTCGTTAGCAGGTCAGTAACTTTACCCCAAAAGCCATATACATTTTTACAAGACCATGCAAGGTGTAGGAAGCCCGCATCCCCCTGCCCGCATCTCACACATCCAGAGCTATCCCGCAGACCAAACCGCATCAATTGCAGCGGGGTGTAGTACAGCTGGTGCAAATATTTAAAATGGATGATGCGGAGATTGCAATTCGCAGTGAGTCTGCCAGTAAGTATGCAACAGAACCTCCACATCTCCGGTGTCAGCGAGGTCCCAAGCAAGGCGGCCCATCTGTTGTACGCAGGGGTGTCCAGTTGTTCCCTTTCTCTGAGGGACGTAGTGTATAGTTTCGTTATTAGACCAGTGCGGTCTGCGCCCGCTAGCACCGCCTGCAGTGCTAACAACGGCGTGGGTTCTACAGGGTAATCAGGGTAACTAGCACGTATTGCCTGCCTCACTCGCACATAAGTGAACCCAAACATGAACCCCCGGTCCCTACCGCCCTGTATGTCAGCAAGAGATCGAAACTGGCCTTGTTTGTAGAGATCCCCTAATTGGGTTACCCCCACCGCGCCCAATACCTTAAGAGCTGCAGGTTCTCTAGCAGCAGAGATATCCGGGTGTGCTGCTAGTGGTAGCCTTAAGGCGTAGAGGTACGGCAATTGTGCACGTGTAGCAAGTGTTTTCCACGCCCATGCCGTGCATAGTGCAGGGTTAATTTCAGTTCGTGGTCCCCCGCTCCCCCCGGACAAGGCTGTCACCGCCAGGGTCATTGGGAGAACTGCGTCAGCTTCGATAGCAACATGCGGTTGGTAGCGTTGTGGGAAGAACCAGTAATGGGCAAACTGGGCCTGTGCACATAGATAATACAAGCGTAGGTCAGGGGCCTCGAAACCCCCCCCGCTCGAATGGCAATACTAGGGTCTCCCAACTACACCGGGGCTTCTTACCACCCCATACAAAGGAGAGTAGCGCAGACTGGAAGGAGTGAAACAGCGCCAGATTGAGGCGAATAGGGATATTAATGAATAAATAAAGAAGTTTGGGCAGTATAGTCATTTTAACTACTGCTATGCAGTCCGCCAAGGAGAGAGGGAGTTTTGCCCAGCGCGCAGTTCGTTCGGTAATTTGTACTAGTGCCCTACTATAATTTTCGGAGACGACCACCTCTGGATCCCTGTGGAGCCAAACCCCTAAATACTTTACCGGGTCGGTGGACCAAGTTAGAGGAAAATCCAGCTCCATAGCCGCGTGCCCGTTGTAAGAGGCAGCACCGTTGACTTTGCCCAGTTGATACCGAGCCCTGAGAATCGTTCGAATTTCACATATTCCCGAAGTACCTCTGGGAGAAATGTTTCGGGTTCACGGACATACAGCAGCATATCATCGGCGTACATTGAGACTACCAAAGGGCGCTGTCTAAACCGCAGTGCCGCCCGCGCGTGGCCTTGGCGGAGCTTACAAGCCAGCGGCTCAAGAGCGAGCGCGAAGAGCATCGGTGAAAGGGGGCAGCCCTGCCGAGTGCCCCGTTGGATGAAAAATGCGGCAGATATCCAACCATTGACCCGGATTCGTGCGGCCGGTGCCTCATAAAAGGCGAATCCACTTCAGGAAGAAGGGGGGCAGCCCCATTCTGAGCAAACATAAACTCCCACTGCAATAAATCGAATGCTTTGGCTGCATCAAGCAGCACCGCTGCTGCCTGAAAGTTGGCCTCAAAGTAATGTAGAGTAGAGAAGATAGTGCGCAAGTTGTGGGCGGTAGAGCGGGCAGGGACAAAGCCGGACTGATCCGGGAGGACCAGATTGGGGATCAAGGGCTGGAGTCTACTGGCGATCATTTTCGCCAGGATTTTGGCATCAATATTTATAATGGAGAGTGGGCGATAGGAGTCACAGCTGTTAGCTGGCTTGTCAGGCTTAAGAAGCATAACGAGGAGGGCCTCTTTTAGAGATGGAGGGAGCGTACCACTTTCATATGCTTCCGCAAAGACGTCCAGGAGTCTAGGCGCCAGTTCGTCAGCGTAAGCCTTGTAAAACTCGCTTGGGACCCCGTCCAGTCCGGCAGCTTTGCTGGTGGGCAAGGACTTGATGGCATTTTTCACATCGTCCACATCAAAAGGTAGGGTGAGGTATTCGCGTTGGTTGAGTGATAGCCAGCCTAGAGCTATGTCATCTAGATAAGCATGCATATCAGTGGCCGACACCTGCCCACGCCGTCCATACAGGTCAGAATAGTAATCCAACACCACCTCACTGATCTCTGGGGTTGTATAGCGCGGCACTCCCCCCGAGTCCAGCATTTCCGTAAGGTATACTTGAGTCCGAGGCGTGTTCAGCTTCTGGGCCAGTGAGCGGCTTGGACGGCCTCCCTCCCCATAATACCGCGCCGTAAAGCGTCTTGACCTGTGCGCTATCTCCTGATCCGCAGTGTCATTATATTCAGTTACCAACCCCGAATGGTAGCAAGTATACTTGGAGCAGAGTGTTGTGTGTATTCGCGTTCTAAAGCAGATATCTCATCAGTAAGTTTATTCATACGGCGTCGTAGAGCTTTTAGAACCCCGGCCTGTGCGCCCATACAAGTACCCCTAATAGTAACTTTAAATGCCTCCCATAGTGTCCCAGGGCTGTCGACTGAACCAGCATTTTCTTTAAAAAAGTCGCTGATGGCCACGCCAACAGTACTTCTGAACACTTGGTCCGTAAGTGAGGAGGGCTGTAATCGCCACTGAAACGGGGCGCGCACAGGTTGGGACTTGCAGCTCCAAGAGCACGGGGGAGTGGTCCGACAAGGTTTTGGCTAAGTGGTGTACATCAAGCACCCAGGTACATGCTATCTCAGAAAGGAGCCAGTAGTCCAGGCGGGACCATGATCCATGCACAGTGGACACAAATGTACTTTCCCTCATACCAGGATGCCTCACACGCCATATATCCCGTATATTCCCTGCATCCAGAAACCCCAGGATTGCCTCAGTCGCCTGGCTATGACGCAGCGCTCCACACCCCTGTTTGTCTAGTTGGTCGTCCAGGCAGGCATTAAAATCCCCCCCAAATCAACTCCGCCGAAGAAAATTTGGAGATGCGGCGCCAAACATCAATAAAAAAAGAAGGGTCGTCCACATTTGGGCCATAGACATTGACTAAAAGGACCTCCATGCCCCCAAGCCGCCCATGGACAATCGCAACCCTGCCTTGAGTGTCAGTTTCTGTGTGCAGCACGGTGAAAGGGACCCCCTTCCTCACCAAAATCATCACCCCCGGGCATAAGAGGAGTAGGAGGAAGCCACCCTCAGCCCAGCCCATCGGGAGCCTACATTCTTTTCCGATAGTTGAGTAAGATGCGTCTCCTGTAGGAATACTACCTGGGCCTGAAGTCTGTCTAGCTGTGCCAACACTGACCGTATCTTCTTGGGATTATTTAAGCCGCGCACATTCCAGGTGAGGAACTTTACGTTACCTCCCATGGTATGGTATGGTCAGATATACGAGGTAGTGTGAAAGAGAGACTGTAGATGCGTCCGAAGGGGCACGCCATTGTATCAAGAAAGGAGCGCCTAGTAACTCACCTAACCCACCCCCCATAACCCCCCACCCACTTCAGCGACCCGAACATGCCAAAGCCATCCCAACAAAAACAGTCCCCTACGTGGGGAGCAACATATGTAAATTCCTGTTTGGGGAACACCCATGTGGGGGGAGACCAGAGAGCTACTAACCTCCCAGAAAGCGGGAGGAGGCGGATCAGGTATAGGAAATGTGCAAGGATTGACTAGCATACATCTAACAACTTACATCTAACCTACTGCCATTACTATGTGGTATCATCAAGAAAGAGGGGTACTCTAGGGGAATGCAGAACATTAATCATCGCATACATCAAAAGTAGCCAGGTACGCCGCACAGGGGACATCACACAGCAAAGTCCCCCAAGTGTCCAACCCCGAAACATGGGTGACTGCTGAGGCGCAGTGCAGCTCAACCGCAGCGAGGTCCAGAGGACACAGCGACAGCCATTTAAGCCTATCAGCCACACCCCCACTGTGGCCGGAGACATATGACACCCCAGGCACCAAGTTACTGTTCCTCATCGTCCATATTCGCAGCTGGCGCAGTTCTCTTCCTCTTCAACATTTTAACGTGGTCCATTGCTGCTTTGGGAGTAGTAAAGATCTTGCTGTCTCCATCTTGGCCGACCCGTAAACGGGCCGGATAGAGCATGGCGTAGGGAATACCCACGGTCTGCAGGGCTTTTTTGACGGGGCCAAATTCTCGTCGTGCTGCCTGAACGGCCACAGTGAAATCCGGAAACATAGACAGCGTGTTCCCCTGATATTGGATAGTGCCTTTCTCCCTCGCCAGTCTCAGTATGGTGTCTCGGTAGTTCAGCAGGCGGGCTATTACAGGGCGGGGGGGAGCTCCCGGCGCCGGTCGCGCCGCCAGCGAGCGGTGCGCCCGCTCCACTATGAACATGGGGGAGAGATTTTCGGGGCCGAAAATGTCTTTGAACATGGACTCCATGAAAGTCTCCATCTTGCCGGTGTTGGTGGATTCCGGCAGACCCGTGACGCGAATGTTGTTGCGGCGCGACCGGGCTTCCAAGTCCTCGTTCTTTGCCTCAATCAACGGCAGGACCTTTTCCATGTGTAGGGCCTTGTCCGCCACTTCACTAAGGCCATCTTCATTTGTGGAGACACGCTGCTCTATCTCCCCCATTCTCGCATTTTGTTTCTCCAGTTGGGATGCCACGTGGTCAAGCCTATGGTTCATTGCCGCCATGTTCCCTTCGATAGCCTGAAGACTCTTTTGCATGGCGAGCAAGGTTGTTTCTAGCACGGAGGCTCCCTCTCCCGGGGCATCCGCCTCAGAGTCCGAAGCGGCCCTCTGCTGCGGCCTCGTAGTTTTTCGCGCCTCAAACGTGAGGCGAGGCTGTGTCTTATCTGTTCTCCCCATGTCTACCACTCGTGTACCGGAATTTGTATGCTACACTCCCCAGTCAGATCCCAAGGGTGTGCGCACCGCAGTCGATAGCTTCCGAGCCACTCAGCAGCCAGACATAGCCCCCAGATGCAGTCCCCTCGTGGTAGTGCTAATCTATAGTGTAGCAGAGGCCCACCTATACCAGCGCACTATCTCAGTAAGGGCCCGGACCAGTCCTCATCAGCCGATATCACCGGGGTATTCCGGGGGGGCGCCCCAGAGTCCGTCTCTTATGGTCCTGGCCTCCTCAGGCGGGCCATGGGGTGCACAGCAGGATAGTCGGTGGAATGGGGGGGAGCCGGCTCCCAGATAGCCACGTCCCGCTCGTGGCCCACGCTCAGTGCTCCAGTCCGAGGCTAGTCCCCCGGGGCGGCCGCCGGCACCCACCAGTCGCAGCACACCACAAGCCCCACACACAGGCCGCAGCGTAGCGAACCGGCCCACTCCCGCCTCCGCAGCAGCAGGCCCCAGCTCAGCCGCGCCCCACTCACCGCAGCCCGCAGCAGGCGCTTCTCTCTCCGGTGGCGCACACGGGGTCTCGACCAGAGGCTGCGCCCAGATCAGGTACTCGCCAGATGCGGCCGTCCGCACTCCCGCCGGGGAGGGGGGGGAGGATCGTCCGCCGCCGCGGGTGCCCCCTTCGCCACCGGGGCCTCTCCACGCAGGGCTCCGCACTCTGCAGCAGGCCGGCAGCTGTTCATAAGCGGCCCAGCGAGGAGCGCACTTCCATCACCAGCGACAGAGCCCCAGATCGCGCCGTTTCCACAGGAGGGCACCGCGAACCGGCAACTCTCTCCCCTCACTCGCCCGTTGGCGCCGCAGTCGGTCTGCTCCTCAGCTCTCAGAAACGGCGGCCGCCATTTTTGCTACGCACCGGCCAAGCTCCAAGGTGCAGAGTTCACCGCGTTGTCGGCGCCCCCAGCCGTCCTCTAGGTCCCCACCAGCCGCGGGGGGAGTACCGCTGTGCAGCACCACGTTTTGCAGCAGAGATGCAATATTGATCAGGCGGATAATAGGCGGATTGGCGATCAGCCTGGCAGAGCTACACTAACGTGCGGCCATCTTGCCTGGCGCCCTCTAGCGCCCCCCTGTGATTTCTTAAGGAACTTAATGTATACTTATGACATAATTTATCTAGACGATATTTTGGTTTTCTTGCTCACCAAAGAACAACGCCAGGTCCATCTTCGTGAAGTCCTTCTTTGTCTAAAGAAAACCGTCTATACCCTGGGCTTGAAATCTGCTTTTGAGACTCCAGAAATAAGCTTTTTAGGATTTGTTATTTCAGCTAGTGGTATTTGTATGGATCTTACCAAGTTCAAGGCAGTATTGTATTGCCCGCAACTGAAAAGTGTGAAAGAGATTTAGAAAGTCTGTAACTTATGCTTTGCTCAGGATAAGTTATTGCATAACATGCCAGTAGGCATGCTGAAACCACTTCCCACCCCGATCTCCATGGGCCATCATTTTTATGGACTTTGTTGTGGAAATTCCTGACTCTAGAGAGAATTTAAAACCATCTTGATGGTCATTGGTTATCTGACTAAAGTGGAACATTTTTATTTCCTTAAAAATAATTGCCCACACCTCCACTACTGGGCAAAGTTTTAATTAAATACATTTCGGACTCCATGGTTTGCCTAATGTCTTTGTAATGGATATATTTGCTCAGTTTGTTTCTAAATTTTGGAAGGAAATTCTGTAGAGTTTAGGGACACTCTCCCATCTGTCAGCCGGTTATCATCCTCAGACAGAAAGGTTAAATCAGTCCCTCGAGCAGTGTCTAAGATGTTTCCTTATGCCAAGACTACAAGATTGGGTATAGTGGTTACCTTTAGCAGAATTTGCTTACAATATTTCGTTACATGCCCCCTTTTCTGTTTGTAAAGACACATCCATTCCTTCTGTTTCAGTTCCCTCAGTGGCAGCCGTTTCAAAGCCCACTCGTAGTGTTAGGCATCAGGCCTTCACACATTTACAACAGGCAAAGGGTGATTACGAGAGCCATACAAACATAGGTCTCCCACATCACAGTATCAAGTAGGCAATAAGGTCTGGCTTCCATCTAAGCACCTGACCATTCCTAAATTCACCCTAAGCTTTCACCTCGATGCCTGGGCCCTTTTAAAATGACACAGTTAATAGGTTCCTCAGCCGCCAAACTCCAAATACCTTCATGTTGGTGCATTCATCCAGTGGTACACATTTCTAGAGTAAAACCTTCCAACTTATAGGCTCTTACATCACTGCCTCCTATTGTTGTAGAAGTGACTACAGAGTTTAAGGTTAGAGCCATTCTTGATTCCAGAATTTCTCAATCTCAGAACCAGTATTTGGTTGATTGGAAAGTGTAGGATGCATCTGAGAGATCTTGGGAGTTAGCGTAAATAATACATGCTCCCAGAATTCTAGCTAAATTCCACCATTTTTTTTTTTTTAAACTCTTTTTATTTAACATTTGCATCATTACATTCAGTACGCAAAAACATACTTAGTTCTCAGTCTCAATAGCACATAAAGCTCTAAAAGGAATATCGTTTGTGATAGTCTGTAAGCAGTTTTCATTTTAAATATCTCTTCACCAGTTCTTAATGCAATCTTGCCTTGGTCATCATATGTGTTTGTACCCTGTGCTGTTGTTTTCCTCTTTGGGTGTCCGTATATAGGTTTTCCTGTATCATGTCCTTATATAGGCACAATTCGCCCTGCCCTTATATAGGCATAAAATCCCAGTCCTTATTTAGGCATTAAACCGTGCACTCCAAATACAGGCATGGTCTCCGACATCCGTCCACCCTAACGTCACAACGAGTTCTTGAAGAACAGACCCTTAGGCTTCGGGAGTTTCCCTAGCACAGGACTATTGATTTCTTCAAGGACTCATCTATTATGCATGAACCGTTATACCTTAGGGGTTCATTCATGACGTCTTCCGCTGTCCGATTCACGTCAATGCTAACATTCTGAGGTACCTCTCAGGTATAAATATACCTTCCCTAGCCCCTGTAAATCAGAGGAGACCTCAACTTCAGAGGAGCCCGTTTCCCGGCCTGACGCACTGAGAAGACGCTGTCATCCCTGCACGCAGAGAATCCAGCTTCCAGTGATCTGACTTCCCTTGCGGGGTGTTGGAGTTCGAGTCTGGCAAGAGATTCCTACCTCTCTCATTCTTAAGGTATGGAGCTGACTAGAACCTAGAGGGACTCTTGGCATACTAGGCGTAACATACTCTTAGTATACCATAGTAAGGAATACTTCACCTACTTCATACCTCTCCCTACACCTAGGTTAGGTTAGGTACATTGGGGTAGAACTAGCTTAGAAACGCATCATATGAGTACTCGCATTTTTAGTATATGTTATTTATGTAAATGAATATCTACTAAAGATCATGCTAGCGCAGTATTATTTATTTCTACTGCTTACGCTGTACATTATTTATCTTGCATACTGTCTTGTGATCGTAACAGCACATTTTACTTACACGAGAAACAAGACTGTTCAATAAACCTTTTATTGAAACGCCCGTCTATTCTTTCTGTGTAACTTTGAGGAAAACTAAGTATGCACGAGTGAGCTGAGTGAAATAGTTATCTATTGTTTCCACGACTCTGGGACACGTTCTGATTCTAAAGGGAAACAAAGTGGTCATATTTTACGGCTGCCAGAAACTACTCCCTTCTAGTTTGTCAAGGAGTTTCTAGTGGCTTCTGAGCTAGCTGGCACAAGTAATTAAGTTTAATATACTCGATAGGGACATACTGACCTCAGTCCTATGTCAAACCTATAGGGTATATTATTCCAATGCGCTGAGCCTATTAGGGAAATAGGAGCTACACTACATGGCGCCCAATGTTTGGTAAGGCGATAATTCAAAGTTAGATACTGAGTAACTCAGCCGTGCTTTTTCTCTCAGAGACCCCTACCCATATACTCCAAAAGACGTCTGGAGTGGGCAGGGTTAAGTATCCGCCACGGCTAAATAGGGAAGCACCCTATATATTAGCTGATTGCTTTGCTCAACGTTGAAGGCTACAGTGTTCCAAAATATTGTGCACCTTATCTTTGTTTCCTTGAAACTTGTTCTACATTTAAAAAAAAATAAAAATAAAAAAAATGTCCATAACAGGGGACGATGCCACCGGAAACGGTGGAGCTGCGGCTGATCCAGCCCAAGCAGCAGTTTTTAACATTACAGGTTTAAATGAAACTAAGGAGAGTGTCATAAACATCCCTCCAAACTTAAGAAGAGCCATCACTCTAAAACTCATAAAACACGGCCTACCACCAAGAGGAGGTAGAGCAGTTTTCGTGATAGAGGCACACGAATCCTTTCAGACAGAGGTATTCTATTCATGGGTAATATTTCCTGAATCAAATTCAGTAACACACATGTTTCACTTCTACAAAGAAGATGATCCACCAGAGGAATACATTCCTTTCGAGGATATAGAAATTCCATTAACATACCAGGAGCATCAGCTCTGGTTTAAAGGCGCCCTAAAACATCACAGAAACATTACCAGGCTCGGTCCACTAGGTAGACCAGGAGCAACATGGCCGATTCTAGCCGGCTACACACCTCATCCTGACATCGAAATAATGTCAGACGAGGAACTACTTGTTCAACTACAAGAGTTAATAAAAATCTACAGACAATTGGTCCAATATGTCATGAGGACTTTCACAGTCCAACCACCATTAACACTTCCAAATCAAATTCGTCAACCAGGGAATACACTAAAAATTACACCACAGACTCTATATGCAGTCATGGGTAAAATGCCCACAAAACGTGAGCAAATTCCATTTTGGATAGCTGAAAAAATTACTCAAATCGAAGCAGTATTTCCAAATACTAGCCCGTATGAGAAACACAGAATCCTAACAATCAGTTTACCGATGGGGATCACACCACAACTGGAAGACTGCAACACTTGGGGCTCAGTCTTTGCTGCCATCTATACTAAAACACATGGCATTCCGTCAATTGCGGGAATACCAGATGTCCTGAAACAAATTCAAAACGAATACGGGGCAGAGCCTGCTCTAAATTTAGGTATGAAATTACAGAAAAATTTCGACCAGGTCTCAACAATAATATTATCTAATATTAAAGAGGAGGCAGCAGCAGTGGCGATCCGCCAACGATTAAGGGAATTCGATGTTACAGAACATCAAACTGAGCTACCCAGAATAATTGAACAATCTTATGCAGAATTAGGCAGAGATAGTTTGGGTGGAAGACCAGTGAAGCCGAAACTATCTGAAAGTCCTGAGAAGGACTCTATTAAACAAAATCCTACATCTTCTAAAAAGAGGTGGGAGACTAATAAACAAAATTCAAACGAGAAACGTTCTCAATCCCGAGGTAGGTCTCCTCAAAAGGAGCCCTCTGAAAGGAGGTATAACCTCAGGAATAGGGATAATTTGAAAAAGCCTGACGGGTATCAAGATACTGATACACGTTCCTCTCGTCCCTTTCAGATCTCATCCAGACTTCCGAAAGAAGAGGACGGTCAGAACATAGAGAAGAACGCGTGAAATCCAAGGAAGAAAAACACGCTCCAAAAAATAAAACAAAACCTCAATTCTCCAAAAAGAAAGTAGCAGGTCTGAAGGTCAGACATGCCGAGAATACTGAGAACACAACTCAAGAACGGAGAATGGGTTCAGACAATGCTGGACAGTGCAGCAGAAGTCACAATAGTTTGCCAGAACCTGAAGGAACTTCTGGAGATAGTGGACTTGAATGAGTACATTACAGTTGAGACTGTAGACACCAGGGTTAGTGCTCCACAAAAGTTATATGAAATAACACTGCGGATGGAGGGAGACATACCTAGACATGTGAAAGCACTTTTTTGGGAAAAACTTTCAAGGGGCTATGACATACTTCTAGCAGAAAAAGATTGGCCACCACAATTTGTCAGAGAGTGCCCACACGGCGAGGACATTATTATGCCTGCCTTCTCCAACCATATTCCAATACACCTAAAATATACATATGCCAGGAAATGGGCAGTAGCCCAGGCCCCAGCATTATATAAAAATCATGTAGGATGGGATGAGGACTCACCTCACCATAAAATACATCTGAAACATGAACCAACTGCACAAAGGCAGTATCCAGTAAAGCAAGAAGCTAAAAAACAGGTCAGGGAGATCTTAGATCAACTTGAATATCAAGGGGTGATTGAAACATGCACCTCCTCAATGAACAATCCTTTGTTTCCTGTCTCCAAATCAGACAACACCTATCGTCTAGTTTTGGATTACAGACACTTAAACACTTGTTGTAAAACTTTTGCAGTGCAAAATGCACATAGCACAGCATTAATGAATAACATTGTGCGTAAAAAATACAAAACCACATGAGACATCTCAAATGGTTTCTTTTGTCAAAACATAGCACCTGAAAGCAGGTACTTAACAGCATTCTCCATAATGGGGACTCAGCGTCAATTTTGTCGACTCCCACAAGGGTTCAAGAACAGCCCAGGTTTATTCTCAGCGAGGGTGACGGAGTTACTACAAATTTATGACAATGAGGCATTGTCCTATGTCGATGATATCTATCTGACAGACGATGACCTGGATAAACACTTGAACAGGGTGAGTACCATTATATTGGGCTTCGCCTCTGAGGGCTACAAATTCAACTTCAAGAAGTCCCGAATTGCCCATCTCAATGTCCTATTTCTAGGATATGAGCTTTCAAGTGAAGGCAAGAGCTTGGCAGCTAACTTTTTAGAAAAGTGTGCGCTGCTCCAACCTCCAAAAACGCAAAAAAACTTCCAATCCATCCTGGGTTTCCTAAATTTTGGAAGAACATACATTCTAAATTACACAGAAAGGGTTAAACCTCTCTACGCATTAATCAAACCTGATTTTTCCATCAGAAATTGGACACAGGAACACACAGAAATCTTGCGTTCACTCCAGGCTAACATGTTAGCAACAAATCACTTACAAACACGCGTAAGTCAACGCAACCTGGTGATCCGAATAATTTCGGGTCAATGCGGATTCACCTACTTAACATTTAATGAGGGTGAAAAAATACCAATTGCATACAAATCTCATTTGTACACACAAGCGGAAATGCGCTTCACTTCAACTGAAAACATTCTGACAGCAGTTCAAACCGCTGTAGCAAAAGAAAGAGCCTTAGCCCAAGGGAAACGCATTATTGTCGTAACCCCAGTACCTGCTTTAGAAGCGGTCACAAAAGCAAGCATTCCAAATACTAAAGCATTACATCCAAGATGGATACAATGGGTTAATTCTCTTGCTGCAACAGATGTTGAATATGTTTTTGATCCTGATTTAAAAACACAAGCATTCCTGCAATATGAACAAGAATGTCCTCTGCCCACTGAAATTCTGCCTTTCGATCAGTACGAATTTATAATTTACACTGACGGAGCCGCACAACCGGCAACAGGGGGTAAGCAAGCTTACAGTGCAGCATGTGCAATCGTTAAAGGTCGCATGCGAGATGGCATCTTCAGACCTATGGTCACAAAAACTCAATCTCTAGGAGATTGTACAGCTCAGCGAGCTGAACTACAAGCATTCAAACTGGCACTTGAAAGTACAGATCGAGAATTCCCCACACTAATAGTGTGTGATTCCTTTTACTGTGTTCAGTCATATAATGAATATATACAAAACTGGCTTGAAAATGGGTTCAAAGACGTGAAAGGTGGCACAATAAAGCACAAAACGCTTTGGGAACAAGTAGTTCAGTTGAAGAACGAACTACCAAAGGCTCACGTGATCCACACAGTGAGTCATCAACGTGATGGCGTTCACGTTGCAGGGAATTCATTGGCTGACGAAGCCGCAAAGGGGGCTGTTCAGACGGCTTCCGTAGCTGCGATCACTCGCTCAAAAATAGACAGTGAGATAATATTGGCTGTCAATGCTACAAGCAAAGGCAGTGGTGCAGCGTTACCAAAAAAGTTTCCATTCAAGTACTCTTATGTAATTGATGCGAACAACGTTCCTTTTGCTCGAATCCCTGGAGTGGGGGATAGGGTAATTCCAAACATGGAACGAAGAGCAGCTTTGATTTATGAGGCACATTTGGGGGAGGGTCTGTCACATCAAGGGATCTCTAAAACGATTTTGACATTAAAAGAGATGTACTGGTGGCCTGGGATGAATACAGAAATACACATCTTCATCAATAACTGCATAGACTGTAAATTACAGCGAGAAAGCCACCAGACACCATGCTACAAATGTAGCTGCCCAGTACAGACACCACTGTTAGACAGCATTGGACTATCTACGCGCATGCGTCCTTCTGGACAAATGCAATCCCACAAATACTGAATCAAGGTTCCTATGGATATGGCCTCAGCGCTCGGCTGACGCTCGAACTGTTATAAAAGATTTGCGAGTCTTTATCGGCACATACGCAATAGGCACGCTACATTCTGACCAGGGCCCTGCGTTTAGCTCTCGGGCTTACAAAGAAGCCATGGCCAGTCTGGGCGTTGCATTGCGGTACTCCTCTCCATTCCATCCTGAGGAAATTCGGTTGTGGAAAGGAAAAACTGGGACATAAAGCAGTCTATAACAGCTAGGGTATTAGGTTCGGGTGATGGGTGGGTCAAACATCTTTATGGGGTCCAACGCTCATTAAATAACATGCCAAGAAGTTCTCTAGGGGGGGTCACTCCATATGAGGTCCTATTTGGGACAAGAATGTGGGTACCAGATCTCGATTACGTAGGCACAGTGGTGGAAAATAAACCGTTTGATATCAAAGATCGTTTGGCTGTTTTACAGGAACTGAATGAATCGAAACAAAGCAACATATTCCTGCAGCCAACCACCACTGGGGAAAAACCGGCGGTCCCAGCAAGGCCTGTCTGGATTCCAAAAGTTGGGGATCTAGTCAGAGAAAAGATTGCGGACAAGAAGGAATTTGGACCTTCTTACAGACAACCAGTACCTGTCCTAGCAGTTCAAGGAACAAGAACAGTACTTCTGCCGCCCCTTGCTGGAAGAAAGGAGAAAAGATTTGTGTCCATCGACCTCATCAAACCACAGTATGTGGCCAAAACTAAATAGTAGGCCTCGTGGACTCCGACCTAGTAGCAGACGCACTCCTCTCGCTACTATCCAAGAGGTTCAGACTGAAAGACTGATAACCATCGAGAATTCAGCTGTAACCGATGAAGGACTAGGCAACAATGCTATGGAACTCATCCCTCTTGAAAACCAAGTAACAGTTCGTCCAAATACACCTGTCTACACCAATGTAGCAAGTGATCAACTGGTTCCAGCGATTTCTACAAATCCTGATGCAATTCCAACAATTGACAGAACTGCTTCTGGCTATTTCATTAACTTTGATACGTTCTCAGAGGATCCGAGTGAACCTGAAATGACGCCAGCATCATTGTAATTCAAGCAGCAAGTACAAGACTTTCTTCACTTTCTGAAAAAGACTTATCTGGTTTCACCATGGATTGAACTCTGGATTATATCTGGACTATTTGTTTTCCTGCTCTGGCTAGCTTTGGTTACAACTGTGAGCATGCTTATAAGTGGCAGATACATCCATGTGAACACTGAAGGAAAAGATGTGAATGTACTTTTGAAACCACATAAATCTTCCCATCGTGAAGCAAGAGACTTGTCATCAGTGAACATCATAGCCGTTCCTATACAGGATGGTATAGTGTGGGACAAAACAGATTTTGATATTTTTGGCCCGACGGAACAATTGAACATTCCACATTTGTTTAAATTTTCACTAAGTGATCTAATTTCGTCCAGTACCTATTCAGATGATTGGGACTTTGAGACTGTTAACGACATAATGTTTGACCTAGAAAAATCTGCTGCATTTTCTAAAAATGAATATTTAGAGGGTTCATCAGACTATGAACAGCTGTATTGCTATAACCACTATGGTCATCATTATTTGCATAAATCTGCATACCCGAGAAATGTGTTTGTTTAACCAATGGGAGCATTGTCCTACACCACCACAAGGTAGTTCAAAAACATTTGCTAGCAAGTTTCCATATTTTTCAGGTTACAATACATCTTATCCAGAGACGTTTTACTATAAAAATGTAAACAAAAGAGGACTGAAAATTATGTTAACAAATGCAAAACAGCATTTATTGCCCAACTGTCTAGACAGGGTTTCGACTTATGGAAAGACACAATAGACACAAAAACTGTCTGGGGTACTAAAGATTGGCAAGTGCAGGGGATAGAAGCGTTATTTAGAGCCTGCATCATCCCTGAACAAATAATGTTTTTGAATGAAACCGTCCAACAAACATCTTGTCTTGGACTAGCCAAGATCAAAGAGATGAAAACACCTTCTGTACCAACACCTGCAAGTGATAACAATACACAGGCAGCGGTGACAGTTGACAATATACTACAACTCAACAGATCTAATCCTGATTGGAGAAAATGGTTGATCTGGCCCACTGACACGAACAACTGCCAGGAAAGATTCCTGAATAAAACTCATGGCTTTACTATTCATAGGCCAGACCCAAGATACGTCCAAAGACAGCATCCGGGGGTAGTAACAACATACAGTGTAGGAAAATTATGCCTCGATTGGCTGCAGAAATCTACACTACAGGATGTGAAACAACACTTATCCTTACTTAAAGAAGACGCAGACCTTAGGGAATTCTTGCTTGGACCAAGAAAACCGCGTCAAAAACGTTTCATATATGCCGGCATCTATGCTGCTTATAATGAAGCATGGAAAGTGTCACAAATGGAGGCCGCAGAACGAATACGTGAACTTGATCGTATTAATTTAGAGAAAACCCTCTCTGTGGTCGACAATGGGTTAACAACTTTGTCCTCCAGAATATATTCATTGGACAACATTGTATCCTCTGCTATCGACATACTAGAACAAGATTTGGCGATGTTACAGCAAGGCCAATCTCAATTACGTTCTATTGTGTTATTAAGCTGGACGATGCAATCTTTGCGTGCGGGCTATGTGCCTTGGCGTTTTATCAACACGTCAGCTCTGTTTGCAGAATACAATCTAACTGAAAAACAGATCGAACTGGCACAATGAGGAGCAAAGTATACAGTGCTGAGCATTGAAAAACTGGAAAAGTTACCATTCACAGTGGCAGAAAAACCAGCTACAGAATGGCTCATTCATGGCAAAATAACACTACCTGTGACTACTTTTCAGTTTCAGTATTGCCTTAAACAGATGCAAGCAGGCAAATATGAAAGGTTGGGTAAGGAATACATTAAGACATCTTGGGATTTACTGTATACATATAGATGTTGGAGTGGGGATCGTGAAGTGTTTTTGATCGGTACACACTGTAAAAGTGCACTGAGCGGTTCACTTATATGTCAGGACATTTCTTTACACGGGGTTTGCAATGGTTCTGTGGCAAATTTGTCTTGCCATCAGCAGGGTACACCAGCTGCTGTGATTAATCCAACGTTTGGACAACTTTCTAATGGGAGTTAACTCATGTTGAATGATCAGAGTTGCTGCGGCATGTTGCCAGGCATCCCATATCTAGTAACGGTCAACTCCAGGGTCACTTGCTGTATGCAAGTATTGTTTGCCCCAATAGACACAGTCAGGGAGTCGCCTCTATGGCCTTCGCTGAACGTCTCTTTTATAAGATTTGATACTTTAAGCAGAATGAAAGCCATGCTTTTACAGCAAACAGTGCCTTTGACCTCGGCCAAAGAAACCTATGATCTACAAGTAGCAAGGACTTCGGCTGAGATACAGACTTTAATACGTACAAACTGCCCTATACATTTCATGGAAATGATAGGACGTATCTTTAACATGTCTGATACAAGCGGAATTGTACATGTATTTAAGAGCATCTGTTCCGGTCTGTTAGCACCTTTCCAGGCAATACTCGGAATCATCCCGAACTTTGCACATTCGGTGTTTGGTGGCATACCATTAATTCTAGCACTTGTTGCTGGAATTCTATTTCTCTTCCTGCTATTACGCTATGGCCAGCCTATTCGCCGACATCACTCCGAGCGAAATGGAGAAAGCTCTCCTTGAATGAAAGTGCCGTGAGCGAATAATACAGCTTTTGGGCATGACTCGTCTACGGGACCTGAATACCACGTGGTTCCTGTCATTCAGACCAATCTGGCAAGATTGCATCTTACCTGTTCTACGATGCCTGCTATGCGGTGAAGAATGCGTGTTAGACACCTGTCTAACATTTCCATCAGGAACGCCAACGGATGTCGATACTCTGCTGGACCCGATAACGGCCCATGCTCTGTGTTGTCCCCAGAGGCTACCAATCCTGATGTCGGCATTCATTGAGATCTCACAGACGCTTCCAGCTGCTGCTGAGGTACGAGATGGATCTACAGGCACACAGGTAACAACTGACGCGCACATTGTTGCAGCATCCTATGCTGAAAGCGATGCTTCACATCTCTGTGCAATTAACCTACTACACGAGGTGTTCCAACTGACACCAACTTCAGTGGACGATATTTTGTCTACAGAAATAGATGATCTCATGTTTACACCAGACCCGTACACTGACTCTGATTCCACCCACGGTGCACCAGAGACGCAGTAAAATTTGGCCTTCATACTTCAAAAACTTGGAACTCTTCCCAAATTGAACTTTTTCCCATTTTTCGAACTAAATGGCAATTCAATCTGCTTGAAGTAGAACTAGCCTTATAGTACAGACTTCGCGGTACTTCCTCAGACATTTTGTCATCTTATTTGTCTAACAAGCTCATTATTTCCGTAACATGAAAATACTTTGATTTTGAACAACTTATCGATCATTTTCTGTCTAATGTAAATATTACTACTAATTTCATTCAAATTGCATTTAATTTCAAAATATATGCCTGAAATGAAAAGCAATGCTTAAAATGTACAGTACCTTTTGCATTTTAATGTTTTTTTGCTTTTAAGAAATATTTTTTAAATATGCGGTACTCCATTTAATGTTTAGCATTTTTAAATGTTTAGCATTTTATTATTATCGTACACACGAAAGTGGAGTGGGTGTTGTATTCCTCTTAGGGTGTCCGTATATAGGTTTTCCTGTATCATGTCCTTATATAGACACAATTCGCCCTGCCCTTATATAGGCATAAAATCCCAGTCCTTATTTAGGCATTAAACCGTGCACTCCAAATACAGGCATGGTCTCCGACATCCGTCCACCCTAACGTCACAACGAGTTCTTGAAGAACAGACCCTTAGGCTTCGGGAGTTTCCCTAGCACCGGACTATTGATTTCTTCAAGGACTCCTCTATTATGCATGAACCGTTATACCTTAGGGGTTCATTCATGACGTCTTCCGCTGTCCGATTCACGTCAATGCTAACATTGTGAGGTACCTCTCGGGTATAAATATACCTTCCCTAGCCCCTGTAAATCAGAGGAGACCTCGACTTCAGAGGAGCCCGTTTCCCGACCTGACACACTGAGAATACGCTGTCAACCCTGCACGCAGAGAATCCAGCTTCCAGTGATCTGACTTCCCTTGCGGGGTGTTGGAGTTCGAGTCTGGCAAGAGATTCCTACCTCTCTCATTCTTAAGGTATGGAGCTGACTAGAACCTAGAGGGACTCTTGGCATACTAGGCATAGGCGTAACATACTCTTAGTATACCAAAGTAAGGAATACTTCACCTACTTCATACCTCTCCCTACACCTAGGTTAGGTACATTGGGGTAGAACTAGCTTAGAAACGCATCGTATGAGTACTCGCATTTTTAGTATGTTAGTTATGTAAATGAATATCTACTAAAGATCATGCTAGCGCAGTATTATTTATTTCTACTGCTTACGCTGTACATTATTTATCTTGCATACTGTCTTGTGATCGTAACAGCACATTTTACTTACACGAGAAACAAGACTATTCAATAAACCTTTTATTGAAACGCCCGTCTATTCTTTCTGTGTAGCTTTGAGGAAAACTAAGTATGCACGAGTGAGCTGAGTGAAATAGTTATCTATTGTTTCCACGACTCTGGGACACGTTCTGATTCTAAAGGGAAACAAAGTGGTCATGTTTTGCGGCTGCCAGAAACTACTCCCTTCTTGTTTGTCAAGGAGTTTCTAGTGGCCTCTGAGCTAGCTGGCACAAGTAATTAAGTTTAATATACTCGATAGGGACATACCGACCTCAGTCCTATGTCAAACCTATAGGGTATATTATTCCAATGCACAGAGCCTATTAGGGAAATAGGAGCTACACTACAGTGCTTGGGCTCAACTACCCCTGTAGGATTTCCACGGTCCCCACACTTTTTCCCACTTCTCCTCGCCCTTTATATATTACTTGTACTGCATTCTGACACCAATCTAGGTCTATCTCCCATTGTCGTATCGTTGGGAGATCTGACTTGCCCCATGTCCTAGCTATATTTCTTTTGGCTACCCCCAGGGCTAGGGTAACCCATATATGGTGATACTTTGGTCAGGGGTTGTCTCCTGAGATATTCAGTAATATTTCTTTTGGGTTCACTTGAACTGTTCGGGATATGACTTAAGTCAGGGTTGTAGTGATTTGGCACCAGAAGGTCTGGATGTACGGGCAGTCCCATAGTATATGGAAGAAAGTGGCTTCTTGGCCACAGTTCCGTAGGCATAGTGGTGTTGATGTTTTCCCTATCCTAAAAAGAAGGGTCCGGGAGTAATAGGAGCGATGGAGGAACCTTACCACCATTTCTTTTCAAACAAGCCAGGACCATACATCAAAGGGAGGGGAGAATTGCTACGGGGTTACTGTCAGCATTAACAGTGGTCAGGCTCTAGTGTAAGGCAGGAAAACCAGGACATTGTGAAAAGCAGGAAGGTGGAACTTTAGGCATATATTAGCAGTCTAGCATCGCAAGACAGCAGGTAGTTCTGAAAGTGTGACTTTTACTTCAAGGTCATCTTGAGTATAACTGCATCACAAAGCGTTTAGCGCAGTCAAACCTTGCCTGGCAATTATGCGTTTTGCTAAGGTGTTTTTGCTATCGATGCAATTTGACACACGGACTTCCCTTCCTTCACTTGTGTTTTGTTCTCCTGTTCCCTTTGTGTCGGTTCCATTGTTACCTTCTCAGTTAGGCAGGTTGTTGCTGTTCCATTTGTTTGTTTGCTTCCTCCCTCTGCAGTTGATGACTTCCAAATCTTTGGCTTCCGCCTGGTTGTGTGCAATGTGTCCAGGCCAAGCACCCCTGGCAGAAGTCACTGTAACAAGGATGCCAACTGTGAATTATCACGAATCTTGCTATCATGGGGGATGTATATTGATGTGATATTTTTCTAGGTTTAAGGTGAGGTCTTGCTGGTATGCACTGTTAACTTGGATACCATTCTGCTCAAGAGAGGCAGCGGACTGGCAAATACTTACCTGACAAATGAGCATTACAGAGAGAAAAGGGTCTCTGTATATGACCCTTGGAAGAGACGTCCTGCAGCTATATTGTTTCTCTCTCCCCACAAAATTTCCATTGTTTGGCCATTTATTGGTGACATTTATGATGGCAAAATGAAGAGGCGGGTTCACGTCGGAATCGGACTCATATGGTCCTCAATATCAGATCTCTCACTCTCTCTTTCTCTCAGCTGCTCTGGTCCTGTAGTATAGAATTTAGCGCCTGCTAAACTGTATGCTTGTGCTTTTGTAGTCTTGGTACAGAATCCCTCCCAGTCAGGGCAGGCCCCTTGGGCATGTGAGCACAGGATTAATGGCGCACTCCTAGATGACCCATGGATCCCATCGTCCTTACACTTTCTTCTGGTGTATGATATGAAATCTACTTTAGGGTAGAATTATTGTGTGACGATGACACAGCAAAAGTAGACCGGGTTGTCAACATAGGGTGCTCTGGGGTTGTACATTCATTTTTGTAAATGTGCCCAGATTGGCAATTGTTTTTAAGACTATAGGATTTGTACTCACCCTCCCCCCACCAAGGACCAGCTCCCTATTAGTGTGAGTCTTCATATATAAGCAGTGTAATGAAAAAGAGTGATTCCTCCATGCCAGGCAATTCACTACACATCATCTGAGAAAAGATTCACTGTCACATGTTGTTGTCATTACATTTAGTCAGGTCGTGGATTGATCTAAATCTACATTGTAAAAGATGTAGCTATAACATCATTTGTTCATAATGTAAAAAAATATCCAGAATGATGCAGTAGTGGTCTCAACGCATTTCAACCCGTGATAAATCTTTAAGAACCCTTTATCTGAACAAGAAGGGTGAAACCAATTGATCAAATTCATCACCGTGTACTTTTGAGCTGCACTAGTGCTGGAAACGTGATGTGTTCCAGAATGGATCTAAAATTTTTGATTAATGGTTCAGTGGAAATTATTTAATGATTGGAGAAATCAGATGGTTGCAGTGAAGTGACCTGACAGGTAGGCTTGTTGGTGACCACGAGGAAGTGTGCCTAAACAGTGTGCAGTTCACTGGTGCAACACATCGATTGTTAACAAAAGCACAGTTTTGTTGATCACAGCTTCTCTACTCATAAAATTATATCAAATGGGTATTGATTGACATTTTAAGTTTCACTGACAAAAGGCACCCAATTTCTCACCATACTGCGGAGAGTCAAGATTAGATTTCACTATAATATTCCACTAATAATGTATGTAAGGGTGCTGTATATTCATAATATATAATTAACACTGTTTGGAGGAATCGCTCTCTTTTTCATTACCTTGCTTGTGTATGAGTAAGACCTCCGACCCTCGGTCTAGGTCCACTCTCTCCCTGCAGCTCCGCTGTGCCGTCTCTTGCCTCCAGACCCCGACCTCCTCCTTGGGAGGTTCGAGGCTGCTGCCCGCTCCTGCGCCTGCTGCCCCCTCCAACTGGGACCAGACTGCCTGCAACCACCGTAACCTTTCTCAGCCGTTTTTTTCTTAATTTTTCCCTGTTGTGCCACTGTTATTGTGCCCATCTGTGTCTTGCTCTAATTCCACCACTATTTTTATTTTCTCGTGCCTGCCTGTTCCTTTCGCCCCTGCAGCCCCTCCGCCCCGGAATTCCCCCTTGGAATTCCCCTCCGGAATTCCCCCACTCCCGCCTCCCAGCCTCTCCTCCCTCCCACCTCCCCTACAACAGCGCAGCGGACGCGCACAGCGGTTGCGCCGCCGGCAAGCCCGTCCGCGGCCAGCGCCAGGAACTCTGGACCTCCCATACCCATCGCTACGACACCACCACCCTCCTCGCACTCAACCCTGGAAGACTTAGAGAATGCCAACAGGCCTCGCCGAACACGACCCACGGCCCGTTCTCCTGCCTCCACTGCCGCCAGACCCTCACCGCCACCCCGGCCTCCAACACCGCCGACGCCAGCACCGGGGACACCCTAAAATGCATCCTCCTCAACGTACGCTCCGTACACAAACACGCCATGGAAATCTGGAACCTACTCGACTCTCTCTCGCCCGACATCGCCTTCTTCAAAGAGACCTGGACCAACGCATCCTCCGCCCCGACATCAGCACCGCCATCCCAGACGGATACAAGATCCAGAGGAAAGACAGCCCCAACCACCCAGGAGGGGGCCTCGCCATCGCCCACAAGAGCACCCTCTGCCTCACCACCTCCAGCGAAACCTTCCCCTCCGCCAAACACCTGCACTTCCAGATCCAGACCACCCCCAAAGCCACACTCCGAGGAACCCTCATCTACAGACCCCCCGGCCCCCGAACACCCTTCGCCACGACCATCACCGACTTCACCGCACCCCACGCCATCGCCTCAGCAAACTACATACTCATTGGAGACCTGAACTTCCACCTCGACAACCCCAGCGACCCCAACTCCACTATCCTTCGTGACAACCTCGCCAGCATCGGACTTAAACAACTCGTCAACACACCGACCCAAAGAGCAGGACACACCCTCGACCCCATCTTCGCGGCAGGAAACAGCGTCCAATTCATCCACACAACGCAGCCGCCATGGACCGACCACCACTGCGTACACTTCGCCATCAACAAACCCACGGCACCCAAACCAGCCCCACGCCCACATCGAAGGAACTGGAGCAAGGTTACCGACGAGCAACTTAACTCCACCCTCACCCGAGACAACCACACCTGGGCACCCGACGCAAATGACGCAAACAACGGAGCCAGAGAACTCCACACCTGGATCTTCAACTGCGCAGACGAGCTCGTCCCGCTACGCAACCCCGACAGACCACGCCCCAGGAAAGCCGCCTGGTTCACCACCACTCTCCAAGAAGCCAGACGCACCTGCAGACGCCTGGAGAAGAACTGGAGAAACACCAAGACAACCGAAAACCACACCACCTACAAGGACGCCTTGACGGACTACCATAACCAGATCAGAGCCACCAAGAGGAACTTCATCCACAACAAAATCCTGGCCAACTCCACCAACTCCAAGGAACTTTTCAGTGTCATTCAGGAATTCACCAACCCACGTAGCGAAGCCACATACATCACACCATCCCAAGACCTCTGCGACAAGCTTGGAACCTATTTCCACCTCAAGATCAAAAACCTCTATGACGACTTCATCGACCATCCACCAGGTGCCACAGAAGGCCCCCCGAAACACCAGCCAGCCCACCATCTCCAACTGGACACCGATCACGGCCGAAGACACTGCCTCGACCATGACAAGCATCCACTCGGGGGGGCCCCCACCGACCCCTTCCCCCCTCACATCTACCACAGAGCTGCGGCCGCCATCGCACCCGAACTGCAATGCACCATCAACACCACCTTCAAAACAGGCACCTTCCCAGATGACTGGAAGCGCGCAGAAGTCAGACCCCTGCTCAAGAAGCCCACAGCTGACCCCACCGACCTCAAGAACCTTTCGGCCCATCTCGCTCCTCCCCTTCGCAGCCAAAGTTGCAGAGAAAACAGTCAACAGGAAACTGACACGATTCATTGAAGAGAACGCCGTCCTCGACCCATCCCAATCCGGATTCCGAAGCAACCACAGAACAGAGACCGCCCTACTGGCCGCCACAGACGACATCCGCACCCTCCTGGACCAAGGCCACTCCCCAGCCCTCATCCTACTCGACCTATCAGCGGCCTTCGACACCATCTCCCACCGCACACTAGTCGCCAGACTACACGACGCAGGCATACAAGGAACAGCCCTGGACTGGATCCGATCATTCCTCACCGGAAGAAGCCAAAGGATCAGACTCCCACCCTTCCTCTCCAACCCCACGAAAATCACCTGCGGAGTCCCACAGGGTTCATCACTGAGCCCCACCCTCTTCAACATCTACATGGCCCCCCTCGCAGCCATCGTCCGACAACACGGCCTCAACATCATATCCTACGCCGACGATACCAAGCTCATCCTCTCCCTCACCAAAGACCCCACCACTGCCAAATTCAACTTCCAGAAAAGAATGCAAGACGTCGCAGTCTGGATGACCAACAGCTGCCTGAAGCTCAATGCCGAGAAGACAGAAGTCCTCGTCCTCGGTACCACCCCTTCTGCATGGGACAGCACCTGGTGGCCGACCGCCCTTGGAAGCCCACCTACCCCCTCAGCCACGCCAAGAACCTCGGCATCATACTCGACTCATCACTCACCATGAACCGACAGGTCAACGCCGTCACCTCCAGCTGCTTCAACACCCTCCGCATCCTCCGCAAGACCTTCAAGTGGATCCCCCCTGAGTCAAGGAAGACAGTCACCCACGCTCTCATCACCAGCAGACTGGACTATGGAAACGCACTCTATGCCGGCATCAACAAGTCCCTACTCCGCAAACTCCAAACAATACAGAACACCGCCGCCAGACTCGTCCCTCGGCATCCCCCGACACGAACACATCAGCCAACACCTACGAAGTCTCCACTGGCTCCCGTGGAGAAAAGAGTCACTTTCAAAATCCTCACTCACGCCTACAAATGCCTACACAACAATGGACCCAAATACCTCAACGACAGAATCAACTTCCACGTACCCAAAAGAAACCTCCGATCTTCCAACCTTGCACTGGCCGAAACCCCACGCATCCACAGAGCTAGAGCAGGCGGAAGATCCTTCTCTCACATTGCAGCCAAGACCTGGAACGAGCCGGCAGACATCAGACGCCCTCCCTCCCTGAACACCTTCAGGAACACCCTCAAGACCTGGCTCTTCGGCTAAACAGATCTGCTGACCCCCCCCTCAGCGCCTTGAGACCCTCACGAGTGAGTAGCACACTTACAATTCCCTGATTGATTGATTGATTGATTGTGTATCAAAATTATTAATAGGTAATTTGGGCTTGGTGTTAAAATATGGGGCTTGTTGAAACCTTTATAAAAAAATCACGCATTAAAGATAGACCTGAAGTGAAGGTACGCATCCTCTCTGAACAGCTTCTCACCGACTGCCGGTACCATCCACCAACAACCTATGAATGTCTTCTCTATTTCCATTTGTCAAACTAGGTTACAGGATGGGACAGTCTCTGTTGGTTCTGAGACATACGATATCATCACTTTGGACATGCCTGGTGTTGATTCTGCATGTACAAGTGGTGGGGGTGAGAGGTGTTTCTCTCATTCTGCTGGTCTGCTGTGGTGTTTGTGGATGATACAGGTGGGAATTTTGTTATCATTTTCTGTCAGCAGGTATAGTGTTGGGTATAGGAGTTATGGAAGATAGGGATTTGTTTTCCCCTAGAGCAAATCTATTGTTGGACCTAAAGATGATGGTGATGGGGAAATCTATCGTTAACTCCTGAATAGGTATGTTGTTGGACTTGGCCTTATGGAAGTTGTGGACTCCATTTGAGCCTTTCATGACTAGTCTGAATGTTGCCACTCTGAGTGCGGGTTTGGGGTTGAGGCTGCAGGATGCATGTTTGTGGATAAGTGTTTGGTCTTCAGCGGAACATGGACAGTTTGTGTAACTTGGCATCTTGTGTGTACAGTTTAACAATATCTTGTGAAGTACTGTGTCTGTTTGCTACCAGCCCCAATTCAGATCTATGTTTTTTCACTTACCCAGTTGATACCCAGACTATCTTTTATTTGGGTTAGTAGAATAATCTCACTGGTACTGGCCTGCACGGTGGGCTGGTAGACTCAAACAGTGAATGCTAACAAGCTCTTTGAAGTTAAAGGATGAAAACCAGAGCTGTTATAAATGGAGATGAACACCACCTCTAGACCCTTGCCATGTCTTTCTAGGGGGAATGTCAGGTCCTGGCTTGGATGATTAAAAACCTTCTGTAAAAGCCCAGTGAAAATATGACTTTCCACCGCCAGACTGATTCAATTGCAAATTTCTGACAGTCCCAGGTTTTGGAGGAAAGTTCTCACACTGCTCCTAGAAACGGTGCTTCCAATTGTGACCTTGTTGATTTCCGACAGGCTGTATTCTGTATTCATCGTAACATCAGTCTTTGTAAATATTCCTTGATTCAATTACAGACCTTTCAAAACATGACAGCAGATTTCGCTACTGTGGCCACCTGGAGAGAATGGATCTCTTCGATTCTAGCCAATGTTCTCTAGTTGCCCAACGAAAGAACAAGAGTTCCTTTAAAAATTCTGTACATTGTACCTTGAGTATTTTATAACGCCGACCCTGCCCTTTATCACTGAACATTTTGTCAGCTAGAACCCTACACAAGCTCTTTGTTCTCAATTAGACACACTTTTCACAGTTTGTATAGTAAGAGGTGGGACATGGCCTTCTTATTTCACGGAGCAAGAAAGCAAAAACCCGGAATGCACTACGAAAAGCAATAAGTCAAGTGAGTAACCTGTCTGCTTTCCAAAAACATTTTGAAACGCTGCAATTTTTTTTATAGTCCTCATAACCTCTGTAGACCGATGCCCATCAGGCGGTTAACTGAACCGTGTAACCACTCATGTAAAGGGGTGGGATGGAAACAGGACTTCCCTCTCCCTCCTTAGATATGGCATCGCCGTATGAATAGTAGAAAAGGAATGAAGCCGGTGGCTCAAGCCTCTCTGACCATAACCTCGTCCACTGGTGGCCAACTTGACTTCGGACTTAAATTAGGCATAATCATAGGACGATATAATGAAATTCCAGCCAGTCTGTTATCTTATGACAAAAGCGGGTTCTCACTGGCCTATGGCATAATTTATTTTGCAAACTAATTCTTTGAACTACAACTAACCAGTCATTCACTTTTGGGGTTATTTGTCTAGCCAGTTTTTGCAGATCATGTATCTGGCAAGTAGCATTTAATAAAAGGTTAGTTTAACTTCATTGTTACCCAGGTTGTTGCAGATGCCAAACAAAATAATGGTGGGGTTTACCTCAAATGCCCGATTAGGAATGACAGACAAGATCTTGCTTATTCCATTCCAGAATGTGTGCAAGGCAGGGCAATCAACAAACATATGCATATCATTTGCTTACCAGAATCAATACCTTTGGCAAAATCGATCGGCTTCATCAGACCTCCCCCACATTGCCATCTTCTTTGGTGTCCAATAGGACCTGTGCAAGGCAAATTTATGGCAAGTATCCTTTACTACACTTCATGAAATAATTTGAAAAGACTTGATCTCTTTACCTTGAAACACTGCTAATCCTAAACTAATTTTGCCTTTTTTATTACGCTATTTAATTGGATGAGTTTCTATTTTTGCCAAGGAGCCGTTTATGGTATATATTTTTAGAAAACAAAGTAATGCAACTATTTCAGGCATTGGACAAGCAGATGGTTGAAGGATAAACTCTTCAGTAACTAATGGTCTTCTCCCTTCCAGGCGCTGACCGTGATGTCCTGTCTGCAGCCGGATACATTGCCAGTCTCTTTTTGGAGCTCAACGGGTCATCGACTAAGTGTGTCTACCATCATTTCACCACTGCCACAGACACCAGCAACATGCAGGCTGTATTCCAGGTTGTAATGGAAACAATCATCAAGGACAATCTTCAGGCTGTCTATCTGCTCTGAGTGTTTGGAGGGGACCTTTCAGACTGTTTTAGTGCCACAGAAGGTGGTGTGTGATTCCCAGTCACTCACCTGGAAAAATCCAGTTGTGCACTGCTGCGCTTTAGTTGATCTTTGTTTAGAGCTTACGTAATGCTGCTCGTCTTAGCGCACTTGTGGCCCAGCTAGTTGTCATGGGTGAAAAAGCTCGTCTTTCATATTCAATAAGCAATTGGTAACCCAAACAAGTGATAGTGGCGGATCAAGACTCCTGATCACACCTCCGTCTATGTCACATTTGTCCAATTCTTTGGTGCTGGAGGTGGTCCCTTCAAGCGTACGTTGCCAAGGTCTGGGATTCCAGATGGTTGCAAAGATTCCCTGTAAGTCTTGCTGGCCTGCTCTGGGATTCAGGGGCACATTACAGAATGTCTCAAACCCTACACTAGCTGTTTCTCGGATTCTCTGGGGAGGTAAAGATTCACTATACTCCCGTATTGCTCTGTTCTGGGATGCCATGGGAATGTAACACTTCTGCTTAAATCCTACATCAGTCTTTTCTGGCATTCAGTAGGGCTGCTCTTAACCTCACAGTGGCCTAGTCTAGGATTCCTTCAATCTGTGATGGTGCTCCCAATTGTATGTTCTTGGCGTCCATGAAGCCAAAAAGGTTTAATCTATTCATGCATTGCCCTGTCATTTGTTTCTTCAGGGTTGTACGAGGTTTTCTCTTTACTTTCATTTAACATTTCTGTGAGCCCATGGGATGAACTTGGTTCCCTTTAAGCATAAATTGTCCAGATATTGGATTCCATGAGGCTTCAAAGCTGACTGAAACCCAGTGGAGTTCAAACAACAGAGCTGGCCCCAGAGTGGGGTGAAATCAAAGGGATGTAGAGGGGTGCTTGACATTCTGAGCTTAATCGGTTTCATGTGGGGATGGGGGAAGGCAGCCTTATTTTTTCACTGAAGGTGGAGCGCAATATAAAAAGATCACTGCTCTAGGGGTCCATGGAGCAGCAAGGCTCATGCTAACCTTGTAGTTGCTTGTTCTGGCACCGCAACCTATTGACATGGGTCCCTCTAGCTCTACATTTGCCTTAGCCCATGGAGGTACCAAAGTTCTGTCTAACTTTACATTATCATGTTCTGGAATCACATGATATGGGTAAAAATCCTGCTGACCTTACATTGTTTTTTTTTTAGAGGTCCGTAGACCGAGAGTTCTCCCTAGCCTTATGCTGGAGTGTTCTTTGTGACCAAGCAGCTGACAAAGTTTTCTAATACCTGACATTGACCTGTTATGGGAGTCCATGGAGCTGACGAGTTTCCCTCCAACTCCTCACTGGCTGAGTATCCAACATCTGCAAGCCAAGTGATCTGCACCGTCACTCAGCACAGAGACAGCCCTGGACATAGCATCACTAGGACTGTGGTTGAGTATGAAGTTTTGAATTATGCTGAAGTCACCAATATCCCCGAGGCAGCCAGTCATAGAGGGCTGAGCGCACACGTGTCGACAGTAGAGAAGGCCCAAGATGGATGTTGGTATGAGTGACTCACTGTGGACACTCGACTCACTCTTTCATCTACTTGAACAAGTGCATAAGGGTGCTCACCATCACCCCTGGCAGAGTTCATTGTGCCACATTCTGTTGGACTTATGGAGGACAGTCTGGGACATTCTGGTGTAATGGAAGCTGGAGACCAGTCCAGTCACACATTTGTTGGCTGGTGGCATCCAAACTGCACTTCTCTGCCTCAACCTGCTTGTGCACTCATCACCACCTCTAGAACTCTGTGAGGTGATTTGATGATTTGAAAGTTACCCCCTTCTACCAAGAGACACATGAAACAGAAACCCAGGAAAGAACTCAAAATGAAATGATTTGGTTTAGGCTCTTGGAACATAGTGGGTAAATAGCTTATGAAATTTTTGTAATCAAATTGTATGCTGTGTTCATAGATTAATAGTTATTTTTGTATTCATATTTTTGTTTATTAATTTATTATGCTTATAGCAGATGATGAATGAATCGCAAACGAGTCGTTACGACGAAACAGCAGTAGCTGTACCATTTCCATCTTCGTCACTTACTGAATGGATATTATCCAGCATCAGAGGGGCACTCTTCCAGCACACACGGGGCATTTGCAACACTGGCAGCAGTACTACAAGCTTCCTTCACAGGTTGAAGACCTGACTCCTCAATTAACCAACCTCTCACACCCACCTGCTCAGCACCAGATTACCCTAGAAGAAAGTGCGCTTTACAAAAGCACATAACAAAATGCACAGTGTGTATAGTGACTAGGTTACTCAGAGTCATAGTCTTCCTTGTCAGTCTTCCTCGTCACAGTCCTGACTGTGGAGCACTATGTGTTTGAGGCACAGCATTCTCCCATTGTAAAAAATCCCCACCCACAATTGTGATCCGACAGGAAGAACCTGTCATGTGACCTATAAGGGGGGGGCAAACCCAAACTACATCCTGTAATGCCCAACAAATTATAAAGGCCAAAAAAAGAACAATATCACTTGAGAAACACAAATGAGACCCATTAACTGGCCCACAGACCGGTATGAGTCACACCGTTTTCTCCTTTGTTCGTCCTCCAACGCCCAAGGGAGGGAGGAATATAGGGCTGTGACGAGAAAGACTATGACTCGGAGTAATGAAGATTAACGGTACGTAACTGAGTCATTACCTTCCTCCTCTGTCTTCCTCGTCACAGTCCTGACCTTTGGAGCATATACCAAAGAACTGGATGAAAACAAAAGAAAACATCACAAAGATGCCATGAAAACTCTGTTTCCGTCAAATACAAATCAGTGAACTGCAGTAAGAACAGCGGTACCAAAATCCCCAGAAAAAACCTCTCCCATCCTCAATTTATAATGGGAGATAAAGGTATGAGGGGAAGACCATGTAGCACAAATGTCCCCCAACGAGGCCCCCTTAAAAGATGCCCATGAGGAAGGAACTCCCCTGGTTGAGTGCCCCTGAACCACAGGAGGAAGGGAAACCCCTGAGTGAAGATAAGTAAAGGAAATAGCAGACCTGACCCAGCAAGAAAGAGTTCCTGGAGTAGGGAAATGACCCCGCTGTGCCACCCCAAAAGTGACAAAAAGAAAATCCATCTGACGAATAGAGGCAGTTCTCTCCAGATAAATAACAAGAGCCCTTATAAGATCTAGAGAATGAAGCAGAATCTCCTCCTTTGTGGGTGGGGAAGGAAAAAAGGCAGGGAGCACAAGGTCCTGAGCCAAATAGAAAGGAGAAAAGACCTTGGGAAGGAACGCCGGGTTATAAGGAAAAAACCTCAACTAGGGAGGTTGAGAAGGCAATGCCCCAGTCTCTCCCTAAGCCGACCTGAGGGGATCTCTACCGGAAAACAAACCGTAAGGGTAAGAAATTGCAGCAACACCGTAGAAAGGGGCTCAAACGGGGGCCTCTGTAATGCATTAAGAACAAGTGGCAGATCCCAAGGAGGAACAGGGGAAAACACTACTGGTCTCTTGAGGTAGAAACTACGAAGAAGACGAGAGGCCAAAGATTCAAAAGGGAGGAGAGCAGAGCCTCTGATAGCCTTGATAGCAGCCCACTGACTACGCAGAATAGAATCAGAGAGCCCAACAGGAACCCATCCCGCAAGAACTCTAGAATCAAACGACCCTCTCAAGTCTGGGAGAAACCCCCCTCGAAGAACACTAGACAGAAAATGTCTTCCAGTGCCTCTCATAAACCCGAAGAGTGCTGACCTTTCTAGAATTCTGGCTAGAAATAGCCACCTCTGAAGAACAACCCAAAGTGACCAGCCTCTGCCTTTCAATTTTCAAACCCCCAATGCCAGCTGCCTGACCAAACTATGGTACAGGTGGGGAAACCTGAGTGGAGAAGGGGACACTGGAAACATCCAAGGAGCAATAGCCAGACTGTACAGAAGGGGGATCCATGGCTGTCGAGTCCAAAATAGGACTACTAACAGGACTATCACCCTCTCCCTCCTGATATTTGCCAAAACCCTGCTTAGAAGGGGAAAGGGGGAGGCAAAAAGAAGGCCCTGCGGTCAGGGGAAATTCATTGCATCCACCCTCCAGGCTTCCCGGCAAGGGAGAAGGAAGCAACATTTTTGAAGAAGGGCATCCTGTGGAGAAGCAAAAAGGTCCAGTCATGGAATTCCAAACCTCTCCATAATCTTCTGAAAAATCAGTGGTGTCAGGGATATGGACACTGAGGAAAGGAGCTGACGAGTTAGCTGGTCCACACGTCCATTCTTCCTCCCCAGCAGATAAATTGCAGTCAGACCCAACAGATTGTCCTCTGTCCAGGCCCCTATCTGATCCGCCAGACGAGGAGACAAGTCCCCCCCAAATGATTTAGATAGGTTCGGGCCACTTGATAGTCCGTTCTGATCTGAACAAACTTTCCCTTGAGAAGAGGGGTAAAGTGTACAAGAGCTTTGAATACTGCCGCCAGTTCCCTCCAAATCGAAGTCATCTAGCTTTACGCGGGTGAGTTAGACCCCTGAGAAGCAAGAGTCCCCCAAGGACTTGCATCGGCTGTCAGGGTAACAGAGGGTACAAGGGCACCCCTTTTGTTAGATTCTCCGGCTGCAACCACCACTGAAGCTGCAGGGAAATTGCGGCAGACACAGAAACCAGAGCGTTGTACTCTTGGGACCTCGGGTTCCACTGTGCTAGCACACTAAACTAGATGGAAGAGATGCCTATGAGAAACAGAGAAGTGGACATGTCCCCCTGAACTCTCAACAAGTCCCTTCCTGTTCCTGAGTTGCGGGCTCCGTTTCATACAAAATATGAATACAAGTCACATGTTGTGACAATTATTTCTTTATTAAAGCACTCTATCAGTTGGAGACATTGTACAGGATACCCATCTTGCTGACACTAGGGTGCTATCGGCACTGTGGTGAATCATACACTAAGTAGAATATGTAAATGTTCCGAAGTGTTTCACACTAAATGCGAATGACAATATGTTAGAATTTGCATGTACTGTTTTAAATATATATGGTTCATATAAAATAGAGATTCGTATCAAAATGGGGTGTACCCACTTACACTCAACATCTCATAAGAAAATGATGTTTCACACAGTATATATCACACAATGGTGTCAGCTACGATGTGTTAATAATTATAATGTGATGATTTATCCAAACTACGATGAGTTAATAATTATGATGTGATGATTTATCCAAACTGCATATATCATATAATGTGTCAGCTATAAAGGGTTAATATTCACTTATGTGGTTTGGCGGGAAACAATGACTCGTATGAAAAACATTTATCTACTTTTACATGTGACTTATATGTCCGTTTCTGCCACATGGTATTCCACATGCCACAATTTATATCTGTTGTGACTACAGCAATAATACACATTAATATACTTATTAATGATTATGCTTCACTTCGGAGTATCAGACCAAGCTCTCAAAAAGAAGGGAGGCTGTATCGAAATACACATGAGGGCCGTTGATTTTTAACAGCACCTTTCTATCACGAAGATCTTTTAATTATCGTTTACGGCGATCGGATGTTGCTTTTTTCCTCTTCCGGTCAGTTTCCTGGACCGATGCGGGACACCGCTCTAGTGGTTAAGAATAGCCTAATTATTTAAAGATTTCCGGTTCACGGGTCTGACCGCTTCCGGTTCAGAACGCGAACTCGGCACCAAAATTCAAACTACAAGCGTACTCGCTTTAAGGTATGTAAGTTAGCGGGGTAAGAACTATGGGGTGTGGAGAGATTAATAATTCATGGGACTTCATATTGGTTTTACTTTGTACCTTGCCCATACAGGGATTGGTTACATGACGTTTTAATGAAGAACATTTTCATCCTGATAACCACCTCACTCGGGGTAAACACCGGTCCTTATTACAAGGTAAGGTGAAGGGGCTCGCAGGATATCTCTGATAATGGGAGTTTGTCGGTTATAAAGTTAGTTGAACACAACACCTGGATTAATTATAGTCATTTATTCTTCAAGGTTTGCCGCAAATAGTATTTGGTGAATCTCGGGACACAGTTTATTAGGTCTCGCCTATGCAGCGCGCATGCGCTGCTCTAGGAGGGCCTTTAGCCATCGGTCTTCACTTTTGAAGCACTGCACTCGTGCTTGTGGCGGCATCCACCTTGCGAGAGCGAGCAGCGGCGCGCCACAAGCACGAGTGCAGTGCTTCAAAAGTGAAGACTGCTCTCCCAAGCGCGCGCGCACCATCGCGGGACGCTGCAGCTGCATTCGCGGCCGCGCTTGTTAATTAGAGGATTTAAATAGTGCAATGTTACTGGAAGTCTGCCGCTCAGTTATTTTGTTTCCTGGCTGCCGCTAAACTCTAAAGCATGAAACTATGCATGACCCATGGGTCAGCTACTTTCAGAGTCATCAACAATGGCAGTGCCATCAAAATGTGAGCCTAAAGAGGTCTGCTGAAAAGCCACACTCGAGTTGTGCATTGTGGGTGAGCAGCACTATAAACCCGCCCCAGAAATCGGACATGCAAACGTGTCACCTGCATGGCCCATAATCTTTCAGGCACGGTATCTGTAGAACTAAATGGATGCAGCTATGTTTGTAAGTTGGTGGATTAGTCAACTATGCAGTCAGAAATAAACAGAAGAGCAACATAATTCCAATACACGCACGTTGGCAGAAAAAAGATGAACTTTTGTGGCGAGGCAGAAAGGAGACATTTGAGACAGCCGGAAAAATGCGAGAAACACAAAAATCTTTACCTTCACGACAAGGAAATTTGCCACGTTTTTGTTCAAAATTGGGTTTTTTCTTAGTAACCACAAGGCAAATTGCAGAAATTGTGTATTTCGAACAAATAAAAATACAGTAGTCTTACCTTGTGACGTTTTTGCATTCTGCCGTGTAACATGCCGCATATTTTCCCCTTACCACTACTTAGTCTAAACAGTAAATATAAGACGAAAGTATGTACTTAAAAATGTGTTCTAGAGCTGCCGTAATGATCTATGACTGATAATTAAAGTAGACAAAGTGAGAAAGGCCGTAATAAAAATGATTATAGACGATTGTATATAAAGTTCGATTTAAATATCATGTTCACACCTTTGCAAAATCGTAAAAATTTGACAAATAGCCGGTATTTTTCTCTAGGAAATGGGTAACCTTATCTGCAAGGCGTAGTAGCTACTGCGAAGGGTTTTTGTTATGGCGGCAGGCAGCAGAAAACGCGTCACAGTCTGAGGTAAACATTCCCTTGTCTCCACAAGCATGGAAACTTGATGACTAGCCATGGAGCGCCAGAATTAACAGTAGTACCAAGCCTGACAAGTATTTCACATGGGGTGAACTTTGGGTCCTTGCCTGTACCAGCAGTGGCAGCAATGTCACCATATTTACCAATGTATTTCAAATATTCGTTCAAGGGATTGCAAGTGCCCAGGCATACGTCTGAAACCTGTGAATTGCCATTTATTCACATGCATAGAAAAGCACCTCTAGAAATGTTTTTTTTGGGTGGTGGGGAAAACGAGTCACAAATAAAACTGGAGTGACCACCTGAAACGGATAATTGTGATGTTGTAGATGTGTTTTTTATGTGTGTCTGTTCAAAACACCACTTTACTACCCTCAACTCTTGCTGCAGACTAAATGTTTAAATTAATTTCAGAATCTCATTTAGCAGAATTTTCTGTACGTATACTGACCTCCAATTACTATTACATGCTACTCTTTCTCTGCTCAGACTATGCGTGTATTACACTGAGGTACATAGATAGATATTGATGGTGCATGGGGACCACTGAACTCTCCACATGTGTTCATTTCCTTCTGGAGTGCATGCATGTACACGCATCAGACTCTGAAACCTCAATGGAATTATACAAATTGGTAGAAGTGTACTATATAAATGTTGATAACAGGGTCCATCTTTTATTCTGCTAGTTCCATCAATGTGTTCGAACATGCACGTGGATACCAGTGTTGAATGCATTTTGATGTCACACTCCTAGTATGCTGCTAATTTTCCTGCTGCTTATTTATTGTGGAGAAGAAAAAAAACATACATTAATATGGCATTTACATTATTTTAGGAGTGGTTCTCTGCAGACACTTTAAATTCAGTCAGGAATAATAATGCATTAGTCTTTACATTTTGCAAAATGTTTGCTGATGATGAACATGCTCATTGCACTGTTAAAAAAAAAACTCTGACTCCTTACATGTAGTTAGGGTTTCAGTACCATCCAGTCAAAAGGTGAAATGTATTAAACAATTTAAGAACAGTACATTTTATTGCACACAGGATAATGTGCTGCATGGCTAAATACTTATAAGGTCCCAAAGGCGAGACCTATTGGCTATGCCAATGCTTGTTTTATATATAATGACCAGCCGGGTCGGAAGTAGAACCGGCGGAAAGGTGAGGGTCACCATTTTATTTTATTTTTTAATATTTAACTTGGATGTACAATCATGACACACCTATGTATGTCGTTCTATCTTTAACACTGGGTAATCTCAATCCCATGTTTAGGACATAGAGTTTAGAAACTAAAGAGCCGTACAGGTAGGGAGCCTTCTTCAATATGCGTACAATCACGAGTGCCTTTGTCACAATACTGCATGGTGTGTTTCACCATTTACTCTGATCATCAGGTGGGTGAATAGGATATTAGATTTGTTGATTATACTGCCACTTATGGATTAGGAACCTTTTCTCTACAAATACATGATCATTTTGGATACTTCACAGATGACACTAAGTACAAAAGATATATTATTCTCAGAGACCATATCTGAGAACAGCACATTGAATTCACTTCAGAATGTGTTCCGCACGAGTTGTTGTCACCCGGTGGTAATAATGTTTATTGCTTCATGGGTAGTGTTGATTTCTTTAAGATATACTGGATTTTAAAATCGTTTATTTTTATTTGGATTTCCACAGAATGGTGAACTGTGTTCACCATACTGTACATGTTTACATGTGTTGATACAATCATTGTCATATTATGTCTAGGCCTGAAGAAGTCGTGGGGTCATCCCCTATCAACGAAACACATGTTGGCTGGGCATTTTGGATTAAAGAAAAAGAAATAACAACTGAACTATACTCTTCTTTATTTGTATACGATGACTTGTGAATATTCGCTTGTAATTGGAGCGTGTGCAGAGGATAAGAATTGTTTCAATATTGGCCTTAGGGTCGAATTATTTGAGGGTCTAGGGTGTTTTCCCTCACCTTTAGCACCGCTGGAAGAAACTATTTCATACTTACGCAAATTCTATAGGCGCCAATTCTCCTAGTTAATGACACCCCACCAGTGTAGTATTTAATGTTGCTTTAGGAAAGGCAGCCTTAGCGTTATATTTACTTAATTGGTTGGAGCATTGGTATAAGATAATGGACAGAAACAAAGTAGCGGAGGAGCTTTTCGAAAGTCTAGCTAAAGGTAACACGATTGCTACCTCTACACATAGTGGAAACCCTCAACGCAAGGAAGGTCTCAGGGAGAAGTTCATCAGGTTGGAAAGACTGAAGAAGAATGAAAATGCTAAGTGGTGGGATGGGGTCACACTTAGACAATACCTAAGACTAAATAGAATTCCGAGAGGACTCAGGGCACAGATCTTCTCAACAGATGATGATCTTGATGAGGATCTATTGAAACAGTGGGAAGAGGCACTTACATCTAACTCGAACACACTGATGGGAATTCTTATTGAAAATTCAGACCGCAAAGTGTCCAAACTCCAGGCAGAAATAGATGTCTTGGAGGGTGAGATTAGGGATCTGGACTTAAAAGAAGCCACAGAAAAGAATTATGCCATTTTGAAAGAGGTCTTACAGAGACACCAAGATGACATAAAACAGAGGAAGGCCAGGAAACTCAAAAGAGATGAGATAGATTACAGGGAGGGCAGAATCTTTACATTCGCCAGGAAATATGATCAACTTCTACAGATCGATCAGGATAGAAGCAAATCCAATAGACCGTAAACTACCTCTATCTCTTCTAGCTCAACTTCCTTAAGTGCTCCTCTCACTATTGATAGCGAGTTAGATAACAATGCGGGCAGATCGGGGGACATGAGACAGGGAAACTCTTTTTTTAAGAGAGGTTCAGAGAATAAAGAGAAGCAACAAAGCTCAACCCAGACGTGGGGATCCAGTAAAAAAACCCGTAGAGGCAAAAGAGCAGGGAAAAGAGGAGGACAGAATGAAGCTAAGATCAGGAGACAAAAGGAACTAATAGAGGTCAAGGACAGGGGGTGGAGGTGATGAATCTCTCTACCAAAATGCTCACTGATGAAATGATTTTTGTTGGAAAATGGTTTGAGTTTCAGCCCTACTGAGGAGGGCGATTTGTGTAAACTAAAGGTTGACCTGTTCAAGTATATGAGGGGTCTAAAATTTAAAAGGTTTTTCAGTAATAATCCTATGACTAATAAAAGCAGTAAAAATATCCCAATAGGTATGATGTCAGATGTTTTAAAGTATACAGGATGTTTGTGACACACAGCTTTTACTGTCGATCACAGATTTGGAAGAAGCACCTGGTACCATGGACAAACATTTAGATGAGCTGAATGTGTATATAGACCGCATTATAGCTAGCGGATTGAGAACTAAGTCTAAATTGACTCCGGTCCTTCCTGGTGGCAACACTATAGACACCTTGTACAAACTTGTGTTGGACGACTTAGACAAGTACAGTCATAGGAGGGTTGCAAGAAAACGGAGGTTTCAGGACAATCTGTTAAAAGGGGAACGATTAGCACTGAAAGAACTGACTACAGACAATCGAATTATGATCACAGAGGCGGACAAAGGAGGAAAAGTTGTGATCATGAATAGGGAAGACTACAACCTGGAGATCATGACACAGTTGGGAGACACCGCTTGTTATGAGAAGTTAGAATCTAACCCTATTGGAACACTGACTATTAAAATTAACAATAATTTGAAGGAATAGCATTCAATGGGTCTTTTAGATGAGGATGAACACATGTACCTCAAGGCTTTTAGACCTACGTTCCCGTATCTCTATACTCTACCTAAAGTCCACAAACATTTACCTTTCCCACCAGGGAAACCAATAGTGTTGAGTATTGGGGGTCCTACTGAAAGGTTAGCTGAATATGTGGACCTCTTCCTTCAACCTTTAGTTCAAAACCTCCCATCCTATAACAGGGACACTAAAAACATCTTAAGCATCCTGGCAGATCTGACATGGGAAGAAGGAATGATTCTAGCAACACTAGATGTGGTGTCACTATACACCAGCATCAAACCCAACCTAGGTTTAAGGGCAATGAAAGGCTATCTCCACAAAAGGCCAGCCACTCAGTGGCAACACACTATGATGCTCATGACTATGATGGATTTGATTCTGAATAATAACGTCTTCCTCTTCGAGGGACAATAGTATAGACAAAAGCAAGGAGTGGCCATGGTTTCTAAGTTCTCCCCATTTTTTGCGAACCTGTTCATGGGTAGCTTGGAGGATGAATGGATTTGGGGCCGGAAGGGGGGCCTTTGGAACAACTCAATTATATATTGGGACGATACATTGATGATTGCCTGTTGTGGTCAGGAACCCCAGAGAAACTCATACAATTCTGTGACTTTCTGAATACCAACACCTCAGATATTAAGTTTACTTACCAGTACAGTAGGATGAATATAACATTTTTAGACATTGAACTGTATGTCAAGGATAACGAGCTACACAGTAGATTACATCGTAAACCTACAGCATGTAACTGTTTTACACGCTAACAGCGCACACCCACCTTATCAAGTACAAGCAATTCCTTACGGGGAATTCACGAGGGCTAGGAGAAACTGTTGTGAAGACAGAGAATTTCAATCATGCTTGGAAAGTATGAAGACTAGATTTATTGTGAGGGGATATGAGCCACAGATTATTGGGAAGGCGGAACGTAGAATCATGAACATACCAAGACAGGATACACTAAAGGACAAGAAAAAGAGCAAGCATCTGACACAACCAGTAAGGCTCATAACAAACTACAATAGTCTGACAAAAATTCTAGTGAAAAGCATGAATAAGCACTGGAATATACTGACATCGGATAAATCCCTGGATGATTGTACCACAACAAGACCACTGATAACTTATAGAAAAGGCAAGACTCTTAGGTCCATTCTGAGTCAGAGTGTTCCACAGAATCATAGGGATTCTAATTGGCTTACTGAACATTCCTTAGGATTTCATAAATGTGGGTCCTGTGGTGTTTGTAGATGGGCCTCGGACAACAAGAAGAAATTTGTAGGACATGACAATAGGGAATATACAATTAGACATAATATGAACTGCAACACTAGATATGTAGTATATATTATTGAATGCAAATGCCATCGACTGTATGTGGGGAGTACTATCAGAGCTCTGAAGGAGAGGATTGGAGAACATGCAAGAGCATTAAAACAACAAGATGAGAGATACCCAATGGCGATACATGCCATAGAATGTGCGGCACAAGGGCCTCATAAACAGTTTGCCTTCTATGGGATCGATGTAGTAGCCCAGAACCCTAGAGGGGGAAATAGGGAATTAAGACTCAAACGTGCGGAAGCAATGTGGATCATGCGTCTTAAAACTGTTGAACTAGGTCTTAACACTGACCAGGAGATGCAATATTTTCTGGGATACTGATAAAGAAATTGTACATGAGCGGCAACAGCATTCAATGTACTTAATCTCACATCAGGGAGCTTTCTTTATTGATCACCACCCTCCGCATAATGTGGGAGGGTTCTTGCAATTGATGTGTGCACAAATATAGGCTCCATATGTATCCTACTATTACCAAGCACCAGAGCTGGACATGTGTCCCATACACCCGATGTAAGAATGGTTTATGTAAGTTGTTGTACAACAGGCTTGTCTCAGTTGCGGGCTCCGTTTTATACAAAATATGAATACAAGTCACATGTGACAATTATTTCTTTATTAAAGCACTCTCTATCGGTTGGAGACATTGTACAGGATACCCATCATGGTGACACTAGGGTGCTATCGGCACTGTGGTGAATCATACACTATAAGTAGAATATGTAAATGTTCCGAAGTGTTTCACACTATATGTGAATGACAATGTTAGAATTTGAATGTACTGTTTTAAATATATATGGTTCATATAAAATAGAGATTCGTATCAAAATGGGGTGCACTCGCTTACACTCAACATCTCATAAGAAAATGATGTTTCACACCGTATATATCACACAATGGTGTCAGCTATGATGTGTTAATAATTATAATGTGATGATTTATTCAAACTACGATGAGTTAATAATTATGATGTGATGATTTATCCAAACTGCATGTATCATATAATGTGTCAGCTATAAAGGGTTAATATTCACTTATGTGGTTTGGCGGGAAACAATGACTTTGTATGAAAAACATTTATCTACTTTTACATGTGACTTATATGTCCGTTTCTGCCACATGGTATTCGACATGCCACAATTTATATCTGTTGAGACTACAACAATAATACACATTAATATACTTATTAATGATTATTCTTCACTTTGTAGTATCAGACCAAGCTCTCAAAAATAAGAGGGGCTGAATGGAAATACACACGAGTGCCGATTTTTAACAGCACCTTTCTATCACGAAGATCTTTTCGTTCCCATTTACGGCAATCGGATGTTGCATTTTTCCTCTTCCGGTCCGTTTCCTGGACCGATGCGGGACACCGCTCTAGTGGTTAAGAATAGCCTGAGTATTTAAAGATTTCCGGTTCACGGGTCTGACCGCTTCCGGTTCAGAGCGCGAACTCTGCAGCAAAATTCAAACTCCAAGCGTACCTGCTTTAAGGTATGTACAGTTAGCGGGGTAAGAACTATGGGGTGTGGAGAAATTAATAATTCTTGGGACTTCATATTGATTTTACGTTCTTCCTTGCCCATACAGGGATTGGTTCCATGACGTTTTAATGAAGAACGTTTTCATCCTGATAACCACCTCACTCGGGGTAAACACTGGTCCTTATTACAAGGTAAGGTGAAGGGGCTCGCAGGATAATATCTCTGATAATGGGAGTTTGTCTGTTATAAAGTTCGTTGAACACAACACTTGGATTAATTATAGTAATTTATCCTTCAAGGTTTGCCGCAAATAGTATTTGGTGAATCTCGGGACACAGTTTATTTTATATATAATGACCAGCCGGGTCGGAAGTAGAACCGGCGGAAAGGTGAGGGTCACCATTTTATTTTTTAATATTTAACTTGGATGTACAATCATGACACACCTATGTATGTCATTCTATCTTTAACACTGGGTAATCTCAATCCCATGTTTAGGACATAGAGTTTATGAACTAAAGAGCCGTAGAGGTAGGGAGCTGTAATGAAGCGCGAATCCAGGAAGATGTATTAACAGGCCTTTATTAGTTGGATAAGTAGGAGGAATAATAGCGTCCTACCCACAGGTGACACAGCAGCAACTGAACTCAATGTTGTCACTAGGCAGCTCTCTACATTCTAGAGCTCCTTGCGCAGGGCATTCCACGCGCAGGTGGAGGGACATGGGAGGTGGACAACAGGGATTACAAACAGGGTGAAGAAACCACGAATACCACACACCTTCCCCCCAATACAAAGTGGTGGCTAGATTGACAACATGTTTAGCCAACAGTATAATCACGCAATCTCAGAGGAACTTTACATAAACGAGTACTCCTACGCAGAGGAGAAGTAAATCTTGAAGAAGAACTGTTGGTATGACAATTGGAGGGATTGAGGGAGCGTACAATCGCTATCCTATTCAAATTCCAGATCCGTCCGTCGTCAAGTTTTACAGCATTAAGAAGGAGCTTGACAACCTTACGAGGGGTAGAGAATTTGGCGCCGCCAGACTTCTGCGGAAAACGCACTCTCACTAAATCACCTAAGTCAACTTTGGTGCGAGAGACGGCGTGCCTCACATCGAAGTTAGCTTTCATTTTAGCTGACTTGAGATTCTGAAGTGCCCTCCAACGGGGATCCTCGGGAATCTCAATATCGCCACCTTTCCCTCTCATCCATGATTGAAACAAAAGAGTGTTAGGAGTGCGCCCTCTAAATAGCTCAAAAGGAACTTTCTCCGTGGTGGAGTGGGGAGTCAGGCGGTAAGCCTTCACTCTTTCAAATATTGCAGCTCTCCAATCACGTCCCTGCTCTTTAGCGAGCTGTATAGATTCTTTCAAAACGCGATTGAATCTTTCAACCATTCCGTTGCATTCTGGGTGATAGAGAGAGCACAGTTTATGGACAATTCCTTTTTAGCTAGAAAGTGTTCCATCTCTCTTGACACTAGTTGTGCACCATTCAAGAGAGATTCAGGAAGGCCCTCCCTACAGAATACATCCTCTAAAAATTTTACCACATCTTTTGTTTCTACAGTTTGGGTGACCCTCACCTCAGGCCACCTAGAGTACATGTCTATTAAGACCAAAACGTAATGTTGTCCTGCCTTGCAATGAACTGGACCTAAGAGATCGAGGGCCACATGTTGCCAACACCGAGTAGGAGATTGACGTATTATCATTGGTTGGGTCCGGGTTTTACAAATCTTATCGCAAGCTCTACACTCAGCACAGTCTCTGACCAATCGCTCAACAACGATGTCAACACCTGGCCACCAAAAATGTAAGCGAACTCTCTCTTTAGTCTTCGAGATGCCCTGGTGTCCATCGTGTGCTAACTGAACAATTTTCTCCCTCAGAGATGACGGAGGAATAAGGCGTATTCCTCTCCACAACAGATCATTACACAGTGAAAGTTCATCTCTTACGTTCCAGAACTTCCGTGCCCCTTCAGAGAGTGTTTTGATGCCCGTCCACCCATGAGAAACTAGTTTACGGACCTCATGTAAGACAGGATCACTTTGCAACGAATCCCTCCATTCAGCTTCAGACACGACATCTTCAACAACCTCACACACATTGAAATTATCTATCTCCCATGTGTCTTCAAAGGCGAGACCATCCAACTGTTTAGGTACAAGACGAGAGAGACAATCCGCAACTTTGTTGTCTACTCCAGGGATGTACCTAACTACGAAATCAAATTCTTGACGTGCTATAATCCACTTGCAAATCCTAGACGAAACAGCATCTAGCCCCTTTTTGCAAAATAAATCTTTAAGGGGCTTGTGATCCGAATGTACCACAAATGAACTTCCCCAGAGAAACTTCTTTAGCTTCTTTATGGCCCAAAAGATACATAACGCTTCCTTTTCGATCACAGAGTATTGGAGCTCAGGACCAACTAGAGCTCTAGACAAAAACATGATGGTCACTTCTTTACCATTCTTGGTTTGTTTAAGAACAGCCCCTAAACCTTTTGAACTCGCGTCAGTGATAAGTGTGGAGCTCGAGGAGGTGTCAAAACTTTGTAAGGAGGGAGCAACACGAAGAGCTTTCTTGATCCCCTCAAACTCCAACTGACACTGAGGCGCCCAAGAAAACTTCACACCTTTCTTTAGGAGAGACCTCAGGTCATGTGTTCGAGAAGCAAACAATGGTATGAATTTATTGTAGTATTCTGCCATACCTAAGAAAGTAACGAGCTCATCCCTGGATTGGGATACAGGAAGATCATCTATTGCGTTTACAAGGCGTTCTTTAGGTTTCACGCCATTGCAAGTCAAACGATGACCTAAGTAGTCTATTTCAGAGAGGTTAAACTTGCACTTATTCTCACGGAGTGTCAGACCCCTAGAACGAAAGCGTTCGAGCACACACCTCAGCCTTGAATCATGTTCAACTTGTGAGGTGGCATGGATCAAAACGTCGTCTTGATAGACTTTGACTCCATCTACCCCCTTCAGAACGTCTTCCATCACCCTCTGGAATACTGAGGCTGCGGAAATTAAACCAAATGGGAGACGTGTGAACTTGTAGGTTCCAAAAGGGGTGATGAACGCTGTCAAATCCATGGATTCCTCATCTATTTTAACTTGATGGTATGCTGCGCGTAGATCTAAAGTGGAAAAAATACATGCATCTCTTAACTGTGCAAACATCTCAGTGATGTTGGGGAGAGGATATCTGTCTGCAACAACAGCACGGTTGAGAGAACGCAAGTCCACACATAGACGTACCTCACCAGAGGCCTTGCGTGCAAGAACAACTGGAGCGAGCCACTGACTAGCTTCAGTCTCAATTATTATTCCCTCACTTTTTAATTTCTCTAGTTCTGCACGCATAGACTCTTTCATGGCCAAGGGAACATTGCGTACCTTACAGGTGATGGGGACAGCATTGGGTTTGAGAGTGATTTTGTGAACGTAACCGGAAAGACAACCCAGCTTTTCATTAAAAACTTCTTTAAACTCAGATCGTAAAGTCAAGGTCGAATTACTAACACAGGAGACAGCTTGTGAATCTCTATTTTTAGAGTAATATTGGATAAATGAATGTGTGGGGAAATGTCAATCTGTTGTGACATGTCTCTCAGAATGATGCAGGGATCTGCACCAGGAACCAATGATACACCCAAATCAGCTTGGTGAAACCAGCTGATTATGCTGTCGCCCCTGCAAGATACATACATTTTCCCAGCTGCAAACCTCCCTTTGTATTCAATGTTGCCAATGAAGTAACCAAACAATTTTATGGGTTGGCCCCCATAAGCTAACGGCCTAATGTCAGGTTTGTATATTTTTACTTTTCCTTGTAATTTCAAGTCAAAGAATTCTTTTGGAATAAGAGAAATCTTTGCACCAGAGTCGAAGAGCATTCTAATGTTGCAATCGTTAACTAAAACGGCATCAACAGGACCTTTGCATTTATTCTTTACAGTAGGTGTGACAATCTCACCACAATGAAAATCGTCATAATCAAAGTCAGAATCGCTATCGTTATCCAAGACTACTTCTTTGACACGTTTAGGCTTGATCTGCTTTGCCCTGCAAGCTTTGGCAACATGACCAACTTTGCCACAGTTACGGCACTTAGAGTTGAGAGCAGGGCACGATTTGTCGTTAGCAAGATGGCCAAAGAGGTCACATCTGTAGCACTTTACCACGCCGTTGTCTTTGTATCTTGAATCAAAGGCAGTTTTAGAGAGTTCACGTGGTTTCCAGACAGGCTCACGCTGTTTCCAAACAGGTCTCGTAGGTTTATTTGAGATGGTATGAACCTTTTCCTCACGCACTCCATTCTCTTTCTTGATCACCTCTACGCAAGCCAAGGAATGTTCAATTCTTTTGGCTAGAATGATGACTTCGTCAAGTTTTGGATCATCCTTTTGCCACAGTTCATCCTTTATTTTCTCTACGTTGCAACCAAGCATGAACTGATCACGTATGCGTTCTTCAAGAGATGCATCAAATTTGCAAGTTGCACCAAGTTTGCGTAGAGATGTGATGTAAGTTTCAACAGACTCCTCAGGCTTTTGTAAGCGTTTCCCAAAGTGATAGCGTTCGAGAATAGTGCTAAGTTTTGGAAGATAATGTTTATCTAATTTTTTGAGACAAATTTCAAATTCATTGAGATTGTCCGATTCGGCATCAGTTAGGTCAGGGAGGTGTTCGATTACATCTTGACCTTCTGAGCCGAGGCAATGTAGTAAAAGAGCACTTTTCCTTTCAGAACTTAGGGATACACCACACACCCTCGCATAGTTGAGAAACACTTTCTTCCATTTTGACCAGCGCAAGGCTGGGTTGCCGGGACTGGAAAGGAAAAAAGGTGGAGGTGTTACGTTTTGCATGGCTTGTGTTAGAATCACTGACAGTAAGACAGTGTTGTAAAAAGTTGTAGGAGAAGCAGCACAAGCAATTCAAATCAATGGAGGACAAAGCACTATAATTGTGATAAGTTGTACGTGTGTCAGCAGGAAGCAAGCTGTGTGTGTCAGCGAAAACTGCACACAAAGAAATGGCGAAGGCCAGGACCAGGATGATGAGTATTTAATACGCAAATGGAAGGCTGTGCGTATCAGCGTGAAATTGTAGAAATATGCTGTAAGTATGTCAGCAGGATGTGAGCTGTGTGTGCCAGCGTAAACAGCACACGAAAAAAATTAGCTAAAAGCATTTTAATTGCACACTGTTCATGTATATATGATACACAAATGAGAGGCTGTGTGTATCAGCGTGAAATTGAAGCTGTGCGCGTCAGCGCGTTAAATTGTAAGGCGAGTAGAAATGCCACAGTGTTTGCTGGGGAACTGTGGCTGTGCGCGTCAGCGCGTTGAGTTTAAAGATAGGTGAAATGCCACCGTAGTTGATCGGGAACTGTAGCTGTGCGCGTCAGCGCGTTGGATTGTAAGCGAGGAGAAATGCCACGGTGGTTGCTAGGGAACTGTTGCTGTGCGCGTCAGCGCGTATGCTTGCAGCCAGAAGACGGAGTGCGTGTGACGTAATAGAGGGAGTTCTAGTCACCAACACAATACGGGAAATGGAGAGAAGAATCCGTTGTGGGAGCGTGGAGGGAACACGGCGCGAGCAGGTATTTGAACAATGCGCTGTTTGGCGATCTTTGTTTAAAGCGTTTGTGCTTTAATGTCTATATGGAGTGAAAGAGGCAAGAAAACGTGTCGAATTATAGTAGACTGGTTGCCCGGAGTGGGAGGGGAGGGTGCGCACAGCAAGTGGATCCTATGTAGGGTGTGTCGAAGTTGCGCAGCCTCTAATCAAATCTTGTGGGCGAAAAAAGGTAAGCGCGCAAAGTACCTTCAAGTTCTTGTTTCCTAAGAACTTTACTGTGTTAGGACGCTGAAGAGAGGTAATCCAACGGAGGCAGGTCGAGCTTGGGGAACGTACAGCTGCCGTCTTCCTTGTGCAACTTAGGTGTTGTAGAATAGGGTTCTTCTTCTTCGTCGTCGCCAGTGTAATGAAGCGCGGATCCAGGAAGATGTATTAACAGGCCTTTATTAGTTGGATAAGTAGGAGGAATAATAGCGATCTACCCACAGGTGACACAGCAGCAACTGAACTCAATGTTGTCACTAGGCAGCAAGGAGCTCTCTACATTCTAGAGCTCCTTGCGCAGGGCATTCCACGCGCAGGTGGAGGGACATGGGAGGTGGACAACAGGGATTACAAACAGGGTGAAGAAA